>CM076849.1:59940324-61246373 GCA_039519185.1 Astragalus membranaceus
GCTGAAGTAGGTGTTTGATTAAGTGAACTGGAGGGTGAAGTGACAGAAGGGTCTGCACTGAAGGTGGGAATAAGGAAATTGCCTGAAGACTGATCAGAATTAGAAGAGGGCTCAGGGGTGGATGTGGTGGGAAACAGAGATGGATAAGGGAAGTGTTCTTCATTGAAATTGACATCCTTAGTAATTATGATTTTGCCCTCTGAGGTAAGACACTTGAATCCCTTGTGAGTTGGTGAGAGACCAAGATTGACACATTGAGTACTTTTAAAATCAAATTTGTGTTTGTTGTAAGGCCTAAGGTGAGGGTAACAAGCACAGCCAAAGACCTTGAATTGTTTGTAATTGGGAGTGGCATGATAGAGAGCCTGGAAAGGAGAAATGAAGGATGACAGACTCGAGGTAGGGACTCTGTTAATGACATGAACTGCAGAGGTGAAGGCATGATCACAATACTTAAGGGGAATAGATGCATGAGACAATAAAGTGAGACCCATTTCTTGAATGTGTCTATGTTTCCTTTCTACTGTACCATTTTGGTGAGAAGTATAAGGACAAGAGAACCTGTGCACGACACCCAAGGTGGCCAAATATTTGGTGAAAGGAAGGTACTCACCACCCCCATCAGATTGAACCATTTTGATTGTGGCAGAAAATTGTGTTTGAACAAATTTGTGAAATAATTTAAAGGCATTCAATGTGTCAGATTTTTGTTTAAGAAAGTACAACCAAGTGAACCTAGTGCAAGCATCAACAAAGGCAACATAATAAGTGTATCCTGAGCTAGATACAACAGGAGCAGGGCCCCAAAGATCAGTATAAATCAATTCAAAAGGTGTGTGATACTGTGTATTAGAAGCAGGTGCAAAAATTCTGTGTGATTTGCCAATGTTGCAGGCATGACAGAAACTAAATGAAGTTTTATTGGATGAATTCATGTTACAAGCTTTCATAATGTGAGCAACAACTTGAAAATTAGAGTGTCCTAATCTAGCATGCCACAAAGATTGTGGAGAAACAGACAAAGAAGAAGTAACAGAACAAGTAGTAGGTGAAGTAGTATTATTAGTTGAAGCATCAGTAGTGCTTAAAGAAGACTTGTGAGATTGTGCTATAGGCAGGCCTTTGAATGTGTATAAACCATCCTTGCCTAGTAAGCCTTGAAGCACAATTTCATTAGAGCCCTGTGATTTGACCAAACAATAAGGATCATGAAATTCAAAGTAAACACGATTGTCTTTAACAAATTGAGAAACTGACAGTAAGTTTTTGGTCATGTGAGGAACATAAAGCATCTTATTAAGCACAAGGTTTATGTGAGGATGAATGGGAGAGTTAAATTGTGCAGAGCCTATGGCATGTATAGCAGAACTGTTTCCATTGCCCATAGTGACTCTAGCCTTACATTTGTAAGGAACACATTGCTGTAAATTAGCTTGGTTGTGAGTCACATGGTGAGAAGCACCAGTGTCTCCACGCCAATTATCAAAGGATGTGCTAAATTTAGAGGAAAGGGAAGATATACCTGTTGCATCAAGAGGCAATGCCTCAGCAAGATTCACGGTAGGCGTGGATTCAGTGGTCTCATTGTTGGTAGCAGTGGCAGAAGCATCATCATTGGTGGCAGAATTATTGTTGAGGAGGTGAGGTGGAGGAACAAAGGTTTCATCAAAGCGAAACCAACAATCAAGAACAGAGTGACCATACCTTCCACATAACTGACAGGTAGGTCTAGATCCAGAAGCAGAGGTGTTCCTACCACGACCACGACCACGAGCCTGGCGTCCACGGCCACGGTTGTTGTAGTTCTGTGCAGCATTTTGTCGAGCACCTTGTGCACGATCTGAATTGCGATTGTTGCCGTGACTGGAATTGCCAGAAACTTGAACGACATTGGCGGTGGCGTTGGCCATAACAAGTTCTTGCCTGAACTTATCAAGTTGAGATTCTTGAACTAGGAGCAATGACTCAATCTCCGAAAGCGATGGCGTCTCAGGTTTACTGAAAATCATCATCACGAAGGAATTGTATTCCTCCGGCAGGCCGTCAAGGAGAACATCAATGAGGTATGAATCGGAAACAGATTCACCAGCAGAGATTAACGAATCAGCGAGAGAATGCACTTTGGTGACGAAGTCAGATATGGATCGTGCACCTTTCTTTGTGTTTTTCAATTCACTACGTAGCTGACGAACCTTCGCTTTCAGATGCGAGAAATAGTGTTGTTGGACTTTCTCCCAGATCTGCCATGAATGGTGACATGTGAGCACGCGAGTGAGAGCAGATTCAGATAACGTGGAGAGTAACCACGTAAACAGAGTTTGATCCTGGACAAGCCATTTCTCGAACTCTTCTGAAACATTGTCTGCGATCCTATCAGCTTCAGTTGCATATTTTGGAGGAATCGAAGGATTTACGAGGAGGCGATGCAATTTGTGCATCTTGACTACTCCTTCTACCTGCTGATTCCATAGAAGAAAGTTCTTGTCGTCCAATTTGATTGATAGTTTAGGACCCGCAGCAAAGTGTGTTGTAGCAGAAGAATTTGTGGCGCCATTGAAGATGGAGGTATTTGCAGAAGGTGAAGCGCCTACGGAGGTGGAAGCCATTGTTGTTGGCGAAAGAAGATTTGGTGGCGGAAGCAGGCTCAAGATCGGTGCTGAGCGATTGATACCATGTGAATGTAAGAGTTGGAGTTACGGAGAAAGAATTGAGAATTGAAAGTGAACTCCATTGATTAAACTGAATCAGTTACAAAGCTTTTATACACCGGTTACAATCTAACTGCATAACAGAAGCTAACCAACTCTATCTAACTGAATCTGACTTTTCCTAACAGCATTGCCATGTCAGCAATAATGCTGACTAGACTGATGACTCATCATTACATTGACTTTGACTTCTAGCCTTGGAACTCTTGTTCCCTAACAGACCGCAGCTCTGACATTGATGGATTGGACTTATTTTTAGAACTGAAAATTTTAAGAGAAGTTATACAAGTTGAAAATAATACTCAGGTTGACATAATTATATTTTGAGACTTGATTCTTTTCCAAATGTCTTTGTTACTTATAGAATAATTTTAACGATTCTGGTAATCGTTGCTTCCGCGGAAAGAAGTTTCTCAAAACTAAAACTAATAAAATCTTACCACTACAAGAAAAATTGATTTTTCCGGCCAGGACTTTCCAGCGGATTTTTTTCCGCCGAAAAATTTCCGGCGGATTTTAGGACTTACCGGCGGATTTTATCCGCCGAAACATTACCGGCGGATTTGTTGGATTTTCCGACGGATTGTTTTCCTCCGCAACATTTCCGGCGGATTTTTAGGTATTTCCGGCGGATTTTGGTCTACGAATTTTTTTTAAAAAAAAAAAATCCCCCGGTAAGGCCATTTCCGGCGGATAGTTAAAATAACCGCCAATTTTGAATTTCGAAAATCCACCGGAAATGCGTAAAAATCCGCCGGAAATGACAACCCGACTAAAATCCGCCGGACACGTCATTTCCGACGGATTTTTTTGAAAAAACGGGGGATTTGATTTTTGAAAATCCGCCGGAAATCCTCTGATTCGCCGGAAATCCCCTAAATCCGCCGGTAAATGACATTTCCGGCGGATTCTGCCTTTTGACCGTTTGACTTCGTTTCTTCTATATAAATCCCTTCTCCACTTCTTCTTCTTCACACCTCTACCAATACTCTCCTTCTCTCTACTAAATCTCTTCTTGAAATTCCTCTTTTCCTCCCTACGAATTCTCTTCTTCTCTCTACTAAATCTCTTCCTCTCTTTGGTAAATTTCTTCGATTTAAGGTATGTTTGTAACATGAGTTAATAGTTTTAGTTTATGAATTATTTTATAATATGAGTTTGTTACTAATTGTGGTGTTGTTTGTTTAGGTATTGTTTGAGTTTGCGTTCCTCTTTTTTCCTCTTTGTTTGAGTTGGGGATACGCTTCAAGTCAGAGCCTTCTCTTCACTACGGTTAGTTATCAAAGTAAAGTAATTAATATATCAATATATATATATATATATATATATGTAGATTTTTTGTTTTTAGTGTCTAATATTTTTTTACCAACTTTTGGTCACCGTAAAATTTGGATTTTTCCTTTTAGTCCTTGGTGACTTTTAATAACGCTTATTCTTGATGTTTTGAATACATGTTCCTGTGTCTCATTGTCGTGTCTTAGAAGTTGGCTTTCTCAAATCACATTTTTGGTACAATATTAAAATTAATAAAATATTAATTACTTCACTATTTATAGTAAAATTTTGTTACAAATTTTGTTTGCAATAATAATACAAAATAATTTATATTGAAAAAACTTGTTTATTAAGTTCACTTATAAATTTTATTAACAGATATTGTCTTATAAAAATTGAAATTTAAAATTAAATTTGCAATTATTATTTATAATGTTTAAATTATTAATATATAACATTATCTACAAATTCATTGTGTTGCTGATAATTGATAGTTTATTGATATATCAAAATAAAGTAATTAATATATCAATATATATATCAAAATATAAAGTAATTGATAGTTTAATTGATAGTTTATTTCATTTACATTGCAGTGTAGTACATTGATCTTGAAATTATGGATCGTAGTTGGATGTATGATCGATTGTTTCCTGGAAGATCCGGTTTAAAGCGACGTTTTGTAGAAAGAGTAAAAGAGTTTATTTTTTGTGCTAAGTGTCATGAAGAATTTGCGCGACAAGGCGGTATTAGATGTCCGTGCTTGAAATGTTCCTTTCGATTTATAAAAAAATGAAGAAGAAGTTAGACTTGATTTGTACAATAATGGGTTTAGGCCAAATTATTGGATATGGAGTCGTCACGGGGAAGTATAGGACCAGGGGTAGCTGCAGTTCCTGCGGTTAATGTTCCGGTTGAAGCAGTCACCCCACCAGCCAAACCAGCACCCCCAGCGGCGGTCACCCCAGCAGCCCCACATCGATCTTAATATCGATGCGATTAATGCTTTTATTGCATCTGATGATACTTATTATCATGTTGATGACACATACCAGCAGCCACCCTAGTAGCTTTGGATTATTTTATTTTGTTGTATGAATATTTTTTTGGCTTAATTACAGTTTTGGTCCCCCTATTATGACCAACTCACGATTTTGGTCCCCAAACTTTTTTTTTGACGAATTTGGTCCCCCTATTTTCCCAATTTCTAAAATCAAGATCCCCCTCTTAATTTGGTCAAAATTAAAACTGTATTTTGACTTTTTATCCTACGTGGCAGTCCACGTAGGCGCACTGTTCATCTTCCTCTTCCCTCCCCCCACATGTGGCATTGTTCATCTTCCTCTTCCCTCCCCCCTCTGTGAACCCCCCCCCTCCGCAAACCCCTCCCCCCTCCTGAACCCCTCCCTCCTCCTGAACCCCCCCCCCTCCGCGAACCCCTCCCCCCTCCGTGAACCCCTCCCCCTCTGCGAACCCCTCCCCTCCTCTGCGACCTCAGATCTATCAGCGGCACGAACCCCTCCCCTCCTCTCCCTTCGTTCTCTCCCTTCGCGATGGCAGATGTAACATCCCCTAATTAGCTAATTAGATTTAATTAAATTAGCACGAGGTTAAGTTGATTAGTGAGCATAATTATTTTAGTTATGAAATGGTATCATGGATCAAATAGATAAATAACGTTTTGTTTAAACATAATTAGTGGTTATGCTAAGTGTGGAGACTTGAGTGTAAGTGTTGGATTAGTGGTGAGTTAAATGAAATGCTAATGAGGGAGGGTAGAAGAGTCTTTTCTCATCCTTAAGTAGCCACCCCCAGCTGACCAAACCACTCTCCCACACTTCATTTCCCTCATTCTGAAAAACAAACAGCAAAGAGGTAAGAGGAGAGAGAGGAGAGAAAGTCGAGCAAGGGAGAGGAAGAAGGAGAAGAGAGAAGTTTCTGGATTCTGCTTGCATGTAAGTCATATTCACACCATTCTCCTCCATTTTTCGTTCTCTTCACATTGGTACCACTTTTGACTACTCATTCACCTCCTTCCCCATTTCACCATTTTTGAAACATCAAAGCTCCAAGTGAGAAAAAGGGGTTTTTGAGAAGATTGGAAGCTTGCATGTCAAAGACAAGGCTAGCTTGAAGTAAAACCAGAACCTACCTTCTGTATTTGAGTAGATTAGAAGAGGTTTCAGTGGCTGTTTCGATACGGGTGAGTTCGAGTTTGAAGTTAGAAGCCTATCGGGGATCGTTTGTGGGATTTCGGTCTTTCGGGAGCCTTGCTTCCGAGTTGAGTTGTGGTTGTCATCACGATAAGGTGAGTTCTATAACTCGCTTAGGGAATGTGTTTGTGTTTCTGAGTCTTTACTCTTCGAAAACTCTTGTCACGCATTTCCGGTAACGAAAGGAAACTATTCGAAAACTGTTTTCTCAAAAGGATTGTGACTTAAATCATATATTGTTTGATTGATTGTTTGGGAATGCTATAATATATTATTTCAATGTGTGTTTGAGTTTGGGTCTCGATTGGAAGGGATTTTGGAATCGGAACGGAATAGAAAAACTCATGAAAAGTCTGTTTTCTGGAAAACTGATAGAGACGCACGGATCGTGTGCCTATGAGCACGGGTCGTGCGCCCCCATCTGATGCTACAAGAACTGGATTTTTAAACACGCACGGATCGTGCGCCTAGTCGCACGGGTCGTGCGTATGTTTCTGGAACTTCTACGAATTTTATTGGATAACGCCCGGATCGTGCGCTTAGCCGCACGGGTCGTGCGTATCCTTCTAGAAATCTTCTGCAAATTGTTCAACAAGGCACGGGTCGTGCGCCTACACGCACGGGTTGTGTGAGACTTTCTGACCTTCAAATTCAAAGTACATTTTTATCCATTCCAAATGATTCCAATCCTCTTCTAACCCATTCCCCATGGTTCCCCAACAATGTAAAGATTGATATCATTGAGTTAATCATGTTTGATAGAAAACTTGTGTGTTATGAATGTGACGAAAACCGTACTTAGAGAACGTGTGAGAACACAAGTCAAGAAATGTTAACGGACCTTGAGTCCAATCATGTTACGATAACGAACTTCAAGTTCATCATGTCATGTAAGCTAATTGATTGTAAGTCTATAAAGACATAAAAACTCTCAATTCATGTAAACACAAATCAAGTTACTTTCCCTCGGGGAAAGGTAAATGGTATACCTTGTGTATATCGAGGATGACGATCCTCCAGTTATTAGCATACCTAGTTGAGGGGAGTCATGAATCCAAAGCTAGGACCCTAGCATTATTCGGATAGAATTTCGGATTGGGGTTTCCGTAGATATTGGGCAATCAAGATTGTCTAGCATTATATCTCGGGTTGTGCTAAGTTCATGTTAAAAATATGATCAGTAGTCGCTTGTTAGGGCTACAAGTTACGAGTAAACATCATGAATTCACGTGGTCGCTTATCCGGGCCACGAGTTTAAAGCAAGGCATAATAAACCGTTAGAGTCGGTCAGGGGTCTCGATAGGACTCACTGAGATAATGTTTATCTCACCCTTCATATTTGTGGTTTTTACAGAGAAACAGGGGAAGGCAAAGGCGACAAAGCACGGTTAGCTAGTGAGACTCGAGGAGTCCTGAAGTCTATGATTCTTGTTTTAGGCCCTTGCCCTTCTGTAGTACTTTTGTTATCGGTTGTATAACTATCATGTATAAGTTATAAATCGTTTCCGCTACTTTATGTTTTGAGTATTGAACACCAGGATCATGTACAAGTCTTAAGTATTGAAACTTAAGCATTTTCAGGAAGTTTATGAGGTTCAGAGAACCATTAGATATGTATTATCGAAAGTTTTAGATGTGTTCAATATTTCAATAACAGGAAGTTACTCTGATGTATGCCATTTAGTACATTTCGGTGATTCTATATGTTAGAATTTATCGGGGTGTTACAGCAGATCTCCCTTCTCTCCCTTCGGAGGGATGCGATCCAGAGAGAGAAAACGAAAGAGAAAGAGAACAAGGGGGTTGCGATGGTGATGGCGCCGACGTTTGAGAGATGAGGGAGATGTGAAGAGAGGGAGGGAAAACGAGGGGGAGGGGGGTCGCAGAACCAGAGAGGGGGGAGGGGGGTCGCAGAACCGCAGAGGGGAGAGGGGTTCACGGAGGGGGGAGAGGTTTAGGGAGGAAAAGTGCCACGCGGGGGGGAGGGGTTGAAGAGGAACAGTGCCACGTGGACTGCCACATAGGATTGAAAGTCAAAGTCAGTTTTAATTTTGACCAAATTAATAGGGGGACTTTGATTTTACAAATTGGGAAAATAGGGGGACCAAATTCGTCAAAAAAAAATTTTGGTGTCCAAAATCGTGAGTTGGTCATAATAGGAGGACCAAAACTGTAATTAAGCCTATTTTTTTATTGTTTGGATATTTTTTTTGGTGTATGGATATTTATTTAAATTAATTATTAATTTTCATTCCTAATTTTTATTTTTTAAATAGTAAATTAATTAATTATTAAATTTTATTTTTTTATCAATAACTAAAGTTTTTAATAAAATAATTAATTAAAGTTTTTAATAAAATAATATTAATTTTTAAAATAAAACGATTTTAAAAAAAAATATTTATTTGTTACAAATTGGAATTTTCCGGCGGATTTGTGGACTTTCCGGCGGATAAACTCATGCGAATTTTTTTTTTGGATTTTTCGGCGCCACGAAATCCGCCGGAAATTTCTGGCGGATAATCCGCCAAAAACCGTTTGCTGCGAGCTGGCTACCTGCGCCAAAAATCCGCCGGAAAGTCCACATTTTCTGCGGATTTTTGGCTTTTCCGGCAGATTTTTTCCGCCGAAAAGTCCAATTTTTATTGTAGTGTACTTAAGATCAACAATGTCTCAACAAAGATTAAATGGATTAGCTTTTTATCGATCGAAAAAGAAATGTTAAGTGAAATTGCTTACAATAGTTTGATAAATGATTATACATCAAAAAAGGCTCAAAAGATTAAATTTAAATAAAAATAAAATAATTTTTCAAAAGAATTTTACTAAAATATAAAAGGGCCTCATTTTCGGATCTCGCTCTAGGTCTCTCGCTTAGTGTTGGGCCGGCCCTGCATTGAGGAATCATCTCCTTCAAACCATGATTTCTCTTCTAATGGTTTCAACACACAAATCAATTTATGGTCCTAAATTTATGTGAGTTACTTTTGTATGTGTGTTCAAAGGCAACCAATAAGGCCTACGACCTTGTTTGTTTGCTGATTTGATGTTTTAGAATTATATGGATGCACGTTTGAAATTTTGTTCTTGGAGATGTTGAATGTTTAAATACGAATTTCAATGATTTTGAGCCGATAAAGTTGTTGCATGTCATGATTTAAGATGGAATCTAATTGTTTAAATTGCTTGTTGCATGAATTTTAAGTTTGATTTTGTGAAAATTGGAGTTAAAAATCGGAAGACTAGAAAGTTAAGTATGTGTTAAATTCGCAGCAGAATTTTGGCAACTTTGCACACGACCGAGACGAGAATTTTAGCAGTGAATTCTGTGCTCCATCATCATCAAACAATGGAATTGTCTTCATTAGGAGATTATGACCAAACTTGACTAAGTTACAAAATTTATGATTCATAAACCACTTTCTTGCTCAAATGTTGTTGATATTATATGGTAGGATGTTAAGGACTATTTAAGAAGACCCCTTGATTGCCGGAAGAACTTGAGAAGTGAGATCATTGACAGATATGAAGCAACTAGCTGCAGCCTGAGGGGAAGCTGGTAGTCCCAAGAAGATCGTCTTAGCAGGGATATCTTGTGTCCACTGCTTCCATGCATCTTCAAGGTTACTAATTTCACTACTATATTGGCAAGGAGGGTTGTTATAGAATTGAACCCAAACACAATCAAAAAGACCTGTTTTGAGTGCATTTCCAATCCAAGCATCAGGAAATGGGCATTGTGGTGCTGCTGTCAAGTACACATTTTTGCCATTCTTACTATATCCTTTAAGCTACTTTGCAAGATCATCCCAATAAAGGTTTGATCCTCCTTCAATATCGAAATCAACGCCATCAAGAACAGTGGAACCAAGCGGCCGAGAAGATGACTTGCCCCCCAAGAAATTGTTCCAAAGGTAAGTTGCTACTTGTCTTGCATCTTGTGAGGATGCAAGTGAGTAGCTACCTGCACCACCTCCCAAAGACAACAATACCTTGATTCCTTTGGCTTGGCAAGACTTAATGTCAGAGCTTAACTTTGTGCAACCATCACTGTTACGGATGGGCCCAATCAACAAATAGCGAGGCCCATAAGAAAAAGCAGATCCATTAACCAACGGCTAAGATCTAGGCCCTAGATCGGACGAATCTGATTCATTAGAACAACCCACTTTTACTCTATAAATAGGCATTCAATGTAATGCTCAAGGTACACACTCTTTCCTACTCTTTACCTCTAATCAGTTCCCTAGCTGACTTGAGCGTCGGAGTGTCCCCGCAGGTACCACCTGCCCCGGATCGGAAGCGGAGCTCGGTTGATCAAGACCAACCCCTACCAACTATCTCGGATCGGACCTTCTGTCTAAGATCGGATACAGGTCCAGAGATACGGTACAGAACATTGGCGACCACAGTGGGAGGATCTTGTACTCTAGTTCCTCTCCCATCTCCTTGATTGACAATGACTCCGACCTTACGTCGTAGGACTATCCCGAATCTCGCTGAAGAACCGGTTCTGCAGCGGGTGACTCCGGAAGGAGTGGCAGTCACCTTACCCCTTAGCCCGGTGCATGCTCAAAGCTCGGCTACGGCTATGGTTCCGGGGAGCTCAGTCCGGAACCGACTTCCACCCCCCCTCCGACCGTCTAGGTACTGGTCGATGCTGTTCAACAGCTCGTCTTGTTCCGAAATCGGCAAGCCGAGGCCGACCGGCAGGAAAGCCAACGCTACACCCAGTTAGAAGCTCAGATCGCTGAGATCCAGCCTCGTAACATCCTGGATCGGAGTTCCTCTATGTGTAACTCTTCAAGTGGAATGACTCATGGCCGCGGCCGCCGCCGTTCTCTGGTTTGGAGGATATACAATCACCACACTCCACCTCGTTGTAGAGGAGCGCGAGGATCGGAGACTCCCCCAAGTTGGACCCCTGATGATTCTTATGGCCTTGAGGGTTCCCCTCGGCCTAGCTCGTTTCTGTTTCCCTCTCCTCCGAGGCGACGTCCCAGAAGTCAGAAAATGTCTCCGAGGCAGGAATGTCAGCGCCTTCGCTCGCGGGGATCCCCCGGCAAGTGTGGTTACCGACGGTCTCCACCCCTTGAGAGGTCGGCAAAGCGTAAATGACCTTTCACAAGTAAGATCGACTACTTCCCGGTGCTAAAGCACCTCGAGAAACCTCCTGAGGGTTTGAAAATGCATGATGGGGCTGGCGATCCGGATCGCCACCTCGACTACTTTGACACGGTTATGCAATACCGTAACGTTCCAGAGGAGATAAAGTGCCCAACCTTTCCCCTCACTCTAGAGAAGGCGGCTCTAGACTGGTTCAGGGCTCTTAAGCCAAATACGATCTCCTCTTGGGATCAGTTAGCCAAGCTCTTTTCTGCACACTTCGCCCACTCGAAGATGAAGCCTAAATCTCGGAAAGTATTGCAGGCAATTCGGCAAGGAGAAAATGAGTTCCTTCGGGACTACATAGAGAGATTCAATAGAGAAGCTTCTCAAGTCCGGAACCTCAACGACTCCTTCCGTCTTTACTTCATGGAGGCTGGTCTTCGTGAAGGAAGTCTATTTCAGATAGACGTCGGGGTCAACCAAGCTGAGTCGCTTGCCGAGTTCCTCCAGCGATCTCAGAAGTATATCGATCATGAAGAAGGGATTAACGCAGAAAGGTCACGTTTCACCTAGGTCTCGGAATGAGCCTACGGGCGTAATGTAATCCGACTTTGTAAATGTTTAACCATCTAATATATATGGATCAACTACAATTTTCCTCACAGTGATTGCTTAGTAAAAGTGAAGGATTTGGGATCGGTCGAACGATCGCCTTAAAGTTCCACGCTAAAACCGGAACCCGAGACACCGAGCTCGACATTGCTAGAGGTTCGGGACTAGGCGTTTATCTTGTTGGGAAGAATATCAGAAGTAGAGCTGCTTTAAGAAAAGGAAAAACCAAGTACGGGAAACATTTTTGTACACATTTTTTTTTCCTTTTCTTAAAGTATCTCTCCTTACGATATTGTTCCTCAATATGATAAATACTTAGTTCTGATCCTGAAGGAACACATGGTCCATCTAGGTTCATATATAGATTTCTCATTGTAATTCTGTATTTTCTACTTTTACATTATAGACCGACGTCATAATGTATACTATGAGAATTTCTGACAATACACTTGGTTATTAATATCGGGTCCTACTTTTTTATTTGTTGCAATGTTTTGTTTTTATAATTTGTGTGTGTACTTTTGGATTCCACAATTGTTGTTGAACTGGAAAACTGAAAGGAAGTGTTATTGATATAAGAAAACATTTTAATGTCGGGATTTCACTAATATCTAGCTTTAAAACTAGTTTATCGTGAGAACTTTTAAGCTTTTGAAAGGATCGTTTAACGGCATTTCTTAAAAGAACCAGCGTTAAAATTCCAACTTATTATACCTGTGGAAACAACAACACTCTATAATTGGTGTAGAAAGTCCAATTTAACCGGTTTCTTTATTGTACTAGTTCCATGAATGTTTAATGTTTAACACTTTAGTTTCATGTAGCCAATGAGAATAAGGCGTTACATCTACATGCCAACATCCCAGCCTTAAGATGAGAAGCCTGAGTTTGTAATTCTCAATGGTATAAGACAGTGTTTTAAAACTCGGATCGGTGGCCGACTCGGTGAAGGTACCGGGTCAAGGGTCGGACCGAGGGGTCGACAGTTGAACCGCATGACCAAAACCGGGACCGCATGACTCGGACCCGGTCTCTATTTCGCGAATTTTCAAGACCTATATAGTATATAATATAAATTTCATACCTGTAAAATTAATAACTATGTTTATTTTATATCTACTAAAATATAAAAATTAATATCTTAATTTATTAATATTTTTAAATTTATTCATACATAATATTAATCTATTTTAGATTACACAAATTAATATGTGCTCAACAAATATGGTGCTTGTTTTTGCTAATAATGCAATAATAGAAAAGAAAAACATGAAAAAGAGCAAAAAAAAACAGATTAAACGACGTCGTTTTGATAAAAAAAAAATTAAATGCACAACCTGGTCCGGGTAAAGCTGGGTCACCGGGTCGCCGGTTTTCGCAAAACCCGACTCGGTTACCCCCCGCTTCCCGGTTCGACTGGTCCGACCGGCCGGGCCGAGCCGGTTTTTAAAACTATGGTATAAGATCACAACCTGAACCGAGGGATATTTATCAAATGTAGATATCTTGACTATATCACCCTACATTACTAAGATTGGTGGAAATGGTGGAAAGCGTGAAGGATTGAAGTATTCACCACTGAGGTGCCCTTCTCTGAAGAATATAATAAAAAATATTAACCACCAAATAACTAACTTATAGTTGAATATAATAAAAAATATTAACCACCAAATAACTAACTTGTGTTATACCACCAAATAACTAACTTGTGTTATATATATATATATATATATATATATATATATAGAGAGAGAGAGAGAGAGAGAGAGAGAGAGAGAGAGAGAGAGAGAGAGAGAGAGAGAGAGAGAGAGAGAGAGAGAGAGAGAGAGACACACACACACACTACAAGAATAAGCGTTGTTTCATACTAAAATTTCCGACGAAAAATAGTCCGTCGCAATTTCCGACGGATTTCCGACAAAATAATCCACTGGTACACGATTTCAGCAAGTGCCCATTAAATCTCGTCTTCGTTTTCCGACGAATCAAGAAACGATCGGTAATTTCCGACGGAATATTTGGTCGGTAATGCAAAATTTCAGTCGGTAATGACAATTTCTCTTACTAAAACCATTCCCCTTCTTCGAGACCCTCATTTCCTACTCTCTCACTCTGATTTCAGTCTCCCTCTCTCACTCTCTCTATCTCGACCTTCATCACCTCCACCGCGCTGGCCCGCCACTCACCACCCACCACCACTTTTCCTCTGTCACTTCTCTTCTCCTTCTCCTCCACTGCAACATCCTCTCTCAGTCTCCCTCTCTCACTCTCATTGAAACCCAAGCCCTAGCCATTTTCTTCTATCGTAGATCCTTCGAAATCGCAGAACGTGAAGCCTCTATCGCTAATCTAATTTCATTTGAAGTTCGTTTCCCCTTTGATTTCGCCTTTTCAGGTTCGTTCACTACAAAAAAAAGCTTATTAGCGAGGGAATTTTTAGTCACTCACTAATTTTGTCATTAGGACTGATTTTTAGATCCCTCGCTAATTAGCGACGGATTTTTCAGTCCCTCGCTAATTCCCTCGCTAATTTCTGACAGTTTTCAGATGATAGGATTTCGTGCAGGTGTTTAACGACGGAATTGTCAGTCCCTCGCTAAATTTTTGACTTTTCAGCTTATTTATCCACTCACACACACTCTTCTCTCCTACTCTCCTCACAATCTTCTCTCTTCTTCTCTCCTCACACTCTTCTTCTCTCTTCACTCTTCCACCACCACACCACCACCGCCTCTCACACTCTTCTTCTCTCTTCACTTTTCCACCACCTCACCAACACCACCACCTCCTCACACTCTTCTCTCACTCTATCTTCTCTCTCTACCCTAATACCCTTCACCACCACCACCACCACCACTCGTTTCTCTCTCTCTTTCTCTCCTTCTCCATTACTATTCTCATTCTCTCTCTACCAAAATACCCTTCACCACCACCACACCACCACCACCACACCACCACATAGCTCATTTCTCTCTCTCCCTCTCTCCTTCTCTCCCTACCCTAATACCCTTCCCCACCACCACCACCACCACCACCACACCATAATAATAATAATAATATTAATAATAATAATAATAATAATAATAATAACTATATAAAAAAATAGGCTGATATAAAAAAAACGTGGCTGTCAGACTTAGCGACGGAATATTCCCTCGCTAATTAGCGAGGGATTCAAATTCCCTCGCTAATTCCCACTAGCGAGGGACTGATTCTGTCGCTAATTCCCTCGCTAATGGGAATTAGTGACGGATTTGGGGCATTTAGCGAGGGAAAAATCCCTCGCTAATGGGTAATTTTTTTGTAGTGGTTTTCCCTATTTCTTCCATATTAATCATCCTTCTATTTTTACCCTATGTCTCAGGTGAAATGGGTTTGAATAACGGGTTTCCACTTTGATTTCCATTGGTTCCTTTATTACCTTTAGTTTTTTATTTGAATAACGGGTTTCTATTTCTACTTAGAGTTGTTGATTATGTTGCATGCCTAAGACTTTCCTGCTTTATATTTTCCAGGGTTCTGAGGTTACACCTTCTCAGCTTAAAAACTGGTGAGGACGACTCTTTCCTTTCTCTCTTTTTGTCTCTTCTTTCACATTGGATGTCTTCTTTTATGTAGCTCATCAAATGATTATTGTTCATCTCGTTGCTCTCTGATAGAAGAACTCTGGTTGTGTAGCATTACCTTTTTGTCCATAGGGGATTTGTATAGCAAACACATCAAATCATCAATCATATCACGAATTCTTTCTTTGCCTAATTATAGTGACTTCTTACTTTTTATCTGAAGCTGTCTTGTTACTGGTATTTATCTTATTTCTCATGTTTCTTCTAATTTTTCTCACCAATTTATGGGATAAAAATAAATGATAAATGAAGCCATGTTTGTGATACGCTTTGATTAGAGTCTTAAATTTAAGATTCAAGGGTTTTTTATGAAACATTTACTTGCAAATTTTGGAACTGATGTAAATTGATTTTTTAGTCAGTTTGATTTATCGCATAATTTCATGTTTGCCATGCTAGGTTGAACAATCGAAAAGCTAAGCTAGCCCGCACAGCAGCAGCTAAGGATGTTCGACCAGATAATTCAGTGCCAGATAAGTAAAGAAGACCAGTAACAGGGTCCTCTGGCTCAGCTGAATGTCATGGTGATGTATCAACTGCCAGAAAAGATCATAGATTTGTGAGAATATATTTTTGGTTACAATTTTGAACTATCACTGGCTGAATTTGTTGATGCAGGTCCTGAAGAAATTGTTCGTTGCAATGTGGGTTAGCATGTTGTGCTTGTAGATGTGCGAGGCGAGGAGATTGCCAAAGGGAAGATTGCTCAGGTGCATGGCAAGTGGCATGGGAAAAGCTTGGAGGAATCAGAGACCTTTTCCAAATAAATTTATCTACTAGCATGGAAAAATAGTAATTTTATTGATTTGTCAATGCTTCAATGTATTTTTTAGGCTAAATAGCACTTTTGGTCCTTTATCTTTGCTCCAGATTTCACTTTGGTCCTTTATCTTTTTTTTGGTCCGTTTTGGTCCCTCATGTTTCGTTTTTGTTTCATTTTGGTCCCTCACGTTAGTTTTGACTAACGGACGCCACGCTGGCAGTTAACTGCTGACGTGGCGTCCCTCCATTCATTTCCACATCAACAATTCGTTTTTCAATTTAATTAAAACACAAAACAATAAAACAATAAAAGAAACATAAAAATCACCACCATTGTTCCTGTAACACCAGTACCCTCCTCCCATTGTAACACCATTGTAACAATAAAAGAAACATAAAAATCACCACCGTTCTTCTGGATTTCGTTCACTGGCTCATCTTCATCTTCTGGATTTCGTTCACTGGCTCATCTTCTGGATTTCGTTCACTGGCTCATCTGGATATGGCTGATGCGGTATGCTTCATCACTGGCTCATCTTCATCTTCTTCTGGATTTCGTTCTTCTTCTTCAGCAAACCCATAAATGAACAGCAAAACGGATTGTTGAAGAAGAGGGATTTGTGATATTAGGGATTTGAGAACAACAAAACGGATTGATGTTCTTCGTTTCAGAATTTGGGGGTTGACGAAAAGGGGTTGAATGTTGTTGATTTTCAGATTTGTTGTTGAATGTTTTTGATTTGTTGTTGACGAAGGAGGAGATAAGAGGAAAATATTAATTGGAATTAAATTGGAGGAAGACGAAGATGAACCAGATCTGAGGAAGACGAAGATGAACTAGATCTGTGTTCCATCTGGGTTTCATCTGTGGTGGTGCACAGCGGTGCACGGTGAACGGTGGCGGTTTTGGTGGCTGACGGTGGCCTCTGGGTTTCAGTTTCAGTTAATTTCATTTTATTGTTTTTATTCAATTAAAATGCCTACATGTAAAATAATTTTGAATTAAATAATATATTTATTTGACAAAACTAACGTCAGGGACCAAAATGAAACAAAAATGAAACATGAGGGACCAAAACAAGATTATAAACTAACGTGAGGGACCAAAATGAAACAAAAAGGAAACACGAGGGACCAAAATGGACCAAAAAAAAGATAAATGACCAAAGTGAAATCTGGAGCAAAGATAAAGGACTAAAAGTGCTATTTAGCCTATTTTTTTATTGACTAATTTTATAAAAACTGCTTCTGTTCTCTAAATCGATTCTTGCTTGCAATGTTGTTTCCTGGTTTATCCTCAAATTTTTGACTCTGAATGTTGTTATAATCTGATGTTTCTTCCGGTGTTCAACATTCATGATGTTTCAATTTCGTCATTGATGTAGTCAGATTGAAATTTGAAATCTTAGTCTTCTTGACCTCTCAATTTATGTAGGGCAACAAATTGAAGTACTTGCAATTAGGTTCTCCAGTTTTATTGTAGTTTCTTAAATATAATTTGATAATTTGATAACTTGATAGGATTAGATCTTTTTGTTGACTTATGGTTTGTTATTTTCCTGGAATATCTGTTCTTACCTTTGATTGACCAAACCAAAGACAAGTTCCTTATTGTAGATGCATTAATCCTTGACTTATAAAATGGATTTTCAATTACATGCTCGATCTATTATCACCAGCTTTTCAGTTTAACTGATGTGGATTATGTATAATTGTTTGACCTGTTTCTACCTTTTGGGTTTAATTAATCTCATTTGTAACTAATATATTATTTCCATGTCTTGATATAAGTTTTCATATGACATATTTCACTTTTCTCATCATGATTTATTTAATATTTCTTCTTTGGTTAGTGTCTGATGACGTGAAGAGTCGTTACCTATATTTAAGAGAAGACTCTTAGGTGGCTTGTTCGTCTTTGGGCTAGAGAGACACAGGTCCAGGTACATATTGTTTTCAATCATGATCTATTTTCTTTATAAGGAGTTTCATTTATGTCATGGAATAATACTGATGTATGCTACATTTCAACATAATATTCAATTACTAGGAATTTGGTTTTTTTCATTTGTTGGTTTTCCTTTAAACTTAGTTCCTTTGACTATAATTCAGAATGTGGTTAGTTCCTAACTTAGCTGATTAGTTTCTTTTATTTGGGTTTGGTCTTTAGGTTAGTTCCTATTTCTAGATTATATAATGTCATTTGTATTTTTTTGTTTGTCTTTCTCAATTAGCTATTTGTTTTCTATTACTTCCATTTGCTTAAGACAATAACATTCTTAGTTTTACTTTTTAGTGGCTTGAAGACTTGGAGTTCATATTGACTAGGCATTGAGTTTGTTTGTTTTATGCAGGGGTTCACAACGAAAGTACAATTTTCCCAAATGTACATGGCATGGATGTTCTATGTGGGAGTTGATGATTGGAAAATGCTTGATTGAATATTGTAATTGAATTATTGTTTTGTTCTATGTAAAAACTGAATGTGACAGCTTTTTATGTATGAATTTTGCCATGGATTCAAAGTATTTGTTAATATTTTGGGCAGAATAGGTTGAAGAATTAAAAGTATGATTTAATTTTTTTTAATATTTTTTTATATTTCCAACGGATTTGCGATGAAATTTGCGACGAAATTTTGCGACGGAATAGTTTGTGACGGAAAAATCCGTCGGAAACAATTTGCGACGAGCGTTTTTGCGACGGAAGTTTGTCTGTCGGAAATGCCGTCGGAAATGTCATTTTGCGACGAAATTTGCTTCATTTGTTTCGGATTTGTCCATCGAAAACGAGCGAATTTCTTGTAGTACCTAATATTTTCATTTTTTCAAAAAACTCTAGTTATTTTTTAAATTTTTAAAATTAAGATATTTGAGTTACGGCTATTCCTCCAAGGTATGAGAATTTGAAGGGCATGGTTTCATATTCAAATGTACTTCTAGTATGTTTAAAATACAAGTGTTTGAAAAACCCCGTCTTTGTGCCACTACTCTTATACATAGAAACTAGGGGAATGCTCGTGTGTTGCACGGGTTGATCTAATATTGTTATTTAAATATAAAATATAGTATGATATTAATATAATTTTAATTTCTTAAATCAAACTTATTTATTTTCGGCAATAATCTTATATAAAGTATGTGTTTTTAAATATAAATATTTGTTAATACTCTTTATCAAATTAATTGTTTTGAAAATAATTTTACAAAAGTGAAACGAATTTAATTACAAAGTTGAATAAATACTTTAAAATAAGAAATTTGGGATTTAATATGAAAATAAATTATAAAAATAAGGAGCAACCTAAAGGCTCCATTTGAGCTTCCTACACAAAATATTATGTTTACATAATATTTATACTATAAATTGGAAAACGTATATAAAATGTAAATTTTAGTCAAAGACATAAAATTTTAAGAATAAATATTTTTAATAAATTGTATTCCTTTAATTTCGATTAAACTTATGAGTTTGTAAAATATGGATTGAAGATGTAAAGTTTTAATTAATTGATCTTATATTTAATTCACTTTTTTATAGTAATTATTGCATATTTTGATATTTAAATTCTGTATCTGTTTATATTTATCATTCAAAAAATTAAAAATAATACATACTTGATATAAATCTATCTTTCTGTTAAGCTTTATTAGACTCTATTTTTTTTTCTCTACCGTTATTTTCTCTATCATAAAAGTAATCACTTATGTTTGTGTATTTTTTTTGCTACCTTGTTATTGGTGCGCAGTTTCCACTGACTTTGCCGATGACTAATCTACACCTGAGAATCTGACTGGTCACGTGTATACTCGGTTTTGCCAGTCCGTGTGGTTCTCCCCTCTCAATACTTATGGTTTCATATTCAAATGTACTTCTAGTATGTTTAAATTAATACAAGTGTTTGAAAACCCCGTCTTTGTGCCACTACTCTTATACATAGAACTTACAATGGCTCTTTAATAAAAAAAAATAGAGATAGAACCCACAGTGGTTCTCTTGCATAATGTAGGACAATGACACTAGTCTTGGTTCAAAACATATTTAATATGTACTTACAAAATCAAATGAAGATACATGTTGCAATTTGCAAAATAACATATTTTGGCCCATGCAGGTCTCAAACCCGCGACCTTCGCGTTATTAGCACGACACTCTAACCAACTGAGCTAATAGGCCATGTGATGTCAATATGAACCACAATTTTTTAAATATTCTTTATTTTTATATCGAGTAATATTCATTACAATACCAAAGAGTTTAATTAAAAAGGCAACAGAGAAGAGAGGGTAAGGAAATAATGGCTTATTATACATTAGTTATATGTTATATGGTAATTATTTTAATGTAGTGGTACGTAGATCGAGTAGGGACTTCAATTTAGAATACGGTTGGAGTTGTTGAATTGTGGCAGTTTTGGGGCATCAACAGTGTACAAATGGTGAGTGCGATTTGCTTGGGGAGGCGGTGTCGTCGCAATCGGAAAAGAGAATATCAACTTCTTGCTGGGTGAGCCCCAATTAATGAGAGAAGCATATTCGGCCAACAATCTTCGGCTATGGTGAGGATGGTTTGGCAACAAGCGGGTTCAATATGGATTTCACCGTTGAGCAAGAAGATGATTATATCGTCAGTGAAGTGTTGAAGCTCAACCAAAGACTCCCAACATTTTTTATTGTCATCCAATTGTAATCGTGTTACAATGGTTGAGGACGACGTACGTAGTGAAGCTCAAATGCCTTGGTCTCGCCATCACTTTTGTTGTTAAGGTCCATGCTGATAAGGATAGCGAAGTAACAAATAACTTCAAACAAAAAGCCATTGTTACTGGTAACCATCTTACAATGATCAAAGAGAGAAAGAGAAAGAGATCAAATGATATGAATAAGGAGAAATGGTTTATGCTAATTTATATGGCATAGGTTACGCCGTTAGGGTTTAAAATCATACTATCCAATGGGTGACGATAATGTTTTCAACATTTATTTTATTATGAAATTGAGTAGTTGAAAAGAACTCTGTAAAGTCATAATTAAATAAAGCGTATATAAAATCCCATCAGCTCAATGAAGCATATATAAATACAATAGTGAATATCTTATTAGAAGAAATATTTCAAGCTCTCTGAAATTCTCTTAAGTCACAAAATATCATACACACAAATATATAATACTTTGAGAAAGGCTACTACACTTAAGTGAACACTATTTAGCTAACACATTGAGCTGAGCCAAGAGCTGAGAAGCACTTATTCTTCTTCAAAGCATATTTTATTTGACAAATATCTTGTAAATATTTTTGTTTTTGTAAAACCTCTCGGGTTGAGAGTGAATAAGATATCTCTTATTTGATTGAATTTTTAAACCGACAAGTAGTGGCATTTCCTTAGAGGCTTGAGTGATTTTAGGAAGTCGCGAGTATAGCCAAGGTTGGCAGGAGATACTCTTGAGTTTGTAATCTTTTGTGAAAAGTTCTTCAAGTGTGTTGAAGGGACTGAAGGTAGCTATCAGGAGGTGAGGATAAACCACTTGTGTCACTCTTCTCTACCTCTTAGCTGCTCAATTACTTGTTTTATATCTTGTAAAATACAATTTTGTTTAAACAACTTTGAGACAACCATTTTGCCAAAAGATTTTAAACACGCCAATTTAAACCCCCTTTTTGTGTGTTTTCTCACGTATAATTGGCATTAGAGCAAGGGCTCTTGAAAAACACCAAACACCATTAGAGCGCAAAAATTGCAAGAAGTGAAAGTTACAGCAACATTAAGTGCCCTCCTCTATTTAATGGTTTTAACTACGACTATTGGAAGGACAAGCTGGAGTGTTTCTTCGAGTTTCAGAACTTGGATTTATGAGAAGTTGTTTTCGTAGATTACCAAATACCAAAGAATGCTGATGGTTCTGAAAAAACCTACATCTGAATGGACTGATGCAGAAAAGAAAAATAATCTCAGCTACAATAGATCAAGATATTTTCTTATCTTTACTATTTCTGAGACAATGTATCAAAAATGTGGTAAGAACACCACTGCAAAGAAAATCTGGGATTCCTTGGCTATGGCCTACCAAGGAGCGAGACAAGTTTGTTAAACAAAGTCAAACATTATTGTAAGGAAGTACGAGCTTTTCAAGATGGAAGAGGCAGAAGATATATCTCAAATGTTTGCAAGACTTCAAACTCTTAAGTGGCTATTTTTTATTTTTTTAAAAAATAACATAGGAAAGTTTCTATGTTTGCAAGACATGGAATCTGAATCTAAAAGTATGAAACACAGACACAAGGAAACTGTTGGTTGGTTTAAATTATCATAATAAAGCCCTTTTGCATTTTTCAATTGTTTGATAACCACTATGATATTTCTTCTTCCGGTGATTTTTTTTTGATCAATAAGAAAATAAAAGAGCAACAGAAACTCAACTAGGGTCTTACTCTAGTTATCCCTAAAACATCCGTAAGCAGAGATGAAGAAATAGCTGATGGGCAAAAGTGTATTTTAGCCTTTTTCTTTACTTGTTGGTCCCACTAAAATACGGGATTTTCATGTTTAGTCATTGATAAATTTTTCTTTAGTTGTTGGTCTTGCTTATATGTGTTTGTACTTTTGGTCTCTGATGTTAAGTTGATGCTCAACTGGTTAACAACCAACTACATTTACACCCACTACATCAGATTTTTTAATAACTATGATGCTGAATCACCTGCCATTGACGCTAAGTTGGTAACTAGCTAGCTAGCAATATATATACTTCATTTTTATGATGCTTAAAAGATGATCATTAACTGCTTTTTAGATCATTTTCATATTTTCATTTTTTTAAAAAATTGTAACTAATGGATTCAAATAACTTAAAAGTGACTATGTTTTTAAACATAATCAAACTTCTTCATATTTTGTGCATAAAAGTACTTCTAACAAGTACGAGGTCAAATAAAAATAAATGTCGTAATTTACAAAAAAAAACATATTTTGGCCCATGCAGGTTTCGAACCTGCGACCTTCGCGTTATTAGCACACGCTCTAACCAACTGAGCTAATAGGCCAGATGTTGACATAAACCACAATTTTTAAATATTATTTATTTTAATATATGTATCAGGTAACATTTCATTACAATACAAAGGAGTTTCATATTCAAAAGACAAAATAGAAGAGAGGAGGAGGAAGTAAGGGCAACTTATATAGTAGCTACATGGTATATGGTATTTATTTGATGATAGTGGTAGACTAGGTAGAGATTTTAATTCAAAATATGGGTAGAGTTGTGGAATGGTGACATGCTAGGGGCTTCAACGATGATTGATGGTGAGTGTGATTTGTTGGGGCAGGCAGCGTTGTCACAATAGGAAAGGGATTTGCTTTCCCCACACCCCCTCCTACTCAAAACACACCCCTTCACCCTACACATTTACTAAACTAACCCCACTTAAAATTGATTTTCCCCCCTTTACCTCTCTCCCTCTTCTTCTCCTTCAACACAACACACCCCTCTAAAATCCCAAACCTCCCCCCCCTCTCCACTCCAAACCCACCCATCCTCACCTTCATCATTCACTCCTATTCAACTACCCAACATTGGCAACTAGCTCAAGGTAATAACCCTACCAAACTTTTTTCATTTTGATTCTGTTTTCAGTTTTTGACGCCATTTTTTTTCTGTATTCGCGCTCCGTTCGAACAGGGTCGTTCGAACATGTTCGAATGATCTTGTTCGAACAAGTGTTTAATGGGGTGTGACTTTGCTAGGTTCGAACACCATCATTCGAACGTGTTCGCATAAGGGCGTTCGAACAGCGTTCGCATAAGGCCGTTCGAACAGTAGCAGATGAAATGACAACTGACATCGTAGAATCCCAAGATTTTACTAGTTCGTTCAAAACGGATACGGTAATAATGAATTAGTTGTTTTAATTTTAGCGAACTATTCAATTTATTTAACTGACACTTAGTAATTGAATTTCAGTTATTCCCTAGTCGTGAGGAGCTGCTGACGTGGGTGCGTGCGGTTGGAAAATCTCTTGGGATGGTGATTGTTATAGGAAGATCTGACACCGGACGACGATCAGGTAAACAATACTGCATGTTGATTTGTGATAAAGCTGGATCTTACAAGACAAATGTTGAGGAAGGCACGAACACTAGAAAATGTTGTTGTCAATGAAAGGGAAATTTATTAAGAAGCTTGGAGGATGGATTTTGAGGGTTATGAATGGAACTCATAACCATGGTATGGCTACTTATCATGAAGGACGTCCGTACATTGGTAGGTTATCTTCAGAAGAGAAGGATCTAGTGGCTAGAATGACTAGGAACCATACTCGGCCAAAATTGATACTGAATGAGCTGAAATTGATGAAGCCTGATGATAACTATACAGTTGTGAAACAAATTTACAACTGTCGTCAAAGGCAAAGGTCGGCTATGCGTGAGGGCAGGACTGAGCTCCAACAACTGATGTTTTATTTGCAACGCGATAATTATGTTTACTGGACTCGACTTGCAGAGGGAACTACCGTTGTGAAGGACATCTTTTGGGCACATCCAGATTCCATTGAGCTTCTAAACACCTTCCCGGTTGTTTTGTTGATTGATTCCACCTATAAAACCAACCGGTACAGGTATCCGTTGGTTGAGATCGTTGGTGTAACATCAACAGAGAAGACTTACTCTGCTGCATTTGCTTATGTCAATTGGGAGAGGATGGATAACTTTGCATGGGTTCTTGAGAAATTGAGGGGTTTATTTAGGAGACAGGATGAAGTACCACAAGTCATACTTACGGACAGAGACACGGGTATGATGAATGCTCTGGCAGGAATATTTCCAACATCTGCAAACTTGTTGTGCCAATTTCACATTAAGAAAAATGTGAGGGTCAAAGCAAGGCTCATTGTGAAAGACCAATCTGTTGTTAATGACATTATGGGTGCATTTCAATCTGTTGTGCATGCGAAGACCACAGAAGAGTATGATTATGAGTTGGGTCTGTTTAACGACTTGGCAGGACCTTATCCCAGTTTCATAGAGTATGTCAGGACCACCTGGCTAGACCCCTTCAAGGAAAAATTCATTGATGCATGGATAAATAACCATATGCACCTTGGCAACACTACCACCAACAGAGTTGAGTCTGCACACTCTCACTTGAAGCAAATATTACGAGACAGTAGGGGAGATTTGTGTAAGTGCTGGGATGGAATGCAGACCATGCTTAGGATACAACATTCTGACCTTAAAATGCACTTCGAGCATAGTTTGAGTAGAGTGAAAGTACACCACTTGAAGAAGAAGATTTTTGATGAAATTAAGGGTTTAGTTTCATCTAATGCTATAGACCATATTTTGGATGAGATGCAACACACTGGATCCGTTTCACTTAACCCATCATTATGTCGACACACGCTCCGGACCACACACGGACTACCATGTGCATGTGAGCTTTCAAAGTATGATGTACAAACTCATAATTATATTGTGTCTACAAAAAAGACTTGTTTTGATGGGTTGTCACTAAATCAATGTCGCTTTTTTGTAGGGTTATGATGGACTGCACTCCAATTCCCTTGAGCATGATTCACCAACATTGGCAGAGGTTGAATTTCAAAATACAGACAGAGGTAATGGATGATGAGTTGAGTGTAGACATTGAACTTGAAGCTATCAAAAGAAGGTTTGAGGCCTCTGATCACGCCGGTAGAGTTATGATTAAAGCAAAAGCACGTGAATTGGCATTCCCAGACACGACTTCCATGTGTCCACCTCCGGATACGATCATTACAAAGGGAGCACCAAAAAAAAGATAAGAAAGGGAAAGTTGATTACTCAACAAAGCGAGACAAGTCTTTTTGGGAGCATGTAGATGACAAATTTGACTCCCCCGATGGTTCATCTAGTGGATGTTTTGCTCAGTCTCGTAAACGCCCTACTCCTCCCCAAAGTAGGAGTGGAACGCCTACAAACCCACACAGTTCGGGTTCCACTCCTACTTTGTCAACATGTCCAGCACCTAATCCATCAGAAAGCAAAAAGAGAACTCAAGCTGACAGTGCTACTACAATCCCTACTCCTCCACTACATAAGAAACCAACACCCACACCTATTGTTACAGAAGCTGCTGCTACTACTGTTTCAACAGCTCTTATTTTGACACCAACACTTACTTTGACACCAGCTCCTCATCCAAAACCCACACCTATGGATGCTGCACACATTGATGTTTTTAATACTTACATAATAGGGATGCCAGAATACATGCGTTCCTATGTTCAAAAAATTGTTAATGTGGTAGGTGATGGAAATTGTGGCTTCCGGTGTATTGCTGCATTTCTTGGTAGGGGTGAGGAGGCTTGGCAGTCAGTCAGAACTGATCTGATGGAGGAGCTTAACCAATACAATGACTTCTACACTAGACTGTATGGTGGTATTGGTAAGGTCACATTTTTGATGAGGGCATTGTTGAGGGCACATCATGGACATAATGTTGAAGATAATTGGATGACTACACCAGATATGGGGTATCTAATCAGTAACAAGTACAAAGTCGTCCTGACTTGTTGGTCACCTAATTGTTGTTACACAATTTTTCCATTCAGTGTTGCACCATTCAGAACTGCCCGACAGTTCAACATCCTTTTGGTACCAGAACACAAACACTTTGTACAGGTAAACTGTCTTCTATTTAGATTCAATGTAGTAATTCCAAAACATTACATAACATTCTGTTTTTTGTTGTCTTTTTGAAGGTCTTTATGAAGCCTGGAAGTCCAATGCCCTTGCCGGATTTGATATGGAATACTAATAGGGCACCCATAGCAAAGGGTTGGGACTCGCTTTTTGTTGGCCGGATACAAAAGTGGAAGAATTTGCTCATACAATCACAACCCCCCCATCCCCTTCCTTGTGTAGATTTAAGTAAAGATAGTGATGGTAGTCAATGTTAAGTTAGGTTTATAATTTTGGTACACAATGTTGTATAATTTTGGTACATAATGTTAAAGTTAGGTTTATATTTTGAAATCACCAAAACTGTGTGCTGATTTATTTAGTTTCTGTTTCTGCATAACAGTGGTTCGCATGTGGCCATTCGAACGCCTGTTCGAACGCACCCATTCGAACACGTTCGAATAAAGCCATTCGAGACAGCCAAAACACACCCTCACACCATCAGTTAACAATATTCCTTAACACGGATGACATTATTCGAACAGGTTCGAACGATGTCATGCGAACAGTACCAATTCCTTAACACGCACAATGTCGTTCGAACTGGTTCGCATAACCTCGTTCGAACAGTCACTTAACCCGTGTTACACGAGCGTCCCACGCGAGGTCATTTTGGGGAAAAATAAGTTGGGGGGTGTGCGAGGAGTAGGAGGGGGTGTGGGGAAAGCAATGGCCATAGGAAATGAGGATATCAATTTCCTGTTGGGTGAGGCCCAGCGACAAAAGGATATTGGGCCAACAATCTTCGGCTATGGTGAGGATTGCTTTGCAACAACTGGGTCCAATATGGATTTCACCGTTGAGAATGAAGATGATTATATCGCTGGTACAGTTTTGTAGCTCAACTAATGACTCCCAACATTTCTTATTGTCATTCAACTGTAAACGTGTTGTAAGAGTTGAGGTTGATGCAGTGGAGCTCAAAGGCCCTGGCCTTGCCATAACCATTGTTGTTAAGGTCAATGTTGATAAAGATAACAAAATAACAAACAGCTTCAAAGAAAAAGCCATGGTCGTTAGTGACTATTACAATGCTCAAAGAGAGAGGGAGAGAGATGATATGAAAAAATAAAACGTTGGTGCTAATTTATATAGCATATGTTAGACTATTAGGGTTTGAAGCCATACTATTAATTGCATGACGATAATGTTTTCAACATTTATTTAATTATGAAACTGACTACTTGAAAAGAACTTCGAAAAGTCATTGTTCTGAATATTTAAGAGCTCAAAATTATATAAGACAATGCAACCGGAATGTAGACGCTTGATGAATATAAAAAGAAATTGGATATTTAAAAAACTTAGTCGTGATTTTTTTATAATGGCGTGGATTTTCTGCAAAAACATTTACAAGATTTTATGTAGCTTTGCTTCTCAAGAATTAAGTTATATGATTATTTAAAGAAAATGAAAAGCTCCACATTTGTAAATTGTTAGAATCATATCGCAACTAGATCAAATTTTTGGCAACAACCTTCACTTTCAAGACAATTTTGTAAATGCAATTTATTATCTTTCAACATTAACGTTACGTTACATATGTAAAATAATAATAATAATAATAATAATAATAATAATAATAATAATAATGTTACACCATTGTTTTTCTTTCTCCATTTAATAATATAATTAGGAGATTCTTGTATTGACAAAGAAAGACACGATAGAAATGTAATCTTCTTTACAAACTCAAGAGTTTAACTGTCAACCTTAGCTAAACTTGTATGTATATATATATATATATATATATATGACCCGTGCGCTGCACGGGGTATACATGTTATTTGTAGAATTCAATTTTGAAGTTCTCTACTAACAAAATTGTATATATATATTAACAAAATTGTATGTGTGTCGTACGTGTTGTTGATTGTTATGATTATTCATGGTTGAGTTATTTGTATTTAACTAATAATTATGATTTTTATAAGAAGTTAATAAATTTCTTTAAAAAAAGAGCACTTGGATGATATGGTAGTGGTCTCTTCCACCTCAACCAATGTCTTTGGTTCGAATCCAGCATATGAAAGTGTTATCATAACAGAAAATACTATGTCGTCCAGGGTGTAACTTACAAAATAAATCACATAATATACCTTTAGTCACAAAACAACCGTTTAATATATGGGTTGAAGTGTTATTCTGCCTGATTTGAAAACTTTCTAATATGAAAGTTTATTGATTAAAAAACCTCAAATACATGGGACTAATATAATTCTGTCTTGTGTAATAAATAATGAAAAAGATGTTAACATTTCATTCAGTCAAGAAACAGCTGTTTCACATATCAATATGGTTTTGCCTATATACATATTTATCATTTGTAAAGAAAATTCTGATTTTAGTGTATACCTCAGCATCAACTAACACCATTTCAACTGCAACAGGTGATTTGCCTCCATTTGCTGAAAACACATACCACTTTCTCAGTACCTTCACCAGGATGGATGATGATTCATGGTCGGGATCAATGATGGCCAAAGGTAAGATTTTTTTGGGAGGAGTAACAACCATTTTGGTTGAAGAGGCCATTGGTGTATGAGGGAGAAACGTATTTCGTAGGTACGAAGGTGTTCTCCGTAAAAGTGGAAAGCCGAATCTCCCCTGAGGGAGAAAATTGTTGTCCTTGTGTGATCTTCAACTATGACATCAATGCCGAAACTATAAAAAATTAATACGTAAACATTATAATCGAAACGAACAACTCGGTGAATGTACGATAGGTAAACATTAGGAACATTATGTTGTAGTTGAAACGATGCCAATGATATGCGCCATCACAACATACGGGGCTTCCTGAAACAATTTCAATGTTGGCTTTCAAAACGCGAAGATGAATTGATAACCTATCGATGAATACATGTAATTTAGAAAAAAATTACTTGAGGGAGAAGACCAGTATCTAAAAAACCAATGTTGACATTTTCGATTGGCAAAATGAAATCATCAAATAATGAAACAGGAAAATTCATCATTAAGAACAAATGAGAAAATGATGAGCAATGTATGTATGAGAAATGTAGCTATGTGGATAGGAAATAAAAGGATGGAAATTGAGATTGGCAGAGAGTTGTTGCTATGTGGATAGGAAATAAATACATGTATTTTCGAAAATCATGGAGGGAATCTCTAAAATGCATATTTTTGGTTTACTATTTAGTTTTATGTTAAATTATTTGTGAAATTATTAGTAGTTTTATTTGAAATTTAGGTTTAACTTTTCAAATTTCGAAATTTCAAATATGCATTCCTATTATTGACGAATCAGAACTGTTTGATATGTGTTAAATTATTTGTGAAAATAATTGCTTTCCAATTTTTGTGGGATGTTGATGAGAACGTGTTTACTATTAAAACCATTTCTTATTGACCATTTTCCATCTCTCCAATTAATTTCTTTTTTAGTGGGACAACCGTTGCTTTTTATTTGTATTAAACTTGGTTGACAAATCTTCACCTGATGCAAAAATCGTGGGATTATAATGCCATCTTATAATAGGATCATTAAATATATATATATATATATATATATATATATATATATATTTGTTGATGTGTACACGAAATGCCTAGGTGGAATTGACATCATCAATGATGTCATTTATCTATGTGATTACATGGAAAGTCCATGTAGACCGTTCATGATTGAGTAATATATATATATATATATATATATATATATATATATATATATATATATATATATATCATACCTTTGTTAAAAGAAGAATATAATATTATATAATATAGGAAAATATAACAGTATATGAGTATAAGTAGTAGTTTGATAAAAATAAGTTTCAGTGGTATTTGGTTGGGGTTGGGGGTGGGGGGGGGGGGGAACCACCTCTTGTCTCCCTCTCCCTCTCCCTCTCCCTCTCCCTCTCCCTCTGTCCTTATGTGGAAGTAGTAGAAGATAAGGGTTAGATTGAGACTAATCAACCCTCTCCTCTTTTTTATCTCACTCAACCTCCCCCTTTTCCCAATCATCATTTGTAAGTTATTCTAGTCGAGCACTTCTCCCACTCATGTACACCCCCGCTTGTAGCTACTCAAAATACATGCAAAAATCAGAGTGATTAGGAGCAAAGATTTTTTACACACAAACACTCATTTACGCATAGAGACGAAAGGATGGAGAACAAGAAAATTAGAGAAAAACAAGAGAAGAGAGGAAAACAAAGAGGGAAAATCAGAGAGAATGAAGCAGAGGACCTATGGTATGAGGGAATGTGGTAGTTTTGTTTTCCTCTCTCTCATAAATCATTGATTCCTTCTCCATTCAATTTTAGATTTCTTCAATTTCAATTTTTCAATTAATGGCTTCAATTCAATTCACTCAAAATTTCTCTATTTCCAGTTTCAATATGCCTATTGGTTTTTTCAATTCCAGACTATTGAGTTTTGAATTTAACATATTTATTATTTATTCTCCATCATTGTGGTTTATAAAATTGATAAAAACATCGGCAAATGAGTCTCTACTTTGTTTGTGCTTTTTATATTTTGTTATTTGTTATAAAATTCATTAAAGCATGACCGTGTGAATGTAAGAGTTGGAGTTACAGAGAAAGAATTGAGAATTGAAAGTGAACTCCATTGATTAAACTGAATCAGTTACAAAGCTTTTATACACCGGTTACAATCTAACTGCATAACAGAAGCTAACCAACTCTATCTAACTGAATCTGACTTTTCCTAACAGCATTGCCATGTCAGCAATAATGCTGACTAGACTGATGACTCATCATTACATTGACTTTGACTTCTAGCCTTGGAACTCTTGTTCCCTAACACTCCCCCCTCAAGCTGAATGTTGGGTAAGAGCACAACTTTAAGCTTGCTTCTGAGTTCCAGGAACTGAGGTGCTCCAAGTGGCTTTGTAAGTGCATCTGCAAGCTGATTGTAAGCAGGAACATGAATCACTCTGAGACTGTTAGCAAGGACCTTTTCTCTCACAAAGTGAATGTCTAGCTCTAGATGCTTGGTCTTGGAATGTAAAATAGGATTGTGAGCAATTGCTACTGCACTTTGATTGTCACAAAGCAGAGTAGGAACTTGATGCTTCACTCTTAATTCTTGCAGAAGAGATTGAATCCAACACAAGTCAGCTGTGGAATTAGCTAACCCTCTGTACTCTGCCTCTGCACTGGAGCGTGCCACCAGAGTTTGCTTTTTGGAAGACCAAGACACCAAGTTAGGTCCTAAGAATATGCAGGACCCGGATGTAGAGCGCCTGTCATCAGGGTCACTTCCCCAATCAGAGTCACTGTAGGCCCTGATGCTGAGAGGAACAGTGCCAGAAGCAGGTTGAAGGTGAAGACCAAAGTGAGAAGTGCTGCTTAAGTTAAGTATCGTAGAATTCTTTTGACAGCTTTCCAATGTGTTTCAAGGGGTGCACTCAGAAACTGGCACACCTTATTAACAGAGTATGCAATGTCAGGCCTAGTAAGTATGATGTACTGCAAGGCACCCACCAAGGATCTATATTGATGAGGCTGAGGCATGGTATCTATGCCAAACTTGCTTAATCTGGTAGTTGAAGCCATAGGTGTAGTGATGCCATTGCAATCAAGCATAGAAGCCTTGTGCAGCAGGTCTTTGACATATTTGGCCTGAGTAAGAATAATAGAACCATTTGATTGATATCTGACTTCAATTCCAAGGAAATAATCTGGTGTGCCTAGGTCCTTAAGAGCAAAGGTGATGTTCAGCTTGTGAATGAGATCATGTATTAGAGAGGGAGAGGTGCCAGTCAAAAGGATATCATCCACATATACTAAGGCAAATAATTGCACACCAGTAGCTGAGTAAATGAATAAAGAAGAGTCACACTTGCTTGGGAGAAAGCCAAACTGATTGAGAACTTGCTTAAGCCTTTCATGCCAAACCCTTGGGGCTTGTTTAAGTCCATATAAGGACTTATGCAGCCTGCAAACCAGTGACTTGTCACTGTTAATGAAGCCAGGGGGTTGAACCATATAGATCTCTTCATCAAGGTTTCCATTAATGAATGCATTGTTGATGTCAATTTGGCGAATCTGCCATCTGTTAGTGACTGCCAAAGTGAATAATATTCTGATAGTGGCAGGTTTGATAACTGGGGAGTAAGTCTCTCCAAAGTCCTGACCAGGTATCTGACTGTAGCCTTTGGCTACAAGTCGTGCTTTATACTTGTTGATGCTTCCATCTGGATTTTCTTTGATTCTATAAACCCACTTACAACCAATTGCTTTCCTATTTGGAGGAAGAGAAGTGAGAGACCAAGTGTTGTTATTTATCAATGCTTGATATTCTGCCTGCATAGCCTGTTGCCAATTGGGGTCAATCAAGGCTTGCTTGACAGTAGTAGGAGTAAGTTGAGTGAGAAACACCTTTGGTTTCAAAGAGCCAGTTTGCAATCTGGTGACCATGTGGTGGGTTTTAGTGACTGGTGGAGGCAATGGAGAGGGAGAGGGTACAGGGGAAGGAGACTCAGAGGAGATAGGACTAGGTGTTGCTGAAGTAGGTGTTTGATTAAGTGAACTGGAGGGTGAAGTGACAGAAGGGTCTGCACTGAAGGTGGGAATAAGGAAATTGCCTGAAGACTGATCAGAATTAGAAGAGGGCTCAGGGGTGGATGTGGTGGGAAACAGAGATGGATAAGGGAAGTGTTCTTCATTGAAATTGACATCCTTAGTAATTATGATTTTGCCCTCTGAGGTAAGACACTTGAATCCCTTGTGAGTTGGTGAGAGACCAAGATTGACACATTGAGTACTTTTAAAATCAAATTTGTGTTTGTTGTAAGGCCTAAGGTGAGGGTAACAAGCACAGCCAAAGACCTTGAATTGTTTGTAATTGGGAGTGGCATGATAGAGAGCCTGGAAAGGAGAAATGAAGGATGACAGACTCGAGGTAGGGACTCTGTTAATGACATGAACTGCAGAGGTGAAGGCATGATCACAATACTTAAGGGGAATAGATGCATGAGACAATAAAGTGAGACCCATTTCTTGAATGTGTCTATGTTTCCTTTCTACTGTACCATTTTGGTGAGAAGTATAAGGACAAGAGAACCTGTGCACGACACCCAAGGTGGCCAAATATTTGGTGAAAGGAAGGTACTCACCACCCCCATCAGATTGAACCATTTTGATTGTGGCAGAAAATTGTGTTTGAACAAATTTGTGAAATAATTTAAAGGCATTCAATGTGTCAGATTTTTGTTTAAGAAAGTACAACCAAGTGAACCTAGTGCAAGCATCAACAAAGGCAACATAATAAGTGTATCCTGAGCTAGATACAACAGGAGCAGGGCCCCAAAGATCAGTATAAATCAATTCAAAAGGTGTGTGATACTGTGTATTAGAAGCAGGTGCAAAAATTCTGTGTGATTTGCCAATGTTGCAGGCATGACAGAAACTAAATGAAGTTTTATTGGATGAATTCATGTTACAAGCTTTCATAATGTGAGCAACAACTTGAAAATTAGAGTGTCCTAATCTAGCATGCCACAAAGATTGTGGAGAAACAGACAAAGAAGAAGTAACAGAACAAGTAGTAGGTGAAGTAGTATTATTAGTTGAAGCATCAGTAGTGCTTAAAGAAGACTTGTGAGATTGTGCTATAGGCAGGCCTTTGAATGTGTATAAACCATCCTTGCCTAGTAAGCCTTGAAGCACAATTTCATTAGAGCCCTGTGATTTGACCAAACAATAAGGATCATGAAATTCAAAGTAAACACGATTGTCTTTAACAAATTGAGAAACTGACAGTAAGTTTTTGGTCATGTGAGGAACATAAAGCATCTTATTAAGCACAAGGTTTATGTGAGGATGAATGGGAGAGTTAAATTGTGCAGAGCCTATGGCATGTATAGCAGAACTGTTTCCATTGCCCATAGTGACTCTAGCCTTACATTTGTAAGGAACACATTGCTGTAAATTAGCTTGGTTGTGAGTCACATGGTGAGAAGCACCAGTGTCTCCACGCCAATTATCAAAGGATGTGCTAAATTTAGAGGAAAGGGAAGATATACCTGTTGCATCAAGAGGCAATGCCTCAGCAAGATTCACGGTAGGCGTGGATTCAGTGGTCTCATTGTTGGTAGCAGTGGCAGAAGCATCATCATTGGTGGCAGAATTATTGTTGAGGAGGTGAGGTGGAGGAACAAAGGTTTCATCAAAGCGAAACCAACAATCAAGAACAGAGTGACCATACCTTCCACATAACTGACAGGTAGGTCTAGATCCAGAAGCAGAGGTGTTCCTACCACGACCACGACCACGAGCCTGGCGTCCACGGCCACGGTTGTTGTAGTTCTGTGCAGCATTTTGTCGAGCACCTTGTGCACGATCTGAATTGCGATTGTTGCCGTGACTGGAATTGCCAGAAACTTGAACGACATTGGCGGTGGCGTTGGCCATAACAAGTTCTTGCCTGAACTTATCAAGTTGAGATTCTTGAACTAGGAGCAATGACTCAATCTCCGAAAGCGATGGCGTCTCAGGTTTACTGAAAATCATCATCACGAAGGAATTGTATTCCTCCGGCAGGCCGTCAAGGAGAACATCAATGAGGTATGAATCGGAAACAGATTCACCAGCAGAGATTAACGAATCAGCGAGAGAATGCACTTTGGTGACGAAGTCAGATATGGATCGTGCACCTTTCTTTGTGTTTTTCAATTCACTACGTAGCTGACGAACCTTCGCTTTCAGATGCGAGAAATAGTGTTGTTGGACTTTCTCCCAGATCTGCCATGAATGGTGACATGTGAGCACGCGAGTGAGAGCAGATTCAGATAACGTGGAGAGTAACCACGTAAACAGAGTTTGATCCTGGACAAGCCATTTCTCGAACTCTTCTGAAACATTGTCTGCGATCCTATCAGCTTCAGTTGCATATTTTGGAGGAATCGAAGGATTTACGAGGAGGCGATGCAATTTGTGCATCTTGACTACTCCTTCTACCTGCTGATTCCATAGAAGAAAGTTCTTGTCGTCCAATTTGATTGATAGTTTAGGACCCGCAGCAAAGTGTGTTGTAGCAGAAGAATTTGTGGCGCCATTGAAGATGGAGGTATTTGCAGAAGGTGAAGCGCCTACGGAGGTGGAAGCCATTGTTGTTGGCGAAAGAAGATTTGGTGGCGGAAGCAGGCTCAAGATCGGTGCTGAGCGATTGATACCATGTGAATGTAAGAGTTGGAGTTACGGAGAAAGAATTGAGAATTGAAAGTGAACTCCATTGATTAAACTGAATCAGTTACAAAGCTTTTATACACCGGTTACAATCTAACTGCATAACAGAAGCTAACCAACTCTATCTAACTGAATCTGACTTTTCCTAACAGCATTGCCATGTCAGCAATAATGCTGACTAGACTGATGACTCATCATTACATTGACTTTGACTTCTAGCCTTGGAACTCTTGTTCCCTAACAGACCGCAGCTCTGACATTGATGGATTGGACTTATTTTTAGAACTGAAAATTTTAAGAGAAGTTATACAAGTTGAAAATAATACTCAGGTTGACATAATTATATTTTGAGACTTGATTCTTTTCCAAATGTCTTTGTTACTTATAGAATAATTTTAACGATTCTGGTAATCGTTGCTTCCGCGGAAAGAAGTTTCTCAAAACTAAAACTAATAAAATCTTACCACTACAAGAAAAATTGATTTTTCCGGCCAGGACTTTCCAGCGGATTTTTTTCCGCCGAAAAATTTCCGGCGGATTTTAGGACTTACCGGCGGATTTTATCCGCCGAAACATTACCGGCGGATTTGTTGGATTTTCCGACGGATTGTTTTCCTCCGCAACATTTCCGGCGGATTTTTAGGTATTTCCGGCGGATTTTGGTCTACGAATTTTTTTTAAAAAAAAAAAATCCCCCGGTAAGGCCATTTCCGGCGGATAGTTAAAATAACCGCCAATTTTGAATTTCGAAAATCCACCGGAAATGCGTAAAAATCCGCCGGAAATGACAACCCGACTAAAATCCGCCGGACACGTCATTTCCGACGGATTTTTTTGAAAAAACGGGGGATTTGATTTTTGAAAATCCGCCGGAAATCCTCTGATTCGCCGGAAATCCCCTAAATCCGCCGGTAAATGACATTTCCGGCGGATTCTGCCTTTTGACCGTTTGACTTCGTTTCTTCTATATAAATCCCTTCTCCACTTCTTCTTCTTCACACCTCTACCAATACTCTCCTTCTCTCTACTAAATCTCTTCTTGAAATTCCTCTTTTCCTCCCTACGAATTCTCTTCTTCTCTCTACTAAATCTCTTCCTCTCTTTGGTAAATTTCTTCGATTTAAGGTATGTTTGTAACATGAGTTAATAGTTTTAGTTTATGAATTATTTTATAATATGAGTTTGTTACTAATTGTGGTGTTGTTTGTTTAGGTATTGTTTGAGTTTGCGTTCCTCTTTTTTCCTCTTTGTTTGAGTTGGGGATACGCTTCAAGTCAGAGCCTTCTCTTCACTACGGTTAGTTATCAAAGTAAAGTAATTAATATATCAATATATATATATATATATATGTAGATTTTTTGTTTTTAGTGTCTAATATTTTTTTACCAACTTTTGGTCACCGTAAAATTTGGATTTTTCCTTTTAGTCCTTGGTGACTTTTAATAACGCTTATTCTTGATGTTTTGAATACATGTTCCTGTGTCTCATTGTCGTGTCTTAGAAGTTGGCTTTCTCAAATCACATTTTTGGTACAATATTAAAATTAATAAAATATTAATTACTTCACTATTTATAGTAAAATTTTGTTACAAATTTTGTTTGCAATAATAATACAAAATAATTTATATTGAAAAAACTTGTTTATTAAGTTCACTTATAAATTTTATTAACAGATATTGTCTTATAAAAATTGAAATTTAAAATTAAATTTGCAATTATTATTTATAATGTTTAAATTATTAATATATAACATTATCTACAAATTCATTGTGTTGCTGATAATTGATAGTTTATTGATATATCAAAATAAAGTAATTAATATATCAATATATATATCAAAATATAAAGTAATTGATAGTTTAATTGATAGTTTATTTCATTTACATTGCAGTGTAGTACATTGATCTTGAAATTATGGATCGTAGTTGGATGTATGATCGATTGTTTCCTGGAAGATCCGGTTTAAAGCGACGTTTTGTAGAAAGAGTAAAAGAGTTTATTTTTTGTGCTAAGTGTCATGAAGAATTTGCGCGACAAGGCGGTATTAGATGTCCGTGCTTGAAATGTTCCTTTCGATTTATAAAAAAATGAAGAAGAAGTTAGACTTGATTTGTACAATAATGGGTTTAGGCCAAATTATTGGATATGGAGTCGTCACGGGGAAGTATAGGACCAGGGGTAGCTGCAGTTCCTGCGGTTAATGTTCCGGTTGAAGCAGTCACCCCACCAGCCAAACCAGCACCCCCAGCGGCGGTCACCCCAGCAGCCCCACATCGATCTTAATATCGATGCGATTAATGCTTTTATTGCATCTGATGATACTTATTATCATGTTGATGACACAGACCAGCAGCCACCCTAGTAGCTTTGGATTATTTTATTTTGTTGTATGAATATTTTTTTGGCTTAATTACAGTTTTGGTCCCCCTATTATGACCAACTCACGATTTTGGTCCCCAAACTTTTTTTTTGACGAATTTGGTCCCCCTATTTTCCCAATTTCTAAAATCAAGATCCCCCTCTTAATTTGGTCAAAATTAAAACTGTATTTTGACTTTTTATCCTACGTGGCAGTCCACGTAGGCGCACTGTTCATCTTCCTCTTCCCTCCCCCCACATGTGGCATTGTTCATCTTCCTCTTCCCTCCCCCCTCTGTGAACCCCCCCCCCCTCCGCAAACCCCTCCCCCCTCCTGAACCCCTCCCTCCTCCTGAACCCCTCCCCCCTCCGCGAACCCCTCCCCCCTCCGTGAACCCCTCCCCCTCTGCGAACCCCTCCCCTCCTCTGCGACCTCAGATCTATCAGCGGCACGAACCCCTCCCCTCCTCTCCCTTCGTTCTCTCCCTTCGCGATGGCAGATGTAACATCCCCTAATTAGCTAATTAGATTTAATTAAATTAGCACGAGGTTAAGTTGATTAGTGAGCATAATTATTTTAGTTATGAAATGGTATCATGGATCAAATAGATAAATAACGTTTTGTTTAAACATAATTAGTGGTTATGCTAAGTGTGGAGACTTGAGTGTAAGTGTTGGATTAGTGGTGAGTTAAATGAAATGCTAATGAGGGAGGGTAGAAGAGTCTTTTCTCATCCTTAAGTAGCCACCCCCAGCTGACCAAACCACTCTCCCACACTTCATTTCCCTCATTCTGAAAAACAAACAGCAAAGAGGTAAGAGGAGAGAGAGGAGAGAAAGTCGAGCAAGGGAGAGGAAGAAGGAGAAGAGAGAAGTTTCTGGATTCTGCTTGCATGTAAGTCATATTCACACCATTCTCCTCCATTTTTCGTTCTCTTCACATTGGTACCACTTTTGACTACTCATTCACCTCCTTCCCCATTTCACCATTTTTGAAACATCAAAGCTCCAAGTGAGAAAAAGGGGTTTTTGAGAAGATTGGAAGCTTGCATGTCAAAGACAAGGCTAGCTTGAAGTAAAACCAGAACCTACCTTCTGTATTTGAGTAGATTAGAAGAGGTTTCAGTGGCTGTTTCGATACGGGTGAGTTCGAGTTTGAAGTTAGAAGCCTATCGGGGATCGTTTGTGGGATTTCGGTCTTTCGGGAGCCTTGCTTCCGAGTTGAGTTGTGGTTGTCATCACGATAAGGTGAGTTCTATAACTCGCTTAGGGAATGTGTTTGTGTTTCTGAGTCTTTACTCTTCGAAAACTCTTGTCACGCATTTCCGGTAACGAAAGGAAACTATTCGAAAACTGTTTTCTCAAAAGGATTGTGACTTAAATCATATATTGTTTGATTGATTGTTTGGGAATGCTATAATATATTATTTCAATGTGTGTTTGAGTTTGGGTCTCGATTGGAAGGGATTTTGGAATCGGAACGGAATAGAAAAACTCATGAAAAGTCTGTTTTCTGGAAAACTGATAGAGACGCACGGATCGTGTGCCTATGAGCACGGGTCGTGCGCCCCCATCTGATGCTACAAGAACTGGATTTTTAAACACGCACGGATCGTGCGCCTAGTCGCACGGGTCGTGCGTATGTTTCTGGAACTTCTACGAATTTTATTGGATAACGCCCGGATCGTGCGCTTAGCCGCACGGGTCGTGCGTATCCTTCTAGAAATCTTCTGCAAATTGTTCAACAAGGCACGGGTCGTGCGCCTACACGCACGGGTTGTGTGAGACTTTCTGACCTTCAAATTCAAAGTACATTTTTATCCATTCCAAATGATTCCAATCCTCTTCTAACCCATTCCCCATGGTTCCCCAACAATGTAAAGATTGATATCATTGAGTTAATCATGTTTGATAGAAAACTTGTGTGTTATGAATGTGACGAAAACCGTACTTAGAGAACGTGTGAGAACACAAGTCAAGAAATGTTAACGGACCTTGAGTCCAATCATGTTACGATAACGAACTTCAAGTTCATCATGTCATGTAAGCTAATTGATTGTAAGTCTATAAAGACATAAAAACTCTCAATTCATGTAAACACAAATCAAGTTACTTTCCCTCGGGGAAAGGTAAATGGTATACCTTGTGTATATCGAGGATGACGATCCTCCAGTTATTAGCATACCTAGTTGAGGGGAGTCATGAATCCAAAGCTAGGACCCTAGCATTATTCGGATAGAATTTCGGATTGGGGTTTCCGTAGATATTGGGCAATCAAGATTGTCTAGCATTATATCTCGGGTTGTGCTAAGTTCATGTTAAAAATATGATCAGTAGTCGCTTGTTAGGGCTACAAGTTACGAGTAAACATCATGAATTCACGTGGTCGCTTATCCGGGCCACGAGTTTAAAGCAAGGCATAATAAACCGTTAGAGTCGGTCAGGGGTCTCGATAGGACTCACTGAGATAATGTTTATCTCACCCTTCATATTTGTGGTTTTTACAGAGAAACAGGGGAAGGCAAAGGCGACAAAGCACGGTTAGCTAGTGAGACTCGAGGAGTCCTGAAGTCTATGATTCTTGTTTTAGGCCCTTGCCCTTCTGTAGTACTTTTGTTATCGGTTGTATAACTATCATGTATAAGTTATAAATCGTTTCCGCTACTTTATGTTTTGAGTATTGAACACCAGGATCATGTACAAGTCTTAAGTATTGAAACTTAAGCATTTTCAGGAAGTTTATGAGGTTCAGAGAACCATTAGATATGTATTATCGAAAGTTTTAGATGTGTTCAATATTTCAATAACAGGAAGTTACTCTGATGTATGCCATTTAGTACATTTCGGTGATTCTATATGTTAGAATTTATCGGGGTGTTACAGCAGATCTCCCTTCTCTCCCTTCGGAGGGATGCGATCCAGAGAGAGAAAACGAAAGAGAAAGAGAACAAGGGGGTTGCGATGGTGATGGCGCCGACGTTTGAGAGATGAGGGAGAGCAACGGTGATTTCGGGGTGAGATGCGAAGAGAGAGAGGGAAAACGAGGGGGGAGATGCGAAGAGAGAGAGAACAGCGAGTGGGGAGATGTGAAGAGAGGGAGGGAAAACGAGGGGGAGGGGGGTCGCAGAACCAGAGAGGGGGGAGGGGGGTCGCAGAACCGCAGAGGGGAGAGGGGTTCACGGAGGGGGGAGAGGTTTAGGGAGGAAAAGTGCCACGCGGGGGGGAGGGGTTGAAGAGGAACAGTGCCACGTGGACTGCCACATAGGATTGAAAGTCAAAGTCAGTTTTAATTTTGACCAAATTAATAGGGGGACTTTGATTTTACAAATTGGGAAAATAGGGGGACCAAATTCGTCAAAAAAAAATTTTGGTGTCCAAAATCGTGAGTTGGTCATAATAGGAGGACCAAAACTATAATTAAGCCTATTTTTTTATTGTTTGGATATTTTTTTTGGTGTATGGATATTTATTTAAATTAATTATTAATTTTCATTCCTAATTTTTATTTTTTAAATAGTAAATTAATTAATTATTAAATTTTATTTTTTTATCAATAACTAAAGTTTTTAATAAAATAATTAATTAAAGTTTTTAATAAAATAATATTAATTTTTAAAATAAAACGATTTTAAAAAAAAATATTTATTTGTTACAAATTGGAATTTTCCGGCGGATTTGTGGACTTTCCGGCGGATAAACTCATGCGAATTTTTTTTTTGGATTTTTCGGCGCCACGAAATCCGCCGGAAATTTCTGGCGGATAATCCGCCAGAAACCGTTTGCTGCGAGCTGGCTACCTGCGCCAAAAATCCGCCGGAAAGTCCACATTTTCTGCGGATTTTTGGCTTTTCCGGCAGATTTTTTCCGCCGAAAAGTCCAATTTTTATTGTAGTGTACTTAAGATCAACAATGTCTCAACAAAGATTAAATGGATTAGCTTTTTATCGATCGAAAAAGAAATGTTAAGTGAAATTGCTTACAATAGTTTGATAAATGATTATACATCAAAAAAGGCTCAAAAGATTAAATTTAAATAAAAATAAAATAATTTTTCAAAAGAATTTTACTAAAATATAAAAGGGCCTCATTTTCGGATCTCGCTCTAGGTCTCTCGCTTAGTGTTGGGCCGGCCCTGCATTGAGGAATCATCTCCTTCAAACCATGATTTCTCTTCTAATGGTTTCAACACACAAATCAATTTATGGTCCTAAATTTATGTGAGTTACTTTTGTATGTGTGTTCAAAGGCAACCAATAAGGCCTACGACCTTGTTTGTTTGCTGATTTGATGTTTTAGAATTATATGGATGCACGTTTGAAATTTTGTTCTTGGAGATGTTGAATGTTTAAATACGAATTTCAATGATTTTGAGCCGATAAAGTTGTTGCATGTCATGATTTAAGATGGAATCTAATTGTTTAAATTGCTTGTTGCATGAATTTTAAGTTTGATTTTGTGAAAATTGGAGTTAAAAATCGGAAGACTAGAAAGTTAAGTATGTGTTAAATTCGCAGCAGAATTTTGGCAACTTTGCACACGACCGAGACGAGAATTTTAGCAGTGAATTCTGTGCTCCATCATCATCAAACAATGGAATTGTCTTCATTAGGAGATTATGACCAAACTTGACTAAGTTACAAAATTTATGATTCATAAACCACTTTCTTGCTCAAATGTTGTTGATATTATATGGTAGGATGTTAAGGACTATTTAAGAAGACCCCTTGATTGCCGGAAGAACTTGAGAAGTGAGATCATTGACAGATATGAAGCAACTAGCTGCAGCCTGAGGGGAAGCTGGTAGTCCCAAGAAGATCGTCTTAGCAGGGATATCTTGTGTCCACTGCTTCCATGCATCTTCAAGGTTACTAATTTCACTACTATATTGGCAAGGAGGGTTGTTATAGAATTGAACCCAAACACAATCAAAAAGACCTGTTTTGAGTGCATTTCCAATCCAAGCATCAGGAAATGGGCATTGTGGTGCTGCTGTCAAGTACACATTTTTGCCATTCTTACTATATCCTTTAAGCTACTTTGCAAGATCATCCCAATAAAGGTTTGATCCTCCTTCAATATCGAAATCAACGCCATCAAGAACAGTGGAACCAAGCGGCCGAGAAGATGACTTGCCCCCCAAGAAATTGTTCCAAAGGTAAGTTGCTACTTGTCTTGCATCTTGTGAGGATGCAAGTGAGTAGCTACCTGCACCACCTCCCAAAGACAACAATACCTTGATTCCTTTGGCTTGGCAAGACTTAATGTCAGAGCTTAACTTTGTGCAACCATCACTGTTACGGATGGGCCCAATCAACAAATAGCGAGGCCCATAAGAAAAAGCAGATCCATTAACCAACGGCTAAGATCTAGGCCCTAGATCGGACGAATCTGATTCATTAGAACAACCCACTTTTACTCTATAAATAGGCATTCAATGTAATGCTCAAGGTACACACTCTTTCCTACTCTTTACCTCTAATCAGTTCCCTAGCTGACTTGAGCGTCGGAGTGTCCCCGCAGGTACCACCTGCCCCGGATCGGAAGCGGAGCTCGGTTGATCAAGACCAACCCCTACCAACTATCTCGGATCGGACCTTCTGTCTAAGATCGGATACAGGTCCAGAGATACGGTACAGAACATTGGCGACCACAGTGGGAGGATCTTGTACTCTAGTTCCTCTCCCATCTCCTTGATTGACAATGACTCCGACCTTACGTCGTAGGACTATCCCGAATCTCGCTGAAGAACCGGTTCTGCAGCGGGTGACTCCGGAAGGAGTGGCAGTCACCTTACCCCTTAGCCCGGTGCATGCTCAAAGCTCGGCTACGGCTATGGTTCCGGGGAGCTCAGTCCGGAACCGACTTCCACCCCCCCTCCGACCGTCTAGGTACTGGTCGATGCTGTTCAACAGCTCGTCTTGTTCCGAAATCGGCAAGCCGAGGCCGACCGGCAGGAAAGCCAACGCTACACCCAGTTAGAAGCTCAGATCGCTGAGATCCAGCCTCGTAACATCCTGGATCGGAGTTCCTCTATGTGTAACTCTTCAAGTGGAATGACTCATGGCCGCGGCCGCCGCCGTTCTCTGGTTTGGAGGATATACAATCACCACACTCCACCTCGTTGTAGAGGAGCGCGAGGATCGGAGACTCCCCCAAGTTGGACCCCTGATGATTCTTATGGCCTTGAGGGTTCCCCTCGGCCTAGCTCGTTTCTGTTTCCCTCTCCTCCGAGGCGACGTCCCAGAAGTCAGAAAATGTCTCCGAGGCAGGAATGTCAGCGCCTTCGCTCGCGGGGATCCCCCGGCAAGTGTGGTTACCGACGGTCTCCACCCCTTGAGAGGTCGGCAAAGCGTAAATGACCTTTCACAAGTAAGATCGACTACTTCCCGGTGCTAAAGCACCTCGAGAAACCTCCTGAGGGTTTGAAAATGCATGATGGGGCTGGCGATCCGGATCGCCACCTCGACTACTTTGACACGGTTATGCAATACCGTAACGTTCCAGAGGAGATAAAGTGCCCAACCTTTCCCCTCACTCTAGAGAAGGCGGCTCTAGACTGGTTCAGGGCTCTTAAGCCAAATACGATCTCCTCTTGGGATCAGTTAGCCAAGCTCTTTTCTGCACACTTCGCCCACTCGAAGATGAAGCCTAAATCTCGGAAAGTATTGCAGGCAATTCGGCAAGGAGAAAATGAGTTCCTTCGGGACTACATAGAGAGATTCAATAGAGAAGCTTCTCAAGTCCGGAACCTCAACGACTCCTTCCGTCTTTACTTCATGGAGGCTGGTCTTCGTGAAGGAAGTCTATTTCAGATAGACGTCGGGGTCAACCAAGCTGAGTCGCTTGCCGAGTTCCTCCAGCGATCTCAGAAGTATATCGATCATGAAGAAGGGATTAACGCAGAAAGGTCACGTTTCACCTAGGTCTCGGAATGAGCCTACGGGCGTAATGTAATCCGACTTTGTAAATGTTTAACCATCTAATATATATGGATCAACTACAATTTTCCTCACAGTGATTGCTTAGTAAAAGTGAAGGATTTGGGATCGGTCGAACGATCGCCTTAAAGTTCCACGCTAAAACCGGAACCCGAGACACCGAGCTCGACATTGCTAGAGGTTCGGGACTAGGCGTTTATCTTGTTGGGAAGAATATCAGAAGTAGAGCTGCTTTAAGAAAAGGAAAAACCAAGTACGGGAAACATTTTTGTACACATTTTTTTTTCCTTTTCTTAAAGTATCTCTCCTTACGATATTGTTCCTCAATATGATAAATACTTAGTTCTGATCCTGAAGGAACACATGGTCCATCTAGGTTCATATATAGATTTCTCATTGTAATTCTGTATTTTCTACTTTTACATTATAGACCGACGTCATAATGTATACTATGAGAATTTCTGACAATACACTTGGTTATTAATATCGGGTCCTACTTTTTTATTTGTTGCAATGTTTTGTTTTTATAATTTGTGTGTGTACTTTTGGATTCCACAATTGTTGTTGAACTGGAAAACTGAAAGGAAGTGTTATTGATATAAGAAAACATTTTAATGTCGGGATTTCACTAATATCTAGCTTTAAAACTAGTTTATCGTGAGAACTTTTAAGCTTTTGAAAGGATCGTTTAACGGCATTTCTTAAAAGAACCAGCGTTAAAATTCCAACTTATTATACCTGTGGAAACAACAACACTCTATAATTGGTGTAGAAAGTCCAATTTAACCGGTTTCTTTATTGTACTAGTTCCATGAATGTTTAATGTTTAACACTTTAGTTTCATGTAGCCAATGAGAATAAGGCGTTACATCTACATGCCAACATCCCAGCCTTAAGATGAGAAGCCTGAGTTTGTAATTCTCAATGGTATAAGACAGTGTTTTAAAACTCGGATCGGTGGCCGACTCGGTGAAGGTACCGGGTCAAGGGTCGGACCGAGGGGTCGACAGTTGAACCGCATGACCAAAACCGGGACCGCATGACTCGGACCCGGTCTCTATTTCGCGAATTTTCAAGACCTATATAGTATATAATATAAATTTCATACCTGTAAAATTAATAACTATGTTTATTTTATATCTACTAAAATATAAAAATTAATATCTTAATTTATTAATATTTTTAAATTTATTCATACATAATATTAATCTATTTTAGATTACACAAATTAATATGTGCTCAACAAATATGGTGCTTGTTTTTGCTAATAATGCAATAATAGAAAAGAAAAACATGAAAAAGAGCAAAAAAAAACAGATTAAACGACATCGTTTTGATAAATAAAAAATTAAATGCACAACCTGGTCCGGGTAAAGCTGGGTCACCGGGTCGCCGGTTTTCGCAAAACCCGACTCGGTTACCCCCCGCTTCCCGGTTCGACTGGTCCGACCGGCCGGGCCGAGCCGGTTTTTAAAACTATGGTATAAGATCACAACCTGAACCGAGGGATATTTATCAAATGTAGATATCTTGACTATATCACCCTACATTACTAAGATTGGTGGAAATGGTGGAAAGCGTGAAGGATTGAAGTATTCACCACTGAGGTGCCCTTCTCTGAAGAATATAATAAAAAATATTAACCACCAAATAACTAACTTGTGTTATACCACCAAATAACTAACTTGTGTTATATATATATATATATATATATATATATATATATATATATATATATATATATATATATATATATATATATATAGAGAGAGAGAGAGAGAGAGAGAGAGAGAGAGAGAGAGAGAGAGAGAGAGAGAGAGAGAGACACACACACACTACAAGAATAAGCGTTGTTTCATACTAAAATTTCCGACGAAAAATAGTCCGTCGCAATTTCCGACGGATTTCCGACAAAATAATCCACTGGTACACGATTTCAGCAAGTGCCCATTAAATCTCGTCTTCGTTTTCCGACGAATCAAGAAACGATCGGTAATTTCCGACGGAATATTTGGTCGGTAATGCAAAATTTCAGTCGGTAATGACAATTTCTCTTACTAAAACCATTCCCCTTCTTCGAGACCCTCATTTCCTACTCTCTCACTCTGATTTCAGTCTCCCTCTCTCACTCTCTCTATCTCGACCTTCATCACCTCCACCGCGCTGGCCCGCCACTCACCACCCACCACCACTTTTCCTCTGTCACTTCTCTTCTCCTTCTCCTCCACTGCAACATCCTCTCTCAGTCTCCCTCTCTCACTCTCATTGAAACCCAAGCCCTAGCCATTTTCTTCTATCGTAGATCCTTCGAAATCGCAGAACGTGAAGCCTCTATCGCTAATCTAATTTCATTTGAAGTTCGTTTCCCCTTTGATTTCGCCTTTTCAGGTTCGTTCACTACAAAAAAAGCTTATTAGCGAGGGAATTTTTAGTCACTCACTAATTTTGTCATTAGGACTGATTTTTAGATCCCTCGCTAATTAGCGACGGATTTTTCAGTCCCTCGCTAATTCCCTCGCTAATTTCTGACAGTTTTCAGATGATAGGATTTCGTGCAGGTGTTTAACGACGGAATTGTCAGTCCCTCGCTAAATTTTTGACTTTTCAGCTTATTTATCCACTCACACACACTCTTCTCTCCTACTCTCCTCACAATCTTCTCTCTTCTTCTCTCCTCACACTCTTCTTCTCTCTTCACTCTTCCACCACCACACCACCACCGCCTCTCACACTCTTCTTCTCTCTTCACTTTTCCACCACCTCACCAACACCACCACCTCCTCACACTCTTCTCTCACTCTATCTTCTCTCTCTACCCTAATACCCTTCACCACCACCACCACCACCACTCGTTTCTCTCTCTCTTTCTCTCCTTCTCCATTACTATTCTCATTCTCTCTCTACCAAAATACCCTTCACCACCACCACACCACCACCACCACACCACCACATAGCTCATTTCTCTCTCTCCCTCTCTCCTTCTCTCCCTACCCTAATACCCTTCCCCACCACCACCACCACCACCACCACACCATAATAATAATAATAATATTAATAATAATAATAATAATAATAATAACTATATAAAAAAATAGGCTGATATAAAAAAAACGTGGCTGTCAGACTTAGCGACGGAATATTCCCTCGCTAATTAGCGAGGGATTCAAATTCCCTCGCTAATTCCCACTAGCGAGGGACTGATTCTGTCGCTAATTCCCTCGCTAATGGGAATTAGTGACGGATTTGGGGCATTTAGCGAGGGAAAAATCCCTCGCTAATGGGTAATTTTTTTGTAGTGGTTTTCCCTATTTCTTCCATATTAATCATCCTTCTATTTTTACCCTATGTCTCAGGTGAAATGGGTTTGAATAACGGGTTTCCACTTTGATTTCCATTGGTTCCTTTATTACCTTTAGTTTTTTATTTGAATAACGGGTTTCTATTTCTACTTAGAGTTGTTGATTATGTTGCATGCCTAAGACTTTCCTGCTTTATATTTTCCAGGGTTCTGAGGTTACACCTTCTCAGCTTAAAAACTGGTGAGGACGACTCTTTCCTTTCTCTCTTTTTGTCTCTTCTTTCACATTGGATGTCTTCTTTTATGTAGCTCATCAAATGATTATTGTTCATCTCGTTGCTCTCTGATAGAAGAACTCTGGTTGTGTAGCATTACCTTTTTGTCCATAGGGGATTTGTATAGCAAACACATCAAATCATCAATCATATCACGAATTCTTTCTTTGCCTAATTATAGTGACTTCTTACTTTTTATCTGAAGCTGTCTTGTTACTGGTATTTATCTTATTTCTCATGTTTCTTCTAATTTTTCTCACCAATTTATGGGATAAAAATAAATGATAAATGAAGCCATGTTTGTGATACGCTTTGATTAGAGTCTTAAATTTAAGATTCAAGGGTTTTTATGAAACATTTACTTGCAAATTTTGGAACTGATGTAAATTGATTTTTTAGTCAGTTTGATTTATCGCATAATTTCATGTTTGCCATGCTAGGTTGAACAATCGAAAAGCTAAGCTAGCCCGCACAGCAGCAGCTAAGGATGTTCGACCAGATAATTCAGTGCCAGATAAGTAAAGAAGACCAGTAACAGGGTCCTCTGGCTCAGCTGAATGTCATGGTGATGTATCAACTGCCAGAAAAGATCATAGATTTGTGAGAATATATTTTTGGTTACAATTTTGAACTATCACTGGCTGAATTTGTTGATGCAGGTCCTGAAGAAATTGTTCGTTGCAATGTGGGTTAGCATGTTGTGCTTGTAGATGTGCGAGGCGAGGAGATTGCCAAAGGGAAGATTGCTCAGGTGCATGGCAAGTGGCATGGGAAAAGCTTGGAGGAATCAGAGACCTTTTCCAAATAAATTTATCTACTAGCATGGAAAAATAGTAATTTTATTGATTTGTCAATGCTTCAATGTATTTTTTAGGCTAAATAGCACTTTTGGTCCTTTATCTTTGCTCCAGATTTCACTTTGGTCCTTTATCTTTTTTTTGGTCCGTTTTGGTCCCTCATGTTTCGTTTTTGTTTCATTTTGGTCCCTCACGTTAGTTTTGACTAACGGACGCCACGCTGGCAGTTAACTGCTGACGTGGCGTCCCTCCATTCATTTCCACATCAACAATTCGTTTTTCAATTTAATTAAAACACAAAACAATAAAACAATAAAAGAAACATAAAAATCACCACCATTGTTCCTGTAACACCAGTACCCTCCTCCCATTGTAACACCATTGTAACAATAAAAGAAACATAAAAATCACCACCGTTCTTCTGGATTTCGTTCACTGGCTCATCTTCATCTTCTGGATTTCGTTCACTGGCTCATCTTCTGGATTTCGTTCACTGGCTCATCTGGATATGGCTGATGCGGTATGCTTCATCACTGGCTCATCTTCATCTTCTTCTGGATTTCGTTCTTCTTCTTCAGCAAACCCATAAATGAACAGCAAAACGGATTGTTGAAGAAGAGGGATTTGTGATATTAGGGATTTGAGAACAACAAAACGGATTGATGTTCTTCGTTTCAGAATTTGGGGGTTGACGAAAAGGGGTTGAATGTTGTTGATTTTCAGATTTGTTGTTGAATGTTTTTGATTTGTTGTTGACGAAGGAGGAGATAAGAGGAAAATATTAATTGGAATTAAATTGGAGGAAGACGAAGATGAACCAGATCTGAGGAAGACGAAGATGAACTAGATCTGTGTTCCATCTGGGTTTCATCTGTGGTGGTGCACAGCGGTGCACGGTGAACGGTGGCGGTTTTGGTGGCTGACGGTGGCCTCTGGGTTTCAGTTTCAGTTAATTTCATTTTATTGTTTTTATTCAATTAAAATGCCTACATGTAAAATAATTTTGAATTAAATAATATATTTATTTGACAAAACTAACGTCAGGGACCAAAATGAAACAAAAATGAAACATGAGGGACCAAAACAAGATTATAAACTAACGTGAGGGACCAAAATGAAACAAAAAGGAAACACGAGGGACCAAAATGGACCAAAAAAAAGATAAATGACCAAAGTGAAATCTGGAGCAAAGATAAAGGACTAAAAGTGCTATTTAGCCTATTTTTTTATTGACTAATTTTATAAAAACTGCTTCTGTTCTCTAAATCGATTCTTGCTTGCAATGTTGTTTCCTGGTTTATCCTCAAATTTTTGACTCTGAATGTTGTTATAATCTGATGTTTCTTCCGGTGTTCAACATTCATGATGTTTCAATTTCGTCATTGATGTAGTCAGATTGAAATTTGAAATCTTAGTCTTCTTGACCTCTCAATTTATGTAGGGCAACAAATTGAAGTACTTGCAATTAGGTTCTCCAGTTTTATTGTAGTTTCTTAAATATAATTTGATAATTTGATAACTTGATAGGATTAGATCTTTTTGTTGACTTATGGTTTGTTATTTTCCTGGAATATCTGTTCTTACCTTTGATTGACCAAACCAAAGACAAGTTCCTTATTGTAGATGCATTAATCCTTGACTTATAAAATGGATTTTCAATTACATGCTCGATCTATTATCACCAGCTTTTCAGTTTAACTGATGTGGATTATGTATAATTGTTTGACCTGTTTCTACCTTTTGGGTTTAATTAATCTCATTTGTAACTAATATATTATTTCCATGTCTTGATATAAGTTTTCATATGACATATTTCACTTTTCTCATCATGATTTATTTAATATTTCTTCTTTGGTTAGTGTCTGATGACGTGAAGAGTCGTTACCTATATTTAAGAGAAGACTCTTAGGTGGCTTGTTCGTCTTTGGGCTAGAGAGACACAGGTCCAGGTACATATTGTTTTCAATCATGATCTATTTTCTTTATAAGGAGTTTCATTTATGTCATGGAATAATACTGATGTATGCTACATTTCAACATAATATTCAATTACTAGGAATTTGGTTTTTTTCATTTGTTGGTTTTCCTTTAAACTTAGTTCCTTTGACTATAATTCAGAATGTGGTTAGTTCCTAACTTAGCTGATTAGTTTCTTTTATTTGGGTTTGGTCTTTAGGTTAGTTCCTATTTCTAGATTATATAATGTCATTTGTATTTTTTTTGTTTGTCTTTCTCAATTAGCTATTTGTTTTCTATTACTTCCATTTGCTTAAGACAATAACATTCTTAGTTTTACTTTTTAGTGGCTTGAAGACTTGGAGTTCATATTGACTAGGCATTGAGTTTGTTTGTTTTATGCAGGGGTTCACAACGAAAGTACAATTTTCCCAAATGTACATGGCATGGATGTTCTATGTGGGAGTTGATGATTGGAAAATGCTTGATTGAATATTGTAATTGAATTATTGTTTTGTTCTATGTAAAAACTGAATGTGACAGCTTTTTATGTATGAATTTTGCCATGGATTCAAAGTATTTGTTAATATTTTGGGCAGAATAGGTTGAAGAATTAAAAGTATGATTTAATTTTTTTTAATATTTTTTTATATTTCCAACGGATTTGCGATGAAATTTGCGACGAAATTTTGCGACGGAATAGTTTGTGACGGAAAAATCCGTCGGAAACAATTTGCGACGAGCGTTTTTGCGACGGAAGTTTGTCTGTCGGAAATGCCGTCGGAAATGTCATTTTGCGACGAAATTTGCTTCATTTGTTTCGGATTTGTCCATCGAAAACGAGCGAATTTCTTGTAGTACCTAATATTTTCATTTTTTCAAAAAACTCTAGTTATTTTTTAAATTTTTAAAATTAAGATATTTGAGTTACGGCTATTCCTCCAAGGTATGAGAATTTGAAGGGCATGGTTTCATATTCAAATGTACTTCTAGTATGTTTAAAATACAAGTGTTTGAAAAACCCCGTCTTTGTGCCACTACTCTTATACATAGAAACTAGGGGAATGCCCGTGTGTTGCACGGGTTGATCTAATATTGTTATTTAAATATAAAATATAGTATGATATTAATATAATTTTAATTTCTTAAATCAAACTTATTTATTTTCGGCAATAATCTTATATAAAGTATGTGTTTTTAAATATAAATATTTGTTAATACTCTTTATCAAATTAATTGTTTTGAAAATAATTTTACAAAAGTGAAACGAATTTAATTACAAAGTTGAATAAATACTTTAAAATAAGAAATTTGGGATTTAATATGAAAATAAATTATAAAAATAAGGAGCAACCTAAAGGCTCCATTTGAGCTTCCTACACAAAAATATTATGTTTACATAATATTTATACTATAAATTGGAAAACGTATATAAAATGTAAATTTTAGTCAAAGACATAAAATTTTAAGAATAAATATTTTTAATAAATTGTATTCCTTTAATTTCGATTAAACTTATGAGTTTGTAAAATATGGATTGAAGATGTAAAGTTTTAATTAATTGATCTTATATTTAATTCACTTTTTTATAGTAATTATTGCATATTTTGATATTTAAATTCTGTATCTGTTTATATTTATCATTCAAAAAATTAAAAATAATACATACTTGATATAAATCTATCTTTCTGTTAAGCTTTATTAGACTCTATTTTTTTTTCTCTACCGTTATTTTCTCTATCATAAAAGTAATCACTTATGTTTGTGTATTTTTTTTGCTACCTTGTTATTGGTGCGCAGTTTCCACTGACTTTGCCGATGACTAATCTACACCTGAGAATCTGACTGGTCACGTGTATACTCGGCTTTGCCAGTCCGTGTGGTTCTCCCCTCTCAATACTTATGGTTTCATATTCAAATGTACTTCTAGTATGTTTAAAATACAAGTGTTTGAAAACCCCGTCTTTGTGCCACTACTCTTATACATAGAACTTACAATGGCTCTTTAATAAAAAAAAATAGAGATAGAACCCACAGTGGTTCTCTTGCATAATGTAGGACAATGACACTAGTCTTGGTTCAAAACATATTTAATATGTACTTACAAAATCAAATGAAGATACATGTTGCAATTTGCAAAATAACATATTTTGGCCCATGCAGGTCTCAAACCCGCGACCTTCGCGTTATTAGCACGACGCTCTAACCAACTGAGCTAATAGGCCATGTGATGTCAATATGAACCACAATTTTTTAAATATTCTTTATTTTTATATCGAGTAATATTCATTACAATACCAAAGAGTTTAATTAAAAAGGCAACAGAGAAGAGAGGGTAAGGAAATAATGGCTTATTATACATTAGTTATATGTTATATGGTAATTATTTTAATGTAGTGGTACGTAGATCGAGTAGGGACTTCAATTTAGAATACGGTTGGAGTTGTTGAATTGTGGCAGTTTTGGGGCACCAACAGTGTACAAATGGTGAGTGCGATTTGCTTGGGGAGGCGGTGTCGTCGCAATCGGAAAAGAGAATATCAACTTCTTGCTGGGTGATCCCCAATTAATGAGAGAAGCATATTCGGCCAACAATCTTCAGCTATGGTGTGGATGGTTTGGCAACAAGCGGGTTCAATATGGATTTCACCGTTGAGCAAGAAGATGATTATATCGTCAGTGCAGTGTTGAAGCTCAACCAAAGACTCCCAACATTTTTTATTGTCATCCAATTGTTGAGGACGACGTACGTAGTGAAGCTCAAATGCCTTGGTCTCGCCATCACTTTTGTTGTGAAGGTCCATGCTGATAAGGATAGCGAAGTAACAAATAACTTCAAACAAAAAGCCATTGTTACTGGTAACCATCTTACAAGAGAGAAAGAGAAAGAGATAAAATGATATGAATAAGGAGAAATGGTTTATGCTAATTTATATGGCACAGGTAACGCCGTTAGGGTTTAAAATCATACTATCCAAATGGGTGACGATAATGTTTTCAACATTTATTTTATTATGAAATTGAGTAGTTGAAAAGAACTCTGTAAAGTTATAATTAAATAAAGCGTATATAAAATCCCATCAGCTCAATGAAGCATATATAAATACAATAGTGAATATCTTATTAGAAGAAATATTTCAAGCTCTCTGAAATTCTCTTAAGTCACAAAATATCATACACACAAATATATAATACTTTGAGAAAGGCTACTACACTTAAGTGAACATTATTTAGCTAACATATTGAGCTGAGCCAATAGCTGAGAAGCACTTATTCTTCCTCAAAGCTTATTTTATTTGACAAATATCTAGTAAATATTTTTTGTTTTGTAAAACCTCTTGGGTTGAGAGTGAATAAGATATCTCTTATTTGATTGAATTTTTAAACCGACAAGTAGTGGCATTTCTTTAGAGGCTTGAGTGATTTTAAGAAGTTGCGAGTATAGCCAAGGTTGGCAGGAGATACTCTTGAGTTTGTAATCTTTTGTGAAAAATTCTTCAAGTGTGTAGAAGGGACGGAAGGTAGCTATCAGGAGGTGAGGATAAACCACTTGTGTCACTCTTCTCTACCTCTTAGCTGATTACTTGTTTTATATCTTGTAAAATACAATTTTGTTTAAACAACTTTGAGACAACCATTTTGCCAAGAGATTTTAAACACGCCAATTTAAACCCCCTTTTTGTGTGTTTTCTCACGTATAATTGGCATTAGAGCAAGGGCTCTTGAAAAACACCAAACACCATTAGAGCCCAAAAATTGCAAGAAGTGAAAGTTACAGCAACGTTAAGTGCCCTCCTCTATTTAATGGTTTTAACTACGACTATTGAAAGGACAAGCTGGAGTGTTTCTTCGAGTTTCAGAACTCGGATTTATGAGAAGTTGTTTCCGTAGATGTTTTGGATTGGGCCGCAGCCCATGATGAATATTGGACCGGGGCGAACGGCCCAGTAAGCAACTAGCGTCATACGACGCTTTGGATCGGGTCGCAACCCGTTAAGAAGTTTGGGTCTGTGCGAGCGGCCCAATAGCGACTAGCGCCACCTTTTGCCCACGATGGGAAGATCTACGGCGGAGAGGAATTCTCGCAGGATCCGACGGTCGCCCACAGCGCCCCAAGTACTATATAAAGAGTCCCTGACATCATATGAAAGGTACGCCTTTGACCAATACTACTATACTAAAAATCACCCCTCTGACTTGGGCGTTGGAGTGCCATCACAGGTACACCCCGAGGGAGCTCTGCACGCGACCAGCCTTCATACAAGAACGACCTCAATACCTGGCACCAAGCCCCCAAGACAGCACCAGCACAGACATACTTACTTCAACAAGAGGACCGATCGCTCAGCGAAGAGTCCGGTTCAGTAGATTACGAAATACCAAAGAATGCTGATGGTTCTGAAAAAACCTACATCTGAATGGACTGATGCAGAAAAGAAAAATAATCTCAGCTACAATAGAGCAAGATATTTTCTTATATTTACTATTTCTGAGACAATGTATCAAAAATGTGGTAAGAACACCACTGCAAAGAAAATCTGGGATTCCTTGGCTATGGCCTACCAAGGAGCGAAACAAGTTTGTAAAACAAAGTCAAAGATTATTGTAAGGAAGTACGAGCTTTTCAAGATGGAAGAGGCAGAAGATATATCTCAAATGTTTACAAGACTTCAAACTCTTAAGTGGTTATTTTTTTTTTTTAAAATAACAAAGGAAAGTTTCTATGTTTGCAAGACATGGAATCTGAATCTAAAAGTATGAAACACAGACTCAAGGAAACTGTTGGTTGGTTTAAATTATCATAATAAAGCCCATTTGCATTTTTCAATTGTTTGATAACCACTATGATATTTCTTCTTCCGGTGATTTTTTTTTGATCAATAAGAAAATAAGCAACAGAAACCCAACTAGGGTCTTACTCTAGTTATCCCTAATGCATCTGTAAGCAGAGATGAAGAAATAGCTGATGGGCAATTATTCCACAAATGAACTCCATGCTCCATAGATGAGTCTTGTTTTGCCAACCAATCCGTACAAGAGTTACCCTCCCGAAGGGAATGTTGAAAGCTGAGCTGCCAATCACGTTCCGTGAAGGAGCGAATGTACTCAATTACAGGCGCATACAACCATTTCTTCCGGTGATTTTAAAATGTCCGGTGATGCACAAAAGGCTCATACAACCATTTCACTGCAGTCATCGCTCACTCGATCTATTTTAAAATAACCACTTTGATGTTTTACTATTTTACCTATATTGACATGTTTTACTTATGCTTGGTATCTTTGCCATTGTAGATTTATTCAAAATATCCTTAATCAATTTTATGGGCTCATTCAGCCAGTGTAGATTTATTCAAAATTTCCCTAAAAAGGTAGAGGCGTGAAGGAGAAGATCATGAAGAATCGTGTATAAACTTTTCTCTATTCTTTTTTTTTAAAAAAAAATTGCCACATAATTTAATGAATCAGCCTAATTAATTTTTTTAAAAAGCCACCTAATCAAAACTTAAACACCATTAGTGCCACATAAGTATTTCTGTTAATAAATGACTAATTTAAATCTTTTAATAATGATAAAGGACGTTAACGAACCTTTTAAAAGATAAATGGCGTAAACGAAAATAGAGTGAAAAATAAAAGACCAAAAGTGTATTTTAGCCTTTTTCTTTACTTGTTGGTCCCACTAAAATACGGGATTTTCATGTTTAATCATTGATAAATTTTTCTTTAGTTGTTGGTCTTGCTTATATGTGTTTGTACTTTTGGTCTCTGATGTTAAGTTGATGCTCAACTGGTTAACAACCAACTACATTGACACCCGCTACATCAGATTTTTTAATAACTATGATGCTGAATCACCTACCATTGACGCTAAGTTGGTGACTAGCTAGCTAACAATATATATATATATATATATATATATATATATATATATATATATATATATATATATATATATTAGCGAATAATTGAAAATCGTTAAAAAAATTATTTAATGAGAATTTGTTTTAAAAGATGATCATTAACTGCTTTTTAGATCATTTTCATATTTTCATTTTTAAAAAAAATTGTAACTAATGGATTCAAATAACTTAAAAGTGACTATGTTTTTAAACATAATCACACTTCTTCGTATTTTGTGCATAAAAGTACTTCTAACATGTACGAGGTCAAATAAAAATAAATGTCGTAATTTACAAAAAAAACCATATTTTGGCCCATGCAGCTTTTGAACCTGCGATGGGCCATGTGATGTTGACATAAACCACAATTTTTAAATATTATTTATTTTAATATATGTATCAGGTAACATTTCATTACAATACAAAGGAGTTTCATTCAAAAGACAAAATAGAAGAGAGGAGGAGGAAGTAAGGGCAACTTATATAGTAGCTACATGGTATACGGTATTTATTTGATGATAGTGGTACACTAGGTAGAGATTTTAATTGAAAATATGGGTAGAGTTGTGGAATGGTGACATGCTAGGGGCTTCGACGATGATTGATGGTGAGTGTGATTTGTTGGGGCAGGCAGCGTTGTCACAATAGGAAATGAGGATATCAATTTCCTGTTGGGTGAGGCCCAGCGACAAAAGGATATTGGGCCAACAATCTTCGGCTATGGTGAGGATTGCTTTGCAACAACCGGGTCCAATATGGATTTCACCGTTGAGAATGAAGATGATTATATCGCTGGTACAGTTTTGTAGCTCAACTAATGACTCCCAACATTTCTTATTGTCATTCAACTGTAAACGTGTTGTAAAAGTTGAGGTTGATGCAGTGGAGCTCAAAGGCCCTGGCCTTGCCATAACCATTGTTGTTAAGGTCAATGTTGATAAAGATAACAAAATAACAAATAGCTTCAAAGAAAAAGCCATGGTCGTTAGTGACTATTACAATGCTCAAAGAGAGAGGGAGAGAGATGATATGAAAAAATAAAACGTTGGTGCTAATTTATATAGCATATGTTAGACTATTAGGGTTTGAAGCCATACTATTAATTGCATGACGATAATGTTTTCAACATTTATTTAATTATGAAACTGACTACTTGAAAAGAACTTCGAAAAGTCATTGTTCTGAATATTTAAGAGCTCAAAATTATATAAGACAATGCAACCGGAATGTAGACGCTTGATGAATATAAAAAGAAATTGGATATTTAAAAAAATTAGTCGTGATTTTTTTATAATGGCGTGGATTTTCTGCAAAAACATTTACAAGATTTTATGTAGCTTTGCTTCTCAAGAATTAAGTTATATGATTATTTAAAGAAAATGAAAAGCTCCACATTTGTAAATTGTTAGAATCATATCGCAACTAGATCAAATTTTTGGCAACAACCTTCACTTTCAAGACAATTTTGTAAATGCAATTTATTATCTTTCAACATTAACGTTACGTTACATATGTAAAATAATAATAATAATAATAATAATAATAATAATAATAATAATAATAATAATAATGTTACACCATTGTTTTTCTTTCTCCATTTAATAATATAATTAGGATATTCTTGTATTGACAAAGAAAGACACGATAGAAATGTAATCTTCTTTACAAACTCAAGAGTTTAACTGTCAACCTTAGCTAAACTTGTATATCTTCTTTAGAAATGTATATATATATATATATATATATATATATATATATATATATATATATATATATATATATATATATATATATATATATATATATATGACCCGTGCGCTGCACGGGGTATACATGTTATTTGTAGAATTCAATTTTGAAGTTCTCTACTAACAAAATTGTATATATATATTAACAAAATTGTATATGTGTGTCGTACGTGTTGTTGATTGTTATGATTATTCATGGTTGAGTTATTTGTATTTAACTAATAACTATGATTTTTATAAGAAGTTAATAAATTTCTTTAAAAAAAGAGCACTTGGATGATATGGTAGTGGTCTCTTCCACCTCAACCAATGTCTTTGGTTCGAATCCAGCATATGAAAGTGTTATCATAACAGAAAATACTATGTCGTCCAGGGTGTAACTTACAAAATAAATCACATAATATACCTTTAGTCACAAAACAACCGTTTAATATATGAGTTGAAGTGTTATTCTGCCTGATTTGAAAACTTTCTAATATGAAATTAAGTTTATTGATTAAAAAACCTCAAATACATGGGACTAATATAATTCTGTCTTGTGTAATAAATAATGAAAAAGATGTTAACATTTCATTCAGTCAAGAAACAGCTGTTTCACATATCAATATGGTTTTGCCTATATACATATTTATCATTTGTAAAGAAAATTCTGATTTTAGTGTATACCTCAGCATCAACTAACACCATTTCAACTGCAACAGGTGATTTGCCTCCATTTGCTGAAAACACATACCACTTTCTTAGTACCTTCACCAGGATGGATGATGATTCATGGTCGGGATCAATGATGGCCAAAGGTAAGATTTTTTTGGGAGGAGTAACAACCATTTTGGTTGAAGAGGCCATTGGTGTATGAGGGAGAAACGTATTTCGTAGGTACGAAGGTGTTCTCCGTAAAAGTGGAAAGCCGAATCTCCCCTGAGGGAGAAAATTGTTGTCCTTGTGTGATCTTCAACTATGACATCAATGCCGAAACTATAAAAAAATTAATACGTAAACATTATAATCGAAACGAACAACTCGGTGAATGTACGATAGGTAAACATTAGGAACATTATGTTGTAGTTGAAACGATGCCAATGATATGCGCCATCACAACATACGGGGCTTCCTGAAACAATTTCAATGTTGGCTTTCAAAACGCGAAGATGAATTGATAACCTATCGATGAATACATGTAATTTAGAAAAAAATTACTTGAGGGAGAAGACCAGTATCTAAAAAACCAATGTTGACATTTTCGATTGGCAAAATGAAATCATCAAATAATGAAACAGGAAAATTCATCATTAAGAACAGATGAGAAAATGATGAGCAATGTATGTATGAGAAATGTAGCTATGTGGATAGAAAATAAAAGGATGGAAATTGAGATTGGCAGAGAGTTGTTGCTATGTGGATAGGAAATAAATACATGTATTTTCGAAAATCATGGAGGGAATCTCTAAAATGCATATTTTTGGTTTACTATTTAGTTTTATGTTAAATTATTTGTGAAATTATTAGTAGTTTTATTTGAAATTTAGGTTTAACTTTTCAAATTTCGAAATTTCAAATATGCATTCCTATTATTGACGAATCAGAACTGTTTGATATGTGTTAAATTATTTGTGAAAATAATTGCTTTCCAATTTTTGTGGGATGTTGATGAGAATGTGTTTACTATTAAAACCATTTCTTATTGACCATTTTCCATCTCTCCAATTAATTTCTTTTTTAGTGGGACAACCGTTGCTTTTTATTTGTATTAAACCTGGTTGACAAATCTTCACCTGATGCAAAAATCGTGGGATTATAATGCCATCTTATAATAGTAGGATCATTAAATATATATATATATATATATATATATATATATATATATATATTTTTTGTTGATGTATACACGAAATGCCTAGGTGGAATTGACATCATCAATGATGTCATTTATCTATGTGATTACATGGAAAGTCCATGTAGACCGTTCATGATTGAGTAATATATATATATATATATATCATACCTTTGTTAAAAGAAGAATATAATATTATATAATATAGGAAAATATAACAGTATATGAGTATAAGTAGTAGTTTGATAAAAATAAGTTTCAGTGGTATTTGGTTGGGGTTGGGGGTGGGGGTGGGGGTGGGGGGGGGGGGGAACCATCTCTTGTCTCCCTCTCCCTCTCCCTCTCCCTCTCCCTCTCCCTCTGTCCTTATGTGGAAGTAGTAGAAGATAAGGGTTAGATTGAGACTAATCAACCCTCTCCTCTTTTTTATCTCACTCAACCTCCCCCTTTTCCCAATCATCATTTGTAAGTTATTCTAGTCGAGCACTTCTTCTCCCACTCATGTACACCCCCGCTTGTAGCTACTCAAAATACATGCAAAAATCATAGTGATTAGGAGCAAAGATTTTTTACACACAAACACTCATTTACGCATAGAGACGAAAGGATGGAGAACAAGAAAATTAGAGAAAAACAAGAGAAGAGAGGAAAACAAAGAGGGAAAATCAGAGAGAATGAAGCAGAGGACCTATGGTATGAGGGAATGTGGTAGTTTTGTTTTCCTCTCTCTCATAAATCATTGATTCCTTCTCCATTCAATTTTAGATTTCTTCAATTTCAATTTTTCAATTAATGGCTTCAATTCAATTCACTCAAAATTTCTCTATTTCCAGTTTCAATATGCCTATTGGTTTTTTCAATTCCAGACTATTGAGTTTTGAATTTAACATATTTATTATTTATTCTCCATCATTGTGGTTTATAAAATTGATAAAAACATCGGCAAATGAGTCTCTACTTTGTTTGTGCTTTTTATATTTTATTATTTGTTATAAAGTTCATTAAAGCATGACCGCAGCTCTGACATTGATGGATTGGACTTATTTTTAGAACTGAAAATTTTAAGAGAAGTTATACAAGTTGAAAATAATACTCAGGTTGACATAATTATATTTTGAGACTTGATTCTTTTCCAAATGTCTTTGTTACTTATAGAATAATTTTAACGATTCTGGTAATCGTTGCTTCCGCGGAAAGAAGTTTCTCAAAACTAAAACTAATAAAATCTTACCACTACAAGAAAAATTGATTTTTCCGGCCAGGACTTTCCAGCGGATTTTTTTCCGCCGAAAAATTTCCGGCGGATTTTAGGACTTACCGGCGGATTTTATCCGCCGAAACATTACCGACGGATTTGTTGGATTTTCCGACGGATTGTTTTCCTCCGCAACATTTCCGGCGGATTTTTAGGTATTTCCGGCGGATTTTGGTCTACGAATTTTTTTTGTTACTAATTGTGGTGTTGTTTGTTTAGGTATTGTTTGAGTTTGCGTTCCTCTTTTTTCCTCTTTGTTTGAGTTGGGGATACGCTTCAAGTCAGAGCCTTCTCTTCACTACGGTTAGTTATCAAAGTAAAGTAATTAATATATCAATATATATATATATATATATATATATATATATATATATATATATATATATATGTGTGTGTGTGTGTGTGGATTTTTTGTTTTTAGTGTCTAATATTTTTTTACCAACTTTTGGTCACCGTAAAATTTGGATTTTTCCTTTTAGTCCTTGGTGACTTTTAATAACGCTTATTCTTGATATTTTGAATACATGTTCCTGTGTCTCATTGTCGTGTCTTAGAAGTTGGCTTTCTCAAATCACATTTTTGGTACAATATTAAAATTAATAAAATATTAATTACTTCACTATTTATAGTAAAATTTTGTTACAAATTTTGTTTGCAATAATAATACAAAATAATTTATATTGAAAAAACTTGTTTATTAAGTTCACTTATAAATTTTATTAACAGATATTGTCTTATAAAAATTGAAATTTAAAATTAAATTTGCAATTATTATTTATAATGTTTAAATTATTAATATATAACATTATCTACAAATTCATTGTGTTGCTGATAATTGATAGTTTATTGATATATCAAAATAAAGTAATTAATATATCAATATATATATATATATATATATATATATATATATATATATATATCAAAATATAAAGTAATTGATAGTTTAATTGATAGTTTATTTCATTTACATTGTAGTGTAGTACATTGATCTTGAAATTATGGATCGTAGTTGGATGTATGATCGATTGTTTCCTGGAAGATCCGGTTTAAAGCGACGTTTTGTAGAAAGAGTAAAAGAGTTTATTTTTTGTGCTAAGTGTCATGAAGAATTTGCGCGACAAGGCGGTATTAGATGTCCGTGCTTGAAATGTTCCTTTCGATTTATAAAAAATGAAGGAGAAGTTAGACTTGATTTGTACAATAATGGGTTTAGGCCAAATTATTGGATATGGAGTCGTCACGGGGAAGTATAGGACCAGGGGTAGCTGCAGTTCCTGCGGTTAATGTTCCGGTTGAAGCAGTCACCCCACCAGCCAAACCAGCACCCCCAGCGGCGGTCACCCCAGCAGCCCCACATCGATCTTAATATCGATGCGATTAATGCTTTTATTGCATCTGATGATACTTATTATCATGTTGATGACACAGACCAGCAGCCACCCTAGTAGCTTTGGATTATTTTATTTTGTTGTATGAATATTTTTTTGGCTTAATTACAGTTTTGGTCCCGCTATTATGACCAACTCACGATTTTGGTCCCCAAACTTTTTTTTTGACGAATTTGGTCCCCCTATTTTCCCAATTTCTAAAATCAAGATCCCCCTCTTAATTTGGTCAAAATTAAAACTGTATTTTGACTTTTTATCCTACGTGGCAGTCCACGTAGGCGCACTGTTCATCTTCCTCTTCCCTCCCCCCACATGTGGCATTGTTCATCTTCCTCTTCCCTCCCCCCTCCGTGAACCCCCCCCCCCCCTCCGCAAACCCCTCCCCCCTCCTGAACCCCTCCCTCCTCCTGAACCCCTCCCCCCTCCGCGAACCCCTCCCCCCTCCGTGAACCCTTCCCCCTCTGCGAACCCCTCCCCTCCTCTGCGACCTCAGATCTATCAGCGGCACGAACCCCTCCCCTCCTCTCCCTTCGTTCTCTCCCTTCGCGATGGCAGATGTAACATCCCCTAATTAGCTAATTAGATTTAATTAAATTAGCACGAGGTTAAGTTGATTAGTGAGCATAATTATTTTAGTTATGAAATGGTATCATGGATCAAATAGATAAATAACGTTTTGTTTAAACATAATTAGTGGTTATGCTAAGTGTGGAGACTTGAGTGTAAGTGTTGGATTAGTGGTGAGTTAAATGAAATGCTAATGAGGGAGGGTAGAAGAGTCTTTTCTCATCCTTAAGTAGCCACCCCCAGCTGACCAAACCACTCTCCCACACTTCATTTCCCTCATTCTGAAAAACAAACAGCAAAGAGGTAAGAGGAGAGAGAGGAGAGAAAGTCGAGCAAGGGAGAGGAAGAAGGAGAAGAGAGAAGTTTCTGGATTCTGCTTGCATGTAAGTCATATTCACACCATTCTCCTCCATTTTTCGTTCTCTTCACATTGGTACCACTTTTGACTACTCATTCACCTCCTTCCCCATTTCACCATTTTTGAAACATCAAAGCTCCAAGTGAGAAAAAGGGGTTTTTGAGAAGATTGGAAGCTTGCATGTCAAAGACAAGGCTAGCTTGAAGTAAAACCAGAACCTACCTTCTGTATTTGAGTAGATTAGAAGAGGTTTCAGTGGCTGTTTCGATAAGGGTGAGTTCGAGTTCGAAGTTAGAAGCCTATCGGGGATCGTTTGTGGGATTTCGGTCTTTCGGGAGCCTTGCTTCCGAGTTGAGTTGTGGTTGTCATCACGATAAGGTGAGTTCTATAACTCGCTTAGGGAATGTGTTTGTGTTTCTGAGTCTTTACTCTTCGAAAACTCTTGTCACGCATTTTCGGTAACGAAAGGAAACTATTCGAAAACTGTTTTCTCAAAAGGATTGTGACTTAAATCATATATTGTTTGATTGATTGTTTGGGAATGCTATAATATATTATTTCAATGTGTGTTTGAGTTTGGGTCTCGATTGGAAGGGATTTTGGAATCGGAACGGAATAGAAAAACTCATGAAAAGTCCGTTTTCTGGAAAACTGATAGAGACGCACGGATCGTGTGCCTATGAGCACGGGTCGTGCGCCCCCATCTGATGCTACAAGAACTGGATTTTTAAACACGCACGGATCGTGCGCCTAGTCGCACGGGTCGTGCGTATGTTTCTGGAACTTCTACGAATTTTATTGGATAACGCCCGGATCGTGCGCTTAGCCGCACGGGTCGTGCGTATCCTTCTGGAAATCTTCTGCAAATTGTTCAACAACGCATGGGTCGTGCGCCTACACGCACGGGTCGTGTGAGACTTTCTGACCTTCAAATTCAAAGTACATTTTTATCCATTCCAAATGATTCCAATCCTCTTCTAACCCATTCCCCATGGTTCCCCAACAATGTAAAGATTGATATCATTGAGTTAATCATGTTTGATAGAAAACTTGTGTGCTATGAATGTGACGAAAACCGTACTTAGAGAACGTGTGAGAACACAAGTCAAGAAATGTTAACGGACCTTGAGTCCAATCATGTTACGATAACGAACTTCAAGTTCATCATGTCATGTAAGCTAATTGATTGTAAGTCTATAAAGACATAAAAACTCTCAATTCATGTAAACACAAATCAAGTTACTTTCCCTCGGGGAAAGGTAAATGGTATACCTTGTGTATATCGAGGATGACGATCCTCCAGTTATTAGCATACCTAGTTGAGGGGAGTCATGAATCCAAAGCTAGGACCCTAGCATTATTCGGATAGAATTTCGGATTGGGGTTTCCGTAGATATTGGGCAATCAAGATTGTCTAGCATTATATCTCGGGTTGTGCTAAGTTCATGTTAAAAATATGATCAGTAGTCGCTTGTTAGGGCTACAAGTTACGAGTAAACATCATGAATTCACGTGGTCGCTTATCCGGGCCACGAGTTTAAAGCAAGGCATAATAAACCGTTAGAGTCGGTCAGGGGTCTCGATAGGACTGACTGAGATAATGTTTATCTCACCCTTCATATTTGTGGTTTTTACAGAGAAACAGGGGAAGGCAAAGGCGACAAAGCACGGTTAGCTAGTGAGACTCGAGGAGTCCTGAAGTCTATGATTCTTGTTTTAGGCCCTTGCCCTTCTGTAGTACTTTTGTTATCGGTTGTATAACTATCATGTATAAGTTATAAATCGTTTCCGCTACTTTATGTTTTGAGTATTGAACACCAGGATCATGTACAAGTCTTAAGTATTGAAACTTAAGCATTTTCAGGAAGTTTATGAGGTTCAGAGAACCATTAGATATGTATTATCGAAAATTTTAGATGTGTTCAATATTTCAATAACAGGAAGTTACTCTGATGTATGCCATTTAGTACATTTCGGTGATTCTATATGTTAGAATTTATCGGGGTGTTACAGCAGATCTCCCTTGTCTCCCTTCGGAGGGATGCGATCCAGAGAGAGAAAACGAAAGAGAAAGAGAACAAGGGGGTTGCGATGGTGATGGCGCCGGCGTTTGAGAGAGGAGGGAGAGCAACGGTAATTTCGGGGTGAGATGCGAAGAGAGAGAGGGAAAACGAGGGTTGGTCATAATAGGGGGACCAAAACTGTAATTAAGCCTATTTTTTTATTGTTTGGATATTTTTTTTGTTGTATGGATATTTATTTAAATTAATTATTAATTTTCATTCCTAATTTTTATTTTTTAAATAGTAAATTAATTAATTATTAAATTTTATTTTTTTATCAATAACTAAAGTTTTTAATAAAATAATTAATTAAAGTTTTTAATAAAATAATATTAATTTTTAAAATAAAACGATTTTAAAAAAAAATATTTATTTGTTACAAATTGGAATTTTCCGGCGGATTTGTGGACTTTCCGGCGGATAAACTCATGCGAATTTTTTTTTTGGATTTTTCGGCGCCACGAAATCCGCCGGAAATTTCTGGCGGATAATCCGCCAGAAACCGTTTGCTGCGAGCTGGCTACCGGCGCCAAAAATCCGCCGGAAAGTCCACATTTTCTGCGGATTTTTGGCTTTTCCGGCAGATTTTTTCGGCCGAAAAGTCCAATTTTTATTGTAGTGTACTTAAGATCAACAATGTCTCAACAAAGATTAAATGGATTAGCTTTTTATCGATCGAAAAAGAAATGTTAAGTGAAATTGCTTACAATAGTTTGATAAATGATTATACATCAAAAAAGGCTCAAAAGATTAAATTTAAATAAAAATAAAATAATTTTTCAAAAGAATTTTACTAAAATATAAAAGGGCCTCATTTTCGGATTCGCGCTAGGTCTCTCGCTTAGTGTTGGGCCGGCCCTGCATTGAGGAATCATCTCCTTCAAACCATGATTTCTCTTCTAATGGTTTCAACACACAAATCAACTTATGGTCCTAAATTTATGTGAGTTACTTTTGTATGTGTGTTCAAAGGCAACCAATAAGGCCTACGACCTTGTTTGTTTGCTGATTTGATGTTTTAGAATTATATGGATGCACGTTTGAAATTTTGTTCTTGGAGATGTTGAATGTTTAAATATGAATTTCAATGATTTTGAGCCGATAAAGTTGTTGCATGTCATGATTTAAGATGGAATCTAATTGTTTAAATTGCTTGTTGCATGAATTTTAAGTTTGATTTTGTGAAAATTGGAGTTAAGAATCGGAAGACTAGAAAGTTAAATATGTGTTAAATTCGCAGCAGAATTTGGCAACTTTGCACACGACCGAGACGAGAATTTTAGCAGTGATTCTGTGCTCCATCATCATCAAACAATGGGATTGTCTTCATTAGGAGATTATGACCAAACTTGACTAAGTTACAAAATTTATGATTCATAAACCACTTTCTTGCTCAAATGTTGTTGATATTATATGGTAGGATGTTAAGGACTATTTAAGAAGACCCCTTGATTGCCGGAAGAACTTGAGAAGTGAGATCATTGACAGATATGAAGCCACTAGCTGCAGCCTGAGGGGAAGCTGGTAGTCCCAAGAAGATCTTCTTGGCAGGGATATCTTGTGTCCACTGCTTCCATGCATCTTCAAGGTTACTAATTTCACTACTATATTGGCAAGGAGGGTTGTTATAGAATTGAACCCAAACACAATCAAAAAGACCTGTTTTGAGTGCATTTCCAATCCAAGCATCAGGAAATGGGCATTGTGGTGCTGCTGTCAAGTACACATTTTTGCCATTCTTACTATATCCTTTAAGCTACTTTGCAAGATCATCCCAATAAAGGTTTGATCCTCCTTCAATATCGAAATCAACGCCATCAAGAACAGTGGGACCAAGCGGCCGAGAAGATGACTTGCCCCCGAAGAAATTGTTCCAAAGGTAAGTTGCTACTTGTCTTGCATGCAAGTGAGTAGCTACCTGCACCACCTCCCAAAGACAACAATACCTTGATTCCTTTGGCTTGGCAAGACTTAATGTCAGAGCTTAACTTTGTGCAACCATCACTATAGGGATCACAATGTCCTGCTAGGTTTATTATTGGTTTTTGGCCATTACCAAATGTTGGAAGGAAGGCTAAGATTACATACTCATAGTTCCCTATAGCACAAGTTTTTCTGAAAGTGTGCCTTCATTACCATTTTGTCCCCAGTAGATTGCTATACTACCAGCATTAGAAGTTAGAACCATATGCTAGTGCCAAGACTATCAAGGAAAGGAATGAGAGTGAGATTGCCAACTTTGCCATTCTCAATTATGTCAATAAGTTGAGTTGTTTTGAGTTTGGTGAACTATGCTGTTAGAGAAGGGCTTCTTATAAGGGTAAACATAATGCTCTAATCCTAAAAATATTGTTCTAATGCTTTGTCTCATATGATTATTAGTCCAATGTTGCAATCAATAATGGTGACATTCAGGAAGCAGCGTGCAAATTAGCTCACATGTATTGCTCTTGTCCACTTCTGCTTTTTAATTTTCTTCCACTACACTCTTGCAAATACTTGCAGCACACTAGCTAGTCAAATGTAACTGAGCCCCATTGAATTCTCTTTTATATTATTTACTTATTTAATTACTTAGAGTGGTTGAGTTAACATGTATTCAAAGAAGACATGGCTCGTTAGTTTTTTTTTTTATGAATCGTGTTGACATGTATTTTCTATTTTCAATTATAATTTTTTTTACTTTCTTTCATTCTGTTTGTATGTAATTCTTTTAAAATAAATGATAAAATAAAAAAGTAAAAATAAAATATTCTTTTTGTCGATAAAAATGTGGATGGGAAATAATTCTGAAATCAAACATATTTCAACAACGCCCAATGTGGGTTCAGCGGTTGGGACTGAACCTCCCTTAACCAATGGTCGGGGGTTCGATCCCTGTCTTGGGTACGGAACAACGTTAAAACTCTGGGCCAGCTGTCCTGCCTCTCGAGGCACCTACAAAGAGCGAGGGATTAGCCACTGCTGTTCGTGCGGTGAATACCCGAGTTTACCCAAAAACATATTTCAACATTTTAAAGGATTTCTTAAAAAATGTTTTTACTTAGGATCACCGGCCACCAGGAAAGTCGGACAAATCATAATTTACACCATGGATGGCGTTAGTGCCACCATGCATAGAGAAGGAGAAGTGGATACTAGTGTAATTTACTTTAATTCTCTCTCCTTGTAATTAATGTCTTCTTCTTAATTAAACTTAATCCATCATTTTTTCTCTCCTCGCAGCAATTAATAATTCCTCTAATAATTTATTTACTTTTCATGTTTTTTTTTTGTCTGCTTAGATGAAATGACAAATAAACATCATGCACACACACTACCACCGGTCACACCCAAGAGTCGATGTTCTCTTGTCGTTGAAATTGCCAAGGCAACCAACAGTGAGGGACTACTTTCATTGTCTTTGAAAATACATTACTAATATACTAGTAATTGTTTTTTGAAAATATATTGCTAATATTACTAATATGGCTTAAATATGTTTTTAGGCCCTGCAAATATGGCGAATTTCTATTTTTGTAACATCCCAGACTACTTTCTGAAGTGTCGACTGCCCCCACAAGCCAACACATGTCTTTCCAGCATGCGCTGTCCTCACTTGCATGTTTTCCAGGAAATTTCCAGCACGCTTAACCATGGAGTTCTTATGGAAATGGCTCCCTAAATGATAATGCATTATGGTGGTATAGGTAGTCCAAATCAATTCTTTTAAGCCTTCCAAATCATCTCTCACTTACCCATAAAAAGTATTTTCAATTTTGTGATGTTTGGTAGCCTTGAGCATTGAATATTTTTTTTAGTGCAAACCAGGGTATCCACCGCCGAACGCAGTGACTAATCTCCTCGTTGGATTGGAGACACCTCGAAGGGTGGGATAGCTAGTCCAGAGATTTAAAGCTGCTCCATACCCAAGGCGATGATCGAACCCTCAACACTTGGTTAAGGGAGGATGAGCCCCAACCGCTCAACCACACCCCTTGAGCATTGAATATAATATTTTTCCGTGATGACTTTTTGACAAATGTCAGTGTTGTTAATTACTTAATCCATTTAGCTGGCTGGCTCACATAGGGGCGTAAGGTTTGGGTTTGGTTGTTATTGTGCATGGTAAGATGCGAGAAAATGAGAATCAATTGAGCTAGGTGAACGGGACCTTTCTATCATTGATAGCTAACCCTCTTGTTAAAAAGAACCCACACCTCCATTCAGAGCTTTAAATGCTTATGTTCTTGAATTTTCATATGTCAAGGCTACCAAATTGGATACCAATTGAATACAGGTCATACTGACCCTTACACATTTAGCTATTGTGATGGAATATGCGCCTGGAGGAGAGCTATTTGAGAGAATATGCAACACATGATGGTTCAGTGAGGACGAGGTTCTTGCATTCATGATTTTGTTTTAGCAAAATGGCTGCTGCAGTGAGGAGAGAGAATGAGTAAACAGAGGTAAGCTCTTGAGTTGAGAAAGAAAAGGTGATGGAGGTTGGGGATCCGACGTTGAAGACAATAGTGAGATGATTAATCCAACTTAGCTTTTCAAATTAAAATAAATGAAAAAAATATGACATGGAAAAGTCATGAAAGACAAAAGTTAACACATCAACATTTTTTAACAAAAAATTTAACAAAAGGACCAAAATAGTAGATGTCAATATTTGCAGGGATTTAATTAAAAAAATAATTTTGCAGGGACTAAGATAGAAAATTACTATCTTTTAAAGAACTAAAAATATATTTAAGCATATTAATACGACGATGAATGAATTAATAGACAGCTCTGAGATGCGTGTTACAGGTGATTGGAAACAACTCTGGAATTTGTAGGTACCCCATAAAGTTCGCATTCAACTTTGGTGTGCTGCTCGTGGTGTTTTGTCGTGCCGTCTCAATCTCCGTAGGCGCGGTGTTGACTGTCCAAGAGTATGCCCAATGTGTGATTTGCATGATGAAAACGAATGACATACCTTCTTCGATTGCAACAAAGCGGAAGAGGTTTGGCGTTCAGCTGGGCTTTGGAACTCCATACAATCGGTGGCTCATGATGCTGAGGGTTATAAGGTTAGTTTCTTTAATATTCTCTCTTCATTACCAGATGCGGCCAGGAAGTGTTTCACAATGTTGATTTGGGGTCTTTGGAAGCGGAGGAATGAGAAAGTTTGGGAGAATGTGGAGAAGCCGGCCCGTGTTTCCGTGTAGTGTGCTTTGGACTTGTTATATTGTTGGCAACAGGCGAAGCGCTCCAAATTGCTTCGTGATCCGTTGTCCAGGTCAAATAGCAGGTGTACTGTACCTTGCAGTATTGGGTTGACTGCAGTTGGTAGGTCTCTTGCTGCCTGGCAGGAGGTTAGTGTGAGCCCGGGGGGATACCTGCGAAGCCACTCCGTCGCTCAAGTCAGTATTGAGAATAGATGAGCGATTTAGCTAGGATTGAGAGTCTACCTTATGAAGGCTATGAGAGCCGGTATTTATAGGAAATCGTGCCCGTTTGTGGATCGTCGGATCAGTAGAATCGATCTTAACCATTCAAGTGTGATGGCATTAATTGGGCTTGTATGTTTGTGGATATGGGCCAAGATGATTGGGTCAATCCATATCCAATTGCTAAAAGCACCTCCATGTATTGCTGAATGGACCTCCTGGTCCAGTCCAGAACAGTTGCCCCCCAAGCCGAGATTACTCCAGAGGATGGTCTTGGCTTGAAGGATTTTTGTCGATTTGCCAGATTTGTGAGGCCGCACGTGATACTGTCTTTGTAACGACCGTGTTTTTAGGTTCTTTATTATCTAGAGCAAAGATAATAAATTTTTCACCCTCACCCATTTACCTACTATAAATAGGTGAGTCTGCATCCTGTGGTCCGAACTTAAAAGGTTTGTGAAGGAGTGAGGATAATATTTCTTTGGAGCACCCAATTGGAGAGGAAGGGGGAGGTAGGATCTACTTGCTTCAACGTCTCTCCTCCTTGGTAAGCGTTTTCTTCTGTTGATAGCGCCCTCCTGGGTGCCTTGTTGTTGTTCGTTATTGTTCTCGTTTGTGTTGTTGATGGCGCCCTCATAGGCGCCTGGGTGCTTGGTTGCTAGGCGCTGGATACCTCCTTGCGAAGCATGATTTGGCGCCCTCCTGGGCGCCTTGGGTGCCTGCCTGTGCGCTGTGAAACGAGTTTTGGCGCCCTCCTGGGAGCTGGGTGTCGGTTTGCGCACCCCTGGGTGCCGGTTTGCGAGAGGGGGTTTGGCGCCCTCCTGGGCGCCGGCTTGCAAAGCGCGGGCTGCCCCCTTGCGACGCATTTTGGCGCCCTCCTGGGCGGTGGGTGCCGCCTTGCGCTAGCCTGGGTGCCGGTTTGCGAGAGGGGGTTTGGCGCCCTCCTGGGCGCCTTGGGCGCTGGCTGCCCCCTAGCGACGCGTTTTGGCGCCCTCCTGGGTGTCGGCTTGCGCTGCGCAGGCTGGCTCCTTGCGAGAGGGGGTTTGGCGCCCTCCTGGGTGTCTGGTTGGGCATGTCCTTGGCATTCTGCTTGTATTTATTTTGTTGCTGCTTATCCTGTCTCTTAGTTTGTTTTTCTTCTTGATGAAATTTCAGGCTTGCTTGTTGCCGAGGGAAATTGCTTCTTATGTTCTCATCATTATCTGTTTGACATTTCCACGAGATTTGCTGCTTCTAATTTACTAAAGTAATTTTGGCTGACCTTTAGTTTACATTTCTAGCTTTCTTGTTTTCGAGCATGTCTTGTTTCAGGCATGTTTCCATCCTCAGGAGAGGGGGTTGTTTACAAGTTCTTTGTTTGTCTCGTAATTGCTTGTTCTGCCCCCTGTTCTGCAGGTTGAGAGATGGCGAGGACGAAGGAGACATCCCGGACGAATGGGGTGTGCCTCGGTCCCGTTCCTACTATAAGGCAGGCCGGCTATCCTGTAGGGGGGCCGTCTGCAGTAGGTGGTGACATCGTGCCTTCTGAAGAAGCGGGCATGCCTGGCTCTATTGTTACCTCTTCTGATGATGATGATCTTCCATTTGAGCACGAAGTGGTTGAGATTGATGGTCTTAATTATAATTGGGTTGCTCGCACTGTTCGGTCTACTAGGAGTTTCTACCTTCCAGGTAAAGAGCCCCCCCGCTATATACAGGAGGCATTGGGAGATGAATGGCGGGTTGGGGTGGTTGATCCCAATGATAGAGTGTGTAGGATTCCTGATGGTAGGAAATTCATGATGTTTCACAGTGTTATGCACAAAGTAAGGGTTTCCCCTCTCTTTACGCCATTTCAACTGGAAGTTTTAAATCATCTTCAGATAGATCCAACCCAACTCCACCCAAATTCATGGTGCTTTGTGAAATGTTTTGAATTGGTGATGAAAGTATTGAAGAGGATGTGCAATTTGAGGGTCTTTCTGACTATTTTCGAGGTGCAGCGTCGTCGGGATTCTTCGGGTGGTACCACTCGTTACGAGTGTGTATGCTTAAAATGTCGGGCAAGTTGTGCTTTCTTCCAAGTGCATTTGGATAGTCAGCATGATTAGAGGTATAAGTATTTTTACCTTGTCCAGTCCAGCCAGAAGGCTGTGGATAGTATGGGTATCTTTGATGAGCAAGGGTGTTTGATTCGGGATAAGTTTCATTTTGGGTGGTGTAAGACTGATGCCGATCGTACTTCTCATTCTTACCGGGTCCTCCCGTCTGAGTTATCTGCATCTGAGCCGAGGACGTTAAGTATGCTTAAGAGAATTGTCAGTCGTTTGACCACTACGCCACAAAAGATTTTGTGTGGTGAGCTGTCCAAGGTTTCGACTATTTCCGAAGTTGTTGAGCTCTTAGGTCGTTTATTTGGTTTGGTGTGCCTTTATTTTCTCCTTTGTTTTTTTCCTCATTTATGTTGCTGGCTCGTTCATTGTTGCCTTGCAGATAGGATGGCCGCTCCATTTTCCTTTAATGAATTGGCTTCTTGGACTCGGAGGAGGAAACCTTTAGGTGCTGAACTTAGTGAAAGCAGTCCAGTTCCCGCAGCATCTGCCCCTGCCCGTCCCTCCATGGGACCTCGCCTAAGCCTAGGAGCGCCAAGTCGGGCTAGGAGAGATCTCTCTGGGGCGCCAGTGGTTCCGGTTGACTCTACCACCCCGGGGGTCCAAAGTAAGTCCAAGCGCAAGAAAATTTGTGTACGGGGTCCTCCTCCTGCTGATTGCCCTTCTCCTGTTAAGCGTCCCCTGCTCGTGCCTGATGATGAAGACGCCGAAATTAGCTTTACTGTTGATGAGTGTGATCACCTCTGGGAGCACCCATTCGAACTTGCCATGCGCATGGTCAATGTTGGGGAGAGCTTGCATGCGAAGTGGGGAGCTGAGAGGGGATGTGGATCTCATTCAGGTAATCCTTTTGAGTTATTTTTCTAAGCATTCGACATATCTTTAGGTTGGAATCTTTAACCTTGTCGTGTTGTTTCTTCCTTCACATAGGGGTGAGCGAAGAAAGGGATCATCTTATCTTGGATAAAAACCGGCTTCAGGTGGAACTACATGGAGCGCTGGAATCTGCTCGCCGGGCCAAAGAGACTGCTTGCCACTATCAGAAAGACCGAGAGGAGGCCTATGCTGAGAGGAATGAGTGCAAGAGGAGAGTGGAGGAGCTCCAAGCTGAACTTGACAGTACTAAGAAGATGAAAGATGAAGCTGAGGAAAAGGTGCGGGTGTTGGCAGGGAAGGCTGTGGATTTCTCTTATGCCGCCTATGACAAGGTGATTAGCCATGTTCAGTGTCTGTATCCGGAAGTCGTTCTAGAGTCGAGCATCTTTCAATTTGATCATGAGGTCCTAGACGGGAGGATTGTCAAATACCACCTCAACGGGGTTGACTTCGATGTCATTGCCCTCTGATTATTTCTTTCAGTTCAGTTGCTTTGACTGTGTAAATTTTCTTTGACTTGTTGGATTTCGTTATGTATTTTGCTTTGTGGAGCCTTACTGTCTTCGGGATGATTTTTTACGTAAGATTTTGAAACATCCATGTTTACTCTTTGTCTCGCTTGTTTCTTATCCTTATAACTGGCACGCGTTGAATGGTCTCGGGCGCAAGTCATCGCCTTGCGCATCTCCATGTATAATTCCTTATCGCCTCGTGGCAGAGTTTACTCTGGGGGCAGTTTATCAGAACTCGGTCTGATTCTAACTCGCCTATCAGAGGTTACGACATGTTTAAAGTCGCTTCGCGAAGTAAGTTGGTCGACTCGCGCCTCGGTTTGCAGGGAAGCGCAAACGATCGTAGCGTCGATCTCATGCCGCCCCTTTCTACCGTCAAGATTTTACCTAGTTGCCTGGTCCCCCGCCGCTGGTGTTGGGACCTGGCTTTCTATCCTGCGAGTAATAGTAAGTATTGCAAAAACGATATTTTAAATCAGAAGAGTAAAATTTCATTCATTTGCGCGCATTAACAGTCCATGCTATTACATTGGTTTAAGATTTATGTCTTGTTCATACAACAAACTTTCTTAGCTTATCAGCGTTCCAAGTTCTAGGTATTGGTTCCTTGCTCAGGGTTTCCAGTTTGAAAGCTCCGTTCCCGATTTCTGCAACTATTCTGTATGGACCTTCCCAATTTGGGGCTAACTTCCCTTGGAATGCGTTCTTTAACCCTAACTAGGTCGCCCACCTCTAAGGCTCTAGGGACCACCTTAGCATTAAATCTTGCGGCCATCCTTTGCTTGATCACCATATCCTTTAATGCTGCTTGGTTTCAGACTTTCTCAACGAAGTCCAGCTCCTCTCGGAGTCTTTGGTCATTGGTCTCTGGGGGTTTGGGTGCTTGGTCCTCCAGTTTAATTCTCCGATTTCGACGGGCATGACTGCTTCTGTTTCCTATGCCATTCGGAAGGGTGGCTCTCCTGTTGACGAGTGTGGGTTGGTTCTGTAGGCCCATAAGACATAGGTTAGTTCTTTCGGCCAGCAGCCTTTTGCTTCGTCAAGCTTCCTCTTTAACCCTCTTAAATTACTCTGTTGGCTGCCTCAGCTTGTCTGTTGGCCTGGGGGTGTTCCACCGACGTGAAGCGTTGTTTGATGCCCAGGTCGGCCATCAGTTGTCTGAATCCTTTGTCTGCAAACTGTGTGCCGTTGTCGATGATGACCACTTCTGGTATGCCGAATCTAGCCATGATATTTTTCTTAAAGAATTTCCTACAATTTTTTGCCGTGATAGTGGCCAAGGGCTCAGCTTCGATCCATTTGGTAAAGTAATCGACATCGACGATTAAGTACTTTACCTGCCTCGGACCAGGTGGAAAGGGACCTAAAAGGTCCATTCCCCACGAAGCAAAAGGTCAGGGAGAGCTTAGGTATGTCAGTTCAGATGAGGGGCGACATGCACATCGGCGTACCTCTGGCACTTATCACATTTCTTTACACAATTCTGCGAATCTTCATTCATGGTAGGCCAGTAATAACCTGCCCTGAGTGCTTTTGCTGCCAGGGCTCGTCCTCCCAGGTGTTGCCCAAAGATTCCCTCGTCGATTTCTGCTAGCACATAATCTGCTTCTGGTCCTTCTACACATTTTAATAGGGGCATAGAGAAACCTCTACAGAAAAGACGTCCTTCGATGACCGAGTAGGATGATGCGCGCCTCCTTACGGAAGCCGCTTCTTTTGCGTCAGTGTGCTCTTGTCCCTCGAGAATGTACTAACGGATTGGGGTTATCCAAATTTGGCTTGCTTCGACGGTGAGGACGGAGGTAGGCGATCCATTTCTTAAGAGGACGCTTGGTTTAGATAGAGTTTCTTGAATGACGCTTCAAAGTTTCCCTGGTGCTCTGGTGCTGGCCAGTTTGGAGAGTATTTCAGCCCTGGTGTTGTCTCCCCTGGGTACATGCTTTACCTCCGCCTTTTTGAACCATCCAAGGAGTTCACGTACCTTGGCAAGATATTTCTGCAGTACCGGGTCGTAAGCTCCAAATGCTGTGTTGATCTGTGAGACGACCAACAGCGAGTCTGTGCGTAGCTCAAGTTGGGTGGCGCCGAAGTCTTTGGCCAACTGTAGGCCGGCTATGCAAGCCTCATACTCTGCTTGATTGTTGGATGTGGAGAATGAAAAAGTCAAGGATACCTCAACCATTAATCCTTCTGAGTTTTCAAGTATTAGACCGGCTCCACTTCCTTTGCTGTTTGAGGACCCGTCCACGTGGAGGGTCCACGCCGTTTCCGCTCTGTCTTCATGTGGTGTCGTTGTAATTTCAGCTACGAAGTCAGCAAAAATCTGAGCCTTCATGACTGGTCTTGTCTTGTACTTGATCCCAATTTCTGAGAGCTCGACCGCCCATTTGATCATTCTCCCAGTCAGGTCGGGACGGTGGAGGATTTGTCTGATTGGCTGATTGGTTCGAACCACCACATGATGCGCCACAAAATATGGTCTGAGGCGTTTGGCTGCGATTACGACCGCCAAAGCGACCTTTTCAACCTTTTGGTACCTTAACTCGGGTCCCTGCAGTGCCTTACTTACAAAGTACACCGGCCTTTGGCCAGTGTTGGTTTCTCTGACGAGTATTGCACTTAACGCTTCGTCGGCCACAGCGAGGTATAAATACAATGTTTCTCCTTCCTTGGGGCGTGTTAAGATGGGTGGTTCAGAGAGTGTCTTTTTTAAAAGAGTCAGTGTCTGCTCTTGCTCGGCGGTCCAATCAAATTTTGTTTCTTTCTTTAGAAGTTTGAATAAAGGTAGGGACTTGTGGGATGCTTTTGAAATGAACCGGGACAGCGCTGCTATCATCCCGGTGAGCTTTTGAATTTCTTTCTTTGTAGTTGGTGAAGCCATCTCGGTCACGGCCCTGCATTTATCAGGGTTGGCCTCGATACCTCTCTCAGTGACATAGAAGCCGAGGAATTTCCCCGCTCGAACTCCAAAAGTGCACTTCTCCGAGTTTAACCTCATACTGTTCTTTCGGATTTCAGAAAATACTTCTGTCAAATCTTTGAGATGGTCTGGGTCGTTTTTACTTTTGACTATCATGTCATTCCGATATACCTCGACTACCCGGACGATTTGATATTTAAAGACCGTGTTCATCATTCTTTGGTAAGTTGCCCAAATGGCATTACGCGATAGCAATAATTCCATTGTTCTGTCATGAATGTCGTTTTCTCTTGGTCGGGCGGGAAAATTGGGATTTGGTTATATCCCGAGTATGTGTCCATGAAAGATAATAAACGAAAACCTGAGGCGCTATAGACTAATTTATCTACGCTAGGGACGGGGAAGACGTCTTTGGGACATGCCTTGTTGAGATCAGTATAATCAACACACATCCTCCATTTTCCATTAGATTTTTTAACAAGGACTACATTTGACAATCACGTGGTATACTTCATTTCTTTTACAAAATTTGCCTCTATGAGGTCTTTTACAGCCTTAGCAGCAGCTTCAGCTTTCTCTCCCTTCTGGGCAACCCACTTAGTGTTGGGGTTAACAGCAAGATGGTGGCAGGCTACCTCGGGTAGAATTCCTGGCATGTCAGCTGCAGACCAGGCAAACAGGTTCGCATTCTCCCTCAGGCAGATGGTGAGTTTTTCCTTGACCTCCTCAGGGAGGTCGGATCCTATCTTGATGGTCCTGGTAGGGTCTTCTCCTAGTTGGATGGAGATGAATGCGCCATCTGGCTCAGGCCTCTTCATTCGCTTCTTGAGCTCCTTAGCGATGGTGGAATCTTCTTCCTCTTCTTCACTGTCAGGATCATATCTGGCATCTAAGTCTGCCAAATTTACTTCAACTTCTTTCCCGGATCCCCTGCCTGAGTCTCTTACTTTAGTAGTTTCTTTTTCCTCCTTAATGCTCATGTAGTAACACCTGCGTGCCGCGCCCAGATCTGCCTGGAGGGTCACAATCTTATTCTCTGAATTATAGAATTTCATCTTCAGGTTAAGGCCGTTTTGACAGTTCTAAATAAAGGTGGCTCACTATCGGGGTCTCCATAAGTGACCATCAGCTCCAAGTGGCCCAGCGGTTTTGTTTTTGATCCGTTGAACACGGTCAAGTCCCCCCCAGTAGGGAGTCAGATCGTCAGGGGAGATGTTTAAAACTTGCAGCAAGTCTTCAAAAATGATGTCCACTGAGCTTCCCTGGTCGACCAGGATTTTTCTTACTTCAATGTTGGCCATGATAGCAGTGATAAGCAATGGAACGTGTTTATTTGGTCTTCCGTCAAGCAAATCCTTATCGTCGAAGGATAAGGGCGGCCTGGTTGTCCCTTCCTGGGGGCTGAGGTTGATGCAACGCACAAGATTTCCTTCCATTTCCTTTTCATTGACTTGTTTAATCCCCAATCGTCGAGGGGGTTGCTTCCGTGAATCACCATGGCCACTGGCCTCCCTTTGGATTTTCTGGTGTTTTCCTTCTCGGTAGATTCGCTGCCGTCATCTTTTTCCGCGTTGGCCCCTTCACCAACTGGGGCCTTCCCCTTCCTAGGGGACCTGAACCTTCTTGTTGGGGATCTAGGTCTTTTGCGCGAGATGTTTGGTTCCCCCTATTTTTTACGTACTGCAATAGTTTCTCTCTCTGAATTATTTCATCAATGTCATCTTTAAGAGCTCGGCAACCATTGGTATCGTGGCCTCTGCTTCGATGATAGCGGCACCATTTCTTTGAGGGGTTCTGGCCTTCCCTTAGTACCAATGGCTCAGGTCTCTTGATGCTCTTGAACTCAGCATTAGCACATTCAGCTAGGATCTTGGCCCGAGATGAGTTGAAGGGGGTATGCTCCGCGAACCTGCGGGGGCGCACCTAACAATGCCCGCCTCCTGCTTCCTTTCGTTGTCGGGTCTCCCGGACGTCCCCCTATCGTTACCAACCTTAGCTGCCTCACGATAAGTCATATCGTCCTCTTCATAATCCATGTATTTTTGTGACCTTTGAAGGAATTCGCCCAAGTTCCCGGGTTTGTTGATTCCTACGTCAATCTGGAAAAGACTTCCCTTTCTTAGACCGTCTTTCATCCAAAATAACTTTTACTTGTCTTCTAAATTTCGCACACATGAAGCCTCCTTATTGAAACGCTCAATGTATTTTCTTAGCGTCTCATTATCACGCTGCCTGACGGCCCTCAGCACTTCTTCAGATTTGGGTTTCAACCGGGAGGCGGTGAAACGAGCTGTGAACATTCTCGCCAGCTGACTCCACGAGGAGATGGAATTTGGCCTCAGCTCTTGAAACCACTCTAATGCAGAATTTTCGAGAGTGAGGGGGGAGATTTTACAGTGAATAGGCTCCCTGGCGCCTCTATAGCGCATCATCAGGGAGAAGTGTGCCAGATGGCGGTCTGGATCTCCGGTTCCATCATACATCTTGAGAGCTGGCAGCTTCTCCAAGGCCCTTGGGATGCGGCATTCATCCACCCTTGGAGTGAAAGGTCCTTCATCGGAAAACCTTCTTGAGTTTCGAGGGGAGGTGTCTTCATAGTCCAAATCTTGATACTTGCGCCGGTCGGGGGATCTCCTCGATGGCGATCCCCGGTGGTGCCTCCGGTGGGTATTGACCTGGTTCCTTGACCTCTCACGAGAATCAGGGGACGCACGTGAGGAGGTCCTGGAGCAGGAATCGTGAATTTGGTTGGTATCCTCTAGAGGGTATGGAGGGGTCCTTGGAGGCGAGCTTGATCATTCATGCCTGCGTTGCCGAGGGGGAGATCGATGCACGTGTCTTCGCCTTGGTGGGGAACGGTGGACGTGGTGCCTTCGAGGGGGAGACCGATGGCTCCTTGAAGCCACCATTGTCAGAGGAGGATGCTCAGGCAGGGAAGCCACACTCCTTTCAATCTGCCTTAGGCGAGCTTCCTGCTGCAGCATAGCTTGAGTGCGACTGGCCAGGAGATCTAAAAGTTGGCTCACATTCGAGGGTTGGGCAGGCTGACTGGTGTCCTTGTTAGGCAGGCTGGCGACATTGCCCTCAGGAGTACCCTCTGGTCGGGGTGCAGGTATGGCAATGCTTTGAATCCGGAGTCTGCCTCTAGGAGCCATGGAGTAGCAAGAAAAAAGTTCAAGGAGTAGTGATGATGTGAAAGATAGATATCTCCCACTGTGGTCGCCAATGTACTGTACCTTGCAGTATTGGGTTGACTGCAGTTGGTAGGTCTCTTGCTACCTGGCAGGAGGTTAGTGTGAGCCCGGGGGGTACCTGCGAAGCCACTCCGACGCTCAAGTCAGTATTGAGAATAGATGAGTGATTTAGCTAGGATTGAGAGTCTACCTTATGAAGGCTATGGGAGCTGGTATTTATAGGAAATCGTGCCCGTTTGTGGATCGTCGGATCAGTAGAATCGATCTTAACCATTCAAGTGTGATGGCCTTAATTGGGCTTGTATGTTTGTGGATATGGGCCGAGATGATTGGGCCAATCCATATCCAATTGCTAAAAGCACCTCCCTGTATTGCTGAATGGACCTCCTGGTCCAGTCCAGAACAGCAGGCGAGGCGATATATCGTGAGTTTGTCCTGAACCTGGTAGTCTCAATTGCAACGTTGACGCAGCTCTTTTTGATGATGGTCGGTATGGTGTTGGTCTCTGTATCAGGAATGAGAAGGGTGAGCTCGTGAAGGCAAAGTCAGCTTGGTTTATTGGCAAGCCTCACCCTCAAGAAGCGGAAGCTGCTCCGGGTTTATTGGAAGCCGTTAATTGGTTGCAAGTGTTAGACATTCAACGAGTCACCATCGAACTTGATTGCAAAGCGGTTGTAGATGGAATCTGTGGTGTGTGTAACTTTGTAACTGAATATGACTATATTATTAGAACTTGTCGTAACTTATTATCGTCTTAGGAAACTACACAGTTAGTTTTCAGGCGGCAAGCAAACCTTGTGGCTCATACTCTAGCTAGAGCATCAAGGAATTATGCTAGCTCCCACATTTTTTATTATAGTCCTACTTGTATTGCTACTTTGCTTTTGAATGAAATACCATAAATTTTCTTTGGTAAAAAAAAGATTTTTTATAGTGCAATTATATGTCAATTCTTACGAAAGATTATTTACTTCGTGCCATTACAAATGAATTTGTAAACTTATATTTTTTATAATAAAATTTGAATTACACGTTAGCAAAAGAGTATCACGTTGTTTATCAAAAAATAAAAATGCAGGCGCCAAAGAAGCTATTAGATACAATAACGAAATTGCAAAGTAGATTTCTTTGGGGAGGGGATGATGAAACGAAGAAAATGGCTTGGGTAAGTTGGGATTTGATATGTTTACCTAAGGATAAAGGAGGACTGGGCATAAAGAATTTGGAGGCATTTAATTTGGCTCTCCTCACCAAATATATGGAGATGGAGACTTTTGGTGGAGGAGGGAAACCCGTTGTGGAAAGAGGTTGTGTCGGAAAGATACGGTTTGGAGGGTAGGTGGCCGGTTGAAGCCGAGTATCGACGGGGTTGGAATAAACATTCTATTTGGTGGAGGGATTTGTGTTTGTTGGGGGGAAGGTACAAATTTGGAGAATGGGTGGTTTAATGAGTTGGTAAAATTAAAACTTGGTCGAGGAAATAAAATCCATTTTTGGAAGGATTGCTGGCTGGGTAGGGACAAAATTTGTGATCTGTTTCCTTCGGTTTTTAGCAGATGTTGCATGCAATTTGCAGTAGTTTCGGAGATGGGGGGATGGAGCAATAATGTATGGAATTGGAATTGGAGCTGGGCCGATGAAATGCTGCCAGATGAAGCTGAAACCGTGGAGTACTTGCAGAATCTGCTGCGGACTGCTGCTCCTTCTCTGCAGGCCGATGACAGCTGGGCATGGACTCTTGACACAGCTGCTGGTTTTTCAGTGAAGAAATGTTACGGCTGGCTAAATGTTTATTTTACAGGTTCACAAAGACAGCTGGAGATAAATGCAGTTGATGCGTGTCGGAAATTATGGAAGAATGATGCGCCCTCAAAAGTCTAAATTTTTGCATGGCGTGTTTTATTGGATAAAGTGGCTACACGAGACGCTTTGGTTAGGCGTGGAATCTTACAATCTCAGAGAGAGCGCAGCTGCGTGTTATGTTTTAAGGAGGATGAGACGGTAAATCATTTGTTCATAGATTGTGAAGTTACTCAGAACATTTGGCAACAGGTTCTATCATGGGTAGGGGAGCCATTTGGCAATCACCGGGATGTTGTCACACATTTTAAAGAGTTTGGAAAATTGGTGAAAGGTAAGAAGTGTAGAGGTGTTAAACATGTAATTTGGTTGGCCGTAGTATGGATGATTTGGTTGGCGAGGAATAGGATTGTTTTCAAAGGGGAGATATCTACTACTTCCGAGATAGTTGAATGTATCAAACATGGTGCATGGAGCTGGTTCAAAGCTCGGAAAGGAAGGAAGTGTCGGGTTGAGTGGTCGGATTGGTTTACTTGCCCGTTGGGTTGTTTCTCATTATTGTAATGTCATGTACATTATATTGATGTATTTTGTAGTCGGGGTACTCTTTTTCCCTCTTTGTGTCTTTTTTCCAATGGGTTTTGGCCCTCGGAGGTTTTAACGAGGCCCCTAGGTGAAGCTCCCCCGTTGTTAGGGTAATCAGTGGTTAGGAGCATCCTCCGGATCGGGGAAGTAGTGCTTGATCATTTCTACCAACTAAAAGGTCATGTCCCAACGGTAGAGATATTGAGAAGGTCGTGAGCCTGGAAAGGTTTTCGGTGTAAGGGGTTGGTGCACCCCTTGTGCACCCCTTTTTTAATACAACAAATTGCTTATCTAAAAAAAAATCACGTAACATACGAATGTGTCGAGGTTCAAAAATTATTGTAAAAAATTTACACATAGAATTTTGAATTCGTAAAAAGTAAGACATACTATTAATTTTTAACATATTTTTAATTTTTTTCAAACACAACTTTAATTATTACTTAATAAAAAATAAAAAAAATTATTAGAGGAATCATTAATTGTGAGTAGAGGGAAAATTATGCATTAAATTTAAGGAGAAAGGATTAACTACAAGAAGAGAGAATGAGGGCTAATTAAACTACTATCCACTCATTTTAGTAACCAACACGTCTAGCCCAATGGTCGGACTACCCTGAGTTACGTAGTGGGGGTCGATCCGGTTTGCTCCCGGGTTCGATTCCTGCCCACCTTAAAAAGGCGTGTTGGCCAGTAGCGAGCGGAGATTAATCCTTCGTTGAAAGCGTTGGGACACTCCGTGGGTAGCCAGCAATGGTCCTAAATCAAAAAAAAATCCACTCATTTTAGTAGTTTCTTAATAACATGTGTTGGCTTTTTCGTCCAAGTAAAAAGATGCAAATTTGCTAGCTTACACATTCTATTTTTCAAGTAGGTGTAATTTAGCAACCTCTTATATATATAGGAGACGACTCGGATGGGAACACTTGGTTATTAGCGAATAATTAAAAATGTTCAAAAAAAATTATTTAATGAGAATTTATTTTAAAAGATTATCATTAACCACTTTTTTTCATATCCTTTAAAAATTGTAACTAATGGATTCAAATACCTTAAAAGTGAATATTTTGTAAAAGAATTATGATTTGTTTGGGTTACGGTTATTCCTCCGGGGTATCGTAATTTGAAGGATGGCAATTTGAAAGGGGTGGTTTTATGAATAAAAGTACTTCTAACTTGTACGGGATCGAATAAAAATAAATGTCATAATTTGCAAAATAAACAATTTTTGGCCCATGCAGGTTTCGAACCTGCGACCTTCGCGTTATTAGCACGACGCTCTAACCAACTGAGCTAATAGGCCATGTGAGGTTGAAATAAACCAAAATTTTTAAAATATTCTTTATTTTATTATATGGGAGCTAATTGGCCATGTGATGTTGACATAAACCACAATTTTTAAATATTCTTTATTTTATCATATCCGGTAACATTTCATTACAATACAAATGAGTTTCATTCAAAAGACAAAAAAGAAGAGAGGGTAAGGAAGTAATGGCAACTTAAATGGTAGCTACATGGTATATGGTATTTTTTTGATGATAGTGGTAGACTGGGTAGAGATTTTAATTCAAAATATGGTTAGAGTTGAGGAATGGTGACACGCTAGGGGCTTCAACGTTGATAGATGGTGAGTGTGATTTGTTGGGGCAAGCAGCGTCGTCACAATACGAAATGATGATATCAATTTCTTGTTGGGTGAGGCCTAGTGACAGAAGGATATTGGGCCAACAATCTTCGACTATGGTGAGGATTGCTTTGCAACAACCAGGTCCAATATGGATTTCGCCGTTGAGAAAGAAGATGATTATATCGTTGGTGCAGTTTTGTAGCTCAACTAATGACTCCCAACATTTCTTATTGTCATTCAATTGTAAACGTGTTGTAAGAGTTGAGGTTGATGCAGTAGAGCTCAAAGGTCTTCGCCTTGCCATAACTGCTGTTGCTAAAGTCAGTGTTGATAATGATAACAGAATAACAAACAACTTCAAAGAAAAAGCCATGGTCGTTGGTGACTATTACAATGCTCAAGAGATAGGAGAGAGGGATAGGATGATATGAAAAAGATGAAACATTGATGCTAATTTATATAGCATATATTAGACTATTAGGTATGAAGCCATACTATCTAATTGCATGACGCTAATGTTTTCAACATTTATTTAATTATGAAACTGACGACTTGAAAAGAACTCCAAAAGTCATTCTTATGAATATTTAAGAGCTCAAAGTAATATATGACAATGGAATGTAGACACTTGATGAATATAAAAATAAATTGGACATTTAATAAAAGCTTAGTCAGGATTTTTTTATAATAGCGTGGAGTTTCTGCAAAAGCATTTGCTAGATTTTATGTAGCTTCGCTTCTCAAAAATTAAGTGATATGATTGCATTTAAAGAAAATGAAAAGCTCCCAAGTTACTAAGAGGCATAATTAAATTTGTAAATTGTTAGAATCATTTCACAACTAGAACGAATTTTTGCCTAGAACCTTCACTTTCAAGACAATTTTATAAATGCAATTTATTATTCTTTTTGATTGATGTATTTTTCAACATTAACGTTACGTAGTAGTAATAATAATAATAATGTTACACCATTGTTTTTCTTTCTCCATTTAATTATATAATTAGGAGATTCTTGTATTGATAGAAATGTAATCTTCTTTACAAACCCAAGAGTTTTAACTGCCAACCTTGGCTAAACTCTTACCTTCTTAGAACAATTTTACCTCAAACCTCTAAGGAAATGCCACTACTGAGAGCTTTACAAAATAGAGTTTGTGTAAAAAAATAAATACACTCTCAACTGAGAGGTTTACAAAGAGAGCATATAGGAGAGAGAATGCGATTGGAGTGCAAGAAAAAATAAAAGCATGAGAGAGAAAAAGTAAAATTAAAGGTGACATATTTTATCTTTTTGTTAGTCAATTAAAATTTTAACCCCAAAGGTGGATAGGTGGCAAATTTAGTGAATGTGTTATAGTTAGTCATAGTTAACCTTACCATTGTATGGTTAGTTCACAATGTAAAATAGTTACTATAGTTATATTGTAAGTGGTGACTGTTAAGTGTTTAGTTAGTATCCTAACTATATTAGTTTGTAAACGGTTAGTGATTAAATAAATACTGTAATCCTCATTTCAGCATCAATCAATGAAATGGAATTCGTTATCTTCTTCCAATTCTCTCTACCAGTTCTAACAAACTGGTATCAGAGCTCTTAAGAGGGCCTAATCCAGAAGCAGCAACGTTCGTCTGAGAGAAAATTGTGAGTGAAAGAAATCAATTGCAAGATCAAAATTCGCAAGAATAAGAAATCATGGCAGAGAAAGATAGAGAATTTCTTCAACCCTCAATTCCAAGGTTCGATGGTCACTATGACCATTAGGAACTGCTTATGGAGAATTTTCTCCAATCAAGAGAGTACTGGAATGTGGTGAATTTGGGGATTCCGGCGACACCTGCGAATACGATGCAAGAACAATTGAAGATTGTCGAAGACGCGAGACTGAAAGATCTGAAGGCCAAGAATTACTTGTTCCAGGCGATCGAGCGAGGTATCATCGAGACAATCTTGTCTAAGGATACAGCGAAGGAGATCTGGGATGCTATGAAACAAAGATTTCAAGGTACAACGAAGGTTAAGAGAGCCCAACTACAAGCCCTAAGAAAAGAATATGAAATGCTTCAGATGAAAGATGGAGAAACAGTTGATGAATTCTTTTCGCGAACTCTAGGGATTGTCAACAAGATGAAGACGCAGGGGAAAATGTTGACACAACTTTCTGTGGTTGAGAAGATCCTACGCTCCATGAGTCCCAAATTTGAGTATGTGGTGTGTTCGATAGAAGAGGCGAATGATGTAACCACCATGACCATAGAAGAATTGCAGAGCAAACTTCTTGTTCACGAGTCAAGGATGATGAAGGGTCACAAAGAAGAGGAACAAGTCCTAAAGGTCACTATTGGTGGAAGAACAGGCACTAGGGGAAGGGGCAAAGGACGTGGCAGAGGCAGGGGAAGGCAATTCCCTGGTAAGGAACTGATTGAATGTTATAAATGTGGTAAACTAGGACATTACAAGAATGAATGCCCTAGTTGGGAAGAGAGTGCAAATTTCTGAATTTGACGAAGATGAAGAGATCTTGTTGATGGCCGTAAAGGATCAAGAAGAAGGTGAATCAAGAAAGGAGGGATTGTGGTTTCTTGATTCGGGTTACTCCAACCATATGTGTGGGATAATTGAATGGTTTACAGATTTTGATGACAAGTTCAAAGAATCCGTTCAGCTTGGAAATGGGACAAGAATGACAGTTGAAGGTAGAGGAACTGTGAAATTGAATATTGAAGGAATTACACAGGTTATTACCAATGTGTATTACATACCAGGTCTTGAAAATAATCTGATAAGCATTGGACAGCTTCAAGAGAAAGGACACTTGAAGGTTGTTTTTGAAATAACAAATGCAAAGTATACCACAAGGAGAGGGGGCTCATTATCACTAGTATTATGACCAGGAACCGAATGTTTATCATTGCTGGTCACATAATTCCTGTGAATGCAAAGTGTCTGAATATTGAACAGAGTGACTTGTTTCACTTATGGCATTGTAGATTTGCACATCTAAGCCAAAAGGGACTCAAAACTCTGGTTCAAAAGGACATGGTTAGAGGATTACCTAGACTGCCAGAATCATCCAGAACCTGTGAAGATTGCCAAATAGGCAAACAGGATAGGGAGATGTTTCCTAAGGAGAGCAGATGGAGAGAAACCAAGGTGTTGGAGCTTGTTCATTCTGATATTTGTGGGCCAATTACTCCTGAATCCAACAGTAAGAAGAGGGACTTTATAACCTTTATAGATGACTTTAGTAGAAAGGGTTGGGTTTATTTCAATAATGAAAAATCTGCTGCATTAAGTATTTTCAAAAGGTTTAAAGTCTTAATTGAAAAGGAGTCTGGTGAAGTCATTAAATATCTTAGGACTGATAGAGGAGGGGAATTCAACTCTATAGAGTTTAATGATTTTTGTAAGAATGAAGGGATAAAGAGACAATTGACTGATGCTTATACTCCACAGCAAAATGGGGTAGCAGAGAGAAGAAATAGGACTATTATGAACATGGTAAGAAACATGTTAAGTGAGAAAGGAGTACCTAAAAGATTCTGGCCCGAAGCAGTGAATTGGTCAATCTACGTCCTTAATAGGAGCCCCACTTTAGTAGTAAAAGATCACACACCTCAGGAGGTTTGGAGTGGCATTAAACCAGTAGTTAGTCACTTTAGAGTATTTGGATGTATTGGTTTTGTTCATGTCCCTGATGCACAAAGAAGTAAAATTGGATGATAAGAGTGTTAAGTGTGTCTTGCTTGCTGTGACTGAGGAGTCAAAAGCCTACAAGTTATACAATCCTTTGACCAAGAAGATAATTATCAGTAGAGATGTGACACAAATAAAGGAAAGGAGATAGCTGACTATGATGATCTAGAATAAGCAGTATCAGGAGAGGAGAATGATTCAAGTCAACCTAGTAGTTCAACAAATACTGCAGCAGATCTGCCCAGTAGTTCTGCAATTGTAACAACTACTGCAGTAAATCTGCCCAGTAGCTCTGCAGCAACTAATCAGAATCCCAGTAATGAAGAGGAGAATAAGGAGGGAAATAAGAGAGCAAGAAAGCCACCTGTGTGCCTAGATGATTATGATACTGCTAACAATATTATGCTTGATGAAATGAGTCTAGTTGTGCTGAGTTCTACGGATCCTGCTACTTTTGAAGAGGCTGTCCTGAACCCTGTGTGGAAGCTTGCAATGGGTGCTGAAATGCAAGCTATTGAGAAAAATGATACATGGAAGCTAGTAAGTTTACCAAAGAATACTAGTGCAATAGGAGTTAAATGGGTCTACATGACCAAGTTGAATGAGGATGGAAAAATTGAAAAATACAAAGCAAGACTTGTAGCAAAGGGATATGCACAGAAGTATGGGATAGACTATAATGAGGTTTATGCTCCTGTTGCTAGGTGGGATACCATTAGAGCTGTGTTGGCTGTGGTTGCTCTAAATGGTTGGAAGGTTTATCAACTTGATGTTAAAAGTGCCTTCCTCCATGGTGAGCTAAGTGAAGATGTGTATGTCTCACAACCAAGTGGCTATGTGGTGAAAGGAGAAGAAAGTAAAGTTTATAAGCTGAAAAAGGCCCTCTATGGCCTGAAGCAGACACCTAGAACGTGGTACAGCAGAATAGAGGGTTACTTTAGCAAGGAGGGATTTGATAAATGTCCTCATGAACATACTCTATTTGCTAAGACAGGAACTAAAGGGAAATTGTTGATGATAAGTTTGTATGTAGATGACTTAATCTACACAGGGAGCGATGAGCAAATGTGTTTTGAATTCAAAGAGTCCATGAAGCAAGAGTTTGAAATGAGTGATCTTGGGAAGATGAAATTCTTTCTTGGTGTTGAAGTGAACCAAATTGATTCTGGAATTCTCATCTCTCGGCAGAAATATGCTAGAGAAGTCTTGGAACAATTTGGAATAAAGGATAGCAATGTAGTTACAAATCCTATTGTGCTTGGGAATAAGCTATCAAGAGATGAAAATGGAAAGGCTGTGAATGTGACTGAGTATAAACAGATGATTGGCTGCCTGATGTACCTCACTGCCACAAGGCCAGATCTGATGTATGTTGTATGCTTGACAAGCAGGTTCATGGAGAGGCCAACTGAGATCCATATGGTGGCTGTGAAGAGAATATTGAGATACATCCAAGGAACAATAAGTCTGGGAATTCTATACAGAAGGCAAGGAAGAACAGAGCTGAACAATGGTGATTTAATTGGGTTCACTGACAGTGATTATGCTGGGGATTGTGATGATAGGAGAAGTACCTCTGGATACGTATTCATGATAAATTCTGCTGATGTGAGCTAGTCCTCTAAGAAACAACCAATTGTTACTCTTTCTACAACAGAAGCAGAATTCATAGCTGCTGCCTCATGTGCCTGTCAAGGCATCTGGTTGAGAAGAATTGTTGAAAGGTTAGGTTCTGAGCAAGTTGGAGCAACTCTGATATACTGTGATAATAATTCAACTATTAAACTGTCTAAAAATCCTGTGTTACACAGAAGGAGTAAGCACATAGATGTGAGGCTCCACTTTTTAAGAGACTTGTGCAAAGAGGGTGATAACTCATATTTATATGAGTTATTTATACGTATTCAAAGTTAAATCATGCAAGTTCTCTGGCAATAGCAGGTTGTTTCTAGTAAAGTTTCTGTTAGTTTATTGCTTTTAGTTAGAAAGGGGCTAAATTACAAGTTCTAGGCATTTTGGTGCCAATTGGCGCCTTTGTGAGCGTTTTGATGCTTCTTGTGTTTGTGCAGTAATCTGAACGTGGCAGCGTCTCTCATCACGTCTGAAGAAGGACAGCAGAGCAAGAAAATAATATATATCATTTTAGCGCGCATGTAATGATGACCAGAGATCTGGAAATGAAGAAGATCTTCTCTTTCTTCAGCACTGACGCGGCTGACGCACTGTAGCAGTGCGGTGTCACTTCAGGGCAGAGTCAACTCGCAAGCAAGCTTGGAAGGTGGGGGAATGACATCAGCAGCATGTGACCTCTTTTGACCATGGCTATTCTCTCTCTATAAAAAGGCAAGGGTGCACCATGCGGAACAGACACGACTCCATTCATCATCCACCTTCCCCCATTTTTCAGAGATAGTTTTTCTGAGAGAAGTTCTGGACACAGACTTCTTCATTTTTAATTCTCTCAAGGCCCCAATTTCCATATCCATTCGCAGCCATTACTGGAAAGCTCAGACGTTGTAACGTCTTTACAGCGTGCATGAAGGAAGGCCACTTAGGCGTATCTTTTGCGTTTAGTCTCCTTTTCTCTATGTACGGTATTTGGATTTTAACTCCTCTTATTTCTGTAAAGATGCTCAGCATGAGCTAAACATTTGTAGTTGGGTTGTTGTTTTGCATGTAATGAACCTTTAGTCTAATGCTATGAAGTATTGATGTTTATGTGTTTTAAATCTTTGCATGTTAATATTTCCAAACTTGTTTTGAACTGATCACTTAAAATAAGTAGATTCATAGGTACAGACATGGTCTATGAAAAGAACTCAAAGATTTATGTGAATGAAAAGGTGCACTAAAGACATTTAGGCATTTTTATCTAAGTCTAGACATAGAACAGATAATAGTTCATAGGACATTGCTGTGGGTACTTAAAATACAGGAGTAGGCCTACTTAGAACCTAGACATAGGAATTCTAGTACTTGAAGCTCTGACGTTTTGTGACTGAAAAGCACAGCTCTTTTGCAACAGCGTTCAAACGTTATAACGTCTATACAACATAGCATTTGTACGTGTTAGCGTGTAAACGTTATAACGTCTGACTAGAGGAGATTTACTTGCATGCAGCAATCCAACTCATACTCTTCCATATTCACACCCACTTCTCATTTACTTGCTTTATTTATGTTCTTAGTCTTAATATCAACTTTTAGTGTCGATTTGCTACTTGTTTCACTTGTGTTTTAAAGACTTGAACTCTGAAAGTTAATCAATCCTCGTGGGAACGATCTCTTACTTTTATCCACTTTATTACTTGTACGACGTGTATACTTGCACTGATATTGCGACTAGAACACACGAGCGCGAACAAGTTTTTGGCGCCGTTGCCGGGGACTGTATTTAACTTTTATTGTTCAACAAGAATTAAAACACTAGGTGAAAGAATTCTGCTGTGTTGTTTGTTGTTTTTGTGAGTGAACAGGTAAACGTTACAGCGTATGCTTAGTTCCAGTTCAAGCTCTAGTTCAACAGAACCAGGGAGTGGATCTGAACCTGAATTCTTCCCAGAGCCTGAAAGAACCTTCAGGCGACTAAGGAGACAACAAAGGCTAAGAAGGCAGCAACAACAACAGCAAGTTCAGCCACCAATCATGTCTGAACATGGTACTGGTGGTAGAAGCTCTAGAGGTGGACGTACTCCAAGAGGAGGAAGGCACTCTGATGCTGGAGGACGTGGTCGTGGACCACAAACTCATACAGAAACCTATGTTGATGATGAACACTGGCAGAGACAGCAACTCATCAATGCAGGGCCACAAGACATGGTCAATGACAGGGACAGGCCTATGCGTGATTATGCCGTGCTCAATCCTGCACATTTACAAACAGGCATTGCAAGACCACCTATTCATATATACTGGTCACTTTGAATTCAAGCCAATGATGTTCCAAATGTTGCAGACTGCAGGGCAATTTGGGGGTTTCCCTCAAGAAGATCCTTATGCACATCTAAGGCAATTTTTGGATGTGTGTAGCAACTTTGTCATCCCTGGAGTCTCAGAAGATGCCTTCCAACTGAAGCTATTTCCATATTCTCTTAAGGACAAGGCCAAGAATTGGTTGAACTCCTTAGAGCCAAATTCAATTCATACTTGGGATGAGCTAGCTGAGAAATTTCTTGGAAAATACTTCCCTCCCAACAAAAATGCCAAGTTAAGAAATGACATCACTTCCTTCAAACAAAGAGAAGGGGAATCATTTTTTGAGGCTTGGGAAAGATGGAAGGAATTACTAAGAATGTGCCCACACCATGGCATTCCCGTAGTTATTCAAATGGAGACTTTTTATAATGGTCTAGATCAACCTACCAGGCTTATACTTGATGCTTCATCAGGCGGTGTCATATTAAACATGTCTTTCTCTGAGGCATGCAGACTTATTGAAGACATAGCCACCCACAATGCCCATTGGCCTTCTGATAGATTCACTCCTGGAAAGAAGGCTGGTGTCCATGAGATAAGTGAAGTAACTGCCCTTTCTGCTCAGGTTGCTTCTCTGACCAACATGATTAAGAACTTGAGCACTCCAAACGTGGCCACGTCTGAACCACAGACTGCTGCAGCTATTGAGCCAACACCATCTGTGGGAGTAGTGTGTGTATATTGTGAAGGAGGGCATGTCTACGAAGAGTGTCCCCATAACCCCCAGTCTGTAAACTTTGTATCACATAACAAAGGTAACAGTCCCTTCTCCAACTTGTACAATTCAAATTGGAGAAATCACCCAAATTTTAGTTGGAAGAACAACAATTCTTTGAATGCTAGCAATGCTGCTCCTGCAATACCCCCAGGATTTCCCCCTCAACAACAAAAGCAGTATACGCAGAATAACAACAACAGCAATTTGGAAGCCTTGATGAAAACTTTCATAAGTGATTGTAGGGCAACCTTACAGACCCATGAGTCTTCAATCAAAACTTTGGAGAACCAAATTGGACAGATAGCCTCAGCTCTTACTCAAAGACAGAATGGATCTCTTCCATCCACAACTGAAACACCATCTTCATCCAAGTCAAATGATAAAGATGTGGTGAATGCACAGGTAAATGCTATCTCATTAAGAAGTGGCACTGAGTATCCAGAACCATCTATGCCTAAGGAATCTGAGGTGCCAGACAAGGAAAAAGAGAAAAACAAAGGTGGAGAAAAAGAGAAGAATATTCCAGACATTGTGATGTCTAAGCCAGACGTTACAACGTCTAGTTCTGAACCAGGAATCAAGACTGTTCCTAAGCTTGTACCTGAATATCCTCCTCCACCCTACCCTCAAAGACTCAAGAAAGCTCATGAAGACAAGCAATTCAGCAGGTTCATGGAGATGCTAAAACAGCTGCACATAAACCTTCCCTTGGTTGAAGCTCTACAACAGATGCCAAACTATGCCAAGTTCCTAAAGGATATCATCACCAAAAGAAGAAGGCTAGGGGAGTTTGAAACTATTGCTTTAACTGAAGAATGTAGCTTAATCATGCAGAATAAACTCCCTAGAAAACTGAAAGATCCTGGCAGTTTTACTATACCATGCTCCATTGGAGATTTTTACCTTGGCAAAGCTTTATGTGACTTGGGGGCAAGTATTAACTTGATGCCCAAGTCCATTTATGAAAAACTTGGTATAGGAACTGCCAGACCTACTTCTTTAAGTCTTACATTAGCTGATAAAAGTAGAGTTTATCCTGAGGGCATATTAGAAGATGTTTTGATTAAAGTTGACAAATTCGTTTTTCCAGTGGACTTTGTTATTTTGGATTTTGATGCAGATAAGGAAGTTCCTATCATCTTGGGGCGACCATTTCTAGCCACTGGAAGGACACTCATTGATGTGCAGAAAGGAGAATTAATCATGAGGGTCAATGACCAAGAAGTCAAATTCAACGTCCTCAACGCACTCAAGTATCCAGAACCTAACACAGAGGAATGTTCATTTGTGGTTGCCCTTGACCATGTGGTTCAAAAGCAATTCAATAAAGATAATGACCACTTGGAAAATATTCTGGGCAATGATGAGATTCAAGAATTGTTATCAGAAGAAGCTGATCAGTCAAACGTTACAACGTCAACCACAGACGTTGTCACGTCTGATTCCCATGTACCCAGGGCGTGGACAAAGAAGTATGAATCCTTGGGGAAAGAAGACTCCAATCTCAAGAAGATAGTACCATCCATTGAAGAACCACCCACTCTGGAATTGAAAGTGTTGCCTGATCACCTGAAGTATGCCTTTTTAGGGGAAAATGATTCTTTACCAGTGATCATTTCTTCTAACCTCTCACAAGAGCAGGAAAGTGATCTCATTAGCACCTTGAAAAGGCACAAGAAAGCCATTGGTTGGCAAATGGCAGATATCAAAGGTATCAGTCCCACAATCTGTATGCACAGAATTGTCTTGGAAGAGAATGCAAAGAACAGCATTGAAGGACAAAGGCGATTGAACCCGATAATGAAGGAGGTGGTCAAGAAAGAAATCATCAAATGGTTAGATGCAGGAATCATTTATCCAATTAGTGATAGCTCATGGGTGAGCCCAGTTCAATGTGTGCCAAAGAAGGGTGGAGTTACTGTGGTAACCAATGAAAAAAATGAATTAATTCCAACAAGAACAGTGACTGGATGGAGGATATGTATGGACTACAGGAAGCTGAACAAAGCAACCAAGAAGGACCATTTTCCTCTGCCATTTATTGACCAGATGTTGGATAGACTTGCAGGCAAAGAATTCTATTGCTTCCTTGATGGTTACTCAGGATATAACCAGATAGCTATTGTGCCTGAGGACCAAGAGAAGACCACATTCACTTGTCCTTATGGTACCTTTGCCTTCAGAAGGATGCCATTTGGATTGTGTAATGCGCCTGCAACATTTCAGAGGTGTATGATGGCTTTATTCTCAGATTTTATTGAAAAATCCATGGAAGTTTTCATGGATGACTTTTCAGTCTATGGAGACTCATACAAGGCATGCTTGGATAACTTAGAAGGAGTCTTAATAAGGTGTGAAGAAACCAACTTAGTACTCAACTGGGAGAAATGCCACTTCATGGTTCAAGAGGGAATTGTTTTGGGGCATAAAATTTCAAAGAAAGGGTTGGAGGTGGATAAAGCGAAAATTGATGTTATTGACAAATTACCTCCACCTACAACTGTCAAAGGTATTAGAAGTTTCTTAGGGCATGCTGGTTTTTACAGAAGGTTTATCAAGGATTTCTCAAAAATTTCCAAACCTTTGTGTCTGCTGCTGCAACGTGATAACGTCTTCAACTTTGATGAGCATTGTCATGAAGCCTTCCAGAAATTGAAGAATGCCCTTGTAACAGCTCCTGTGATAGTCACTCCTGACTGGTCCAAACCATTTGAATTAATGTGTGATGCGAGTGACTACGCTGTGGGGGCCGTATTGGGTCAAAGGTATGGCAAAATTTTTCACTCTATATACTATGCTAGTAAAACCTTAGATGATGCCCAATTAAATTATACTGTAACTGAGAAAGAGTTACTGGCTGTTGTATTTGCTTTTGACAAATTTAGATCATACTTGATGGGTGCAAAAGTTATTGTTTTTACTGATCACTCAGCCATCAAGTATTTGATTTCTAAAAAAGATGCAAAGCCACGACTCATTAGATGGGTTCTCCTCCTCCAAGAATTTGACTTGGAAATTCATGATAAAAAGGGGGTGGAGAACCAAGTTGCTGATCATCTTTCTAGGCTTGAGAATGTTGATGCAGGTACAGGTGCAGAAGAAATAAAAGAAAATTTCCCTGATGAAAAACTGCTGACAGTAGCCACAGTAGCTGAAGACGTTACCACGTCTATGACTATTTCTTCAAACGTTATAACGTCTGATACTACTGCTCCATGGTATGCTGATATAGTTAACTTCCTAGTCAGCAAGATGGTGCCTGTGGATTTCAACCATCAGCAAAGAAAAAAATTCTTCCACACCGTGAAGCACTATTTTTGGGATGAGCCCTATCTATATAAGATGTGTCAAGATCAGTTGCTTAGGAGATGCCTGGCTGAAGAGGAACAACTCCATGTATTACAACAATGTCATGCATCACCTTATGGAGGACATTTTGGAGGAACCAGAACTGCAGCAAAGGTGTTACAGTCAGGATACTATTGGCCAACACTCTTCAAAGATGCTCATGAATTAGTAAAAAGATGTGATAAATGCCAAAGAGCTGGAAACATCTCCAACAAGCAAGAAATGCCATTGACAAATATTCTTGAAGTGGAACTGTTTGATGTTTGGGGAATGGACTTCATGGGGCCATTTCCTATGTCTCATGGAAATTTATACATTTTGGTAGCTGTGGATTATGTGTCAAAATGGGTGGAAGCCATTGCATTACCCAATAATGAGGCCAAATCAATCAGCAAATTCCTGAAGCAAAACATCTTCACAAGATTTGGTACTCGAAGAGCTATAATCAGTGATGAAGGCTCTCACTTTTGTAACAAGCTGATTGAGAACCTATTGGCTAAGTACGGAGTGAAGCACAAGATTGCTACAGCTTATCACCCACAAACAAGTGGTCAAGCAGAAATTTCCAACAGAGAAATTAAAAGGATACTTGAGAAGATGGTTGGTCCAAACAGGAAGGATTGGTCTCTGCACCTTGATGATGCATCGTGGGCGTACCGAACAGCATTTAAGACACCACTGGGCATGTCACCATACAAGTTAGTCTTCAGAAAAGCTTGTCACCTGCCCATTGAGCTCCAACACAAAGCTCACTGGGCACTGAAGCAACTGAACCTAGATCATTCAAAGGCTGGAGAAGCAAGGCTCCTTCAACTAAATGAGCTAGATGAATTCAGGCACACTGCCTATGAGAATTCAAAAATGTATAAAGAGAAAACCAAGAAGTGGCACGATCAGAGAATTCAAAGAAGGGAGCTAGTAGAGGGACAATCAGTTTTGTTGTTTAATTCAAGATTAAAGTTGTTCCCTGGGAAGTTAAAATCAAGATGGTCAGGACCTTTCAAGATAGTAAAAGTCTACAGTCATGGTGCTGTGGATCTGTTTGATGAGAAAACTAATTCCATTTTCAAGGTCAATGGCCAAAGAGTGAAGCATTACCATGGAGAACATGTGGTTAGGGACAAGACCACAGTGACTCTCAACAACCTCTGAATTCAAAAAAAGGGGATAGTCTGGCTGAAGACTCTTAAAGCAAGCGCTCTTGGGAGGCAACCCAATGGTTTTTACTAACCAGCAATTTTGTGTCTTTAAATTTTTGTGCAGGATTGGGAGCTGAAGTAGTAAAAACGTTATAACGTCTCTGCGTGTCTAGGATGTTGTCACGTTCGCTGCCTGGGTAAAGTTTTAAATGAAAAAGAAAAGAAAATGAGTCAAGCAGTTTTCAAATGAAACAATTTTTAATGAATTTTTTGAGACGTGACTGCCAAAGTGACCATGACGTCACTTCCAACGGTTACCCCTTTTTCCCAAACCCACGCCACCACCTACTTCCCAACTTCCCATAAAACCTCCCCAATAGACACACACCAGTTACAATCATCAAAACCACCTTCATACACTTTCAGAAACTGCAATCTTATACCTTCTCCCAACCCCAAATCGCAAATCTCAATCTCAAATCCCCCACTCTCCAGAAAACTCATACAATCACCATGACTAAAACAAAGCAAGCTGCAGTAAAATCATCTGGTAAAGGAAAGAACGTCATCCCAAGTTCTTCTTCTGTTCCAATCCCAGAAATCCCCATTCCTTCAAAGAAGAAAGCCTTGCTGCCAGAAAGGGGTTTTAGCTTGGAAAACCCAAATCCTGACTTTATCGCAACAGTGGCAGCATTGGGATGGCAGAAATTTGTAGTTCACAGAAAGGAATACATTGCAACTCTGGTGCATGACTTTTATAAAGGAATCGTTGAAAGAACCGATGGAGAACTTTCAAGCACCTCCATCGTACGAGGTGAGGAAGTCAAATTTGGTGTAAGAGTCATAAATGACTACTTTGGGCTAGGTTACTATGGCAAGGCAGTTGAGGTGAAGCAAAAGACTTACGGAGTGGCAGAGATGACTGAAATCAAAGAAAGGATATGTGTTGAAGGAGCTGTTTGGGAGCGAAGAGGCGACCATGGGAATGAATTCAAAATTTTGAAGAGATACCTTTGTGATGAGGCCAGTGCTTGGTTTCATTTCATCAGACATTGCTTGATACCCACTTCCCACACTCTCTGGGTTGATAAAGAGAGGCTGATTGCTATTGATGCCATTATGTCAAGAGATAAGATTGAAGTGGGTAAGCTCATCAACAGAGAGATTAACAAATGGCAGAACAGGAAGGATGGATACCTATACTTCCCTTGTTTAATCACCGATCTCTGCATGGAGGCTGGAGTGGAGATTGAAGCATCTGAGCTAAGAGAGGAACCTCAGGGGGCATTCTCTACAAAGTTCAAAGCTAGGCAGAGAGCTGCAGATGCTACCACGTCAGTTGATGCACAGACGTTACAACGTCTGGTAGACCAGCAAAACAGCCTAGCCAAGTTTGTCAAGGAGCAATTTGAGTGGCAAAAGAAGGTGATTGCACATACAACAAAAGGCAAGATGGTGATTGAAGAACCAGTACTTCCAGATTGGATGCAAGAGGAAGATGAAGACAACATACTCCTATCAGCAATGAACCCCAAGAAAGTGAAGAAGGAAAAAGTCAAGAAAACAAGAAAACCAGCAACAAAAAGAAAAAGCCCAGGGGGAACCCAAAGAGCAGCAGCAGATTCACCCTGCAGAGCTGGAAAAGCAGAAAGCATGGGAGGAAGCAAAGAAAAGAGTTGCTGAGAGCAGTGTAAAGAGGCCCCAGGAAACTGAAGTCTCAGTTGATGTTGGTGACGGTGAAGGAGAAAAGAAGAAGAAAGAAAAGAAAAAGAAGGCTGTGCAAGCAAGCATCCCAGCCAGACAAAGTGGAAGGCTCAGGGCCGGTGCTCTGAACAAGTAAGTAGCCCTCTTTTAGCAGTAGAATAGTTTTAGTTTACAATTTCAGTACAAATAAATAGCTGTCTAGACGTTACAACGTCTTGAGAGTTAGTAGTTGTTTTGTTTCTGTTTTGTGTAAACGTTCCTCTCTCATTTTTCAAAACCAGTGAGCAGTGGGGACACTGCTCATCTTTTTGTTCGGGGGGGAGGATCATTTTTATGTTTCCTGTCTGCATGAAATCAAATGCAAAATCAGTTTACTTTCCTACTCTATTAATCATCAAAAATGTTTCTCTTTGGGCTAAATCTAGTAATGACTATGTGTGAATTTGTGTGAGTAGCTGATGCATGCTTAAATGAATAGAATTGAATAAAGGATAGCAATGTAGTTACAAATCCTATTGTGCTTGGGAATAAGCTATCAAGAGATGAAAATGGAAAGGCTGTGAATGTGACTGAGTATAAACAGATGATTGGCTGCCTGATGTACCTCACTGCCACAAGGCCAGATCTGATGTATGTTGTATGCTTGACAAGCAGGTTCATGGAGAGGCCAACTGAGATCCATATGGTGGCTGTGAAGAGAATATTGAGATACATCCAAGGAACAATAAGTCTGGGAATTCTATACAGAAGGCAAGGAAGAACAGAGCTGAACAATGGTGATTTAATTGGGTTCACTGACAGTGATTATGCTGGGGATTGTGATGATAGGAGAAGTACCTCTGGATACGTATTCATGATAAATTCTGCTGATGTGAGCTAGTCCTCTAAGAAACAACCAATTGTTACTCTTTCTACAACAGAAGCAGAATTCATAGCTGCTGCCTCATGTGCCTGTCAAGGCATCTGGTTGAGAAGAATTGTTGAAAGGTTAGGTTCTGAGCAAGTTGGAGCAACTCTGATATACTGTGATAATAATTCAACTATTAAACTGTCTAAAAATCCTGTGTTACACAGAAGGAGTAAGCACATAGATGTGAGGCTCCACTTTTTAAGAGACTTGTGCAAAGAGGGTGATAACTCATATTTATATGAGTTATTTATACGTATTCAAAGTTAAATCATGCAAGTTCTCTGGCAATAGCAGGTTGTTTCTAGTAAAGTTTCTGTTAGTTTATTGCTTTTAGTTAGAAAGGGGCTAAATTACAAGTTCTAGGCATTTTGGTGCCAATTGGCGCCTTTGTGAGCGTTTTGATGCTTCTTGTGTTTGTGCAGTAATCTGAACGTGGCAGCGTCTCTCATCACGTCTGAAGAAGGACAGCAGAGCAAGAAAATAATATATATCATTTTAGCGCGCATGTAATGATGACCAGAGATCTGGAAATGAAGAAGATCTTCTCTTTCTTCAGCACTGACGCGGCTGACGCACTGTAGCAGTGCGGTGTCACTTCAGGGCAGAGTCAACTCGCAAGCAAGCTTGGAAGGTGGGGGAATGACATCAGCAGCATGTGACCTCTTTTGACCATGGCTATTCTCTCTCTATAAAAAGGCAAGGGTGCACCATGCGGAACAGACACGACTCCATTCATCATCCACCTTCCCCCATTTTTCAGAGATAGTTTTTCTGAGAGAAGTTCTGGACACAGACTTCTTCATTTTTAATTCTCTCAAGGCCCCAATTTCCATATCCATTCGCAGCCATTACTGGAAAGCTCAGACGTTGTAACGTCTTTACAGCGTGCATGAAGGAAGGCCACTTAGGCGTATCTTTTGCGTTTAGTCTCCTTTTCTCTATGTACGGTATTTGGATTTTAACTCCTCTTATTTCTGTAAAGATGCTCAGCATGAGCTAAACATTTGTAGTTGGGTTGTTGTTTTGCATGTAATGAACCTTTAGTCTAATGCTATGAAGTATTGATGTTTATGTGTTTTAAATCTTTGCATGTTAATATTTCCAAACTTGTTTTGAACTGATCACTTAAAATAAGTAGATTCATAGGTACAGACATGGTCTATGAAAAGAACTCAAAGATTTATGTGAATGAAAAGGTGCACTAAAGACATTTAGGCATTTTTATCTAAGTCTAGACATAGAACAGATAATAGTTCATAGGACATTGCTGTGGGTACTTAAAATACAGGAGTAGGCCTACTTAGAACCTAGACATAGGAATTCTAGTACTTGAAGCTCTGACGTTTTGTGACTGAAAAGCACAGCTCTTTTGCAACAGCGTTCAAACGTTATAACGTCTATACAACATAGCATTTGTACGTGTTAGCGTGTAAACGTTATAACGTCTGACTAGAGGAGATTTACTTGCATGCAGCAATCCAACTCATACTCTTCCATATTCACACCCACTTCTCATTTACTTGCTTTATTTATGTTCTTAGTCTTAATATCAACTTTTAGTGTCGATTTGCTACTTGTTTCACTTGTGTTTTAAAGACTTGAACTCTGAAAGTTAATCAATCCTCGTGGGAACGATCTCTTACTTTTATCCACTTTATTACTTGTACGACGTGTATACTTGCACTGATATTGCGACTAGAACACACGAGCGCGAACAGAGGGAGCAATAGAATTGGTCTATTGTAGTTCTGCAAATCAGATTGCAGACATTATGACTAAACCCCTCAAGCTGGAATCATTTGTGAAGCCGAGAAGAATGTTGGGCATGGTGGATATTGAAGACTTGAAGTAATCTGCTCTGTTTAACATTTGCAGATTAGGAGAGGCTGTTATAGTTAGTCATAGTTAACCTTACCATTGTATGGTTAGTTCACAATGTAAAATAGTTACTATACTTAAATTGTAAGTAGTGACTGTTGAGTGTTTAGTTAGTATCCTAACTGTATCAGTTTGTAAACAGTTAGTGATTAAATAAATACTGTAATCCTCATTTCAGCATCAATCAATGAAATGGAATTTATTATCTTCCAATTCTCTCTACCAGTTCTAACGGAATGTCTAATATAATATTCGTGAAAAGAGAAAATAGATGCTTGGAGAACTTACCCCTTATATGAATCCACTCAACTAGAATTGGATCAGTTATTGTTCAACGTGACTTCCGAATACCGATACACAACAAGATAAATGAGAAACGTGACTTCCGAATATTGATCTCAGTGAGTCACACAGGAGGACAGTAATAAACATTATATTATATATTATATATTACATAAAATACACTAAACCCATATAAAGTTACATTTATTTAGACATGGTTCTTGATGGAGGAACCGTGTCCACTCTGACCTAAACCACAACGCAATACCTTCATATTTAGAAGAACCCTTAATTGCTGGATGAACTTGAGAAGTAAGATCATTGACATATATGAGGCCACTACCTGTTGCTTGAGGGGAAGCTTGTAGTCCCAAGAAGATCTTCCCACTGCTTCCATGCATCTTCAATATTACTATATTAAATTATACCCTTTACATACTGCCATTATTGCATACCACACTCAGGAAAGTATAGTAATTGTGCATAATTTCATACTGTAACATTATGATTTATTGGGCATAAACATTATGCTAAATTGATTGCTTCTAGTTTAAGTTTATGGTGAACTTTTTCAATACATAATTGAGAAAATATGTACGAAAAAATAACACAACTAAATTGAAATGTTAAATGATAACCAAGCAATAAAAGCAGAACTGGCACAATTGGGGATTAGAAGCCTAAATCAATAGAGATCAAAATAAAATTGAACTTTATTTTGAAATCACTTAGGAGATTACAGAGAAAAAATAGGACGTTATTTTACTTACAGAGAAACTTATCAATGATTCGGAAAAAAAAAAATCAAAAAAGGAGGAAATTGAATTCCTTCATACACAAACACATGAACCCTCTTCTATTTACCAGTGTGAATAATGGGCAAGGCAAGTAATGAAGAAACTATAACAAGTGATGCTTTTTATCAACTGATAGTAGAACTGAATATGACATTCTCAAGGTCTGTGATAAACATATTTTGTTCTAGGATCCACAATAAGACCTTTTCCTCCATTCACTTCTAAGTCATGCCTACAAAATAATAGTACAAAATAAATTATGACTTATAATCTAAACTACATTGACAAGAAAATAGAAACACCAACAACAAAATAAAAAAATAACAAAAAAACAGAGAAAAATATGCAACAACTGTCTGAAGCCTAAAATACTTTCAGAAACATTTCATGGAATAACATTAAGAAGAATAGGTGATGACAACACATGAAAATATTAAGACTTAACTGAAACACAAAATCTGGGATGGTTAACTGCTCACGAGGTACGTATCTGAAGAGCTGCAGTAGTCTATCAACGTATACCACTTTCTTCCAAACCTAAAAGTCAATCACCAATGAAAGTAACACATTTAGGATTATCCTCAAATATGTATAGTACGAGTCCATAAAAAATTCTGATTCCTAACGTACCACATTATCCACAAGCAACTGAAGTGCTAACACTGCAACTTTAAGTCCAAAAGTTGGGTGAAGAATATATATTGCCTGGACATATCAGATTTGAGATCAGAACAAAGAATAATGTTGTAATAGTATGCATCATGGAAAAAGAAATACTGCATACATGTAGGTTGTGCTGGTGCTTCCGTCCAAGTATTTGTTGTAATCTTTTCATCCAACCTAGGTCTGGTTGCCTATGTATACACGAAAAGGGTGGAGAAACGTGAAAAGCGATCTCTAAGAAACCATACTACTTAGCATTGCACAAAATCTGGAGCAACAAATTATACAAGTTACTCATAAATATACGTAGTTTCATAAGGCAACCTGCTTATGTAAAATATTCTTAACAAATCTTCAAAGCACAATTCTCTTCTTTTGTATTTCTTTCTTTCACTTATGTTTCACCCCTGTGGCTTGTCTTAAGTTAGTTATAGAACAATTTTCCCAGAACCTGTCACTTTGCCTTTCTTAAGTTTTATTTCACAAAACCAATCAAACAGGAAAATCTATCATTATTATAATAGTGAATTCAAATTTAAGAGAAACATTATTAATGACAAAGAAGCATATAGCCAATCCCCAATGCATCAAATCAAGCGATAGCCTGATTTAGATATGGGGCTATGTATATAGAATTACTGATGTTAAACAGGCAGAAAAATAATGCAGAGCCAACCTGAACCAACGGCTAAGCATAGATGTTTCCAGCAACTATAAGAAGTACTAATGATACAATGTGAGATATTTGGAAATTAAGTAATATACTATATAAGCTTAAACAAAATTGTCCAGCCATACTTCCATACATCAAGAGTTGAATTTCCAGTTCTCTTGTTCTGATTGAATAAAAATTAATTCAAGAAATTTTATAACTGAAAGCATTGTTTATTTACGCAATTATATAAATTAAATCCATCATATAAATCATACAATATAACAACTAGTTCATCAATTAAGTCTTCAGCGAGCCAATTTTTCTTGCACATTCCAGTATTTTTCTCAGACAACCCTTAACATATTTCATACCTTTGTAGCATAAAAGAATAAAAGAATAAACTGATCCATAAATCCTAGAATTGCATTATTATAACTTACATTTGCAGAGATGCAGCAGAGTGAAAGTAGACAATAGTATAAGGCTTCTGTATTATTGGCTCGAACTCCTGAAATATAACACCCCAAGATGATTTTCAATATATTTGAAAAGTTGACAGGGTAAGGAAAAATATAGACTGATGAGAATCTCGAAACAGAGGTAGTAAAACAGAAATAATTTCTTGTATTTCAACAGTAAAATGGCAACAGACAAGTGCCCAGTCCCAAGCCCAATTCCAATCCCAATCCAAGTCTGCCTTCTCTACTCATCTCCAACTCTATTTATTCTATACCCTGACCCCTCTTCAGCTTCCAGCATTCATATCCCCCCATTATTACATAATTATTACATAGACCAATCTTATTCCCCCACTACTACTTATTAATTATTAAAAAGACTATTTTTATTCCCTCCACTACTACTTAATTCTGTGGTCCCCAATTGATTGGTTTCCACCTCCCTCTCTCATACACCTTGGTGACTTTACCTTGCTGCCCTTCATTATTGTTCGCATCAACACCCTCCCCTTTAAAATTCACCTTGTCCTCAAGGCGAAGTTCAGGAAAATTTTCCGTCATCCTGATCACTGATTCCCACGAGTTCTCACACTCAGGAAGGTTCTTCCACTTCACTAGCACTTCTGTGTCATGCTCCTTCTGGCCTTTGACAGCTAAAATCTCCTCTAGTTGACTTTGCAACTCTAATTCTTCTGTCGCAAATGGTGGCAAGGGTTGCACAGTCACGCCAACAGTTACTGTTGGTTTTAGCAAAGATACATGAAAAACAGGATGTACTCTGCTATCATCAGGTAGTTTCAACTTGTAGGCTACCTCTCCGATCTTCTCAGGAATTTCATAAGGCCCATAGTATCTTGGACTCAACTTTTGGTTGATCCTTTTGGCTAACTTCTTGAGCTTATAAGGCTGAATTTTCAGATATACCTTATCACCTACCTGATACTTGACTTCTCTCCTATGCACATCAGCTTGTTGTTTCATTCGATTTTGAGCTTGCACTAGATGATCCTTCAGAATTCCCAGAACTTCATTTCTGTCTTGAGTCATGGTTGAGACTTCCTCCATGTTGGTCAGCTGCACATCTCCTCTAATGACAGGTGGTGGATCCCTGCCATATAATGCCTTGAAAGGAGTCATCTTGGTGGCTGCTTGGTAGTTAGTATTGTACCAAAACTCTGCCCAACTCAGCCATTTATGCCATTGTTTAGGTTTGGATCCCGTCATGCATCTCAAATATGTCTCCAAGCATCTATTCACCACTTCAGTTTGCCCATCGGTTTGAGGATGGTATGCAGAACTGAACTTCAATTTGGTCCCTGCCATTTTGAACAATTCTGTCCAAAAGGAGCTGATGAACACTCTGTCTCTGTCAGAGACTATGGATTCTGGAAATCCATGGAGTTTCACTATCTCTCTCAAAAACAATTCTGCCACATCTTTAGCATTGTAGGGATGAGCTAGAGCAATAAAGTGAGCATATTTAGTGAGTCTATCTACCACCACAAGTGTAGTATCCATACCTCCTGACTTTGGCAATCCCCCAATAAAATCCATGGTAATATCAGTCCAAATTTGCTTAGGAATAGGCAAGGGTTGTAGTAAACCTGCTGGACTAAGAGCCTGGTACTTGTTCCTCTGGCACACTTCACACCTCTGTACATAATCCTGTATAGTCTTCCTCATCCCTTCCCAAAAGAACAACTTAGCTATCCTTTTGTATGTTCTAAAATAACCTGAATGACCACCCACTGCAGAGTCATGGAATTCCTTCAAGATTAACTCAATCTTAGAAGAGTTTCTAGGAATCACCAACCTGTCCAGATAATATAATCTGCCCTTACTCAACTTATACCCCTTATGCTCCCCTCCCTTCACCATTAAGTCTTGAATAATCCCCTTCAACTTCTCATCACTGTCCATCTCAGTCTCTAAATCCTCCCACTCAAAGAATTGCACTGTGGATAGTGCTGAATATTGCAATTGTCTTGAGAGTGCATCTGCTGCTTTGTTTTCAATCCCTGGCTTGTACTTTATCTCAAAGTCAAACCCCAACAACTTAGAAATCCACTTGTGTTGTTCCTCTCCCATCAATCTCTGATCTGCTAGAAACTTTAAGCTTTTCTGATCAGTGTGAATTATGAAGTGTCTTCCCAACAAGTAGTGCCTCCATTTCTGGACAGCCAACACTACTGCCATCAATTCTTTCTCATAAACAGACTTATTTAGAGCCCTCTTAGAGAGAGTTTGACTTATGTATGCCACTGGTTGTCCTGCTTGCATCAACACAGCTCCTAAACCCTTCCCTGATGCATCAGTTTCTACCACAAAAGTCTTCTCAAAATCTGGGATTGCTAATACTGGAACTGTGGTCATAGCTAATTTCAATTGTTCAAAAGCATTCTGTGCAGACTCATCCCACTGAAACATATCTTTCTTCAACTGTTGAGTTAAAGGCCAAGCAATCTTTCCGTATCCTTCCACAAACTTTCGATAATATCCAGTGAGCCCTAGGAACCCTCTTAGTCCTTTCACATTCTTAGGAGTGGGCCAATTAATCATAGCTTGAACTTTAGTTGGATCAGCAGACACCCCTTGCTCAGAGATAATATGCCCTAGGTACTCCAAACTACCCTTCCCAAAAGAACATTTCTTCTTATTCACCATTAAGTCGTGCTTATTTAAAGCTTGTAAAACAACCTTCAAATGTTCTTGATGGCATTCCATATTCTTACTATAAACTAAGATGTCATCAAAAAATACCAAGGCAAATTTCCTCAAGTATGGATTTAATACCTGATTCATGAGAGCTTGGAAAGTAGATGGTGCATTTGTGAGGCCAAAGGGCATGACCAGAAACTCATAATGACCTTCATGAGTCCTAAAAGCAGTCTTAGGCACATCTTCTTCCCTCATACGTATTTGATGATAGCCTGATTTTAGATCTAGCTTTGAAAAGACTTTGGCTCCTCCCAATTCATCAAGCAACTCATCAATGACGGGGATGGGAAATTTATGTAGAACTGTTAGCTTGTTTAGAGCACGATAATTCACACAAAACCTCCACCCTCCATCCTTCTTCTTCACCAAAATGACTGGGCTACTGTAGGGACTGTTGCTAGGCTTGATAATGCCTGCTGACAGCATCTCTTTCACAAATCTTTCAATCTCATTCTTTTGGTAGTACGGGTATCTATAGGGCCTAATGTTAGGGATATTAGAGCCCTCTTTAAGAATGATAGCATGATCACATCCTCTCCTAGGTGGCAAGTCAGTTGGTTCTCTGAATAGAGCTTCAAATTCCCTCAAAACTACCTCCAATGGTGAATCTGTCAGCTCACTGCTCACACTGCCCTGTTCAGTCTCTGTTTGATAAGACAAAACATAGCCTTCCCCTTCATCTTGAATGGCCTTCATCAAAGCTTTCCATGAAGCTTGTGTCTTACATAAAGATGGATCGCCCTTCATCACTTTTTTATCCCCCCTTTTCCCCCAACTTAGAATTAAATTTCTGAAGTTAGCCTTCATGTCTCCTAAACTAGCCAACCAATCCATTCCCAACACTACATCTGTCCCTCCTAGCTCCATGAGGAAAAAATGTTGAACAATGGACACTCCTTGAATTTCCACCTTCAAATGCTGACACATCCCTACATTCTTCACCTTCTCACCATTCCCCACCTCAACTACAAACTCAGGTGTTTTATGCACTTTCAATTGCAATTTATCCACTAACTTCTTAGAGATGAAGTTACTAGAGGCCCCACAATCCACCAAAACTAGTACCTCTGCTTCTCCAATCTTTCCCAATGTCTTGAAAGATCTGTTTGAAGTCAAACCCTCCTTGCTTTTCAATGATAGCTGCATCACCTTGGCTGCCAGCACTTCCTTAGATTCCACTTCTTCTTCACTCTCCTCTGTTGCCTCTTCATCAGATTTCTCCATGAGTACAAATTGATAGTGCTTCAATTTGCATACATGGTCTTTTCCCCAAGTCTCTCCACACTTGAAACACAACCCTTTGCGGCTTCTTTCTCTCAATTCAGCTTGAGAGAGCTTTCCTTCTTCTACTGTTTTTTTTCCAGCAGATTCTCCTTCACCAGTCTTGCTACTGGATCCTTCTTTATTCCCACCCTTTTCCCACCTCGTGAAGCCCTTGGAATTCTTCACATAAGGTTTATCATTCTCACGCCCTCCTTTCTTCTCAGAGTTCATTAATCCCCCCTTTCTCAATGCATTGTTCTTCTCCTCCAACAACAAAGCTCTATCCATCAGTTCATCCAACGTTCCAGAGGCATGGAGCTTCAACTCTGCTTGAATTTCGTCTTTCAAGCCATTGATGAAAATTCCTTTGAGCATGACTCTTTCTTCTTTCTTCAACGGAGCCGATTCTCTCTCAAATCGCTCCCTGTATTTCATAACTGTGCTAGATTGCTTGATACTCAACAGAGGACCAAACGGATTCTGGACTAATGCTGGTTGGAAACGCCTAATCACAGCAGCTTTGAAGTTTTCCCAGTTGAGCTCAGAATTTTGTTCTTCCCACCATTGATACCAGTTCAGAGCCTTATCTTCCAAAGCGATAACCACCGCGTCCAATTTGTCCTCCTCTTCTACCATGTTCAACTTAAAATATCGTTCAGCACGAACGATCCAACCATAGGCGTCATTGCCTCTGAAAATGGGGATCTTAAGCTTGCGTCCTCCAAAATCACGTGAAGAATCGCGACTACTACTTCGTGTAGGAGAGCGCGAATTTTCGCCAGCCACAGTGCTACCTTCATCTTCGCCATCTGGTTTTCGCTGTCGTGGTCGTCGCCGATGTGATCGACCCCGACGAGATTGACTGCGAGCGACAAGGAGGTTCTTGATCTCAGCCATCTGTTGTTCAAGACCATCAATGCGTTTCTCCATTGTCAATCGTGTGAAGACCATGCACTATGATTCTAGTGCTTTGATACCACTTGATGAGAATCTCGAAACAGAGGTAGTAAAACAGAAATAATTTCTTGTATTTCAACAGTAAAATGGCAACAGACAAGTGCCCAGTCCCAAGCCCAATTCCAATCCCAATCCAAGTCTGCCTTCTCTACTCATCTCCAACTCTATTTATTCTATACCCTGACCCCTCTTCAGCTTCCAGCATTCATATCCCCCCATTATTACATAATTATTACATAGACCAATCTTATTCCCCCACTACTACTTATTAATTATTAAAAAGACTATTTTTATTCCCTCCACTACTACTTAATTCTGTGGTCCCCAATTGATTGGTTTCCACCTCCCTCTCTCATACACCTTGGTGACTTTACCTTGCTGCCCTTCATTATTGTTCGCATCATAGACTAAAACTTCCTGAATTTATAAATGAGTTTTAAAAGAAGTAAGCATTCCCAACATCCAGAAGATGGAAACTTATAGCCAAACTCTTGCCAACAATAAAATTAAAATATGACAAGCAAAAGAGTAAAAATGAATCACCTTCACCACATAAAGCACAAATCGCTCCAGATCAAGACATCTAAGCAAAAAGTGAGCCCCCACAACAACCATGACAGGACGGCCCTCACTGTCTACCCCTCCACGATACCTGAAAAACACAAATATCACTGAAAGTAAATGTAAATATTAATCCAAACACATGCATGAAACCTTCAGATTGGTTGATCAAAAAATGCGAGAATAACAAAAATCAAATTAAAGAGCATAAACTTCATTATTCGTTTATCTATGATTAAAATCTAAAAAACATTAGATCTACGCAGCAACATTTTTCTTTTCTCTTATGCAGAAGAGCATCACTGTCATCATTACAGCACTGCCTTACAAATGTCTTCAAGTTAGTTGACGAAGAAGCCAAAAAAAAATGACGAATGCACAACCCAAATTTCAATTTATCTCTAATCGTTCAAGTGGTAGAACAATTCCAAACCAAGTGTGAAATACTGAATATTTGTGAAATACTTGAGTAAAATCCCACTCAACTAATTTGATTATATACACATTAGGGAGTGTTAGAATATCAATTATGATTTGTCATATCAATTAGATTTGATTAGTATCAATTAGGCTTTATTAGTATCAATTAGGATTACTTAGCCTTAATTGTAATTGCTTCCTATTTCCATTATGAATAGATATGAGTGTGCTCTATTGTAGACATACAGAGACATACAAATTCATCAAGGAGTAACTACAATGTGAGATTTACAAGGCCATTAATGTGATTTCTAGTTCCTATGTACATGTATTTTTCTAGGTGAATGATTAGCTATTGATCTTCTAGATGCATGAATGATTATATTCCAATGTACTCATTTGATAATTCCAACACCTGGAATCCTTACATTGTCGATTATAATTTTACTATTTGCATTAGAATAAATCACCTTTATGATGATTAGTAGTGCTTTTCTCTAATCTAAGAGATGATTTCCCTTATGCTTAATGATTCATACCATACATAAAATACATGCAAGTGTAGACTGGTTAGTCGCACAGATTATTCCACTTGATTCCACAAATCCAAACACTGAAACTGGGCAAACATCAAGTAATTTTGGAACTGAAAGTATACACAACACAGGCGATGTAATAGATGGACACTTACACAATCTTCATCTCTGCAATTTCAGACAGAGTTAGAGATTTTGCTTTAGAAAGATATCTATTATGCAGAGAATATTCTTCTGCAACAGATAATCGAGGACCACCTAGGTCACCAAATCCAAGCAAATTAGCAAAATTCCAACTTCGTTGTGCCTGAACGGTTTTCTCCCACTGCTCCAGACGTTTCTCATCAGGGTCTTTAATCAAAGACATGAAGGCAGGATCCAGAAATGAATCTAAATATGATGAAGTCCTATAAAAGCAACATTAATCAGGAAAATTTCACAAGTGAATTTTAAAAATGAATATCTGTTTACTCAAATATAAGGGGAAAACTTCAAGAGAATAAAATTAATGGTAAATGGTAATTAATGTCATGGCATATAGACGGAACGACAAATAGAGTGATATCTTAATGCTTGTTTGGTTTAAACCAAAAAATGCTTGGGGAAACAATAAAATAATTTTCTGCTATTTTTATTGCCAAACATACGTTTAAGACTGCTGAAGGACATTGAAACAACCAGAAATGTTCATGGCCATTGATAATGCTGAACACATTGGCTGACAAAATGAAGCACAGTAGCATTGTAAAGTTGCAATGGAAAGTTCAGAGTATCAACTAAAACCATATTTTGGTCTGACATTTGCTTTTTTATTTCATTTCTCCCACTTTAGTCCCAGACACTTATGAACTAACTTTAACTTGGTCCCCCTATGATCTATATCCCTGTTATCTAATAAACAAAAAATGCTCAAGTATCATATTAGAGATAATGTAGATAGCATAACATAGGTATCAGTTTCCTTCAAATGTAAAGCACTATACAGTTAGCCTCTCAGGTTCTGTTCTGTTAGTAATCAGTTAAGTATACAGCTTTCAGTTAACAATTCTGTTATAACCTGCTATAGCAGGTTTCCCTGTATCAGCATTACCTATTACTACAGGTCACTCTGTATCTGTTTGGGTGTACTATATAAAGTCACCATACTCTGTATTTCACAATCAATAAATCAGAATATTCTTCTCTGTTAATATCAAAGTCAGTTACCATTTCTATCATGGTATCAAGAGACCCGATCCACCACCGTGGGTGATCCTCTTCGCTTCCGCCCTCCGCTCTCATGGCGTCGTCTTCACCAGTCACGCCACCGATCGTAGCTTCTTCTTCGTCTACGCATCCTCCTCTCTCTAGTTTCAACTACAAGATCACTGAAAAACTTGATGATCGCAACTACCTTGTGTGGCTCCAACAAGTGGAACCGGTGCGCATCGTCTTCACAGATACTGCGTCGCGCCGGAGATACCTCCTCAATATCTCTCCGAGGCTGATCGCGCCGGCAACATCGAGAATCCAGCCTATTCCTCATGGGAACTTCAAGATCAACTCCTCTTATCGTGGCTACAAGCCTCTTTGTCACCGTCTATCCTTCCCAACGTCATAGGATGCAGACACACCTTCCAACTATGGGAGCGCATACATCAAAATTTCCAATCCAAGACAAAGGCTCAAGCGAGGCAACTTAGAACAGAGCTTCGCACAACCAATAAAGGTACAGGCTCCGTTGCAGAATTTCTTTCCAAGATTAAATCAATTTCTGATTCTCTCACCTCCATCGGTGAATCCGTAACCACGCAAGATCAACTCGACGTCATTCTTGAAGGATTACCTTCAGAATTTGATTTGTTAACCACCGTCATCAACAGTAAACTCGAGTGGTTTGATTTCGATGAAATCAAGGCTCTGCTTCTTGCGCATGAACAACGAGTGGAGAAGCAACGTGTCTTAGAGGAGGTTGCGACACTTAATCTGACCCAAGCAAAGCCTTCGACTGACACGACGAACAATCCCGCATCACAAGCCAGCGTCAATTTTACGAATTCATCAAATAATTCTGGAAATCCCCAATTTCTAGGTCAAAATCAGAATAACAGAGGCGGCTTCGACTCTCGTGGCCGTGGCGGTCGCTTTGGCCGTCTCGGTGGTCGTGGTGGTGGTCGTAACACCACGCAATGTCAAGTGTGTCACAAGTTTGGACACGAAGCGTCCTATTGCTATCACAGATTCAACTACACCTATGGCCCTTCTCAACAGGCGCAGCTCTCTGCAGGCAACCCGTACCAGTATCTGCGTCCCAATATCCCTGCTCAAAATGGATGGTCGCACTAGCAATTTGCACCTCAAGCTCATCTAACAAATCCTTATGTTGCTCCTATGGATACTTCTGCCAGCCACCATGTTACCACACTGCCTCCTCCTGCTGGTGCTCAACCACCTCCTTCTCACCTAGAAAACGTCTTTCTAGGCAATGGGCAAGGTTTGCCTGTACACTCAACAGCTCCTATTCTTTTCCCTCCCCAACACAACCTAATACTACTTTACATCTGAAAAATGTCTTACATGTACCTGATCTTAATAAAAACTTAATAAGTGATTTTGCCTATGATAACAATGCATACATCCAATTTCACCCATTTCATTATGTTGTCAAATCTCAGGCTTCTGACAAGGTCCTCCTCCAAGGAAGGCTTGCCTCAGATGGTCTCTATCCCATGCAGTCCTCTGGTTTGATCTCTAATAATCCTGTTTACAGTTGTAGTCCTATTCCTTCAATAAATGCTACTGTAAGTCCTCATAGCTCTTTGTATTTTCAATGGCACAATCGCCTTGGACATCCCAGTATAGCAACTCTAAATCATGTTCTCAAACTTTGTAATCTTTCTTCTTTTCAAAAGACATCTAATGAATTTTGTATCTCATGTTGTATGGGTAAAGCACATAGGCTTCCTAGTTCTCCCTCTCAAACTGTATATTCTGCACCATTAGAACTTGTGTATTGTGACCTATAGGGTCCTGCTCCCATGACTTCATCCATGGGCTATAAATACTATGTTTCGTTTGTTGATGCTTATAGTAAATACATTTGGATCTACTTTGTTAAAGCAAAATCTGAAACTCTTTCTGTTTTCAAACAATTTAAGGCATTCGTTGAATTGCAACTTAATAGAAAAATTAAGTCTTTACAATCTGATTGGGGTGGGGAGTTTAGACCATTCAAACAATATCTTGCTGATCTTGGGATTGATCATAGAATAATATGTCCACACACACATCATCAAAACGGGGTTGTTGAACGTAAGCATCGACACATAGTGGAGATGGGACTTTCACTTCTGTCCCACTTTTCTCTCCCCTATCCATATTGGGATCATGCTTTTCACACAGCAGTCTTTCTTATTAATAGGCTCCCCTCTTCACACACACAAGTCATTCCATCTCAGTCTCTCTTCAATATTCCACCAGACTTTCACTTCCTTCGTGCCTTTGGGTGTGCTTGTTACCCTCTATTGAGACCTTACAACAGCCACAAGCTGCAATTTAGGTCCTCTCCATGTGTCTTTCTTGGATATTCCTCCTCACATAAAGGATATAAATGCTTGGACTCTTCAGGAAGATTATTCATCTCTAAAGATGTAATTTTTAATGAAAATGATTTTCCTTTTCAACATAGGCAAACCAATGCTAACACTACTTCACCTCCCTCTACCACCTCTATTCCTCTTAACATCCCAACTTCACACCTCCACCTACTGTCTCACCCTATGATACACCCCCTAATAGTCCCTCTCCCCTTCCTATGGCCTCCCCTTTAAGTAATCACTCAACATCTCTCCCTTCCACGGCCTCAAGTACCATTGACCCAAATTCCTCCCCATCTCCCTCACCATCTCCACCCCCTCCTATTAACCAACATTCAATGCTTACAAGATCCAAAACTGGCAGCCTCAAACCTCCCCTCTACCCTACACTTAACTTCACACACACTGAACCTACAACCATCCAACAAGCCATTGGGCAGCAGCTATGAAACTTGAATATGATGCTTTAATTGCTAACAATACTTGGCAGCTCACCTCTTTACCTCCAGGGAAGACACTTGTAGGTTGCAAGTGGATTTTCCGTATCAAGGAAAATCCTGATGGATCAATCAACAAATACAAGGCGCGTCTTATTGCAAAAGGATTCAACCAGAAGTATGGCTATGACTACACTGACACCTTCTCCCCTGTAGTGAGACCTGTCACAGTCCGTACTGTGTTAACTCTGGCCCTCACAAATAAATGGACTATTCAACAGTTAGATGTCCACAATGTGTTCCTAAATGGTCATCTAAATGAGGATGTTTATATGGCTCAGCCTCCAGGCTTTGGTTCTGGTGACAAATCTGAGGTATGCAAGTTAAACAAGGCTATCTATGGCTTAAAACAAGCCCCACGAGCTTGGTATGAGAGCCTCACCAAGACTCTTATCAGCTTTGGTTTTACTCAGTCTAGATGTGATCCATCCCTTCTCATTTACAACCGTAGTGGCCAATGTATTCTTCTTCTCATTTATGTTGATGACATTATCATCACAGGCTCATCTCCACAACTTGTGCAATCTGTCATCAACAAACTCAATGCATCCTTCTCTCTCAAACAGCTGGGTGCCTTGGACTATTTTTTGGGCATTGAATGCAAACACACCAACCAAGGTGCTCTTCTCCTATCTCAAGCAAAATACATTAAAGACATCATTCACAGGGCTGCTATGGATGATTGTAAAAGCATCTCCACTCCTCTCCCAGCCAACCTTAAACTATCCAGAAATGGGATTGACTTTTTTGAAAATCCTCTTCTCTACCGAAGCATTGTAGGTGCTATTCAGTATGTTACAATTACAAGACCAGAATTGGGCTATGCTGTGAACAAGGTCTGCCAGTTCATGTCCCAACCCCTTAACTCTCATTGGACTGCAGTAAAACGCATTATTAGATATCTCAAAGGCACTACTGATCTTGGTCTCACTATATTGCCAGCAACCAACAGCTGTCCCCTCTCCATCCGTGCCTTCTGTGATGCTGACTAGGCATCAGACATTGATGATAGAAGATCTACATCTGGTGCATGTATTTTCCTAGGCCCTAACCTCATATCTTGGTGGTCAAAGAAACAAACACTAGTTGCAAAATCTAGTGCTGAAGCTGAATATAGGAGCCTTGCCCTGGTTGCCTCAGAAGTTTTGTGGGTGCAGTCTCTGTTGCAGGAACTGAATCTGTGTCTGCCACCACCAGTAATTTACTGTGACAATCAAAGCACTGTGGCTTTGAGTCACAACCCTGTTTTACACTCAAGAACAAAACATATGGAGTTGGACATCTTCTTTGTAAGGGAAAAGGTCCTAAACAAATCTCTCATTGTTGAATATGTTCCATCTCAAGCCCAAATAGCTGATGTGCTCACTAAACCACTGTCCAAGACTGCCTTCTGCTTCCAGAACAAGCTCAGAGTGTTGCACACCTCTGAGCTTGAGGGGGGAATGTTAGATAGCATAACATAGGTATCAGTTTCCTTCAAATGTAAAGCACTGTAGAATTGCAAATATAAGCAACTGTACAGTTAGCCTCTCAGGTTCTGTTTTGTTAGTAATCAGTTAAGTATATAGCTTTCAATTAACAATTCTGTTATAACCTGCTATAGCATGTTTCCCTGTATCAGCATTACCTATTACTACAGGTCACTCTGTATCTGTTTGGGTGTACTATATAAAGTCACCATACTCTGTATTTCACAATCAATAAATCAGAATATTCTTCTCTGTTAATATCAAAGTCAGTTACCATTTCTATCACATCCAATACAACATTTTACTCGTTATTTACCATTTGAAGGGGTAAAAAAAGTCATTGTTCGTTTCAAATGGTAAGTGAAGAATGAAACAGGTGCCTTTGGATGTATTCATCAAAATATATTCTGTCAAACTGTCATGTAAATAGATAACTGTTAGGAACCAGAAAATTGAATATAGAAAAAAAAATTCTTTATTGAGAAAGAATGGGAAAAGAAAGGAAAAAAATAAGAGAGAATATCTCTTCCAAGGGTTTCCCCTTCACAATAGAGCCAATGCTCTATTCACCAAAATGATTACGAGCTGAATAATACTCCCCTCTATGCGAGAGTCCTATCTTAACATTATAGGACATAGGACTCTAACTAACCCCTCCCTAACCAACTAACTAACTGCCCTTATTCCTAACAATCGATTATTACTAACAACCCATTAACAATTACAAACAGTAACGGTGTCACATCATTCTAATAGTAACATTTTAGATTACTAGTATATTGATAGATGGATTAAATTAAAGTGCATTGATAAATGTCCGGGACTAAAGTGAGACAAAAGACAAGCTAGGGACTAAAGTGAGAATAAATGCACATGTTAGAGACACATATAGAGTTTTAGTCTGGATTAAATTATCAGATCCCATGAAATCCACAATTTATTTAAGCTAAGATTGGTACCCCCATTCAAGTAATCGTACATGGTGGGGGACACGAGCAATCTAGAATGAAATATAAAATATGTAAAAATTAAATCTCTTACTAAATTAAAATTTACTGACCTGCGAACCAAGCCAACATCACTAACCGGAAGATCAACTGGCTCTTTAGGAGGTTTTGGAATCTTTCTTCTAGGCTTCGGCAAAGGCTTTATTCTGATTTTACGCTCATTGATGACAGTCTCACCATTCTCATCCCCAACATCTGCAGGAAGCTTTGACAAAGCCATCTCCTCCTCCTGTTTATCCCTAGGAAAGTAAAGTGGAAGTAACCTACATGGAAATAAAATAAAATGAAAAGATGAAAGTAATACAAAGTCTAACATCAAAAAGCAAATAAAACAAACTGGCATAATTTTAGAGAAGTTCCTTTCTTTTAAAACAATGCTGGTATATACAATACAAATTACCTTTTATAGATCTCGGTATCAGTTGTGCTAGTAGTGCAAAAGACAACAGCTGTTATATTGTCTTTCTGCTTCTCAAGAAACCGCCGCACAGTTCCTGAATAAAAAGATAAGAAAATGTGAAAGTACACCAGGTTTAGAAGCCTAATAATAATAATAATAATAATAATAATAATAATAATAATAATAATAATAATAATAATAACATCCTATCCATCAGGCATGAGAAAACAGTTCCCTATTTTAGCTGTCAATCCCAGATAGCAGCGCAGAGCGGCCATCCCCAAAAATGGTATTGTGGGAATAGCAAATAGTGGGATGGCTGTTGTTTTTATATAATATATATATATATATATATATATATATATATATATATATATATATATATGTTACATAATTAATAATATAAATATAATTGCACAAAAATTGGAAAATTATTCAAATTAGGAATTATCCATAATTAATAGTACAATGTCATGGTACTTGAGCAAAACATAAAAGTAGATAGCAACAAAAGTGATGCAAAAAAGCAAATTTAAGCCTGAAATCCCTATAATACCCCATTCCCTCCCCTGGTGCGTGTAATAGCAGCCTCTTCTCTGCTCCACTCAACCGCTATAGTGCCGCTATTGACAACTATTACAACATACAAAATTATAGATTATATGCTAGAACTACAAGCATAAAGCATTCAACATTGGCATGATTAAATACCCTGAGGCTATGTCTAGATATATAATGATGAGTGTAATGGAATGAGATGGAATGCAATTGGATAAAATGAAGGTTTTGGAAACTGTATAAAATGGATGAATCGTACGATACAACTAAACATGCATCTATTTTCCTACTTATGCCGCACCCTGTCATCCCCTTCATTAATTTAAACATCCCTGTGGAATAAAGCAAACAGTAGACAATTGATGGACAACTTGACAGCAATCAATTGTTTGACAACTTGAAGACTTGGTGTGTGTTTTGTCATTCTATCTTCTCCCCCCTCCCCCCAGATGAGGATCCTTTCCTCTCTATCTAAAGATAAAGTCGGCACATTATTTTTCTGGTTTTTTGGCATTCTTGGCTGCTATTTTCTGTATGGAGAGAACAGAAAAGTAGTAATTTATCTCCAAATGTAGGGCAATTTAATTCCTAGCAGATTGTCAAAGTTACTTCTTTGATTTATCAGGTCAGAATCTATATAGCAACTGAAAAAATGAGGAGAATAACTCACTTATAGCTACATGTGCAGCTGGTTCACGGGGATAGTTCTTTGCCTCTGTATAAATACAACCCATAGCAATACTGCATCAATATATGCAAAAAAAAAAAAAAAAACAGCAACTCTTAGATCTTTGAGGTAACATGGGAGATGCCCTAACTATTTCAAGAAACGAATGATATAACATTTGAAAACCTTCTAAGCCCATGCTCAATTAGAAGCTCGAGGCAAGAACGATAGCAATGACTTAAAGCATTCTCTGAAGCAGTGTGGTACTTCACGACATACTTTGGACCAACAGTATGGATAACTTTCCTGCAAGAATTTATCAACGCACAAAAGATCATATTTTAGGAATCTAACTTTTAGCCAAGAGAGCTGCATGCAACAAAGGAAGAAACATAGGTCAGTAACAAAGGGGCAGAATACATCAACATAATTGGTGGAGCACGGCATATGAATAACTGATCTGAGACCAAAACATCGGAAAAGAGAAAACACGCTGCTTAACCTTTATACAAATGCATCCACAATTGTACATGCATAATACACAAATTCCATGCTAATACAACCATAACTCTAAAGACATCAAAAACAGTATGAAAATGTACCGTTGCATCAGTACAATAGCACTGGCTTAAAGATATTACCCATGCGCATTTTCTTCAGATAGGAGGCAAAAAAACTAAACAATTGCATAGCAGCATCAGGCTATCCATATGGAAAATGGAGACAATTAGTTTTTGATTTTGAAGAAGTAAACGAAAGGGGGAAAATATACAAACCTTGCAGGAAGGTCATAGGCATTGGTAGCTTTAGCCATCCCTGTTCGACATCCACCCTGTCAAGAATATTATATGTGATATCATTTATATTATCATATTTATATATCATTTCAGAAAGCAGTTTCCCTGGTATTGCAGTATCTTAGCCCAACCTCCCAACCAAACTCTTAATTCACATATGAATTCCAAAAATTTAACATAAAAAACATAATAATTGATAGATTTACAGACATAGATGTTATCCCCATCGAGCTCATAACAATACATTATTGCCAAAGTAATTAATAAGAACTATACCAAAGCGGCACATTCTTCTGCAAGACCAGGTCCAGCTGCAGCATGCAACCCAGGGCTGCTATGTGCTTCATCCAAGATCTGTTGACAGGAAATGGAAACTAGATAAGATTTGTGATTTATTAGCTCCATTCTATTTACTGGAGGTCTAGCTCTAACCTGCTTTGTAGTATCATTATATTCTATTACATAATCACAATAGTCTGAGATGCAAGATAATTGTCAAGAATTGAGAGGACCTCTAAGTAACTCAATTTCCAAGGTCACAAGTAGACAACGGATGCAACAAGTGAACTGTGATTAAGGGTAAAAAATATTGGTCTTTTATCAAGTTTATTCAAAATATAGATTTCTTCCTTGAATGACATTATTTATACAAGGCAAAACTTGATTTCATTCGTCCGAAATTGTGCATGGCAGCGAGAACAAAAAAATCAGAGATAATGACACAGTAGCAATAGAGTTCCAGTTCTTAGGGAACTCAACACTAGAATAGCAAAGCGACAAGTCGTGAAGGATGGTATTACTCGACTACCAGCATTGAAGTTTTAGGTAAGGAAGGAGGAATTGAGATTCAATCATTGGAAACTGATGTTGATTTGATGTAAAACAAAATCTGAAGCACTAGCCCTATGTATTACGCCTTATTCTAATCAAACAAGAAAAATAAATATAATGAAAAATAAAAAACCCACTCCTAAGGGATCATCTATGATAACTATATTCTAAAATCAAATAACATTATGAAAATTTTCTTGATGTTTTAACATAATCAAAGCCTATTTCCAAAGACAAATGCCACCATATTGGTTTATGAAGATAGTATTGCTTTATATAATAAAGCCACTGTTAGACCATTGAAGACATATTCTAGAAGAAGCAAACCTAGAATAGCACAAGAGGATTAATTAAATAAGTAGTTATTGCTGTTATATCAGTTAATTCTGTTATGTCTGTTATGTTAGTTATTTCGGTTATGTTAGTTACTGCTGTTACAGTTGTAACAGTATAGAGGTAGTTAATTAGGTTCCCTTTGTAACCACCAATGCTCTAACTCTCTAGGAACAATATAAAAGAGAGAGTCATGACTAAGGTGAAGGTAGGAAGAATTTTGCTAAGTAATAGAAGGCTGGGTGAAGCCAGCAAAGGTGCTTAAAGCATCGGTGTATTCTTTGATTCTAATTGAATAAAATAACACTGTAAAGGAGCTTGGGTACCGCCCCAAACCTATACAGTTTCTGCATTGTTTAGCTAAGGGCTAACAATTTGGTCCGACCTGCCGGATCCACAATGACGAAGGCAACATCTAGAGGTGACTCTGAGATCATAGCCTTGGAGAAGAAGGTGGAAGAGAAATTCCACGACGTAACCAGTGATATAGAAGGAGTCAAGAACGACATGGAAGAAGTCAAGAACAGCATGCATCACATATCAAGAAAGGTGGATGACAGGTTTGAAGAGATGATGAAGGCAATTCAGAGCCTCCAACAGAAGCCAGGTTCAGATGCAACGCCAAGACCAGAAGTGGTGCTTATCCCAGAAACAGGGGAAATCAAGCATGACACCACACGCGCATGGACGAAGAAGGTGGAACTCCCCACCTTTGAAGGTGAAGACCCACCGGGGTGGATAACCAAGGCTAAAAAATTCTTTGAGATTCAGCAAATTCATTAGGATCAAGAGAAATTGCGCTTAGCACTCATTTGCATGGAGGGCGAGGCCATCCATTGGTTCCAGTATTGGCGAGAAGATGTTGACGACGCAGATTGGAGCGTGTTAATGGCAGCATTGTTGGAACGATTTGGGGAATGCGCTCAAGGGACGGTGTACGAGCGCCTCTCCACCATCAAACAGCGTAACAGCGTGGGAGAATACATTAGTGACTTTGAATTGCTGCTCGCGCAAGCCAAGGGAACCCTAGAAAACATAATCATGGGTTACTTTCTTGGCGGGTTGCGAAAGTCCATTCGCGACCAAGTAAGGATTCAAGATCCCAAGAAATTGGTCAAGGCGTTAGCCATGGCGCGACGAATTGAGGAGGCACAGAGGGAACCCAAGAGTACAGGAACCCAATTCAATAGGAACAATGGGGTTCGCTACCGGGGAAGCAGCGTTGTCGCGCGAAACGGGTCGCGCGATGACCCGATTGCGAGTAAACGCACAGACAGTGCCACCACCGGAAATTCAAGATCCACGACAACTCCCTCATCAACGACGAGCAGCGATAGCAAGTCTACGACGATCAGAAACCCAGTGCGAGGCGCAGGAACACGTTTCTTGCCCACAGAACACGCGCGAAGACGAAGGGAAAATCTCTGTTTTGCGTGTGGAGGGCCCTTTGGGCCAGGACACAGGTGCCCAGAAAGTGGATTGCGCGTTGTACTACTGGGAGGGGATGAAGAAATTAATGATGCAGGGGAAATCAGAATTGTGGAAGACGACGATGAACAGGATTTTGGTACTGATGACGATGAATTGAACGAGATAGAGCTTTCACACATAACCTCTAAAGGCCTCTCTCAACCTCGTACTATGAAACTAATAGCCATCATCAATGGGATAATGGTGCTGGTATTGATTGACAGTGGGGCTACTCACAATTTCATTTCCAATGAATTGGTGAAGAAATTAGGGCTCTGTATTGATAAAGGGGGAGTTTTCAGTGTACGTTTAGGGGATGGGAAGAGAAAGAACACCATGGGGAAATGTAAAGCTGTGAAGGTGCAGATAGGAGACTACAGCTGCCTGGTTGACACTTTAATCTTTGAACTGGGTGGTGTAGACCTAATTTTGGGGGTCTCATGGTTGGCTACCTTAGGTGATGTCCAAGCAAATTGAAAAGACCTCACCATGAATTTCCAATCCCCTCAAGTCCAGTAACAATAAAAGGGGACCCTAGCTTGGGAAAATTCCTTGTTTCTCCACAAAAGTTACTGAAGCTGAGTGAGGTAGAAGGTATTGCTGCCTTATGGAACTCACAACATCATTATGAGAAGGTAATACGCTCTCTGAACACTGTGGAAAACGAGGAGAGACAGCAGGACATTACTCAATTGTTGAAAGAATATCAGAAAGTCTTTCAGGAACCTGAAGGGCTCCCTCCCACCAGAGAAGTTGATCATAAAATTCTCATCAAAGGTGGGACCGAACCTGTAAATGTCAGACCATACAGATATCCACATCTGCAGAAGAATGAGATAGAGACAGGTAGAGGAAATGTTACAAGCAGGGATAATTAGGCCTAGCAACAGCCCTTACTCTAGTCCTGTAATTCTAGTGAAGAAAAAGGATGGAAGTTGGAGATTCTGTGTTGATTATAGAGCCCTCAACAAGGCTACAATTCCGGATAAATACCCCATCCCAGTTATTGAAGAGTTGCTAGATGAGCTTCATGGGGCCTGTTTCTTCTCTAAAATTGATTTGAGAGCCGGATACCACCAAATACGAATGAATGTTGAAGATATCCACAAGACGGCCTTCAGGACTCATCAAGGACATTATGAGTCTTTGGTGATGCCCTTTGGGCTCACAAATGCCCCAGCAACCTTCCAAAGTGCAATGAATTCCACCCTGCAGCCCTTCCTTAGAAGGTTTGTACTAGTCTTCTTTGATGACATCTTAGTCTACAGCAACTCTTGGAAGGAGCACCTCTCACATTTGAGTCAGGTGCTGAGCACACTATCACAACACCAGTTCTATGCCAACCAAAAAAAATGCGAGCTTGGAAAGGAAGAGGTTAGGTATTTGGGACATGTCATTAGCAAGCAAGGTGTGGCCATGGATCCACAGAAGGTAGAAGCCGTACTAAATTGGCCAATTCCTAAATCTATCAAGGCTTTAAGGGGTTTTTTAGACTTAACTGGATACTATAGGAGGTTTATTTACAACTACGGTCACATAGCTAGACCCCTCACACAATTATTAAAGAAGGGACAGTTTGAATGGACCCAAGAGAGCACCACAGCATTTCAACAACTGCAGCAAGCAGTCACCACTGCACCTGTGTTGACTATGCCAAATTTTGAACAACCATTCAGCATTGAGTGTGATGCTTCTGGCTTAGGGATAGGGGCTGCCTTAACTCAGAATAAGAAACCTATAGCTTACTACAGCAAGGCTTTATATGATCAGTCAGTCACCAAGTCCACCTATGAGAAGGAATTAATGGCATTGGTGCTAGCAATACAATATTGAAGACCTTACTTGATTGGGAGGAAGTTCTTAGTATATAAAGATCACAAGAGTCTCAAATTCTTATTGGAACAGAAGGTTATCTCTCAAAATCAACAAAATTGGGTGGCAAAGCTCTTGGGTTATGACTTTGAGATTGTTTACAAAAAGGGAACCACTAACAAGGTGGCCGATGCACTCTCAAGGAAGTATGAAGAGACTGAACTCAAGGCTATCAGTGGACCCTTTTGGCAAGACACTGCAGCCATAAAAGAGGAGGTTTAGCAAGATAACACTCTGAAACAGATCATAGAAGACTTAGAGGTTGATCCAAACTCACATGGACAGTATACGTTAGAACAGGGCAGGCTGTATTATAAAGGAAAACTGGTCATTTCAACAAGCTCTAAGTGGATCCCCATGCTTCTAGGAGAGTATCATTCAACACCAACAGGAGGCCATTCAGGAATCTTCAGAACCTATAGAAGAATCGCACAATCTCTATACTGGATTGGAATGAAAGGCACTGTGACTAACTATGTAGCAGCTTGTCAAATATGCCAAAGAAGCAAGTACCAGGCACGCTCTCCAGCAGGTCTACTACAACCTCTACCAATTCCAAATGCAATATGGGAAGAAATAAGTATGGATTTTATCACTCATTTACCTAAGGTTAAAGGATATGATGTTATTCTTGTGGTGGTTGATAGGCTAAGTAAATATGTTTTATCCCAATTAAACATCCATTCACTGCCAAGTCCCTCGCTGGAGTGTTTGTTAAAGAGGTTGTCAAACATCATGGTATCCCTCTGTCTATTATAAGTGATAGAGACCCAACTTTCCTTAGCCTCTTCTGGCGAGAATTGTTTAGACTGCAAGGCACAAAGCTCAAGATGAGCACCGCATACCACCCCCAAACAGATGGGCAAACAGAAGTGCTCAACAGAACTTTGGAGACTTATTTGAGGTGCTTCTGTTCTGAACAACCAAAGGGATGGTTGGAGTACTTACCTTGGGCAGAGTATTAGTACAACACTTGCCACCAAAAATCTGCCAAATGTACACCATTTGAAATTGTGTATGGGCGCCCCCCTCCATCAATTGCTAAGTACATTCCTAGTGAGACCTTAGTAGAAGCAGTGGCTCAGGATCTCATTTCTAGGGATGAAGCCTTAAGACAGCTTAAGTCACATCTCCAGCATGCTCAAGAACAAATGAGCAAGTATGCCAATGCTCACAGAAAACCCTCCAACATTAAGGTAGGACATATGGTGTTCCTGAAAATACGGCCCCATAGACAGAGTTCTATGTCAGTCAAGCTTCATCCTAAGCTAGCAGCACGCTATTATGGGCCATTTTCAGTCATCAAGCAAATTGGAACCGTAGCTTTCCAACTCCAATTACCCCCCACCGCCAGGATACACCCAGTATTTCATGTCTCCCAACTTAAACTTGCAGTTGGAGATCATCCAGTAGAAGATAATCTCCCTGAGGAACTACAGGTGCCTGCACCCAACTACACACCTGAACAAATCCTAGATAAAAAGACAGAGACAGTACAAGGGCGGACAACAGAACACGTCTTGGTTAAATGGAAGGATCAACCAACAGAAGAAGCAACCTGGGAAGAAGCTGAAGCCATCAAGAAACAATTTCCAGACCTCAACCTTGAGGACAAGGTTGTTGCTAAGGGGGAAGGAATTGTTAGACCACTGAAGACATATTCTAGAAGAAGCAAACCTAGAATAGCACAAGAGGATTAATTAAATAAGTAGTTATTGCTGTTATATCAGTTAATTCTGTTATGTCTGTTATGTTAGTTATTTCGGTTATGTTAGTTACTGCTGTTACAGTTGTAACAGCATAGAGGTAGTTAAGTAGGTTCCCTTTGTAACCACCAATGCTCTAACTCTCTAGGAACAATATAAAAGAGAGAGTCATGACTAAGGTGAAGGTAGGAAGAATTTTTCTTAGAAGGCTGGGTGAAGCCAGCAAAGGTGCTTAGAGCATCAGTGTATTCTTTGATTCTAATTGAATAAAATAACACTGTAAAGGAGCTTGGGTACCGCCCCAAACCTATACAGTTTCTGCATTGTTTAGCTAAGGGCTAACAGCCACCATATGAATTGGAGAGAACACATTTATGAAGGGCAATCACAATTTTCTAAATTGGAGAGAACATTTATATAATAAAGCCACCATATTGGTATCTTTTTAGGGTTTAGGGTTTAGTGGTTCCAATGGCTGTACTAGGCTGACCAGACTTCAAAAAAAAACCCCAATTTTTTCGGCCATCAAAGGGTACTTCTGCCCTTTCTCCAACATATATAGGTAGTTCTTCATCCCCACTTCCATACCATCATCACAACCTAAGAACCAGATTTTCATAGCTGCTAATGTCAAATATCGCCCTTTTAACGAATCTAAGTCTAGTAGTTCTGGCAATACTAATGGGTTGACTGGCTAGCACAAAATCCATCCCTCCGAGGCTGTTGTTGGCAGCGTTTTCTCCCTTTTCGCATCCTCTTGCCACCTAGAAAATTACGACTTATGTTCTCTACTTTATTCTCCCATTTCTTTTCCACCGTCATGCAACCAATGACAACAATTTTCTCCTTTGTGTTGACCTTTCCCTTGTACCAAACACATGATCCTTGCAAAATCTCTTCTGTGCTACGTTTTACCTGTGTTTCTTTTCTTCTATCAACCATTCAGGTCCTCCTTCCACTATACCCATGGCAGCATTTCTCTCCCTCAGTGTTTGTTTACTCAAAATCGGTTTCTTTCCTAGTTTCGGAACTTGATGCCAAGGTAGTCAAATTTACGCTCCGGAGCGTAGGAGCGTACGCTCTTACGAACCCATGAGCACTCACCGCTCCCGGGCCTGTTAAAATTTACGATCCGCAGAGAAAGAGCAGGAGCGCCGCTCCTGAAGGATAGGAGCGTAGGAGCGATCAAGAGCGCTAGGAGCGGCGGTGGGAGCGCGGGTCGGGTCCGCTCATGTGAAAGCTGTGTTTTTTAAAACCAATACGGGTCGGGTCGCGATTTGGAACAGTTCCACGCGAAATTAGGAAGCTGGAAGCAGATCTGAAACGGTTCCACGCGAAATTAGGAAGCTAGAAGCAGATCTGGAACGGTTCCACGCGAAGAAGAAGGAGAAACAGTAAACTTTCATTGAAATGTCTACTTTGCCCTCTATTTAAAAGGAGAAAAGTCTATAATACCCCCAGTTTTTAAATCATTTACTTTAAATCCCTCTTTCTTTATTTAAATTCCTTGTTTGATTAATCCCTCTTTCTTTTTCACTGCGGGTTATTTAACAACTTGTGGGCTTGGCCCAATTCACTTAAAATACCAATTATTATATTATAATACCAATTATAATATCAAATTTAAATAATATCAAATTTAAAATACCAGTTATAATATCAAATTTAAATAATTATGTTTTAAAATACCAATTATAATATCAAATTTAAAATACCAATTATTATATTATAATTATACTTATAATTATAAGTATGTTTTAATATGCAAATATATACTAATTGGAAAATTTCATAGGAACTACGTTCCGTGCTACGAACCCGTGCTTTACAAACCTATGAGCCCTCACCGTTCCTACCTAGGATTACAAACTTGACTACCTTGCTTGATGCTATGTTCTCTGTTTCTTCTCCGTCGCTACAGTGTACAATTATGGTTCTTGGTCTTCAGCCCTTCTTTTTTCCTTCTATCTTCTTGCTCCCAAGATTCATGTACCTTGGATCCCAATACACCCTTCCTTGAGTCTCTTCTGAAACTTGCAACCTCTTTCCTCAGTTCTCCAAAATTGACAAAGATTTGTTGTTTCATTAATGCTGAACTCTGAATAGCTTACTAATCCATCATTATGCATTACTCAGCTTACAGATCAGAGCTCTTATATCAATTGATAGAACTTCGTATTTTTATCACAAAGTGTGATGGTATTTTGGTTTACTAGGGCGAATTAGCTCCGAAGTAGATTACCATGTAACAATGGAGTCTCAATGAGGGAAAGAAACTCGAATTGTTATGAGGAAGAAGATAAAGTGCATTTACTGCAAGGGGATATTCAGAAAAAAGAGAGAAAGGTTTGTTATGATGCAAATGATTGCCGATTCTTTTAGCCACTGTGGCTCATATACCGAAAGTTTATTACATCACTATAGAAAGCATAATCAGGTGCAAGCATGTGCACTGAACTATAGGTAAAAGGTAAAGAAAAAACTTAAATGCAACAACTGCTAAAAGTGCTAAAACAACCGATAACATAGCAATTAAAACAACAATGAAAATAACTAAGTTACAGTGTGTAAATACTGTAACACAAAGAAATATGGATAAACCCCAATTACAAAGATAGAACAAGAAACATTGCAAGACTTCAAGTGTCTGCACCTTCCTATGTCCAAAGGCCTCAATTGTCTCTCAAATGACATGACAAGAGCCCCTCCCTCTACCCCCTCCTCTTGTTTATGGACATCACAACCTAACCCTCTAACTAAATCAACCTAATTATTTCCAACTATACAAATAACTGATTAATAATTAAACGGGTCATGCTGTAAGAAATCTGAAGTAAATTAAATCACCCATTAAACTGCAACAAAGGTCAATATGATGAAGGTTGGGCTTTAACTTCAAAACAGGGGGAAAAATTTATACTTATCAAATAGTTCACTTTCAAAGCTCTTCAGGGGTACAATAGAACCATATAAGTTTTTTTATAGGCAAATGTTAGTATTTAATTGTCAATTGAGCTACCTACATGAGTAAATAAGTACAAGTTCCTCCACATGGTCCTATTTTGTCCTATCTTGCTTGCACTACATGAACCAAAGACAAAAGATAGAAAACAACAGATCACTAATAACCATGAATTTGCAATTACCAATCAAAGAAAAGTTAAACCAAGCTGCATAACTAATAACTTAAATGTATGTGGGTGTAACTGTGTATAGATACTACTCACCTCATTTGTGGAATTTACCACAGCATCCACTTCAAGGTTCCAAGGGTGTCCCCTCCACAAGTATATCCTCGTATTAATTTCATGGTCAATAGGAAACCTCACAGAACCACCCGCACCAGTCTCAGTTCCAGACTGGAACGCCAAAGGATCCGGAAAGTATGGACTAGAAAATGACGATTCTCCATTGTCATGCCCTAAGGAATGCTCAGCATCAATCCACCTTGGAACTTGATCTAATGTGACAACAGAGTCCCCGCTGTCATTAGGCATTCCACCCTGGGGTGTGGCTGAAGCAGCCACCGGCCTATACATCTTAGGGACTCCTGTCAACAGCACCAATCCCCTTGTTGAGGTTCAAATTACCCTTCTAAGTCCCACAATCACTGTAAATAACACATAAACAATCCAGAATTATGTCTCAGCTATCCAATTACCACAACCTCAACGATAAGAACTCTCATTTAGATATGAAATTTCAAGGGTAAAACCCATTTCAATTATGATTTTCTAGCAGCCAGAGCGAAAGTGCATTAACAAATTTAAATAAAAATAACACAAAATTTGAATCTCAAGTTATGTGATAAGGTAAAACCTAATGAGAATTTTTCATCATAATATGATAGGAAAATTTCAGAAATACAAATGTGAAAAGGGAAAACGTAATTTGATGTGGCAACCCATGAATTACCTGGAAATGAAATCTGGAAGTCGAAAAAGAATACTTCGTTCCGTTAGTTAAGTTTACTATTATGGGATCAATGCGAGAAAAATGTAACTACTGTTGTTGCTTGTTACGCGGAAGGATGAGCTTGCAATGTTTTTTTTTTCTTATTTGGCAATAAAGGAGAAAGAAGAGAAAAATGATATGCTCGTTATGTCGTTTTCGGATTCGCAAGTTTTATTGGTCCAATGCTGAAAATAACAGTGATTAACTACCGCTAAATATTCCTTTCAAAAAACAAACTACCGCTAAATATAATTAAATACTTTATCTTCAAAAAAATACAATTAAATACCATTATATTATCATTCTATTTTTTTAAAATAAAAAACTTATATCTATACTATATATTTACAAAATGACCTCGTCTTTGTCAAAAAAACAAATAATGGAAGAAAAAAAAAGAAACAAACAACAAGGAGCCACGGAAAAGGCTCTCTAGGCGAGTTCGAAGTTAGGGGTGTTCACGGGCCGGTTTGGATGGATTTTGACTAAATCCGTTATCCGAACCAATCAAATTTAATCGGTTTGGGTTGGTTCGGATTTTGAGTTTTTTACTATAAAATCCGAACCAAACCAATCCGATATTGAATGGGTTGGTTCGGATTGGGCTCGCGGGTCATGTGCTAACACCAACAAACTGGAAATATAATACTAGTAACATCACATGCTTTAAAAAAAAATACAGTAGCACTCTTCAATGTAGCTCCAGGACAAAAGGAATACTAGTACCATACAAACTTCAGTAGCTCCAAGACAAAAGGAATACTAGCACTCTTCAATGTAACAAACTGGAAATATAATACTAGTACCATACAAATTTCAGTAGCTTCAATTATACTAGTAACATCACATGCTTTAAAAAAAATACAGTAGCACTCTTCAATGTAGCTCCAAGACAAAAGGAATACTAGTACCATACAAATTTCAGTAGCTCCAAGACAAAAGGAATACTAGCACTCTTCAATGTAACAAACTGGAAATATAATACTAGTACCATACAAATTTCAGTAGCTTCAATTATACTAGTAACATCACATGCTTTAAAAAAAATACAAATTTCAGTAGCACTCTTCAATGTAGCTCCAAGAACAAACTGGAAATTCAGTAGCACTCTTCAATGTAGCTCCAAGAACAAACTGGAAATTCAGTAATTGAAGCTTCAATAATTCTGGAATGATTTCCAGTAGCACAGTAGCACTTTCAGGCAGTAGCACTTTCAGACACACTAGCATACAGTAGCACTTTCAGACAGCATCCTCGCCAGCAGCCAATAATTTTGGAATTTCAGACACAACCACAACAATCTTATTAGCATATTGTAAACAAATATAAAATACAATAGAATTAAAACCAGTGAAGCGTACCTGCTTCAAGTCTCTGCACTTCTTCCAATTCAGCTTCTAAATCAACCACCTTTGGAGATTTTATCCAATTTTGAGTACAAATTAAAGCTTGGACAGTAGAAGGGCTCAAAGAACTACGAAATGAATCAAGAACCCGCCCTCCGGTGCTAAATGCAGATTCAGATGATACAGTGGATACCGGAATGGCTAATATATCTCTTGCCATGTAGGAAAGAACATGATATTTGCTTGTCTTACCTTTCCACCAATTCAAAATGTCAAATGTAGGAGAAGTTTCCTCAACACCATCCTCCAAATACCTTTCCAACTCATTTCTTTGCACCTCGCCTTGCTTTTTCTTCATCTTTAATCTAAATTGACCATCCCAATCCTCCTCTTCCTCTTGATTCCCCACATTAGGAGCAGAAGAAATGTTTGAAGCCAAGGTACTAGAACCAGAATTTTCAACAGAAATAGGATACACTACCATGTTACACCCTTATGGTCAGCAATCAGACCAAAATACAATATTTTCTTCCTCAATTCCCACCCCTCATCAATATAATGACCAGTTACACACATGTAATTCATGTTTTGGATTGAGGTCCAAGTATCAGTGGTAAATGAAACCATTTGTTTATTTGCAGACAAAATGCATTTCAATTTATCCTTCTCAATGTTATATAATTGAATGCAGTCCCTAGCAACAGTGATACGAGATGGAATTTTAAATCTAGGCTGAGCTTCAACCATGAATAGTCTAAACCCTTCATTTTCAACAAACTTAAAGGAAAGTTCATCTATAATTATCATCTTTGCAAGTGAGACACGAGTTTTCTCTTGATTGAACTCAACAAGTTTGAAGCTAACACTATTAGGCTCATCTTCACATTCATTTCCAAGAGCAAGTGTCTTTTGTTTCTTATCAACATTCCTATATGGGTTTTTCAAACATTTTTTTGAATGTTTTAGCATGTTACTAGTTCCATGAGTACCACTATTTGCTCTATATGTTTTCTTACAGTACTTACAGATAGCGTTGTCCTTCTCTCTTATGAAATGTTTCCAAGCATCTGAAGGAGGCCTCGCAGGCTTTCTTTTAGGAAGCTCAGATTGTGATGTTGGAGGTTTTTGCTCTAGTGCTTGCTCTGTTAGAACATCCTCCGTTGCTTGCTCTCCTAGAGGAGCTTCTTGTCCTTGTGGAGTTATAACAACAGCTGGAGTATTGACTGTTGGAGTTATACCACTTTCCATTTCTGTAAAACATTAAAAGATACAAATTACAATTTTTCCCTGGCCAGCAAGCATTAAAAAACATAACACAAATCTTATTGGCAGCAAGCATTCAAAAACATAACACAAATCTTATTGGCAACAAGCATTGATGAGAATGCAGGCTATGGGCAGCAATGACACAAATGGGCACATGAAACCTGAAATGTGATTCATGTTAGTTATTTCACTTCAACTGAACATCATTCATGGCCAACATTCAACCTAAAATGTGATTCATTCATGTGTAAATTTCACCTATATATAAATATATGCATATAGTCAGTCAAAAAGGTAATAATGGACTGCACTGAGTGTTTCTCTGATTGATATGTCTCAACACTTCAACTCATTAAGCAAGCTATTACACTGGTGTGCCTCACTTTCCGGGAAACCATAGTTTTTATTTTCTTCCAAGTATTTGATGAATGACTTTGTGAAATCGGAACCAAGTGAATGTATGCTAAATCAAATACACAAAAAATACAAAACAAAATAAATGATTGAAGTGAATCGTGAAATCAAGAAAGCAAACCCAAAATATACAAAACAAAATAAATGATTGATGAACGACTTTGTGAAATCGGAACCAAGTGATGAAGTGAATCGTGAAATCTTACCTTGCGGGTGGGACTGTGGGAGGAACCAGGTGAAATCGGATGCGATGCGGCGCTGAATCGCTGATTGCTGATGCAAAGCTGCTGGAAAGAAAAGGAATCGGAGGAACTGAGGAAGAAATCAAATGATTGATGAATGTGAATCTTAGGGTTTGGAGAATGAGACATTATATAGGCGATTGAATCTTCTGAGAAACTTGTGAATCGTGAAAGTGATGATTGTGATTCAATGGAAGCCTTGGAAAAATGCGATTCAAATCAATGGAAGCCTTGGAATAACGCAGAAGCCGAAGCGGACAAGCGGTGGAACTCTGGAAGCGTTTGACGTTTGAGATGCAAGTGGAACTCTGGAAGCGTAAATGAGTAATTGAACGTTAATAATAATAATAATAACACGCTGATAACTCATATTTATATGAGTTATTTATACTTATTCAAAGTTAAATCATGCAAGTTCTCTGGCAATAGTAGGTTGTTTCTATTAAGTTTCTGTTAGTTTATTGCTTTCTAGTTAGAAAGGGGCTAAATTACAAATTCTATGCATTTTGGCACCAATTGGCGCCTTTGTGAGCGTTTTGATGCTTCTTGTGTTTGTGCAGTAACCCAAACGTGGCAGCGTCTCTCATCACGTCTGAAGAAGTATAGCAGAGCAAGAAAATAATATATCATTTTGGCGCGCATGTAATGATGACCAGAGATCTGGAAATGAAGAAGATCTTCTCTCTCCTCAGCACTGACGCGGCTGACGCACTGTAGCAGTGCGGTGTCACTTCAGGACAGAGTCAACTCGCAAGCAAACTTGGAAGGTGGGGAATGACATCAGCAGCATGTGACCCTCTTTTGACCATGGCTATTCTCTCTCTATAAAAAGGCAAGGGTGCACCATGCGAACACATACGACTCCATTCATCATCCACCTTCCTCCATTTTTCAGAGATAGTTTTCAAAAGGAAGTTCTGGACACAAACTTCTTCATTTTAAATTCTCTCAAGGCCCCAATTTCCATCTTCATTCGCAACCATTACTGTAAAGCTCAGACGTTGTAACGTCTCTACAGCGTGCATGAAGGAAGGCTTCTTAGGCGTATCTTTTGCGTTTAGTCTCCTTTTCTCTATGTACGGTATTTGGATTTTAACTCCTCTTATTTCTGTAAGGATGCTCAGCATGAGCTAAACATTGGTAGTTGGGTTGTTGTTTTGCATGTAATGAACCTCTAGTTTAATGTTATGGAGTATTGATGTTTATGCGTTTTAAATCTTTGCATGTTAATATTTCCAAACTTGTTTTGAACTGGCCACTTAAAATAAGTAGATTCATAGGTACAGACATGGTCTATGAAAAGAACTCAAAGATTTATGTGAATGAAAAGGTGCACTAAAGACATTTAGGCATTTTTATCTAAGTCTAGACATAGAATGGATAATAGTTCATAGGACATTGCTGTGGGTACTTAAAATACAGGAGTAGGCCTACTTAGAACCTAGACATAGGAATTCTAGTACTTGAAGCTCTGACGTTTTGTGACTGAAAAGCACAGCTCTTTTGCAACAGCGTTCAAACGTTATAACGTCTATACAACATAGTATTTGTACGTATTAATGTGTAAACGTTATAACGTCTGACTAGAGGAGATTTACTTGCATGCAGCAATCCAACTCACACTATTCCATATTCACAACCACTTCTTGTTCACTTGCTTTATTTATGTTATTAGTCTTGATACCAACTTTTAGTGCCGATTTGTCACTTGTTTCACTTGTGTTTTAAAGACTTGAACTCTGAAAGTTAATCAATCCTCGTGGGAACGATCTCTTACTTTTTATCCACTTTATTACTTGTACGACGTGTATACTTGCACTGATATTGCGACTAGAACACACACGATCGCGAACAAGTTTTTGGCGCCGTTGCCGGGGATTGTATTTAAACTTTTATTGTTCAACAAGAATTAAAACACTAGGTGAAAGAATTCTGCTGTGTTGTTTGTTGTTTTTGTGAGTGAACAGGTAAACGTTACAGCGTATGCTTAGTTCCAGTTCAAGCTCTAGTTCAACAGAACCAGGGAGTGGATCTGAGCCTGAATTCTATCCAGAACCTGAAAGAACCTTCAGGCGACTAAGGAGACAACAAAGGTTAAGAAGGCAGCAACAACAACAGCAATTTCAGCCACCAATCATGTCTGAACATGGTACTGGTGGTAGAAGCTCTAGAGGTGGACGCACTCCAAGAGGAGGAAGGCACTCAGATGCTGGAGGACGTGGTCGTGGACCACAAACTCATACAGAAACCTATGTTGATGATGAACACTGGCAGAGACAGCAACTCATCAATGCAGGGCCACAAGACATGGTCAATGACAGGGACAGGCCTATGCGTGATTATGCCGTGCTCAATCCTGCCCATTTACAAACAGGCATTGCAAGACCACCTATTCATACTGGTCACTTTGAGTTCAAGCCAATGATGTTCCAAATGTTGCAGACTGCAGGGCAATTTGGGGGTTTTCCTCAAGAAGATCCTTATGCACATCTAAGGCAATTTTTGGATGTGTGTAGCAACTTTGTCATCCCTGGAGTCTCAGAAGATGCCTTCCGACTGAAGCTATTTCCATATTCTCTTAAGGATAAGGCCAAGAATTGGTTGAACTCCTTAGAGCCAAATTCAATTCATACTTGGGATGAGCTAGCTGAGAAATTTCTTGGAAAATACTTCCCTCCCAACAAAAATGCCAAGTTAAGAAATGACATCACTTCCTTCAAACAAAGAGAAGGGGAATCATTATTTGAGGCTTGGGAGAGATGGAAGGAATTACTAAGAATGTGCCCACACCATGGCATTCCCGTAGTTATTCAAATGGAGACTTTTTATAATGGTCTAGATCAACCTACCAGGCTTATACTTGATGCTTCATCAGGCGGTGTCATATTAAACATGTCTTTCTCTGAGGCCTGCAGACTTATTGAAGACATAGCCACTCACAATGCCCATTGGCCTTCTGATAGATTCACTCCTGGAAAGAAGGCTGGTGTCCATGAGATAAGTGAAGTAACTGCCCTTTCTGCTCAGGTTGCTTCTCTGACCAACATGATTAAGAACTTGAGCACTCCAAACGTGGCAACGTCTGAAACACAGACTGCTGCAGCTATTGAGCCAACACCATCTGGGGGAGTAGAGTGTGTATATTGTGAAGGAGGGCATGTCTACGAAGAGTGTCCCCATAACCCCCAGTCTGTAAACTTTGTATCACATAACAAAGGTAACAGTCCCTTCTCCAGCTTGTACAATTCAAATTGGAGAAATCACCCAAATTTTAGTTGGAAGAACAACAATTCTTTGAATGCTAGCAATGCTGCTCCTGCAATACCCCCAGGATTTCCCCCTCAACAACAAAAGCAGTATACGCAGAATAACAACAACAGCAATTTGGAAGCCTTGATGAAAACTTTCATAAGTGATTGTAGGGCAACCTTACAGACCCATGAGTCTTCAATCAAAACTTTGGAAAACCAAATTGGACAGATAGCCTCAGCTCTTACTCAAAGACAGAATGAATCTCTTCCATCCACAACTGAAACACCATCTTCATCAAAGTCAAATGGTAAAGATGTGGTGAATGCACAGGTAAATGCTATCTCATTAAGAAGTGGCACTGAGTATCCAGAACCATCTATGCCTAAGGAATCTGAGGTGCCAGACAAGGAAAAAGAGAAAAACAAGGGTGGAGAAAAAGAGAAGAATATTCCAGATATTGTGATGTCTAAGCCAGACGTTACAACGTCTAGTTCTGAACCAGGAATCAAGACTGTTCCAAAGCTTGTACCTGAATATCCTCCTCCACCCTACCCTCAAAGACTAAAGAAAGCTCATGAAGACAAGCAATTCAGCAAGTTCATGGAGATGCTAAAACAGCTACACATAAACCTTCCCTTAGTTGAAGCTCTACAGCAGATGCCAAACTATGCCAAGTTCCTAAAGGATATCATCACCAAAAGAAGAAGGCTAGGGGAGTTTGAAACTATTGCTTTAACTGAAGAATGTAGCTTAATCATGCAGAATAAACTCCCTAGAAAACTGAAAGATCCTGGCAGTTTTACTATACCATGCTCCATTGGAGATTTTTACCTTGGCAAAGCTTTATGCGACTTGGGGGCAAGTATTAACTTGATGCCCAAGTCCATTTATGAAAAACTTGGTATAGGAACTGCCAGACCTACTTCTTTAAGTCTTACATTAGCTGACAAAAGTAGAGTTTATCCTGAGGGCATATTAGAAGATGTTTTGATTAAAGTTGACAAATTCGTTTTTCCAGTGGACTTTGTTATTTTGGATTTTGATGCAGATAAGGAAGTTCCTATCATCTTGGGGCGACCATTTCTAGCCACTGGAAGGACACTCATTGATGTGCAGAAGGGAGAATTAATCATGAGGGTCAATGACCAATAAGTCAAGTTCAACGTCCTCAACGCACTCAAGTATCCAGAACCTAACACAGAGGAATGTTCCTTTGTGGTTGCCCTTGACCATGTGGTTCAAAAGCAATTCAATAAAGATAATGACCACTTGGAGAAGATTCTGGGCAATGATGAGATTCAAGAGTTGTTATCAGAAGAAGCTGATCCATTAAACGTTACAACGTCAACCACAGACGTTGTCACGTCTGACTCCCATGTACCCAGGGCGTGGACAAAGAAGTATGAATCTTTGGGGCAAGAAGACTCCAATCTCAAGAAGATAGTACCATCCATTGAAGAACCACCCACTCTGGAATTGAAAGTGTTGCCTGATCACCTGAAGTATGCATTTTTAGGGGAAAATGATTCTTTACCAGTGATCATTTCTTCTAACCTCTCACAAGAGCAGGAAAATGATCTCATTAGCACCTTGAAAAGGCACAAGAAAGCCATTGGTTGGCAAATGGCAGATATCAAGGGTATCAGTCCCACAATCTGTATGCACAGAATTGTCTTAGAAGAGAATGCTAAGAACAGCATTGAAGGACAAAGGCGATTGAACCCGATAATGAAAGAGGTGGTCAAGAAGGAAATCATCAAATGGTTAGATGCAGGAATCATTTATCCAATTAGTGATAGCTCATGGGTGAGCCCAGTTCAATGTGTACCAAAGAAGGGTGGAGTTACTGTGGTGACTAATGACAAAAATGAGTTGATTCCAACAAGAACAGTGACTGGATGGAGGATATGTATGGACTACAGGAAGCTGAACAAAGCAACCAAGAAGGACCATTTTCCTCTGCCATTTATTGACCAGATGTTGGATAGACTTGCAGGCAAAGAATTCTATTGTTTCCTTGATGGTTACTCAGGATATAACCAAATAGCCATTGTGCCTGAGGACCAAGAGAAGACCACATTCACTTGTCCTTATGGTACCTTTGCCTTCAGAAGGATGCCATTCGGATTGTGTAATGCACCTGCAACATTCCAGAGGTGTATGATGGCTTTATTCTCAGATTTTATTGAAAAATCCATGGAAGTTTTCATGGATGACTTTTCAGTCTATGGAGACTCATACAAGGCATGCTTGGATAACTTAGAAGGAGTCTTAATAAGGTGTGAAGAAACCAACTTAGTACTCAACTGGGAGAAATGTCACTTTATGGTTCAAGAGGGAATTGTTTTAGGGCACAAGATTTCAAAGAAAGGGTTGGAGGTTGATAAAGCAAAAATTGATGTTATTGACAAATTACCTCCACCTACCACTGTCAAAGGTATTAGAAGTTTCTTAGGGCATGCTGGTTTTTACAGAAGGTTTATCAAGGATTTCTCAAAAATTTCCAAACCTTTGTGTCTGCTGCTGCAACGTGATAACGTCTTCAACTTTAATGAGCATTGTCATGAAGCCTTCCAGAAATTGAAGACTGCCCTTGTAACAGCTCCTGTGATAGTCACTCCTGACTGGTCCAAACCATTTGAATTAATGTGTGATGCGAGTGACTACGCCGTGGGGGCCGTATTGGGTCAAAGGTATGGCAAAATTTTTCACTCTATCTATTATGCTAGTAAAACTTTAGATGATGCCCAATTAAATTATACTGTAACTGAGAAAGAGTTACTGGCTGTTGTATTTGCTTTTGACAAATTTCGATCATACTTGGTGGGTGCAAAAGTTATTGTTTTTACTGATCACTCAGCCATCAAGTATTTGATTTCTAAAAAAGATGCAAAGCCACGACTCATTAGATGGGTTCTCCTCCTCCAAGAATTTGACTTGGAAATTCATGATAAAAAGGGGGTGGAGAACCAAGTTGCTGATCATCTTTCTAGGCTTGAGAATGTTGACGCAGGTACAGGTGCAGAAGAGATAAAAGAAAATTTCCCTGATGAAAAACTGCTGACAGTAGCCAATGTAGCTGAAGACGTTACCACGTCTATGACAATTTCTTCAAACGTTATAACGTCTGACGCTACTGCTCCCTGGTATGCTGATATAGTTAACTTCCTAGTCAGCAAGATTGTGCCTGTGGATTTCAACCATCAGCAAAGAAAAAAATTCTTCCACACCGTGAAGCACTATTTTTGGGATGAACCCTATTTGTATAAGATGTGTCAAGATCAGTTGCTTAGGAGATGCCTGGCTGAAGAGGAACAACTCCATGTATTACAACAATGTCATGCATCACCTTATGGAGGACATTTTGGAGGAACCAGAACTGCAGCAAAGGTGTTACAGTCAGGATACTATTGGCCAACACTCTTCAAAGATGCTCATGAATTAGTGAAAAGCTGTGATAATTGCCAAAGAACTGGAAACATCTCCAACAAGCAAGAAATGCCATTGACAAATATCCTTGAAGTAGAACTATTTGATGTTTGGGGAGTGGACTTCATGGGGCCATTTCCTATGTCTCATGGAAATTTATACATTTTGGTAGCTGTGGATTATGTGTCAAAATGGGTGGAAGCCATTGCATTGCCCAATAATGAGGCCAAATCAGTCAGCAAATTCCTGAAGCAAAACATCTTCACAAGATTTGGTACTCCAAGAGCTATAATCAGTGATGAAGGCTCTCACTTCTGTAACAAGCTGATTGAAAACCTATTGGCTAAGTACGGAGTGAAGCACAAGACTGCTACAGCTTATCACCCACAGACAAGTGGTCAAGTAGAAATTTCCAACAGAGAGATTAAAAGGATACTTGAGAAGATGGTTGGTCCAAACAGGAAGGATTGGTCCCTGCACCTTGATGATGCATTGTGGGCGTACAGGACAGCATTTAAGACACCACTGGGCATGTCACCATACAAGTTAGTCTTCGGAAAAGCTTGCCACCTGCTCATTGAACTCCAACACAAAGCTCACTGGGCACTAAAGCAACTGAACTTAGATCATTCAAAGGCTGGAGAAGCAAGGCTCCTTCAACTAAATGAGCTAGATGAATTCAGGCACACTGCCTATGAGAATTCAAAAATGTATAAAGAGAAAACCAAGAAGTGGCACGATCAGAAAATTCAAAGAAGGGAGCTAGTAGAAGGACAATCAGTTTTGTTGTTTAATTCAAGGTTAAAGTTGTTCCCTGGGAAGTTAAAATCAAGATGGTCAGGACCTTTCAAGCTGGTAAAAGTCTATCCTCATGGTGCTGTGGACTTGTTTGATGAGAAAACTAATTCCATTTTCAAAGTCAATGGCCAAAGAGTGAAGCATTACTATGGAGAACATGTGGTTAGGGACAAGACCACAGTGGCTCTCAACAACCCCTGAATTCAAAAAAGGGGATAGTCTGGCTGAAGACTCTTAAAGCAAGCGCTCTTGGGAGGCAACCCAATGGTTTTAACTAACCAGCAATTTTGTGTCTTTAAAATTTTGTTTTGTGCAGGATTGGGAGCTGAAGTAGTATAAACGTTATAACGTCTCTGCGTGTCTAGGATGTTGTCACGTTCGCTGCCTGGGTAAAGTTTTAAATGAAAAAGAAAAGAAAATGAGTCAAGTAGTTTTCAAATGAAACAATTTTTAATGATTTTTTTAGACGTGACTGCCAAAGTGACCATGACGTCACTTCCAACGGTTACCCCTTTTTCCCAAACCCACGCCACCACCTACTTCGCAACTTCCCATAAAACCTCCCCAATAAACACACACCAGTTACAATCATCAAAACCACCTTCATACACTTTCAGAAACCGCAATCTTATCCCTTCTCCCAAATCTCAAATCTCAAATCCCCCACTCTTCAGAAAACTCATACAATCACCATGACTAAAACCAAGCAAGCTGCAGTAAAATCATCTGGTAAAGGAAAGAATGTCAACCCAAGTTCTTCCTCTGTTCCAAATCCAGAAATCCCCATTCCTTCAAAGAAGAAAGCCCTGCTGCCAGAAAGGGGCTTCAACTTGGAAAACCCAAATCCTGACTTTCTCGCAACAGTGACAGCATTGGGATGGCAGAAATTTGTAGTTCACAGAAAGGAATACATTGCAACTCTGGTGCATGACTTTTACAAAGGAATCGTTGAAAGAACCGATGGAGAACTTTCAAGCACCTCCATCGTTCGAGGAGAAGAAGTCAAATTTGGTGTAAGAGTCATAAATGACTACTTTGGGCTAGGTTACTATGGCAAGGCAGTTGAGGTGAAGCAAAAGACTTACGGAGTGGCAGAGATGACTGAAATCAAAGAAAGGATATGTGTTGATGGAGCTGTTTGGGAGCGAAGAGGCGACCATGGAAATGAATTCAAAATTTTGAAGAGATACCTGTGTGATGAGGCCAATGCTTGGTTTCATTTCATTAGGCATTGCTTGATACCCACTTCTCACACTCTCTGGGTTGATAAAGAGAGGCTGATTGCTATTGATGCCATTATGTCAAGAGATAAGATTGAAGTGGGTAAGCTCATCAACAGGGAGATAAACAAATGGCAGAAAAGGAAGGATGGATACCTATACTTCCCTTGTTTAATCACTGATCTCTGCATGGAAGCTGGAGTGGAGATTGAAGCATCTGAGCTAAGAGAGGAACCCCAAGGGGCATTCTCTACAAAGTTCAAAGCTAGGCAGAGAGCTGCAGATGCTACCACGTCAGTTGATGCGCAGACGTTACAACGTCTGGTAGACCAGCAAAACAGCCTAGCCAAGTTTGTCAAGGAGCAATTTGAGTGGCAAAAGAAGGTGAACGCACAAACAACAAAAGGTAAGATGGTGATTGAAGAACCAATACTTCCAGATTGGATGCAAGAGGAAGATGAAGACAACATACTCCTATCAACAATGAACCCCAAGAAAGTGAAGAAGGAAAAAGTCAAGAAAACAAGAAAAAGAAAGAGCCCAGCAAAGAAAGAGCAAAAGAAGGTAAGTAGTGAGGAAGAAGAACTTAAATCAGCTGATATGGATAGCATCAGTGAGAGTGATGCAGAGGAATCAAAGAAGGTGAGTAGGGAAATCCTAAGTGATGATGAAACACATTCAGAAGAGAAAGGAAGTTCCAGTGATAAGACTGATATTGAGGCTGACTCTCCACCAACCCAAACACTCAAAGAACCAGCCCAACCCACACCTCCATCACCAAAAGACAAACAACCCCAACCCTCAGCTAAAACCCAACCCACCCATGACCAAAACATCCCCAAAACACCACAATCTAAACCTAAAGACCAACCCATTTCAAAGCCAACCCCCACTCAACCTGAACCAACTAAAGAGCCATCACAACCATCCATTCCAGAAGTAACTAGTGCAGATGTGACTACGTCTGAACCAACTGCTGTTGAAACCAACCCAGACCCACAACTCATTCCCCCACCCAAAAGGCAACGATTCAAGACTGTACCCACCCAGAGTCCATTTGGGAAGAAGAAAAGGCGTGAAGTAGCCGCCGCAAGTGAAGAAGCAAGACATGGTGAAGAAGAAGAACAACTAGTTGATCCTCCTGCAGCCAAAAGGCAAAAGTTGCAGGTAAAAAAGAAATCTGAAGCTGCTAAAAACAAGCCAGCAACAGCCACCAGTGCAGCATTTGTCGCTGCTAGTGGTTCAGAGAATGCTCCTGCTGTTGTTGCTGAAGAAAAAGCTGCAGACGTTACAACGTCTCATGAGCCAGAGGTTGAAAAAGCCCAGGGGGAACCCAAAGAGCAGCTGCAGATTCATCCTGCAGAGCTGGAAAAGCAGAAAGCATGGGAGGAAGCAAAGAAAAGAGTTGCTGAGAGCAGTGTAAAGAGGCCCCAAGAAACTGAAGTCTCAGTTGATGCTGGTGACGGTGAAGGAGAAAAGAAGAAGAAGGAAAAGAAAAAGAAGACTGTGCAAGCAAGCATCCCACCCAGACAAAGTGGAAGGCTCAGGTCCGGTGCTCTGAACAAGTAAGTTAGCCCTATTTTTAGCAGTAGTATAGTTATAGTTTGCAATTTCAGTTCAAATAGATAGCTGTCCAGACGTTACAACGTCTAGAGAGTTAGTAGTCAGTAGTTGTTTTGTTTCTGTTTTGTGTGAGTGTTCCTCTCCCATTTTTGAAGATCAGTGAGTAGTGAGGACACTGCTCATCTTTTTGTTTGGGGGGGGAGGATCATTTGTATGTTTTGTGTATGCATAAAATCAAATGCAAAATCAGTTTACCTTCCCTACTCTATTAATCATCAAAAATGTTTCTCTTTGGGCTAAATCTAGTAATGACTATGTGTGACTTTGTGTGAGTAGCTGATGCATGCTTAGATGAATAGAATTGATTACTGCTTCCACACAAACTCTGTTTTAAGGAAAACCTAGTTAGCTAAGGACTATTTGATGCTAAAGCTAGTTTTGGTTGACTTTGGTGATTGTAAAACTTGATTAAAAACTTAGAGTAGCAGTAGAAACTAAGTTTGGAGGTATATCAGGTTGTACTAAGGCTGGGTGCAAAGACTGTAGGATGATTAGTGCTTGTGTAGTGTGAGTGCAACGTTGTAACGTCTACCCGTAACGTTATAACGTATGCCGTGTGTGTTTGTGTGTTGTGTTTTGTGTTATCAAACGTTGTAGCGTCTCTCATATACACGTTATAACGTCTACTCCAAAAAGACCAAAAAGTGTGTGTTGTTTCAAATAAGTGGAAAAATCCACATGTCCTCTGTGTTGGCTGCAATTTCCCGAAACAAATACTGGGTACCCCAAATATCTCAATCCAAAATTGTCAAATCCAAAGGATCAAAAAGGAGAAAATCACAAAAACTCCAAACCAAAAGTGAAGAAAATCAAATGAAAGTTGCTCAGTAACGAGGGGTTGCAGCTGTGTGTGTTTTGCGTTGTGTGAGTCAGAAAAGTAGGTTGCTCTAATCTAGTCCTAGCGCCCAAGATAAGACCTTTGTTGTGCTTCAAATAACCCTCATGTCTTATGTGAAAATGTTAGCCTACTCTTTGTTTTGAAAGATGTTATACTCTCACCATTTGGAAACCACTCTTTCATAGGCTAGGGTAGCTTCTGAACCTAGCTAGGAAAAGAATTGATACAGAGATCACACACTCACTTTGGGCAGTAATGAATCTAGAATGTAATTGTGCATTGGTGCGTGAGTGTGTAGTGTAAGTCTGAAGGAATTAGCCCCTTGAGGAAAATTTTTGATCAAAAATGGATGAGCAGGGTGTAAACTGCTGGTGTATTTAGTTTCTTGCATCTTTTCATATGTGTGTTTCAATTGCTTGAGGACAAGCAATGGTTTAAGTTTGGGGGTGTGATAACTCATATTTATATGAGTTATTTATACTTATTCAAAGTTAAATCATGCAAGTTCTCTGGCAATAGTAGGTTGTTTCTATTAAGTTTCTGTTAGTTTATTGCTTTCTAGTTAGAAAGGGGCTAAATTACAAATTCTATGCATTTTGGCACCAATTGGCGCCTTTGTGAGCGTTTTGATGCTTCTTGTGTTTGTGCAGTAACCCAAACGTGGCAGCGTCTCTCATCACGTCTGAAGAAGTATAGCAGAGCAAGAAAATAATATATCATTTTGGCGCGCATGTAATGATGACCAGAGATCTGGAAATGAAGAAGATCTTCTCTCTCCTCAGCACTGACGCGGCTGACGCACTGTAGCAGTGCGGTGTCACTTCAGGACAGAGTCAACTCGCAAGCAAACTTGGAAGGTGGGGAATGACATCAGCAGCATGTGACCCTCTTTTGACCATGGCTATTCTCTCTCTATAAAAAGGCAAGGGTGCACCATGCGAACACATACGACTCCATTCATCATCCACCTTCCTCCATTTTTCAGAGATAGTTTTCAAAAGGAAGTTCTGGACACAAACTTCTTCATTTTAAATTCTCTCAAGGCCCCAATTTCCATCTTCATTCGCAACCATTACTGTAAAGCTCAGACGTTGTAACGTCTCTACAGCGTGCATGAAGGAAGGCTTCTTAGGCGTATCTTTTGCGTTTAGTCTCCTTTTCTCTATGTACGGTATTTGGATTTTAACTCCTCTTATTTCTGTAAGGATGCTCAGCATGAGCTAAACATTGGTAGTTGGGTTGTTGTTTTGCATGTAATGAACCTCTAGTTTAATGTTATGGAGTATTGATGTTTATGCGTTTTAAATCTTTGCATGTTAATATTTCCAAACTTGTTTTGAACTGGCCACTTAAAATAAGTAGATTCATAGGTACAGACATGGTCTATGAAAAGAACTCAAAGATTTATGTGAATGAAAAGGTGCACTAAAGACATTTAGGCATTTTTATCTAAGTCTAGACATAGAATGGATAATAGTTCATAGGACATTGCTGTGGGTACTTAAAATACAGGAGTAGGCCTACTTAGAACCTAGACATAGGAATTCTAGTACTTGAAGCTCTGACGTTTTGTGACTGAAAAGCACAGCTCTTTTGCAACAGCGTTCAAACGTTATAACGTCTATACAACATAGCATTTGTACGTATTAATGTGTAAACGTTATAACGTCTGACTAGAGGAGATTTACTTGCATGCAGCAATCCAACTCACACTATTCCATATTCACAACCACTTCTTGTTCACTTGCTTTATTTATGTTATTAGTCTTGATACCAACTTTTAGTGCCGATTTGTCACTTGTTTCACTTGTGTTTTAAAGACTTGAACTCTGAAAGTTAATCAATCCTCGTGGGAACGATCTCTTACTTTTTATCCACTTTATTACTTGTATGACGTGTATACTTGCACTGATATTGCGACTAGAACACACACGATCGCGAACACACGCCACGGTTCGGGTACACGGGTTTCGGGTTTATAAATTAAAATCTGTTGCCCGAACCGAACTACGGCGGGTCTTTACGGGTTGGATCGGTTTTGGCCCGATTAAAAAAATTGTCCGAACCAAACGCTTCGGTTTGGATTGGATTACGGTTTGGTTCGGGTTTATCCAAACCACTGAACACCCCTATTCGAAGTTGTAAATCGCAAAGGAGATTTATTCCAAACTTTGCAAGGTAGTTAGCGCACTAGTTTGATTCACAAAACACATGAGTAATTTGTAGCACAAAAAGATTATCTATTATTGACACGATTGATATGAGTAGAATTAACAGACATCTCAACACACAAGAAAGATATTCTTCATTAGATAAAAACTGGGCTACTGCCAGAAATTACAATAGAGGGAGCGACGTGGAAACTAGATGGGGGAGGACCCTCCCATTCATTACAACCATAAAATTTGGCTACACTAACCAGGTTATGGGCATCACCATTATAATGTCTCCTAATGTAACCAATAGAGCTATCGGTCATGTTTGACATTAAATCCCAGCAGTCATAGATTACAGGAAGAATAGAGACGTCAGTGGACTTGTTTAAAAAGCAGTTAACAATGGATAGAGCATCAGTGAAGAATCTACAATCTCGCAGGCCCAGTCTGTTAGCAATCTGCAGGCCCCATCTCAGCCCCATAGCTTCAGCCAAAATTGGGGTAACAGCAATGGCCTCCTTGCTACATGCACTAGCAATGACAGAGTTGTCCTGATCCTTTATACACACCCCCAACAGGTAAAACCATCCTTGAAGCACCCAGCATCCACGAAACAAGTATATCTATGGCTGTGCAGCAGCATCTCAGCATCTTCAGAGGCATCTCCGGTAAGTTGTGGTCTACACGGGTTGGCTTGGTTGTATTCAATAGCAAATTCAGCAGCAGCAGCAATCCTTTGAGGATCAGGTTTTTTCTTGTTAAAAATAGCATCATTCCTAGCCTGCCAGAATTTCCAGAGGATCAAGCAGAAGAGCTGAGCATCATACTGATCATCACAAGACAACCAGCTTAGTAGCCATGAGTTGGTATCCATTTGAAGAGGAATGCGTGATCCCAAGTGAGAAGCAAAGAGAGTCATCTTGATATATTGGCACTCCATAAAGATGTGATCAATGGTTTCATGGTGAATATGATAGAAAGGGCATATTGGGTCAACAACAGATCCTTTCTTACAAATTAAGGTTAACTTTGCAAGGAAGGATTTTCTTAGAAAGCCTCCATAGGAAATTCTTGACCTTATTGGGTAGCTTAACTCTCCAAATCTCCTTCCAAACTTTCTCACCATTGGGATTAGAGGTGCTGGGGACATCTTTCTGGCTTTCCTCACACAAAGCATGGTATGCTGTTTGGACTGAGTAGTTGCCATCCTTTTCCAACTTCCAAACAAACTTATCCGAAGGCAATCTAGCAGAGAGAGGGATACTCACAATTTTAAGAGCCTCATCAGCTTGGAAAACCTAATAGATCTTCTCTCTAGTCCACTGCTTTTGTGTCCGGATCAATGAGCTCAGCCACTAGAGCATTCTCAAGTACAACAGAATCAATGTTTCTAGGTCTGAGACAATCCACATCAGGTACCCACTTTTCCTTCCAAATCCTGACACAATTACCATTGCAATGATCCATTTTCCTCCCACCTCAACCATCTTCCTAGCACTTAGGATGTTCCTCCAGGCATAACTAGGTTGGAACCACACAGTTGCATCAAGAAAGCTGTGACACCCTTTACCCCGAAAGTATTTATAAGTGAAAAAGTACGAAAAATGAGTAAATTTATTTTTCAAATAAAACTAACAATTCATTTTTTGAAATGGTTTTCGCAAGTAAAAGATGTCGTCCAACTCTTTAGATCATATATAAACGATCATAATAATATCAAATAATAATGCGATAAAACATTTCTGCTAATACAATAACCAAATGACTTGAAATATAATATTGAAAAAACAACCCAAATCTCGATGTCACATGTTCAGAGCAATAAACCTTTAATCACTTAAATAAAAAGGAAGTGACATCAACGTGTAGTATCATTTTGCAAGTTGCTGGGTGATCCGTAGTGATCACATCTCCACCGCTGCACAATCGTAGAAGCTCACATCAACGACACCTGGAACTCAATCTAAAAAATGGTGCACGGGTGGGAAAGAGCGTCCAAACCATATAAAGAACATAAGACCAAGACTAAAACAGCAAAGGCAACCACAATCCATCAAATCAATATCAAACGGTCACTCTCAAAAGAGTGACCAACACAACATGGTCATACAGCAAGATGTCACAAAGTGAAGCCACAAAGAGCTAGTACGTAAAAAGTGAGGGGTCACATCGCACCGTTAAAATCACTACCTGTATGCTTAGTTAATCATCATCATCATCAACAACAACAACAACAATAACAACAACAATAACAATAGGACCGGGATACCTTTCCTGATAATGCCCTACGACGAACAACAACAATAGGACCGGGATACCTTGCCCGAACGGGATACCTTGCCCGATAACTCCCTACGACGAACAACAATAGGACCGGGATACCTTGCCCGATAATGCCCTACAAAGAAAACAACAGGACCGGAATAGCCCGAATGGGATACCTTGCCCGATAATGCCCTGAAGAATACCCAAGATAGGACTATGAGGACCGGGATACCTTGCCCGAACGGGATACCTTGCTGGATAATGCCCTACTAACAACAACAACAACAACAACAACAACAACAAGATGGATACACATGAACCTAATCAGACACGATATCGCACAACGACAACAACAACAACGACGAGAACGAGAACGACGATGACGACAACAACAACAACAACAACAACAACAACAACAACAACAACAACAACAACAACAACAACAACAACAACAACAACAACAACAATACATATCATCATCACCATCCTTTGAGGTACGGCTCACCCATACTGCGACGAGTCCTTGCCCATACTGCGACGAGTCCTTGCCCATACTGCGACAAGGTTCCTCCTATACAATTTCAACCATTGAGGTACGGCTCGCTCATACTGCGAGGAGTCCTTGCCCATGCTGCGACAAGGTGCCTTTAACAAATCTTGATCACGAAGATACAGCTCGTCCATACTGCAACGAGTTCTTGCCCATGCTGCGACAAGATTCTTCAACACGAACCAGCTTGCTAATCATCGACAATGATAACTTGCCCATTGTGCGACAAGTCTCCGATAACAATACCCATAAAGCCAACTGGCAGTCACCACAAACACGAACGTCAAGTTATTTAATAACCATAGCGATTCCAAGTTAGTCCTGGTTACATCAATCTATGCTAAGATTTTTGTCTAAGTCTCAAACAACAAGAACTTCTTATTAATTAGAATTACCTATCATTCTAGTCTATTAACACATTAGACACTAGCTCATCCTATCACTTTTATAACAAAGTGATTTACCAATCTACTCATATTAGAATCATCCAATAAACTCGACCTATTGACTACAACAATCCAAATAATAAAATTATAGTCATCCAAATCATTATGTTACAGTCATCCAGATCATTTGGTTACAGTCATCCAAATCAAATAATCAAATAATTTACATACCATTTAAATCATTACAGTCATCTTGAATAATTACAGTCATCCAAATTGAATAAATAACATAAGTAATAAATAATAAATAATGAATACAGACAAAATATGGATAGCAATAATCAAAACTATCTTAATCCTATATCCCCTATTCCCCATATAGAATAGAAACCCTTTCCCCCGTACCTGATATCGAAGAGCATTCCGATAGCAAAAGATGAAGACAAAACACGAGTTCACGAGCTTGATTTAATTCCAACGGGACAATGCTTAACTCGAACGCGTACAGTTATGTAACAAAAACAATGACAGTCCAAGTCATACACTAAAAACATTAAATACAATTAATCACGTTTTCGAAGGAAACACATACTAGAAGTATGGGTGACACGGACCATGGTTTGAAATTGCAAACCGAAGTAGTCAAACGTCCAAATTTGAATGCAATACACGAAATAAAGAAAGCTTGGCTCGAGAGGGTTGGGCAACAATGAGTACGGGTTGTTTCTGGCGAACTAGTGGCGTTGTTGCTGCTGCCAAATCCATATGTAACTGACAAAGTGGTCGAAGTTTGGGCATCATTAGTTATTAGGAAGGACGGAAACAGATTGGCAAGGTACTATGTTGGCCATGGCTGCTGGTCGCAAAGAAGAAGAGGAAAAACGCAAGAGGAAGGCAACGAATGGGAAGATCTCTGATTTGGGGTTTGTACACTACAAGAAAATGTTGAATTTCTGGCGGTTTTGGAGCCGCCGCAAACTTTCCGGCGGATTAGGGGAATTACCGGCGGATTTTATCCACCTCAAACTTTGCGGCGGATTCCGTGGATTTTGCGGCGGGTCTGTTTTCGCCGTGAATTTTGCGGCGGATTCTGTGGATTTTGCGGCGGATTTGAGATTACAAAAATATTTTTTTTACGAGATTTTAACAATCCGCCGGCAAGGTTATTTGCGGTGGATATTTGCCAATTTTGAATTTCACAAAACCGCCGCAAATCCCCCTAGGTCCGCTGCAAATCCCCTAAGTTCGCCGCAACGCCCATAAATCCGCCGGTAACCACCGTTTCCGGTGGATGCTCCCTTTTGACCGTTTGACTTCGTTTCTCCTATATAAACCCCTTCTCCTCTTCTTCGTCTTCACACCTCTACCAAGAAACAGAGACATACGCCACTCTCTTGATACGACACTCTTTTGGGCATTGTCGGCAGCGGCTCCAAGTGAGTGGCGTATGTCTCCATTTCTTTGTAAAGAAACTTCCACCTTTAATTTAATATTCACTATTCACTATTTACTGTCGGGAAGATCTTGACCGTTAATTTAGTGTCGGCAATATCTTGACCGTTAATTAGTGTCGACACTAATCACCATTGACTATTCAATAATCACGCTGCACTATTCACTATTTAATGTCCGGTTCATCTTTTTCGTTAAAAGTAACCCCTTTATAAGCAAAAAAACTCCTCCACGTTATTTCCACCACAAGAGATATCTACACTCATCAAACGCTCGGTATCATCCTCCAACTTAACAACCCGTTCTTGCAGTTCCTCAAACTTTCTATTTAGATTTTCAACCATCTTTTCATACATGCACTTCTCATCCTCCGAAACTTCACTCTCTAATTGGAGGATGAGAAGTGCAAGTATGAAAAGATGGTTGAATCTCTAAATAGAAAGTTTGAGGAACTGCAAGAACAGGTTGTTAAGTTGGAGGATGACACCGAGCGTTTGATGAGTGTAGATGTCTCTTGTGGTGGAAATAACGAGGAGGAGTTTTTTGCTTATAAAGGGATTACTTTTAACGAAAAAGATGAATCGGACATTAAATAGTGAATAGTGCAGCGTGATTATTGAATAGTCAATGGTGATTAGTGTCGACACTAATTAACGGTCAAGATATTGCCGACACTAAATTAACGGTCAAGAACTTCCCGACAGTAAATAGTGAATATTGAATTTGGTGACCGAATTTTTTTTAAAAAAACCGCCGCAAATCCCCCTAATCCGCCGCAAATCCCCATAATCCGCCGCAAATCCCCATTTCCGGCGGCTTTTAAAAAATAAGCGCCATTTTAAATTTTCAAAAGTCCGCCGCAAATCCCCAAAACCGCCGCAAAACCCCGTTACCGGCGGCCTTGGAAAAATAAGCGCGCAGTTTGAATTTCAAATTTCTGCCGCAAGTCCCCAAAACCGCCGCAAATCCCCAAAACTGCCGCAAATCCCCATTTGACTGTTTGACTCGATTTTCCTATATATATCCCTTCCCCACTTCTTATTCTTCACACTTCTACCAATTCTCTCATTCTCTTCTTAAATTTCTCTCTTACTCTCTCCAAATTCTCTTCATCCCTACTAAATCTCTTCTTGAAACTCCTCACTTCCTCCCTACGAATTGTCTTCTCCTCTCATTGGCAAATTTATTCGGTGTAAGGTATGTTTCTGATATGAGTTAATAGTTTTAGTTTTTAAATTATTTTATAATAATATGAGTTTGTTACTAATTGTGTTTTTGTTTGTTTAGGTATTGTTTGAGCTTTGGTTCCTGTTTTTTCCTCTTTCCGTGAGTTAGGGATACGCTTCAAGTCAGAGCATTCTCTTCACTACGGTTAGTTATAAAGATAAATTAGTTTTTTTCCTCTTTACCAACTTTTGCTCACCGTCAAATTTAGATTTTTTCTTTTAGTCCTTGGTGACCATAAAAATAATTTATATTGAAAAAACTTATTTATTAAGTTTATTTATAAATTTTATTAACATATATTGTCTTATAAAAATTGAAATTTAAAATTAAATTTGCAAATATTATTTATAATGTTTAAATTATTAATATATAACATTATCAAAAAATTAATTGTGTTGCTTGTAATTGATAGTTTATTGAAATATCAAAATAAAATGAGTAATATATCAATATATATCAAAATATGAAGTAATTGATAGTTTATTTTATTTATATTGTAGTGTAGTACATAGTTCTTGAAATTATGGATCGTAGTTGGATGTATGATCGATTATTTCCTGGAAGATCTGGTGTAAAGCGACGTTTTGTAGAAGGAGTAGGAGAGTTTATTTTTTGTGCTAAGTACATTGATCATGAAGAATTTGGGCGACAGGGCGGTATTAGATGTCCGTGCTTGAAATGTTCCTTTGGAGCTATAAAAAATGAACATGAAGTTAGACTTGATTTGTACAATAATGGGTTTAGAAAATTATTGGACATGGAGTCGTCACGGGGAAGTAGCACCAGGGGTAGCTGCAGTTCCTGCGGTTAATGTTCCGGTTGAAGTAATAGATCACACATCAAGTAGTTATCCAGCGACTACGACATCTGAAGGATGGGGAATACAACCGTTAGATGAGTATCAGGGAATGGTATCTGACGCTGTTGGAGTAAATTTGGATTTTGAAGAACCAGATGCTGACGAAGTTCCAAATGAGGAAGCTCAAAGGTTTTACATGTATTTGAGTGAGACAAATAAACCCATATTTGAAGGATCGAAAGACTCAAAATTATCAGTGTGTGTTCGGTTGTTGGGTCTTAAGTCTCAATTTAATGTTGCTGAATTGTGCATGGAATATATGACCAAAATGATGTTGGATGCAACCCCCATTAGAGGGCTTTTGCCGCAAAGTTATTATGAAGCTAAAAGAGTGGTATCGAAGCTTGGCTTAAAATCTAAAAGGATTGATTGTTGTGTGTCTGGTTGCATGCTCTATTATAACAATGAGTTTGGTATAAATGATGGAGAGTTGTCGGAATGCAAGTTCTGTGGACAGCCACGCTGTAGAAGAGGGGTGAGCAGAGGCAAAACGGTTCCACAAAAAGCAATGTTCTATCTGCCTCTTATTCCAAGGCTACAGAGGATGTTTACTTCAATGGAGACCGCGGGTAAAATGACGTGGCACCATCAAAATAGAAGTAATTCTAGTGAATTACGTCACCCATCTGATGGTGAAGCTTGGAAGCATTTTGATCGTGTTCATCCAGATTTTGCCAGTGATCCACGCAATGTTCGGCTTGGTTTGTGCTCTGATGGTTTCACACCATATATTCAAGCCTCGGCAACACTGTATTCATGTTGGCCAGTTATTGTTACCCCATACAACCTTCCTCCAGAAATGTGTATGTCCAAACCATACATGTTTTTAAATTCTATTATTCCAGGGCCAAGTAATCCAACAGCTCGTATTGACATATATTTGCAACCTTTGATTGATGACCTAAAAAGGTTGTGGATTGTGTTTTAACTTATGATGCGGCACGCAAACAAAATTTTGTGATGAGGGCGGCTTTGATGTGGACCATTAATGACTTTCTTGCCAATGGAATGTTGTCTGGGGGACACATGGTAATATGGCGTGTCTGATTTGCATGGTTGACACAAAGGCTTTTAGTCTTAAATACGGAAGAAAAACTTCATGGTTTGACTCGCACTGTAGGTTCTTACCTATGGGTCACCCATTTAGAAAGCAGAAATATGCGTTCATCAAGGGAAATGTTGAAACAGCTGGACCTCCTCGTAAGTTGACACCAGAGGAAGTTTGGAATAGTGTTAGGGATTTCCCTCCTGTGGAAGTTGACACCACGAAATCCGCCGAAAGTTTGCGGCGGATTAACCGCCGGAAAGCGTTTGCTGCGACCTGGCTACCGACGGCAAAAATCCGCCGCAAAGTCCAATTTTGCGGCAAAAATATGGCTTTTCCAGCGAATTTTGCCCGCCGCAAAATCCTGTTTTTCTAGTAGTGGTAGTGCGACTTCTGTATCGATTACGTGTAGGTGGACGACTGCCGGAGATGGTGCTGAGGTGCGGCCATGGAGTTTTGCGAACAAGGGGACGACGGGAACACAAGATAGAGGCTACAATCAATTGAATGGAGGCCGGAATCGAATTCAGAGCGTGATTTCGAGTAGATAGGTGGAATTTGGGGTTTGGTCGTGGCTTAAGGGCGAAATCGCGTGGGAAAGGGTGGAGCTGCTTAGGTGTTCTGCAAGTCTGTCTTGAGGAAGGAGAAGACCAAAGCGCCGGGTCGGGTTTTGGGGTCAGGTTGCGTGGATTGTCTGGGATGAGGCGCTGGACTGGACAAGGAGTGGGTTAAGTGTGTGAACAAGGGTGCGACTAGCATAGAAATGGGCCTGTATGCGTATAAAAGCCCAAAAATCCATTTCAAATCATTTTTAAAGCCCAATTTAACTACAACTATTATTTTTGTACACTAATAGTCTAAAATAATTTTTAAAACACAACATCTAAAATACTAATATTTATAAAAACTAGGACATGGAGATACACCCGTGCTATGCACGGGGTGGTAGCAATGACGCGGCTAAGTGAATTCACCAAAAATGGCTGTGTACTATTGGTGTTACAACATAGAATAAGAAAGGAGGAAGAAGAATTGGCACAAAATGATATTTTGAGTATTTGACCGGTTAATTTTTTTCGAACACCGAAGTGTCTCAAAACACGCTGATTAGCATCACACTTTATGTATTTTGTAACAAAATTATATTTTTCCCACTAAACTGGTTAAAGGTACAAATTTTGCATATTTAAATAGTTGGATTTTTTGGGAACACTAAAGCAAAAAAACACACTATTGTGAATACTGAAGCATCCCAAAACATACTACTTAGCATTGTACTTTACTGATTTCGTTATGATTTTTTTCACCAAACAGGTTACTGATTTGTCACGAAATTTTGCAGCATCCCAAAACATACTACCTAGCATTGTACTTTACTCATTTTGTTATGATTTTTTTTTCACCAAACAGGTTACTGAGGAACAAACTTTACATAATTTATCACGAAATTTATTTTCATTTTTCACCTATTCGATTATCGAGGAACAAACCTAATATATTTATAGATCAAAATTTTTCCTAAATTTTTATGTATTCCAAAAAAAAATGAAAAAAAGAAGAAGAGGGGGGTAGGGGGAGGGGGTGTTTTTGGCGTTCAATTGGTGTAAAGTAGATAGTGTATTAGTATATAGGGTTAGCATTGTACTTTACTCATTTCGTTATGATTTTTTTTCACCAAACAGGTTACTGAGGAACAAACTTTTACATAATTTTTCACGAAATTTATTTTCATTTTCCACCTATTCAATTATCGAGGAACAAACCTAATATATTTATAGTAAAAAAAATTTTCTAAATTTTTATGTATTCCAAAAAAAAATGAAAAAAAAAAAGAAGAAGAGGGGGGGGTAGGGGGAGGGGGGTAGGGGGATAGTGGGTGGGGGGGGTAGAGGGGCGGGGGGGGTAGGTATGTATTCCAAAAAAAAAATGAAAAAAAGAAGAAGAGGGGGGTAGGGGGAGGGGGTGTTTTTGACGTTCAATTGGTGTAAAGTAGATAGTGTATTAATATATAGGGTTAGCATTGTACTTTACTCATTTCGTTATGATTTTTTTTCACCAAACAGGTTACTGAGGAACAAACTTTACATAATTTATCACGAAAATTTATTTTCATTTTCCACCTATTCAATTATTGAGGAACAAACCTAATATATTTATAGTAAAAAAAATTTTCTAAATTTTTTCACACCAACACCTCAAAATTACATCCATGCCATCGATCATGGCACCAAGTACACCCTCCAACACCAAACAACAAGCTTCGCGTCTCCCTTCACGATAGTTCCGACTTCATCACCCATCACCAGCATGAACTAGTTAACCCTTATTCGCTTTTGTTGCTTACGGAAACTTCTGGTTACTCTTTGGCTAGTTATTATACTTCTCTTGGTCTCTTTGTTATCTCTGTTCCTGGCCTTTGGTCCCTCATCAAACGCTCTGTCAAATCCAAAAAAAAAATTCTAAATTTTTATTGTCAACTATTTTTTCCATGTTTGATTTTCTTGGAGGTAAGGTTTCCACCTCTGATGTCTCTGTTGATGATATCGGCCTTTTCTATTTCTTCTTCTATGCTAATTTCTAGCTGATTTTTGTAATGTAAAATAATTATATCTATCTCTTTTAGGCCTTTGATTATATGGTCAAAAATTTCTACTACCTCGTCTCGTAATAAGAAGTTTGAAATTACTTCTATACGTTCCTTATCTTCCGTTAGGCATGTAATCAAATCAATTATATGATTATAATTATTAAAATGTCTAGCGAATTTATTTTCCATTAAAACAAAGGTTTTGTAAATCTTGAAGATTCTGATGAATCCTTTGGTTTTGCTAAAATAATACTTTGGATAATAGAGCTTGAAGAACTAGTGGAACTGGTTGAATCATTTTTTGAAACAAGGCTCCTTATTTGACTGACTTCAGATTTTAAATCTTCTTGGTTTTTTATAATAAGGAGAAGGTTCCTTTGTACATCATTAAAGTCCCTTTCGAGATTCTCAATAATTCCTGAATTTTGATGTAAAACCGAATAAGCTAAAATTTCAGTTATATTATTCATCATACCTTTAATAGTTAGCATATTTGTGTTAATGCCTTCTGTTGGGTCAAATCCTGTTTGTCCCACACAATACCCTGTGTTAGGTAGAAGATTTTTTGGAATCTCTATAAGCTGCTGCTTATAAGGTATTCCATGATTTGTTCTTAAATCTAAAGAACTATCCTCTGTGAAAGGTATTGTTTTTTGTAAAATGGAACTCATGCTATGAGAGTTTTTAATCTAGCCTTCATTGATTTAAGACATTTCTTATCCTCTTTAAGCATAGATTTTTTCCAAGGAATGTTTCCTATATTATTAGCTATGTCATATTCAAACTGAGCTATAGCCTTTTTTGTAGATCGAATAACAATTTTTAATTCGTCTATTGCATTTACTAATGCCATAGATATATCTACTGTAAAATTCTATCAAATATCTTGTATTTATTGATATAATATTTCTCTTCAGGAATATAATCCTGTATTATATTTTGTAAATATTCTAAAACATTTAGGTTGTCGTCGAAATTCTGCAAATGTATCACACTTTCTAAATTTATAACATATTCCATATGTTCTTTCAGTATTTTTCCATAGACAATTCTTCTTTGTTTTGCTCTTTCACTTGTCTTTCGACAGTTCTTTTTAAAAGAAATAATTTCTTTTATGAGCTTCATGTTAGAATCGTAGCCAGCATGTTAGAATCGTAGCCAGCTTTGATACCATGTTACAAAGAATATGAGCTGTCTAGAGGAACAAATAGATCGACTAAACACCCTAATGGCATCATTAGATGTTAGCCATGAAGAACAGTCAAATGAAATAGTCTTCGATTATGACTCGGATGAAAACCCATATGATATACCAAATTTCGTAAAAATAGAAGAAATAGGACAGACTTCTCACAGAAGAAAAAGACAGCGAGAAAATAATTTTTATAATGAAGAAAGATATAAAAACATACCGTCTCAATATGTTCCTAAGATATCTATACCAAATGAAGGTGAAATTCTAAATATTGACTGTGTGGATAATCCTACTGAAACAATCCATTCATGGTATAATAGACATAAAGCTCTACTACAACTGAATGAGGAATTCAGAGGACTATCGTCCCAAAATATTTACAATTACATCATGTACAAGACAAGTGGTATAGTTTTCAATTGGCTAAAGTGCTATCGGGGTCCCTTATCTTTATTTAAAGTAACGATTTGGTCCTTTATTTTTTTTTTTGTCCCAAATCAATTCTTTATGTTTTAAATTTTTGACACATAAATCCTTTTCTGTCCCAAATCAGTCCTTTATGTTTCAAATTTTTGACACATAAATCCTTTTTTTGACACATAAATCAGCACGGTTAACGGAAAAGGATTTATGTGTCAAAAATTTGAAAGATAAAGGACTTATTTGGGACAAAAAAAACATAAAGGACTAATTCGTTACTTTAAATAAAGATAAGGGACCCCGGGAGCACTTTAGCCTTTTCAATTATATGAAACAAATACCCACATCCGTAGAAGAAATTATTATAAGCGGAACCCCAGAAAATGCTTTAGATAATCTCTTAATTGTTTTCCTTTCAGAATTTGTAGGAAAAAATCTTCTTAACACAGAGTCAAAAAAGGCTTTCGAAGATAGAGCCTTTTGGCATATTACAAACATGGAAATATGCAACATGTGTTATCTAGACAATTTCATATGCGAATTCCGAGAACAATTCTATAAACTAAACCCGGAACAAAAAACAATGGCCACCGAACTATTGTTTAAAAAACTCCCTGAGGAGGTTTGCAAAGGGGTAGAAAGCGATTTTAAAGATAGCGTGGAAAAAGGAAAAATAGATAATACGTTAGGAGGGCGCATATCAATAATCCGTCTTTGGATGGAAGACCGATGTAACGAAAAAATAGCAAAAAGACAAGCAAACATTAACCTTTGCTGCAACTCCGTTAAAGAAAAAATAGGAAAATATGGTTGCAAAAAACAGGCATCCAAAAAATCTTGGAAAAAGGTCCCTTTTCGAAGGTGGAAGGAGGAAAAAAATAAAAAGAACTTTTGGAGAAAAAGGAATTTCCAAAAAAGAAAAGATTTCAAAAACAAATCCTGTCCAACAGGAAAAAAGAGCTGTAAATGTTGGCTCTGCCAAGAAGAAGGTCACTACGCTAATAAGTGCCCTAAGAGAGAGAGTTCAGAAAAAACTCAAGTCCTAAAAGTAGCCTATGAATTAGGCTACGAACCCATTGAAGATTCCGACATGGAACAAGACGATAACATATATGTCTTCTCTTCTGATTCAGAAGATGTCGAAGATTTTGAGTAAGGGTAACCCAAACGCTACCTTCATAAAAATCAGTATAGAAAACAAGGCAGTTTTAGCCTATGTTGATACATACTGGAGCAACACTTTGCTTCGGAAGAAAAACCATTGTTAAAACATGGAAACGGTTAGAAAAACCTTTAAAAATTGTAGTAGCTGATAAATCTATCCACGAGATATGGCTTGTCGCTCAACAGGTAAAAATTATTATTGAAGGATTTACCTTCCCTGCAAAAACCATTTATTTACATGACTCTGGAATGGATATCATTCTTGGTAATAATTTTTTAAAGCTTTATAATCCGTTCGTCCAAAGAGTAAAAACCATTAGTTTAAAATGTCCAAATCTTGAAAACCAAAAATCGGTTTTGGTAACGACTAAAATTATTACTCGAAATGAGGTAGTAAAAATGTTTCTTGAAGACATCAAGGATAGTCTGGAAATGATATTATTTTATCAAGTTTCACTTGAAGAAAACCTTAATGAGGTTTGTAGCGATCACCCGCTCGATCCCATTAAAAACAAAAATAATAAAATAATAAGCATACTTCTAAAAAATCCTAATACTGAGGTAAACGTTCCAAACAGAATACCTTACATTATTAAAGATGTAGAAGAATTCACAAGAGATTGTGAAGAACTCCTTGAAAAAAGTCTAATAAGACCAAGTTCTAGCCCTCACTCTGCACCAGTTTTTTACGTTGAAAACCACAACGAAATAAAAAGAGGAAAAAGAATGATGGTTATTAATTACAAAAAATTAAATGATGCCACAATAGGAGATTCATATAAACTTCCAAGAAAAGATTACATTCTTGAAAAAATCAAGGGGTCAAACTGGTTTTCATCCTTAGACGCAAAGTCCGGATACTACCAACTCAGGCTAGAAGAAAAAACAAAACCGCTGACAGCTTTCTCCTGTCCGCCTCAAAAACAATATGAATGGAATGTTTTACCCTTTGGGTTAAAACAAGCACCATCCATTTACCAACGCTTTATGGACGAAAGTCTTAAAGGGTTAGAAGATATATGCCTGGCATATATCGATGATATTATCATTTTTTCTAAAGGAACAGAAGAAACTCATATCTCAGAAGTTTCTCGAGTTTTAAAAAGAATAAAAGAAGTAGGAATTGTTATTTCTAAAAAGAAATCACAACTCCGAAAAAAGGAAATAGAATACTTGGGTTTAAAAATCAGTGATTAGGGTAAATTAAATTTATCTAGTCACACCCAAGAAAAAATACACCAGTTTCCTGATGAATTATGTGATCGTAAACAGATTCAAAGATTTCTGGGTTGTTTAAATTACATAGCTGATCAAGGATTTTTGAAAAACCTTGCTACACAAAGAAAACATTTGCAGAAAAAGATTTCTGAAAAGATAAGATGGAAATGGACCCCACAGGACACTTTCATTGTACAAAAAATAAAGAAAGAGATCAAAGTTTTACCAGAATTATACAATTCTGAAGGTAAAGACTTTCTTATTATTGAAACCGATGCCTCAAAAGACACTTGGGCCGGATGTATGAAAGCTATCAAAGATGGAAAAAGATTATTGGAACTTAACGAAGATGGAAACATCTCAGGTTCACAAGATAACATCCCTTGGGATAATAACACCTTAAGGGTGTGTAAAACAAATACAGATAAATCTGTAGAATTATCTACCGAATCGAAAGATTTGAGGACAAACAATTTTGATTCTGTCTTATGTAAATATACCTCTGGTACATTTACTAAAACCGAACAAAATTACTCCATTGCTGAACTCGAAACACTTGCGTGTCTAAGGGTTCTTGAAAAATGGAAAATAGAGCTCTTACCTACAAGGTTCGAGCTTCGAGCTGACTCAAAATATGTAACAGGTTTTTGGAGATACAAACTCCACGAAGACTACAAAAAAGGAAGATTAATCAGGTGGCAGGTAAAGCTACATCAATACCACCCTTTCATCAAATACATAAAATCAGAACAAAACCCATTTTCAGACACACTAACAAGAGAATGGAAGCAATTATGAAGCAAATTCAGCACCAACTGAACCAGAAAAAGGAGCAGAAAGCTGCTCCCCAACAAAAACTCCGAACTCTCGAAGGGGAGGAAAAAGAGCTACAAAAACATTACAAATAATAGCTGGAGTTTCAAAATCAGAGGCTTCATCATCAACAGAGACATCAGAGGTGGAAACCTTACCTCCAGGGGGGGGGGGGTAGGGGGGATTTGGGTTGGCGCTAAAAAAAAGTAGATTTAGGATTAATATATAGGATAAAATATATAATATATAATACATTCATATATTGTCAGTAGCATAAAAAATACGTTTAAATGTGTTTTCAACTAATTTTAATATCTTCAAACACAATAAATTAAAATAACTTAATCTTATCAATAATAAAATAAGGGTTAAATATGTTTTTAGTCCCTACAAAATCGGCTCCTTCTAAGTTTAGTCCCTACATTAACGAAATAGGCGTTTTGGTCCTCATCTTATTTTTTCGTTTTCAATTTTAGTCCATCATGACTTTTAATAGCGCTTCAAAACTTTTAATAGCGCTTTTTTGACCTTTTATAAGCGCTATTAAAAGTTTTGAAGCGCTATTAAAAGTCATGAGGGACTAAAATTGAAAACAAAAAAATAAGATGAGGACCAAAACGCCTATTTCGTTAATGTAGGGACTAAACTTAGAAGGAGCCGATTTTGTAGAGACTAAAAACATATTTTACCCATAAAATAATTCATAAAATAAGCACACACTAAAAGAACCACAATGCACGAAAATTGGGGTGTTACAATTCAACCCCCCTTAAAAAAATTTCGTCATCGAAATTTTCATAAGTTCAAGGCCAAAATAAAAGAAGGAATACTCGGAGAGTTCAAACATGCGGGAGAAAAATCTAAATCTTGTCAAAGTCACAAGAGAGGATGAGTCAACGACATCAAGGCGAGAAATGGAAGGCATCAACGAAAGACAAGACACGGTGAAAATTTTATGACCAGGAATAGTTAACATTTAATGTACAAAATACCTCTAATATATTCCGGAATGTAAACTATGTGTCGGTCTAACAGATCATTACAAACAAGACTCTATCGAAGTATATTTTTTCACGTAAGTAATCACAAGTATCACAACCCAAGAAAAAAATAGTCATGACACATTCTAACAAAAGCAAGGGATTTCGAACTAAGATAGCCTTTTTAGATCTTCCAAAGGGAATAGGAAATCCAAGGTATCTAGACTGAGCTTCCACTGCCTTTACTCTCATCATTTGACAGATCATTTGTATATCTAGTTGAGGTACATTTCGGCTAAAGGATGCTTCAGACTGATCTAAGTTGACCACTTGTCCAGAGGCAGTTTCATATGTCTTGAGAATGTGCAGGATCTTACTGGCTTCTTCTGAGTTGGCTCTGGAGAAAAGAAGGCTGTCATCTGCAAAGAATAGGTGAGAAATCTGAGGAGCTTGTCTAGCTATTTTAATACCATGCAGGTCTTTTGACTCCACACTCTTATGAATCATACCAGAGAGAACATCAGCACACATAATAAACAAGTAGGGTGACAGAGGGTCACCCTGTCTAAGACTTCTATGAGGCCTGAAGGATGAGCTTGGTTGACCATTTATAAGAACCTGATAAGACACTAAGGAGATACAGGTCATGATGAGCTTGACCAATCTGCTGGGATAGCCCATTGAGGAGAGATTTTTCCCTACAAAGCTCCATTCCAGTCTGTCATAAGCCTTGGACATGTCAAGCTTAGGAGCCATAACCCCTTTCTTCATTCTCTTCTTCTTCTTGAGCCAATGGAAGCATTCGGATCATGTACCTTTCGAACGAAAAATTTGTCACTCAACTGCTTAACGAATTCCGTGATGAGGTCGTTTATCCACCATTTGCACTTCCACTAGTTGTGGGTGACGCTGTCTTGCCTGATGAGGATGTCCCTGACTACGAAAGTCCCCTTGAGGACCATATTATGCTTCCATAGACAGGGAATATTCCCACACAGTGGTGAAGTCTTTGACCTATATGGATGCCATTTCTGATAGTTTGGCAAGACTTACAAGTTTTGTATTTATCTATAACATTTAAGAGTGACTTTTTTGTAACAAGTGATTCTCATGTGTTTCAGTTTCTTCCTGTACATATTATGCCCCTGCCTTGCACTTCAATACGCCTGAGATCAAGTTACTTGATGAAGATGGGAAAAGATCGACTTGCTATGTGCAAAAAGACAATGTGGACCCTAGGTAGTATGTGATGTCTGGTGGATGGATCAGTTTCGGTCGCATTACGAGACTCGCAGAAGGCGATGTTGTTAACTTTGGCGCCACTGAAGCTAGGGCTGATGTCCTCTATTACATTTCTGCCTGATATGCCTGATGTGGCATGGTTGACTCGTCGTTATTTTGCATTTTGCTTTTAATAACCATAGGCGGTGGGATGTATTTGGTTCCCATCTTTTGTCAGGTTTTTTGGATTCTTTTGTCTAGCCATATGGTGTGGGTTGTGTGGGGGTCGACGTTTTTTCTAATGTTTCTATGCGTTTGTATCTTATCTTTCTTTTTTAATCTCAATTGGTAAGCCCCCGTAATATGCTACCATATAGAATACCATATTAATCTGTATGGCTACATCTATATGATAAGTTGTGTTTTATCGGGCAAACGTAATGTGGCCATGCATGTGTAGATTATGGTTTGTGTTTTATCAGGCAAAAGTAATGTGGCCATGCATGTGTTTAGATAGTTCATACATAGTTATCACGGAAAACAAAAACAAAAAAGAGGGATATTGCATGCATAGTTACTCCTCTCTCGTGTGTTACATGACATTGTTTGATTACATACATGGATGCATTGGCTATGGTGTATTTGTGTTTATATCAAGACAAATGCGGCATGTAATGTATGTTGCATGTTTTATTGTATGGCCACGCATTTTCAGTGAGGCATTTAGGGCCCACGTCTAAAAGGTGGAGCAGGGCATGCAAAGAGAATATATATATATATATATATATATATATATATATATATATGATAATAGAAATTGATAAATTTTGTCATGTTCTACTTTTCACTGGAACCGAAGCAAGAGGTCTGAACAAGGTTCAGGTCATCATGGGATTTCTATATATTTGGAAAGAGGGAGATTTGCAATATTTTGGCGCGGGTGATTTTGTATGAGAGGCCACATCTACATTTAATTTTGTTTGCTCGTTGTTTTCTTTGTCGCACCCTATCGCCCAATCTTCATCTCGCCATCTATGCATTTATATTCATACCTTTCCTTTGACATCACCTATAAAAGGAAAGCTAGCATACCGATTCCTAGCAAGTTTTATCACACTCACACGTTTGGGAAATATCCTTCCAAAAACAAAGGTATAGTTGTGCTTTGGAGTAATGGAGCCATATATTCTCTGGTCTTTTATTACTTTTTCTTCAACTACAATAAGCTTACCTGGTATACTATTTAATGTTTCCCATACTCTTTACAGAGATGACGGTGAGAACAATATTTTGGGGAAGATATGCAACACTCGAACAATGATGAAGATGATGAGACCGCCCTTGATTCTAAAGCGCATGTAAACACACTAACCTTTAGGTTCAATTCGCCCCCACCAATTCTAACCAATTGGATGCAATAGGGTGTCCTGCGAATCCCCTTCAGGATACTTTAGAAACCTTGATGTGTCTTGCACAACCACACCAAGTGTATCTTTCAATAATAGTTTACGGAATAAAGTCTCCTTACTCACTCTTGTGCACTAGAAAGTAAAGAGATGATATAGACTAATAAAAATGGTGGAATTTTGTGTTGGAGAGAAGTAAGATTCGTATGTTAATAAGTTCAGAAAGTCTCTTTATATAGAAAAATTCATGCCCTTTGATGAAAGAAAACAACCTTTGGAAAAACAACGCAGGGATTCGACCTTGTGACCTTCCACTCAATCAAAATGCACCCAACCAACAAGCCATTCGCAATAGTACGATTCATAAACAATTTCACATTTATTTAGTCAGTTACAAAACACTTCAAATAAATATTTTGGAAATTTCTCCACTTTGATTAATAAAAATTTCCCCATTCCCCAATTTTTAGAAAAAAAGTGTGCATAACTCACAAACATGAAATCTCGGTATCATTGAAAGAATTATAAAAATGACACTTTTGATAAGGCCTTGTGTCCGGTATCCTTTTCATGAGAACTTAAGAGTCAAGCCCAATTGAAATCAATGAAGCGGCCCCACTTCATTCTCATATAGGTAGACTATATCAAAAATGCACCCATAATTATGCACCTCAGCAAATATATGCTATATGTCTATTAAGAGGAGAACCTCATCCTTCCAACTTTACTTTTATGGTCAAAGTATTTTAAACCCTTGGGATGAATCTATTTTCAAGTACTTCAATCACTCTTATAGTGTACTTTCACCATTGAACTCAAGACTTGATTTTACTCAAGTGCGAGTCGGGTTTCCACTATTGGTGATCAATTAGATATGGGCTTGTATCGCATCCCCAATGATGTTTTTAAAATCATGTCCTTTTCAATTCTTTCGTCAAAGAATTGCGAAATTCATTTCAACTTTTATACATTTTGAATATTCAATCACCCACATAGCTATGACTTTTGATACACTTTTGAAATCAATTAGCACAAAACATGACAATTATATCATTTAATTGTATCTTATACAAACACATTAATTATTTTACTTTTTGCTATATTCAACATTTAATAAAGTTGTATCATTGATCACTAACACATGACAAAAGAGAACATAAATATCACTAAGTATTCATGATATTATCATTGTTTGGTGCAAATAAATTAATGATGGAAATCCAATATTTTGTGATGATAACTTTGTCATGAATAAAATAGACACAAAATTTTAATTACCCTTTAATTTAAAATCAATAGTATTTTTTTTTTTTTCAAACAGGCAGTCAGCCCGAATTTATTAATAAAATAAAGAGAGATATAAAAAGCACAAAGGGGGACTATACCAAAACCCTTGGTAATAAGGACAATAAACAACCATAGAACTCTAATGGAAGAAATTCTAAGGCGAATAGAAAACCCGAAAGGAGGCAAGGCAACACCTGAGAGTCCCCACACAACCTCCACCCACCACCTCCTGAACTCACACTCCAAATCACAACAGCCTACATCACCTCGCAAAAAAAATCAATAGTATAATTACAAATCACACTTACAATTTCCTAAAATACATCAGACAACACAGTAAATACATCAAATACAAAGATATAACTTATTACAAGAAAACACACTTAAATTACAATTTCCCATCATTGGGTACATAATACACATTTTTAAGAGTGAGCCCTTTCTAGAAATAACTTATATGCAACAAGATGATCCTTTTGTGCACTAGAGTTCTTCTCTTTGTTCATCTTCTTCAAGAACCTACATTCACTCTTGTAATGCCTTGGTTTGCCACAATGAAAACAACTACATTTCTTCCTTTTGTTGTGACCGTTTCCATTGTTGTTATCATGACCTTCCTCATCATCTTGATCCTTTTCCTCATTGGACTTTCTAGACTTTCCACCCTCTATAACATATGCTTTCTCATGAGTATATTGGTCCTTAGTATCATCTTGTTTTCGATACTCCTCTTCTAACCGAAGATGATTTCCCAATTGATCAAGAGAAATGTCCTCCTTTTTATGTTTCAAACTTCTTTTGAAGTTTTTCCATGAAGGGGGAAGTTTATCAATGATTGATGAGACAATGATGGTTTCATCCATATGCATTTTATGTTGTTTATAATTATTAAGAATCCTTTCTATTTCATGCATTTGTTCCATAATTGGCCTACTATCAACCATCTTGTAATTATTAAAATGAGTAACAAGAAATTTCTTACTTGTTGCATCTTCTTGCATGTACCTTGCTTCAAGTTTGTCCCAAAAATCCTTGGCAGAATTTTCACATTGGTAGATATCGAACAAAGAATCTGACATCCCGTTGAGAATATGTCCCATGCATATGTAATCATCATTTCCCCACTTTAGTCGTTCTCTAGTTTCTGCAATTGTCTTGTTGTCGTTGTCCATTGGCCTTGGAGTATTCAACACATAAGAAACCTTCAATGTTGTTAGGAGAAATTGCATCTTCTTTTGCCAACGAATGAAATTGCCACGACCAAATTTCTCAAGTTTCACAAAATCAGAAGTCATCTCTTTGAGTGATGCAGCCATTGTTACAAGAAAATCGAAATTGAACCTAAAGATTGTGAGAACAATATTTTGGGAAAAATGCTGCAACCTGTGAAGCACGGACACGGCTGCATATCGCCGTGTCGCCGCGTCGGACACGGATCGGACACCGACCCACGTACGACTCACGTACGATGCGCTTCAGATTCGTTTTTGCAGTGTCCGGTGGAAAAAAAATTGGACGCAGCTTTGATGCGGGTTGGACACCGCTATTTGCGACACGGCCCAACTAAAAATTTAAAAAAAAATTAGAAAAACAAAAATAGGTTATTATCGCAACTGTCGTGGTGCTTCCTCGCAAGTGTTGTCGTGCTTCCTTTTATCGCAACTGTTGCACTGCTTCCTTTTATCGCAACTGTTCTCTTCTATTGCAGTCGCTGCTTTCGCCAGGTTAGTGGTGACTGGTGCTTCCTTTAGTAAGCATGCTTTCTTTTAGTATTCCTTTGCATATTTATATTATATCTATTTTCTGGTTTCTTTATTTTAGGCGGTGGATTTTGTTTTGTCTGGTTCCTTCTTGTGAAGTAGTCAAACCACTATTTATTACTTTATTAAGTTATTTCCAAGTGCTTTAGTTTGTGTGTCTTTAATCTGTTTTCTTCTTTCACAGCGTGTGTCTTTAATCTGTTTTCTTCTTTTACAGCATCATGCCTTTAGTGATAAGTTTTATGTTTTTTTTATTATTATTATAATAGTATATAATATATATCTTTATGGGTTACAATTTTTTTTTTTGTATTTATAGAGATGAGTGTGCCTAGTTCTAGTCAAGATCAACCACATGATGATAATGTTAATCCTTTATGGTCTTATGTTACAAAGCTGAAAAAAGTGAGTGGTGGAGGAAATTATGAAATTCAATGCAAAATATGTGACACAATTTTTAATGGGTCTTATACTAGAGTAAAAGGACACTTGTGTAAGAGATCTGGGCATGGTGTTAGAGCTTGTACAAAAGTATCGAACGCCAGAGCCATAGAGTTCACGAATATGGATAGTGAGTATAACTTGAGGATCGAGAAGCTAAAAGCAAAACCAGTCTCCTTGCCTCCGGTTTCTGGTGCACCCCAAGATTCTACCACCACAAATATTGATCCAAAAAAGAGAAAGACATCAACATTAACAGCCGCTTTTAATGTTCAAGCTAGAGAAACACTTGATAATGAAATTGCTAGAATGTTCTACTCTGCTGGGTTGCCATTTCACTTAACAAGAAATCCTCACTTTAGGAAGGCATTTTCCTATGCTGCCAACAATTCTATTAGTGGTTATCAACCGCCAGGGTATAACAAATTGAGGACGACATTACTTCAAAATGAGGGAAACCATGTGGAGAACTTGTTGCAGCCATTAAAAAATGCATGGAACCAAAAGGGTGTGACTATTGTTAGTGATGGATGGAGTGATCCACAGAGAAGACCTCTTATTAATTTTATGGCTGACACAGAGAGTGGACCGATGTTTCTGAAGGCTGTAAATTGCTCAAATGAGGTTAAAGATAGGGAATTCATTGCCAAATGCATGAGGGAGGTAATTATGGAGGTTGGACCCTCAAATGTTGTGCAAATAGTGACAGATAATGCAGCTGTTTGTAAGGCGGCGGGTTTAATTATCGAGGCTGAGTTTCCTTCTATTTACTGGACTCCATGTGTTGTGCATACACTAAATCTTGCGTTGAAGAACATATGTGCTCCCAAGAATAGTGAGAAAAATATGGTTGTTTATCAAGAGTGTTCCTGGATCACCCAAATTGCAGATGATGCAATGTTTATCAAGAGCTTTGTCATGAATCACTCTATGAGATTATCTATTTTCAATTCATTCAATTCATTGAAGTTGCTTTCTGTTGCTTCAACAAGATTTGCCTCCACTATTGTAATGCTTAAGAGATTTAAGCTTCTGAAGAATGGACTCCAAGCTATGGTGATTAGTGAGCAATGGAATTCTTACAAGGATGATGATGTTGAAAAAGCGAAATTTGTGAAGGATACTCTGTTGGATGATAGTTGGCGGAATCAAGTTGATTATATACTTTCATTCACAGACCCTATTTATGATGTTCTTAGAAGAACCGATACAGAAGCTTCATGTCTACATCTAGTGTATGAAATGTGGGATTCAATGATAGAAAATGTGAGAAAGGCAATATATCGACATGAAAGAAAAGCAGAGATCGAAGAATCAACCTTTCACCAGGTTGTACACTCTATATTAATTGCTCGATGGACAAAGAGCAGCACACCTCTCCATTGTCTAGCTCATTCTTTAAATCCAAGGTTATTAAATTTTAAATTTACACTTTTTAACTTACAATTTTAAATTGCATAAATGTATAATAATCTATATACTTATTTTTAACATTAATTGTAGGTATTATAGTCATGAATGGCTAAGTGAAGATCCTAATCGAGTCCCTCCACATCGAGACATGGAACTCACCACTGAAAGACTAAAATGCTTCAAAAGGTTCTTTAATGATGCAGAGGAAAGGAGGATAGTGAACACAGAGTTTGCAAACTTCTCAGATGGAAGAGAGGGTTTTGACGATACTGATTCTCTAACTGATAGAGGTAAGATGGATCCAAAAACCTGGTGGTTAGTTCATGGTGCTCAAGCTCCATTACTTCAGAAGGTTGCCCTTAAACTACTTGCGCAACCTTGTTCATCTTCATGCTCTGAAAGAAATTGGAGTACATACTCATTCATCCATTCTCTAAAGAGAAACAAGATGGCACCACATAGAGCTGAAGATTTAGTATATGTTCACAGTAATCTTCGATTGCTTTCAAGGAATAGTCCCCAATATCATCAAGAAGAAACTAAAATGTGGGATGTTGCTAGAGATGAGTTTGGATCACTCGATGATTCTGGAGTTCTTGAAGTTGCTAACTTATCTTTAGATGAGCCAGACTTAGAGGCCGTCTTTTTCAATGATGACCGACTATAGGTTATAATTTTATAATTTTGTTTTATTATATTAAATATAAATATATATATATATATATATATATATATATATATATATATATATATATATATATATAGCGGTGTCCCTGTGTCCTATGTTTTGGGTTATAGCTGTGTCGGCGTGTCCGTGTCCGTGTCGTGTCCGGTGTCCGTGTCCGTGCTTCATAGGCTGCAACACTCGAACAATGATGAAGATGAAGAGACCGCACTTGATTCTAAAGCGTGTGTAAACACACTAACCTTTAGGTTCAATTCGCCCCCACCAATTCTAACCAATTGGATGCAATAGGGTGTCCTGCGAATTCCCTTTAGGATACTTTAGAAACCTTGATGTGTCTTGCACAACCACACCAAGCGTATCTTTCAATAATAGTTTATGGAATAAAGTCTCCTTACTCACTCTTGTGCACTAGAGAAATAAAGAGATGATATAGACTAATAAAAATGGTGGAATTTTGTGTTGGAGAGAAGTAAAATTCGTATGTTAATAAGTTCAGAAAGTCTCTTTATATAGAAAAATTCATGCCCTTTGATGAAAGAAAAGAACCTTTGGAAAAACAATTTCTGTCAAGTAAAACAGTTAGATAACGTTAGTTTTCGCATTATTTCACAAAAGTCGTGTTGGTCTGTTGGCTAGGCGTTGCATTCCAACGCAGGGATTCGACCTTGTGACCTTCCACTCAATCAAAATGCACCCAACCAACAAGCCATTCGCAATAGTACGATTCATAAACAATTTCACATTTATTTAGTGAGTTACAAAACACTTCAAATAAATATTTTAGAAATTTCTCCAACAATCACATCATGCTTCTGATTCTTCCCATTCTCCCGAGCCCGAGGTACGAGATGTACCACACTGAATGGCTCCCTCAAGGGGTAATAATGAAAACACTTTCTTTCCTATTTTAGAGACTTTCTTATAACTAAATGTGTTTGATGGTTCATGCTCTTATTTTTCACCATGTTCTTTGTTTAGGAATTTGCCTTTCTCCCTGCAATGTTCTCACGTTGCTATTTCCATGAGGTTCCCACTATTGTTGTCCTAAATGACACGGCGGGCAACCAACACCATATCATGGTTGCTAAAGTTGATGGAAGGGCCTTTTTAACTGATGGATGGAAACAGGTGGAAACATTTTATAGGTTGTACTTTGGTGGGTGGATTCGAATCCTGTACATTTCGAGCGGAAAATTTGTCATTCAAGTGCTAAACAAATTCGGTGATGAGGTCGTTTACCCACCAATTTCACTTCCACCGGTTGTGGTTGACCAAAACTATAACTTAGCCAATCTTATCTGTGAATGTAATCAAAGAGGGGTAAAACTAGAAAGCAGAAAGAAAATAAAACCATCTAAACTATCATAGTAACAAAAGTTACACGTGTGAGCTTTTCTATATAAAATCAATACATTTCTAATTTGTTCAAAAACAAAATTTTTGAATCACTGCAAGAGGCCTAAATGTTACTTCACCTAATGCCATCCTACATGCCAAATTTGCGCTTGTACCTCTTCATAATCATAATATATAATATAAGAAACCTTTTCTTTTCTCTATGATATAGCTCAGCTGCATCATATTACTTACTTTTCTCCAACCCTCTCCTTCAACATTGCTATGAAATTCTCTCTCTCCTCTGGAGTCATTCCCTCTGCTGAACAATCTCCAACTCCCCATTCTGCCCCTCTTAGACAGTACTTGTTCTCTATTTCTTTACGGTTCCTGAAAAGTATACACAAATCTTATATCAGCTTGCTGATAATAAATAAAGAAAATTTGGGTCATCACAATCTGGGTCCGTGACCCAGCCTAATGGGCCAAAATGTAAAGGCGAGTTGGGCTAGGCCAGCCCAATTATCTATTGGGCTGCATTTTTCTTGCCCAACCCAAAGCACTTCCCAATTTTAACAAAGGAAAACACAAAAAACATTCAAAAAGTTATAAAAAAGTGGGTCTAAATCGGCCCATGGCCCAAAATGGCTCGGTTCTTTCCGAGCCTCTATTTTTTGAGCCCATACAACCCAAAACACTGGGTCATTGGGCCTAACCGTTGGGCTGGGACAAAATTGATAGCTCTACCACGATCTATATCGCAACATAAATGTTTTTGATGTCTGAACGACTACGACACATGCAGTCATAATATTAAGGATCGCGACCACAATTTTTGACACAAAAATAAAACTAATTATGATAATTAAAGAATTACTTCTCTTTATTGCTCAAGAAAAAGGGTCATCGCGATCTAGGTCTGTGACCACGATCTAGAGCTGCCAAACTGGGTGGCCCGGTCCGGCCCAACGAGCCAAAGTGTAAAGGCGAGTTGGGCTAGGCTAGTCCAGTTATCTATTGAGTTGCATTTTTTGTAGTCTAACCTAAAACAGTGGGTCAAAGGGCCAGTCCGACGCAGTCCAAATTTTAACAGGAAAACACAAAAAATGTTCAAAAAGTTATAAAAAACGGGCCCAAATTGGTCCATGGACCAATGGGCGGGGCCAAAATGGCTTGATTCTTGCTGAGTCTCTATTTTTTGAACTCAGCTTAGCCCAAACAATGGGCCATTGCGCCGGTCTGTTGGGCTGGGCCAAAATTGACATGATTCAACATAAAGGTTTTTGATGTCTGACTCTGAACAACTACTATGCTCCTATGCATGCAATTGCAATATAAAGGATCGCGACCGGGACCACAATTTAACACAGATATAACTAATTATGATAATTAAAGAATTACTTTTCTTTATTCAACTCAGTTTGCTCAAGTAATTTCTTCACCAGGGGTGATGATTTAAATCTTGCATCATTTTCAGCATATTTCTTCTGGTTTTCTTCTGCAAAATACAAAAAACAAGACAAAAAACCAATATTAGTTTCTATCAAAATTTAGCTTCACAAAATCGCAACATATTGAAAGAAAGTTAGAAAGCTAAAACCATTAAACTTATTGAGAAAGTCAATCTGAGGCAACTGAGGACCAGGAACAGATTCTATACCAGACATTCCTGACATGAAACCAGCATGTGCTGTAAAAACAAAAAAAAAAATCCTCAAACTTTTAGTGTTACTGTTAGCATATATTTATCCATTGAAGGTTCACATTATCACTACAACACATGCAGAGAGTTCAAAAGGGTATACTAATAATATTACCTGGGGTTGACCAGAGAAGAATTGCAAGTGAAGCAGCTAAAGGAAGTGATTTGTGAAGAACTTTGAAGGAAGGAGGAGAAGATAAAGACCAAGAAAATTGTGTGTCTTTTGTTGTTATTCCAATTTGAAGCTTCTTTTGAGGGTTGCTGCTTAGTTTTTCAGAGAAGGTGGACATGTGAATGAAAGATGGTAGTGAAGAAGAACCCATGATTGGCATTTCCTCCTCTCTACCGCCTACCCGCTGAACACTCAGAAAAAAAGGGCAGTGAGATAAGGGAAAGCAGAAACAGGAGGCTGATATTGCTTCTTCGGCTTATTCTATTTTGTAGTATGGTTTCGCTATTACTTTTAGAGTGGCACTACTAACACCCCCCAATATCCTAGTTACACCCCCTGAAATTTTTTAATAAAACCAAAATGACCAAAATACCCTTTTCTTTATAATAATGAATTAACGGCAAGTAGGCAAGCAAGTGATATTATGAAAACATATTTAGTCATCTTGAAGATTACTAGGTTTTATATATGGTTTTTTAGAGTTTTTGTTGAACTAGCCACATCAGTTCCTCTTAGTTATATTTTGAGGTGTTATTTTGTCATTAGAAAACATTAATCAGTTCCTCTTAATTATTGTTTTTGAAATGTCATTTTGTCATTAAGAAACATTAAAAAGAATATCAGAAAGGAAAATCATCTTCGTGATTCGAGTTCGAGCTTCGAAAATTGTTACTCGAGTAATATTGTAAAATCGCTTTTACTTGTAAAGTGAGTCAAAGTGTAAAGGTCATCGTATCAATGGTAAGGCTGAGGAGGTTCATAAAACTTCTACTTTTAAGGGCAGTGTCGGTCATCGTTGAAATTTCGAATGATTTTCATCAACCGGTCCATCTTAGAACTTGTCTGGGAGATTAAAATTATGCTACATTTAAAATTTACCCACTAATAGATATAACCTATTTCTTTCATATCAGGAGAACTTAGTCCAAAACAATAAACTGACACTACAAAAAAAAACATGGATTAGCGACGGATTGGAAGTCCGTCGCTAAAATCAAAATTAGCGACGGAAATGCACAAAATTAGCGACGGATTGAAAACAATGTATTTAGCGACGGAAATTGGCTAAATTAGCGACGGATTTAACATGGCGCGAAAATTGAAAAAAAATTGAATTAGCGAGGGAAATCCGTCGCTAAATCTGTCGCTAATCTTTGGAAAATTGTGCCACTAACCGTTGAAGTTGATTTGACACGTGACCAGAATTAGCGAGGGAAACCCGTCGCTAAATCCGTCGCTAAATGTTAATTTTTTTTTTATAAACCCGAATCCTTTCTTTCCTCTTTCATTTCTTCTTACCACCACCACCATCATCTTCTCCCTTCAACACCACACCACCACCACACCATCCTCTTCCATTTCTTCCTCTTCCTCTTTCATTTTTTTTCCTTCTCCATTTTCCTCTTCCTCTTTCATTTCTTCCTCTTCCTCTTTCATTTCTTCTTACCACCACCATCATCATCTTCTCCCTTCAACACCACACCACCACCACCACCACCACCACACCATCCTCTTTCATTTCGTTTCCTTCTCCATTTTCCTCTTCCTCTTTCATTTTTTCTTACCACCACCACCACCACCATTATCTTCTCCCTTCAACACCACACCACCACCACACCATTTTTTTCTTCCCTTATCTCCCCAACCCCTAATCTCTCCCTCTCTCTATCTGAGAATAGCTTTATTTTTTTAAAAAAATGAGGTTAGCGACGGATTTTAGCGACGGAAATCTGTCGCTAACTTTGGTCAGTGTCAGTGTCAAATCAACTGCAACGGTCAGTGGCACAGTGTTTTTAGCGACGGATTTTAGCGACGGATTTTCCGTCGCTAATTTTAGCGACGAATTTTATTCCCTCGCTAGGCATTAGCGACAAGTGGTTTAGCGACGGAATTGGTCCGTCGCTAATTCCATCGCTAACAGTCACTAGCGAGGGAAAAACAGGCATTAGCGAGGGAAAAATCCGTCGCTAATACGCTGTTTTTTGTAGTGTGAAGTAACCCTCCTAATGATGTTTAAGCAAAATTTGTAATGAAATAGAAGAGCAAACCAGTTGGTGATTAAAAGCAGAACTCATAGGCGAATTAGCATGTTATTAAAAACAAATAACGCACAACATAAGATAGCTAGATATTTGAAGCAAAAAGGTCTCTACAATTCCACAACTACCTGTTATTCACTTCAAATTTACCCAGCTATATATAGCACAAATGTAGATATGATAGCATGACTTGTTCCATGTGTTTTCAGCATGGAACACCACATTCTAACAATGCTTCCTACTACTTACTAGATTCACTCCCACAATGGATCAATCCTTCCATATTTCCTTTAGTGTCTGAATAGCAATCTCACATGCCCCACCAACACTGATAGCCTTCCTAGCAGCCTCTTTAACTTCTGCAGCTTTGATCACAAGAGATTCATTATTCACCATCTCTTTTATAGCCTCACAAATCTCCTTTCCTTTCACCAAGCATTCTCCTTCCCAACCCCATTCTTTCTTCCACATACCCCACCCTCCCTTTGACACCACTTCTGCATTTATCTTCTGATCTCCAATATGAGGCCACCCCAAAATTGGCACACCATACCATGCTGCTTCTGTCACTGAGTTCCATCCACAATGACTCACAAACCCTCTCACATATGACCCAAAATCTCTCTTTGATCCACCCATTCTTTCACCACCAACCCTTTCTTCTTTATCCTTTCCACAAGCGCAACACCTAACACTTCATCTATCCTTTCTTCTTCTGCTCTATCAACTTTCTTATCCTTCACCACCCACAAAAACTTGTTTCCACTTCTCACCAACCCATCTCCTATCTCTCTTATTTGCTCCCTTCCTATTGCTATCCTACTCCCAAAGCCAACATACACCACAGAATCACTAACCTGATCATCAAGCCACTTCAATGGTGCTGCCTTTTGCTCAAACTTTTCAAACTCACAGGGTACCACAAAAGGACCAACTGCATAAACTGGTGGCAATTCTTTAACTACTTTTCCACTGTTTAGAGCCTCTAAGACCTTTGGTTCTAGTCCTTCAAAACTATTGACAAAAAATTCCATGAAGTTTTGTAAGCTTAGGAGTGTCCTCCTTGAATATGTTACCAAAGATACTGTTAGGGATAAAAACTGGTGGGTGAATTGATGATCTGGGTATGGCTGAAACCCCTGGAATCTCAACATCATCAACTTTAGATAAATCCATGTAGGGGAAGTAAGGACACTAAGTTTGTCAGCAATAGGAAGAAGAGGGGAAATGAGGGTCATGTCATAGATAAATGAAGATAAAGGTGGTGAGAGTGAAGTAAGTAGAGGGGAGAGAAGGTGACGAGTTACGAATGGATGCAAATTGGAGGAAAAAAGGGTCGGTAGGGGTGGCAGTAGAATCAGCCTGAGAAGGGAGAAGATGGAAATGAACTATGTTGACTTGAGGGAATGAAGAGATGAAGTGAGAAAAAATGTTTTCTTCTGCTTTGGAGACAGTAGGTTGAGGGATGATGATGAGAGTTACATGACATTGGTGGTGGAGAAGTAAGGAAGCTAACCTTAGAAATGGAGTGGTGTCCCATGCCTGAGCTTGGCAAGAGAGCCACATGAACAACTGGAGCAAGGGACATGATGATCATTTTCTGTGTTCAGGATGGTTGATGGATATGAAAATGTTACACAATGAAGTCTTGGTAGTTGGTAAATCTGAATCTGACCAAGAGAGCTCACTGACCTTCAAGAGAGTTCATTAATATTTTCTCTATAGATATTTATTAAAAACTTTCATTGAATATTTCTTTTTTAACAAGTCATGAAATGAAATCCTTTGGCTATTAACCTCCTCAATTATTGCAGCTCACTTCCAAATTCCAATCCAATCTTCCAATCTTATATTCAAAAAGGATTTATTAAAAAAATCCAATTTAGTAGGGAGAAGATACTCTATGTGTGAGAAGCTCAATTTTCAAAAAATTGACTTTTTCCCCACAGGCCAGCAGCATCCCAACAAATGTCTCATGTTCTCAGCAATACTAATAATAAGAGTAAAGCCCAGATTCGACTCTGACCATTTTTTCGCACGACGGATTCGTTCCTGACAATTTTTTTGAGACACATTGGTCCCTGACAATTTCAAAACGAGACACGTTAGTCCCTCTATCCATTTAATCGTTATCAGCTCACTAAACGTCTCCTACGTGGCACGTTAAGTGCCACGTTGTCACGTTAGATGCCACAGATGCGTTTATTTTGGGTCAAATCCGTCCCTGAAATTACAAATTTAAAAAAGGGACGAATCATTCCCTAACAATTTAATTTTTGGGACAAATTCGTCCCTGAGTCTAGGGATGGCAAAACGAGTTGAGCCCGTCGGGCCGACCCGCTAGCCCGCCAAAAAATGGCGGGTTGGGCTGGTGATTTCACCCCGCCTAACCCGCCAACTCGGCGGGCCACAAGCGGGGCGGGGCGGGCCGGGCCGGCCCGCCAAACTTTTTTTTTTCTTCTTGTTTTTATCTATTTCAAAATATTTTTTAATGTTTTTTGGCGGGTTAACCCGCTAACCCGCCTATTTTAAGCCCAAAAGTATGCTTTAAAATACATTTTTATATGTTAATTTTGATGGCGGGCCGGCCCGCCAACCCGCCAACTCACGGCGGGGCAGGGCGGGCTCAAGTTCTCAACTCAACTGTTTTGGCGGGCCGGCCCGCCCCGCCTATTTTTGGGTGGGCTCACGGCGGGGCGGGGCGGGCCGGCCCGTTTTGCCATCCCTACCTGAGTCATCTTCAACCTTAAAACTATGGTTTCTGAAACCAGAAACCATTTTTCTGCCATTGAAGGATAGAAGGACGCACTTGAGAGAGAAAAGGCCCAAAAGTAGTTGTCCCTGTAAATTCTCAGATGATCAATCACAAATGACATAAAAGGAAGAAAACGAAAACGTGATTTGTGATGGAAAATGGGGCAACTCAGGAATCGTGGGTAGATCTGATTTTGATTTGGGTTTCTTCGATTTTGATTTGCAAAACGAAAACGTGGGTAAATCTGAGCTTTTTCTTTGATCTGGATTTGGGTTTAGGGTTGAAGATTAGCGTTTCTGTTCTTTGGATTTAATCGATTTTGATTTTGATTTGGTTTTATATTCTTCAATTTTGATTTGGGTTTAAGGGTTGGTTTTTGTTCTTTTCGATTTTAATATGTTAAGAATCATGCCCCTGCATCACTCCTTCTGGTATGTTAAACTTGATTTCTGTTCTTTTCAATTTTAATTTGTTAAGCATAAGATTGAACACGGGTGATGTTTTTAATTTCCCAGATCTGGTTATTGAGCTTGGGTGATGTTTTATGGTCTCCTTCAATGGTAGAAATATGGTTTCTGGTTTCAAAAACTACAGTTTTAAGGTTGATGATGACTCAGGGACGAATTTGTCCCAAAAATTAAATTGTCAGGGACTGATTCATCTTTTTTTTAAATTTGTAATTTCAGGGACGAATTTGGCCCAAAATAAACGCATTCGTGGGACAAATTCAGGGACGAATTTGGCCCATAATAAAGTTGTAATTTCAGGTACGAATTTCAGGGACGAATTCCAGGGACGAATTCGTCCCGCGAAAAAATTGTCAGGAACGAATTCGGGCCTTTACTCTACTAATAATTAACTACTGCATTGCTCACTACGGAACAAGAAATGAACTCCAAACAGTATCTAACATTAAACCATCACATTGCAATATTGTTAAAATTAACAAACTAGCAAAAATAAAAAATCTAATTGCCGGTTAATGTGGTAGTACAACATTTAGACCGCCATTTTTATCTAATCTATCATAATTGCATCCTATTATACTTAAAGCAACTGTTTCTCTCTGTTTTGTGAAGTCTGTTTAGATTTAGAGGAAGTCTCTAAAATACCTCTTGAACACCGTGCTCCCCAAGTGAAGAGAAAGAAGATATAGGAGATGCAGAGACACGAGAAGTACATGTCAGGACAAACAACAAACATATTCACAAATCATTAGAAGGTTCATAAACATATATTCTTAATGAGTGCAAGGTTGGCCGGTGAAAATGCATGCCATTGAAAGCTCTCAATGGATATTGCTTAGAAAGTTTTAATCTCCCAAAATTACACCGACTCTAATATCTTCTCTAGACACAGTTATTCTCCCATTAATACACAAGCTCTGTGGTATTATCACTCAAGCATGGCCTTGGCAGCATCAATTAAAATTGGTCTAAAATCCGATGTAGCTCGGCCAAGCACTGTGTACCCTTCCTTGTCCTCCACATCCACATCTGCTCCATGCCTTATAAGAAGGAGGGCTGCCTGTAAACCCAACACAGAGTTAAGAAATTTGTTGTTCTCATTAGCTATATAAACCACATTGTACCCCTCAATGTAACAACAATTCTCAGAATCAATACAATTCATATTTTCACTTTTCTACTTTTTTTCTCTTATTCGTGTCTTCCATCAAGAATTCTAATAAGTAAAACTACCAAGACATATTTCTCATCACAGACAGACATTAATCTATTCTATGTACATTCTAATTACAGAAATACTGATGAAGCTAAATCTAATAAGAAAATACATCATGTATTGGTAAACAACAAAATGTTGAATGGCTAAACTGGCATTCAATGCTTCACTGTTGTTAACCAGGCATTACAAGAAAGGCCCCAGCACAATTTTAGTACAAGATGAATTATGGCATTATTGTTAAAACAATACCATTTCCGGATAAGTATACTTGCAATTGACTCAACCACAATTAGTCATTACACAACTCTTCTAAAAAGTTCACATGTAAAGAAATTTATGACATCAACAGATTATAAGAAAAATAATAAATGAATCAAGAAGTCACAGGTCAGGCCACTTATTTACTTCACAAATAGATAGGAATTTTTGCAAACAAATTCATTAAGCATGTTTTATAGCTGTAAAAAGTTAAATTGGAAAGACAGCTATATTCCTAATATCCTACTATAAAATCAGAAGAGGAACATCTACAACTAATACGGATGGATTTCTGAGAAATATTGTGAAAGGAACCCTGTAAATGTATACTTACACTTTTATACAGTATACACACAAGAGCGCATGTGAAAGCATAGATAAGCATACCTCTTTGTTATAACAAATCACAGCACTCATAAGAGGAGTTTGACCAGCTCTATCAACAGCATCAACATCTGCTCCCTCTTCAATCAAAAGTTCACACAACTCAGAATTTCCAGTGCTAGCTGCCCGATGCAATGGGGTGCAACCAACCTGATCATTGTACAAGACATAATCAAATTGTTATAATGTCATCTTTAGCAATGTGAATATGGATTAGGAAAAACGAGTTGCATTTATTTAAACCATAGTCATATTGCCTTAAATATATCGAATATGTCAGTGCTACAACCTTGTCTTTTATATTAATATTGGCATCATGGGAGATGAGTATTTCAGCAATCTTCGACCGGCCTTTGCTGGCCGCATAGTGTAAAGCAGTGCGACCCCCTTCATTTTTCAGATTAACATCAGCTCCTACAAAAATCGAAAAGGAACATTCAGGAAATGTTGATGAAATTTTCTGCAATGTATATGAAATAAAATAATGAAAGGTATTGGTTATTGTTACTGCATCTTATTACTTGTTTAGTGAAGTGAACCTTTAAGGACTGTTCCATATTTTCAAACATACAGATCAACACATAATAACAGCCTATATCATATGATTAATCAACTTATATGAACCGAAAATTAACAGAAAATTGAGAGGACAACTAAGAAGCACAAATGTGATCTCGAGGCACAAATACAACTCGAAAGACACAATAGATACATCAAATTCTAAAATTTATTGGACATGACACAACTACAGTACAACATATAAACTAGTATAAACTATTTTTTTTTTGAATATATTAGTATAAACTAATTAATTAACATAAAGTAATGCAATTGGATGTATCAAAGTACTGTGTGTCCAACACAACAAGGGTAGGGATTTCTTGTTGACAAATGCTCAACAAAAAACGGTTAACACAAATTTTAATCAGCTGGTATGAGGATGAAGAAAGCTAAAATTCCAATGTTAATCCGCGATCTGAAGAAAGCTTAAATATGGCTACAAAGTGGGGGAAAATGCATAGACATTATGAAGATGAAGATGATAAATTTCCAACTCTATTGTTGAAATATAAAAGCAACTAAACAGCATACCCTCACAAATAAGATCACCAAAAAGGAGAAAAAAGGAAGAAAAAAAGTACATATGCATCTTTCTTAAAAATGAAGTCCTACACTACACCTAAGTTAAACAGAAGCAAACATAACAGTCTCAAGGGACACACATTAACCATTTATCCACTTAGCTCACAGCTCAATCAATTTTTACAATATATAAATAAATGAATAACAAGAAGCCTCTCAATAAAAAAAATGACCTTTGCTTAACAAAGCCTCCAATATCTCCAAATTCCCAATACTGGCAGCAGAATGAAGCGGTGCCCAGCCTTCTTCATCAGAACTATTTATGACCTCAGCAGATGCATCAGAAGAAAGTAATATCTTCACCACCTGATAGATTAAGATTACAAAAACACAATCTTCAAATTTTAATATCAAATTCAATTCACTAACAAGGGTAAAAAAAGAACACTTTTTTAAGACAATTGAAGAGACTCTTTTGAAGAAGGGTAAACCTGAGAGTGACCGGAAGAAGCGGCAACGTGAAGAACAGAGCGAGCGTCTTCGTTCCGAAGAGAGAGGGCTTTGGAGAGTGTTTCAGGAGACAATGCTTCGAAGATTGAAGAGTTTCCTTCTTCCGCTGCTTTGAACAAATCCTTCTCTTCTATCTTCTCATCGTCTACTTCCATCTTCATTTTTTAGCTTAAACCAGCCAAAACAGTTCCTATTCCTTTTCTTTCGGTTTTGTTGATATGTGTTTATAGTTCTCAACAGAGGAGTAGTAGGGTTCAAGATAATTTTTTTTTGAGTTATTTCAGATCCTAATTCCTAACCGACGAAGTGTATCGCATCTTTAAAGATATAAACCTTTTGTAGTCTCAAGTGCGTCCCTCCCACTTTTGGCGACAAACACCCCCTCCCTCTTTTTTTTTAATCCCTCCTCTCCCTTTTTAATTCTGCATCGCTTATTTTTTTTTCCATACTTTTATCTAAGGTGTAATGTTAGGCAGCGTGTTTTGAAATATTTTAGAGTCTGTAAAAAAATTTATTGTTAACATATTCAAAATGTGTTTCTCAATAACCAGTTTGTTGAAATAAAATAGTAATTTCGCAATAAAGTACGTAAACAGAAATGCTTAACTGTTCAAATACGCGAGTTTTGTTTCTCAGTAACCAGTTCGATGAATAAAAATAATTTAATAACAAAATATGTAAAGTACAATGTTAAGTTTTGGTTTCGGATGCTTTTGTGTTTGAAAAAAAAAATCAACTATTCAAATATGCGAAATTTGTGCCTCATTAACCAGCGTGTTTAGGAGTCATTTAGTGCTCGGAAAAAAAACTTAACCATCAAAATACTCAAAGTTCATTCCTCAATAACCGATTTGGTAAAAAAAGTGACAAATATATAAAGAGTTATTTTAAGCAGCGTGTTTCCAGATATTTTAGCATTCAAAAGACCAACAAATAAGACTTTTTCGTATTGCGATTTTAAAAATAAATTTTAACAAGGCATGAATTTTGCATTAACTGAAGTTGTTGCCCCGTGCGAACGCACGGGTGCACACACTAGTCAAACATAACAATACGTTATTACTTAATTAGTTTGCACCGGTAATGTTTAAATTTAGGGTATCTATGTTTAGGTTGGAAAAGATGAGAAAGGAAATGAGGTCGGTAGTTTTTTTTTTCTCAAATGTGAAATATTGTATTAACGGGCAAAGGCAACCAACATTACACATACAGTAAACATGGGCTTACAGATAAGCACCAATAGGTCCGAAATAGGACATACAACAGGAATAGCTGAGACTCCTACATATTGACAGTAAGCACAAGAGGAGCCCTTGAGCATCAAATATCCTACTTAACTTAATTAACTTAACTAAAACAGCTTCTAATAAACATAAGACACAACAAACATAATCAAATCCTAAAAGCAACCAGGGCAGCCATGAACAAATTATTTCAACCAACCCTTCACAGCCTTTACCACCAAACTTGGACAGAGGTCCAGGGAGCACCAAACCCAAACCAGCTCCTCCACTGAGTAGAACAAAAGACTTCACGGCGTCAAACATCAGACCACGAATGTGGTGCAGGAGGAAAAGCGCATCTCAGAATTTCTCTGTATTTGAAGGCCAAATTCTCTCCGTATTTGAAGGCCAAATGGCCCCACAACACAAACGCAGAGAGCTTCAAAATGTGAGGTGATGACGAGGAAGGAGAATAGTTGGTCAGATCCGCACGGGTAAGACGCTAGCGCTAGCGGAGATAAGTTGTGAAAGGAGGCCACACCCAGAAGCACGGGCCATAGCAAGAAACACAACTAAGGGGCCAGATCTGGTGGATCTAGGGGATCTGGCAGTTCAGGGGGTGGAGGATTGGCAAACTCAACAACAGGAGGAGGAAGGAAGGGATCTGGTGGAAGAAGGGTGGGGGTGATTTGGAGGGTTTCAGATTGCTATCAAGAGAGGGGGAGGGTGGATGAAGATGGAAGCAGAGTGGGGTCGACAGAGCTGCATTAAGAGAGAAAGGCAGTAGCCACTGTGAGCTGCTGTTGGTGTAACACCCCAAAGCAATTCTCAGTCACTTAAATTTCCGAGTGAGTTAATTCATGCTTGTTTGGACTGAAGTGAAGTGTTTTATGAACTGTTGTAGTAATTAATTTTTTTTGATACACTAATTTGGTGGAATTATTGTTATGTGATTTAAATTGCATCTTTGTGTGTGTAATGAATTTTATTGAATGTGTGATTGGGGTATTTAATTCATACAAGCATTAGTTAAAAGGGGGCAATTAGGTGAGAGTTTAGGATTTATGGGATGATTAAACTACATTTAATTGCTAAGATTTAGTTGCCTCAAAAGACCAAAGTGCCCACTAATTTGCCTATATAAGGGAGGGAGCTGAAAACTAAACACAAAAGACACACTCACTTTCTCTTTTCAGAATTTTAGAGAGACAATATCACTTGGGAAAGAAAAGAGGAACTTGAGAGAGGGAGAGAGTGTGTACGAGAGTGAGGAAAAGAAAAGAGAGGAAGAAATGTTGAAGTTATGTCATCTCTACCATCAACCAAACTTAAACCCAAACTCCTTTTATCTTCCTTCTTTCAACATTTCACAATCCATCTCCATAAGAACACCAAAAACCATATGTAATGTTGTGTTTTTCAGATGAACAGGGCTAGACCAAGCAATTAGAGGATAAGTAAGTTGTTGTTGTGGTTACTTGAGTTTATGTGATCCTTAGGGGTCAAGTATAATTGCTTAGTCCACCCTAGTTAGTTGCTATGTAATGTGTTTTGATACTTTAGCCCTTGAGCTTGTAATCAAAGTTAATGTACTAAGTCTAAACCGTTCTTTTGGATTTGAACTATGATTAAGAAAATGACTCATGTAAATTGTTGTTCAGTTATGTCATTTAGTTATCCTTTTGGTATTTATGCCACTCGGAAGTTATGGTGATGGTTTATTTCCGTCAAGCTATGTTTTATTCAAATCCTTAAGCGGTTTAGAACTCTGAATTTTATTAAAATGGTTAACATTCCCGACTTTATGACGTCTAAAGTTTAGGAAGTTACATTTGGCTGCAGCACCGAAACTGCTCAGTTAGAGCACCAAACCCTAGCGGTGCTCCTAGGGACCAATTAGTCGGTACTCAGTCTGGTGGGTGGTTTTGTTTTGAAGGGAAAAAGTTTTCATTTCCGTTGTTGGATAAGACCAAATGAATTGGTCTTTCTATTTACATCGGTCCACGTTCATGGATTAGTGTTAATCGAAAATTTAAGCAAATCATAAATGAGAAGTCAACTTTTTTTATTCTTTATGTATGTGGTGGTAAGACTCGAATTAAGCTGAACTATTCAACTAACAGAACAAAAGAAACTAATGTTTGTCATCTTCTATTTATAATCACCAATTTGAGTATGCTTCTAATATCGATTAGTGCAAAATGTGACGCTAAAGTGCTATCATGCATACATATAACCATATCTATTGAATGTTTCAACATTACATTTTTTTTTTATAATTCTTTATGAGTTAATACCTAATTTGATCCCTCAAATTTAAGAAAAAATCACTTTAGTCCTTAATATATTAACAATATTCCTAATTAGTTTTTGAAATTTCAAAACGTTATTCAATTTAGTCCTAAAAATTCTCGGTGTCTCGTTTAGTCTCTGACTTTTAAAACTTAATATCAATTAAGTCTCTGACTTTTATAACTTAGTATTAGTTTGGTGCGTGATATCTGGTTCTATCTGAAATCAAACTGATACTAAGTTGTAAAAGTCAGGTACTTACTTGATACTATTAAGTTGACGGACTAAATTGAATAACGTTTTAAAATATCATGGACTAATTAGGAATAGGCTAAAATATATATTTATAGTCCTTGCAAATATATGTTTGATCTAGTTTAGTCTCTACAAAAGAATTGTGTTTCGTTCTTGTAAATATACATTTGATCCAATTTAGTCCTTGTAAACATAAAATTTTGTTTTTCGTCATTGCAAATATACATTTTATCTGGTTTGGTTTTTGTAATATGTAAAATATTTTATTTATGTCCTTTTTCCACTCATATTGGAGAGATTAAAATCAAATATTTAAAATATTACAATGACCAAACTGGATAAAACATATTTTTGCAGGGAGGAAAAACAAAATTTTATTTTTCAAAGACTAAACTGGATCAAACATATATTTGCAATGACGAAAAACAAAGTTTTATTTTTACAGGGACTAAACTGAATCAAACGTATATTTGTAGGGACTAAACACATATTTAAGTCTTAAGAATATTAATGTCGGGACTAAACTGAACTTTTTTAAAATTTGTGGGACTATATTTGCTTTTTTTTAATGGCAAACATATATTAGAACCATAAGAGGATAAAGGGATACCCAAACCCATACAAAAGTTGCAAGACAAAGAAACAAAACCGAAAATAATACACTAAAAATGTGTATAGCTACGTTGAGAATACTACAATTTGGTGAAGTAATGGAGTGTGATTTCGAACATAATATTTTTTTCTTCGGTTTAGACAAAATGACAAAATGATAAATAAACACTAAAAACACATTTTGAACATAATATGATTAGCTAGCCTTCAAACAAACAGCTTCTACTATAAGTATTATTTAAACCTTGCTGCAATTACAGATTGGTCTCCATTACTCGCATGTTAAAACTACAATCTACTATTTGGAGCTTACAATTGCTCCTACATTCATTGATTAAATGCTGTGTAGATTGGATTGGATATGTGGTTGCCTACTCGATTCAACAATGAACTCAGATTTGCGGTTGATGCAGTCAAGCAATCTAGGCTATTGAATAGATATCCTCCACTCTCTACCAACAAACTAAATTGCTTAATTGCAACAACTGCATCATTATTTGATTATAGAAAATTCAAATTCAACTCCTCTTTACGCAACAAACTAAATTGCTTAATTGTAGTTACTGCGTCATTGTTTGACTATAGAGAATCCAAATCCAACTTCTTGTTTGAAATTCTCCTTAAGCTCCCTGGATAGGCTAAGTTGTTGAGTACTTTAAACAAGGAGTTGAAATTGGATTCCCTATCATTAAAGTTGTCATAGTTGAGCAATTCAGCCTATCAAAAAAAAAAGATCATCATCACTAACCTGAAAAAATAACTAAAAGAAGTGGCAGGGGATGCACATTAGAAAAGAAAAGGGGTGTCAATAGTACATACCTTCCAACTTTGCCTTCACAAAAATGATGCCTTTAAGCGCTCACACAATAATAATGCGATTGGGCTGTTAAATATTGCATTTCCACAATGACGTTATTCTTATACTTTATTTTTTACACTTCTACTCCACACCTCCCTTTGATTGAAAAAATAATGAAAAATATTTTACCATCTTTCTCTTTCTTTTTTTTTCTAGTTAAAGGAAGGCATGGAGTATTTTAGTGTAGAAAATAAAGTGTAGGAGTAACATAATTGATGATTTCTAAAACCTTACTCATGCTTGCAAACTTCTGCTTAAAAGGACACCAAATCAACCTGCAATATTTTTCTGAAATCTGAAAACATTATAACATATATAAGGCGTGATAAAAAGATATGTAACACTAGCAAAACTATTTTTTGCAAAATCAACATTACCATTTCATAATCATAATGCAATGTTAAACCATATTTAACAGGTTGGCTCAAAGGGGTGACCTGAGAACACAAATTAAATTAGCAATTAACAGATCATATACCAATTGATGATATGGCTGTGCAACTAATTAATCCAACTTGTGTTCTCAGATTCACTCCTCTGAGATAAAACCATATATTATATGCTATAACAGATATAATGAGAAAGACAACATATTAGCTTTCTGGGTTCGACGCATTTCATTTTATAAGAAAAATATCTTATGACATAAGTTGCCATGTCTCTGTCACGATTTCACTATGTTGTCATTTGTAAAACATAACTTTGTTTTTATTTATTTTATTTTAAAAATGTTTCTTTATATTTAATATTGAATGTGTTTGAGTGATATAATATAATAATAATGACTCATACCCTGTCAGGCTGTCACCGAATAACAACTATGTTGTCATTCTATGGACACCGTGAGATAGATGTTCTCATCTTTCGTACATTATTTGAATAAATTACCATAGCCTCGCGTTTTCTTTGAAACAGCAGCACACACTTTAATTAGAAAGGGACATAGAAAGAAAAAATGAATTAAAATAAATGTAGTTTTACTAGAGAAAAAGACGCAAAATATCATGTCAGAAAAAAAAAACCGTAAACATTTCTAAAATCTGAACATGGAATTTTGTTCCTAAACCGCAGGGCTTTTCATGGTTCAGTTCAGTTTTGTTCCGAACCGAATTGATTGAAACAGTTCGGCGAACTGAACTGAACCGTAATAATAGTTCGATGAACTGAACTGAACTGTAACCGAACTGAACTACATTGACAGTTCAGTTCAGTTCGGTTCACAGTTTTTTATTTCCGAACTGTTTAGCTTAAAAACTGAACTTTTAATAATTATTTTTTCCAAACTTATGGGCCCGAACTGTTTAGCTTAAAAACTGAACATTTAATAATTATAGTTTTTTTTTTCGCAATTTTTCACGAACCGTCAATCAGATGAATAGTTTTTCCGAACCGTCAAAAGGTAATAACTAAGTCTAGAACTGTTACGACATTTAAAACCAAAATGAACCAATTACGGTCAAACTTTAAAACCCAACATTGCAAAATAAACTATTCCCTACTTCCTCTGTCTCTCTCTCTGCCATTGCAAAATACATATATTGCATAAGCTCTCTCTCTTCTCTCCCTTCAAGCTTCATAAGTGCATATGCATATATCCCTTTTGCACTCCAGCCTCATCATCTACCTTCCAAGTAAATAAATGAAGTGTTACTTAATTTCAAAAAAGAAAACTTCTCTTTTACTGACATACTACCACACATATACTTGTTTTTTTCATAAAAATTCAAGCAATTTTACTGTTGGAATGCTGTGATCTCATTCTATTGATTTCCAAAATCACTTTTACTATAATCTGCCTATCATATTTTAACATAAAGCTTCACTCTTTTTCTTCTATTCCTGATACCTCTAATGCTCTTTAAACAATTGCAGAATCAAAACATGAAACAAAAACCCAATCAAGCAGTTAAAGAGTTCAATATTATTATTGGAACTATTTGTTTTTCATAAGAAAGTATCAAAAATGTTGTTGATTACATGATCACAGTGTCTATATAGCATATCAATGGCTTTCCCTACTTTGATGGCTGATCACAATTCACAAATATCTCCAAAAATCAAAGACTTTACCTTAGGAACTGAAGCTTTAAAAAGTCCAACTTCAACTCTTGACAAAAGAATTTTAACATAAACTGAACCAGTAACACAAAAAGCAAGTCAAAAAGAGGACTCCATGTGCAAACTTGAGAATCTAAAGGGTCCAAGAGAGGACACCTTATTTATCAAAAAGAATGCAAGGGAGTATGAGTATTACCACTAATTGGGGCACAAGAACGTATCAAAACAGCAGCTCCAGCACCTTCCTTATCAACAACAACATTCAACATCATGTGCAAACCAAATAAATTATTTCCTTCCTCAGTCATCAAGGTTAACACCACGATCTTGAGAGCATATTTCTGCACAAAAAAAATTATTTCATCCGTAAAACGACAATATGAACCAAATAAATAAAATGTGGTTACAAATTTACCTTGATCAAATCTAAGGATCTCCTCAGGATTCTCATTGTTAAATAGATAGTGAGGTTGCCCTTTCAACCAATCTTGCAAGCAAACAAGCCCTTCTAACATTGTGTGTTTTAAGCAGCAACGATGGTCGCCGAGTACTCTTCCTCCCGTGCTGAATGCACATTCGGATGCTACCGTTGAGACAGGAATTTCCAACACCTCTCGAGCTATGCTTGAAAGGATGGGGAACCTTGCGAAGTTGACTTTCCACCAACCCAAGATATCAAAACTTACATGTTTGTTGTAAGGTTCAGGTGCTTCCTTCAAATACTTGTCGATCTCTGATTGTGGATCAGCTGTACGCCCAGTTTTTCTTAGATAGATGTACATCGAATCCTCTTCATCATCATCATCATCATCATCCAACTGTGAGTTTGGTTGGCTAGTAGGCTCTATACCTTGATATTGAGCATAAAGTGATTTTAGGGAAGTCGTCACTTTTAGCTTCAATTCGGTGGCCGATACATCATCAACACATAAAACACCAATATGATACTCCACAAATGAATACTTCATCCTAGGATCAAGGATGACAGTAATCCATAGCAAAATGTTGATTGAGCCGGGAACCTTACAATTCGATTCTAAACTTCATCCTAGGCTTTCTTTGTTTCTTTCGGTTACTGCGCTGAACTTAAAATAACAGTTCGGTTCTAAACTGTTTGTAATAGTTCGGTTAGTTTTGGTTCAGTTCAGTTTTTTGCTAACTATGAACAGCCCTACTAACCGGACGGATTGATATCTTTGGAGGCATGGCCAAGAACGTCTTACTCGAAAAAGCAGAAGAAACACAGGCGATCTCACTCTTTGGTCGGCCAGCTGCACACGACACACCAAAGATCATCGCACTTCATCAATCAGGCCCTCCCTCTATAAGGGCAGACATGGCATTCATTAGAATTTCATTATTCTCTCCCTTTGTCTTGTAATGGCCATACCAATCATTTTATCAATTATTGCTAATTAACTCGACTAATACGTCCAGAGAGGCAAAGAGAAGGACTAGCAATTCAGTTCATAGACTTTTATTCTCATATTCTTGATATGTCGGTTCACTAATAGACTAGAACTTTGGCACCTGTTGTATGGCCCAGTGAAATTTAACCCTACACCACCCACTCTATAATTTTTCTTTCCAAGCAATTTCAATGGTGAATACACGAAATGGCGCGAATGGATCAACTGCCAATGGCGGTGATCTACAACTGGATAAACTATTCGCTACAATACAAGCATTGTAGGCTCAGAATTAATGAAGAGTAACAACGGAGAAATGAAGAGCAGCGCCTTCGCTCTTAGGCGTTGGAGGGGAGGGAAAGGTAGCTACAAGAACAACTAATTGAGATGAAAAGATTCACCCATGTAGTTGAAGCCACTAGGACTCCTTTAAGGGCTTTTCAACCACTCTCAGAGGAAATCCAAGCAGCGGAAATACCCCACAGGTTTAGGAAACCCGTCATTGGTGTGTACAATGGCACCGATGACCCCTAGAGCCATGTTAATGCATTTCAGACCCAGACGTTCATTAGTGGTGGCAATGATGCCATCAGTTGCAAGATGTTCGCAGGGACCCTAACAGAAGTAGCACTCGAGTGGTTTAAAGGACTACCATCTCACTTGGTCGCTGGTTTCAAAGACCTTGCTAGTCGATTTGACTAGCAGCTTTTGGCTAACAAAAAGAAAAAGGTTGAGTTAGCCGATTGATTTGATCTGCGCCAACGACCCAAGGAACCCCTCAACGGTGTCTTGGATCGGTTTAACATGGCAATCGTCATGGCCGAAGATACGGATGAGAAATTCTTCGTTGCGACCGATTGAAAGTACTGAAAAATAGAGGGTTCAGCGAAGCACTGTCCATTTGTAAACCACAAACTATGGACGAGAGCGGACACGCATATGGAGGCCAAGGAGACTGCAGAGGTAAAAAGGGGAGAGATGCAAAAGAAACAAAGAAAGCCAAGTACTCAACTGATCGGTTAGACGAACCACGGGACCAACTGCACCCTTCCCGAAGGCTTGACCAAGGTAACCGAGCAAGAAGTCGTCCCTCCAAACCGAACTCGGACATCACTTACACTCCTCTCAGTGCCAAATCCTCGACCATCCTTAATGAAGCAATGAACAATGGAACACTAAAACGACCATCCCCTTTTGTGGGAACAATGGGAAAAAAAATACTTAATGTTGCGACCGAAAAATCCGAAGGAGGGATTCTTCGTTGTTTTTGAACAATGGAGCCGCCATCAATATTTATTTTTAGGAAAACATTGAAAAAAACCTTTGTTTTTGGGTTTGGGGGTCGATTAAGTGCGGGGAAGGTACTAGCACCCCGCAACATCCTAAAAAAGGTAACCTTTTTTAGGATGTTGCGGGGTGCTAGTACCTTCCCCGCACTTAATCGACCCCCAAACCCAAAAACAAAGGTTTTTTTCAATGTTTTCCTAAAAATAAATATTGATGGCGGCTCCATTGTTCAAAAACAACGAAGAATCCCTCATTCGGATTTTTCGGTCGCAACAGCTGGCGACTCTGCTGGGGAATATTTAAGAGGGTCAAGCCTAATTTAGTTAAATGTGTAGATATTTGTTAGTTTAGTACTTTATTTACCCTTAGCCCTTCTATTCGCACGTCTATTTCATTTATCTGTTTATTTGCTTTATTGAACCTTAGGGTAGAAAACCTTTGCACTATTATCTGTATTTCTTTTGCAGCACGGGTAGTTTAGGTTGCTTATATCACACACATCAATTAGACTTGTTTATTGCACACACTCTTGAGCGGGGCCCTATACCCGGGTCTAAAAAAAACCTAGGACGAGTGGAGGCGATTAGTGTCAGTCATTCTGGATTTTATCTGTCTGACTCTCATGAAAGCCTCAGCCAGAGTACGCTCTTTCGTGGTATCCCACACCAGGTAGCTCGCTATCGTTGTGGGTCATATCACGAAAGAGATTTCAGCTCTGGAGACCCTTGTGAGGAAGTGATTAGAGCCACCTGAGAGATTGATCACACAAGTAGCCCTAGACCGTGACCTATATATACGACCTAACCTATTTAGGACACAAGGGCAATTCACCTACCCGTTGCATCATCACAAAAACTTTTTTTTTTTTCAAAAAAAATCAAATAATGAAAACCATTTACTCTTTTTGCCCTTTACATATATTTTATGTGACATGGTTAATGTTTCTCAAAATTTGAATCACCAAAATTTTCTCTGTAACGTCATTCTTTAATTCATCATACATCATCGTTATTTCAAAAAAATAATATACAAAAAAAATCCTCACATGCATGCTATTCATCTCATTTAGGTTTGCCGGGAATTGTAAGAGGCTCAAAAGTTTTGTCATAAGCAAGGCGATATGGGATCAAACTGTGAAGCAATCCAAGCTCTGAACTACCCTATAGTAAAACAGCCTAATCTGACAAGTCTAAGGGAATGTGCTGGTCGATTGCCGCCCATCGAGCGCAGGTCTTTTGATAGAGCGTATGGGAAGATTATTATGTTACTACAATTGGACGTGCAAACGGAGGCCATTGCCGCTTTGAGCCAGTTCTACGACTCTTCATTAAGGTGCTTCACCTTCAAAAATTTCCAGATGGCACCTACCCTGGAAGAATATACACAGATCTTCGGCTTTCCTCAACAAGACAACGGACCCTACCAGTATCAGGGACAATACTACACAGATGAGAAACTCGCCTCAATGTTACAAACCAGCAAAGAGAATTTGAAGCTTCGGAAGAAAAATCGAAATGGCATTGCAGGATTCCCACAAGAGTATCTGGAAAGCCAAATGAAATCCTTCGCCGACGCCAGAAATTGGGGTCCTTTTAAGCAGGTGTTAGCTTTGACCATCTTTGGCGTTGTCTTATTTCCACGCCTTGAAAGATATGTGGACACAACAGCTATTGGCGTCTTCTTATCCTTCAAGGATCCGATTCCAGCCATGCTTGCAGACACTTACTGTACTTTCACTCATTATAGTGAGTTAAGAGGAAAAAGGGTATCCTGCTGCCTGCACGCCTTGTATGTTTGGCTTCTCACCCATGCTTTCGTTAACAAAGTCAGAGTAGAAGGCCCAATTGAAGATGCCAGAGGGTGTGAGGTGAAGACAATGAACACTAGTGAATGGTTGCAAGTGCTAGGGGGCCTTCATGAATACAAGGTTCGTTGGCACCCATCATGGTGGAAAGATAGGCCCGCAGTAGTTTTTCGATGTGGAAACTTTCAAAACGTCCCGCTCATGGGGACAAGAGGATGCATAAATTACAATCCTTCTCTAACTCTAAGACAGCTGGGGTACCCCATGCGAAATCCGCCCACCGAAGACATGTTAATCCCTTTTTACCTCCATGAAGGAAGCCCAAAAGAGGTTGACATGCTCCGGAAGATTTCTCAAGCGTGGGATATGGTCGTCCGCAAGGGACAAGAGCTTACTAAGAGGAGCGGCGATAAGGAAACCACCTTTCGTCAATGGCTCCAAAAGAGGATCCAAGACACCCGATTGCCTTACCAAAGTGCACTATGGGTTGAGGAAGAAATACCCGAACCTACCCTTCCCACTGTCGAAGATTTAGATAAGCTTAAAATGGCATTGTCAAAGGCCGAGGAAGAAAAGAAGGGCTTGCAGACAGAGTTAGAGAAAGTGCTCCTAAAAAACTAGAAGTTGGAGGAGGAGAACGCAAGTAAGTCAGTGGCCATTGAAGACAGTCGCAAGCAGCTCAAGATTGAACAAAGGGACAAACTAGACGTTCAAAAGTACCTAAGAGGGGCGAAAGAGGAAATAAAACGTTACAACCTGAAAATGAACCAAGCCATCGATGATGCATACAAGTGGAAAAAGTTATGGGAAGAATCAATGATTGCTGAAAAGACCGCACAGAGCCTGCTAATGGTATCAAAAAGAAAGTCCCGGATGATGGCAGCCGAGTTTGAAGAGCAAGTGAAAAGTATCAAGCAGGATAAAGATACCATTGAAGAGATACTCCGACAATACCAACAAGCCTTGAGAAAGGAGCATGAAAAATCTGATGAGCTGAACGACCATATCAGATATCAAGAGGAGGTTTACCACCAGTTGGAGACAGAAAGCATCTATTGGGAGAACCGCTTTGTGGAGTTGGTCAGCAGGATAGAAAACCATGAAGCCTTCATAGAGTTGAAGAATGAAAGCTTATACTGGAAAGACAGATTCTCAAAGTTGGCATGGCTGGCCAATCAAGCTATCACGAGAATCCCCAAACGTCTAAAGGAGGCTGACGCGGCAATGCACCCGTTTAACACCCCGGTCCAAGTTTCCGAATTCATGGAGTTTTGCGAGGTTCTGATTGCCGAACTCCGGGAGAAGGCTGACAGCACTACTAGTAGAAAAAGAGGGAGGAGTGGAAAAATGAAAGCCATATGTATTTGAGTGAAATTTAAAGAACATTGTACTTTTCTTTTCGAAGTTTTATTTCCAAAAATGTTGTACTTTCCTCCATCAATGAAGTTTGTTTGTCTCACATGCTGATCCTTTATCAAATATTGTGGAACTTTAATCTGTGTACTTATGACAAATCAGGATGCGCTTGCAATTCCCGACCTAAAACAATAAGACTCATGCACACATGCATCATTCGCATTTTCATCCATTTATATACTCATACATATACTCATACCATGTGTCCCACCAACAGAGAGTAAAAGACAAGCTGGTGCGTCAACATCGCTATTGGACTCGTTCTCAGGCCAGAAACATGGAAGAAAACCAGGACAATCCGCCTCAAGATATCCCGGATCAAGGCAATCCACCTCAACCTAGGCAATCAAGAGCTTAGGGCAGAGATAGATGGGATGAAAGAACAGATGACTGAAATTTTGAAGGTTCTACAAGCTTTGAGGGACAAAGACACAAGTGAAGATGTCTCCGCTGGGAACACGGAAAATCAAGTTACCAACCCTCCTCCTCCCAATGGACTCGGGATCCCACATACAGTGCCCCCCACTGGGACAAATGACCAGGGTTACATATGGCCTCCTTACGGACTTCCACAAGGTTACACACCTCCGACAGTCGATGCTAGTCCAGAAGACGGTCCCTCGGGAGTCGCGGGCCAACAACAGCTTACACCAACGGGTCACGATGGAGATTATTCTCTTGCTCGGGTACTCATTGACAATGGTTCATCTTTGAATGTATTACCCAGATCAACCATGGAGAAATTAGATGTGGACTGTTCATACATGAGACCAAGCTCCATATTAGTCAGGGCCTTTGACGGATCGAAAAGGGAAGTCATCGGAGAAATGGAATTACCTGTGCAAGTAGGTCCGGAGCACTTCGTGGTGACCTTCCAAATAATGGATATTGCCCCATCTTACAGTTGTCTCTTGGGAAGGCCGTGGATCCACTCTGCAGGGGCAGTTCCCTCTTCTTTACACCAGAAGCTCAAGTTCATAGTCAACAATAAGCTGGTGGTTATTTTCGGTGAGGAAGAAATGCTGATAAATAAGTCCGCTCCCACTCGTTACATTGAGGCTGCTGAAGAGTCTTTCGAAACTTCCTTCCAAGCATTGGAAATCGCCAATACATCTGCTATGTTAGAACCCAAGCTATCCAAGACTGCCGTGATGGTTGCTAAGTTCATGTTAGGAAAAGGCTACCAAGCTGGAGGAGGCTTGGGAAAAACCGGACAGGGGATCCTGACGCTAATACAGCCAGAGGAGAACAAAGATAGGCATGGGATAGGATATCAGCCCAATCGCACTGACAAGAGAAGGATTGTGGAGGAAAAGAAGGAGCAGAGGTTAGCCAGGCTTGAGGACAGGGTGCCAAATACGAAGAGGATCATGATCTGCGACATCAAGGAAAGCTTTCGGAGTGCGGGAATGTTGAACCCCAATCAGATCGCCGCAGTTGAGGACGATCTGAGCGTTGAAGAAGGTGTCGTCAGTCTTGTACGCCCTTGTCCTGCAAACAAAAGGCTCAAGAATTGGGAGATCATTGATTTTCCTGTGGTTTTTAGTTCAAAGTAATGTTTCTATAATGTAATCCTCTGGCTCTGCCCAAGGCCTTAGGATATTTCATTCGGGCACGCATGTTTTCCTTTCAATATTAATATCAATGCAACGTTATTTCAGTTCCCAATAAACCCCCGTTCTCCTTTTCTTTTTACATTCGCTTCTTATTTTCTTTCATTCGTTTTTATTCCGTTAATTTACACTAATGCAGATCCGAAAAAAACGTCTTTGAAAATAACAACGCCAATAATCCATATTGTAACTTTGATCACCCCATCAATCAAACTGAGGAAGATGTTGAGGATAATTGGGAAACCCCTCCAGAGTTAATGAGAATGATGGAACAAGAGAAAAAAATAATCGAACCCCACGAGGAATCACCTGAAACGATCAACTTAGGCACGGAAGAAGACAAAAAAGAAGTTAACATCGGCACCACATTGAAAGACAGCGAGCGAGAGAAATTGGTTAGGTTGTTGTTTGACTATGTTGACGTCTTCGCATGGACATACCAAGACATGCCCGGACTGGACCCCAACATAGTCGAGCATAAGTTACCAGAAAAACCAGAATGCCCGCCGGTAAAACAAAAGTTAAGAAGGATGAAACCAGAAATGTCACTGAAAATCCGAGACGAGGTTAAGAAACAGTTCGATGCTGGGTTTTTAGCAGTAGCAAAATACCCTCAATGGATAGCCAATATTGTACCGGTCCCAAAGAAAGACGGGAAGGTTCGGATGTGCGTCGATTATCGAGATTTGAACAGAGCCAGCCCCAAAGATGACTTCCCTTTGCCTCACATTGATGTCCTGGTAGATAGCACTGCACAACACTCTCTGTTCTCCTTCATGGATGGATATTCCGGATACAACCAAATTAAGATGGCCCCTGAAGACATGGAGAAAACCACCTTCATCACCCTCTGGGGAACCTTCTGTTACAAAGTAATGCCGTTCGGACTGAAGAATGCTGGTGCCACGTACCAAAGGGCAATGGTCGCATTGTTCCATGATATGATGCATAAGGAAATAGAGGTTTACGTGGATGACATGATTGCAAAATCCAAGACTGAAGAAGAGCATATCGTCAATCTGCAAAAACTCTTTGAACGTCTCAGGAAGTTCAAACTCAGATTAAACCCTGCCAAATGCACCTTCGGTGTAAGATCGGGAAAGCTGTTGGGTTTCATAGTCAGTCAGAGGGGAATAGAAGTAGATCCAGCCAAAATACGAGCAATACTAGAAATGCCGGTACCGAGTACTGAAAAAGAAGTTCGTGGTTTCCTGGGAAGATTGAACTACATCTCTAGGTTCATATCGCAGCTAACATCTACATGCGAGCATATCTTCAAGCTTTTGTGCAAAAACCAAGAAACAAAGTGGAATGATAATTGCCAAGAAGCCTTTGAAAAGATCAAGAAGTACCTCCAAAATCCGCCGATTCTGATGCCGCCTGTGCAGGGCAGACCTCTCATCCTGTATCTAACAGTGCTAGACAAGTCAATGGGTTATGTACTGGGGCAACATGATGACTCCGGAAAGAAGGAACATGCCATCTACTATCTAAGCAAGAAATTCACCGAGTGCGAGACAAGATACTCATTGTTGGAAAGAACGTGTTGTGCTCTGGCCTGGGCTGCACGTCGTTTGAGGCAGTATATGCTGAGCCACACGACTTGGTTGGTATCTAAAATGGACCCAGTCAAGTATATTTTTGAAAAACCCGCACTCACAGGGAGGATCGCTCGCTGGCAAATGCTACTATCTGAATACTACCTTTTATATGTCACCCAAAAAGCAATCAAGGGTAGTGCATTGGCTGAGTACTTGGCACACCAGCCCATCGAAGATTACCAATCAATGCAGTGCGATTTCCCAGACGAAGATATAATGGCTCTATTCGTAGAAGGGAATCCTCCGGACAACGAAAGGTGGAGAATGTTATTCGACGGCGCTTCTAATTTATACGGGCACGGGGTCGGAGCTGTACTGATCTCTCCTGATAACCGCTTCGTACCGTTTACCGCTAGACTGAGTTTCTACTGCACCAACAACATTGCAGAATATGAAGCGTGCATCCTAGGCATCAAAGCAGCCCTTGAATGGAAAGTCAAAAGACTCGATGTATATGGGGACTCAGCTTTAGTCATCCATCAGACAAAAGGTGATTGGGAAACCAGGGATTCCAAATTAATTCCTTATCATGATCACATCCAAAAGATGGTTGAACAATTTGAAGAGATCACTTTCCATCATCTCCCTCGCGAAGAAAATCAGTTGGCCGATGCTTTGGCGACTTTGTCATCAATGTTCAACATCAATAACGACAAGAGTCTGACATTCATCCGAATCCAACATCGAGACCTACCGGCACATCATTGTGTGGCAATCGAAGAAGAGCCTGACAGTAAACCTTGGTATTACGATATCAAGCACTATATCACAAACAGAGAATATCCTCCTGGTGCCACCGAGAATGATAAGAGAACACTTAGGAGGCTGTCAATGGGTTTCTTCTTAAATGGGGAAGTGCTTTACAAGAGAAATCACGATATGGTCCTCCTCAGATGTGTAGCAGAAGAAGAAACAGAAAGAATTATGAAAGATGTCCATGAAGGCTCGTTCGGCACCCATTCTAATGGGCACACCATGGCAAGGAAAATCTTAAGGGCTGGCTACTACTGGTTGTCAATGGAGACTGACTGCTTCAACTACGTCAGAAAATGCCACAAATGTCAAATCTATGCCGACAATATCCATGTACCACCTGCCTCTCTGAATGTCCTAACAGCACCATGGTCATTCTCAATGTGGGGAATGGATGTCATCGGTCCCATCGAACCCAAGGCATCAAACGGACATCGTTTCATTCTTGTCGCTATTGATTATTTCACCAAATGGGTCGAGGCCGCTTCTTACGCCAGTGTAACAAAATCAGTGGTTGTTAGGTTCATAAAGAGAGATTTAATTTGCCGCTACGGTCTTCCAAATAAGATCATCACGGACAATGGGACAAACCTGAACAATAAGATGATGAAAGAGTTGTGTGACGACTTCAAAATCCAGCATCATAATTCCTCCCCATACCGTCCAAAGATGAATGGGGCAGTTGAGGCAGCAAATAAGAACATAAAGAAGATCGTGCAAAAGATGGTAGTGACCTTCAAGGACTGGCATGAAATGTTGCCCTTCGCTTTGCACGGGTATCGGACCTCTATCCGCACGTCAACGGGGGCAACACCATTCTCACTAGTATATGGGATGGAAGCAGTTCTTCCCATCGAGGTGGAAATACCCTCCCTGCGTATGCTAATGGAAACAAAATTGGAGGAAGCAGAATGGGTTCAAGCTCGTCTGGATCAGTTGAACCTCATAGAAGAAAAGAGAGTAGTTGCTTTGTGTCATGGGCAGTTGTACCAACAACGAATGAAAAAGGCTTATGATAAAAAAGTGCGCCCCCGCCAGTTTCAAGAAGGAGACCTCGTGCTCAAGAAGATGTTGCCTATCCAAAAGGATTCCCGTGGAAAATGGACCCCTAACTATGAAGGACCTTATGTGGTAAAGAAGGCATTCTCTGGAGGAGCATTGATTGTCACAAAAATGGACGGTGAAGACCTCCCACTCCCAGTGAACTCGGACGCAGTCAAGAAGTACTATGCCTAAAGAAATATATGGAAAAAAGAGAAAGATGAGCCAAGCAAAAATAAGCTCGCTAGGTCGAAAACCCGAAAGGGCGGCCTAGGCAAAAATTAGAGCGACCCGGTGGACTGAAAACTCTAAAGAGCAGTCTAGGCAAAAATTAGGGTCAGAAGTTGGACTTTGAGCTACAAAGGCAGTCAATACCTCCGAAAGTTGGATAATGAATGCTCCAAGTTATGTTAATGGGCGATTGGCGTTATTACTTCAAAGATACAAACAATCAAAAGATCAGCTTTCCTTTTTTTCTTTTTCTTCTCTTTTTTGTAGTTTAAACTCCCAATGTAATTTTCAGCCAGCGCGACCTTCTGCGCATTTGTTTTCCATTTGAATATTAAACACTTCCTTTATTCTCTCATTTCCCTATTATCGTAAAAATAACGTTCATGGTAGACGATACTGAATTGCGAAACATGTGCATGATCACAAGCATTATAGTCATTGCGAAATTTCTAAAAATCACAAAAAGAGATGATCTCTCATAAAGTTGCAAAAAGGACAAATGCATAATCACTTCAGCAAATCTTAATAACCCGCACTTTGGCACCACTGCTTAAGGCAACCCTCGTATCCCACGTCAAGAGTCATGCGAGTTTGATGATGCCAGCAAAGTCAATAAAGAGCTAAAGAGCAAAAAGAGCAAAAGAGCAAGAAAAGAAAATGAAAAAAGAAAAAAGCCAAGAACAAAAGCCAAAAACAAAATCATTCCACATCATGTCATCAATTACTTAACTACATGCACGCATGCATCATTCATTGCAAGTGTCTGTTGAGATAATTTTAGTATGTATCGTTAGCACCAATTCTTCAGACCCCCGGCGGTCCTTCAGAGCCCGGGCGCTCCTTCAGAACAACAATGGTCCTTCAATCCAGATCGCACGTCGCGTTATCGAGCAACCGACGGATCATCCGGCCCCAGGCCCTTCAGACTAGCTGTGTCCGCCTAAAAAAAACAGTGCACGTCCTTCGTGGTTATATCAGTTCCGGACCTGATTAACCCTAATGGCCGCTCGAAAAGAGGCCACCCCCAGACCGTATTACTAGTACCATAAGCTAGTTGCGCTCCTTCAGACCCATCGGTCCCTCAGGCTTAGGCATGCCCTTCAGACCCCGACGGTCCCTCAGTCGAACGCAAGTCGATGCGCCAAGCATTGATTTTGAACTAGACCTTCAGAGCCCCAGTGCTCCTTCAGAGCCCCAGTGCTCCTTCAGATCCCCAGCGATCCTTCAGATCCCCAGCGATCCCTATTTACTTTCTGTCTAAAGCAACCCAGTTTTCATAAGTTTAAAAAAAAAAACAAAAAAACCTCAGTCTGGACAAAATTAGTGTCTTTCTATCTTTATTTCTATTTTCCTCGAGAAATTTGGAACCCCTCCGATTTCCTAGCAAAATATAAATAAAGAGGGGCAGCTGTAATACCCTAATTTTGTCCTATCCAAAAATAAGAAATTTTATTTATTTTTAATAAAAATAAATAAAATTTCTTATTTTTGGATAGGACAAAATTAGGATATTACACTTAAGCTTATTGCATGTACAACCAGATGGACAGACACACAACTGATGACCGTTAGACCCTGAAGTAGCAAATAGAGCAGGTCATCTAGAGAGGCCATTTGAAGAAATTTGTCAAAGGATCTGACAGCGACGATGAACCACGTAAACAACAAATGAACAGTCTCAAGGCCAAACCCTCTAAAAAGAGAGGGGGAAATCAAAACCAAGGAAATGTCGAAGAAAAGGACGAGCATGAAAAATTAGACAAGGGACTAATGGGATCCATTGATAGAGGATTCTCAAGAGGAGGATCATCATCTTTATCAAGGAAAAGGCATGTTCGTTCTATCATGTCTGTTAAAGACTTTAAGTTGACCTTGTTGTACCAGAATATCCTGCCGTGGCGTTTGACTTCCAAGATTTTGAGGCTAGGAGTTCGACTTCACTCGGATGATCCAATGGTGATATCAATCACTACCAATGGTTTCAAAGTGGCCAGGGTATTGGTTGATGGTGGTAGCTCGACGAACGTAATTTATTGGCGATGCTTTGAAGAGCTGCAACTGCCGACTGAGATGTTTAATCATTATATGGGCACTCTTGTAGACTTCTCGGATGAACAGATGGAAGTCCATGGTTACTTGAACTTCAAACCACTTTTGGGAGGAGGGGTGTGCCAAAACTGTAGTCCGTAGACATATGATGATAAGAGCAACATCAATATATAACATTGTCATGGGTAGACAGTCTCTCAATGCTCTTATGGTCGTGGTATCATACCCTCACCTATGCATCATGCACTCTCTTCCCAACCGGAGGGTCGGTGTAACAGGGGAGATCAAGTTGCTGCTCAGAAGTGTTATGTGGAGAGTGTTAAAGTCAAAACCATGCAGAAAAAAGAGCGAGGAAACCTTAGTTCCAGCTTCTTGGATTTAGATCCAAGACTTTTTGATCCAAAGAATGAAGGAAAACGGCCAAAAATATAAATGATTTGAAATAAATATTGATTGTTCCTTCCGAGCATCGAAAGACAAAGAACATGGTCAGTTTGACTGAGAACACGGGGAAGCTACTGATCAAATTCCTTACCGGCAATGTAGATGTCTTTCCATGGTCACCGTAAGACATGCCAGGTATTGACCCTGATTTTATTTGTCACCATTTATCACTAAGCTCTTGTGTCGAGCCTGTGGTGCAAAAGAAAAGGAAGCAAAGGGAAAAAACTAATGCATTGAAGGAGGATATCAAGAAACTCGTGAAGGCTGAATACATTCGGGAAGTCAAGTACCCAACATGGCTAGCAAACCCCGTGATGGTGAAAAAATAAAATGCAAATGGAGAATGTGTGTTGATTACAGCGACTGGAATAAAGGCTATGTTGTGTGAAAACATGATGTGCAAGTATACACAATCACAACAAGTAATAAAAAGTAAGTGTAGATCGTTCCCACGAAGATTGTTGAGTTGCTTTCTATATTTAAATTAGTAAGTTAGTGAGTGAAAACAAAATAAAATAACAAGTTGTAGAACCCAGTTGTATCATTAAACAGCAAGTAAAATAAAGTGATTGGGGAGATTCAGATTGAAAACCAGTTGGAATGCTTTTTCACTATGCAACTTTTTAATAATGGCTAAGTGCTAAAATAGATGATGTAGCATCTGGGTGCTGTAGCGTAAGACATTTGTCCTTTGTATATTCAAAATACACCACAAAAGGTGGTGGTCCCAGCACAAACGGCCCAACACCATGTTCTGACATTTGCTGATGCGTAGCAGGCGCTAACTTTAACGCATAAGCTGTCTCCCAGCGTTTCTCTCTCATCTATCACAGATGCTGCAAGACATGCTATAACATCTGTATGCTGTAGCATCACTAAAACACACTTTGAATCACAAAATGAGAGCACCAAGTGCTCAAATAGCCTAAGACAAAATTTATCTCCTAATTAACATAAAACAATTTATTCTAAACAGTAAATAAAACAAATCACTCTTGGATAAACACTAATTTAGGGTAAAGAGGTATAGATAACTCTTATAAATAAGAGTTTTCAGCTTGCGCAAAGGATTCCTACCCTCTTCGTAGCATTAATTACCTAGCTGATGGGGCATCAGGTTACCAACTGTTGAGCTTCATGGATGCTTATTCGGATTACAACCAAATCTGAATGAGTCCCAGGGATGATGAAGAGAAAACCGATTTCATGACCGGTCAATCCAATTTCTGTTATCGGGTAATGCCCTTCAGATTGAAGAACGCAGGTGCAACATACTAGCGTTTGATGGATAGAAGTTTTGAGGAAATTATGAGCTGAGGAAATCATCAGCCAATCAATCAAGTGTATGTAGATGACATGGTTGTCAAGTCAACAACTATTGTCAAGCACTTGGAGAACTTAGCAAAAGTTTTCCAACTATTGAAGCAACATGATCTCACGCTAAATCCAGATCAGTGTTCATTCGGAGTCCAGGCAGGAGAGTTCTTCGGCTTCGTTCTCACACAGAGAGGTATCGAAGCAAATCCTTGCAAGTGTAGCGCTATCATTGACATGAAATGTATGATTGAAGCCAAAGAAGTCCAAATTCTGACTGGTAGAGTAGCAACATTGTTACGCTTCAAGGCTTGGTCGGCAGATAAGGTTAAGCCTTTATTTCAGCTGCTGAGTAAAAATACCAGTTTCCAATGGATAAAAGAATGTGAGTAAGCCTCTTAGACTCTGAAGGAATTCCTTGCAACTCCGCCAAACCTGACATCTCTAACATAAGGTATTCTTTTTCTTTTGTACTTAGTTGTATCAGAGGATGTGTTGAGTGTTATTTTGATACATGAACATGGAAACGAGCAACGTCTGCTCTAATATGTCAGTTAGATGTGTAGAGAGTCTGAGGAAAGGCTCTGACGTTGTTGAATCATCGTGATATGTATATTGTTTCTCAGTTTTAAAGTAAAATGCTAGTCTTTGTTTGTGTTTCATTCAGTTTTCACGGGGAAATAGCATAGATTACAAATGATGTCATTAGGATTGCATTGGAATTTATTATCCTCTTCTCTAGGGCTTATTGTAAGAGAAAACATTCAATTTAATGTTTCGTCAACTAGCGAACCAGACAGCTCGCCTAGTGACGCAATAGAGAAAAGGAGAAATTTTTTTTGCGCAGTTTCGCGTCGCAACCGGATGCCATCGCGTCGCGATCTAGGCAAAAATTTTGCCATCGCGTCGCGACTGTGTCGTATCGCGTCGCGATGGTCTGCAGATTTGACAACAGTATAAGTGAAAAATTAGAATTTTCGGGATTCTTCTTGGCTTCGAAAATAGGGTTTTGGAGCTGCGAAAAAGAGCAAGTTTGGGAGCTTCTCTACACTTGGGGATAAGGAATTGAAGGATCCAATGTACTCATCTTTGTGTAACTTCTCTTTTACCTTGTCTTTCAATACTTTGAACATGAGTAGCTAATTTTCTTAGGGTTAGGAAGAGATGAATCTCTCCAAAACTATCATGTGATTCCATTATTATGATCAATACAATTTAGTTATTGTAACATCCTCAAAATAATTAATGGAATTATTTGGGTGTTAACCCAATTAAACCAATTTAGTACTTGACTGGTAAATTTATCGAGTGCTAAAATTATTTAATTGTTGTCATCGGATCGTTAACCGGATAATACGGACCAAGGAAGTTTTGGAATCGAAATAGGGGATTTCGATCAATATGGTAATTTGACCGCGTTACAACAAATATATTAAATAATTATATATGTGTATACGTGTGTGCATGTGAGAGGAGAAGAAAAGAAATTAAATGAAAGAAAGGGGGAAAAGAAGAGAAAGAAGGGAACGAGAGACAGAGGAGAAACAGAGAGGAGAAGAGAAAAAGAAAAGAAGAGAGAAAGAAAGGGGGAGGAAGAAGAAGAAGAAAAAGGGGGTGTTTCCGCTCAACAAAACGACTTCCGTCCAACACGAAAAATGCTCAGCGTTACTTCCTCTTCGATTTGGTACCAAGAGTTTCATCATCAACTCACTCTCTCTCACTTTACCATTTTCGAATTTGAGAGGAAAAATGGAGGTTTTGTGGTTCAAGCTCAAAGGAAAGCCTAGAATGGTGGTGAGGAGCGAACTCAAGGTCGAATACGCGAATATTGAAGTCTGATTTGGAGTTTTTGAAGAATTGAAGGTTAAGGTTCAAATTGGGGTTTTTGGTGAATAGTAGCTTTTGGAGGTTAGGGATGATGAATAGTGTCCATGGAGGATTTCGAGGAATTCGGCATTCCGGTCAAAAGCGGTTTCGTGATCGAGTGGGAAGCTTTGGAAGCGGATTGAGTGTCGCCGGAGCGGGGAGCGTTCGTGTGGCTATTCGGTAATTTGGCGAAGTCTCGGTGAATTGGCGAAGTCTCGGTGTCGGCACACGCTTCAAGGGTGAGTTCTACTCACGTTTAGGATTTTTGTTTTTCGAATTAATTAATTAACTGTTTTATCGCTTTCGCTGGACTGGAATATTACTGGATATTGTCTGTTTCGGGTCAGAAATCGATCAGAGCGAGTCTCGTGTTGAGTCGTGTTGAAATGGAATTTTTAGTGATTTGATTTCGGAAGATTTTGACTTAAAAACCGTTATATCGGAATATGTCGTATTTTGGTAAAATCCGTTTTGATTGAATTTTTGATTGGATTGATTGATTGTGTGGTTTGTATTGGGTCTATCGTATTGGTTGTCAAATCTGTTTTGGATTGGAACAGGTATCGGAATTGATCGGAACGACAAAAATTGCGAAAACGGGATAAAATTTAGTGTTGTCAAAAGCGCATGACCCGTGCGTCCCAGGCGCACGGACCGTGCGCCCCTTTCGGTTTGTGTTTTAAAAAGGTGCATTACAGGGCGCACGACCTGTGCGTATGGGCGCACGAACCGTGCGTTGTGTTCTGTCCAAATTTTTCAAAGTGCCCTAATTGATTCCGTTTCGATTCCAATCCTCTCCTAATCTTTTCCTAACCCTTATATAATGATATTAAGCTTATGACGCCATGATTTTGGGTGTGTTACAAAGGGTTTTATGAAACGCTTTTTTTGATGTCTAAACCGTTTCGAAAAACCGAATAATAGTACACGTGTGCGGATACGTTTTATTGATAACGAATGGACTATGAGTCCTATGTGATAAAGTAAAATTTAATGAACTAAATGTTCATAGTGTTGTAGATATACGTATATAGTATATCGAGTTGGGTGACGACCCATGTGTAACATACTAGGCGGGGCAGTCATGATCCCCTTCCCTAGGCTCCATGCCAATGGGAGAATGTACTATTGGTAGGGGGGTTCACCGGGGTTAGCGATGTTCCGCAGTCGGTGTTATGTTAAAGATTATTGTACGATACACCGGGGTTAGCGATGTTCCGCAGTCGGTGCCGTACTTGGTTTGTTGTGCGATACACCGGGGTTAGCGATGTTCCGCAGTCGGTGCCGCACTTTGTTTATGTTACGACATACCGATGGTAGCAATGTTTTGCAGTCGGTGTCGTGTTAAGTTATAAAAGAACTAATAACTGAACCGAGAGTGTTAGTAGGGGTTTCGGTAGAACTCACTGAGATTGTATCTCACTGTTTAAATGTTGTTGTTTTACAGAGACACAGGGACAGCGGAAATCCAAGAGGCACGAGTAGGTTGAGCTCGGACTGGTTGCTGATAGCCTAGCTTTATGTTTAAGCTTATTTCCCTTTTGTTGTCTGTATACTAAGACATTATGTATTTAGTGTATATCTTTCTTCCGCTTTCTTGTATGATACTGAATACTATAATTGCTGATGGTATATGGTCTGAGAACCATATTGTCTTGTTGTATATGAGACTGTTTGGGTTATATTCAGCGAAAAATTTATAGTGATATTCAGTGTCTAAGCAGGATAAATATCTCTGATGTGTTACTAAGGTGCACCTGGGTATTTTTAGTCAATAGAAATATCGGGGTGTTACAGTTGGTATCAGAGCAGTTCGACCTAGTCGGACTTAGTTTAGGGTTGAGTCGATTCCTTGCTAGTCCTTGTTGTAATTACACTTGTGATGCTAAGAGACATTGAGCCTGATCAACTTAATACTTAGTGCATCATAAGCGGAATTATGGAAGGATGATCAAGACGCAATCCTCGACCAAGATCGGAATCTCCAACCGACGCATCCTCATGAAAGGTGACATGACGGTGGAAGGATACACCGCTAAGTTTGGAAAATTTGTTTCAGTTTTACCAAGTGGTAAGGTAAGCTCCGGATGACGAATGGAGAATGCAGATGTATAAGAGGGGCATAAGTGCTTTCATGACTTAGGGTCTCAGTTCTTATACTATTACCAATTATGTTGCCTTAGTGCAATCAGCCCTTGTCGCCGAGGATGATCTCATAAGGAGTATGGGAAAAGAAGGAAGGTAGTTGAATTATCAACTCCGAATGCAAAGTCCTAAGATAATTTCGTCCAAGGAAAAGCAGGTGCAATTTTCTGATTCTTCAAAGGTCAGAAGATGTTCTAAGCGTGGAAAGCGTCACAGTGGTGGATGTGAGCAAAGATCTAATCGATGCTATTATTATAATGAAGAGGGTCGCTATGGTAAAAAGTGCCCTGCAAGAAAGAGTTCCAAGGAATCACGAGCAGCTCGAAGGCAAGGACGAGTCAGCACTCTGGATGCTCAGACAGTTACAATAGCAGACAAATTACTGAGGGGTAAGAGATCAGTTTTCAATCACTCCGTCAGTGTATTATACGATTCGGGTGCAACCCATTGTTTTATAGCACAAGCATGTGTAGATCGGTTTGGATTAGCATTGTCTCCGCTATCCGAGCCGATAACTGTCTTAACTGCGGCTAAGGGTCGTGTCCAGACCCAATTTTTGTGTCAGAATTGTCTGCGTGTTGTAGGAGACAGAAATTTCGTAGAAGGATTATTTGTTTTCCTATGAGAAGTGTGGACGCCATTTTGGGTACGAATCGGATGACTGCAAATCATGTTGCAATCGACTGTGTTAATCAGCTATCAGCCTCGCTTCAGAATCAGTTGAATTGTCTAGGACAAATTCCGAAACGGTTACCTAGTTCACCTTAGACGGTCAATTTTCATTCCAAGGTGCGGAATGACATGTTAGTATGTTATCTGCATCCACTGAAACTAGTTTGGATTTGGCGAACATTCAGATTGTGAATGACTTTCTGGATGTTTTCACGATGAAGTTTCTTCTGAATCTCCTGAGCGAGAGGTAGAGTTTACGGTAGAATTGGTTCCTGTTACGGGATCAATATCTATTGTTTCTTATTGAATGTTCCTTTAGAATTCAAGGAAATGGAGTCTCAACTTGAAGAGTCGACGTTAAGGAAATTCCTTCGACCGAGTGCTTCTCTAAGGAGTGCTCTGGTGTGGTTAGTCGAAAGGAAAAATGGTAGCATGAGACTGTGTATTGATTACCGACTACTCAACAAAGTGACAATCAAGAACAAATATCCTTTGCCAAGGATACATGAATTGCTGGATCAACTTCGAGGTGCCGTGGTGTCTTCAAAAATTGATCTGATGTCAGGTTATCATCAATTAAAAGTTAGAGCCTTAGATATTCCGAAGACAACATTCCGTACTAAGTATGGACATTATGTGTTCGTAGTGATGCCCTTCGGTTTGACTAATGCTCCAGCGGTATTCATGGATTACATGAACCGAGTGTTCCACGCTTATCTGGATCAGTTCGTTGTGGTTTTCATTGATGATATCTTGGTGTACTCTAAGACCATTGAGGAGCATGTCCAACATCTCCGCATTGTTCTGAAAGTGCTCCGAGAAAATAAGTTGTACTTGAAACCTTCGGAGTGTGATTTTTGGGTGCCAGAGGTAAAGTCTTTGGGACATGTGATTTCCCAAGTCGGGAATTTCTGTAGATCCCAGTAAGAAGGAAGCGGTGTTGAATGAGAGTGACCAACATCAGTCACAGAGATCAGAAGTTTTTGGGTCTAGCTGGTTACTATAAGAGATTTGTTCAAGGGTTCTCACAGTTAGCTTTCCACTTACTCGGTTAACTCGTAAGGGTCATCCGTTTACGTGGAATGCCGATTGTGAAGGATGTTTTCTAGAGTCGAAGATTTTGACTTCTGCTCCAATCCTGATTCTTCCGGATCCGTCATTGGAATTTTAAATTTTCGATGACGCTTCAGGGAAGGGTTTAGGATGTATTCTAATGCAAAGATCAACAAGTGGTAGCTTAGGCGTCCAGACAATTAAGGTTTCGTGAAGAGAATTATCCAACTCATGAATTGGAGTTAATAGCTATTGTGTATGCACTGAAGATTTGGAGACATTACCTGTGTGGGTCTTGTTTCAAAGTCTCTAGTGGTCACAAGAGTTTAAGGTATCTGTTTGATCAGAAAGAACTGAATAGCAGGCAGAGAAGTGTGTAGAATTCTGAAGGATTATGACTTCGGGTTGAAGTATCATCCAGGAAATTCCAATGTTGTAGCTGATGCGGGTAATAGGGAATCGCTCCACACGGCAGAATTATGATGCATTAGATGGAATTATTAGAGTCTGATAGAGACTTAGATCTGAATTCAAGATCGAGAGGAACCTGTTAGTGTTGAGCCATATGAGGATCTCTAATTCCCTAAGGGATTCTATACGCTTAGCATAGGAAGTTGATGTGAAGTTACAATCACAAAAGGTATTTTCAGATTTTACTATGGATAGTGATGGAGTCAGTTGTTTCAACGGTAGAATCTGTGCGGCCGATGATGAGAACAATAAAAGGCAAGTGTTAGAGGAAGCACACCGAAGTTTATATTCTGTTCCAGGGTGTACAGAATATAAAGCGGAGGTATTAGTTTGTTAACCTCTCCTTTGTGAAAGTTAACAATGGGATGGTATTATATGATTCCGTTTGACAAGTTGAACGCGAACGCGAATATGTAGGTGACTTAAATTTCCGAAGTGAAGCTTGGCGTGCGGTGTAACAGTTTTGAAAAAAAATCGTTTTTGTGAAAACCCGCATGCTAAAGTTAATTTTGGAAAGAATTAAGAGGCTAATAGGATATGATTGGGGAGGAAAATCCTAGGAGGATTACTTAGGTTGAGGGGAAGCTCTCAACGCTATTGACTAATTCGGAAAGGAGCTCTGAGTTCTGTTTGATAGTTGTTTGGAGAACAACTGAGGTGATTTCATTACGTTCAATTTATTTGATGTCCCCACGGTTTATTTCTACGTTTAAGATAAACGTTTCTAGTAAATCCTCATTTCATCTTCTTTTGAAAAGTGTTATCTCGAAATCTTGGTGGCGAGTCAAGAAGTTTCACAAGTGACTTTTCGTCACATTGTCGGTGTGTACGAGAACTGTTCTGGATTTTAGAAGATTTGTTGAGAACGTGTTTATACCCTTCGAGGAAATCGTGTTTGTTTTTACCTTTACCGAGGAGTACCAGTATGTGGATCTCATTTTCCAATCCGTATTTCTATCAAGTGTCTCGTATTAGACTCTTTGATTTAGATTAATCAAAGTTGGGGAGTAAGCGAGGGTAACTGGAATGAAGCTTCGGAAGTGTTTTCGAACGCGGTGCCGAGCCTATGTAGGCGAAAGAGGAGTTTCTCGTGTTGATTCGTGACAAGGGAGTTCGGACTGTAATCTTAGAAGTGTTCTAGGGTAATGGTCGAACATGCTTGAAGATGGATGTGCCGGATTGAGAAGATTTTTCTACACTCATTCCGTTGATTCAAGATTGTGTTCCAGCAGATTTAGACCTTTCTGAGAGTGTCGATTCTCGGTTAGTAGGATGAAAGACTTAGCGAAATTTTGAGGACAAAATTCTTTCAAGTTGGGGAGAATGTAACATCCTCAAAATAATTAATGGAATTATTTGGGTGTTAACCCAATTAAACCAATTTAGTACTTGACTGGTAAATTTATCGAGTGCTAAAATTATTTAATTGTTGTCATCGGATCGTTAACCGGATAATACGGACCAAGGAAGTTTTGGAATCGAAATAGGGGATTTCGATCAATATGGTAATTTGACCGCGTTACAACAAATATATTAAATAATTATATATGTGTATACGTGTGTGCATGTGAGAGGAGAAGAAAAGAAATTAAATGAAAGAAAGGGGGAAAAGAAGAGAAAGAAGGGAACGAGAGACAGAGGAGAAACAGAGAGGAGAAGAGAAAAAGAAAAGAAGAGAGAAAGAAAGGGGGAGGAAGAAGAAGAAGAAAAAGGGGGTGTTTCCGCTCAACAAAACGACTTCCGTCCAACACGAAAAATGCTCAGCGTTACTTCCTCTTCGATTTGGTACCAAGAGTTTCATCATCAACTCACTCTCTCTCACTTTACCATTTTCGAATTTGAGAGGAAAAATGGAGGTTTTGTGGTTCAAGCTCAAAGGAAAGCCTAGAATGGTGGTGAGGAGCGAACTCAAGGTCGAATACGCGAATATTGAAGTCTGATTTGGAGTTTTTGAAGAATTGAAGGTTAAGGTTCAAATTGGGGTTTTTGGTGAATAGTAGCTTTTGGAGGTTAGGGATGATGAATAGTGTCCATGGAGGATTTCGAGGAATTCGGCATTCCGGTCAAAAGCGGTTTCGTGATCGAGTGGGAAGCTTTGGAAGCGGATTGAGTGTCGCCGGAGCGGGGAGCGTTCGTGTGGCTATTCGGTAATTTGGCGAAGTCTCGGTGAATTGGCGAAGTCTCGGTGTCGGCACACGCTTCAAGGGTGAGTTCTACTCACGTTTAGGATTTTTGTTTTTCGAATTAATTAATTAACTGTTTTATCGCTTTCGCTGGACTGGAATATTACTGGATATTGTCTGTTTCGGGTCAGAAATCGATCAGAGCGAGTCTCGTGTTGAGTCGTGTTGAAATGGAATTTTTAGTGATTTGATTTCGGAAGATTTTGACTTAAAAACCGTTATATCGGAATATGTCGTATTTTGGTAAAATCCGTTTTGATTGAATTTTTGATTGGATTGATTGATTGTGTGGTTTGTATTGGGTCTATCGTATTGGTTGTCAAATCTGTTTTGGATTGGAACAGGTATCGGAATTGATCGGAACGACAAAAATTGCGAAAACGGGATAAAATTTAGTGCTGTCAAAAGCGCACGACCCGTGCGTCCCAGGCGCACGGACCGTGCGCCCCTTTCGGTATGTGTTTTAAAAAGGTGCATTACAGGGCGCACGACCCGTGCGTATGGGCGCACGAACCGTGCGTTGTGTTCTGTCCAAATTTTTCAAAGTGCCCTAATTGATTCCGTTTCGATTCCAATCCTCTCCTAATCTTTTCCTAACCCTTATATAATGATATTAAGCTTATGACGCCATGATTTTGGGTGTGTTACAAAGGGTTTTATGAAACGCTTTTTTTGATGTCTAAACCGTTTCGAAAAACCGAATAATAGTACACGTGTGCGGATACGTTTTATTGATAACGAATGGACTATGAGTCCTATGTGATAAAGTAAAATTTAATGAACTAAATGTTCATAGTGTTGTAGATATACGTATATAGTATATCGAGTTGGGTGACGACCCATGTGTAACATACTAGGCGGGGCAGTCATGATCCCCTTCCCTAGGCTCCATGCCAATGGGAGAATGTACTATTGGTAGGGGGGGTTCACCGGGGTTAGCGATGTTCCGCAGTCGGTGTTATGTTAAAGATTATTGTACGATACACCGGGGTTAGCGATGTTCCGCAGTCGGTGCCGTACTTGGTTTGTTGTGCGATACACCGGGGTTAGCGATGTTCCGCAGTCGGTGCCGCACTTTGTTTATGTTACGACATACCGATGGTAGCAATGTTTTGCAGTCGGTGTCGTGTTAAGTTATAAAAGAACTAATAACTGAACCGAGAGTGTTAGTAGGGGTTTCGGTAGAACTCACTGAGATTGTATCTCACTGTTTAAATGTTGTTGTTTTACAGAGACACAGGGACAGCGGAAATCCAAGAGGCACGAGTAGGTTGAGCTCGGACTGGTTGCTGATAGCCTAGCTTTATGTTTAAGCTTATTTCCCTTTTGTTGTCTGTATACTAAGACATTATGTATTTAGTGTATATCTTTCTTCCGCTTTCTTGTATGATACTGAATACTATAATTGCTGATGGTATATGGTCTGAGAACCATATTGTCTTGTTGTATATGAGACTGTTTGGGTTATATTCAGCGAAAAATTTATAGTGATATTCAGTGTCTAAGCAGGATAAATATCTCTGATGTGTTACTAAGGTGCACCTGGGTATTTTTAGTCAATAGAAATATCGGGGTGTTACAGTTATCCTTTTAAATTTGTCTTTACCTCCGTTCTTATTGCTTTACAATAATTATTGTTGTTGTAATGAATTAGGGTTTACTTTCACCATTGGGAGATGGGTTATGTTTTTCGGATATTGGGGTTTAAGGTCATGAGTGTGATGATTATAGGAATATGACATTACTATCATGAATTCCGTAAATTCTCTGCGTTTAATGATTTGTTTATTGGCGATACACTTAAGGAATTAGGGTTTGCCATTAGATAAAAGGGGTTTTTAGGCAATGGATTGTCCTAAATATTTAATAATTGAATTGAATCTTTTATTTGGGTAATTAAATTGGAATTGATCAATGGTATAGTGCATGATTGTGTAGGGAAGAGGATTCGATTCCTAACCACTTTTACTCTCGAATTTTATTCTCACCTTTAATCTTTTTCGGTAACTATCTATCACTCCTTATTTTGAACATTTTAGTAATTAATCAATTAAGTCGATAAATAATCACAATCCTTGAGTTCGACACTCGGTCTTACCGTTCAATTATTACTTGCAACTATTCAGTACACTTGCCAAAAAGTTAACAAGTTTTTGGCGCCCTTGCTGGGGATTGCCAATTTTTATCAATTTAATCTTTAATTACTAGATTGAATTTTATTTTTCAGTTATTTTTTTATTATTTTTTATCTCTTTATTACTACCATTCCCTTGATTCTATGAAAGCCAGGTGAAATCTCTGTAAATCATGGAGTCCACAATACAGACACTTCGTTGTGATTTTTGTGGAGAACCACATTTAAATGGCAATTGTGTGACATACTCTTATTGTGATCTTTGTCGGAAGGATATTGTGTATTGTAATTGTGAGCCAGAGTGGACAACTGTTGTGGGATATTATCACTGGCTAGCAGATATAAAACTTCTCGAGCTAAGTATTGACCAACCACATCCCCGACGTTGTGATTTTTGTGGGGGGATCATCTGAAATGGAAATTGTAAGGAGTTTTATTTTACTTCAGATGTAGAACAAGAAGAACATTCCTCAACAAAAGAAAAATCATGGGAGAATAAGAAAGATGAGGAAGGAAAAAAGATTGAACGAGAGGATCATATAGTTTGGAGGGAAGCTCAAAATTCCCAATGTTGGGAAGGTGTAAAAATCCAACAAGAAATAACCCAACAAATCATTTTCCCTACTCATATTTGGAGCAGCAAGGAAGATAGAAATGAAGAGCTTGATCGATATTTAGACTCCTTCTATGCCTTGTTCGTCATCCTCCACCTTGAGAGGGTGTGGAAGCATCTGCAATTATACTTCAAGTTCATGAAGTTCTTGCCCCAAAAACGAAAGAAGAAGGATGATGTGTTCTTTGTGTCATATATTCCACCTTGATAGTGGAAGTGCAGCGTCAAGCTAGTGATGGTAACAAAGCGCTTCTTGGGAGGCAACCTATGGTAGAGGTAACAAGTTTTGAATTTAATTTATGGTTTTGTCTTTCTTTTAGTTTTTTATTTTATCAAAAAAAATGAGAGAAGAGAAATGCTCCATTGTTGGTCTCAGAAAGAATGATTCCATTTTAATGGGTGAACTACTTTGTTTCTGAACCTTGTGTTTAAATCTGTTTGAGTGGAACCTATTTCAATGGGTTCCCTGAGAACTCACAGGAATGTTGCAGGAATTCTTTACAGGTTATAAATGGGAAAAGCAGACAAGATTGGTCCTTCATTAAGGAATGTGAGGAGAGCACTGATGACTTGCTTACTTAATGTAGAGGTGTTGGTGCTTCAAGACAATCATCACCAGCAGCAACAAAGGAGCCATAGGAGACACACGATCCTTTACTACATGGGAATGACTACATTGAGCATCAGATCTCATTTCCTTGAGCAGGATGGCTCACTATCACCATTCTCTTTTTGAGACACTTTTTGGGTTCTTTTCTTTCCCTTTGTTTGGATTTTGCATTTTGCATTTTGGTTTGTACTATGCTGATATGACTTTTACATTGAGTATTATGCACCACAACTTTGAACTCATAGCTGCATTCTCAATGATGATGGTTGTTTAGCTCTAATATGTTTTGCATCTTACCACGTGATCACTTTCACATCAATTTTTAATCATCATGTATTGTCATTTGTTTAAGATAAAGGTTGAGGAAAATCTAGATCATATGTCGGCAAGCTTTTGATAGTTCAATCTCTTAAAATCTCAGCTGTGAGGTTTGAGCCTAAACACTTATAATTTGTTGACTATCTGAGCATTCCTTGCATGTATTATTCTGCAGAACTTGAACTTGTGCTTAATTGTCTTATATTTGATTGATACACACAGAGAGGCAATTTTTCTTGGAAACCTAGAGCCTTTCAAACCACCTCATAATTGTTTATCCTTTGCTAGTCCCTTTGAGCCTAAATGTTTTTTGTTTTGTTCTAACATAGACTGCACCCGGCAAACTAAATTCATAGTTTGGTCTCTTGACTTGGAGTTAGGTAGAAAAATGTATGCAAGTGTGGGAAATATTTAAGTTTGGGGTTGCTCATGGAATAGAAACAAATTATGTTTGGGGTGGTATAAAGGAAAAATAAGAAATATAAATTCATATATATATATATATATATATATATACAAAAAAGATATACAAAAAAAAAATCCTTCTCTTGTGAAATTTTATTGGTGTGTGGCGAGATTGTTTAAAGTGTGAGAATAAAGGGAATTGTGTCTAACTCCAAGTTTTGAACCTACTTACCCAAATAATATCCACCCTTACCTAAGCCCCATTACAACCCTTAAGTCCTCGAATAGTGTGTGTGCATATCATTTTGTGTGGACTTTTTTAGAACTTGTTCAAGCCTATGAATCGATGATGCATGTACTGTGAATTGAGTGATTACCTTATACACTTCTGAGAAGAGAGGAAAATTAGTGAGATGTGTAAAAAGAGATAACTTGAGAATGTTTGCCTCTATATGATCTTATGTTTTCCAATTCTATTTGTCTTGCTAATCAATGGACACTATGCTAGATGATGGCTTTTGATGTGTTGAAGTGTCTAAGGGTATGTGTGAAAGGTGTGAAAGCTGAATAAATAATTGTCATTGCCTGAATTGAATGATTGGTTGAGGAGAGGCAAAACTCCAAGTTTGGGGTTGTGTTGACTCATCGTCATATGTATATTGTTGCTCAGTTTTAAAGTCAAAATGGTAGTCATTGTTTGTGTTTCAGTCAGTTTTCACGGGGAAATAGCATAGATTACAAATGTTGTCATTAGGAATATCCCGACTTCGCTAGTGCTTATTGTAAGAGAAAACCTTCGATTTAATGTTTCGTCAACTAGCGAAACAGACAGCTTGCTAGTGACACAATAGAGAAAAGAAGAAAAAAATTTGTGCAGTTTTGCGTCGTGACCGGATGCCCTCGTGTCGCAACCTAGGAAAAAGTTCTGCCATCGCGTCGCGACTGGGTCGTATCGCGTCGCGATGGTTTGCAGATTTGACAGCAATATAAGTGAAAAATCAGAATTTTTTCGAGATTCTTCTAGGCTGCGAAAATAGGATTTTGGAGCTACAAAAAAGAGCAACATTAGGAGCTTCTCTCCACTTGGGAACAAGGAATTGAAGGATTCAATGTACTCATCTTTGTGTAACTTCTCTTTTACCTTGTCTTTCAATACTTTGAACATGAGTAGCTAATTTTCTTAAGGTTAGGAAGAGATGAATCTCTCTAAAACTATATGTGATTCCATTATTATGATCAATACAATTTAGTTATCCTTTTAAATTTGCCTTTACCTCTGTTCTTATTGCTTTACAATAATTATTGTTGTTGTAATGAATTAGGGTTTACTTTCACCATTGGGAGATGGGTTATGTTTTCCGGATATTGGGGTTTAAGGGCATGAGTGTGATGATTATAGGAATATGACATTACTATCATGAATTCCGTAAATTCTCTGCGTTTAATGCTTTGTTTAGTGGCGATACACTTAAGGAATTAGGGTTTGCCATTAGATAAAAGGGGTTTTGAGGCAATGTATTGTCCTAAATCTTTAATAATTGAATTGAATCTTTTATTTGGGTAATTAAATTGGAATTGATCAACGGTATAGTGCATGATAGTGTAGGGAAGAAGATTCGATTCCTAACCATTTTTACTCTCAAATTTTATTCTCACCTTTAATCTTTTTCGGTTACTATCTATCGCTCCTTATTTTGAACATATTAGTAATTAATCAATTAAGTCGATAAAATTAAAAAACGCCCGACAAAAGAAAGCTCTGAAACTACAGTTTGAGAGTGTGAGAAGTGAGATGGTTGCTGCGGTTTGAGAGAGAAGTGAGATGGCTGGCTGCTGCGGTATTTTCCTGAAACAGAATCAAGCTTTGCGATGCGATTGTGAGCTATTGTGGTTTGAGAATTTCTAAATCTAGAGGGAGAGGTGAGATAGGGTTTATGTGAAATGGAGATTGTAAGTGGGAGTGAGAGACTTGGGCTGTAAGTGGGAGTTGGAGACTTGGGTTGTAAGTGCAATTGTGAAGCTCACGTGCGATCAATATCAGTTTGTATACTGGACCAAGGTAGGGTTTTTTTTGTACCCCCATCACCTCCCTATCTACCCCCATCGACCCTGCGAAAAGACGCAATTGCCCTTCACAAAAATTAAAAATCCCGAACGTATCCTGATTTCATTTTTTTTTTGGAAATCGGATTTCGGTAAATCCGATTTTCACGAAAAATTTTAAAAAATTTAAATCGGATTTAGGTAAATCCGATTTCCACTAAAAATTTTAAAAAATTAAAATCGGATTTATTTAAGATGGGGTAAATCCGCTTTGAAAAATAACAAATCGGATTTACCTTAAGTGGGGGTAAATCCGATTTGTTATTTTTAAAAGCGGATCTACCCCCATATAAGGTAAATCCGCTTTTAAAAATAACCAAAGCGGATTTACCTTATGTGGGGGTAAATCCGCTTTGTTAACCTAATTAATAAATAAATAAATCAATTAAAATTTTAGATACAAATTTCGACCGTCTTTTGGTTCTGTTTAGTGTGTAGTTCGTTAACACATGACAATATTGTACGTCGGGAGAATAATTTAGGCTAAAAAATCAGTTTTCGGGCAACCTACTCAAATTGTAATGAAACCACATTCTTTAAATCCGAAAAATATCAAGGATCAATTGTGGTTGTAATGAAACCCTAAATGTTTTTCTTCCTCACAGACTCAGCCTTCGCTCTCCTCTCGTCACTGAGCCTCAACACCCTACTCATCCTCTCCTCTTTCACGGCACCGTGGTCTTTCTCTCTCCCTCCACCGTGACTTCGTTTTCTCCTTCTCCTCCACCGCGTCTCACACCACTCTCTTTTCACTATCAACACGACGCTCTTCGGAATAGAAAAGGGAGAGAGGGGAAATGAGAGATCTGAGTAGAGAGAAGAGGGCGGTGGGTGCGATTCGCAAAGGGAGAAGGACGATCTACGATGGTTCGACTCTGTTGGTGGTGAGGCGTGATAGTTGACGGTGGTGTAGAGGGTTTAGTCATAAGGATGGTTACTGTGGTGCGGTGTAGATGGTCATGGGTGGTGGTTACTGTGTTCGTATTGAAGGTGATTGGGCGAAGGATGATGGCCGTTGGCGGTTTGGTTCGTGGCTTTGGGGTTGCACGGTAGTGATTGATGGTGCGACAGCGACGAGGTGAAACGCGGAGGTGGGGGGTTCACTCTGTTTCTGCGATCTTGGGACAAACGGCCACCGTAAGCGGTGGCCGGAATTAATGGTATGACTCTGGCCCCTTTTATTTATTTAGTTTTTTCATTCATGCTCCCAGATGTTCCTCTATTGTTTTTTTTTGTGCCTTTGTTGATTTTGTGCCTTTGTTGATTTTTGTGCCTTTGTTGATTTTGTGCCTTTGTTGCTCCCAGATTCACACTTTTATTTTCACTGTTACTGTAAGTGTTTGATTCTTCTTCATTTTATTTAATATTTGTGAATCTGTTACTGTAAGTGTTAGTTTTAGTTATATGAGATTGTAAATCTATTTTAGTTAGTGTGAATCTGTTTGAATCTGTTTTAGTTATATATGTTTGAAATCGTATGTATTTATGGCATTGTTCTTATGGTATTTTTTCCAGAAAAGTGTTGCTTTGGCTTTGTAAGTTCTAAACCTATATTGCAAAACAATTGCCCATGGGATTACTCATGTGATTTAGTGCGATTGTTTTGCAATATAGGTTGAGCATCCTGTTACAGAACTTCATTACCCCTATTGTAGTGTATTTCTATTATAAGGCTTGCTCAACTTATGATTTTGAAACTTTTTCACAGGTGGAAATTCCTCCAGAAAGTTCCTTGATTACTATTCCTGATGAAATTTATCATGATGCATGTGTTTATACTTGTTGCGCCCGAAAAAGTCCCCAAGGGAGAACCTTCCTCGTCCACAACTTTTCCTAAGACAATGAAGCCGCCACCAATACTTATTTAAGGAAAGTATTAGAAAAACCTTTTTTAGAAAGCGATTGGTCTTGCGAAACTAGAGAATAGGGTTCGGGGGTCAGTTACGCGCAGGGAAGGTGTTAGCACCCCACACGTCCTCTCTACTGAGAGGGAACCTTTAATTAAATGTGTGGTTTTAGTGTGTTGACTTGAAAATACTTAATTTTGCCTCTCTACTTCTTATTGGAAAACTCTTAACGCTTGACGGGACATGGCCCGCTCCTACGTATCTCCCGGTGCAATGGAGAACTCAAAGCTACGTAGTTCTTCTGTGTAGAAAATGTTTGTGGGTTGGTGTTTTTTAATGTAGGGGTTTTAGGACTGTGTGATCTGTGTTGGAGGACCACTGGGGGTCTGAAGGAGCGCTGGGGCTCTGAAGGACCACAGTTCACTTATCCTAAAACGATGATTAACCCGGCCGTACGACCGACTTAATCCCCTACTTTGAAAATAAGATTTTTGCTTTTGAAATGAAAGAGATGTGTTTGTATATTCTTTAATTTTAGAAATTGTTTATTTTTGCGCTTGACAGGGGCGTGGCCCTGCTCCTACGTATCTCCGGGTGGAGAATCAAAGGCGACGTAGTTCTAGGTTCTCTTGAAAATAATTGTTTGAAAACTTATTGTGAAAATGATTTTTTATTTGTTATGCTTGACGGGATGTGACCCACTCCTACGTATCTCCCGGTGCGATGGAGAATTCAAAGCTACGTAGTTCTTTTCTGTCCTGAAAAAGGTTTTTGTCTTTTATCTTTTAGTGAGTTTTCGAAATAGGACGAGTATTTAGTGAACGATTAAACTAACCAAGGTTATGGGTAATCACCGCTAAGTACTTTTGAAAATGAGAGTCACTACCGCCAGTCAGACGAACAAAGGTTCTGATTGACTATTAGTAGCGACTCGTTTTTACTTGTTCTTTTGAAAGGGGTTTTCGAAAGAGAGTGATTGGCACGAATGATCAAACTAACAAAGGTTATGAGTGATCATCGCTTGTTGTTCTTTGGGGAAAAAGACATCGTCACCAATGGCTAGATGAACAAAGGTTCTGATTAACCACTAGCGACGATGGGTTGAAAATGATTTTAGAAAGGAAAAGGTTTGAGAAAGTGATTCTTTTTGTTAGGAAAATAACTCTTTTCTTTTTGTTATGCAAATGCTAAACTTTTTATGATTGCGCTTGACGAGAATGTGACTCGCTCCTACGTATCCCAAATGGGAATCAAAGCGACGTAGTTCTAACAAAAAATGTTTTTGAAAGGGTTTGAAAGGGGGAAGTTGAATCATCTGAGACCATCTTCACCACTTAGAACATGATGCACTAGGCATAAGTGGGAATCATATGATTCATCATCAACAATGGACAATAATATACAAGAACAAGTAAATAAACACTAAAGCTAAGTTGAATCACATAGGGCAGTTTTGGCACGGATCATAATAATTAATAACGACAAATGTAAAGACAGAAATACCTCTAATGAAGGCGGATCTTACAACTTGAAGAATGCAACCCCAACTAACTCTTAGCGAAAGATCAGCTCTGACGGACCAACGGAATGAATAGAGCAACAAAAAAAAAGCGTAGAAGAGTTTTTTTTAAAAATGTGAGAGATTTCGAATAATGGGTTTTTTCTCTGATCTCGTGAAAAATGTGCTTTTCGAAGAGTGACTTGAGGCTGCCTATTTATAGGCTTTAGGAAAGCGTAGATCTGAAAAAACATTTTAATGAAATGAAAGAATCGATTGTTGATTGTAGTTAAAATATAGATGAATCGATTCTTATCATTTTAGAAGCCTCAAGAGTCGATTCTTTGGATAGTTGAAATAGTGAGGAATCGATTCTTTACTCTTTGGAAAACATGGGAATCGATTCTTTGCTCTTTGAAAACAAGTAGGAATCGATTTTCAGGACATCTATCATAGGTGAAAATCGATTCTTCACTTAGTCAAAACAATTAGGAATCGATTAATGGCCTATGGGATGGCTTGACAATCGATTTCAAGGCCTATGTAAAAAGAAGGAAATCGATTTTAGCTTTGCCTTGAGTATATGTAGAAATCGATTTCAAGCTTTAAACATATGATTGAGAAATCGATCTTGGCCTTTAGGATTGCTTGAAAATCGATTTCATGGCCTTTAGAATATGCTATAAATCGATTCTTGGCCTTTGGTATATAATAGAAATTGATTCTTGCTTTCCACAAAATTGTTTTTAGGTTTTTGCCATGCATGCATAAAACATTTTCCAAAGCTTGCCATGCATGCATCACATATTTTCAAAAACCCTAATTTTGATGCATGATGCATGTTTTCAAAAAAATCGTCTCCCAGCTATTTAAACTGTCATAGACCTTAAGTGATAGGACCTTACACTGTGTCCAAAAGAAGGCGGAAAAAAAATTAGGTCTTCATCTTCAAAGGTGGCTTCTTCTCCAAGCTGCTCTACTTTAATGCTTCCTGCTTTTTGATTCCCGTCCTTACTTTATTCAGCTTGAACCTGTACCTTCATACAACTGCAACCATTAGTAGACAAGATGTAATTTGTTATCATACAAAACAAGGAGTGTTTGCCCATGATGTAATCAATTGAGTGCCTTCCTAAAAACATGGATAACTTCCTTATTCATCAAGAATACATTATATGCATGATAAAATCAATTTTATACTTTCTAAAAAAATATTTTCATGCATGAGGCTTATTGAAAAATATTTTCATGCAAAAATTATTTTTATAGACCCTTTTGTGAGAAATGACCAAAATGCCCCTTTTTGACCCTAATTTCCCAAAAAGTGCATTCTAACCCTAAAAATGATTTCAAAAACTTTGGAATGGTTTCTAGGACCCAAAATGCAATGCATAATTTATTGTATATTTTTTGTGTAGAAAATTAGGGTTTTGACCTAAGCCGGACAAAATTGGGGTATGACAATACTATAGAAGAAGCAATTGCAAGTTGCCAAGTTATTGGATGCCCTGCAATGATCAAGGCATCTTGGGGTGGTGGTGGTAAAGGCATAAGAAAGGTTTGCTTCTGGTGTAGTCAATATTGTAGCATTCGTAAAATCTTATAGTATCCACATTGATAATCCTCTAAATTAATTTTGTCATCCAGGTGTAAGTAAACATTTTCCATATGAAAAATGCATAAGTAACCATAATAAGACTGAGAATCCCAAAGCTCTGTCTCCATTCATGGGCATAAGTAACCATAATAAGTTACATTTTGACTTATATTGTATATAGGATTCCAGTTACATGGGCATAAGTTCTCCATTCATTCGTGTTCTGCAGAACCTCCTCCACGGAGAGCCCCTCAAGCTTGTGGATGGTGGAGAATCCCAAAGGACTTTTGTTTATATTAAGGATACTATTGAAGTTGTCTTGTTGATGATTGTAGGTTCACATCTAATCTTTTATGACACTATTTTTTAAATACTGGTTTTCTGATTGTGGAAGTTCATCTTTAAAATATCATTCTTATTGGCTGCTCCACTAAATGTGAATGTTAACCTTTTTACAGGAAAATCCAGCCAGGGCCAATGGAAAAAATCAGATGAGGGAAAAGAAAGGAATAAAAGAGATGGAAGAAATTAGAGGGAAAGGAATATTTGTTTAAGAGCTATTGCAGTTGGGAGCTGATGAAATTTCTTCAATAAAGCCAAAGCTAGTTCCCTTTCTTGCCATATAAATATGCGGAAATTCAAGACTGTGAATTGCAGCTTCAATTCATCTTCAAATGGTATTGGTAGTATGGCTGAGAACTAGTGAAAATGATGAAGATTATGTTAACTATAGTATTGTTGATGCTGGTATGTTTTAGTTTAGCTACTTTAATTAATGATTATGTTGACTGACGTAGTAATTGTTGATGCTGGTATGTTTCAGTTGGCACTTCCCTAACCTCCCTAAAAACTAACTATTCCGCGGCAGCATCCCAATCACCTCCTCTTCATAGTCGCATCACATGTGCTGCCCAAATCCAAGTCGAAGTCGAAGCCCAACCACTAGTGCTTGTACAGAAGGAGAGTCAGCTTAAGAGACGAGAAGCAATAGGCCTCGCCTTCAGTTTTGGCCTTCATACTTTCTTCCAACCACAAGTACAACCCGCAGCCGCAGCCGAAGCAGTTCCGTGTGAATTAACGGAGGCTCCTTCAGGCCTTGCATTTTGCGACAGAAAATTGGGCACCGGTCCTCAGCCTCTTAAAGGACAGCTTATTAAGGTAACCGTTCTTTTTTTTATTTTTTAATAACCTGCATTTCATGTGATGATATTACTAATACACCACCCCTTTATTGGCAATGGCAGGCACATTATGTAGGGAGATTGGAGAATGGGAAAGTTTTTGATAGCAGCTACGATCGTGGCAAGCCTCTTACCTTTCGCGTTGGTGTTGGAGAGGTATAATATAATTAATTCAATAATGTCTTTTACTACCAATTTCTGAGAAGCAATTGCTCAGGACTAAAAATTAGTGATGAATCTTTATCTGTCATATAGGTTATTAAAGGATGGGATGAAGGAATTTTAGGAGGTGATGAATCCTGAGAATGGTCTCTACAAAAAGTCCTTGGAAGTTGCTGTTAGGTAACTTGCTATCCCCATTCATCTGCATAAAAGTTGAATTTCAGCACATGTGAAAATGAGTGATTAATAGAAAATGGTTAACAATTACTAGTGAGTGTGTGAAGATATTAGTCATTCTTCAGTTGGTATAGTTAATGTAATCTAGTTTAGTTCAACACAGTGTAATAGTAAGCTGCTAGCCTTTTGTGTTTGAATAACTGTGAAACATCATGGTCGTTCTAACTGTGGCTTTCTTGCTGCCTGTTTACTGATGTATCCATTTTATCTATCATGACTTGATTGCTTCTCCTTTTGACTTTGGTTCTCCAACTGATTAGGCTATTAAGGTAGGATTTTTCTGAAATGGACATATAAGCATTGTGTGCTTCATGATGACGCTTAGAATTATGCGGTGACATAGGCATTTGAGCTTAGTATTTACTCTTGAAAAATTCCTATGTATATTTTTTGGAGATGTTGCATGGATGCTTGTAATGCTTAAATCATTTGTTCCTATTTTCCATTACAACTGATATTGCTTTGGGAGCTGTTGACCCACATACAACTGCCAAACAAATTGCTGCAGACAGAAAAATAATTGATACAGCAACACCATTTGAATCTGTTAAGGAAGCTGTTTCCAAGTTTGGAGAAATTGTGAATTGGAAACCGCCTAGATTGCAGACCGCGGAGGTATATCACTTAACATTAAACACTTTATATCACTTAGCACTGACATTTATTCTAGTATCAATGATTCAGAAGATAATTGTCCAAAAGTTGATATGATATTCCACTCAATGGGCGCCGTGACTTGGTTCGTTTTCATTCAACCTTACCAATTGAATGAGTTTAAATCAAAGTTTTCCAATTCCAATTATTATTCATACATTGGGTTGTAGCAATTCAATATTACAGTGCATATGGATTTTGTTCTTGCCACTGATGATGTCATTGCCTGCAGCCTTTGTTATACCCCAATTTTGTCCGAGCTCCTGTTAATAGCGTTTTAATTTACTAGGTCGCATTTTTTTTGCAAGTCTCGAGTCCTGTTAACGCGTGTCGGTGTCATGCGAGTGTCGTTAAGATGCCATTTGTGTAATTGGGCCAACAGTTGGGTTATTGGGCCTACACATATACAAATTGGGCTTATCATTTTGAGTTGGGCCCACGAACGTGGTTCCTAGTTAATTTTTAGTGTTTATCAGTTAGCGGGCCTATTTGTTCTATTTGAGCCTCGTTCTAGCGCATTTGTCTAGTTGGGCCCGATTTCGCTTTTGTATTTGGCTCAACTTCTTTTATTATTTTTATTTTGTCTATTTAATTTGTTTTGAGTCCAAAAATGTCAAAAAAATCAAATTTTATTTCATTTACAATTTAGGAGTGTTTAGAGTCCAAACTCTCCCAAAAATGCAAAAAAACAATAGTCAAAAATACAAAAAAATACAAAAAAACGAAAATAAAAAGGGAGCAGCATCAGCAAATCTCTGGGGCTGTTCTTGCTCTCCAAGACTGCTCAGCAAGCCCACATTATCAGACCTGCAAAAGCCCAGTCAAACCAGTCAAAAACCAATTAAATGCCAACCCTAGTTTTTCAGTATAAATAAACAGTCAATCCTAGGTCTAAGGGGACGGAATCAGATACAAACATACACAGACAGAGACATCAGAAAACCACCCAAAAAAAGGATTAGGGGTTCACATCGAAACCCTAATCACATAAACACACTGAAAAACATTCTGGAAGTCAGGCATAATAGCAGGATCTGATCAAACATACGCAGTCACAATAGCAGTGAAACTAGAGCAAGAATCAGCAGTGCCGAGCCATAAATAAGAAATTTTCAGAGGCTGGAAAATGGGTTAGTATTCGTGTGTGTATCTGGATATTAAAACATGTGCATAAGTTGTTATTGCTTATTGTTGTATAAGTCAGCATGTTCTGTTTAGTCCTTAATAGTTAATACAAGTAATATATATAGGATATGCATGAAATGCTATGTTAGAAATAGATCTTGATTTGTGAATAGAGGAAGCCGTAACTCTGCTATAGCATAGATTAAAAGGGGAGCATCAATAATCAAAAGAGTGAAAGGTTGATAACATGATGAAAATTCAGAAATTAGAAGTATAGAATACTGTGATTTTGAATCCAAATAAAGGTGTGGAGTAAATCATTATAAGTGGAAATTAGAGTCCCTTTTGATATGAAGTCTGAAAAACAAAAAGGGGGATTAAGGGATGAAATAAGAATTAGAATCAGGAAAGGATGGAGAAGAATGAGTGAAACCGAACCTGTCATCTTCTCCGGCGGAGTAGTCGCCGGCAACCACCGCCATTAGCACCAGAAGCCGTCGTCGTCACCACCCTCTCCCAATCGCAACTCGCAGCGAAACATCTCCCCAAAACCCAGCCATCATCATCGCGAATCATCCACGCTTCTCCCCCTCCGCGAGCTTTTCTTCTCCTCCCTCCCTTTCTTCCTTCTCCATTTTTCATTTTCCCCCTCATTTCTCCCTCTTCGATCTGCAACTCTCTCTCTCTCGCTCTCTTCGAATCTCAGCTTTCTCTCTCTGAGTCCTGTGTTTGCAGCGCTGAAGAAGGAAAGAAAAGATTTTAGGGTTCTGAATCCTATTTCCAGCCGTATATTTCCCTCTCTCATTATAATAAATAAACTTATTAATAGCTCAGATTGCTTCTCACACCTAACCAATTTATTCGCACACCCCCTCCGCTTGATATCCCATGGTTCGCATATTGGGCCTCAATACTGAAATTGGGCTCTGCTTATAGCACCCCAGTTTTAACGATGCAACTCCCCTGCAATTACCCACGCCCCATTTTACTATTTAAACCCCTTTTTTTTTTCAAAATAAAATAGTTTCTCATAAACCAAAAAATAAATTCCCCTTTTCATAGAACTCTTTCAAACTCTTTTCTAACCAATACAAGTTATTAGTGACTATCACTCAAAGCTTTGGCTTGTTTGATTGTCATGAACGCTTTCAAGAGTCATTAGTAATGATCACTCAAAGTCTTTGCTTGCTTGACCATTATGAAAGCTCTTCCCCTTTCTAAACTCGTTCAAAAACATTCTTATTTTCAAAGTTAGAACTACGTCGCTTTGATTCCCATTTGGGATACGTAGGAGCGAGTCATGTAACACCCCGTTTCTACCCCTTTAATTTGTACGTCATTATTAGAGTGCTTTCGTTTTCAAAAATAATAATTTAATTAGTAGAAAAGAATGTCACATCTTCATTGGTAAATCTCATCGACTACGCCATTAACATTCGTGTAAAGACGCATTCGTCACAAAAGTCGAACTTCAAAATTAAATCTCATCACAGCGGAAATAATAGCTCACCAAAATCTCTCAAACACGTCTCACACATCAATAAAATTATTAAAACAATTAATTAAATAAGTCATCAACTTTAACCCCGCCCCCTAGGTGTTACAATATCAGAGAGCGACTCGAACATCTCAACAGCTAAAAAGGAAGGCAGCATGTCCTTCAATCGGAGTCACCTGCAGCGTTGCCACAATAGAGCAACATTCCAAGCAGAAGGGGTGAGAACTTTCAACAAAATATAATTAAACATACAGCAGGGTAATATGAGCAAACCATCACACAACATCGTCACTAATATCAACTTCATCATCGTTACACACAACACCAAACAAAATCACAATTCACGTCACCCGTCATAAGAAAAATGAATGTGCATGAAGATGCAACCCACACCTGGGCATATGCATGATGGTACCATACTCGTCATAATAAGCCACTATGGGCACACCGTCACTGTTTTCTCGTCATAAATAAGCCACTATGGGCACACCGTCACTAAGAGGCCGAAGCCTATTCGTCATAAGATGCACATGCTATGAGACACTATGGACACATGTGCAATCACCAAAATTTACTCACCCGGAGTACTCATCATCACCACCATAAGACACTCACAGAGTGTATTCATCATAGCCATCATATTATTATCACCACTCTTCATAACAATCACATAAAAAAATAATGTAACAACATCTTTAAAATTAGGAGATAAACATTTCACCTTACATTTTAAAATTATGGAATAGACATTTCACTTTCATACTTAGGAAGCGCCACAATTAAAATTGGGAATAAACAGTGGCATTTTATGCGCAAAACAGTGGCATATTGACATCAAATTGAAACTGAAACAGTAGCCATTATTTTCGCAAAAACAGGAAATATCTTTCATCAAATCGGAACTGAAACAGTAGCCATTATTTTCGCAAAAACAGCAGAATTTTTTACATCAAATTAAAACTGAAACAGTGGCCATTTAATTCGCAAAACAGCAGAATTTTTACATCAAATTAAAACTGAAACAGTGGCCATAATTTTCGCAAAAACAGTAGCGTTCTTAAGGCTGAAACAGCAGCAAGGACAGAATTTTTAATTTGCAACACAGCAGTATTTTAACTTGTAAAAACAGCAACATTTTATTGTGAAAACAGCAAAATTAAAATACAGCAACAGCATCACTTAAATGACAGCAAACAGCACCAAAAATATACAGCAACAGCATTATTTAAATGACAGCAAACAGCATCAAAATATACAGCAACAACATTATTTAAATGACAGCAACAGCACAAAATATACAGCAACAGCAATTATAACATTGACAGCAACAGCACCAAAAAAATACAGCAACAACAATTATAACATTGACAGCAACAACACCAAAAATACAGCAACAACAATGCCTCTAAATGGCAAACAGCACCTACAACCAAATTCTGCAACAGCACATAAATAATTAACAAAAACAGCAATACATTTATTTGACTCACATCAACAATTCATCTCCTCACTTCTTAGGGCAATTCGCATATCATCCTAATATTTCCACTCATCATTCCTCCTCACCTATAAGTTTCTAACTCAACCTCTAACACAACCCACAAACCCTCCATATACCCAATTATATTAATTTGAAAATCGCTCACCCTTACCTTATAACATAGAAGAATTCGAAATCCCCTTAGCTTAGAACCCTTGGAAACCTAGCTTTTCCTTCTCTCCTTTGAAGTCACGAAATCCTTCTTCTCCTCTCTTCTTTCTCTCCTCATGGTTAGCGCTTCTTCTCCCTGTTTTCTTCTCCAAGCCATACGCTCTCCTTCTCTCATCTCTCACTCACGACTCTCTCTTCTTCTCTTTTTCTAAAAAGCGTGAATGAATAATACCCTAGGTTAAACCCTCACTTAAGTGCCTAGTGAGTGGGTCATGGGTCATGGGCTCTCTTCCATCACTTAAGCCCTAAATACTAATGTCACCACCCCCAATGATAATAAGGCACCTTATTATATAAAAATTCTAATTTAATTATTATTCTCACCACATCACCCTATTTAATTAATTAATTAAATAAACGACTCTTTTGGGGCTGTTACAAGTCACGTTCTCGTCAAGCGCAACGAATAAAAATCCTTTTCACAACCATAAACAAATCACTTTCATAAACAAACAAAAAGAATCATTTTCAAACCCATTGTTGCTAGCAGCTCATCAGAGCCTTTGTTCGTTTAGCTATTAGTGGCAATGCCCTTTTCTCATAAGAATAATAAACGATGATCCATCATAACCTTGGTTAGTTTGATCATCGTGCGAATCAATCTTTTTCGAAAATCACTTTCAAAAAAGATAATAAAAACGAGTTGTTATCAATAGTCCATCAGAACCTTTGTTCGTTCGACTAGCGGTACAACTCTTTTTTTTTGAGTATTTAGTAGTGATTCATCATAGCCTCTGCTAGTTTAATCATTCACTAATGCTCGTCCTATTTCAAAAACTCACTAAAAAAGATAAAAAAACGAAAACTTTTCAAAGGACACGGGAGAACTACGTAAGCTTTGAATTCTCCATCGCACCGGGAGATACGTAGGAGCGGGTCACATCCCGTCAAGCATAACAAATAAAAATCATTTTCACAATAAGTTTTCAAACAATTATTTTCCAAAGAACCAAGAACTACGTAGCTTTGAATTCTCCATCGCACCGGGAGATACGTAGGAGCGGGCCATGTCCCGTCAAACGTTTTTTTCTAAGAACCCATTTTCCCCCCCTTTTTCATAATAAATAAAGATTTTCATTAAGAATTTTTCAATAAGAAATAGAGAGGCAAAATTAAGTATTTTCAAGTCAATACACCAAAACCACACATTTAATTAATGGTTCCCTCTCAATAAAGAGGACGTGTGGGGTGCTAACACCTTCCCCGCGCGTAACCGACCCCCGAACCCTATTCTCTAGTTTCGCAAGACCAATCGCTTTCCAAAAAAGGTTTTCCTAATATTTTCCTTAATAAATATTGGTGGCGGCTTCATTGTCATTGTCTTAGGAAAAGTTGTGAACGAGGAAGGCTCTCCCTCGGGGACTTTTTCGGGCGCAACAGCCTTATGTATGGAACTTGTAGATACTTACAGATTCTGTCTGCCAAAATTCACCGTGAGTGAATTCTATTTTTGAATGTAAATTAGAATACCTTCTATGAAGCACAGTTGCAAGGTTCTATTTAATAATAATAATCTTCCCTTAATAATAATCTACTAGTATTAATAAATTTGGTGCAAGGTTCTATTTAATTCAGTTTTGAATTTGGTAGGTGGTAGTGGAGTTAGTTTATGTGGAGTTTCTTTGAAGGGATTATATTGAAGTATGTTTAATGTTTAGTGAATGCGGATCCAAGGTTCTCATCTACTGCAAACTGCAACAAATTGCCTCTTCTCAAGTTATAAATCAAATTCTTCATTGTCTTAATTTCTTTTGCAGATTGAGATTGCAGCAAGTGTGGGTCAGGTGCTTTAAAGGACAAGTTATTTAGTTTGCTTTTTTTATCACCTACATATTAAAATATGCAGACACCAAAAGCAAGGTAAGGTTGTCTTATTTGTCACTTTTGCTTGCATCTTTCTATTTTTTGTTCTGTCTTGTGACCAATTATGGGGTCTAAATGAGGGACCAGTAGCTTTTATTATAATAGCTCTGTCTGGTTGTATAATTTAAAGCTTGTTCCTTTGCTAAAATCTGAAAATTTAATTAGGGCCTATTTATTCCAATGGAGTTGGTAATTGAACTCCTAATAAATTGCTCTGGAGAGGGATAGATGCTACCTTTGGTCCATTAGATTGAATTTATAATTTATAGCTTGTTGCTATTCAAAGAAATCTGAACGCAAGTCAACCCAAAGTCCAATATCTGAGGTACATTTTAAGTTACTTCATGGCTAGAATTAGAAATCTAAACTATTAGATTATTTGTAATTTTTCTTAAACTTATTGTTTAATGTATCTCCTTGCCCTTTATCATCTTGCTGTAGAAGAACCGAACAAGCAGGGTCATCAGTCATCAGATTACAATGCCTCAGTCATCAGATTACAATGAAGTTTTAGCCACTGAAGCTGGAGGAGTTGGTCAATTTCCACCAGCTAAGATATCTTATGGTGGTGGTTCTACATCTGGGAATATGTCACAGTGGACAATTGATGAATTTTTTTGGAATTAATGATTTCAGTCAGAATTATAATTTCATGGATGGATCATCAAGGGTATGTTCATAGTTGCTGCTGTTCACTAGTTTTGTAGATTAATTACTTATCTTTTATGTTTTTATTGCTTGACATTGTCATATGACTAAATCACTGGCATGTTCATAGAGAATTGATGGATTTATAGGGATAGAGAATTGTTGTATATGATGAATTTAAGTACAATGTGATGAATTTAAGTGTAGAATTCTATTTGGATGTACTTAGCTTTAATGTAATTTAGCTTTGGATGTATTTTGTACTTAAAGTGTAGAATTCTACTTAAGTGATGAATTTTAGCTTTGGATGTACTTAAAGTAGAATGTGATGAATTTAAGTGTAGAATTTTATTTACTGGTTTTGCTGGTAGAATGACCAAAATCGTATAACCAGGGTGTATGTAGGAGATTAAACCAAAATTTGAAAAAAAAAAACTTTTAAAGTCAGGCGCAATAATGCCTGACTTAAGTATAGATTTGAAAAAAAAAAAACTTTTAAAGTCAGGCGCAATAATGCTTGACTTTAAAACCACTTACGAAGTCAGGCAACAATAAATGCTTGACTTTAAATCATACTTACGAAGTCAGGCAACAATAAATGCTTGACTTTAAATCATACTTACGAAGTCAGGCAATAATAAATGTTTGACTTTAAAACAGACTTACGAAGTCAGGCGAAATAAATGCATGACTTTAAAACTGACTTACGAAGTCAGGCGAAATAAATGTTTGACTTTAAATCAGACTTACGAAGTCAGGCTATCGCTTGACTTTAAAACTCCTGACATACAAAGTCGACTTAATAAAAGTCAAGCGGGCGCCTGACTTTAAATCCCCTTTTCGCCTGACTTTAAATCCCTTTTTTGCACTAGTGACAGCTTTATTGGGGAAATTAATATGGGAGATCATCTCATCTTCTAATAAGTTATGGCTGGACATCATGAGGGATAAATACTTCCCAAATTCATTCTTTATGTCTAGGAAAAATTGTTCAGGATCAAGCACTTGGAAGTCTATTTGTAAGGCAATCAATATCTTGGATGATGGCTTTTGTTTCACAGTTGGAGATGGTTCAACAAGTGTGTGGTATGGGGAGTGGCTTTCAAAAAGTCCCTTGAGTAAACAATTGCCTTATGTAGATATTCATGATATTTCTCTATCTATCAAGGATGTCTATGTGCATGCAAATGGAATTTTGATTGTTTATATACTTGCCTACTGACGTGAAAACTAGCATGCATAACTTAAATCCAAAATTAGTGGAGGGAGTGAACGATACCTGGGTGTGGTCTCATAATACTTCTGGTGTTTACACTACTAAGACAGCTTATGATTGGCTAAATTTTTGCAATGAACAACAGCAGGATGTGAATTGGAGCTGGTTGTGGAAGCTGAAAATTCCTGCAAACATTCAATTTTTTCTTTGGCAGTTTTGCCACTCTTCTATTCCAACAAGAGACACTTTGGTGAGAAGAAATATCTTGCCTATTAATGCAGGATGTGTGCGTTGTAATTATGAAACCGAGACACTTCATCATTGTTTCTTTCACTGCAAATGGGTGAAGCAGATTTGTTTAAGCTTGCTTTGGAACTAATTTTATGTTCCCAACAATTGATTTTAATCCCTTGGAGTGGCTTCATCATTCGGTTACGCAGTATGGGCCGGGGTTATGTGTGTGGTGGTACTTTGGAAGTGTTGGTGTGCTAGGAACCAGCTAATCTTTGAGGGAGAGCTTATTCCTCACCATGTGGTTGTGTCGCAAGTATGGGCAATGTATCATGATATCTTGAGGGCCTACTCGTACATGCCAAAAGAAAAAATGAATCATAGTTCTGGGCAGCTTGTTTCATGGACACCTCCGGTATGGGATGGGTGGCTCTTAATGTAGATGGAAGTGCTCTCACCAATCCGGGTCAAGCAGGGTATGGGGGACTTCTTAGAGATCATACAGGAAAGTTTCTTTGTGGGTTTTATGGCTCTATGGGAATTTCTGATATTATGCATGCAGAGTTACTAGCATTTCTACATGGTCTTTCTCTTTGTTGGGACATGGGGCATAGGAAAATTGTGTGTTACACGGATTCTCTCAACACTTTGAAACTCCTTAAAGAGGCTAATCCCAATTTTCATAAATACGGGAATGACATGGCTAAGATCAGAAGTTTATTGCAAAGGCAGTGGATAGTGAAGATTCACCACGTCTTTCGGGAAGCTAATTTTAGCGCTGACTTCTTAGCTAAGTTAGGAGCAAATAGTAACTCATGTCTAGTTAGGGTGGCTATTAGGACTGTTTATACTGTAACTACAGTTAGTTAGATATCAATGTTTAGTTAAGTGTATAGTTACTTTTTATTGTATTCTTGTTAGGCTGGTTAACTTTCTGTTACAGTTTGTTACCCTTGTATATAAGCTGAGGGTTTATTCATTGTAAAGTACCTTTATTCATTTCATCATCAATATGAAATCAGAGTTTATTTTGGGTTGTTGTTTGGATACCAAGATGGTATCAGAGCTACATTTGTGAGCTCTGGTTCATCGTTTGTTTCGTTCCTCTTTTCCAATCTTCAACATTCCTCTTTCGTTTCATCTTGATTTCCTTTTTCTTTCACCAAATTTCTGCTTCTGTTCTTCGATTTTGCTGGTGAACTCGCTACATTTCATCATTTCATTCTTCAATTTTGATTTCACATCTTCAGATCGGTTCAATTTCGCACAATTTCGCACGATGACTCAGAGTTCAGAATCCTATTCCGATTTTGCCACAAACAATGGCAATCCCTACTATCTTCATCCTAGCGAAACACCTGCGCTTACTCTCGTTTCTCCTGCACTTGAAGGCACGAAGAATTTTCAGCCATGGATTCGTTCCATGCGTATCAGTTTGATCTCGAAAAACAAGATTTCGTTCGTTGATGGAACGTTCAGTGCTCCGACGAAGTCCGATCCACTTTACAACCAATGGACTCGCTGCAACAGTATGGTTCTCTCGTGGATTCAACGCTCGGTCTCTCCTACTGTGCACAAATCGATTGCGTACTTCGACAAAGCTTACGATGCGTGGAAGGATTTGCACGAACGTTTCGATCAAGGTGATATGTTTCGTATTGCTGATCTTCAAGAGGATATTTGTCGTCTCTCTCAAGGTAATCTCGGCGTTTCAGAGTTTTATACTGAATTGAAGTCTTTATGGGATGAATTAGAGAATTTTAGGCCTCTAGTCACTTGCAAATGTTCTATTCCATGTTCTTGTGATGCTACAAAATCAATTAGGACTTATAGAGATCAAGATTACACAATAAGGTTCCTAAAAGGGCTCAATGAGCAGTATTCACATGTTAGGTCACAGATAATGATGATGGATCCGTTTCCTACTGCTTTTAAGGCTTTTTCCATGGCTATTCAACAAGAACGACAGTTTGATTCTCCTATAGCTGCTGATATGGATAATAATAAAACTGCTATTGTGAACAATACTCAAACTCATGCCACCAATTCATCTCAATTTCCAAACCGTAGAGGTGGTTTTAGTGGTGGCAGGTCTCGTGGTAGAGGTGGTAGATCTCACGGCAGCAATAGAGTTTGTACTAATTGTGGTAAAACCAATCACACAGTGGATCATTGCTATTTTATCCACGGTTTCCCTCCCGGTTATCAGACTAAGAATGCTGGCAGCACCTCTAATTCCATTACTGCTGCTAATAACTCAAGCACTAACACCGAGGATGATAAATCTGCTGCATCTGAGTCTAAAGCCAGCATCTCTTTGTCCAGTGAGCAATATCAAGGATTGCTCGAGTTACTTCAAGCTTCAAAGCTACAAGCTAGTTCTGGATCTCATTCTGCCAATACAGCACTTGCTCCATATCATTCAGCAAACACTGTGACTGCCCATAATCTGAATTCTGGTGATACATCTGGTAAGGTCTATCTCTATAACAAAGAATTAGATATGTGGATAGTCGACACCGGAGCCACCGACCACATTACTCACAATTTGAACCTTCTATCCAATTGTTTTTCTATCAAACCTATCCACATTAGTTTACCAAACAATACCACTGCTATTGCTACTTTGGCTGGCAGTGTCTATTTTTCAAATGGTTTATGCTTGCATAATGTTTTATATGTTCCCAATTTTCATGCCAATTTAATGTCAGGACCTCAACTTGCTAAAACTAGCAAATGTTCTGCTTATTTTGACATTTCTGCTTTGTCCATTATGCAGGCAGATACAAGGAGGATTATTGGTATAGCTAGTCTCATTCATGGCCTCTACCGGATTAGCCTCCCAGTAGCTAAGTATAACTTTGCTGTTAGTGATTGCTCATCCACACCTACTGCTAGTTGTAACACTGTTACTGAGTGTACATCCACTGAAGGCACAAATATTTCCACATCCACACACACCATACCTTCTATTAGTAATACTTACACACATACCACTTCTGTAACACCTATTACACCTGCACCATGTAAGAATGATTCTATGTTGAATAAAAATGAGAATTCTTCTATATGTTCTGATTCTACTTTGTGGCATATGAGACTAGGACATATCCCTTTAAATAGACATAAGTGTATGTCTAGACAATTTCCTTTTATTCAGTTTCAAGATCACAAGTCACCTTGTGATGTCTGTCACTTAGCCAAACAACGAAAATTACCTCATCCTTTGAGCATGACCAAAACCACCCAACCTTTTGACCTTTTGCATGCTGACATATGGGGCCCTTACTCCCATACATCCATCTTAGGCCACAAATATTTCCTTACTCTAGTTGATGACTTTTCTAGGTTCACTTGGGTTATTCCTATGAAGACCAAAGCTGAAACCCGTCCTCATCTAACTAGATTTATTTCATACTGTTTTTTTCTTATCCAAAGGAATCCTCCACCAAAAATCTTGTGTTGAAACACCCCAACAAAATGGCACCGTTGAACGCAAACACCAACATATCCTCAATGTAGCACGTGCTCTCTCTTTTCAAGCAAATTTACTCCTTAACCTTAGGAACTTTGCTATACAACATTCTGTTCATCTCATTAATAGGATTCCCACACCTCTTCTTAATGACAAAACTCCACATCAAGTCCTTTACAACCAACCTCCCACCTTGCTTTACCTCAAAGTCTTTGGGTGTCTTGCTTATGCATCCACACCACATGCCAATAGGACTAAATTCGATCCTCGTGCTCGCAAAACAGCTTTCATTGGTTATACTGATGGTGTTAAGGGTTTTCTACTTTATGACCTTCAATCTCATCAACTTCTCACTTTTAGGAATGTTATATTTTATGAGAGTCATTTTCCCTTCCATTTAACAACTTCTTCAAAACCACCTGACCCTACTCCAATACCCACACCATCTGTGTCACCTATGGCCTTTGATACACCTGACATCGTACCAACTTCTGCACCTGTCCATGACAGTTCTCTGCCTCATACCAATAATTCCCCTATGCCTCTTCCACCTATAATTCCTTCTCCACCTACAAACAGCCAAGCCACTGCTTCCTCACCTTCTACTACTATATCTTTGCCTACTACAAATAGCCAACCCACTAGGCAATCTCTAAGAACAAAGTCTAAACCTAGATACTTGGAGGACTACCATTGCAATTTGACTAGCTGTACAAATAATTTTTCAGGTATTTCCAATTCCTCTTCTCTTTATCCTCTTTCCTCTGTTTTATCTTATGATAATTGTTCTCCATCCTATCAAAAATTTTGCTCTTCTATTACCATCAATTACGATCCTTCTACTTATCACCAAGCTGCCAAACAAGAGTGCTGGCAGCATGCTATATATGCAGAATGAGCTTCAAGCTTTGGACTTGAATAAAACTTGGTCTATTGTTGAATTACCCACTGGTAAGACACCCATTGGTTGCAAATGGGTGTACAAAATCAAATATAATGCTGATGGTACTTTTGAAAGGTACAAGGCTCTCCTTGTTGCCAAAGGATACACCCAAATGGAGGGTGTAGATTATTTTGAAACCTTTAGCCCTGTGGCAAAGCTCACCACTGTGAGAGTTTTGTTGGCTCTAGCTGCTGTCAATGGCTGGTTTCTGGAGCAGCTGGATGTGAACAACGCGTTCCTCCATGGTGACCTTCATGAGGAGGTGTATATGTCTTTGCCTCAAGATTTTTCTGCTCCTAATACTTCATTTAGTAGTTCTGTTTGTCGACTGCACAAGTCCTTATATGGACTCAAACAAGCGAGCAGACAATGGAACCAGAAACTTACTGCCACTCTCATTTCTCTTGGCTATGTTCAGTCTCAAGCTGATCACTCTCTTTTCACAAAGACTACTGACAGCATCATCACCATTTTACTTGTTTATGTTGATGATGTAGTGCTTGCAGGTAATTCTATGGAAGAAATCTGCTCGGTTAAGCAGCTACTGCACTCCAAGTTTAAAATTAAAGATCTCGGGCCCTTGCAATTCTTTTTAGGCCTTGAAATTGCTCGCTCCAAACAGGGAATTATACTCAATCAAAGGAAGTACACTCTTGATTTGTTGCAGGACAGTGGTAATTTGGCCACCAAGCCTGCCACAACACCTTATGATCCATCCACAAAACTCACGGCCACAGACTCTACTCCTCTGGAGGATGAGTCATCTTATAGAAGGTTAATTGGGCGCCTTCTCTACTTACAACTACTCGCCCAGATATTTCCTATGCTGTGCAACAATTGAGTCAATTTGTTGCCAAACCTATGGTCTCTCATTATAAGGCAGCAATCAGAGTTCTTCGCTATCTCAAGTCTGCCCCTGCTCAAGGACTGTATTTCTCAGCATCTACATCACTGCAATTATCTGGATTTGCAGACTCTGATTGGGCTTGTTGCCCAGATACTCGCAAGTCAATCACTAGCTATTGTGTGTTCCTTGGTACATCTCTTATCTCTTGGAAATCCAAGAAGCAGAACACAGTTTCTCGTTCTTCATCAGAGGCAGAATATCGTGCTTTAGCTAGCCTTACTTGTGAAGTTCAGTGGCTCCACTACTTGCTGGCTGATCTGCATTTCAAACCCAGCAAGTCCACTGCTCTCTATTGTGACAACAAATGTGCCATATACCTTGCCCACAATCCTAGTTTTCATGAACGTACTAAACATATTGAGATAGACTGTTATGTCATTCGTGAGAAAATCCAGCAAGGTCTCATTCATCTCCTGCCTGTTCCATCCTCTTCACAGTTGGCAGATGTTTTCACCAAACCATTGCATGCTCCTTCATTCACACCTTTCCTCACCAAGTTGGGTCTATGCAATCTCCATAGTCCAACTTGAGGGGGGATATTAGGAGTGTTTATACTGTAACTACAGTTAGTTAGATATCAATGTTTAGTTAAGTGTATAGTTACTTTTTATTGTATTCTTGTTAGGCTGGTTAACTTTCTGTTACAGTTTGTTACCCTTGTATATAAGCTGAGGCTTTATTCATTGTAAAGTAATTTTATTCATTTCATCATCAATATGAAATCAGAGTTTATTTTGGGTTGTTGTTTGTATACCAAGAGTGGCTGTCCCACCAACAAACATGCAGCATCATCTTAATCTTAATGTCGATGCTCTCGCTTTCGTTTTTGTAAGGCCTTAGCCTTCTTTTCTTTTTTATTTTCTATTGTAACCAAAAAAAAATTATTATCTATTTTAAAAAAAAGCATATTAATAATTAATAATAACAATCTAAAAATTTATGCAAGAAGAAAATACGAAAAGAATTCCCCAAGAAAGAAGCAAGGAACAAACAGGAACCACGTGGTAGAAGAAAGAGGGGGCCAAGTGGTAATAGTAGCATCAACCGATTCGAGCAACACGTTTCCAACACAGAATAATAAAAGCTCCTATAGACATGGCGGAACCTACATTATCTACCTTTATTTATATCTTGAACCACAATTTTCACAGATATTTTTCAGTCAGCATTTTCCCTATATAAATAGCACCCCAATTTCTACTCATACACCTCTCATCCAAAACAAAACAAAAGTCAATTAATTTCTCCTTCTCTAGCAATTAACAAAAATGGATAACGACTACAACAACAACAACAACTACGGTGGCGGTCAAGGGCAACAGCATCACCAGAAACATTCGAGCAGCGAGCTGTTATCCTCGGCAAAGGTGTTGTCGGAAGCAGCACAATCTGTTTTCAACAGTGAACCTGGGAAGGTGGACAGAGCCAAAGTTGCTGATGCTACTGAGAATATTCTAGAGGCAGCTGGTATTGATCAAAGTAAGGGAATTGGAAAGTACGTTGATCAGGCTGCTGATTATCTTCACTCTTCTGGTGGTGGCTCCGCCCATTCTGGTGGCGGCTCCGCCCATCATGGTGGCGGTGGCGGTTTTGGCGGTAGTACTGGTGGTGGGCGTTCTGAGAGTACTGGACATGGAGGTGGTGGGTATGGTGGTGATGGACGTTCCGGCGGTGGTTATGGGAACAATAATAATAATGAGAGTGGATTTGGTGGTGGACGTTCTGGTGGTGGTGGTTTTGGGAATGATGAACGTTCTGAGAGTGGATATGGGCGTTCTTCTGGTGGTGGTGGATTTGGTGACGGTGGACGTTCTGGTGGTGCTGGCTATGGTGACGGTGGGCGCTCTGGTGCTGCCAGCTATGGTGATGGGGGGCGCTCTGGTGGTGCTGGCTATGGAGATGGGGGACGCTCTGGTGGTGCTGGCTATGGTGACGGAGGACTTTCGGGTGGCGGTGGCTATGGTGATGGTGGTCGATCTGGTGGTGGCGGGTACGGAGATGGGGGGCGTTCTGGTGGTGGATATGGAAATGAACGTTCTGGAAGTGGTTATGGGAATGATCAGCGTCGTGAAAATCAATCAGGTTCCGGAGGAGGGTATGGTGGTAGTGGAGATGGATCTTCCGGTGGAGGATATGGTAGAGATGGCCGTGATAGTGGCTCCGGTGGATACGGATATGGAGATTAGATCAACAACATGTAAGAGTGAGTTCTTGTGGTGAAAGTAATAATGCACTGGTTTCGGTTTTCACCTGTTCCAAAGTCCATATATAGATAGTGTTATATATGTACTATGTAAGTCTGTTTGTTTTTAGTATTTTGGGTGGAAGACAACCAACCTTTCTGGTTTGTGTGTGTATGTTAATGTTGCTACTTTAGTATTTTGTATAGAAATTTCTACCATCCCACCTAGTTTCTGATGAAGAAATGTATTCCGCAATGGCAACATCGATCTATGTATTTGCCTTGCTCTTACTGAAATAAACCACAAGATTATTGTATTTTGATAATTATTGGGGAGAAGCTAATTTAAAAATTTAAACCTTTGGTTACTTTATATTTTAAATATGGAAGTTGGTCATGAAACTAGACAAAAGAGACATCAATGGAATGGAGTTTTTGTCTCTCATTACATTTGGACTGTCATAGGATTAGTAAACCAGACTGACTCATGTAAGCCCACTAAGGTTAGCCCATTAGCTCGGCCCGAAGCTAGAGAAGTCGGTTTACTCCCCACGAAGATCCGGTGAAGACATGCCGAGTAGTTAGAAGACAGGAGTAACTTCTCAGGTAATTGGCGAGGGCGGTTACATGAGAAATAGGAACATATAGGGGAGGGGAGAAGAAAAAACGACTCATTCACACATTGATAGAAAAACTAGATACAGGCCGAGATAGACAAAAAGTTATCTGACAATCATTGTAACAGACCGAATGTATCAATAAATTTATTCAAGTACATTTGGTGCCCACGTGGAGCCCGGTAAATTCATTTCAGGCCACCCCGAAGTCCTATCTTTAGCCATAGTCACGATGCGCCGTGGTCGCAAACGGAATGCCCAACCGTCCAACGTTGAAGTAATTGCAGCAGTGAGAGCTACTGCTCGGCGAGGAAGACCTCGAAACCAACCACCTCCTACCCAGAGAACTCCGCATGGAAGAAAACCAAAATTCCTCCGCTAGCCTCTCCCCCACTAGTCGTTGTCGAAACACGGGTACAAACTCCCCAGGTCTAGCCACAACCAATCGGCGAGGGTCATCCCGCGCTCACTAATGTCAATGTTGTCATCGACGAACTGCGAAGGCAAAACCAGTCATTACAAGAACAAATGACAAACATTCAGAGAGAACGGGACCCGAATCACCTTGACAATGTCCAGATTGAAAACCCTCAACCTCTAACAGACACCATCATGATGGATTCTATTCCAGCGAACTTTAAACCCCTGTGGTTGGGCACTTATGATGGTAAGAAGGATCCGCAGGAACACCTAACCGCTTTTGACACTCAGATGGCCATCATCGGTGCACACGAAACTCTGAAATGCAAACGTTTATCTGGAATCATGAAGGGAGCCTCCCTTTGGTGGTAGACGAGTCTCCCTGTCACTCCATAGCAAGTTATGCTGATTTCACCAAAAAATTCATCAGACATTTCTCTGATATGAGGCACCAGAAGATGACGCCTGCAACCCTCTTCAACACAAGGAAGAGTCCTAATGAGACTCTCCAAGAATATCTAAGATGCTTCAACAACATAACTTTTGACGTCGAACACCCAGACCAGAAGCAGTTTGCTGATGCCTTTGCCAACAGTCTCTATTGGGACAGTTTGATGAATCACTGGCATATCGTCCTGCTTCTAGCATGTAGGAAGTCGTGGCTCGAGCAGAGGCATACATGAGGGGAGAATAAAGCAATGCGGAGAAACGATGTCGAGATGCCAAAGAAATAGGTAGTGATCGTCGCCAACCCAACGATGACTTCCAGCGTAACACTTCTCAGAAGAGAGGTCACCCTCCGAGCAAAGGAAACAACACACCTTTGACCCCCTTGAATCAAAGGCGGGATATAATCCTCAAAGAAATCCTTCACACAAGGCTCATCCCGAAAATGATCATGGCAAGGACTCAAATCGGAAGGGACCCTCAGTAGTGGTGTGAGTAACACAAAGCTCGCGGTCACGATACAGAAGAATGTTTTGTGTTCAAAAATGAAATTGAAAAGATATATAATCCGAAAGGGAATGCTGAAAAAATACATCAAAGGCATCACGGAAACAGCATCGTCCCGGCCAACGGCAGAAGCAATTCCACTCCCAACAGATCCAGTCGATAAGGTCAACAACACCAATGGGGATCCACCTCCAGTTCAACATACTCTCAACACCATTTGATGTGGATCTAAAATAGATCTAGAAGATTAGGATCTTGGAAATTGGCAAATCAATAATTTCTCACAACAAATTCAACAAAGTAGATGAACAGCATTACAAACACAAAAGGAAAAGACACAAACACTTACATGAAGGAGAAGAAATACAAAATGTCGAGAAGGTAGAGATGGAAGTGGAGAATGAAGTCCACCACTCTTCCTTGGGAAGATGATAAGGACAACACTATCCTTGAGCTCTCCTAGCCTCAAGGTTGTGTGCTCTAGGTTCTCATCTCAAGAAACCTTGGAGAATCCATGATGAATCTTCACCAACATTAGCAACTACCCTCTCACCACTCTCTTAGGTATTAGGGCACTCTCTTGCTCAAAATGTAATAGTGAATTTCATTCATCAAAGTTCTACCTACTACATGGAAAGGAAAAGTATATATAGGTTGGACTCTTGGATCCTAAGCCCAACACTCTCAAGTCCACTAAGAAAAGAAATAAGGCCCAAGGCCTCAACTAAATAGCCAACAAGGCTGAAAAAACAAATATTCATTACAATTAGGAATAAAATCCTAAATTTATTGAAAAGCAAATACAAATAAACAGGGAACACTAGAGTTTGGATATTCTATAAATTCCCTAACGTATCCTTGGTCACATTTAGTGTGGCCTTGTCAATTATCAAGGTGGACACACCAAAGTATATTCCCTTTAAGTGTTGAATCTCTTTTTGGTCTTTTAAGTCTTTATATTTGTGACCTTCATCCAAGCTCCCTGATTAGGCTAGGCATGCATGTGGGCTCACATCATACTCCCTCTTTTGAACTTCACTTGTCCTCAAGTGAACTCCCCCTCTTGGAAACCTACATCAAAGATGAACAAAAATCACTTTTTTTGAAAATAAAAGATAACTAAACTAATGCAAGAATTGCTTAGGCTCCACCGGAATCAAAAGGGAAGTGGGTTACTTCAAATAAAAGCATAATCATGCAAATTCTAAGCACTACAATCCAAAGCATGGTAAACTTCCGAGCAAAAGAAAAAGACCTAGAGAAAGCAATGGAGAAAAGAGGGAAAATATTATACCTTTGCAGCTTAAAAACATTAAGCAAATTCTCCATTACCTTAGCCTTACCACTTAATGAATTACCTTTGGAAGTAACATCAATATTAGAGTTGTCTACCACAACTACACTTGTAATGCTCTTTTCCTCATGTACCAAACAACTCTCATGTATAGATGCAATATGGTGCTCTTGGCCACCATCAAGCTTTTCACCATTTAAATTGTTGTGCTCTTTCCATGCTTGTGAAACATCATTCTTTGCAAGTGTCTCAAGTGGAACATCATATTCACTCACCTTCAAAGAGGAATCAACAAAACTAGAAAGAAAGTTAGCATTAGGATCCAAGCAAACAAAATCATTAGAAGATGAGAGTTTGGATGGCTCTTCAAACAATGGTTCAAGTTCCTCCCTACTTCCATTTTTTGGAACCTCTTTAGAAGTTTCCATCATTAGAGGCTCTCGGCCAAACCTAGTTGCTACATCCTCCTCATTTATTTTAACATTCATTTCCTTTTCTTCTTCCTCTATTTTCGTCCTCAAAGCAATTTGGTCCTTAAGCATTTCATGAAGGCTAAGAAAAGTAAGATGAACTTCCAAATTGTCATACCTAAAAGAGTACTTGTTAGCATATTCATCATAGAGTACTTTTTTTTCATGTTTCCATGGCCTACCTAGTATTGGGTGGGCGGTCACTATAGGTACAACATCACATAAGATTATGTCTTTGTATCTATGAGTGGAAAAGCTAACAAACACTTTTTTATTCACAAGAATTTCTTCTTTATCTTTATGCAGCTTGAGCATATATGGTGTTGGATGGTCAAAGGTGTGAAGGTTGAGTTTTATAACTAAACAAGTGTTAGCCATATTAACACAACTCTCACCAACCACTTGCAAACAACATACACTATTTTGAACACGACATCTTGCATGGAACAAAGAAGAAGTAATAGCAATGGGAATAGATGTAGAAATTTTCTCCTTACCAAATGGCACCACGGCCGAAGCTTTATCATCTTCAAAGTTAGATTGAAAAGCTTTTTCCATGTTTGGATTGGTGTCCCTCCTTCTATGTCTTTTTTCATCCTTCTCAACAACATCTCTTCTATACCTCATTTCCTCCTCATCATACCTATCTCTTCTATACCTCCTTTGATCCTCATCATACCTATATTTCTATACCTCCCCTTTTTAACGACTTAGAATAATTTTCGCGCAGGTTTATGTAATGAACGAATTAGAACCTAAAACAGTAAATAACGCAGGAGATTTATACTGGTTCTGTCACCTCCCAGTGACCTACGTCCAGTCCTCATAAACCTTTGTGAGTTTTTCACTATCAAATCAAAGCTTTAAATCGAGTGCTTTCAAACCCTTACAGACTCAGGCACTCTTCACCTAGGATACCTCACCTAGTGCAAGAGCCCTCAAAATCAATTACAAACAAGAGATACCCCACCCTTGTTACAATCAAAAACCCTAGAGAGATTCCCCACTCTCTAGGATAACCCAATAACAATTTTAAACAAATTACAAGAAAATAAGAAATACCTCTAAGAAGGTGAATACAACAACTTGTAGATTCCCAACCCAACCCTTGAGAGAGATCAACTGAAAATGATGAAGAACGTGAAGAACAAGTATGACAGTGCAATAGGGTTCGCGTTCAGTTTTGTGATTCGTAGGTTGTTACTGTTTGTGAAGCCCTAAGTCCCTATTTATAGATTCTGTAAAAATATGCCTGTTGGGACAATTTTTAACACTTGATAATCGATTATCAATTAAGTGGATAATCGATTTATCACGCACACGAGCGTGTTTTATAAAAGACAATTTCATAAGTTGATAATCAATTATGTTCTTTTAAAACATAGCTTGTTAATCGATTATGTGCTTCAAAAATTAAGACCACAATCGATTATTGATAACTCTATTTTATATAGTTATTCATGCACTTAAACTTAGATAATTACTTAATTTCAAGTATAATATGTGTTAAATATAGTAGTATGAATAAAATAACAACATTTATGGTTTTAAGATGAATGGCATTCACAACTTAGCATTTTGTATATACATTGGTATGTTTGATGTGTTTGTTCAGTGCATCTGCAGTTGATGCTTCTGCACCAGGAAAAACACAGTGCATCTGCACTAGAAGCATTTCCACAGTGCATCTGCACCTTAGTGCTTCTGCACCTTTCTGCACCAAGACGGATAACCCCACATTTGAAGCACCTCAATTCATACCAATGCATAAACACCTATATGACATCATGCTTAGTCACATGGAGGCACATGCCCACTTGCGAAAGGAGGCGCCTACAATAGATGACCATGATGAAGAGTCATTCATAAAGGACACATGGCCCTCCATGATTGGACCTCTCTTTGAGGTGGAGTGTTGGACTCAATTCCCAGCAAACATGTTCTGAAAAGTAACCATGGTTAACCCCTCTAGGTTAACTTGATCTCCAAGGAAACCCTCACTTGAAGGAAAGCTCCAAGGCTATATAAAGGCTTCACTTCTCATCATTTTAAAAAATAAGAAGTTCTATAGGATCCGTACATCTACTTTTCTCGCTTTTCATTTTATAGTTCTTAGTAGTAGTTAGGAGTAAGAATGTAAGGAAGGAATTGACGACTCCCTCCTTCGCTTCTTCATCAAGTTAGTTAAGTAGAAGGAATCAGTGCATTTGCACCACTTGGAATCTCATGCAAAGAAACTTCAATTTGTGTAACTTCTACCTTATTGCTTTCTTTTGTATTACGCATATTAATATGTTCTTTGCAGATTCTCTCTATTATATAATGTCTAATATGAGCTAAATTTCTTTAGTTGAGATGTTCTAACTTTATAATGAGCTTTTGAGTAAGTTATTGTGTTTTCAAAGTGGTGTATGCATTTTTGGTTCTTGCGTTATACTACATCCATCTTATTTTAAAACTGATCACTTAAAATAAGTAGAGTTATATTCACAGACATGGTTTATAACTAGAAATCAAGAACTAATAAGGGTGAGTATTTTAATGAAGGCCTTGTTAACTTGTTTAATAAAGAAAACTTTGTTAAAACCACGTTAAGTCCTAGACATAGGATAACATAGTCCTTAGGGTAATGCAATGGGTACTTAAAAGGCAGGAGTGTACTTATTTAGCAACTTAAACAAGAATTGTAAGAAGGCAAGAAAGAAATTGACAACTTCTCTCTTTACTTCAAAACAAGGTTTTAAGAGCTTGTAACGAAACTCTGAAGAAAGTAGCTGAAAGGAATATTCTGGTGCAACTGCACTCAAGTGCATCTGCACCACAGAAAACAAAATACTCTTGAAAGTGATTTATTTAGTGAAGACATCTCAACTATCATTCTCAACTGATTTCCTTCATATTTTCTTACATATTTACATCCTGTTTTCCTAAACATTAACCACCCAAAATTGTGAGTAGTGTAGCTACACCAGTTTATGCTTTCTAAACATACAAAAGTTTAACCAATCCCTGTGGGTTCGGCCTTTCTCATCACTATATTACTTGTTTGTGACTGTGTATACTTGCACATATTTTTCACACACTAATTATGCTCCTGTCATAATCAATTGTCAGCTTATTGTAGGCTCATAATCGAATGTTTCCTTGTGGGAATCGATTATATGCTTACATATTGCCTTTTTCTCATACACTAATCGATTATGTACCTGTAGACATTTGTGCCTAACCTATTTAGCATGCTTTTATCAATTGAGGACATATGTTAGGTTAATTGTGTGAGTGCAAGTGTGTTAAGTGATTTGAGCCGATCCTCAAAAGCGGTTTACATTTTATTCCTAAGACACAACCGGACTTCCTAGCGACTACCCTTCTTGAGTTGGTTGTGCCTTGGAGTTCCAATTGTCACTTTATTTTAGATTGCTTCATCATCAAAACTTAACCTGCAACACAAGATATCCACATTCTCCCCCTTTTTGATGATGAAAAATTCTTGATTCATCTTATATGGGAGGTTAGTTCATCAAGCAAAACAATGCACTAATATTAATGATATGTATCTAGACTCCCCCTTACTTGATGCTCCCCATGACTAAATGCAAAGTGACAATCCTATATGCATCCTATGACAATCCTAAATGCAGTAACAATCCTATATTTCCCCCCCTTTTTGTCATGATCAAAAGGGTAACCGTGAGACGTAGTTTGAGTCGAAAGAGCACGGTTATAAAAAAATAGACTATCACAATAGAAGACATAACACACAAAAAATTCACTTAAATTCACAAAAATTAACACAAAAATTAACTTAAAATTCACTTAAATTCTTTGAGATTAAATTATTTGAGAAACACTTAAACAACTCATATTTCATTCAAATAGATGATGAATCAATGATTCCAAGTTCTCTTCGAATGAAAAAGAAACTTTCTTTTTGCAATGGTTTTGTGAAAATGTCAGCTAGCTGTTTTGACACTCAACGTACTCATTCACACAATCGCATTTTTGAACATGATCTCTAAGAAAATGATGTCAAATCTCTATATGCTTAGTCCTAGAGTGTTGAACGGAGTTCTTTGTAAGATTAATTGCGCTTGTGTTGTCGCATTTAATCGGAATATGATCTATATCTACGCCATAGTCAAGAAGTTGTTGCTTCATCCAAAGGATTTGTGTGCAGCAACTTCCTGCTGCAACATATTTTGCTTCAGTAGTTGACAATGCGACACTGACTTGTTTCTTACTATGCCATGAAACTAATGCGCTGCCTAAGATGTGACATGTTCCACTAGTGCTTTTCCTATCTAGTTTTCAACCTACAAAATCAGAGTCAGAGTATCCAACAAGACTACATGTGGTGCCCTTGGGATACCACAAGCCAACATTTTGTGTTCCTACGAGATATCTCATGATTCTCTTGACTGCTACTAGATGTGACTCTTTTGGATTTGCTTGATATCTAGCATACATGCAAACACTAAACATGATATCTAGTCTACAAGCAGTTAAATAGAGAAGTGAGCCAATCATACCTCGATATTTGCTTAATTCTACCGGTTTACCTTCTTCATCCTTGTCTAGGTAGCATGAGGTGCTCATCGGAGTGGTCATTTCTTTTGCTTTATCCATTTCAAATTTCTTGAGCAACTCTTTGCAATATTTTGATTGAGAGATGAAGATGCCGTTCTTGGTTTGTTTTATTTGAAGCCCGAGAAAGAAATTGTGTTCTCCAATCATCGACATTTCAAACTCATTCTGCATAATACTAGAAAATTCTTTGCAAAGCAATTCATTAGTAGCACCGAATATAATATCATCCACATAGATTTGTACAAGTAAGATGTCATCTTTTGACTTCTTTATGAATAGTGTAGTGTCAATTTTCCCTCTTTGAAAATCATGATTGAGTAGGAACTTGCTCAATCTTTCATACAAAGCTCTTGGAGCTTGCTTCAGACCATAAAGAGCCTTTTTGAGTTTGAAAACATGATCTGGTTTTTCATAATTTTCAAAGCCAGGAGGTTGTTTAACATACACTTCTTCTTGAATAAAGCCATTCAGAAACGCACTTTTGACATCCATTTGATATAATTTAAAATCCATAATTGATGCAAATGCAAGGAGCATGCGAATAGCCTTTAATCTAGCTACGGGTGCATATGTTTCATCATAGTCTATTCCTTCTTCTTGATTATAACCCTTTGTCATACCCTAATTTTGTCCGGCTTAGGTCAAAACCCTAATTTTCCACAAAAAATAAATAAATTGAAGAATGAAGAGCATCATGCATTGCATTTTGAGTCCTAGAAGTCATTCCAAGGTCTTTAAAATCATTTTTAGGGTTGGAATGCACTTTTTAGGCAAATTAGGGTTTTAGGGTCAAAAAGGACATTTTGGTCATTTTTCGCAAAAAGATGATTTTCTCGCCAAAAATGCACATCCACAAAAAGTACATTTTTATTCTATCAAGGATAATTTTTGTACAATTTTTTAGAAAGAAAACCCTAGTCAAAAATAATTAAAAATGTATTTTTCCATTTTTAGTGCATAGAAAAATAAAAAAGGACCATTAAATATTCCTCAATTCTTAAGTGACAATTTTTATTGTCATGGGTGACTAGAGGGAATATTTTATGGTGCCCAAAAACATGTGACACTTTTTAATAGGTGCACATTCACTTCCATGCCCAAAATTCAAAAACTCAAAAAAAAAGGAAGTGTCCTCAATAAGACAAAAGACCAAAAACAAGTTTTTTTTTCTCTCTCTCTCTCTCCCCCCACAATTTCGAAACTCTCTCTCTCTCTCCCCCACCACAATTTCGAAACTCTCTCTCTCTCTCCCCCACCACAATTTCGAAATCCCCTCTCTCTCTCTCCCTCTCACAAAATTCTTTCACACTCTTCTATTGTACTATTATTCCTTATTTTGAAGGAATATGCCTTGTACAATCCTTAAACCTTCTCCTTTGGTGCATATCACCAATTCTCACTCACTCTCATGAGGATTCATGCCCTCTTTGGTAAATTACCTCACTCACTTACACTAACCTCTTCATAAGGAAACACCAATTTTCCTCTTTGGCAACATTCCATCCCAATCATACCCCTAACCCTATTTTTGCCTCACATTATTCCTAAAATAAGACAAGTTTTTTTTTTTACAAAAAACTCTCACTCCCTTCCCTCATTTTCGCCCCCACTCTCTCACTCTCACCTTTTGTGTTTTCTCAATGCCCTCAATCCAAGTGACCTTTAATCCTAACCCTCCATTTAATTTTAAAACTCAATCCTAGAGCACTTAGTAAGGCCAATGGCCCAATTGCCCCTAAACCTAAAATAACTCTATAAATACTCCCTCATTCCCACACCTAAGGATCCTTTGGCCTCTCATTCTCCTACACTAAAACCCTAGCACACCAAAAACACCTCCTCTCCCTCTCCTTCCTCACCCCAAAACCGTAGCCTCTTCCCCTCTCTTCCATATATTTTCTTCAATTTTTCACCATCAAATCTTCCATTTCTTATTAGATCATCATCATTCCTTCCAATCTCTTCAAGGTTGCATCATCAAAATTCTAAGAGCTAGCAATCTTTGTGTTCATATCATCTCCTTCTTCATTTCTTTGTGATTTTGAGGTAAGCTTTGAAACTTTGCATCTCATATTTAGTTCTTCTTGCATAATCTCTCTTCTACTCTCAACTCCTTCTTGATTGCTTGTTGTTGTTGCTTTGATGATCCATTTCAAACATTTTGACAAGGACTTAGGGAGCCTTGGGTGTTTGAGATGGGTCCTTGGCCTTGAGGGATTTGTTCTTGTGCTTGAATGATTTCCCTTGCATCTCTAAACATTTTGCACTAAATTTCATGAAATAAGAGTTGTTTTATGGCATTGTTCATTTCGCATGCTTGTAGAAAACTTAGGGTTCATGTGAGTTTTATGCCATCCTTTGCTTAATCATGTGAATCCTTTGCAAAAATGGATCTATGTTGCTTTAAGTTAACTTTTGTGTTTTTTTTAATAAAAGTGTGGATCTATGTTCCCTTTGGGTTCGCATGCTTATGTTTAAAAACATTTTCAAATTGATTTTGTTGTTGTTCCTTGCTTGATGATGTTTAATCTTGTTGTTAATATTTTATTTTAGTGTTAGATGTTATTTTTTGTTGTTGGTTGATGATCTAGCAATATGATTCCCACTAGTGCCTAGTGCACCTTGACCTAAGTGGTGAAGATTGCTAGAAATGACTCAATTTAGTTTGTGTGTCCACTTATTCTTGTGTCTTAGTTTGCTTATTGTAAATTGTTGATGATAAGCAAGTTGATTCTCACTAGTGCCTAGTGCACTTTTCTCAAAGTGAGAGGATTTCTTTATGTGATTCAACTTGGTTTTAGTGTTTATTTACTTTTTACCATTTTACTTTACCATTCATTAACTTTTTACCAAAACATAAAAATATTTTACTACTTTGGTTTTTACCACTTCATTAATTTTTTACTAAAACATAAAAAGATTTTACCACTTCCCAATTACCTCATGCATTTTTACTTTACCATCTCATTAAATAATTACCATTCACTTCATGCATTTTTACTTTACTTTTCACTAACTTCTTACTTAAAGTTTTACAACTTATCAACTTGCAAAAATACCCAAAACATTTTCACATTCATGCATCTTCATCCATACTTAGTTTATGTGACACTCTCATGCATCCTCATATACTTATATCTCTTGCATCCTCTTATGCATCCTTGTATGCCATCCATTCATAAATAAAGTGCTATGCATCCATTCCTTGTACACCCATGCACTTACATGCTTACCTAATCATGCATCCTTGCTTACATATTCAATCATTTAACTTAGAATACTCTATGTTTACAATCAATTGTATTCACTTGTTCTTGATGCCATGTAAATGTCTTGACTTGATTGTGTGCCCTCCTCTCCACTTGTATGACCTCCTAATGGAGACGTAAGTCTACATGCATGTTGTAGCATAGAGCCATTAGGGTAAATACAATCCTTCTTGCACACACACAATTACTTTGAGAACTTTGTTTTGCATCTTTAATAATTGAATCCTTTGATTGTATGGGCATGTTTAATCTTGGTTAATGAATGATATGTTCATGTTTGCTTGAGTATTATTCATTCATTTGCATTTGGTTATGGATTTAGAATTGACTTGAAATGTTCTACTCCTTTTCTAAAACCCATTTCCTAAAATCATTTCAAAACAAAAGGAAACTTTTACTTTCAAAACAAAATAAATCAATCGTCATTAAACACCAATCGCGCCGTTGCCGATTAGGTTGTTAATGATGATATTGCTTTCAAAAGGAGTTAGTAGCGAGACCATTCTAACCGTTGTTGTTCGGTCTTCGCAAAAGCTCTACCCCATTTTCGAAAACTTATTCATTTCTCAAAAATAAACCAATTGTCATTAAACACCAATCGCGCCGTTGCCGATTAGGTTGTTAATGATGATGTTGTTTTCAAAAGGAGTTAGTAGCGAAACCATTCTAACCGTTGTTGTTCGGTTTTCGCGAAAGCTCAATCCTTTTTCAAAACCAAAAGCCGAGAACTACGTAGCTTTGATCCCTCTTCCAGTGAGGGTACGTAGGAGCGGGGTCCTGTCCCGTCAAGCACACTTTTAAAAAAAAAACTTTGTTTTGTTCCGCTTTTCAAAGATACCAAAATATCCCTTTCCCCCTCGTTTTCAATAGAACAAACTCCTAAAGAAAAGAAAAGAAAAGAAGTAGAATAAACCGCTTTCAAACTCAAACTTTTGTCCAAACCACACATCAAGTTAATGGTTCCCTTTCGGTAGAAAGGAGGTGCGGGGTGCTAATACCTTCCCCGTAACTAACCGACCCCCGAACCTACATCTCTAGTTTTCAAAAGACCATCCGCCTTGATTAAAAGACCTTTTTTCAATGTTTTGGTCTTAAAATTAAAATATTGGTGGCGGCTCCAAACTTTTTCCACGTTGTCAAACGAAAAGTATCAAACCGGATTTTTCGGGCGCAACACCCTTAGCTACTAGTCTAGCTTTGTTTCTAACAATTATGCCCGACTCATCTAGTTTGTTTCTAAACACCCATTTTGGGCCTATTATTTGATGATTATCAGGCCTAGGGACAAGATCCCACACTTCACTTCTTTCAAACTGATTTAACTCTTCTTGCATAGCAATAGTCCAATGTTCATCTTCTATAGTCTCATCTAGATTTCTAGGTTCAATTTGAGATACAAAAGCTATATGATTGCATACATTTCTAAGAGAGTTTCGAGTAGTTACCCCTTTTGATACATCACTGATAATATTTTCAAGCGAGTGGTGCCTTGGGATTCTCCATTCCTTTGGTAACTCACTGCTTGATTCTTCTTCAGTTCTTTGTTGAGGAGTAGATTCGGTCCCCTTCTCTTTATTTTCATTTTTCTTCTCTTCATCTAGTTGTAATGCTTCAAGCTCATCTGCAACATCATCAATAACCTTTCCCAACCTTTTGGGGTTTATTTCTTCAAATGTAACATGTACAGATTCCTCAATTACTTTATTTCTTTTATTGAAGATTCTAAAGGCTTTACTAGATAAAGAGTAACCAAGAAAAATTCCTTCATCAGCTTTAGCAACGAATTTCCCTAGGTTATCCTTTCCATTGTTTAAGACAAAACATTTGCATCCAAAAGTGTGTAAGTGTGCAATGTTTGGTTTTCTCCCTTTGTAAAGTTCATAACGGGTTTTCTTTAAAATAGGCCTAATCAGAACTCTATTCATAACATAACAAGCAATACTTACAGCATCAACCCAAAAGTATTTTGAAATGTCATGATCATTCAGCATTGTTCTGGCAAGCTCTTCCAAGGATCGAATTTTCCTCTCAACGACTCCATTTTGTTGAGGAGTTCTAGGTGCTGAGAAGTTGTGATCAATACCAAGTTCTTCACAGAAATTTTCAAACCTTTCATTCACAAATTCTCCACCGTGATCGGTTCGGATGGAGACAATTTTCAGCTCTTTCTCATTTTGAATGCTACGAACAAGTTTCTTAAAAGCTCCAAATTCATCGCTCTTATTTGCGATAAATAGTGTCTAGGTGTACCTTAAATAGTCATCTACTATGACGAGTGCATAGTAATTTCCCCCAAAGCTTTTTGTCCGTGAGGGACCAAATAAATCCATGTGTAAAAGCTGCAATGGTTTGTTAGTAGACACAATATTTTTTGATTTAAAAGATATTTTGACCTGTTTACCTTTTTGACATGCATCACATAATTTATCCTTTTCAAACTTGATTTTAGGAAGACCGCTAACTAGTTCCTTAGTGACTAATTTGTTAAGATGATCCATATGAATATGAGCTGTGATGCCATAGCCAAGAGTTTTCTTCCTTACTAATGAGACAACATGCATTATGAGATGAAACTTCATCAAGATTAATCATATATATATATATATATATATATATATATATATATATATATATATATATATATATATTCTACTCTATTTCCTATCATTCTAACTTGTTTGCTCTTTTTATCTTCAATGATGCATGATCCTGAATCAAGTATTACCCTATTTCCTTTATCACATAGTTGACTAATACTTAGTAAGTTATGTTTAAGACCTTCAATATAAAGCACGTTATCAATAGCAGTAGATAAATCTTTACCAACTTTACCTTCACCGAGGATTCTTCCTCTATTGTTATCACCATAAGTCACATGACCGCTTGATCTGGGGGTAAGAGTTAACAACATTGTTATATTTCCAGTCATGTGCTTTGAGCATCCGCTGTCAAGGTACTAATCCGACCCCCGTACCATGAAGCATACCTCATTTTCGTTTTCACTTTCACTTTCATGGTCGGCCATGAGAGCAACTTGAGCTTCTTCACTTTCTGAATCATCTGATGAATCCATGTCATTGTCTTCCCATGCTATGTAGACTTTTCTACCTTTGTTTTCTTTGAATCCCTTTTTCTCAAATTTTGATGCATTTTTCTGTAAGCTTGGGCACTCCATCTTAATATGACCGGGTTACATTCGTAACAAAATTGAGGACTAGATGAGTTTTCCTTGCTTGGGAACTTTTTAGGAGGAAAACTCTTCTTAGGAAAACTTTTCTTTCTCATGAACTTTTTGAATTTTCTAACCATAAGAGCCATGTTCTCATCATCTTCATCATCTTCATTTTCTGAGTCATCACTGTCATCAGGTCGATTTGAACTAGAAGCCTTTAAAGCCAAGCTTTTCTTTTTCTTATCTTTTCTTCATGCTCTGCTAGACAAGTGAGTTCTAGTTCGTGCTCTTGTAGTTTACCAAAAAGAGTGGCGAGAGTCATGGTAGCTAAATTCCTTGATTCAGCTATCGCAGTTACCTTTGGTTGCTATTCTCTATTCAGGCACCTTAGCACTTTATTGATCAAGTCTTCGGCAGGAAACGATTTTCCTAATGAACCCAATGGATTAACTATGTGACTGAACCTCTTTTGCATTTCTTGTATGGTTTCTCCTGGATTCATTCTGAATAATTCATATTCTCGGATAAGAGTGTTTGTTCTTGCTCTTTTTACCTCACTAGTACCTTCATGAGTAACTTGAAGATTGTCCCACATTTCTTGGGCAGTTTTACAGTTTGACACCCTGAAGAACTCACCGGGGCTTAGTGCAGAAATAATGATGTTTTTGGCCCGGAGACTGTGTTGAACCTTTTTCTTATCATCATCAGTCCATTCTGAGAGTACCATTTACCATGTGCGTGGGGACAAATGGTCCATTTTCCACCGCATCCCATACATCTATATCAACCCCTTCTATGAATATTCTCATTCTTTCTTTCCAATATGCATAATCTTTTCCGTTGAATCACGGAGGACGGGTAAGAGATGCACCCTCTTGCGTACACCAACCTGAAGCCATTTCTCTTGAAGCTGCTATGCCCTTTAAACAAGAGTCTAGCTCTGATACCACTTGTTACCAAGTGGCTTCAATCTCAAGAGGGGGGGAGGTGAAATGAGATTTTTGAAAACAGTTCCCCTTTTTAACGACTTAGATTAATTTTCGTGCAGGTTTATGTAATGAACGAATTAGAACCTAAAACAGTAAATAACGCAGGAGATTTATACTGGTTCGGTCACCTCCCAGTGACCTACGTCCAGTCCTCACAAACTATTGTGAGTTTTTCACTATCAAATCAAAGCTTTAAATCGGGTTCTTTCAAACCCTTACAGACTCAGGCACTCTTCACCTAGGATACCCCCACCTAGTGCAAGAGCCCTCAAAATCAATTACAAACAAGAGATACCCCACCCTTGTTACAATTAAAAATCCTAGAGAGATTACCCACTCTCTAGTATAACCCAGTAACAGTTTAAAACAAATTACAAGAAAATAAGAAATACCTCTAAGAAGGTGAATACAACAACTTGAAGATTCCCAACCTAACCCTTGAGAGAGATCAGCTCAAAATGATGAAGAACGTGAAGAACAGACAGTGCAATAGGGCTCGCTTTCAGCTTTGTGATTCGTAGGTTGTTACTGTTTGTGAAGCCCTAAATCCCTATTTATAGATTCTGTAAATATATGATCGTTGGGACAACTTTAAACACTTGATTACCGATTATCAATTAAGTGGGTAATCAATTATCACGCACATGAGCGTGTTTTATAAAAGACAATTTCATAAGTGGATAATCGATTATTTTCTTTTAAAACATAGCTTGTTAATCGATTATGTGCTTCAAAAATTAAGACCACAATCGATTATGCTCCTGTCATAATCGGTTGTCAGCTTATTGTAGGCTCATAATCGATTGTCTCCTTGTGGGAATCGATTATGTGCTTACATATTGCCTTTTTCTCATACACTAATCGATTATGTACCTATAGATATTTGTGCCTAACCTATTTAGCATTTCATTCCTAATTGCTAGTGTGTTAAGTGATTTGAGCCGATCCTCAGAAGCGGTTTACATTTCATTCCTAAGACACAACTGAACTTCCTAGCGACTACCCTTCTTGAGTTAGTTGTGCCTTGGAGTTCCGTTTGTCACTTTATTTTAGAGTGCTTGATCATCAAAACTTAACCTGCTACACAAGATATCCACAAGTACTCATGAGGGGAATCATGTCTCTTAGGAGAAAGATACCTTTGAGGTGAAACAAGCCTCATTGGGCTTCCTTTGTACCCTTCATCCATCCTTCAAGTGCAATGTGGTACCTACAAGAAGAGTTAGTGAATAACAAAAATTTCCAGCCACCAATAAGTCCTCACAAGCGTATTTAGCTCACCAAATTTCACTTCACTCGTGTTAGGCTTTTTAGGAAAAATACTCTCCACTCAAGGATTTTTTGGGCACACAAGTGTAAAGTAGGGTCACTCAAATCACTCTATTCTCCAATGATCTCTTAGCAGTGAACCTCAAAAGCCTCTTTCCAACCTTGATGTTGATATTACTATAGATTTGCAATGAGAGTATTGCCAATCACCAAAGAATGCCAAAATGGAAAGAAACTACTATGACAAAGTTAGAAATTTGAAGACCAAAATCAAAAATCAAAATTTCACAAAGCTAAAACAAATATAGAGTATTTAAATACAAATTTAAACTACAAAAATGTGACTCAAAAATAATGGTAGCAGTAGCGACCGAAAAATCCGGAGGAGGGATTCTTCGAAGTTTCTTGAATGAAGCCGCCACCAATATTTATTTTTAGGAGAAAATATTGGAAAAACCTTTTAGAATGACAAGGGGGTTTGCGGACCAGGTTTAGGCTCGGGAGTCGTTTATGCGTAGGGAAGGTATTAGCACCCTACGACATCCTTCCTAAGGAAGGTTACCTTTTAACTAAATGTGCAAACATTTATTACATCAAAAATAATGTTTTTACCCTTATACTAATAATAAGAAAAAGACTCACGAAACGGTTAGTTATTTTTTGTACTTTTTGAGAAAAATGAGAGAAATGAATTTAAAGGAAAAAAAAAGGTTTTCTTATTAGTGCAATTGACAGAGGTCGGCCGCCCTCTGGTCCTACGTATCTCCTGGTAGAGAATCAAATCGCACGTAGTTCTTGGTAGAAAATATTTGTCTGTTGGTGTTTTTATTTATTTTGAAATTGAAAGAGGTATTCGTGACGACCAAACAAGCAAAACTCAGAGTGGTCGTCACTCATAGCTCGTTTGAAAACTAAAGCTGTTATTAACGGTCAAACGAGCTAAGCATCAGAGTGACCGTTTGTAACGAACCATTTCTATGTTTAGAAAAACATTTATTTGTTATTTGGAAAGAAAAAGGTTTGTGAAAGAAAATATTTATTTAGGCAAAAGAAATATTTTTTAAAAGGGGAAACAGGGGTGCAGTAGTAAAATGGTGTGTGTATTTAGAAGCAGACGGTTGTATGAGCAAAAGGGGGGGGGTGCATTTAGCAGCAGCCCAGCCCACTGTAAGGCTGGCTTACCCACGAAATTGTGGGCTTGCCTAGGGGTTGCAGCGATTAAAACGAAGGGGTGTGAGAAGTAAGCGCAAAAACTACTATAAAAGCCTAATTAAAAACAAAACCCTAATTTCCAAACCCTAAATCCTCTTATCTCTCACGGCGCCGCACCAACTCAACCTCACTCTCCATCCCTAATCCTGATCGATCGTAAGCTTTCTCTCCCTCACAACTCCTTCTCTCTTTTCTTTCTTTCCTCACCACCGTTCGTTTCCCTCTCTTTCTCAACCCTACTCCATTTTCATTTTCTTCTCTCCCCATAACCACCAAGCCCGATCGCTTTTTCCTCCCCTCTCACTAGTTCTGATTTCATGTGCCAACACTTCGCCGCCGTCGATGGCCGGAATAGGGAGTGGGGGTGGTGAACGGAGGAGAAAGGAGAGGATCGGTGGTGATGGTTCGGTGCCGTTGGTGGTTGGGCGAAGGAGGACGGTGTCGCCGGAGGGAACGCAACCACGGTGGGATCCGTGGAGGTACCGACGACGGTGAGAGCGGAAACGAGGGAGGGGGATGGCGAAGAGAGACGGAGAGAAACCGAGAACGGTGGTGGGACGACGGTGGTCGGAGGTGAAGGGACGGAGGTGATAGTCGTTTTGGGGGGTGGAGGGCCGTGAATGGTGGTCGTTGGCGAAGGGAGGGAAACAGTGTGGCGGTTGTGGGGGTTTTTGGATGGTTCACGGTGGTGTTGTGGTGGCTGTTGGGGGTACGGTGATGGTTATGGTGGTGGTTCGCGAAGAGAGAAGGGGAGTGGCAGAAACAGTGAGGTATTTGGGTGGCTGTTTTGTGTTTGTTGGGCAGTGACTTGGGTCACGATGGTGGTGAGAGCAAGGGAGAGGAGCAGTGCGCATGGTGGTTCACGGTGGTGCGATGGTGGCGACCACCACCACGTGGCGGCCGGAGCTTCAAGCTCCCTTTTTTGGCTTCTCAAAATTGTTTTGATTTCTTTCTTAGTTTTCTGGTTCTCACTGTTTTTATGTTGCTGTCTCAGATCCCCCCTCTATTTCTCAGTTGAGTTTTTTATAGAATAGTAAACTAATGGGACAAATTTTGTTGTTATGATTTTGCAGAGAATCAGAGTAGTGGGAGACAAGGCAGCAAAGGAGGTGCTGCCCAAAGCTGCTTGGTTGCTGCTGATTTTGGAAAAAAAACAAGGGAGCAAGAAGAAGGGACATTTGGCTTCACTCCTCAAATGCTGCTGCCAGTTTTATTTTTATTTTACTTTTAATTTTTGTATTTTTTTGTATTTTATTTTTTGTCCAGATGTGTAACAAAGTTGACTTTGTAAAAACATTGATTAAAAAAAACATTTATTTACAATCTGATTTTTATTTGATTTTTATAACAAAATTAAACCGATAACAACGACGAAAAACATACGTACGCGACAAGACGCGAATGCGCGTCCACAATGAGAACACGTGAATTCGCGTACTAAAATAAACAACCGTACACAACGAGACGCGAACACGCGTTCGCAACGAGGACAAAAAATGTGTACATTATTAAAAATCGCACGCGCGCACAATGAGAAGTAACACGCATATACACGACTGGGAACGACACACTTAAACGACAAAAACAATATTTTGGATTTTCTAGTTTTAAATTAGCCGGACAAAATTAGGGTATGACAGTAGCAATGTACCAAGAAAATGTCAATTAATGAGCAAACTAAGCCTCAAATGTAAAATGGTCCAACTATGGTCAAAATATTTTGAGGAAAATTTCCAGTGATCCCAAAAATGTTTCAATCTCAGGGAAATTTCCAGTGATCCCAAAAATTTCAAAATTATTTTATGCTCAACTAAACCTCTTTTATATTTTTTTCTGGATTTTTTTTAATGTCTCAAAATATTGTAAATTTTGAGACAAGCTACCTAGCTTTCGAATCACTTGATTTGGACTTGTATTGAGTTCCCAAACAGATTTTGAAGTTTTGAAACAGGAAATTTGGATAAAAAAGATTGTGGAGCAAAAATTCAAGAACAATATGAATGTGACCAAGAACACTTTGAATGTTTGATTTATTAAAAAGTGGATATCTATGTGAATTCTCAACCAAATCTGACAAACTTGGACTCTATTTCACTTAATTTTTCAAAAGGCATCCCACTATGCAACTTTCAGAACCAAAAAAGCACTTATGCAGAAAAGTGATTATTGAAAATCAAGGTTGAAAATGAACCTTCAAACCAAAATTAACGGAAATTGCAATTCTCAACCAAGGAACACGAATAAATCATCAATTTGCACAAAAAAGTGGAAGAACTTACTCGAAACACGATTTTACAGTGCAAAATGCGTTTTGGCTTTTTGAGATGCTAACATGCTCAATTCTCAACCAATTTGGATGAAACCAGTTGCTATAGTTTCTAAATGATTGCAGGAGATCAACGCAAATGCTCCGGTTTTGAGGTCGAACTAGCTCAAATGACGATAAAAAAAGTGAAACAAGTGTGCATTAAGTCATAAATTCAACAAGGAACAAGATACAATCAACAAATTAGCACGAAACTCACAGAAAATGAAAAATTAAAATGGGACGGATTCAAGAACAAAACATGAACAGTGAAAAATAAAATTGCCAAATTTCACTAGCTTTGATACTCACTTGATGTGGATCTAAAATAGATCTAGAAGATTAGGATCTTGAAAATTGGCAAATCAACAATTTCTCACAACAAATTCAACAAAGTAGATGAACAACATTACAAACACAAAAGGAAAAGGCACAAACACTTACATGAAGGAGAAGAAATACAAAATGTGGAGAAGGTAGAGATGGAAGTGGAGAATGAAGTACACCACTTCTTCCTTAGGAAGATGATAAGGACAACACTAGCCTTGAGCTCTCCTAGCCTCAAGGTTGTGTGCTCAATGTTCTCATCTCAAGAAACCTTGGAGAATCAACGATGAACCTTCACCAACATTAGCAACTAGCCTCTCACCACTCTCTTAGGTATTAGGACACTCTCTTGCTCAAAATGTAATAGTGAATTTCATTCATCAAAGTTCTACCTATTACATGGAAAGGAAAAGTATATATAGGTTGGACTCTTGGATCCTAAGCCCAACACTCTCAAGTCCACTAAGAAAATAAATAAGGCCCAAGGCCTCAACTAGATAGCGAACAAGGTTAAAAAAGCAAATGTTCATTACAATTAGGAATTTTTGTCCTGTGTCAAACTCTTAGGTCCTAGTCGTGAATTTGGCCAGAGGTTTGGGAAGATTTTTGATTCCTCTGTTCTTCAAGTGATTGCGCCAAGGAGGGAACTCTGCTCCTTGACTGTGGGTATCCTGACTCCTTTAGAAAGAGCCAGGTTGGGTGAGAGGGACTGCGAGGTTTGGATTTAACTACTGGCTAATGCATGAAAATAAAGATAAAGTGCGATAAAAGCAGATAGATAAAATAAACGTAGAGTTTTTGATTGATTGGTGTGTGTCTATTCTGTACAATTGCTCTTCTATTTATATACATAGGCCCTCGTCGGGGATTACCATAGCCAATATTTGCCTACCGTTGGATCAATCTAAGAACAACGATTATCATCGTTCATAAGCCCTAAAGAGGCGGAGTAACCACCCACGATCTTACTAGCACAGTTAGTGGGGTGAACTCCCTCACTCCGCTTTTCAAGGCCTCGCTCGTTCGCTTGATCTTTCAACTGCTCCCACGTTATGTTTTCGTGCCCTCTTTTACTTGCCTTCCAAGCAAGCCTACCCTACCTTAGTCACTTGCCTTATTTAGCTAGCCTGCGTCCTCGGACAGTAACTCAGGCACCCCGAGTCTACTCTGGTTGTGGCACTTTATAGGCCGAGCCTTTACTCTCTCTCGGCCTCGCTCATTACTCCTCGGTCTAACCCCTTCCTCGGGGATTTGTCTTGTGATATGCCCCGAGGGCTTCTCTTGATTATTCTCTTTGGCAATTATCTCTTAAATCTTTGTCTGGTGGCCTGCCTCAACACTTCAATTCCACTCACTTCCTTCACTTGGCCCTCGGCCTACTACTCACTTTTTTTTGGGTGTTAACAATTTCCCCCCTTTTTGTGCTGTCGTGTGACTGCGAGGACGTGACTGATAGTGCAAAAACTCATTGATATAACTTGATGTGACCGTTTGAAGCGACTGACCTCACCGTTTCGTGACACTTGGCATTTCTCTTTTCGCGGGATAATAGGGTGGCGCAACGGTTCCCAAGGTTTTGCGAAGCCTTAAATAGCAACAGCCACACAACATTGTTCACTTCTCTTGAAAAGTTTTGCTTTCCTTTTTAGTTTCTCCTTCTCCATTGTTATCACCACTTCCTTCCACCATGTCTTCAAACTCAGACTCTCAAAACCGTGAACACAGCTATGGTTGAGATGATTGTCAGTCGAGTTCTTCTTCCTCTGGTCCATCTTTGGCCACCATTCCCTCTGAAGTCTCCCCACAAGATATCCTTGTTGCCGTTTCAGGCGACGTTACAGTGAGGCCTACTACCTCTGCTGTCCGCGATGGTTTTAACGCCCTCAAACAAACCTTCGACGCTTCGGCTTGTCCCGGCATACCAATCACCCAAGATTGGTTCACCGTTGACGCCAAGGTGTCAAAAACCAGGGGTTGGGCCAAACCCACCGAAGACTACCATGCCTGGTTCGATAGGATTCATCCTGTCAAGAAAGATGATTGGAAAGCGTGGGGCCATCGTGACATGATCGCTCTCTCTACCTTCGCCATTCCCCATAATTTTGACGTTCTTTTGCCTCTCTTGGGCTTTTGGTCTTCTAACTTCAACGCCTTTATATTTCCTTGGGGCATGGTCACTCCCACCATTATGGACGTGGCCGCCATCACTGGCTTACCCACATTTGGCCGAAGCGTCCATCCTACAAGATTACCCAGGAAGGTGAACTTAGGCCATGTCCATGCTGGAGGGGTTTACTCAAAATTTTTGATTGCAAATTCTAAGTCTGACGCCAATATTACCGACGAGGAACACACTGCTTTCCTCATGTACTTCTTTTGCAGATTCTTCTATGGCACTGTCTCTGTCGGTGTCGTCCAGGAATTGCAGCCCTTCGTCGCCTTGATGGCCAGTGGGGAAGTTTATGCCTAGGCCCCTTATTTTCTTGGCAAGCTCTATCGAAGAATCCAAGTCATGCTCGACCGGATTAAGGACTACGGCCGTGTTTCCAAGATTCAAGGTCCTATGTGGTTCCTTCAGTTGTGGGCCACTCTCTATTTCCCTCATATTCTATCGGTTGGATTGGCTATCCCCAAGTCACCGACCACTAAGTGCTTGGGCCCTCAACTCTCGGCCACCCCTGCCTTCGACTGACTGCGGTCAAATTATGAAGGAGTTTCTGAAGACAAATGTTGCTAAGATAACGTGGTGTCCTGTGCTGGACAGGAGGTGTCGTCCTACCTGAATCTTTACTCCTCAAAGAAAAGAAGACCAGCTTTCTCTCTCAGAGCGCAGCATTGCTCGTGATTATTGGCGGCCCTCTCTGGTATCCAGGGACTTGACAATTGGCTATCTGGCTACCTCTTGTTACAGCAAGGCCCTCGCGGAGTATTATTACCCCAACTTGTCAGTAAACAGTTCGGGTTGATGCAGCATGTCCCTTTATCTTACCGACCTCTGGATGATCCTCACCGTCGGGAAGGTTTAACGGATGGCCAGGTGTGTAAAATGCACACTGACAATTACTACAAGGTCACCAAGAGTGTGTGGGCATACTACGAGGTGTGTCCGGGGGAAACCAGTGCCTTTACGAATTGGTTGCTTGGTGTTAAAGACCTAGTCTTCCCTCGGGCGCTTGGTGATTATCTTTCCAAGTACCTCGGTCGTCATCACGCAGCTCCGGCCCCCTTTTTAGCACCGGCCAGTACCAGCAGCGTTCCTGTTATCGTTGATAAAACACCTAGGCCTCCCACTTCCATTCGACGGACATCCACTCGGTCCCAACCAGTCGCAGGTATGTCTTCTATTCTCTGTGGTACACTCATTATTTCCTCCCCCTGCTTTTCCTCTTATCTCATCTTCCTCCTCCTTCTAACTGTAGGGTCTTCTGCTGATCGTAATGTGGAAGAAGAAGATGATGATGCTCTCATTACCTTCAGGCGGTCGTTTGCTCAGCATGCTCCAGCAGATACTCCTTCACGGCCAGCGGCCAAGAGGGCTGATGTGGTGGCAGAAGACACCTCTTGTCCCTCCAAGAAATCTAAGGTTCGGTGCTCTCCCGTTTTCCTTCTTCTTGTTTGTTGGCGCTTCAGTTTTTCTCTTAGTTATTTTACCCGCAGACAACCGATCCCCCGGTTCCGGATGCACCTTTGATTGCAGATAGGTCACCTCCTCCCGTGTGCTCTCCTCTTTTTCCTCCTCAGCCAGATCCCAAACCAGTGACTGAGTCCCTTCTAACAAGGCTCTAGTTAGAATTGCAGGTTTTACGTCCTCAGGAGGAAGAGGCGACCAAGAAACTAGCCTTGGTCACGGCAGATCAAGCTCGCTTATACAATTAGAGCAAGCCCTTAGATCAACGCATCAGGGAACTAGAGTCTCAAAAAGGGGTATTCCTCTATGACAAGGAGCGCGGCCAAAGAGAAGTGTTATCTGTAATAGCTTCTTGGGAAAGGCTTCGTCTCCGCTTGACAAACTCATCCACCACTGCACCTGCTTCAGCTGTCCTCCATTCTGGTCAGGAGGTGTCCTCGTACTTAATTTGTTTTTCCACTAGGTCGCCTGTAACACCCAAATAATTTAATTATTTATTTAATTAAATTATTTAGGTAATTTATTAGTATAGTTATATTAAAATAATTATACGGTGTTTTATGTAAATGAGGGAGTGGTGTTTAGTAATTAGCTGAGTACTAGTCGGGGCCCGTGATCCAAGAGCCCAAGGCCTAGGCGCATGAAGGGGAGTGTTGGCTAGGGTTTAGTCATTTCGCATTTTTGGAGAAAAAGAAAGAAAGAATTGCGAAGAGAGGAGAAGAGAAAGGGGCACGGCGAAACCAAGAGAGAGAGAAGAGGAGCTTTGTTGCTGTGGTTCTTTGGAGTCTTCGTGCAAGAGGATCACGTATTCGGCAAACTTAAGGTAAGGGTGGGTTCTACTTTATAATAGAGTGTATGATGGGGGTTATGCGGGAGATAGGACCTATGATGCCTCTTTGATCTTGTTGATATTGATTTAGTGATGTTTGGATGTAATCATGTTGATTGTTCATGGTGAAAATTGGTGTTTGGTGTTTGGTGCGATTTGGCATTGTTGTTTTGGTTGCTGATTTTGGCGCCCTAGGCGCCCTGCCATGGTGTTCTGTTTTGTTGTTGCTGAATGTGGCGCCTTAGGCGCCCACTCATGATGTTCCGTTTTTGTTGGTGCTGAAAGTGGCGCCCTAGGCGCCCAGTGTTGCTGTCTTGGTCGCTGGAGTTGGCGCCCTAGGCGCCCAGTGTGTTTGAGTTGCAGGAAATGGCGCCCTAGGCGCCCAGTGGTGAGTGGTGCGTGTCTGTGTTGCCGTGAAGGGCGCCCTAGGCGCCCAGTGTCTCCTGCGCTTGTTGCTGATTTAGGCGCCCTGCTCCTGGGCGCCAAGTTTGTTGTTGTTGTCTGTGTTGCTAGGCGCCCTACTCCTGGGCGCCAAGTCTGGTGTTGCCTCTGCTGTGCCAGGCGCCCTGCTCCTGGGCACCAAGTCTGCGGTTGCCATTGTTGTGCTAGGCGCCCTGTCCCTGGGCGCCATGTCTGGTTGTGTCACTAATGCTCTTGGCGCCCTGTTGCTGGGCGCCAGTTTCTGTTATTGTTGTTGCCTGCTAGGCGCCCTGCTGCTGGGCGCCAGTTCTTGTTGTGCTGCTGTCTCACTTGGCGCCCTGTTGCTGGGTGCCAGTTTTCTGTCTTGTTGCTGTCTTCTGAAAATATGTTGCTGTTTTTCTGAAAATAAGGTTGCTGTTACAGCAAAATAGTGTTGCTGTTTTTCCAAAAAAAATAAGGTTGCTGTCACAGTAAAATAATGTTGTTGTTTTTCTAAATTAATGTTGCTGTCACAGTAGCACAATTGTTGCTGTTTTTCACAAATAATGTTGCTGTCACAGTGAGTAAAATGTTGTTGTTTTTCACAAATAATGTTGCTGTCACAGTGAGTAAAATGTTGCTATTTTCCACAAATAATGTTGCTGTTTTTCCCAAATAATGTTGCTGCCACAGTGAGTAAAATGTTGCTGTTTTTCTAAATAAATGTTGCTGTCACAGTAGCACACTTGTTGTTGCTGTTTTACTAAACAAATGTTGTTGTGTTTCCTAAAAGAATTGATGTTGCTGTCACTGTTGTCATGTTGCTGTTTTTATGGAAAGTCACAGTTGCTGTCACTGTTTTTAAGTGCTGTTTTAAAAGCTATTGTCGCTGTTGCTATAAATTGGTATTTGTTCCTGGTGTTGTCAATTGTCTATGTCTCGGTGTTGTAAAATTGTCGTTGTCATTGATGTTGTAAATCTATTGGTGTCCTTGGTGTCAGTGGTCGTTGGTCAAGTTGTTAGACAGTCCTATAGGTGTAGGTGTATTGGTGATGATTGGTGCTATTGGTGATGGTATAACAGGTGATGTGCCTATTTTATGGGCTAAGGTGGAGAGGTGATGGGTCTATGACCATTTATTGATGTTGGTGCTGATTGTGTAACATAGATGACTATTGTTGTTGATTGACTTCGGTGTGTTGTTCATGGTGTCGCATACATTTCATATGCATTATATTTTTGGTGATGAAGGCTTCGGCCTTGGAGCTATAGGTGATGATGGTGATGCTCATATAGGTGATGTTGCCCTTATTGGCTACTTTATTGGTGATGATTGGTACCACATGCATATACCCGTTGGTGTGGGTTGCATCTCATATACTTACTCATGATGTTGGTGTTAATTTTGGTGATTTGTAATTTGATGTTGTTGTGAAGCGGTAATATAGTGTTGTAACTCTAGCATATTGCCTATCATATATGCTATTATAATGTTAGATATCTCACCCCTTCTGTTTGGTGATGATGGTGATGCTCATATAGGTGATGTTGCCCTTATTGGCTACTTTATTGGTGATGATTGGTACCACATGCATATACCCGTTGGTGTGGGTTGCATCTCATATACTTACTCATGATGTTGGTGTTAATTTTGGTGATTTGTAATTTGATGTTGTTGTGAAGCGGTAATATAGTGTTGTAACTCTAGCATATTGCCTATCATATATGCTATTATAATGTTAGATATCTCACCCCTTCTGTTTGAATGTTACCCCTATGTTGGTAACGTGCAGGTGATTGCGAGTGAAGGCATGTCTACCTTCGCTAGTTGAGTCAGGTGTCGTCGCTCTGATACGTAGCATTCGGGGGGATGAACGCTAGTTTTATTAGATGTCTTTAATATTTAATTTCTGAAGTTTTATGGTGATGTTATAATTATTTAATTGAACCTTGATTTTTATTCCGCTGCTTAATGATGTTATGACGTGCTAGGTGTTGCACTGTTTTAATGGTGAAACTTTATTATTGGCGTGTGATGTTTAACGGTGTAAGTGTAGCACCCTTGTGGGTGTATTGAAAACATTTTGAAAACTCTGATTTTGTCAAAAAAATTCCGGGTAGAAAAGGGGTGTTACATCGCCAGTGTGTGGCGAGCCACTATGACAATTCTCTTTCTGTATCATTACCAATTTTCTCTCCCTTGCATACTTTCTCATAGAGTAGGATAATATGCTTTGAGGTATTTGCCATTGATTTTTGTTTCGAACTCTTCGCCGTTGAACGTAGTCAAACGGTATGCCCCACCGTCGTATACTTCACTTACAATGTAGGGCCCGTCCCAATTTGGGGACCACTTGCCAAACTGAGGATCTTTCCTCCCAAGTGGCAGAATAGTCTTCCATACGAGATCACCCTCAACAAACTTCTTTGGCTTGACGTGTTTGTTGTAGGCTCGGGCCATTTTGGCTTTGTTCATCTCAATTCTGCTGAGGGCAGCCAACCTGTCATCGTCCACCAAGTCCACCTCCATTAACATGGCTTGATCAATGCCGAGGGCATGCTGTCGAACCACCCTTAAAGATGCCACACTGATTTCCAATGGTATCACGGCATCCTGCCCATAGACTAAACGATAGGGATTTACCCCCCGTGGCCGTGGACTTAGAATTTATCATATCCCAAAGGACCTCATTAAGGGTCTCGTGCCACTGTCGAGGCTTGTCCTCTATGTTTTTCTTGATGAGCTCGATGATTATCTTGTTGGTAGCCTCTGCTTGCTCATTGGCTTGAGCATAATAAGGAGATGAATGTCTCATCTTGATGCCATATTCTTGTGTAAAGGCCACCATTTGTTCCCTAGTGAACATTGTGCCTTGATCGGCCGTGATGGTTTCAAGAATGCAAAATCTGTACATGATTTGGTTTTCTATGAACCTAATCATCGCAGCCTGATTGACACTTGCTAAAGGCGCATGTTCCACCCATTTAGTGAAGTAATCGGTGGCCACAATGGGATGAAGCTCATCCGCGGGCACTCTCTGGATTGGTCCATACAGCTGGCACGCCTCACATCCCTTTGCAAACTGGAAGCAATCGGCCGTGATCGTCGGCCAATAGTATCCATGTCTGTATATCAGCCATTTCTTGATGGGGCCAGACCTAGGTGCACCACAAATTCCTGCATGGATCTGTGCCATTACCATATACGCATCCTTTCTTTTATGGCATCGTAACAACACCCCATTGGCACTTCTTTTATATAGGTCGTCCCCTATCAGAATATACTTCAACATCCTTTGCTTAGTCTTGAAGTCAGTGTCAGCCGTTGGATTGCGGAGGTACTCTGTCAATACTCCAATCCAAGCATCGGCAGGGTCCTCCTCGGCCGAAGTATAGGTATTCTGTTGCAATACCTCGACCACTGACTCCTTGTAACCCGAGGCTTGTTGGGCTAAATCGTTTGCCTCCTGGGTTTCGCTTCTGGGGACATACATGATGACTGCATCGGCGAACAACTTTAACAAGTTATGCACCGAGGCTCGCAATTGTCTAAGTTTCGGGTTATAACACTTGTATTTCCCAGTGATTTGCTTGATCACCAGTTGTGAATCCCCCCTTGATTTTCACATATTGAGCCTTCATGGAAGCCAGGATATCAAGTCCCGTGATAAAGGCTTCATACTCGGCCTGATTATTGGAGGCTTGATCCCCTATCCTGCACATGAATCTCCACGTTTGACCACAGGGACTGGTGATGACTACTCCAATGCCAGCCCCTGTTTGGGTACTCGATCCATCAAACATGAGCACCCAAGGCGTTAGGCCCAGATAGTTAATAGACTCGGCTGGGGTGTCGTGTATTTCCACGCAAGGGTGTTGATCTAGAAAATCGACCAAGGCTTGTCCTTTGACAGCTCTTAGTGGCATGTTTGTCAAGGCAAACACATTTAACTTAATGGCCCACTTGACAAGTCTTCCTTGTAAGACGGGCCTATTAAGAAGATAACTGATAATATCCACTTTGCACACAACCAAGACTTCCTTAGGTAATAGGTAATATTCCAATTTAGTATATCCATTAAACAAGGACAAACAAAGCTTCTCAATAGGAGAATATCTAGTCTCAGCGTCATTGAGGATCCTGCTGAGATAATAGATAGCACGCTCGATGCCATTATCATCATCTTGAGCTAACAAGCAGCCGATGGCTTGATCTTCCGTCGCAATATATAGCTTCAGAGACTTCCCAGGCTGCGGAGGTACTAAGACAAGAGGATTAGTTAAGGTAGCCTTGATATGGTCAAAGGCCTCCTGCTGCATGGCTCCCCATATCATTTCCTCAGTGTTCTTTATCCTCAACAGGGGTGAGAAAGCTTTCATCTTTCCGGCCGAGTTGGAGATAAATCTTCTTAGGAAGTTGATCTTGCCTAGTAAACTCTGCAGCTCCTTCTTGTTCCTGGGGGGCCTTGCCTCAAGCATAGCTCGAGTTTTGTTCTTGTCCACTTCAATGCCTTGGTTGTGTACCAAGAAGCCTAGAAAATTGTCTGCAGACACGCCAAAAGCACACTTAGCAGGGTTCATTTTGAGATTGTGGAGTCTCTTCCGTTTTAGAGCTTGTTCAAGCTCCACTAGGTGGACTTCGAAACTCTTGGACTTGACTACCACATCATCAATGTATACCTCCATGCTTTTACCAATGAGGTCGTGGAAAATAGCATTCATGGTACTTTGTACGTGGCTCCTGTGTTTTTTAGGCCAAAAGGCATTACCAACCACTCATAGATACCTAACGCGCCAGGGCACTGATAAGTCTATTTTTAGAGTCTTTTTAATAGTTATTTTTCTTAAGTTTATTTGGTATTTTAATTATATTTTTGAGCTATTTTACTACAAATGTTTATTTTTATTTTCAGGTGTTATTTTGAAGCAAAAGAGAAAATATGAGGAAAAATGAAGAAACAAAGAAAATATTAGAGGAGGAACAATTTTTAAGACCGCTTGGCACTCAACAGGGCGCCAAGCAGCAAAACTGGCGCAGCACAGGGAGCCAAGCAGCAAAAACTGGCGCAGAGCCTGCGCACGACCCTGGCACATAGGCGCACGACCCTGGTGCAAAAACTGGCGCAGAGCAGCCAAAATTGACTGGCCAGGGCGCCCGACCCTGGCACATAGGCGCACGACCCATGCTTGCCAGCAACGCAGAACAGCTGTTGCCAGCACAAGGCGCACGACCCAGGCTCCATAGGCGCACGACCCTGGTGCAAAACTGGCGCAGAGCAGCCAAAATTGACTGGCCAGGGCGCACGACCCAGGCACATGGGCGCACGACCCTGGCGCCAGACAAGTCAATTTTGGCTGCACCCACTTGCTGATGGCTATCTTTGCCAACTTGATTTGCCACTTTTTTTGGACCATTTTGCCCCTCCACTCAAGTGCCTTGGCCCTCATATTTTCCTATAAATAGGACCTTGATCCTCACTTGTAACTAAGCTTGAATTTTGTTAGAAAATCAATGACAAGGTTTCCTCTAAGATTCATGACTTCAATTTACTCTTCATGCTTTTTATGATTCTTGCTCTTTTAAATTCTTGCTCATTTACTTTCTTGCTCCTAACTTTTATTTTCTTGCTCCTAACCTTTACTTTCTTGCACTTTATATTCCTTGCAATTTATTTTCCAAGTCATTTACATTCTTGCACTTTTATTTTCCTTGCTCTTTAACTTTCCAAGTCATTTAAATTCCTTGCAATTTACTTTCTTGTCATTTACAATTCCGCTATTTTACCGCTTTCTTTTATTTCTCGCTATTTAATTTCATGTCTTCTTCTTCTTCTTCTTCTTCTTCTTCTTCTTCTTCTTCTTCTTCTTCTTCTTCTTCTTCTTCTTCTTCTTCTTCTTCTTCTTCTTCTTCTTCTTCTTCTTCTTCTTCTTCTTCTTCTTCTTCTTCTTCTTCTTCTTCTTCTTCTTCTTCTTCTTCTTCTTCTTCTTCTTCTTCTTCTTCTTCTTCTTCTTCTTCTTCTTCTTCTTCTTCTTCTTCTTCTTCTTCTTCTTCTTCTTCTTCTTCTTCTTCTTCTTCTTCTTCTTCTTCTTCTTCTTCTTCTTCTTCTTCTTCTTCTTCTTCTTCTTCTTCTTCTTCTTCTTCTTCTTCTTCTTCTTCTTCTTCTTCTTCTTCTTCTTCTTCTTCTTCTTCTTCTTCTTCTTCTTCTTCTTCTTCTTCTTCTTCTTCTTCTTCTTCTTCTTCTTCTTCTTCTTCTTCTTCTTCTTCTTCTTGAAATTAGACAAGGGAATCAAAACATGAGAATAGTTTTGAAACTCTTGAGACATTATAAAGGTGTTATGCTTAATGGGTTTTGGTGAAAATCAACCATGAGAATAGGCTTGATTGTTAGTTCAAAACACGCTCTTGTACTCCGAAAGGAGACATTAGTTATATCCGCTGCCTTGTCTTTGAAATACAAAACTCTTATAATTTGTTGAATAGTCTAAAGAATTATTTTGGTTCCTCATTGTTGTGATGAAACTATAAACCTGAGATTGTTTTTATTTCTAAATTTTACATCTCCTAAAACCATTTCTCTTCAGTTAATCAACTTTGGAAAATTAAATTGGTAATCACTTAGGCTCTCCCTGTGGATCGATAACTCTTTTATTACGCGATAAGACCGTGCACTTGCGGCCTATCAAGTTTTTGGCGCCGTTGCCGGGGAGGCAGTGATATTAATTAAGTTTTTCGAAACCGGTTAGACTGAAGTTTTATTTTCTTTATTTTTACTTTTTTCTCTTGTCCCTCGAATGCGAAGAACCAGAAGTTTCGGTGAAACTGTTCAACAAATTCCCGAAATCGAAAGGTTCTTACATAGAAGGAGGAGAGAAATTCCCGATAACCAAATGGCGGCTAATGAAAATCGTGCTCTCAAAGAGTACGCAACACCTTCAGCGGAACCATCGGCTGTCATTGTACATCCAAATGTGGAAGCACATAATTTTGAACTCAAATCATCTCTGCTTTCAATGGTTCAACAAAACCAATTTTCTGGTTCTCCCACGGAGGACCCAAATCTTCATATTTCAATTTTTCTGGAATACTGTGGAACTCTCAAATTAAGCGGGGTACCTCAAGATGCCATAAGACTAAAGCTCTTCCCTTTTTCATTAAGGGATAGAGCAAGAGCATGGCTACATTCTTTGCCTTCGGAATCCATTACCAGCCGGGGCCAATTAAAACAAGCCTTTCTTACTAGGTTCTTTCCCCCATGTAAAACAGCTCAAATGAGAAGTCAAATTACTCGATTTTCTCAAAACGACGGGGAATCTCTTTATGATGCTTGGGAACGTTTCAAAGAAATGTTAAGGCTATGCCCCCATCATGGACTAGAGAAATGGCTCGTTGTTCACACATTTTATAATGGATTACAATATGCAACTAGAATGACTGTTGATGCAGCTGCAGGTGGAGCTTTGATGAACAAAAATTTTACTGAAGCTTATGCACTCATTGAAGATATGGCTCAAAACCATTGTCAATGGGCAAGTGAGCGAGCCATAGCAGATAAACCATCATCATCAAAAGAGCCAGGTAAATATGAAATATCTGCTGTTGATCATCTTGCCTCAAAAGTGGACGCACTTTTTCAAAAATTTGAAAAATTAAATGTAGGTGCCGTCTCAAAAACTTTTTCTCCTACTACTCCACCATGTGAATTATGTGGGGTTGTTGGCCATATTGGAGCTGAATGCCAACTTGAGGCATCTAGTACTGGAAATGAGCATATTAACTATGCTCAAAAAGAAGATCCGTTTTCAAATACTAATAATTCTGGGTGGAGAAATCATCCAAATTTTTCTTATAAAAATCCTCCACCCAATCCAGCACCTAGACCACCTCCTGTCTTTCAAAATCAAAGCGTTTTTAACAACCCACAAAACAACCCGCAAAAGTCGAACTTGGAATTTTTGATGGAAAAATTTGTGTCATCTCAAACAAAATAAAATGAAGAATTCAAAAATCAAACTGGTTATTTGAATGACACACTTATCAAATTAGAATCAAAAATCGACTTTATTGCCGCTCATAGTGAGATGCTTGAAAATCAAATAACTCAAGTGGCAACACAGGTGGCTTCATCCTCTAAATCTTCGGGGGTATTTCCCGGACAGCCTGAACAAAATCTAAATGGCCAAATATATGTCGTCACCCTTAGAAGCGGAAAACAATTAGAGGAACCAAGAGCAAACCAAGGAAAAATTGTGAGTGAAAAACATAATTTACCATGTGAGCAAGAAGAGAAAGAAAAAGAGAAAGAACCAGAAAAAGAAAAAAAGAAAGAACCAGAAAAAGTAAGAAAAGAACCAAACATCCCCCCACCACCATACGAAGCATCTCCTTTATCTTATTTTTCACCTTCCTTTGTGAAAATAACAGTTGATCTGGGGGGAATTGAAAATAAGATCTTATTGCTTTTACAACTTCCATTTTACAAGCCGTGGGATCCAGGAATATGTTTTCATTCTTCATGTGTCACTTGGTCTTTATGCTTCAAGCAATGGGACCCAGGAATAACTTTCCAAAGGGCAAAGGTCAAGCTAATGACCATAAACGAGCGCTGCGTGGGAGGCAACCCACTGGTTTACCTATGTTTTGTTTTCCTGGAAAAAGCAAAAAAGCTACAAAATGCCAATCAATGTGAGCTTTCTTACCCCTCTCATATATTCTATTCTGATTTACATTGAGGACAATGTTTGGTCCAAGCATGGGGGGTATTTTATTGCTTTTCTTGGGTATGTCTTTATTGCTTTGCTGAGTTTTTATCTTTTTGTACTCTGAGTTGTATCTGCTCCCTCCATCATGAAACTTTGTGAACCCTAAGCATGTTTTAGATAAGCCTTTTCTGGACAAATTTTTTTTCAAATTTTCATTAGCAATCATCTAGGTGGACTGGTTGGGAACAACAAAATTGTATCATGATTCGATTTCTACTTCTAGGGCTTTTTCACACACCCACTATTGAGATTTTTTTTCCGGTTATTAATACAATTAGAAGGACTGAAAAGAAACTACTAACCTAGTTCTCTTGGTGACATTCACTGGATGCGCGATTACTAGAAAAAAACGTCTGAGTTGGGGTATTAAAAATAAAATAAAATAAAATAAAATAATAATAATAATAAAATAAAAATGCAAAACCAATTCAAAATGCAAAAATTGGTGCATTTTAAATGTCAAAATGAATGGTTAGCATATGAAATCAAAAAGAAAAAAAAATGCTTGAATGCCCAACATATAAAGACCCTCCTTTGAGACCCGGTCTTAGTGAATGAAGGACCCAAGCTTAAGAATGCTGGGGAACCGGTTCTATGATAACATTGATATCCTCTCTAGAGTATTGATACTTTAAAACTGTCTCCCAATTCCACAAGAAGCCCGGATAGTAGTTCTCAAACCAAAGTGTTAGAATTGCCCCACAGTTCACTTAAGGTTTCGATATGAAAATAAATTCCCTTCAGAATTGGCCTAAAGATTTACACTGTTTTTGCTTGAGGACAAGCAAAGGTTCAAGCATAGGGGAGTTTGATAAGTCTATTTTCAGAGTCTTTTTAATAGTTATTTTTCTTAAGTTTATTTGGTATTTTAATTATATTTTTGAGCTATTTTACTACAAATGTTTACTTTTTATTTTCAGGTGTTATTTTGAAGCAAAAGAGAAAATATGAGGAAAAATGAAGAAACAAAGAAAATATTTGAGGAGGAACAATTTTTAAGACCGCTTGGCACTCAACAGGGCGCCAAGGGCGCCAAGCAGCAAAACTGGCGCAGCACAGGGCGCCAAGGGCGCCAAGCAGCAAAAACTGGCGCAGAGCCTGCGCACGACCCTGCACATAGGCGCACGACCGTGGTGCAAAAACTGGCGCAGAGCAGCCAAAATTGACTGGCCAGGGCGCACAACCCTGGCACATAGGCGCACGACCCATGCTTGCCAGTAATGCAGAACAGCTGTTGCCAGCACAAGGCGCACGACCCAGGCTCCATAGGCGCACGACCCTGGTGCAAAACTGGCGCAGAGCAGCCAAAATTGACTGGCCAGGGCGCACGACCCAGGCACATGGGCGCACGACCCTGGCGCCAGACAAGTCAATTTTGGCTGAACCCACTTGCTGATGGCTATCTTTGCTAACTTGATTTGCCACTTTTTTTGGACCATTTTGCCCCTTCACTCAAGTGCCTTGGCCCTCATATTTTCCTATAAATAGGACCTTGATCCTCACTTGTAACTAAGCTTGAATTTTGTTAGAAAATCAATGACAAGGTTTCCTCTAAGATTCATGACTTCAATTTACTCTTCATGCTTTTTATGATTCTTGCTCTTTTAAATTCTTGCTCATTTACTTTCCTTGCTATTTACTTTCTTGCTCCTAACTTTTCTTTTCTTGCTCCTAACCTTTACTTTCTTGCACTTTATATTCCTTGCAATTTATTTTCCAAGTCATTTACATTCTTGCACTTTTATTTTCCTTGCTCTTTAACTTTCCAAGTCATTTAAATTCCTTGCAATTTACTTTTCAAGCAATTTACTTTCTTGTCATTTAAAATTCCGCTATTTATGATTTTGCATTTTACCTTCTTCTTCTTCTTCTTCTTCTTCTTCTTCTTCTTCTTCTTCTTCTTCTTCTTCTTCTTCTTCTTCTTCTTCTTCTTCTTCTTCTTCTTCTTCTTCTTCTTCTTCTTCTTCTTCTTCTTCTTCTTCTTCTTCTTCTTCTTCTTCTTCTTCTTCTTCTTCTTCTTCTTCTTCTTCTTCTTCTTCTTCTTCTTCTTCTTCTTCTTCTTCTTCTTCTTCTTCTTCTTCTTCTTCTTCTTCTTCTTCTTCTTCTTCTTCTTCTTCTTCTTCTTCTTCTTCTTCTTCTTCTTCTTCTTCTTCTTCTTCTTCTCTTCTTCTTCTCCTTCTTCTTCTCCTTCTTCTTCTCCTTCTTCTTCTCCTTCTTCTTCTCCTTCTTCTTCTCCTTCTTCTTCTCCTTCTTCTTCTCCTTCTTCTTCTCCTTCTTCTTCTCCTTCTCTTCTTCTTCTCCTTCTTCTTCTCTTCTTCTTCTTCTTCTTCTTCTTCTTCTTCTTCTCCTTCTTCTTCTCCTTCTTCTTCTCCTTCTTCTTCTCCTTCTTCTTCTCCTTCTTCTTCTCCTTCTTCTTCTCCTTCTTCTTCTCCTTCTTCTTCTCCTTCTTCTTCTCCTTCTTCTTCTCCTTCTTCTTCTCCTTCTTCTTCTCCTTCTTCTTCTCCTTCTTCTTCTCCTTCTTCTTCTCCTTCTTCTTCTTCTTCTTCTTCTTCTTCTTCTCCTCCTGCTCCTCCTCCTCCTCCTCCTCCTCTCATGTTTGTTTTTGTCTATAAACAATATGAGTGAGTAGATACAAAGTCTTTGGTTGTTGGGAGTAATCCAATGATAGGTCCCTAATAATTCCCAAAGACTATTCTCCACTCCAAATCGTTTTATATTTCAATCTAATTTCATTGTCCTTCAAATCTTATTTTAAACATCAAACGAAGGACCGAAAGGTGAAGTATTGATGTTGGAACTATGAAATTAGACAAGGGAATCAAAACATGAGAATAGTTTTGAAACTCTTGAGACATTATAAAGGTGTTATGCTTAATGGGTTTTGGTGAAAATCAACCATGAGAATAGGCTTGATTGTTATTTCAAAACACGCTCTTGTACTCCGAAAGGAGACATTAGTTATATCCGCTGCCTTGTCTTTGAAATACAAAACTCTTATAATTTGTTGAATAGTCTAAAGAATTATTTTGGTTCCTCATTGTTGTGATGAAACTATAAACCTGAGATTGTTTTTATTTCTAAATTTTACATCTCCTAAAACCATTTCTCTTCAGTTAATCAACTTTGGAAAATTAAATTGGTAATCACTTAGGCTCTCCCTGTGGATCGATAACTCTTTTATTACGCGATACGACTCGTGCACTTGCGAGGCTATCAGGCACCTAAAGGCAGTCTTATGGGTGTCAGCCTCGACCACATATATCTGGTTATACCCAGAATAGCCGTCCATAAAGGTCAAGATGGCATTGTTAGCCGCGGGATCGACGAGCATATCGGCCACAAGCATACCATACTCATCTTTGGGAGTGGTCATGTTCAGATCTCAGTAGTCAATACAAACTTTGACCTGGCCATTCTTTTTGATAATAGGGACTATATTAGACAGCCATTCTACGTACCTAGCAGTTCTTATGAATCCTGCCTTGAGCAATCTTTCCACCTCTGCTTTGATCTGTGGCATTAGCTGCGGATTGAACCTCCTCGGTGGCTGTTTATGGGGCTTGCAACCTTCTTTGATGGGCAACCTATGCTCTACCAAGGCTCTATCAAGGCCTGACATCTCATGGTAATCTCACGCAAAGCAGTCACAGTAGTCTTTTATTAGAGCCACCACTTGCTCTCGTTGTTGAGGTTGGAATTTACCACTGACCTTGGTCATCCTTGGCTCTTTTTCGCTTCCCAGGTTCACCTCCAACAGATGGTCTTGCGCTTCAAAAGTGGGCCTCTTTCTCTGGTTGGGCTCCAGGTGAGGAGGTTCGGCCAACGTCCTGTCGAGAGAGTCATCTGAATCCTCTTGGTAGGAATGTTCCTCGAGCTCGTGTTCTTCATCTATTACACCAAACATGGCCTCTTCAATGTTGGATTCAATCTGGAATAAGTGCAACCGAACCAGCAGACTCTACCTCTGGTGGGAGATTAATCATTATCCTCTGGTCGGCCAACATCTTGAATTCAAAACCCCATTTGGTCCAGTCACATGACTTGATGCCACCTTCCTCATAATTCCCCGAGATGGAAATAGGATGCAAATGAGGGGAGTAGAAGACGGCCTCAAACATCTTTACCTCTGCATGGAAAGGATTAGGGTCTGCTTCTACTATTTCCACTTGATCCCCTATCCATATCATTAACTTCTGATGCAGGGTAGATGGGACGCATTCACTGGTGTGGATCCAATCTCTTCCCAGGATCACAGCATATGAGGGCCTTCCTTCTATAATAAAGAAGACCGAGCGAGTTACCTTGCTCCCAACTGTTACATCGGCTACCAACTGGTCATGGTCATAGTGGTTGGGATGAGGTCCTCGGCGTTCTTCCCCAGCTTCTTCATAATGGCTAATAGCATAATATTCAGCACAGCACCGCCATCTACGAAGACACGATTAAACAGCTTCCCATTCATATGGGCTTTGATATATAATGGCTTCAGGTGTCTAGTCATGTCTGCTGTGGGTTTTTCAAACAGCATTCCTTTTGTAATTGCTCCCTCAGGCTTTGTCAAGGCAGCCTATTCGGCCTCCTCACTGAAGACATCTCCCTCGAGAGCCCTTGGTTGATCTTTATTGCCCCAGAATTCTGGTGGAAGAAGGCTCACCATCTCTATGTCAGCATAACATTCCCCATCGGCCTCGTCCATAATGTCGTCAAGGATTGACCCCGTCAAGGAGTCTCCATCAAAGTTCAATGGGCCAAAGGGGTTCTCTTCATCTTGCCCCAAGAGGTCGTCCTCGGACAGCTCTTCTTCTGTCATAGTCCCTTCAACTTAGGGTGCATTAACTGGCTGAGGTGGTTTGGGGCTGTTAGGCCCATACAAGCATTTTATTACCGCCTTAGTCAGTGGGCTATGAGGTGCATCCATCATCCCTATCACGGCATTGGGTGCTTCTGTCGTTTCAGTGGGTGCACTAGGGCCATTTATGTTGATGGTTTGCTGCTCTGGAGCTGTTTCCTCAGCCGATTTTGGGAAGGCCTGTTCCAAGGCCATAGCCACAGTGACTGTGGGGATGGTCTGGGCATTCCTTTCTCTGGCCGAGGTGAGCATCTGTATCGTCTCCCTCATTCTACTATAAGCCCTCGGCCTTTGTTGCCTCCTCTTCTGTGAACGAGATTTGGAGGCAACCCCAGGGGCCGGTGTTTTCACTGCTGCCTGCGTCATCCATTGGCCTTGTGGCACTTTTGATGGTGGTTTCACCATTCTGACAGCCCTTAATTCACGGTCGTTCAGTACAGTGATATCTATTGATGTCGAACCTTGGGTTTCGGTGACATTCGCTACCCTTCTTTCCTCTTTGGAATGAGATTCTTTGCATAGGTTTGGCATGGTGGCTTGCAAAATGGGATCATCGGCTGGCCTACCGTGCCCCCAGGTGAGACACGTTGGAATCTTTCTCTCACATCTCTGGTCCAAGGTGTACTCCTCCCAGGGTTACTCCCAGGGTCCAAGGTGCTCCATAGTAGACTTACCATCATCCCCGGAGAATGTGGCAAAGTCAGGGGTTTTAAATCCGCTGGGCAGAGGCACCAATCTGTCCACCCACTCGGGGTAAGGCTTCCTGTATACTGGTCTGTCAAGCGGATTCAACTGAACACCGAAGAACATCTTGATGGTGTCAGCTATCAAATTAAGATTCAGGAGTTGGTCGCCACAGTGTATCTGGGGGACCTTGCGCCACTGGCTGTGGTAGTACTTGAGGTGGAGCGTCTGTCCATGGCTGCCCAGGCACTACTTGGGCCAGGTTAACAAGGCCAGTTCCTTTTATAGATGCTTGCATGCCTCGGTGAGGTGGAAGTTGATTCCACGGCTGCTCGGCGGGGGCATCACCCATCTGTGTCTGTATATAGGAACCCGCCGGGTAGGTACTGAGTGCTCCGGGGTACGGATGACTAGGAGGTAGGCTTGTCGAGCCAGGTGGGCTCTGGGCCCATGGCTGCTGACTCGGGTAATACCTAGTGATCCTGCCATTCCCTGAATCCGGGGCGAAGGCCTGCCCCCCTGCGTAGACCGGGTAGTTAGCCGCGGCAGAACATCCGTAGGATGGTCCTTGCGGCAAACCCATCGAGCCTACTGCCTCGGGTGGCCTTCTGGCCAATTGCACTTGTCCCTGCTGAAGAGAAGTTGTATTAGTGACATTCGCCAAAAACTGCCCCCTAGTGTTGGCAGTGGCAAAAGTACCAGGCTGAGCAATTACAGGAGTAGGACATACCTGATGAGAGAACGTCTGCTGAGGCTTAGCCAAACTCCCACTCGGTGAACACTGATGCAAGCCTCCCATAGAAGTATAGGAGGATGCCTGCTGAGGTTCAACAGGGTTGGTGTATGGCAGGGACTGATGCGTGCCTCTCATAGAAGTAGGATGTCCTCCCCATGATTGGTCCGGGAAAATGGGGTTCGTAGCACTGCTACCTTGCGTTGCATGCCTTTGTTCCAATTCATTGGCATGTTGCACCTCATTGTGCACCATAGGTTTAACTATGTCAGCCAATTGTTGGGACACTTGGTACATTATATCGTGTATCCCCATATCTATCTGTTGCCAAATGAATGATGTAGTCATCACCACGGGCTCCTCCCCTTGATGGAGTGGTTCATTCGATTCAGCAGTAACCGTTGCAATAGTATTATTCCCCGAAGCACCTACTGGCTCCATTGTTTTGCCTTTGGCAACAGTTGCTTTCTTTGATGCAGAAGGTGACTCCATTCTTAATTTCTTACCATAGTGTAAGTGCATACGCCAATGATAATCCAGTCCAGGCGAATTAAACGCAATGGTCTGTTCACCCGTTCTGGTCCCACTGGGCGTGCCAATTTGTTGTCCTCTGTCAAACCCTTAGGTCCTAGCCGTGGATTCGGCCAGAGGTTTGGGAAGGTTTTTGATTCCTCTGTTCTTCAAGCGATTGCGCCAAGGAGGGAACTCTGCTCCTTGACTGTGGGTAGCCTGACTCCTCTAGAAAGGGCCAGGTTGGGTGAGAGGGACTGCGAGGTTTGGATTATACTACTAGCTAATGCATGAAAATAAAGATAAAGTGCGATAAAAGCAGATAGATAAAATAAACGTAGAGTTTTTGATTGATTGGTGTATGTCTATTCTGTACAATTGCTCTTCTATTTATACATAGGCCCTCGTCGGCCACTACCATAGCCAACATTTGCCTACCGTTGGATCAATCTAAGATCAACGATTATCATCGTTCCTTAGCCCTAAAGAGGCAGAGTAACCACCCACGATCTTACTAGCACGGTTAGTGGGGTGAACTCCCTCACTCCGCTTTTCAAGGCCTTGCTCCTTCGCTTGATCTTTCAACTGCTCCCACGTCTTGTTTCCGTGCCCTCTCTAACTTGCCTTCCAAGCAAGCCTGCCCTACCTCAGCCACTTTGCTTATTCAGCTAGCCTGCGTCGTCAGACAGTAACTCAGGCACCCGTGCCTACCCTGGCTGTGGCACTCTATAGGCTAAGGCTTTACTCTCCCTCGGCCTCGCCCATTGCTCCTCGGGCTAACCCCTTCCTCGGGGATTTGTCTTGTGATATGCCCCGAGGGCTTCTCTTGATTCTTCTCTTTGGCAATTATCTCTTAAATTTTTGTCTGGTGGCCTGCCTCAGCACTTCAATTCCATTCCCTTCGTTCACTCGGCCCTCGGCCTACGACTCAGTTATTTTTGGGTGTTAATAGGAATAAAATCCTAATTTTATTGAAAAGCAAATACAAATAAATAGGGAACACTAGAGTTTGGATATTCTAGAAATTTCCTAAGGTATCCTTGGTCACCTTTAGTGTGTCCTTGTCAATTATCAAGGTGGACACACTAAAGTATATTCCCTTTAAGTGTTGAATCTCTTTTTGGTCTTTTAAGTCTTTATCTTTGTGACCTTCATCCAAGCTCCCTGATTAGGCTAGGCATGCATGTGGGCTCACATCACCATTTCACGAGGGTTCGCCGGAGGAGGAGGAGGAACTAGCTCGGCCAGAAAACGTTACGTTCGGTAAATCATGCATGTGGCCGAATACCTAGTTGAATCTGTCTATGCCAGTGTCCCAAACTTGAGTTTCTCCACGAAGGACTTCGAAGGCATTGCCCCTCACGAGGACGATCCCATGATTGTAAATGTCCAACTGCTGAATTTCAAAGTCAGACGGTTTCTATAGTTAGATAATTTTCTTTATAAGGAAGACCACTTGGGGGATTTGCACTTCTAATGAGCCTCAACAAGGCTCAAACTTCCCGAGGATTCCCCGACCCCCTGCAGTTCCAGTTTAAGGTTTTCATTGTCAGGGGTGGTGTTGGCCTTCCAACACCACCTCCTTGTTTTTGTCTCCAATGTCCACCATCTCCACATCACCCTTGAATTTCTTCTCAACATGCCTCAAATCAGCAAGTGTGCCTTCAGACACAACAACATCCACCAGAGTTTTTTCCCTAGCTCCTTAATCTTGGTTCCTTGCTTCGGTTTCATTGTGGCACTTGGGACTTTCTACCTGGTCTATTTCCTTCCTTTGGTGACAGGTTTAGGAAAGGAACATTCCCCAGGGTGGAATTGGCTAGAGATAGCCACAGTTCCAAGGGATTTAGCCACCTCCTCAACATCCTTAGGGGTAGGTTTGGATTTGGGCACTAGAGTATCTAGTTTCCCAATAGTGGGTAACTCAACCCCTTTATCTTGGTTGACCTCCTTCTCAACATCTTTCCTCTTCTCAGAGGATTCACATTTGCTAGTATTGGTAGGAGAAAACAAAGACTTGCTACACGTACCTGAGTTGGTTTCTCTTTTGACTTCCTCAGTGAACTTTAGAAGCGGAGAGGCGCGCAACCAAGGTCTATAGGATTGATCTTTCTCTTCCACATCGCTATAGTTTTCTTTATCTCTGTCCTCCACCTCCTCACAATCTTTCAGCTGATGTCCAATCCTCCCACAGATAAAACAAAAATTTGGTAGCCTCGCATATTTGAAGCTAACCCAAAGATCCCTTCCCTGAAACTTGACATTAGTTCCCCTCTTGAGAGGATTTTGGAGATCCAGAGAGACCTTGATCTGGAGAAACTTCCCAATACAATGTTTCTCCTTCAGGTCCATTTCCTCAAAGACCCCAATCAAACACCGAGTTTCTTGGCTAGAGCTTCAGAGCGCAGCTTGAGTGGAAGATCGTAGATACGAACTCAAAAGGAAACTCTAGACAACTCCAAATCTGAGGGTTGTTCGTCCCCGGAAATCTTGACGAGAATCACGAGGTTCCTATCGAAACTCCATGGGCCACTCTTCAAGACACCCTCGGCCTCCTTCCTTAATGAGAAACGAAAGAGGAACAGATTCTTGTGTAGCTCTTGAATCTCCACCGGGTTCTAAAGCCTTCATGGAATGGTAAAACTAGTTATATATGTACTAGCGCAACTTGTTTTCAACTAATGGTTAACTTCCTAGATTCGTTTTCCACCTATGATGATAATTGCGGTATAGAGCTTGTAGTAATTGCACCAATTCACATGGACCATTTTTATCCCTGAATCCCATGAGACTCTACATCTTACCGACATTCACTAGATTAAATGCCTTTGGTGTATCACATCATATAAATGGAAGTTAGAAGTAAGAAATGTTGTGTGAGCTAATTACTAACCTTGAAACACAACCTAGAGAGCATAGAGGTATTAGTTGTAGCCAAAACCTTAAGTGAGCTCTTTAAGTTGAATTTTTTATATTTTTCTTGTAAACTTCAAAGATATATAGAATAGAAAGTATTAGTATTATTATACAAATAACAATACAATAGAATAGAAAGTATTAGTATTGTGTACAATATATTGTGCTTTTGCCTATTACACATACAATATAATAATAAATATAATAAAGATATATAGTTCCTGTAGCATGCTTTTAATGTTTAATATTAGTCGCTAACTTATGTTTTTATGATTTGTGAGATAATTTATAATGTTTAATACAAATCTCTGACATTTTCTTATGGTCACTTGTTATTTCACTTTTTTTTGTTACCATGGTATTGGTGCGCAGTTTCCACCGGCTTTGCTGATGACTAATGTAACATCCCCAAAATAATTGTTTCAATTATTTTAGTTGATTGTTTTAATTATATTGGTTAGTGAATAATTTCAATTGTAAGTGGGTTAATTGTTATTAAGTGAGTCAATAAATTATGGTCAAAGTTACCTATATGTGACATTATGTGTATTTTATGTTGATTGCTAAATTAAATATTGGTTGATGTGGGGCTTGTTGAGAAATTAGGGATAGAGTAAGGGCATAATGGTCATTTTATCCCCACCACACACACACACTCCCATTTAATTGGTTTTAAAAGAAAAGGAAAGAGAGGAAAGGAAGAGAGAGTTATGAGAGAAAGGAGAGAAAAGAAATGAGAGAAGAAAAGGGGAAAAAAAGAAAATCCTAGCTCCACCATTTTTCATTCCTCTCATCTCCCAAGTTTGAGGTATGTTCTACTTTCTTTGCTCAATAGAATCAGCATCTCATTCTCTTTCTATTGGTACCAAAATCAACACCAACAACTCACTCTTTCTCTTTTTACCATTTTCGACCCACAAGGAGAAATAGAGGGGATTCTGAGCTCTTCTTCTTCATTTCTATATTTTGGAGGTTTGGGGAGTTCAGACAAGGGTTTGGTTTCTAACTTGGTGTGGGGAAATCGATTGGCAAGGGTTAGGGTTTCAATTTGGTGAAAGTGAAGAAATTGTTGGTGCCTTAGGTTTCGAATTTGGGTCCCTAGGAGAGTGTTTGATGCTTCAAGTTGAAATTGCTTGCTTGTTAGTGTGTTGAAATCGACAATCAATGTGAGTTCTTCACGAATTTTGAGTTCAAATGGTTGTTTGATGAGTTGCATGTGATGTATTATGTAAAATCAGTATTTCATGTGTTGTGTTTTGATGAAAACTGAAATGGGACTCATTGGGAAGCCATAGTTGTGTTTTGATGTTGAGAAAAGTTGTTGAAAATTGAAAGTCATGATGTGTGTTATTTGATTGATTATTCACATCCAAGTTGATTGTTTGAAGTGTTAACAACGTGATCAAATACTGTTGTTGTGTCAAAAATGGTCTTGGGCGAGAATTGGAACCATCGGAATAGCGAAAACGACACAAAAATCACATTTTTCCAAATCTCATAGAGGAGCCCGACCCGGGTGCTTTTAGGCCTGACCCGGGCCTCCCCACCTGTGACAATTTTGAAACTCGTTTTTAATAAGCCCGGTCTGTGCGCCTTAGGGCCCGACCCGGGCCGAACCTTTTGATACCGCTTTTAAAACACGTCTAATGTTATTCCTAACCCTTCCCATTGATAATTGAATACTTTGATTCCTCGAATCGTTTATTTTTCATGATGCAAAACGAATATTATTATGTTATGGATAAACACGAACCGATTAGCTTTCTATCGAGTGTGAAAATGATCCAAGTGTCAAGCGAAAGACTTAAGTGTCTAAATTAATTAAAAGATACCATGGGGATGACGATCCCACATATTCATTGTAGCACACCTAGTGGAGGGGAGTCATGATCCCGAAGCTAGGGCTCTGGCATTATTCGGTATAGCTATACGAATTGGGGTTTCCGTTGAAATTGAGTGATTTGATTTCTCAGATTGTGCTAAGCCACATAAACAAGACACAGACAAGGAAAACACCGAGAGAGGAATTGTGAGGGGACACGAAAGAACTCACTTAGATTATGTAATCTCATTGGTTATTGTTGACTGTTTTTCAGATTCACAGATATTGATTGAGGAATTCATGGGCCAGATCATGGATTTTCATGTTAAGGATCACAGTTTCATGGAAGATTAGCAAGATGTTGCTAATGTCATGTAGTATTTTATAACCTTGTCTTGTAGTTAGACCATAGTCATATTTATTTTATCGAATCTATACCTTTTAAGTACTTATTTCGGATTTGAATTTGAAAATTTTTCATCTCAAAGCTATATTAAGTGGTTTCAATCCGCTTTAGTTTTAATTTGGTCCAAACTTATGAGCATGTTATACTCTGATTTATTATGATTATGTTAATGCTTTTAGTTCACCTAGTTGTGATCTTAAGGTGTTACAACTAATCTATGCCGGGGAACCTGGCTGGCAACGAGTACCGGACTTTGTCGGCCCGTGTGGTTCTCCCGTCCCAACAGAGTTTTTGTCACACCCAATATTCAAACCCGAGACCTTGGAGTGGGATCTCAGTCCAGTTACCACTCAGACCCACCATTGTTGGTACTTTTTTTTAAACAAACAAGCAGCAAGCCTGAATTTATTAAAAGTAAAAAGAAAACAAGACAAACCACAAGGGGGGACTAGACCAAAACCCTTGGCAATGATGACAATAATTGAAAGCCTAAAAAGGCTCCTAAAATAAACAACCAAAGAACTCTAAGAAAAGAAATTCTAAGGCGACCAGGACAACCCGAAGAAGAAAGCAGGTCAACAACCGATGAACCCCCCACACACTCCACCCACCGCCTACTGAACACCCACATCAACCCCACTCCCTGCACCACCTCACTATCCTCACATTAAGCACACTCCCAAAGATCGAGGTTTAGAGGTGGAGGCCAGGAGACGATTGAGAAGGGGCTCCGAAGTTGAAGGCAAAAAGGGGGGAGCCCGACGAAGAGAACTGCTAACTGAAAGCTGTCGACCAATGGATCCAAATTCCGAACACACAACCATCATCCATCGCCCACTGAACACACGCGCCAAGCACCCTGCACCACCTCAATATCCTCACATTAAGCTCACTTCCAAAGATCGAGGTTAAAGGAGGAGGCCTGGGGATTGGGAAGGGGCTCAGAAGCAAAAGGAACAATGGCAACGCATCACCAACCACCCACCACACCCGGATTCCAACCAAATCTGAAATAAAACCCACCTAATCAGCACCCACCGTATCAGCACACCTCCTGACTCCCAGCGCCAAAACACCAGTCACCACCGCGAAGCCGTGCCACCGACCAACACCGCGACACGACCGAGCTTGACCGAGGTCGTCGAATCTAGCTACCACCACGGTGTTGTGCCACCAACCAACACTGTGACACAACCAAGCATGACTTCAAGCGACAATGAGCAAATCAACGACGAACAGCAGGGATCAACGAACGAGGGACAAGAAAGCTGCATCAGGATGGAACCGTGACTGTGGAACAAGATCGAACTACCAACCACCATCGCGATCAGTACACTGACCCCTTCGCGATTCAAAACAGCAATCCACCGCGAAACAGAGGCACACTATGAAACTCCTAAGGCGCGTAGATCCACCAAAAAGGCATATCCAAACCAGCAACGCCGCGGGGAAGCTACTTTAAATGGCGCAGAGGAACCGTGAACAATCGCAGGATCAGAACGGGCAGACCAGTAGAGAGGGCGGCGCCGCGGGGCAGTGAACGACGTAGAGATCCATCCCTGAAAACAAAACAACAACAGATCCAAGTGCACAAGGCAGATCGATTCAAGAACAATCGTGAAACCCAGCTCCCGAAAAACAGAGCAATCGCGAGCCAAGATCCAGAAGAGCACAAGATCGCGAGCACAGACAGGAGACGCGAACAAGGCACACCACGATACGAACAGAAATCGCGAACAACCAGATCCACAGAGAACAACAATGCAGGATTAGAGAACACCACGAGGCGAACAAGGAACACGAGCGCGGAGCAGAGAACAATCCAAATCGAAGCCGCGGGACAGCAGCGCAGAGGGGCGCCGCGAGACAGTCGACGCGGACTGGACAAGAACAGACTCAACCCACGCGATCGGTGGAGAAGAGGTTGCGACAGCAGAGGCGGAGGAACGCTGAGAGGAGAGGGGAAGAAACCACCGGGGAGGGAGCCCCACCCCCCCTCCCAGCGGCGGTGGTGCTTCCGTTTTCTAATCCCTACACTAGTACGAAAATGGTGTTAAAAAAGTCCTATGATTGTTGGTACTTGTTATTTCACTTTATTATAGAGTTAGAAGTTTTAAATTACCATTGCATTTATAGTATTACATAAATATGTATGTCTTGTTTATATTGCTTTAAATCCTATTTTTAAGATTAGGTAAACTCATATGCGTTTACGTGTGGACTTCATCTATGCAAAATGAGTTTACTTGAACGTTCGATAACCTTGACCCCATTACAATCTCTCCCAGTTTCTTCACCGCATTTCCGTTTAAACACTGAACATGTTTTCATCCAAAAATAGGATTAATTGGTATATTGGCAAGGTAGAAATATCATAGTTAATTGCTTTTATCCGCAGAAGAATCACTCAAGGATATAATTGATTAAAAGGTAGTAACATGAATTTGATTTTCGGTAATACATTTTTTTTTGTATAAACTGGGTATCCTCTGTGCGCAACTGGAGAGACTAATCCCTCGAGTCGGGAAGGACCACAGTGGTCGGCAAAGCTCTCCCTCAAGAGATATAACATTGCTGCACGCCCAATGTTGGATTCGAACTCAGTACCTTGGTTAAGCTGGAAGAGATCCCAACCATCTCATCTAATTGCTCTTGGGTTCGGTAATATTTTGGTTATTACGGCTCCCCTCAATATTTTAGGCAAGCACCACCACTGGATAGGAGCAATCAACACATAGCTATGAGTCTAGGAAGAATAACCGATCTTATAGATAGAAGTCATGGGAAGAATAGGGAAATGGACATATATATATATATATATATATATATATATATATATACACTACAAGAATAAGCCTGATTTTCCACAAAATATTTCCGACGAAATCATTCCGTCGCAAATTTGCGACGGATTTGCGACCAAAACATTCGTCAGAAAAGCCTTGAAATAGATGCTTGCTAGTTTGCGACGGAGCTTGATACTTTGCGACGGCTTTTCGTCGCAAATCCGTCGGAAAGGTTAAAAACCTGATTTAAGTGAAGGAGTCTCACTCGACCCTCTTTCACTTTCACTTCTCACTCTCCTCACCTCACCTACGTACGATGCACCTCCCTCACCGTGCCAACCTCCACCACCGCGCCTCTGCCCACACCCTCCACCACCGCGCCTCCCTCACCCTCACTCTGTGACCACACCCTGCCCCTATTCTCTCCTTAAGCTTGTGAAACCCTAACCTCACTTTTCCCCAAACCCTAACCTAACTTCGGCCTCCACCCTCAATCTCGCAACAACCGCTCCCATTTTCGTTCCTGCCATTTTTTGTGCTGCTGGTGATTTGATTTCACTACATAGGGTGCTATTTCTACACCAATTTCGTCCTCCCAGGTATATTGGAAGGACAAGTTTCTCCATGGACGCATCTCGGATTGATATCTTTGAGATTTATGGAAGATACTGCGGTAATTTCTCCCTCTTAATTCACGATTCTGATGCTTTATCATGCTGCAATTTTTGTTTCATTTATTTTCTTCAAAGTTCTTTGCTTAGCCCTTTTGGGTTGCTGAAATTGCTATTATTTTTTCCTGGGCTTGATGGTATGATTAATTTGACCAGCTTAATATGTCTCTTGGTAAAAGCATGAATTTTTAGTTTCAGTTTTAATAATAGTTATTATTTATTTATTGTATTGTGTATGTTTGTACAAACATAAAATTAGGACATGCATTTGTGATTGGGGAAGAAGGGTATAGGGAAGGCATCGAACTTTAGAAAGCTAGGGTCTCAAGGGAAGCATCGAACTTTATGATTCATTTGCCGTTTCTGATATGCTTCTTGGTTTATATAATCTAAGGTGTATATCTTATGGTTGATAGGTAAATTTTTGTTTTGATGCAACTGATTGTGTTTGTCTTGTGGGTTACATAATAATACAGCTTTTATGCCATTGATTGTTCACACCTACTCCCATAGTTGGTGCAATGGAGACGGCTACAAGGTCACAATTCCATGTATTGGCTATTGATGTCAACGACATAGGGTATCTGAGAAACTGCTGACAATCTCTTCATATCAAGGTAATTTCTACAACTAACAAACCCTGAGGAAATCAAATCTTTTTTTGTTTCATTTGATCGTAATTAACAATTATTTTCATTCTTAATGGCAGTTTACTACAATTGATCCTGGTAGAAAGGCTTTAGAGATTTAACTAATAAGCATATTAAGCCCCGTGTTTTGTTTTACTGATTTTTTGGAACTTGGAGCTGACAAATTTGTAAATGATTTTCATTTCATGATGGATATATTTTAAAATCAAGGTTGAGGTGAAGCGACGACGGGAAGCGGTGATGGGAAGCGGCAATGGGAGCCTATCGGAGCCGAATCTGTTCGAAGCCTCGCTACGCGGATTCAGAGACTTCCTGTATCCGTAACTTTCTTTGTTTTCTCAATCTTTGCTTCCTTATTTCTCTGGAAATGCATACGGATTGTTAAGTGTTTTTGTGCTGCAGTCATTTTTTCCTTTATTATTATGCAGGCCATCTCCTGGCTCAGAAAATTACCTGATGTTTGAGAAAAAACTAACTCTTGTGAATGCGTTCTGTTGAGTTTTCCAATTAGGAAATCATTGATTTTAATTGTTTATAGTAGGAACTAGGATAGGAACGAGTAGAATATATTCCATCTGATTGCCCATGGTAGTATACTGATTAATTTCATATTTCCATATAAATCAGGTTAGGTTTGCTGAAAATCCTATAATGAGTAGTTGTGTGAAGCCATTGATACATAGTGAGGCAAATCCAGTTGTCCTTCTACATGGTTTTGACAGGTGTTCAAACTATGCAAATGCATGAGACAGAATTAGTTTGTACATTTTATTTTCCAAGTTACCCTTGATTTCACTCTTTGTTAATGTTCAGCTCATGCTTAGAATGGAGATACACATATCCATTGCTTGAGGAAGCTGGTTTTGAGACATGGGCCATTGACATTCTTGGTTGGGGTTTCACGGATCTAGGTTTGTTTTGCTACTTTTCCTATGTTATTTCATCCTTTTCCCTCTACATTTTAGTCATGCTTTCTTCTTTCTTTCTTATATACCATCAGAAAAACTTCCTCCATGTGATGTGGTACTGGTATCAAAGTGTGAACACATTTTAGTCATGTTTTTCAATTCATGTTTTCTTGGATCCTTAGTTTTGATGAAACAGTTTTATCAATTAAGTGCCTCTGCATGATATGGTCATTTTTCAGGTGGAAAAACTTGTTTTGATTGATGCTAGTGTATATGCAGATGGAACAGGAAACCTAGCTACCTTACCTAGAGCGGTGGCCTATGCTGGGGTGAGTATATCACTGGCAATTGTCCAGAAAGTTATATCATACCGTCTTTATTTAGGTCAATGTTCCCCATACTGTCGTAATTTTGATTATTTTGGGTCTTCACTCTTCATGATACCTTTATGCAACTGCATCATTATCAAGATACCATATTTTGGAAATTGCATCTCTGTTTCTTTGACGTCAGTAAGTACTCTTGTTCCTGCCATCTCATAAACCAATAAAACTATAACGAATGTATCATGGATGGCTCATGGCCTCTTGCGATGAGCAATTACTCACTGGTTCCTAACTCACGTCATTTAAATTTGTGACAGATTCAAGCTGTCATTTGAGATTTAGGGTTCTGTGTTTCTCTTTGTGTTTTTGAGATTTAGGCATAACTATTATGTTGAGCTGAATTATCTGCTTAAAGGAAGCTTTTCCATATGGTTGCCTTAGAAATTAATCAGAGAACAAAGATGTATCACTTCTATATGCAAAATTACTGCCACTAATCATGGAGCTCAATGACAGTCTTTCCTATCTTTGATTACATTTCAGGGATTTAAAAGATGCGGAGAATGTAGAATACCCTGGAAAGGAGATTGTTGGACTTATCAAGCCTGGTGAAACAAAAACTCTTGCTGAGTATTCTATTTTCTTCTATACTTGTTTGAGAGGCCTTCACCTAAATGCATGCATTTTAGAAATTTTATTTTTGGCATGACATTAGAGCGTCATGTTATAATTTACATGAAACACAGATTATTATTTATTGTGTTCCATTTTTTGACTCTGATTTGCAGGTTTGGATTGCTATCAATTTGGAGCTGATGTTGGGTATTGATTCTGATCTTCCTTGGTCAGCTCTTTGGGCCAATGCGTGCCATCTTCTTTGGATGTGGAGGAACAAATTAACCCATGACACTAATTTTGTCATGCCTTGGAAGCCTTGGAACATTGCTGTGAAGGAGACTAGGGACTATATGACTGCTGTGAAGTCTCAGGTTATCAAGAATGGCAGGAGCTTGGTTGCCAAGCTGGTGCGATGGATTCCTCCTCCTGTTGGGTGGTTCAAGCTAAATACGGATGGTTCCAGTAATAAGGAGTGTGGTATTGAAGGTTGTGGAGGTAAGTTAAGAGACGGTGTTGGTATTTGGAGGGGTGGTTTCACCAAATCCCTTGGATTTTGTAATGCTTATACTGTTGAGCTTTGGGGAGTGTATGAGGGCCTGCTGATGGCTAAGGCTAAGGGTTGTTCGCAGGTGATGTTGGAGACTGATTCTGCTAAGATTGTTGAGGTTCTACAATACTAAATTTTAATTCATTTGTATTGTGTTGTTTAAACTGCGTATTTTAATCTTTGTAAATGACTCCTTTGCTTAACTACCATATCATTAAACTGTGTATTTTAATCTTTGTAAATTATGTTTGCAGGTGGAGATAAATTATGCTCGTGAGATTGATGAAATATTTGATACAATAAGCTATAAAAAGGGGGCATCTGTGATTAGGATGCTGCAAAGCTATCTTGGTGTTGAATGCTTTCAGGTCAATACTTGCCTAGGTGAATCTAAGTATAAGTGAGGGGGTTCTGAAATACTAAATTACATATAAAATAGAATATGGCTGAGTTATGTGTGTTGTTTGTTTTATCAATTTAATGATGTATTTACACGGTAAAATTTTAGTGTTATGGTCATGGTACAAATAATGTGAGGAGCATCCTATAGTTGTTTCTGTGGCTGGTACTATAGTTGTTTCTGTGCAATCCTTCATGTAAAACAATAATTCAGTTTCCAATGTTTTGATGCTAGGTACATTTTCTTTTTCTATTGAATATTATTTTTTGGTGTTCTTCTTTTGCATAGTCAGCCATTTCAATGGTTTTTGTCAGTGCACAGTGAACTGGGCATGTATAGGACTGTTTTGTATGCGTGAGTTGACATCAGTCTTTTAACAATTTGAATGGAAGAAGTTATAGGACTTTTTTGTATGCATGAAGAAGTTATATTGTGTTTGTACTCTGTACAGGGGAATAAAATTAAATGAAGAGTTGTAGCTGATAATTTTCTCCCTTGTGCTAACTTTCTACCTTAACTTTTTGACCCTGTAGGTTGTACCTATTATAGTTGAGATCAATTAGTGCTTGACTTTATACGGAGTCACTGCTGGATAGTGGATGCGAATATGGATGTTGCTGAGGTTGAAGAAAATCTATTTGCTACCTATTAGTGAAGCTAAGGTATGCTTATATATGTTTTACTGTTTTGCATGTTGTTTTGAAAATTCTAATGCTTTGTTTCAAAGGTAAGACTTAGAGTTATTGCCAAATAATAGTTTTGTTTCAAAGGTTTTATATTTGTTTCAAAGTTCTATATTAGCTTCCTTTTGCCTTTGAGGGGGTAGTGTAAATAATACAAATGGGGAATGACAATCCAATTTTGAGGAAGGAACAAATAAAGAGTAGATTTTCATTGCGACAATGGTGATTTTGCTTTTGTTCTTCTTGCAACAATAGTGATTTCCGTTGTAATTTAATAATTTTTGGCTTTTGTTCTTCAGTTTATAGATTGGAAGTTCCTTTCTGAACTGAAATTCATTGTGAAAATGGTTTTTTTGGGCCTTCTTCTATCGTACGCACAGCAAGAACCATCTCCATCTCTAGGGGATCTTAGTTCTAAATGCTCTAACTACACTCACTGCCTTCTATTATGGAGAATGAAAGTCATTTTGATGATCATACACAAGTAGAAGAAACCTAGGAAAAGGAACATTATGAATATGATAAAGCTTTAACAGTTGATAGAACATATCCTTTTTCTTTATCTTTGTCCTTAATTTTAATTCATTTGTCCTGTGTTGTTTAATTTTTTATGTGTTTCTATGTTGCAAATTGCAATTAACTCCTATTATTCCAACTTACTAAGACAGTGAAACCGAAGTTTATTGTAACTGTCATGGAATCAGAATTATTGATTAATGATCCTATATTGACTTTCATGCACATGCTCTGGGGGCTTTAGCAGAAGTTGCTGGACCTGGTATTGATGAAGAGGGGGTGTTGAGCCACTCATATCTGAGCTTGTCAGAAGATCCAGTTCATATCTGATACAATTTATGTAAACATTCATTATTTCTAAGCTCATGAGTTCTTAAACTTTCCATTTCTAAGTTCACTTGCATATGTAAAAGTTGTTATGAAAATGAAGATATTTTGATTTATTATGATATGTGTTGTGGAGACCGGAGAGGTTGTTATTATTATTATTATAATGGTAATTTAATTTTTTTAAGTTCACTTGGATGTATAATTTAATTTTAATATATATATATATATATATATATATATATATATATATATATATATATATATATATATATATATAGGGATAGGATCCGTTGACACCGATGACTTACACCAAATTTAATCCATTGAGATTTATTGATCTAATGATTATGATATTTGAATAAAAAAATAAAACAAAATAAATATATTACTCATTCATGGCTCCCTTAACTTACGAATTTGAATTGATACCGATGTGATTCTAACTATATTCCCTGATGTGATTCTAACTATATTCCCTATGCCAAATAAAACAAATTGAGTTTTCTTCTCTAACTATTTTCCTTATCAATATGTTATTTTTTTTCTATATTTTTAATCCTTGAAGAATCGATTCTTGTTATTGTTCAGTAACTTGTTTTTCTATCTTTTTTCGACAAAACTAGTTTTTCTATCGTGTGACGACCTAGTATTGCTTAATGGTAATAGTAGGTTTTTTTTTTAAATAAAAAATGAGAAGCTTTAATGGAAAAGTTACTAGGTCTTACCAAAAAAATATAATCATCAAACACATGAATTATCAGCAAAACCTCCATCAATTAGTTTTGGCTTCCCATGAATCAGCATAACACTTAGATAAAATCTCTAAGCTTAGTTGGGGTTAAGGCCGACTAAAAAAAATGATAATAATTTGAACACTGCTATTTAGTAAGAATAATTTTTGTAAGAAATGTAAAAAATATACTAGAAGCTAATTATAGGGCATCAACTAACACTACGTACACACCAAACGCCTTGTTTTGTTACTCATTTATTCTTAAGTTTCTTTTCTTTCCATCAGCCATTTCTCTAATAGTTTACAACGAGAGAACGTAAAAAATGTTTGTTGTTGTCAAGTGCAAATGGGAGTGGAGAGTTGTATTGTTATTTGTAGGTGAAAAAACCCTTCCATGTAAATAGTAATTTTGTTGGCAAAGACCTATGATACTAAGAAATTCTTTAGTAATAATTACTAATTTTTTTGGTGACAATTATACAACACTCCATGGTTAGTACATACTAACCACAATTTAGTGTTTGTGTGGTTAGTATATGCTACTAAACATTATACAACAATTCAATGGTTAGTAAATACTAACCACAATTTAGTATTTGTGTGGTTACCAAATTTTTTCATTGATGAAAAAATGACTATTATGCCAATTTAGTAACAATTACTAAGAAATTCCTTAGTACTCTAAGTCAGACTCAATTTTGTTGTGATATTTGCAAATGGGATTTCAACGAACTCTGCCTTTTGATATTATGGTTCTATCATGCCGAGTTGGGTTCTGAAAAAATTATTTGACATAGTTGCAGAGGAACTTAATTTGTTTATTTGACATAGGAAATATGGTTAGAATCACATCAGTATCAATTCAAATCCGTAAATTAAGGGAGCCATGAATGAGTAATATATTTATTTTGTTTATTTTTTTAGCCAAATATCATAACTATTAGATCAATTAATCTCAATGACTTAGATTTGGTGTAAGTCATTAGACTCACACCTGGTGTCAATGGATCATATCTCGTGTGTATATATATATATATATATATATATATATATATATCCAGTTTCTTGGCTAACACTCGAGAGTTTGCTTGTCCTCCCAAATTCAATATAAAATATAATGCTTCTCGTGCTACTTACTAGTTACCAGCATCAAACTTCTAAATAAAAACGTCGATGAGTCGATGACAACTATCTAAAACTCTAACATAAAGCGGAGATTATGTTCAGAAACTACAACTGAAAACATCGTATCTAACATGGTCTTAAAATCAACATTATCATCAATGTTCATAGAGCTTATGACTTTCACTTGCTTAATGTGATGCCACCAACACCTGGTATTGCTGGAAATGCAGAAACAGTTGTCCACTTTTCCGCCCTTTAGCATCTCATAGAAAAACTATAGTTTTAAACAATTAACAAATAAAGTTAGAAGTTTCACATAACATTTTAAATTAATAATTTTACGGATAAATGCATTATAAAATGAAAAGACGGCAATAAAGTTAGAAGTTGCTAAGGAATCTCACTGCTGGAAGCACAACCTAAAATTAAAGAAACATGAAAGACAATGACATACCTCAACGAATGATCTGAAGTAGCGGAAATTCAAGCCAATATAGATAGAAATATTTGCGGGGCAACAAGTTGAAAGTAATTCATAGACAATAGGCAAATACATTTCTTCATTTTTTGGTACACCCTTTAGGACTAGGTGTTTGATGCTTGGTGGAGGGGATGAAACTTGAAAGAGAACTCGATTCAATGCATCTTCCTGCATAATAATATAAGGACGTCCGTATAAACAAAACCAATAGATAAATATGAAACTTGAATAGCCAGTCAAGTAGCTATTTTTTACTTACCGGGAACCAATAGATACTTAGGGATACCGATGCCAAAGCAATTTTAGGCTTGAAGTTTTTGATGAATTTCCTAAATTTATAAAAATTTAATTCAAAATAATCAATCCAAACATCAACTTTCAGTTGACTAGAACATCTCAAGAAAGATAAAAATTTTGGAGCACGTGTATGACAACCATATACACATGATACCAGATTTGGAGCATCAACGTTGAGTTTCTTCAAGTAAGAGCATCCTGATAACTTCAACACCTTAAGTTGAGCACTTGAAATATTAATCATCTCAAACATTTTGCAATATTCTAATTCCAAACCCTCAAGGAGAGGGAAGTTGGCAAAAAGTTTGAAAAACCACTCGTTTGTGATAATAGTACTCAAAGACCGTAACGATAAGGCTCTCAGATTCCTGCAATTACTGAAATCCATCTTTTCCCGTTGATAATAATTGAGAGAGTAATGTAAATTCTCAAGACACAGGGAATCAATATAAACCTCTTTAATTCCTTGAACAACAACTCCCTTGAGCTTTGGTAGACCACATAAGCTCAAAGATTCCAAGTTGTACTGCAGATGTCCCTTTTCATGGGGAAAGTGACACGGGCTCAAAGTTATATATTCAATTAAAGGACAACGAGAAATGAAAACCTTGAATGTGTGTTCATCTCCCAAAAGAACATACTTCAATTTCAGTACTTTCAACGAGAATAGCTTCATTGAATGATTTATGAATGAAAAATCAACTTTGATTCTCCCCTTTAACACCAACTTAGTAAGTGACTTGGCTTCAAGAATACCCATTGGTAATATATAGTATTGCGGAAAGTAACGATAATACCTATTAAGCTTTAGCACCTCAACACCACTTTCAACAGCCAACTTCAAGCAAAGGTCGACATCCTCTGACACAAGGTAGAGGTCAAAAGATCTCACACTAAGCTTAAATTGTTTGATAGCTAAGCCTTGGTTGCGAAACCTTAGCAACTTCCTCTCCACATTATCAAATAATTCTTTTATATAGCAAGGAGTCCTAGTCCCTACAATTTTACTGTCAGAAAAAGACAAGATGGGAAATGTGGACCATGTTTGAGCCCAAGCCTTGGACAAAACACTTGCCCTAGCAGCATCTTCCTCTGGCAGCCTTGAAAGAATGTCATGGAGGATGCCTTCAGGAAGATTGGATAATTGATCCAGCTTCATTTCTTAACTATAAAATGTGTCTGAAAAAGCATAGCATAATTCATGTGAATCAAAATTAGTTTACTGGGTACGTGACTTATGGGGAAGGGCAAACAAAGGCAGATCGAGCCTTTCTAACTTTCAGAGACCAAATAGATTACTGAACAACACAATTGAAACAATGGTTTTCCAATTGCAAAACAAAACTTTTAAATCAAGTTAGCATTCCTTAAAATATGAGGCTTAAAAATTTATGAGCTTCATTTATGCGAAAAAATTGATTCGAAAGAACTAAACAGCATTACCCCTAACCTCATGAATCATGATCCAAACACAGAAACGAGACTTGTTTAGCAGATTTAAGAAACAACACACAACGGCAAATGCACATGGCAAAAGCGAATTAAAAGTAGGATCACAGAAACCACAAAACTGTAATTGTATTGTTGTGCCATAAAAAAAATCAACAACAGGGAAAGCAGAGAAACCACCATAGACGGTGGCTGGTGTACTTACCACGGCGGACGGGAAGTAGCCGGAGAAAGCTTAAACGGTGGCAGCTTTTTAGAGAGAAGAAGGAGAAGAGTCCTAAAACTTAAAAAGAGTGGGTGAGTGAAACTGTGAGAGAAAGAGAACAAGGGTATGATATAATCTAGGGCTTTTTATGGGCCATGATTCAATAAGTGGTGTTTTAGGCTTGGGTTTTGCTTTTCCCACACCCCCTCCTACTCTTTCATACCCCTTAACAAATTTTATTCCAAAAATAACCTCGCGTGAGACGCTGCGAGGACGTGTTTTATGACTGTTCGAACGATCTTGTTCGAACAGGTTCGCATGACCTCATGCGAACAGTTTAAAAACGCCCAAAAGGGTGTGAAGTCAAAATTTAACACACTCGAACGATGTCGTTCGAATGTGTTCGAACGAGGTCATGCGAACAGGTGAAAAACGCCCAAAAGGGTGTGAAGTCAAAATTTAACACACTCGAACGTTGTCATTCGAACCTGTTCGAATGCCCGTGTTCGAACACGTGAAAATTCGTGAAAAAAAAAGAGGTTTGGCCTGGCCTTTTGGTCTTTTCACACCCTTATGGGGTGTGTTTCGAGTAGGAGGGGGTGTGGGAAAAGCAAAACCCTTTAGGCTTTTAGCACGGAATTGTAATTTCACCAATAAAAAAAGCACAACGTTAATAGACTAGACTCTAGATTAATAGTAACTTTCGCGTTGGCTCTCTGTAATTGAATATTGCATTGGGTAATAATGAAAATAAAAAACTTATTATTTTTTTACGTGAGTATTAATATTAATTAATAATCAGAGTACAAAAAAACAAACTCCAAACTTAGATGCAAGTGGTTAATGCACTCCATCTTAAGGGGCGGACTCGGCTAGTACCCAGGTTCAATTCCTGACGATGAAACAAATTGGAGACACGCTTTACTTACCTCCCGGCCGAACTCCGGATTATTCAAGACCCATTTCTCCTAGATATCGGAGGGGTCAAAGACCCAAAGACCAAAAAAAAGAGTACAAAAAAAACAAATAAACAATAGATAAGCCGATAAGGATCTTCGGGAGTGTGGGTGAAGATAGACTTTCGGGAGGGTGATTCGAAGCGAATGTTAGGAGAGGGCTGGGCAATGGTCAATGCGTGAATTTTTGGAATCACCATTGGATTTGGCAGGGCCCATTAAAGATGGATTTTTCTAACATTTTTGCAGGTTGCAGCAACAAAAATGCTTACATTGCTGATCTAGGTGTATGGAACCAGAGCTACTGACGTTGGAATTTGACAGCTTTTGGATTCGATTCGCAGCACCTTAGCGAGGATGGATCGATGTTTTTTGACATTCTGATAGACGTGCAGTTAAATAGAGACTGAACAGATAGTTGGAGTTGGTTACTAGAGCATTCCCATCGTTATTCAGTGAGATCTTGTTATCGTTTTTTGTTATCACCTAATTCGGTTTCTGTTGTGACCACTAATGGTGACAGTACAGACTTCAAAGTGTTTTGGCAAACAGCAGTTCCTTCAAAAATCTTGATATTTGGTTCGTGATTAATTTTAAATGCTCTACCGGAGCGTGAGCTAGTGAGAAGCAGACAGGTTATTCGTTTAGAGGAGGGGGCCTGTGCGTTTTTTGTAACAATCACAGTGAGGATCTCCATCATCTTTTCCTTGATGGTGATCTTTCGAGAAAGGTTTGGAGGGAGATAGAGCGATGACTTAATGTCCAGCTGCCTATGTCTCTTAAATTATATCAACACTATATTCATTTTGGCGATTTATGTTTGGGGAAGAAATCCAAGGTTAAATACTTACTCTGGTTGACAATTTGTTGGTGTCTTTGGCTTGCCCGGAATGGAGTTTGCTTTAAAGGGGGAGAGGCCAAGATTGATTCGATTGTCACTCGTATTAAGTTTTTGTCATGGGGTTGGTTTATTTCTGGTGTGGGTAGAGATTCTAGCTTGTCTTTGCCTCTTTGGTGGAACAATGCTTTGACTTGTATTAACAATTTCTAAGTTCTTCTTGTATTTGTGTTGAGCATCCCTAATGCTCTAATCAATGAATTGCTTATCGAAGAAAAATAGATAAGGATAATGTTCCAAGATTCGATTTCCGCAGTAAAAACTCTGTGTTGGTACGTATTTTTTTTGGTAGGAGTAAGAAAAACAAAAAGAAAACAAAGCAAATAAAACAAAACAAAACTACATCCTCATAAAGAGGACTCAGGCATCAGATTGAAGGAACAGAATGATGCCATCAGGGGGGTCTTCCAACTCTTGCCAGGTGACTAAACTAATCGCTCCTTTCTTAGCCAAAAGATCTGCAATTGCATTTGCTTCTCTCAAGGTATGACATAATTGTACATTCCAATCTCTTTCAATGAGCTCTTTGATATTGCAAATGGTAGTTGCATGATGATGCCACAGATTCACAGTTTTGCGGACAAGGTGAATGGACAAAGTAGAGTCAGAGCAGCAGACAACATCACAATATCCTTTCTCCCAAGTTAGTCTTAGACCATGGTAGAGGGCCATTAACTCAGCATGGAGATTATTGGAAATTCCCACAGATCCCATGAATCCACATATCCAATTACCGTTAGCTTGTCTCAACACTCCACCAAATCTTGATGCACCTGGATTACCAAAGCTGCTCCCATCCACATTTAAAACCACCTCAGATCCTTCTTCTGGATGCCAAGAAACCAAACGGGGCTCTAAGGAACTAGAAGCAGGAGATAAGAAAAGCTTCTGTAAAAGATCAGTCAGTTTGTAAATTTGCATCTTTAGTTGATAGATTGTGACATTTTCCTGGGCCAAGCATAATTGATTTCGGGACCTCCAAATCCACCACGCAGCTACAAGGAACAAATGCGGATTGGTATTTGCAATTCATGTCTTTAGCCCAGAGATAAAGTTAGCATCACTGAAAAAATTTATGTTATTGAATCCTATAGACATCCAGAGTTGATGGGGAAAATGACAATCCCTCAAGCAGTGGAGAAGATCTTCATTTGCTGCATTGCATCTTGGACATTTGGAAGATATTAACATCCCTCTATTATGCAACATTTCTCTTGTAGGAAGGGCATCATGACAAGTTGTCCAAAGGAAGAACTTGATATTCTCAACAGCTGGAATCCTTCACACCCACTTCCAAGACTCATAACTAGTATCTTCATTCAAAAAATGACTAGCAGACGTTAACCAGTGATATATATCCATCATTGGTTGTGTACAAACCATCCGAATTTCCATTCCAAGTGAGCCCATCAGGGATGTTACGATTCAGGCAAAGAGGCTTTGCCTTGATAGCAGCAGTGATATTATCTGGGAGATGCGTATAGAGTTGCTCTAGATTCCATTCTCCATTTCGAATAACATGGATATGCATCTACATATATAACATGACTACTCAATTTTCCTTGATTAGACCAAGTCTCAAACCAAAAGGAAGAACTGCCATCACCCAACATGTATTTGAAGCCATCTCTTAAGGCCCCTCGTGCCTTCATAATCGAGTTCCAAATAACTGATCCAGTATTTTTGGATTATCAAGAAGAGAATTATTACCAACATACTTTTATTTAAGCAATGGAACCCATAACTTATCTGCATTACTGTGAATATCCCAAACCAATCTACCTAGGATAGTAGTACTAGCTTTCCTAGTCATCCTAATGCCAAGCCCTCCCCACTGCTTCAGTTTGGTTATTTTATCTCACCCAACCAAATGAATTCCTTTATCATCCACTCCTTTCTAGATAAAGTCTCTAGATAGCTTGTCCATTTGAGCACAAATAGTTTGAGGGATCCAAGCAATCTGCATGTAGCAGGTAGGAATAGAGGTCAAGAAACACTTAGTTAACGCTACTCGGCCTGCCTTATTCAGTAGCTTATTCTTCCAAGAAGCCAATCTTTGATGAATTTTATCCACAAGAAACTCATAATCCCTCTTCCTTAGCCTACCATGTATCATAGGGAAGCCTAAATATTTCTCCAATGAAGTAGTACTTCTAATTCCTATAATAGAAACAATAGAGTTTAAATCTAAGCATGACACATACTTCTAAGCAGAAACAAAGTCAATCTTTTGTCGAAAGCATTGGGACACTCCGTAAGTAGCTAGCAATGGTTCGCAAAAAAAAGAATATGATAATACATGATAACTTGTTATTTTATCGACTGATTGAATACAAATTTATTCAAATCTATCCGATGTTCAGAATTTGACCAATTCAATTTTGTCTGTAAAAATAAAAAATTAAATAAGAAAGAGAAACTCATCCCTTAAAAATCAAATGTTGAATTTGTTGAGTAATTATAGAATTCTTCAATAAAATACTCTTTTAGAATTATCAATAACCCTCATCATTTTCAATTACGAAAAAGAATTACATATTAGTTTCTTAATTATGATATGAATTTTATCTTCATGAATATGTATATAAGAAATAAGAAAAAAACGAAAAGGAAATCAATTTTTCGTTTTTGATTTCTTGTGTTTTTTTATTCATGTTCTTCTTTTTTTACTATTAAAAAGGGGCTCAAAAAATTTCAAAGGATTTTTTCATTCCTGATAATAATTTATTTATATGGAAGCATATTCTCCATCAGAATTGTGAAGGGTAAGTTTTTCTACCAATTTAAAGCCCCAATTAGTATTCTTTTTCTATTATGCATAATTTCTCTTTTAGATAACTTACAAAATCTATGTTACTAATCTTTTGTGTATGTTGGTGTTTCCATTCACTCCTTTTTGTTAACCCCTTATTTATTTTATGTTAATGCATCTGTTGATTATAGTCATAATTAGATTATTCTCTAGTTATTATCTTTGATATAGTTTCCTAGCAATAAGACAATTCATTCCATTTTATTCAAGTTGGTATCAAAGCAGGTTCCTTCCTGTTTTATTTTTAGGGTTTCAGATGCTTTAGCACTGACCCACAGTTTCCAATCACCGCACCACTGTCTGCCACCACCAACCACCGCACCGAAAAAAAATTTGGCAAGTTTCCCGACCAAACCACCACCATCAGAACCGGAAATTGCCGATCTACTCAGCTGTCTAAGTTTCATCTGTTGAACCAAGGGTAAACACTCCTTTATTTTGTATGATAACAAATTACATCATATCTACTAATGTTTCAAGTTGAGCAAAGTGCAGGACTTAATTTAAAGAAAAGAAGACACAAAAGAAGAGAAGCTTGAAGAAGAAGCAACATATGAAGTTCAAAACTCTAAGTTGTGTCTAAGCCTTCTTTAGGACACCTTGTAAGGTCCTATCACCTAAAGTGTATGACACTTTAGTTATTGAGAGAGATGACTTTTCAAAACATGCATGATGCATCAAAATAGTTTTGAAAAATATTTTAAAATTGCATGCATGCATATGGTGGAAACCTAAACCCTAAAAATAATTTTGTGGAAAGCTTGGAACCAATTCCTACCTTTTTTGAATAGCATAATCGATTACCATCCTATTCCCATTACATGCATAATCGATTAGGACCTTGCTTACCTTCCTTATTTAGACATCCTGTGAAATTCTTGACAACAAATAATCGATTACTTGCTCAACATTACCACATGTAATAATCGATTATGAGCCTATTCCATACCTTCCATTTTTAGAACCATAATCGATTATAGACTCAATGAACTCCCTCCCATAATCGATTATTGTCCTGATTGACAACAAATAATCGATTACTTGCTCAACATTACCACATGTAATAATCGATTATGAGCCTATTCCATACCTTCCTTTTTGGTGAGTTAATCGATTATCCCACATTGCACTTGAGAGAGATAATCGATTACAACATGCATTAATTGTTTTTCAAAAATCAAATCTCTCCTATCACTATAAATAGGAGTCTGATTTCATTTCTCAAACACACCTCTTCTCACAATTCTCTCTACTCTTCTGATACGAAATCTAGATCTATAATATTGTGCTTCATTGTTTTTATCTTGCTAAAAGCTTTTGATTTCGAAATTATAATATTCTTTCTAAAAGCTTTTATGTTTTTACTAATCTAGATCTAAGATATTGTGCTTCATAGTTTTATCTTGTTAAAAGCTTTTCAATTTCGAAATTGATATATCATTTCTAAAAGCTTTTATACTTTTGCAGAGCTAGCTTCCATTGTCATATCTTCTTTAAGCCTTTTTGCAAAAACAAGAATTCATCTTCATATCATCTTTAGAGCATTCTATTTTCCTAAGATCACTCATCTCTCTCAGTTTCTAAACTGACATATTACTAGAAGTGATTGGATCATAGATCTCAACTCTGTACTCGTTATATCTTTTAAGTGGTCTTTTTTGAAATCCTGAGAAGCTTTACTTGGGTCTCTCAATCAGGTGATTGAGTTGGTTTTGAAATCCTTAGCGGGTGCTTGGGTTCTCAGTTCAGGGGAATTGAGATTCACTAGTGTTGAAGTCGACTGTTTGTATTAAACTCTCTTCAATATAGTGGTTGCTAAGTCCAAGGGTTGAAAAGCCTAAGGCCGAGGACGTAGGGGTTTTATCCCGAACCTCGCTAAATATCTGTGTCCCTCTATCCCTTCTCTCTTTATATTTTGCACTATTATTATAACTGTTTATTATTAATATTATTGTGCTTATTGATATTATCACTATCATTATTACTGTTTATTGTTAATATTACTGTGCTTATATTATTCAATACTATCACTACTCTGTCATATCAATAAACATATTAATTGTGATATTATCAATACTCATCAATCATCTTCTACTCCTCTTCTCTAAGATATACTATATCTCATATATCATCTTTACCTCACTAATAGATCTAATAAATTCAATATCTTGATTATCTATTATAATATCTTTATTGGCAATATTGAATACAATTTAAACAACTCTTGCTTGTTTTCATATCCAAAAGTTCAAATCACATTTTCCGCATCCGATTTGAAAAAGAATATAATCATCATTTGCGAAAAGAATCCATATTTACTCATAACCTTATTCACCCCCCCCTCTAAGGTTATACAATAAGTCTAACATCATCTTCATTGGGCCAGCCACACGCTCTCACGCGCCAGAACCAGCTCCGGCCACCTTTTCACTTCCGACCACTGTACCGGCGTGTGACGACGCGTCCCGCCGACATTTTTGGATATTTTTATGTCGCTAGATTGTGAGTCGTATCACGTTTGATGGGCCTACTATCAGCTTGTGGGTCCCACGTCTGAAGTCGTATCACACCGACATTTTTGGTTATTTTTACGTCGCTAGGTTTTTGGTGTTTTTTGTCCAGTTTTGAGGTTTCTGGTTTATTTCCTCTTCAACGCAGTTGCTATGTTTTGGTTTTGACATCATTGGGAAGTGTTTTTTTTGGTTGGTTGGATCCAAATTATAGTTTCTCGGCATCCCATGGTTGATTTCTTTGTTTGGTCACTCTACTCCAAACACGTTTGAGGTTAATTATTGTTCGTAGTTCGATGGCAGTTCAAGAGGCTTCCTCTTCAGCCACTTTTGCTTGTTTAAATAACTCTACTATTTGTGCATCTCAATTGGTGGGATCTTGGATTTTAGATTCCGGTGCTTCTGACCATATAGCTTGTAATTCCTCTCTTATCTCTAATTTGAGCCCTCCTAGGACACCTCACCACATTACCCTTGCTAATGGCTCTAAGGCACAAGTAACCAGTGTTGGTCAAGCTTCCCCTCTTCCAACTTTGCCTCTAAATTCAGTCTTATAAGTTTCCGGTTGCCCTTTTAATTTGATTTCACTTAAACAACTTACCTGCACTCTCAAATGTTCCGTAACATTTGATGAGGACTCCTTCTTTATAAGGACCGGAGTACAAGAAAGATTATTGAAACAGGAACTGAATCACAAGGTCTATATTACCTTCAATGGGAGCATGAACCTCCATCCACATGCATGCACTGTTTCTACATCACCAGAAGTCGTTCATTGTCGTTTGGTTAATCCAAGTCTAGATAAGTTTAAAGTGTTGGTTCCTCATCTTTCCCATTTGAAGTCCCTAGATTGTGAGTCGTATCAACTTGGCAAACATGTTAGGGCATCTTTTCCTAATAGTGCTAATGAAAGATCCAAGGCTCCCTTTGATATTGTTCATTCTGATGTATGGGGTCCTACTCGTGCGCCTTCTGCTTTAGGATACAAGTATTATGTCACATTCATTGATGATTTCTCGAGATGCACATGGATTACTTTGTTGAAGGATCGTTCAGAATTATTTAGTGCCTGTCAGACCTTTTGCTCAGAGATAAAGACTCAATTTGGGAAAACAATCCGAATTTTGCGGAGTGACAATGCCAAAGAATACTTTTCTGCACAGTTCAACTCCTTCATGGCATCTCATGGCATTATCCATCAGTTTAGTTGTCCCCACACACCGCAACGGAATGGTGTTGCTGAACGAAAACATCGTCACCAAGTTGATACAGCTTGTACCTTATTGATCAATGCTCATGCACTGTTAAAATTTTGGGGTGATGCTATTCTCACTGCCTGTTATTTGATAAATCGCATGCCATCCTCGGTATTGGGTAATGAGATTCCTCACCTTCTCTTATTTCCTAAGAAGCCTTTGTATATTGTTCCTCCTTGGGTATTCGGTTCCACTTGTTTTGTTCATGACCATTCACCTGGTCGTGATAAGTTGTCTGCTCGAGCTATTAGGTGTGTCTTTCTTGGGTATTCCAGAGTCCAAAAAGGGTATCGTTGTTATTCTCCATCTACACATCATTTTTATGTTGTTGCAGATGTTACCTTCTTCGAGGATAAACCCTTCTTTGCATCACAGGCTACATCCGAGTCAACAATAGATGTTACTCCTACTCAAGTACTACCTATTCATCTCTTTGAAACAGCAACCTCTACTCACAGTTCTCCACAGTCACAGACTACCCATGAGTCGCATCGTTATGGTATTACATATGAGCGCAGGCATCGTGAAGCTCCTGAGACCACTCTTGATTCTGGTGATTCAGCTCCTGTTGATTCAACTCATGCTCTAAGCCCTCCTCCTGCTGTGGTCTCACCTGATCCCTCCATTGACTTACCTATTGCTCTTCGTAAAGGTGCACAGTCTACTTCTAATCCTTATCCTATTTATAACTTTTTGAGTTATCATCGGTTGTCTCCTACCCATTATGCCTTTGCTTCTGCTATATCCTATATCACTATTCCCAAGACTGTCCAGGAAGCTTTATCTCATCCAGGATGGAGACAGGCAATGATTGATGAGATGACTGCTTTGGAGCCTAGCAAAACATGGAAACTTGTCCCACTTCCTACTAGTAAGTCTAAAGTAGGGTGTTGATGGGTCTTTGCTATTAAATTGGGTCCTGATGGTCAGATAGATCGTTTGAAAGCTCGATTGGTGACAAAAGGGTACACTCAAATTTGTGGTCTAGACTATAGTGATACATTCTCTCCAGTTGCAAAAATGGCATCTGTTCGCCTCTTCTTGTCTATGGCGGCTATGAGACATTCGCCTTTGTATCAGCTTGATATTAAAAATGCCTTTTTGCACGGAGACTTGGCAGATGAAGTCTATATGGAGAAACCACCTGGGTTTGTTGCTCAGGGGGGATCTAGCTTTGTTTGTAGGTTACAAAGATCCTTGTATGGTCTAAAACAATCACCTCGAGCATGGTTTGGAAAATTTAGCCAAGTTATTCAGCAGTTTGGCATGACTCGTTGTGAGGCGGATCACTCTGTATTCTTTAGACGTTCATCTTTGAACAAACTCATTTATCTTGTGGTAATGTAGATGATATTGTTGTGAACACCCAATTTTTACCGGCATTTTCTTCTTTTTTTTCTTGAAAATTCCAAAAATATTGCTTTTATGCATTTTTTTTGTGATTTTAATTAATTTCGCGTGTCATTTTGGGCTTATTGTCGATTTTTGCATTTGTATCATTATCATTATTATTAGTAGAACTCTTTTCATTATTAAAAGCATTAATGAATCAAAAAATAAAAAAAAAATAAAAAAAGGCAAAAAAGGCTTGTGCTGTACGCAGACAGCAACTTCACCAATGATAAAAATGCATATATTAACTCTAGCCAATACGTGGCCCCCATCTTTGTACATGAGCAAAAATATCCTTTTTAAACAAAAGGGATAGGCGCTTTAATCAGGATGGGTGCAGCAACCCAAAAGTCAGCAGTCAGCAGCATGGACAAAGAGAAGAAGCCAAAACCATGGCAGCAATAGGTCTCAGCAACAGGTCTAGCTTTGTCTAGACCCAAAGCTTCAAATAGCTAGAATCCTTGCTGAGTCTTTGTGGCACAGAGCCTGCACATACATAAACAAGGTTTATAACAGTCAAATACCCCAATCTGTGAAAGCACCAGAGGCGAGAGAGGAAAAAGAATTGCTCAGAAATTTTAGAGCACCAAAACATGAAACATCATGAAAATATGCAAATCAAAGTTTCAGAAAAATTGACTTCACAGTGCATTTATCAATACAAACTTGGCCTATAAATTGAACTGCTAATACAACAGAAAGGGGACAGCAAGGCTCACTAACAAGAACACAGTCAATCAAAAAACACTGAAAGAAAAATTATACATTTCTCTTTGATTCAAAGTTCGGTTCCAAAAAGCAGCAGTGACGGTAGTTTTTTTTAGCAGAAAGAAAGTGTTTCCAGAAACAAAACGTGGGATCCAGGTTGATTATTCTAACTACTAGATAGAAAATAGATGTTGGAACATTTTTTTTTTAGTATGATCTTTGAATCCGAATGTGTAATAACAGTAAGGGTCGTGTGATAATCCCAGTTATAAAAAAAGACAATACTAGTTGAAAACAATTTAAAATAAACATTAGAGGAATAGGTAGATAACAAAAAAATGATTCTTTGCTGACCATATGCGTGGAGTCGTTGTTGTTGTTATAAGGAACAGAACATGTTCTTTTCTTTCAAATGTAGTTCCATTAGATGCATGAACAGATCAACTTAACAAAGAAGAAGAAAAAAACAAATCAGAACCAGGAGAGATGAGAAGAGAAAAAGATGGAGAGTTACCTCCGGCCACCACGTACGGTGGTCGTTCCTATGCTGCCGTGAGCTTTCGTCTCCGGTCGTCTTCTCCGGCGACCACCCCTGTCCGAAAAAAACGCCACCACCGTCCGCCGAACAACCCCGCCCTCCTCTTCACAACTCCATCCTCCACCACCATCGCTCCTCTCACCCACGAACAGCGCACCACATCACCGCCGCTCCACCCACCAGCGCACCACATCACTGCCGCTCCACCCACCGCCGCCTCCTACGCCCCCCCTTTCCTCCACCAAACGACTACCGCCGAAACTCCCCCCACCACCGTGAATCACCATAAAATAGCCGCCACCCCAAAACGCCCAACAACCGTCAAAACCACCACGTCGCCACCAAAAACAACACCGCGGCCCTCCCCCCATTTTCGCCATTAGCGGCGGTGAGGAGGTAGAAACCGAGATGAGGGTTGATGGAGAGATGGAGAAGAAGACTAGGGTGAGGAGAGGAGAGTGAAAACGGAGTGAGGCCACGGTGGGGGTGGGACGGAGCAAGGAGAGAGAGAGAGAGAGAGAGAGAGAGAGAGAGAGAGAGAGAGAGAAAAAATTCAGGTTTTGAGCATTTGGGGAAGGGTGAGGCATCGTGGAGAAGAAAGGAAAATTAGGGTTTCCATTTTAGGTTTCCGTTTTTATAGTAGGAGCGTCAGGGGCACTTTCGTCTTTTCGCGTTTTTTATTATTCAGATTTCTATTGACACCCCCTCACTTACTTCGCACGCCCCCCCCCCCCCCTGAAGCTTGCGTTTTTTGCTTTGGAGAAACGGACCAGCCCACTAAAAATGGGAATGGGCTACTGCCTGCACCCCAGTTTTAATAATACAACCCCCGTGGTTAGCTGCACCCCATTACTGTTTCACCCCCTTTTCCGTTTTTTTCTCCTTATTATTTCTTCACAAAATAAATTTTCTTTTAACAAAAAAACCTATAAAAATTATAAAACTGGGTTTCGCTGAGATGTACATCTTGTCGATCCCGGTTTAAGAGACTTTAGCTGTACGACTTTGATCTTAAACCCCCTCAAAAATTAAAATCAATTAACACACAAATATTTTCTAAAAAAGAACTACGTAGCCTTTGATTCTCCGCTTCGGAGATACGTAGGAGCAGGCCTTCCCCGTCAAGCTAAATTAATTATTCTCTAAATAATCATTTTTTTCTTTAACACCTATTTTTCTAAAAAACTAAAAAATGAGCTTGATCGAGATGTACATCTTGTCAACCTCGCAATCTTGGTCTAAGACGCCTGAGTTGTACAGCTTGGTGATCTTAAACCCCTTCAAAATAAAATAAAATCAACCAACCAACAAACTTTTTCAGGAAGAACTACGTGACTGTTGAGTTCCTCATTGCACCGGAGGATACGTAGGAGCGGGGCTTCCCCGTCAAGTCAAAATTAAATTTTCTTAAATTGGTCCCTATTTTATTTATTTCTAAATAATTTTTTTTACTTAATTTTGGGGTAAACAAATGACTCGTAATTTATTATTATTTACACAATCGGATTTAGGGTAACTGTCTTATGACAGATGTACTAGGGGTGCAGTGGGATTAAGTTTCCGCCCTTCCCTATGCATAATCGACTCCCGAACTCAATCTAGTTTACGCAGACCAATAACTTCTACTTAGGTTTTTCTCAATTTTTCCTATTAAATAAATTGGGTGGCGACTCCTAAAATAATCGATTTTTGGGCCGTCTAGGCCGGGATCACGGTCACGACAGATGGCGACTCCACTGGGGACTTAGTGAGATTCAAGCCTTTTATAATTTGAATGTGCGAGATGTGTTTGAGTAATAATTTTGTTTACCCTTTTACTGAATTATCATGTATAGTTGTTTTACATTTCGTTTAAATATGAACCCTAAGATAGAGGACATGTATTATTTGCTGCCTGGTTGTATTGTGTGGTTATTTTGCAGGAGCAATTTGTGGTTAGATTTTTTTTAGGTTTTGAGGTTTGTATGCTCCCTTCACGCACTACACATACACTGTGAGCACACACTGAGAGTTGGGCTTATACCGGAGCCTAAAAAAACACCTAAGTTAGAACGAGGCTGTGTAGTGGTAGTCATTTTGGATGTACATCCCGGTGTCTACCATGAATTCCTCATCTAGAGTATGACTCCTCTCTGCGGGTATCCACACCTCGATGTACGTCCTGGTGTGTTTAACCTTCTAGAAGAGTACTTGACTCTAGAGACCTGAAATCTCCATAGGATATAGCTGCCAACCCAGTGAGTATTCACAATAGAAAGACAGTAAATCCATAGGGTTTGACGCCCAATAGCATGGGCCAACCAAACTAGGACACAAAGGGAGTTACTCCACCTCTTACCTTACTCTTCAAAATTTTTAGCATAAACAAACTTTTGTGCATGGAAAAATACTCACACCCTTTTCCCAAAAACAAAAAAATTACACATGCATGTTTCGATTTTTCCCTTTTAGTGTGCTAATACCTGTTATTTATCCATCCAGGAAAGTTTGTCGAGGGATCTAAGTTCTGAATTGAAACGTGAGTATCTTGGTTGCAAATGTAACGCCCCAAAATAATTTAATTATTTATTTAATTAAGTTATTTAAGGCTTACCATATTTATTTAATTTAATCAAATAATTCAAGGTTTAATTTATTTATTTTATTTTAATTATTAGGAGGTGTTGTCTCGAATTAGATGGTGCACGGGGCCCATGACCCACAAGTGAGCCCATGACCCATTGGATAGTCATAGGAATTCGACTCACTAGGGGTCTTGTGACTTAGTTGCATTTTTGACTCAATTGTGAAAAGAAAGAAAAGAAACGTAAAAAGAGAGAGTGAGAAGAGGAGAAGTTGCGAAGTGAAGAGGAGAAGAAGAGAAAGGGGCGAATCACTCAAGGAGGAGGAAGAGCTTGTTGGTGTCTTGCATTTTCCTTGGAGCTTTGCTAGCAATTTCGACTTCTAAGAGGTTAGGGGGTCCTCTTTTTGTTTTTAATACCTTATGCGAATTAGTGATGCCTAGGGTTAGGGTTCTAGGATAATTTCTATGAATGAATTGTTGTGTTGATGATTAAATTATAGTGTTGTGATACTTGATTATGAATTGCCTATGTTGAAAATCGTATAATTGGTGAATTGAATTTGTTGCTAAGTGAATCGTATGTCACATGTTTGAGAATATGATTTGTTGGTGTTTGTTTGGTGAGAATTGAGGTTCATGGTGATAATTAAATTATATATGTATGATTGGGTGTTTGATGGATTTAATTTGGTGTTTGAATTAGAAAAATTCTGGTTTTTTGGAGTTCCTAGGTGCCTTGGGCGCTATGTGCCTTGCTGCTGTTTCTGTGTCTAGACATGGGCACCAGGCGCCCAGCCACTGTGCCCTGCGCCAGTTTTTCCTTGTGCTGTGTCCCTGTATTGCCAGATTTTGGCGCTATGCGCCTTGTGTCATGGGCGCCAAGGGCCCCAATGTTCTAGTGATTGTTTTGCAAAATTTGGTTTCTGGTTTTCATATTCAAGTAAAATAGCTCGTGCAAAATGATTTTGGTCACCAAAATAGTTGGGTTGCGTGTTTTCACTAGGCGCCTAGTCCATGGGCGCCAAAGAGGCGTGTCACTTTTTGCCAAAATTTTTGTTGGGTTCTCATATTCTGAGTATTTGGCTCGTACAAAATCAATTTCGAAGTAAAATGAGTTTTCTTGCGTGTTGGCCTTAGGTGCCTTGTGCCTGGGCGCTGTGTTCCCCTGCGCCAGTTTTGCTAGGCGCTCTGCGCCAGTTTCCTGCGCCAATGTCTGGGCGCTAGGCGCCCTGCGCCAGTTTTGCTAGGCGCTCTGCGCCAGTTTTCCTGCGCCAGTGTCTAGGCGCCAGGCGCCCTGCGCCAGTTTTGCTGGGCGCCAATTTTTCAGAAATGTCTAAGTATTTTTCCGATTTTGTTTTAATCATAACTTTTGACTCGGTTATCCAAATTTAACGGTTCAAAATGCGTTTCGAAGCTAATTTCGATGTCTATCCAAATGTTCCAGTTTTATGCAAAAATGATTTATTTTACTGGTATTCCTGGGCTGAAGTGTTCAAGTGTCCAAATGGCAATTTTTATCCACTTTCTCTATGTCGTGTCAAATCAAAAATTGGCCTAATTTAATTTGGTGTTGGTGTGAGTGGTGGGTTGAATTGGTGAGTGTATTATGGTGTGATTGGTGAGCAGAGGCTTCGGCCTAATTTTAATTGGTGAGCTGATTAATACAATGGTGAGAATATAAATAAAATGGTGAGCTGAATTAAATGGTGAATTGATTGAATTGTGGTGTGTTGTGATGCATTTCCATAGCATCTCATGAAACATGTGCATTATTGGTGAGCAGAGGCTTCGGCCTAGTTTTATTTGGTGAGCAGAGGCTTCGGCCTAGTTTTATTTGGTGAGCAGAGGCTACGGCCTATTTGTATTTTGGTGACGGATCCGACATGCATGTGCCCGTGGAGTTTGGGTTGCATTTCATTGCATAACCATACCTTTTGAATTGTTGATTGGTGATTGTAATTGTGATGTGGTTATTGCCTTTATTGTGAATCGGTTTGTCTGGTTCCCTTTTTCCTATGCAGTGCTTAATTCCATATGTTATTAATTATGAAAAGAGACTCACCCTACTGCTTTTATGTTGCTTCTTATGTCGGCAACGTGCAGGTGATATCGAGTGAAGGTTATCCTTATGCCTTCGTCTGGTAGGAAGTGTCATGCTCTGATACGTAGCACCAGGGGGGGTGTCCTATGATTATGCGTTATTTTCCCTTATACTGTTAGATTGTTATTGGTGATGTATTGGTTTTATTTTTGAACTTATTATTATTCCGCTGCTGGTAGTAACTGAATTTAGATGATGTGAACTAAACGTTTTTTTATGGTGCTATGTATCTTGCGGTTTTAACCGAACTATGAAAAGTGAAGTGGTTGATTTAATGGAGTAAGTGTAGCACTCGCTTAAATTGTTTTCAAAAAAAAAAAAAAACTCTGATTTTATTAAATAGTAAGGTTATTAGAAAAGGGGTGTTACAGCAAACATGAGTGTCGTGAGACATGGAATTGATGAATGAGAAAGCAAGGTTGCAAACCAGGAAGACCACCCAGTTCATTATCCGGAAGCCAGACATGGTCAAGCTGAAGGCCTATGCAACCCAGTTGCCTGAGGAGTCACGAGATGTTCTTAAAGGAAGATATGGGAATCTATTGGATTTGTTAGATGTAAATGTTCAGACTGATGCTATTTCTGCTATGGCCCAATACTATGACTCACTGATAACTCATATTTATATGAGTTATTTATACGTATTCAAAGTTAAATCATGCAAGTTCTCTGGCAATAGCAGGTTGTTTCTAGTAAAGTTTCTGTTAGTTTATTGCTTTTAGTTAGAAAGGGGCTAAATTACAAGTTCTAGGCATTTTGGTGCCAATTGGCGCCTTTGTGAGCGTTTTGATGCTTCTTGTGTTTGTGCAGTAATCTGAACGTGGCAGCGTCTCTCATCACGTCTGAAGAAGGACAGCAGAGCAAGAAAATAATATATATCATTTTAGCGCGCATGTAATGATGACCAGAGATCTGGAAATGAAGAAGATCTTCTCTTTCTTCAGCACTGACGCGGCTGACGCACTGTAGCAGTGCGGTGTCACTTCAGGGCAGAGTCAACTCGCAAGCAAGCTTGGAAGGTGGGGGAATGACATCAGCAGCATGTGACCTCTTTTGACCATGGCTATTCTCTCTCTATAAAAAGGCAAGGGTGCACCATGCGGAACAGAGACAACTCCATTCATCATCCACCTTCCCCCATTTTTCAGAGATAGTTTTTCTGAGAGAAGTTCTGGACACAGACTTCTTCATTTTTAATTCTCTCAAGGCCCCAATTTCCATATCCATCCGCAGCCATTACTGTGAAGCTCAGACGTTGCAACATCTTTACAGCGTGCATGAAGGAAGGCTACTTAGGCGTATCTTTTGCGTTTAATCTCCTTTTCTCTATGTACGGTATTTGGATTTTAACTCCTCTTCTTTCTGTAAAGATGCTCAGCATGAGCTAAACATTTGTAGTTGGGTTGTTGTTTTGCATGTAATGAACCTCTAGTTTAATGTTATGAAGTATTGATGTTTATGCGTTTTAAATCTTTGCATGTTAATATTTCCAAACTTGTTTTGAACTGATCACTTAAAATAAGTAGATTCATAGGTACAGACATGGTCTATGAAAAGAACTCAAAGATTTATGTGAATGAAAAGGTGCACTAAAGACATTTAGGCATTTTTATCTAAGTCTAGACATAGAACAGATAATAGTTCATAGGACATTGCTGTGGGTACTTAAAATACAGGAGTAGGCCTACTTAGAACCTAGACATAGGAATTCTAGTACTTGAAGCTCTGACGTTTTGTGACTGAAAAGCACAGCTCTTTTGCAACAGCGTTCAAACGTTATAACGTCTATACAACATAGCATTTGTACGTGTTAGCGTGTAAACGTTATAACGTCTGACTAGAGGAGATTTACTTGCATGCAGCAATCCAACTCATACTCTTCCATATTCACACCCACTTCTCATTTACTTGCTTTATTTATGTTCTTAGTCTTAATATCAACTTTTAGTGTCGATTTGTTACTTGTTTCACTTGTGTTTTAAAGACTTGAACTCTGAAAGTTAATCAATCCTCGTGGGAACGATCTCTTACTTTTATCCACTTTATTACTTGTACGACGTGTATACTTGCACTGACATTGCGACTATAACACACACGAGCGCGAACAAGTTTTTGGCGCCGTTGCCGGGGACTGTATTTAACTTTTATTGTTCAACAAGAATTAAAACACTAGGTGAAAGAATTCTGCTGTGTTGTTTGTTGTTTTTATGAGTGAACAGGTAAACGTTACAGCGTATGCTTAGTTCCAGTTCAAGCTCTAGTTCAACAGAACCAGGGAGTGGATCTGAACCTGAATTCTACCCAGAGCCTGAGAGAACCTTCAGGCGACTAAGGAGACAACAAAGGCTAAGAAGGCAGCAACAACAACAGCAAGTTCAGCCACCAATCATGTCTGAACATGGTACTGGTGGTAGAAGCTCTAGAGGTGGACGTACTCCAAGAGGAGGAAGGCACTCTGATGCTGGAGGACGTGGTCGTGGACCACAAACTCATACAGAAACCTATGCTGATGATGAACACTGGCAGAGACAGCAACTCATCAATGCAGGGCCACAAGACATGGTCAATGACAGGGACAGGCCTATGCGTGATTATGCCGTGCTCAATCCTGCACATTTACAAACAGGCATTGCAAGACCACCTATTCATACTGGTCACTTTGAATTCAAGCCAATGATGTTCCAAATGTTGCAGACTGCAGGGCAATTTGGGGGTTTCCCTCAAGAAGATCCTTATGCACATCTAAGGCAATTTTTGGATGTGTGTAGCAACTTTGTCATCCCTGGAGTCTCAGAAGATGCCTTCCAACTGAAGCTATTTCCATATTCTCTTAAGGACAAGGCCAAGAATTGGTTGAACTCCTTAGAGCCAAATTCAATTCATACTTGGGATGAGCTAGCTGAGAAATTTCTTGGAAAATACTTCCCTCCCAACAAAAATGCCAAGTTGAGAAATGACATCACTTCCTTCAAACAAAGAGAAGGGGAATCATTATTTGAGGCTTGGGAAAGATGGAAGGAATTACTAAGAATGTGCCCACACCATGGCATTCCCGTAGTTATTCAAATGGAGACTTTTTATAATGGTCTAGATCAACCTACCAGGCTTATACTTGATGCTTCATCAGGCGGTGTCATATTAAACATGTCTTTCTCTGAGGCATGCAGACTTATTGAAGACATAGCCACTCACAATGCCCATTGGCCTTCTGATAGATTCACTCCTGGAAAGAAGGCTGGTGTCCATGAGATAAGTGAAGTAACTGCCCTTTCTGCTCAGGTTGCTTCTCTGACCAACATGATTAAGAACTTGAGCACTCCAAACGTGGCCACGTCTGAACCACAGACTGCTGCAGCTATTGAGCCAACACCATCTGGGGGAGTAGTGTGTGTATATTGTGAAGGAGGGCATGTCTACGAAGAATGTCCCCATAACCCCCAGTCTGTAAACTTTGTATCACATAACAAAGGTAACAGTCCCTTCTCCAACTTGTACAATTCAAATTGGAGAAATCACCCAAATTTTAGTTGGAAGAACAACAATTCTTTGAATGCTAGCAATGCTGCTCCTGCAATACCCCCAGGATTTCCCCCTCAACAACAAAAGCAGTATACGCAGAATAACAACAACAGCAATTTGGAAGCCTTGATGAAAACTTTCATAAGTGATTGTAGGGCAACCTTACAGACCCATGAGTCTTCAATCAAAACTTTGGAGAACCAAATTGGACAGATAGCCTCAGCTCTTACTCAAAGACAGAATGGATCTCTTCCATCCACAACTGAAACACCATCTTCATCCAAGTCAAATGATAAAGATGTGGTGAATGCACAGGTAAATGCTATCTCATTAAGAAGTGGCACTGAGTATCCAGAACCATCTATGCCTAAGGAATCTGAGGTGCCAGACAAGGAAAAAGAGAAAAACAAAGGTGGAGAAAAAGAGAAGAATATTCCAGACATTGTGATGTCTAAGCCAGACGTTACAACGTCTAGTTCTGAACCAGGAATCAAGACTGTTCCTAAGCTTGTACCTGAATATCCTCCTCCACCCTACCCTCAAAGACTCAAGAAAGCTCATGAAGACAAGCAATTCAGCAGGTTCATGGAGATGCTAAAACAGCTGCACATAAACCTTCCCTTGGTTGAAGCTCTACAACAGATGCCAAACTATGCCAAGTTCCTAAAGGATATCATCACCAAAAGAAGAAGGCTAGGGGAGTTTGAAACTATTGCTTTAACTGAAGAATGTAGCTTAATCATGCAGAATAAACTCCCTAGAAAACTGAAAGATCCTGGCAGTTTTACTATACCATGCTCCATTGGAGATTTTTACCTTGGCAAAGCTTTATGTGACTTGGGGGCAAGTATTAACTTGATGCCCAAGTCCATTTATGAAAAACTTGGTATAGGAACTGCCAGACCTACTTCTTTAAGTCTTACATTAGCTGATAAAAGTAGAGTTTATCCTGAGGGCATATTAGAAGATGTTTTGATTAAAGTTGACAAATTCGTTTTTCCAGTGGACTTTGTTATTTTGGATTTTGATGCAGATAAGGAAGTTCCTATCATCTTGGGGCGACCATTTCTAGCCACTGGAAGGACACTCATTGATGTGCAGAAAGGAGAATTAATCATGAGGGTCAATGACCAAGAAGTCAAATTCAACGTCCTCAACGCACTCAAGTATCCAGAACCTAACACAGAGGAATGTTCCTTTGTGGTTGCCCTTGACCATGTGGTTCAAAAGCAATTCAATAAAGATAATGACCACTTGGAAAATATTCTGGGCAATGATGAGATTCAAGAATTGTTATCAGAAGAAGCTGATCAGTCAAACGTTACAACGTCAACCACAGACGTTGTCACGTCTGATTCCCATGTACCCAGGGCGTGGACAAAGAAGTATGAATCCTTGGGGAAAGAAGACTCCAATCTCAAGAAGATAGTACCATCCATTGAAGAACCACCCACTCTGGAATTGAAAGTGTTGCCTGATCACCTGAAGTATGCCTTTTTAGGGGAAAATAATTCTTTACCAGTGATCATTTCTTCTAACCTCTCACAAGAGCAGGAAAGTGATCTCATTAGCACCTTGAAAAGGCACAAGAAAGCCATTGGTTGGCAAATGGCAGATATCAAAGGTTTCAGTCCCACAATCTGTATGCACAGAATTGTCTTGGAAGAGAATGCAAAGAACAGCATTGAAGGACAAAGGCGATTGAACCCGATAATGAAGGAGGTGGTCAAGAAAGAAATCATCAAATGGTTAGATGCAGGAATCATTTATCCAATTAGTGATAGCTCATGGGTGAGCCCAGTTCAATGTGTGCCAAAGAAGGGTGGAGTTACTGTGGTAACCAATGAAAAAAATGAATTAATTCCAACAAGAACAGTGACTGGATGGAGGATATGTATGGACTACAGGAAGCTGAACAAAGCAACCAAGAAGGACCATTTTCCTCTGCCATTTATTGACCAGATGTTGGATAGACTTGCAGGCAAAGAATTCTATTGCTTCCTTGATGGTTACTCAGGATATAACCAGATAGCTATTGTGCCTGAGGACCAAGAGAAGACCACATTCACTTGTCCTTATGGTACCTTTGCCTTCAGAAGGATGCCATTTGGATTGTGTAATGCGCCTGCAACATTTCAGAGGTGTATGATGGCTTTATTCTCAGATTTTATTGAAAAATCCATGGAAGTTTTCATGGATGACTTTTCAGTCTATGGAGACTCATACAAGGCATGCTTGGATAACTTAGAAGGAGTCTTAATAAGGTGTGAAGAAACCAACTTAGTACTCAACTGGGAGAAATGCCACTTCATGGTTCAAGAGGGAATTGTGTTGGGGCATAAAATTTCAAAGAAAGGGTTGGAGGTGGATAAAGCGAAAATTGATGTTATTGACAAATTACCTCCACCTACAACTGTCAAAGGTATTAGAAGTTTCTTAGGGCATGCTGGTTTTTACAGAAGGTTTATCAAGGATTTCTCAAAAATTTCCAAACCTTTGTGTCTGCTGCTGCAACGTGATAACGTCTTCAACTTTGATGAGCATTGTCATGAAGCCTTCCAGAAATTGAAGAATGCCCTTGTAACAGCTCCTGTGATAGTCACTCCTGACTGGTCCAAACCATTTGAATTAATGTGTGATGCGAGTGACTACGCTGTGGGGGCCGTATTGGGTCAAAGGTATGGCAAAATTTTTCACTCTATATACTATGCTAGTAAAACCTTAGATGATGCCCAATTAAATTATACTGTAACTGAGAAAGAGTTACTGGCTGTTGTATTTGCTTTTGACAAATTTAGATCATACTTGGTGGGTGCAAAAGTTATTGTTTTTACTGATCACTCAGCCATCAAGTATTTGATTTCTAAAAAAGATGCAAAGCCACGACTCATTAGATGGGTTCTCCTCCTCCAAGAATTTGACTTGGAAATTCATGATAAAAAGGGGGTGGAGAACCAAGTTGCTGATCATCTTTCTAGGCTTGAGAATGTTGATGCAGGTACAGGTGCAGAAGAGATAAAAGAAAATTTCCCTGATGAAAAACTGCTGACAGTAGCCACAGTAGCTGAAGACGTTACCACGTCTATGACTATTTCTTCAAACGTTATAACGTCTGATACTACTGCTCCATGGTATGCTGATATAGTTAACTTCCTAGTCAGCAAGATGGTGCCTGTGGATTTCAACCATCAGCAAAGAAAAAAATTCTTCCACACCGTGAAGCACTATTTTTGGGATGAGCCCTATCTATATAAGATGTGTCAAGATCAGTTGCTTAGGAGATGCCTGGCTGAAGAGGAACAACTCCATGTATTACAACAATGTCATGCATCACCTTATGGAGGACATTTTGGAGGAACCAGAACTGCAGCAAAGGTGTTACAGTCAGGATACTATTGGCCAACACTCTTCAAAAATGCTCATGAATTAGTAAAAAGATGTGATAAATGCCAAAGAGCTGGAAACATCTCCAACAAGCAAGAAATGCCATTGACAAATATTCTTGAAGTGGAACTGTTTGATGTTTGGGGAATGGACTTCATGGGGCCATTTCCTATGTCTCATGGAAATTTATACATTTTGGTAGCTGTGGATTATGTGTCAAAATGGGTGGAAGCCATTGCATTACCCAATAATGAGGCCAAATCAGTCAGCAAATTCCTGAAGCAAAACATCTTCACAAGATTTGGTACTCCAAGAGCTATAATCAGTGATGAAGGCTCTCACTTTTGTAACAAGCTGATTGAAAACCTATTGGCTAAGTACGGAGTGAAGCACAAGATTGCTACAGCTTATCACCCACAAACAAGTGGTCAAGCAGAAATTTCCAACAGAGAAATTAAAAGGATACTTGAGAAGATGGTTGGTCCAAACAGGAAGGATTGGTCCCTGCACCTTGATGATGCATTGTGGGCGTACCGAACAGCATTTAAGACACCACTGGGCATGTCACCATACAAGTTAGTCTTCGGAAAAGCTTGTCACCTGCCCATTGAGCTCCAACACAAAGCTCACTGGGCACTGAAGCAACTGAACCTAGATCATTCAAAGGCTGGAGAAGCAAGGCTCCTTCAACTAAATGAGCTAGATGAATTCAGGCACACTGCCTATGAGAATTCAAAAATGTATAAAGAGAAAACCAAGAAGTGGCACGATCAGAGAATTCAAAGAAGGGAGCTAGTAGAGGGACAATCAGTTTTGTTGTTTAATTCAAGATTAAAGTTGTTCCCTGGGAAGTTAAAATCAAGATGGTCAGGACCTTTCAAGATAGTAAAAGTCTACAGTCATGGTGCTGTGGATCTGTTTGATGAGAAAACTAATTCCATTTTCAAGGTCAATGGCCAAAGAGTGAAGCATTACCATGGAGAACATGTGGTTAGGGACAAGACCACAGTGACTCTCAACAACCTCTGAATTCAAAAAAAGGGGATAGTCTGGCTGAAGACTCTTAAAGCAAGCACTCTTGGGAGGCAACCCAATGGTTTTTACTAACCAGCAATTTTGTGTCTTTTAATTTTTGTGCAGGATTGGGAGCTGAAGTAGTAAAAACGTTATAACGTCTCTGCGTGTCTAGGATGTTGTCACGTTCGCTGCCTGGGTAAAGTTTTAAATGAAAAAGAAAAAAAAATGAGTCAAGCAGTTTTCAAATGAAACAATTTTTAATGAATTTTTTGAGACGTGACTGCCAAAGTGGCCATGACGTCACTTCCAACGGTTACCCCTTTTTCCCAAACCCACGCCACCACCTACTTCCCAACTTCCCATAAAACCTCCCCAATAGACACACACCAGTTACAATCATCAAAACCACCTTCATACACTTTCAGAAACCGCAATCTTATACCTTCTCCCAACCCCAAATCGCAAATCTCAATCTCAAATCCCCCACTCTCCAGAAAACTCATACAATCACCATGACTAAAACAAAGCAAGCCGCAGTAAAATCATCTGGTAAAGGAAAGAACGTCAACCCAAGTTCTTCTTCTGTTCCAAACCCAGAAATCCCAATTCCTTCAAAGAAGAAAGCCTTGCTGCCAGAAAGGGGTTTTAGCTTGGAAAACCCAAATCCTGACTTTATCGCAACAGTGGCAGCATTGGGATGGCAGAAATTTGTAGTTCACAGGAAGGAATACATTGCAACTCTGGTGCATGACTTTTATAAAGGAATCGTTGAAAGAACCGATGGAGAACTTTCAAGCACCTCCATCGTACGAGGTGAGGAAGTCAAATTTGGTGTAAGAGTCATAAATGACTACTTTGGGCTAGGTTACTATGGCAAGGCAGTTGAGGTGAAGCAAAAGACTTACGGAGTGGCAGAGATGACTGAAATCAAAGAAAGGATATGTGTTGAAGGAGCTGTTTGGGAGCGAAAAGGCGACCATGGGAATGAATTCAAAATTTTGAAGAGATACCTTTGTGATGAGGCCAGTGCTTGGTTTCATTTCATCAGACATTGCTTGATACCCACTTCCCACACTCTCTGGGTTGATAAAGAGAGGCTGATTGCTATTGATGCCATTATGTCAAGAGATAAGATTGAAGTGGGTAAAGCTCATCAACAGAGAGATTAACAAATGGCAGAACAGGAAGGATGGATACCTATACTTCCCTTGTTTAATCACCGATCTCTGCATGGAGGCTGGAGTGGAGATTGAAGCATCTGAGCTAAGAGAGGAACCTCAGGGGGCATTCTCTACAAAGTTCAAAGCTAGGCAGAGAGCTGCAGATGCTACCACGTCAGTTGATGCACAGACGTTACAACGTCTGGTAGACCAGCAAAACAGCCTAGCCAAGTTTGTCAAGGAGCAATTTGAGTGGCAAAAGAAGGTGATTGCACATACAACAAAAGGCAAGATGGTGATTGAAGAACCAGTACTTCCAGATTGGATGCAAGAGGAAGATGAAGACAACATACTCCTATCAGCAATGAACCCCAAGAAAGTGAAGAAGGAAAAAGTCAAGAAAACAAGAAAACCAGCAACAAAAAGAAAGAGCCCAGCAAAGAAGGAGCAGAAGAAGGTAAGTAGTGAGGAAGAAGAGCTTAAATCGGCTGATATGGATAGCATCAGTGAAAGTGATGCAGAGGAATCAAAGAAGGTGAGTAGGGAAATCCTAAGCGATGATGAGGAAGAAACACATTCAGAAGAGAAAGGAAGTTCCAGTGATAAGACTGATATTGAGGCTGACTCCCCACCAACCCAAACACTCAAAGAACCAGCCCAACCCACACCTCCATCACCAAAAGACAAACAACCCCAACCCTCAGCTAAAACCCAACCCACCCATGACCAAAACATCCCCCAAACACCACAATCTAAACCTAAAGATCAGCCCAGTTCAAAGCCAACCCCCACTCAACCTGAACCAACTAAAGAGCCATCACAACCATCCATTCCAGAAGTAACCAGTGCAGATGTGGCTACGTCTGAACCAACTATTGTTGAAACCAACCCAGACCCACAACTCAATCCCCCACCCAAAAGGCAAAGATTCAAGACTGTACCCACCCAGAGTCCATTTGGGAAGAAGAAAAGGCGTGAAGTAGCCGCTGCAAGTGAAAAAGCAAGACATGGTGATGAAGAAGAGCAACCAGTTGATCCTCCTGCACCCAAAAGGCAAAAGTTGCAGGTAAAAAAGAGATCTGAAGCTGCTAAAGACAAGCCAGCAACAGCCACCAGCGCAGCATTTGTTGCTGCAAGTGGTTCAGAGAATGCTCCTGCTGTTGCTGCTGATGAGGAAGCTGCAGACGTTACAACGTCTCATGAGCCAGAGGTTGAAAAAGCCCAGGGGGAACCCAAAGAGCAGCAGCAGATTCACCCTGCAGAGCTGGAAAAGCAGAAAGCATGGGAGGAAGCAAAGAAAAGAGTTGCTGAGAGCAGTGTAAAGAGGCCCCAGGAAACTGAAGTCTCAGTTGATGTTGGTGACGGTGAAGGAGAAAAGAAGAAGAAAGAAAAGAAAAAGAAGGCTGTGCAAGCAAGCATCCCAGCCAGACAAAGTGGAAGGCTCAGGGCCGGTGCTCTGAACAAGTAAGTAGCCCTCTTTTAGCAGTAGAATAGTTTTAGTTTACAATTTCAGTACAGATAAATAGCTGTCTAGACGTTACAACGTCTTGAGAGTTAGTAGTTGTTTTGTTTCTGTTTTGTGTAAACGTTCCTCTCTCATTTTTCAAAATCAGTGAGCAGTGGGGACACTGCTCATCTTTTTGTTCGGGGGGGGAGGATCATTTTTATGTTTCCTGTCTGCATGAAATCAAATGCAAAATCAGTTTACTTTCCTACTCTATTAATCATCAAAAATGTTTCTCTTTGGGCTAAATCTAGTAATGACTATGTGTGAATTTGTGTGAGTAGCTGATGCATGCTTAAATGAATAGAATTGATTATTGCTTCCACACAAACTCTGTTTTGAGGAAAACCTAGTTAGCTAAGGACTAATTGATGCAAAGCTAGTGCTGGTTGACTATGGTGATGGTAGAACTTGATTAAAAACTCAGAGTAGCAGTAGAAGCGAAGTTTGGGGGTATATCAGGTTGTACTAAGGCTGGGTGCAAAGACTGTAGGATGATTAGTGCTTGTGTAGTGTGAGTGCAGCGTTGTAACGTCTACCCGTAACGTTATAACGTATGCCGTGTGTGTTTGTGTGTTGTGTTCTGTGTTATCAAACGTTGTAGCGTCTCTCCTATAAACGTTATAACGTCTACTCCAAAAAGACCAAAAAGTGTGTGTTGTTTCAAATAAGTGGAAAAATCCACATGTCCTCTGTGTTGGCTGCAATTTCCCGAAACAAATACTGGGTACCCCAAATATCTCAATCCAAAATTGTCAAATCCAAAGGATCAAAAAGGAGAAAATCACAAAAACTCCAAACCAAAAGTGAAGTGAATCAAATGAAAGTTGCTCAGTAATGAGGGATTGCAGCTGTGTGTGTTTTGCGTTGTGTGAGTCAGAAAAGTAGTTTGCACTAATCTAGTCCTAGCACCCAAATAAAGACCCTTTGTCGTGCTTAAAATAACCCTCAAGTCTTGTGTGAAAATGTTAGCCTACTCTTTGTTTTGAAAGATGTTGTACTCTCACCATATGGAAACCACTCTTTCATAAGCTAGGATAGCTTCTGAACCTAGCTAGGAAAAGAATTGATACAGAGATCACACACTCACTTTGGGCAGTAATGAATCTAGAATGTAATTGTGCATTGGTGCGTGAGTGTGTAGTGTAAGTCTGAAGAAATTAGCCCCTTGAGGAAAATTTTTGATCAAATGGATGAGCAGGGTATAAACTGCTGGTGTGTTTAATTTCTTGCATCTTTTCATATGCAGTGTTTCGATTGCTTGAGGACAAGCATTGGTTTAAGTTTGGGGGTGTGATAACTCATATTTATATGAGTTATTTATACGTATTCAAAGTTAAATCATGCAAGTTCTCTGGCAATAGCAGGTTGTTTCTAGTAAAGTTTCTGTTAGTTTATTGCTTTTAGTTAGAAAGGGGCTAAATTACAAGTTCTAGGCATTTTGGTGCCAATTGGCGCCTTTGTGAGCGTTTTGATGCTTCTTGTGTTTGTGCAGTAATCTGAACGTGGCAGCGTCTCTCATCACGTCTGAAGAAGGACAGCAGAGCAAGAAAATAATATATATCATTTTAGCGCGCATGTAATGATGACCAGAGATCTGGAAATGAAGAAGATCTTCTCTTTCTTCAGCACTGACGCGGCTGACGCACTGTAGCAGTGCGGTGTCACTTCAGGGCAGAGTCAACTCGCAAGCAAGCTTGGAAGGTGGGGGAATGACATCAGCAGCATGTGACCTCTTTTGACCATGGCTATTCTCTCTCTATAAAAAGGCAAGGGTGCACCATGCGGAACAGAGACAACTCCATTCATCATCCACCTTCCCCCATTTTTCAGAGATAGTTTTTCTGAGAGAAGTTCTGGACACAGACTTCTTCATTTTTAATTCTCTCAAGGCCCCAATTTCCATATCCATCCGCAGCCATTACTGTGAAGCTCAGACGTTGCAACGTCTTTACAGCGTGCATGAAGGAAGGCTACTTAGGCGTATCTTTTGCGTTTAATCTCCTTTTCTCTATGTACGGTATTTGGATTTTAACTCCTCTTCTTTCTGTAAAGATGCTCAGCATGAGCTAAACATTTGTAGTTGGGTTGTTGTTTTGCATGTAATGAACCTCTAGTTTAATGTTATGAAGTATTGATGTTTATGCGTTTTAAATCTTTGCATGTTAATATTTCCAAACTTGTTTTGAACTGATCACTTAAAATAAGTAGATTCATAGGTACAGACATGGTCTATGAAAAGAACTCAAAGATTTATGTGAATGAAAAGGTGCACTAAAGACATTTAGGCATTTTTATCTAAGTCTAGACATAGAACAGATAATAGTTCATAGGACATTGCTGTGGGTACTTAAAATACAGGAGTAGGCCTACTTAGAACCTAGACATAGGAATTCTAGTACTTGAAGCTCTGACGTTTTGTGACTGAAAAGCACAGCTCTTTTGCAACAGCGTTCAAACGTTATAACGTCTATACAACATAGCATTTGTACGTGTTAGCGTGTAAACGTTATAACGTCTGACTAGAGGAGATTTACTTGCATGCAGCAATCCAACTCATACTCTTCCATATTCACACCCACTTCTCATTTACTTGCTTTATTTATGTTCTTAGTCTTAATATCAACTTTTAGTGTCGATTTGTTACTTGTTTCACTTGTGTTTTAAAGACTTGAACTCTGAAAGTTAATCAATCCTCGTGGGAACGATCTCTTACTTTTATCCACTTTATTACTTGTACGACGTGTATACTTGCACTGACATTGCGACTATAACACACACGAGCGCGAACACTCACCATTGAGGTGTTTTACCTTCTCCAATTTCCAACTTGCCCCCACTCTCGAGGAGTTTTCGGCAATTATCGGGCAGCCTCTGAACGATGGGAAACCGTATCACTTTTATGGGAGCTATCCTCGAGTTAACACTATTGCTAAGGCTCTCGGAGTTGATCCAAGTGAAATCAACAATAAGAAACCCGATGAGAAAACAGTTGAAGGGATACCAAGGGTGCGAGTGGAAGAGCTAATGCACAAATTGATGAGGCGCGGAGACTGGGGGACCCTCACGGATGTGTTGGCCCTTGCAATTTATGACTCGGTCTTATTCCCAAGTAGTGGAGACTTCGTGGGCCCCGGTGCAATTGATGTGTTTATGGCACGTAAGTGCCGAAGGGAGAACTCAACGTTCCCAGTTTTGGCCGACGTGTACTATACTCTGAGTCTCTTCCATGAAGAGAAAAAGAAGAGGATTATCTGTTGCCTGCCCATACTATATATCTGGTTGACAGCTCACGTACTCAAAAGAAATTTCAACAACAGGTGCCCTATCTCGGATTGGAAAAAGTTGGGCTCACAGACCTATAGTGCCAAGGAATGGGGGCAGAAATTCGTTGAGCTCACGGAAGATGCAGTACGCTTGTTTCCACTAGCGGGGGGTGTGAAGCATGTTGTTTTCAAATGCGGAGATTTCCCAAATGTGCCGCTTGTGGGAACATCAGAATGCATTAATTACAACCCAATCTTGGCATTGCGACAAATGCGTTATCCGATGATGGGCCCGCCCACTGAAGAGTCGCTATTTTGATTTAGGGCTGCTTTGACGGACAAGCCTATGTTGAACAAAATCAGTGAGGCGTGGAAAAGGGTCACCTATATGGGGAGCAAAGAGCTGGGGAACAAAGGTTGTGGAGCAAGTGGTACATATAAGGAATGGGTGCGAGATAGGGTGAAGGTGATCAAACTACCATTTCAGAGTTTGGCACCTAAGCCACAACAAGAGACCGACACAGTCTTGGAAGAAAGTGAAGAGATGAAAATAATGAAAGACAAGTTGGCCAGGGCGGAAGGAGAGAAAAGTGTCTTGGAGGCCGAACTCAAAGAGGTCTGCTCCGCACTTGAGTCCCTGAAGTTGGAGTGTAAGGAGAAATCCCAGTCACTTGAGCAGGCCAACAAAAGGGCTCGCACCGAGAAGGACTCCAAAGATAAAACCAGGAGTTATTTAAGTTCAGCGAATCAGGACTTAAAAATGCGGATTGCTGAGCATGAAAAAGTTATGAAAGAGAATGAGCATCTGAAATTGGTCCTTAGGGAGAGGGAGTATCAAATGAACACCCTCAAGGCCCGCATGGATGAGCAAGCAGCCCAGCATGATCTAGATAGAAGGTTCAATGAGCGTGCTCACGCCGAAGTCATAAGAGAGTACCAGGAGCACCTTGAGGAGAAACATAGAGAGATGGCAGAACTCCTCAAACTAAATGAGGAGGTGCTGGAGGAAAACTGGCAACTGAAAGGAGAGATGGTGAACTTTGAAGCGGCCCATGCAGAAACTCAACAGCGTCTGCTTAGCCTCGATTTGAAGTTGAAAGAAATAATTGCTCAGTTGTTGATGTTTTTCACCCATCGTTTATTCATAATTTATCAGAGTTTTTCGCGCCAAAAGAGTGTCGCATTTTTCAACGTAAAACAAAACCTCGTAGTTTTCTCAAAACATGCAGCGGAATTATTCGACATCGTTAAAAACATCAACAACTGACAAAGTGCAAGTGCACCAATTACTAAAATATTCAACATCAACCGAAATATAATTAAAAACAGTAATCGACCCTTCCCCAAGTGCTACCTATCAGAGCAGACGACACCAGGCAAAAAGGAAGACTACAATCTTCACTCGGGCTCACCTATAAAGTAACAACCACAAAAAGGGGTGAGATTCCATACAATATAAGAAGTGTATGAAAGACCACATACAAAGCTCAAGACATCAATTAATCACAGCATGCAACATCACTCTTAACAGTTAATGACAGCTAGTATACATTAACACGTCACTTTCACAACAACACATCACTTTAACAACACATCACCATTGCCAAACAACTTCATTCAATCAGTCGTGCAATATGAATGCGATATGAGACTCAAGCAATGCACATGCATGTGGTACCAACCTACGTCACTGGCCAAAGGCCTAATTTACGTCACTGGCACAAGGGCCTAAAATATCGTCGCTGGTCAAAGGCCTAATTTTCTCGTCGCTGGCACAAGGCATAATGTTCATGGTATGCATGCGACTCAATGATGTATGCACAACAGTCAAACAATCACACATCAACGTCACTGGCCATAGGCCTAATTCACATCATTGGCCGAAGGGCCTAAAACAATAGACAACGTTGTAGTCCAACAATCACACATCAACGTCACTGGCCATAGGCCAAAATCACATCACTTTTCCAAAACATTTAGAATTGACGACCACTTTTTGAAAAAGACACCGGAGACGCCTCAAGGGCATCCCGGGACACCAAAACAACTCCAGGGAACAATGTTAGAAAAATAGTTCAGAATGCCTTAAAATTAGAGTATCCAGTTAGGCACCTGGATAAGATTTCCAAAACATTTTGAAACGCCTCAATCGGACTCCCGAGTCAAAAGTTATTTCGAAAACAGTTTAGGAGAAAACTAAGACATCCTGAAATGACTCAATATGATTAGGCAAGGCATCCAGAAAAGGCACGGACCAAAACACCAAGAGAAACAGAATAGAGCTTGGCGCCCATGGGTAGGGATCCGAAGACAGCAACACAACACAGAATGGCAACACAGCACAAGTTCTGAATTCCGACAGCAGTATGCCTACTTCGGCGAATTAATTAAAATAGCAAACGACATCAGATTTCAACAAAAGACCACTCATTGGAAGACCCTCTGAGTGTAGTTTCTGCCTATGATTTTTATTTTTCAAAATAAGTATCCAGTTGGTACAGTTTTTCAAAACACTACACTGTGGTACCAAAATCGGACAGAACTCTCTACCCATCTTGCAACCAAATTTCCTTTCTCATTTCTTAATGAAATTTTGTGAAACCAATGCCTATTTCGTAGAGAATTAAGTCTTCTTTCCAATGAAACAAGAATCGTTCAAAACGGAGTTCAATTGATAACACAAAGCCTACAAAAACCGAACCTACTCACAGTTTGATTCCAGAAATTTGACCTAACTTCGGTGACTCATAACTTGAGCTACACAACTCCAAATTGAGCGAAACCAGTGCCAAAACGGTCGGATTTAAGTCTATTTTCAAAAACAATCAGCCACATAATTTTTGAATCAACCGAACAGTACCAGTTTTAGGAGGACCGAAACAGTGTCCAGAAATGCACAAAGACCATAAACAAGTAGAATTCATCATGATCAATTCCCAAACAACAATTTCAACACCACATACTTATGCATTTGCTCAAACACTTGACATGCAAAATCATAAATTCTCAACAACAAATCATCATATGGCAACAATTATTATTATGAGCATAACAACATGTCATTAGGCATAGGAATGTGAGGAAATCAAGCATACATCAAATTACTCAACAAGGCACACAATCATAGGGCATGCGATTTTTCAAGACAACAATATGGTGATCAAGACACCCTAAAACCCCACATGTAGATCCTTCATAAACCCTTATATTGAATTAAATCCCACCCTTACCTTTTAGAAGAATTCGAAACTCTAGCCTTAGGAATGCCACGAAATTCTAGCTTGCCCTCCCCCTCCTTGCCTTGCTTGAAAATCACGTTTTCTTCTCCTTTCTCTCTTGCCCTATGCGCCGCCCCCTTGCTCCCACTCTCTCACAAATCGCTTCCCTTCTTTTCTTTTTTTCTCAAATGCGCTAATCTTCAATGAGACCCTAATCACTAACCCTTCTCATGACTTACCACTCCTTTGGGCTTTTTCTTCTTACTAACTAATTTGAATACCATGGTGGGCTTATCCACCTCACTTAATTATTTTCTAACCCCTCTATGGACCAACCCATACTAATCATGTAATAATAATTAATTCTATTATTATTTTTTTACCACTTAATCTCTATTTAATTAAATCTACCAAATAAATCTAATCAAATGAATCACACGAATAATTAAATAAGCATTTAAATAAAAATGGGGTGTTACAAAATGCACGGAAGGAATCTGAGCCAGGAGGTGGACGAAGTCAAGGGGAAAATGGAAGAAATGGCTGCGTCCCAGGCACGAATGGAAGACGCCTTGCTAGCCATAAAGGACACAATCACTTTCCTGTCTGCGAGAGTAGTTGGTATGGTCGGCAACGAAGGTGAGGGGTATCAAAATCCAAACCATGGCAACCATGGGCCATCTGATATCCCCGTCGGAATGGGATATGAAGCTATGGGTCACCATGAGGGAGAGTACTCATACCCTACAAGTAGGCCAGGAGGGGGATTCCACGCAGAGAACGTGGTGGACGAGGGGCATGCGTCAATACAAAAGGATAAGGCGAGACAACAATGGATGGATAAGATGGAGGAAAAGATCAAAGCGATACAAGGGTCTAGCACTTTTGGGTCCTTGGGCTTGGATGAGCCATCAGTGACAATTATTTATTCTTTTTTAGGTATTAGTTTGTCACGTGTGTTTTAAATATTAATCAGTTTAAATAGTCATTAAGTCTTCTTGTTTTTTTAGATATTAGGTTTATAGTGGTCTTCAAAAATTATAATTATCAATGGCAAATATTAATTCCGTGTTTTTTTATAAATCACTGAAATTATCTCGTATTTTTTTATATATCAGTACAGTTATCCCGTGTTTTTTTATGTATCAATGCAGTTATCTCATAGTTTCAATTGATTATTTGAGTTGATTAGTAGATTATAGTATATAGTAAAAGATAGATAGTAGATTATCAATAAGAGTGTAAACAGATTTCAGAGAGAAAAATTAAAATTTTAAGGTGATAGTTTTTTTTAGTGTGACTCATTTACATTTTTATAGGTATTTTTAGTAGAGTAGTGTTTGTATAAATTTAGAAATTTAGTTTAAAAAACTAAAGTGAAATGATAAGAGAAAGAGAAGAGTTGTTTATGGGAAAAGTAAAAGTAAAGTAAAAAGCAAAAAGGAAGTAAGAATGTAAGAGAAAAGTGAAAAAGAGGAAAGAGAGTATAAGAATAAAGAGAAAAAAAGGAAGAAAGAGAGTGTAAGAAGAAAATGAAAGAAAGAAAGGATAATGACATTTTTACCCTTAAATTAGATATGTGTTTTGTTAATAAGATATCCAAATTGGTAATTTCATAGGAAGTTTGTTTGTATAAATAGATATTAGATTAGATTAGACTAGATTAGATTTAGAAATTTAGTTAAAAAAAACTAAAGTAAAGTGATTAGAATTGTTTATGGAAAAAGTAAAAGTAAAGTAAAAAGAAAAAAAGGAAGAAAGAGAGTGTAAGAGAAAGTGAAAGGAGGAAAGAGAGCGTAAAAAGAAAGAGAGAATGAGAGTGTAAGAAGAAAAATGAAGATAGACGGTGTAAGAAGAAAAAGAAAGAAAGAGATGGTAATGACATTTTCACCTTTAAATTAGATATGTGTCTTGTTAATAAGAGATCTAAATTGGTAATTTCATAAGAGGTTTATTTGTATAAATAGATATTAGATTAGCTATGTGTCTTGTTAATAAGAGATCTAAATTGTTAATTTTATAAGAGGTTTGTTTGTATAAATAGATATTAGATGACGATATGGTGAGGAAAGGGATTGAGAATTTGGTTAGTTTCACCAAAGCGGAAAAACCCAAAAGAAAAAAAATTAAAGTTATAATTAAAGAATACAATAAGTGCGAATTTCATCTAATTTGAGCCCAAGAAAAAAACATCTAGCTGAATAGCACTTTTAATTTACTTTTTTCACAAACGAGTTTGATGTTTACAGATGTGGGTGGGCTGCCTAGTTATATTCTATTTCTATTAAGAGAAATCATCCTTAGTACGATACGAATCGTACGAGTGAAGAGGTCGCACGGTGAGTTTTTTCTTCTTTTTCCCTCTTCTGCGGTGAGGTGTTATTAAAGCAAGACTGTTTCTCACATTTCTTCACATTTCATTCGTACTTTTTTTTGTTACCATGATTTTTGTGCGCCACAAACTCAACGTGCAATCCAAATTCCCCCAAGCTTTTGAATTGCCTCATTGCCACTCTATCTCCTTCACGCCAACCGATAAGGATTATCACCCATTCAACTAGTCAGTAGAAAATACTTCCTTCAACTGATGCTAGTTCCTCATCACATCAACAATATAACACAACAACGCCCACATCGATTAATCGCCGAGCACCACCAAGTGGAACTGGACATCATCTACAACGTTAATTTTTTGCTTTTAAATTTTTTTGTAAAACCCTTGTAATTATCTGATAAATATTTTGAATAAATTAATGTATTATTTTATTTTTTTTCACCATTAATTATATTGCATATTTTAAATTAACAATATTAATTATTTAATTTAAATTACTAAATTATTTAAATTTATTTCAATTAATATCAATAAATCAAAAAAACAAAAAAACACAGTTGAGAAGTCCCACTGGTGGGGGGCGACTTCTCAAGTGAAAAGTAAAAAAAAATTGAAATTTTCAGTTCAGAAGTCACTTTGGTGGGGGCGACTTCTAGCCTAAAAAGCAAATGTGTTCTACTTTGGTAATTAAATTAAAATGTGTCCCATTTTAGTATTTTTTTTTTATTTTTTTTGCCTTACTTGTGAATGTGTCGGTTAAGAAGATGAAGATGAGAGTCTTTTTTTAATAAAAATTAATTGAAAATAATGAGTCAACAAGTGTTCAATGTCAAGTAAGCATAAGCAAGAGACACCTAGACACCGTAACGAACACATAAGCACTTTTTAAACGGAGTTAAACGGAAACTATCAAAAAAGTCAATGTTTATAACATTTTGAAAATTTTGAAACTTAAATGACTAAATCAAAATTCAAAATTAAGTAACCTCGGGAGCATTTTGCGTTTATATTTTGTCTTTACAAGTGTCTTTATTTTATATAGATGATTATTTTGGTTTTAAATTGTAATAGGAAAATATTAATAATGTCAATATAATTTTTTTTATTGTGTTCACATTTTTTTTTATAAATGATTATTTTGCTTTTAAATCTCGAGAGGGAAAAACTACATATTATTGTACATATTATTGTATAAGTATTATGCATATTTTTTTTATAAATATCTTTACTTTTTCTATATTATTATTTTGCTTTTAGTGAAGATGAGAAAACATTATTTTGTCAGTATAATTTTATTGTCTTCGATATAACTATTTTCACCAAACAACAAACAAAATTTGCCACTTTGTAAAAATTTTATTTTAATGCTGAACTCTATTTTTAGCAATGCGGGAAAATGGAGTCAATTGTGTGAATGTATGAGTCTCTTGCTATTCTACACAATAAAACAAACTACATTATGGACACATCTCTCTTTGATGGACAATTTTCCTGCTCGAAATTTCTCTTGTTTTTTAATTTTTGTTTCACATTTTTTCATAAAAAAAAACTTCTCTCTTAATTAGTACACGAAACATATTAAAGTTTGTGCTTTAACTCTGGTGTTAGAAAAAGCAGGAGTTAAATATACACGTGGTTTTGGTCAAAAAAAATATACACGTGGTAGAATTTTTTGTAAATAATATGTTATAATTTGTTTTAACACGTAAAGTGACCGACATGATATCTTTGATGTAAATACATAACAATTGTTTTTATTATTATTAAAATACACAACAGTCATTTCTAAATGCTCGGTGTGGCTTATTTCAGAAAGAACTTAAAATCTTTAACACACTAAATATTCAATACCAGTTGGTTTCAAATGCCTAGCAATTGGTATCTTCTTCATCATATATAAATGTTAGGAACCCTTTACTTATTCCCTTCTATAAATATATATTTATATATTAACAATATTATATATGCGTATATATATTTTGGTCAAAAAAATATTATATATATATATATTTATATATTTATAAATATAAAAAATTAAATTGTTGCAGTATTAAAAAAATTAAAAAATATATAAAAAAATTTCACAAAAAAGTTTTTTTATTAAATTTTTTTATGTTTTAAAGATATTAGTGGATGGATTGGATATTCATCAATAAAAAATTAGTTAATGGACGGATTGGATGGACTTTTTTTGTCAATGGATGGATTGGATTGAATTTTTTTGGTACAATCCTAATGAATATAAATTTTTAAATGGATTTCTCCAATCCATTCATTATAATCCAAATCTATATCCATTCGATCCCTCCATTTTCCTAGCCCTAGAATTAACCTGGCCATCCAATAATCCTCGCAACAAAGAGTCACATTTGTGCTAAAGAAAAGGTCACAAAAAAAAACATTTGTGCTAACGAAAACCCTGTACCAAACTAAAGTGGGATTTGGACGGATTCTAAAGGCTTTGGGAATTCTCCCTAAAAATTAGGAGTGACAAATCATTCAATTTTTTTTTGACCATACAAATCAATCAATTTATCCACATCCACAATCCATCCATGATTTAATTGATCCAATCCACTCGTTACAAATTAAAGAACTAATGGATTGGATTCGTTCGGACGTTCGGTCCATCCATTTAATCAAATGGATGGCTTATTATCTTTTTTTTATACAAAACAAAACTTAGTTCATTTCATTCATAATAATAGTATCAATACAGGTTGGCCTGAAATCAACGACTTGAGAACTAGCATAGTATCTCGATGCCCTAGCTAGAGTATGAGCAACGAGATTAGTTTGTCTCCTATTAATGTAGCTAATCCTATAGCTTTCACAATTTGATAATAACAATTTACAAGAAGAAATGATAACACTTAAGCCCGTGTTTTGATTGTTCGTTCCTGTCACACCATTCACCACTGGTAAATAACCCAGCTCTATGGTAACCGCTTGAAGATCCAACTCTCTCAACCATTCAATAGCAAACTTAAGCCCTATAGCCTCCGCTTCTTGAGAAAGAGGTATGCCGTTAAAATTCATAGTTTTAGCTTTGACAAACTCTCCCAGATTGTTCCTGATGCACATCCCGATACCGTATCGACCTCGTTGATTAAATAGTGCGGCGCCCACATTACACTTGAGCTCTCCATCACACGGCTATACCCATCGCACCACTTCATTATCCAGATGTTGTTGCACTACCGCATTCGGACCATGTGTCTTCCTAGCAACCTCCCAATCCCACAAAAAATCCGTTGACCTCCTCATCGCACCTGCAGCAATAGTATTAACATTCTCCTAGATTTTGTCATTCTTCACCTTCCAAATCGCCCAAAACACTACTAAAAGCACCCATTCGAGAAATCGGTAAAGATCTCAACAAACTCCAAAAGCAATCTTTAAAATTATCGGTAGTTGATCTTGCTTGTGTTACATCGGCTTGCAAGCCACTAGGTGCCCAAATTTCCTGTGACTTAGGACAATCAAAAAATAAATGCAATTCATCTTCATCATTACTTGTGCACATCGGACAGTTTAATTCGCAATTTACCATCTTCTTGTGTAGGTTGCTCCTTGTTGGTAGTACTCCCCTAGCTGCACCCCACATTAATAATTTAACCTTTTGAGGCACTTTCATCCTCCATAGCGCCAACCAGTCACCTTCCTTCCTTAGGTGTGAATTATCAATCAAATCCTCTATCGCCGCATAATATGCCGACCGAACTAAATAAGACCCATTCCTGCTTCTCCACCAAGTGATATTATCGTCACTTTTGCGAATAAGCATAGGCATGGATTTAATTAAGCTTGCATCGGCTAGTGAAAAAAGTGAATCAATGAGAGCATTATTCCAATCACTAGACGCTACATCATAGAGGTCACACACCTTCAAGTCTTCCAAACCTTGTATCAACGGGGATGTCACTCTAGAATCACTTCGACCCTTTAGCCATGGGTCCTTCCAAACATTGATGCTCCTTCCATTCCCAACTCGCCATCTATATCCCAAATTTAACACCACCCGAGAAGTGTAGATACTACGCCAAACATAATTGGGATTATGGCCCAAGTGAGCCCCCGTAAAATCTCCATCCGAAAAATATTTAGCTTTGAAAACACGATGCACTATAGTATCTTTCTTGGTAAAAATATTCCAAGTCTGCTTCCCTAGCATTGCTAAATTGAACCCATAGAAATGACGAAAACCCACACTTCCATACTCCTTCCTCATAGAGAGCTTTTCCCAACTTAGCCACTTGATGCCTTTGGAATTGATTCGATTCGTACCCCACCAAAAAGAATTCAGCATCCTTTCCAATTCCTCACCTAAAGTAGACGGAAGCATAAAGGTACTCATACAATAAGTAGGAATTGCTTGAGCCACATGTTTTATTAGAACCTCCCTGCCTGCCTTGGAAAGATGTTTGCCAGACCAACTTAAAAGCAAAAATCTGCTTTTTGTTTCTGCCAATCATTGATGGAAGCCTTAAATACTTGCATGTGCCAATACACTCCGAGACACCCAACATATCAATTATTTGTCCCCGGGTCCCTTGACTTGTATTTCTGCTAAAAAATATCTGACTTCTGCATATTGATAGCCTGGATGGATTGCTTATCATCTATCCACTATTTTTCTAGATCCATTGGACTACCCTATTTAAAAATAAAAACTCTGTTGGACAATTTCATACAATAATCCGTTATATCCTAAAAAATAAAAATATGTCTCTTCTATCTCATTCTTCTCTCTCATTTCCCTCCCTCCCTCCCTCTCTCTCTCTCTCTTATAGAATACATGAAGTTCATGCAGGTAGAAAGTAACTTGTTATAATTTTGGCTAAATAACACTTTTGGTCCTTTATCTTTGACCAAAGTTTCATTTTGGTCATTTATCTTTTTTTCTCATTTTGGTCATTTATCTTTCATTTACGTTTCAGTTTGGTCCCTTTTAGTGTTTTTCATCCATTAATTTCAAAAGATGTCACGCTGGCAATTAACTGATGATATGTCGTTCTAAGTGGCAGAACTGACATGGAAATCATTAAACCAAGTGGCATTTCTTTTTTTTTTTAAATAATAAATGAATTACACATCATCAAATGTAAAAAAATTAGACCAACATAATGTGGCACAAGTGGTAGATACTTGGATCCCTTAACCATTTGGTCCTAAGTTCGATCCCTGGCCGATGCGTATGGAAAAACATTTGTTGGGAGAGGTCAACCCCTTAAATGGATCTCAGACACCTCGAAGGATTTGTCTCTACAGTCACCGTGGAGGATACATTGGTTACCAAACCCAGATCTTCTTCCCATTCAAACCCAGATCTTCTTCCCATTCAAACCATTCAAACACACCATTCAACCCCATTCTTCTTCTTCCCATTCAAACTCATATATTATGGGCATTGTGGGTGGGTGTTTACGGTCAGCCATAGGGAGGGAGGGAGGGAGGGAGAGAGAGAGAGAGAAGGGGATTTATGGCCATCTTCCCCACTAACTGAATCTAGTGATTTAGGCAACTGTTTTGTTTGATCTTGGATGGGTTTTGATCGCAAGAAATGGATCTGAAAAAGCCCTAAATCAATTTCGAAAAACAATGGGTTTTTGGGTTTTCACCATTGATGCAGATCTTGATTTTTTGTTGAAGCATCATTTGGTTCAACTCGGTTCCCTATGTTTTCTTTTAGTTTCAATTTTATCCTCTATGTTTTATTTTAGTTTCAATTTGGTCTCTTATGCATTTTTTTAGTTTCAATTTGGTCCCCACTAACTCATCTCTGTTCATCTTCACAGCGAACCCATTTAAACCTATCATCAAGTCTAGGTTTCTTCTTCCCATTCAAATCCATTTTCAAACCCATTTTTCATAACCCTTAATCCATTTCTTCTTTGTTTTCGATTTGTGGGTTTTTGTTTCGATTTGTGAGTTTCGCTTCATTTTTCAAATTTTTGATTTGTGGGTGTCATTTTGTTTTTCCCGATTTGCGAAACTAACTTTGGAGATGAAGATGTGTGGGTTGAAAATTTCCAGATTTCCTCTCTTTCATTTCATTTTTCAAGATTTCCAGATTTGTTTGGGTTGAGTGGGTTGAAGATTATGTGTAATTTTTGGATTTCCAGAATCTTTTTTTTGGTTACCCAGATTTCCAGAATCTGTTTCTTCTCTTTTGTTGTGTTTTTTTTAATTTAAAAACTTAAATGTTTATCTGTAATTTTTTTTTGATTTAAAGAAAAAACAAATTGCCACCTCATTTAATGAAATACACCTTAGACCTGTCACTTAAGACGTCACGTCAGCTGTTAACTACCAGTGTGGCGTCCGTTAAAACCAATGGATGGAAAATACTAAAAGGGACTAAATTGAAACGTAAATGAAAGATAAATGACCAAAACGGAAAAAAAAGATAAAAAACTAAAATGAAATTTGGTCAAAGATAAAAGACCAAAAATCCTATTTAGCCTATAGTTTTTTATCCTTAAAATTAAGTACATCAATAAGAGAAATAGATTTCCACTTATGCAAAAGCCGCAACATGAAAATCCAATCAACGGGTCTTTTTGTCAAAAAAAAAATCATCGGGTTTTTTTTGTTGCACACCACATGCTTTTATGGTGAGGAGACAAAGGCGGCTATTATTCACTATAAAAGGGCTAGCATTTCATCTCATTTAGCATGCAAACCCAAGATGCGGGTCTTGTCAAATGTCTTCGAGGCCGGGCTTATACCAGTGAGGGTGTTTGCCACCAGCCTCGGAGCGCCCGAGATACGGGTCTTGTCAAAGATCTTCGAGGGCGGGCTTATACCAGCGAGGGTGTCTGCCACCATCCTCGGAGCGCCCGAGATACGGGTCTTGTCAAAGGTCTTCGAGTCCGGGCTTATACCAGCGAGGGTGTCTGCCACCAGCCTCGGCAATACATAAAACGTGACCACTTGAGGGACTCGAGGTGTCAATTTACTGCCGCCTTGAAGAAGAGGAAGCTAGAGACGAGCTGGGCCGAGGGGAACCCTCAGGATAGTAGGAATCATCTGGAGTCCGACCTGGTGGAGCTCCCGAACCTCTAGCGATGTCAAGCTCGGTGTCTCGGGTTCCGGTTTTAGCGTGGAACTTTAAGGCGATTGTTCAACCGATCCCAAATCCTTCCCTTCAACCTCGGAATTCACTTTTACTAAGCAATCAATGTGAGGAAAATTGTTGTCGATCCATCTATATTAGATGGTTAAACATTTACAAAGTCGGATTACATCACGCCCGTAGGCTCATTCCGAGACCTAGGTGAAACGTGACCTTCCTGCGTTAATCCCTTCTTCATGATCGATATACTTCTGAGATCGTTGGAGGAACTCGGCAAGCGACTCAGCTTGGTTGACCCCGACGTCTATCTGAAATAGACTTCCTTCACGAAGACCAGCCTCCATGAAGTAAAGACGGAAGGAGTCGTTGAGGTTCCAGACTTGAGCAGCTTCTCTATTGAATCTCTCTATGTAGTCCCGAGGGAACTCATTTTCTCCTTGCTGAGTTGCCTGCAATACCTTCCGAGATTTAGACTTCATCTTCGAGTGGGCGAAGTGTGCAGAAAAGAGCTTGGCTAACTGATCCCAAGAAGATATCGTATTCGGCTTAAGAGCCCTAAACCAGTCTAGAGCCGCCTTCTCTATAGTGAGGGGAAAGGTTCGGCACTTTATCTCCTCTGGAACGTTACGGTATTGCATAACCGTGTCAAAGTAGTCGAGGTGGCGATCTGGATCGCCAGTCCCATCATGCATTTTCAAACCCTCAGGATGTTTCTCGAGGTGCTTTGGCACCGAGAAGTAGTCGATCTTACTTATGAAAAGTCATTTACGCTTTGCCGACCTCTCAAGGGGTGGAGACCGTTGATAGCCACACTTGCCGAGGGATCCCTGCGAGCGAAGGCGCTGACATTTCTGCCTCAGAGACCTTTTTCGACTTCTGGTACGTCACCTCGGAGGAGAGGGAAGAAGAAACGAGCTAGGCCGAGGGGAACCCTCGGGACCATAAGAATCATCAGGGGTCCGACTTGGGGGGAGTCTCTGATCCTCGCCCTCCTCTAAAACGAGGTGGAGTGCGGTGATGGTATCTCCTCCAAGTCGGAGATCAGCGGCGGCCGCGGCCATGAGTCATTCCACTTGAAGAGTTAAGCAGAGAGGAATTCCGATCCGGGATGTTACGATCCCGGATCTCAGCAATCTGAGCTTCTAACTGGGTGTAGCGTTGGCTTTCCTGCCGGCTGGCCTCGGCTTGCCGATTTAGGAACAGGACGACCTGTTGAACAACATCGACCGGTACCTAGACGGTCGGAGGGGGAGGTGGAAGTCAGTTCCGGGCTGAGCTCCCAGGAACCATAGCCGTAGCCGAGCTTTGAGCATGCACCGGGCTAAGGGGTAAGGTGACTGCCACTCCTTCCGGAGTCACCCGCTGCAGAACCGGTCCTTCAGCGACATTCGGGATAGTCCTACAACGTAAGGTCGGAGCGATTGTCAATCAAGGAGATGGGAGAGGAACTAGAGTACAAGATCCTCCCACCGTGGTCGCCAATGTTCTGTACCGTTGATAACTCTTATTTATAAGAGTTATTTATGCTTTCTTAGCTTAAATTGTTGTGAGTTCTAAAGTAATGTTGTGTTTAATTAGTTAAAATATGTTGTTTAGTGTAAAAGAAGAACTAATTCTGGTTTGTGATCATTTGGCAATTTGGTGCCCCATTTTGTGCTTTTATGTGTGTTTCATTGCTGCAGCAATAGTTGCTGTAGCAACAGTTCCTGCGACAGATGAGAGAGAAATTTCTGGAAGCACGAATTTGAGCGCATTACAGCTGTTATCCAAGGACAAGCGCATTCTCAATGACGCCAGCACCTGAACAAGGAATATTCCATTTTTCTCTTGGGCACTTGTACTATTGGTCACGCAAAAGGACAAATGGCAGCTCCAAATTAGGGCTTTCTTGGATCATTCACCCTAGTACTATATAAAGACTACCTTCTTCTTCATTTTGTGTGCTGGTTCAGAGGAGGAAAATGATAGAAATAGCTTTTCCTCCATTTTTGTACCAAGCTACCTTAAATCACAAAAAGTGGAAACACCATTTGTAACACCCCGTTTCTACCCCTTTAATTTGTACGTCATTATCAGAGTGCTTTCGTTTTCAAAAATAATAATAATATTAGTAGAAAAGAAATGTCACAACTTCATTGATGAAACTCATCGACTACGCCATTAACATTCGTGTAGAAACACATTCGTCTCAAAAATCGAACTTCAAAATTAAATCTCATCACAGCAGAAATAATAGCTCACCAAAAAAATCGCTCAAACATGTCTCACACATCAATAAAATTATTAAAAACAGTTAATTAAATAAGTCGTCAACTTTAACCCGCCCCCTAGGTGTTACAATATCAGAGAGCGACTTGAACGTCCCAACAGCTAAAAGGAAGGCAGCATGTCCTTCAATCAGAGTCACCTGCAGCGTTGCCACCATAGAGCAACATTCCAAGCAGAAGGGGTGAGAATTTTCAACAAATTATAATTAAGCATACAGCAGAGTAATATGAGCAAACCATCACGCAACATTGTCACTAATATCAACTTCACCGTCGTTACACACAACATCAAACAAAATCACAATTCGTCACCCGTCATAAAAAATGAATGCACATGAAGATGCAACCCACACCTGGGCATATGCATGATGGTACCATACTCGTCATAATAAGCCACTATGGGCACACCGTCACTGTTTTCTCGTCATAAATAAGCCACTATGGGCACACCGTCACTAAGAGGCCGAAGCCTATTCGTCATAAGATGCACATGCTATGAGACACAATGGACACATGTGCAATCACCAAAATTTACTCACCCGGAGTACTCATCATCACCACCATAAGACACTCATAGAGTGTATTCATCATAGTCATCATAGTAATATCACCACTCTTCATAACAATCACATTCAAAAATAATGTAACAACATCTTTAAAATTATGGAATAAACATTTCACTTTACATCTTTAAAATTATGGAATAAACATTTCACTTTACATCTTTAAAATTATGGAATAACATTTCACTTTACATCTTAGGAAACGTCACAATTAAATTCGGGAAAAACCTCTCATTTTCCAAGTGGAAGAAAACTCACATTCTTTGACACTAAATCAAAACTGAAAATAATGGCCATCATTGCGCAAAACAGTAGGAATTTTACATCAACTCGAAATTGAAAAACAGTGGTAATTATGCGCAAAAACAGTGGCAATCTTTCATCAAATCGGAACTGAAACAGTAGCCATTATTTTCGCAAAAACAGCAGAATTTTTACATCAAATTAAAACTGAAACAGTGGCCTTTCAATTCGCAAAACAGCAGAATTTTTACATCAAATTAAAACTGAAACAGTGGCCTTTCAATTCGCAAAACAGCAGAATTTTTACATCATATTGAGGCTGAAAAACAGTGGCAAACTTGCGCAAAAACAGTGGCCTTTGATAGGCTGAAACAGCAGCAACAACAGCAACTTTAATTTACAAAACAGCAGTATTTTATTGGTAAAACAGCAACATGACAGCAGCAATTTTTTTGATGAAAACAGCACATTTTATTGACAGCAAACAGCACCCTTAACATACAGCAACAGCACCAAATAAAATACAGCAACAGCAGCAAAAGAAATTCTGCAACAGCATTGCATATTTAACAGCAACAGCACTACAAAATTCTGCAACAGCAACATGGTTTTTATAAAAAAAACAGCAACAACCAAATTCTGCATAACAGCAACATATCTCAAAAAAAAAACAGCAACTATAATTCTCCTCACGTCATAGGGTAATTCGCACATCAACTCAATAATTTAATCCATCATTCCTCTTCACCTATAATTTTCGAATCCAACCACTAACACAAACCCACAACCCTCCAAATACTCAATTATAATAAATTGAAAACCGCTCACCCTTACCTCGAATTTTATATGCCCGAAACAACGATGAATGCAACGCGTACAAAACTCCGCAACACGACGAGCCAAAGTCACCAAAAATTCGCAGCAGCCTCCTTCTCCTCTTCCAAGCCAAGATGAAGACAAGTTCCTCTCCTCCTCTAAGCTTGAAGTCGCGCCTCACCTCTCTTTTCTCTCTCAGATGCGCTGTTTTCTTTTCTTTTGTGGAATGACCATAATTCTTAGGGTTTTAGGATAATTGGAATGGGCTTGGGTCACTTAAGTGGCTTGGGCCCATTTTTCACACCACTCTTTTTAATTCTTTTCGCCTCCTACAATAAAACAATTATATATAAATTATCCCACTTAAATAAATATTGCATCCCTCCAATAACTTAATTTAATTAATAAATTAAATTATTTTAGGGCGTTACAACTCTCCCCCACTTAGAGAATTTCGTCCTCGAAATTACCTGAATCAAATAATTCTGGATAGGCGTCTTTCATCTTACTCTCCAATTCCCACGTCATGCTCTCGCCAACGGCTCCCAACCAAACTACTTTCACTAAATTAATCTCTTTGCCTCTTAACACTTTTACTTCACGGTCATCAATTCTAACTGGCATAGTCTCCACGGTGAGATTGTCCCGCACCTCCACATCATCTAGTTGAATCACATGAGACGAGTCCGGAACATACTTCCGAAGCTGCGACACGTGAAACACGTCGTGCAAGTTTGAAAGATTAGGTGGTAAGGCCACCCGATATGCAACATTTCCAACTCTCTCCGTAATCTGATACGGCCCGATGAATCGAGGAGTCAACTTCTTTGATTTCAGTGCTCGCCCAACACCAGTCATAGGCGTGACCCTCAAGAACACGTGGTCACCGGCTTCAAATTCTAAATCTTTCCTTCTCTTATCATGGTAACTCTTCTGCCGACTCTGCGACGCTTTCATTTTCTCCCTGATCATCTTTACCTTCTCAGTAGTCTCTCTGACTAGCTCAGGTCCAAGTACTAAACTTTCCCCAGTCTCGTACCAACACACCGGAGTCCTACACCTCCGGCCATACAACGCCTCAAACGGCACCATTCCGATACTGGAATGATAACTGTTGTTGTAGGTGAACTCAATTAACGGAAGATGAGTATCCCACGCACCTCCCTGCTCTAGTACGCATGACCTCAACAGGTCTTCCAATGATTGGATTGTCCTTTCTGTCTGCCCATCAGTCTGAGGATGATAAGCTGAACTCAACCTCAATTTCGATCCCAACTCCTTCTGTAAACTACTCCAAAACTCCGAAGTGAACCTTGGGTCCCTATCAGACACAATGCACAAGGGAACCCCGTGCAGCTTCACAATCACCTGAATGTAGATTTCAGCCAATCTCGACACTGGATACTTAATACCGATAGGAATAAAATGTGCCGACTTCGTCAATCTATCCACAACCACCCAAATCGAATCATGCCCTCTCACCGTATTGGGTAACCCGGTCACAAAATCCATGGATATACTATCCCACTTCCATTCTGGAACATCCAACGGTTGCATCATTCCCGCAGGCTTCTGGTGCTCGACTTTCGATTTCTGACAGGTCAAGCACGAATACACAAACTGCGCCACATCGCGCTTCAACCCAGGCCACCAGAACATCTTCTTCAGATCTTGGTACATTTTCGTCGCTCCAGGATGGATGCTCAATTTACTCTTATGCCCTTCCTCAAGAATTGCCTTTCTCATTTCCTCATCTTCGGGAACACAAATTCTCCCACGATACCTCAGTACATTTTGCGTATCTATCACGAAGTCTTCATTCTCGGACTGACCAATCCCACTCATCAGATCAACTAATTTCATATCTAATTTCTGCGCCTCTTGGATACTCGCCATAAAATCATTGCCAATTTTCAACATACCTAGCCTGACACTCTGAGGCGTAACTTCACACACTAAACCCATGTCCCTGAACTGCTCAATTAACTCAAGCTCTCCAGCCATCAATGCCGACATGTGCAAAGTCTTCCGACTCAACGCATCCGCAACCACATTCGCTTTCCCCGGGTGATAACTCAATTCAAAATCATAATCCTTCAATAGTTCTAACCACCGGCGCTGCCTCATATTCAATTCTTTCTGGTCAAACAGATACCGTAGACTCTTGTGATCACTGAACACCTCAAATTTCGATCCATACAAGTAATGCCTCCAAATTTTTAATGCGAATACCACAGCAGCAAGTTCTAGGTCGTGAGTAGGGTAATTCTTTTCATGAATTCTCAATTGCCTAGACGCATAAGCGATCACTTTCCCATTCTGCATAAGTACACCACCCAATCCCAACTTAGACGCATCACTATAAACCACAAACGGTTCCACCGGATTAGGCAGGGTCAACACTGGTGACGTAGTCAACCTCTTCTTCAGCTCATTGAAACTTTCTTCACATCGGTCATTCCAAACAAACGCCCTACCCTTACAGGTCAATTGAGTCAATGGCAGAGCCAACTTCGAGAACCCCTCAATAAACCTTCTATAATAACCTGCCAACCCCAGAAAACTCCTGATTTCAGTAACTGACTTTGGAGACTCCCATTGCAACACTGCATCAACTTTGGAAGGGTCCACCGCAATTCCCTCACTAGAAATCACGTGACCGAGGAAACTGACTTCTTTCAACCAAAATTCACACTTGGACAGCTTCGCATACAACTTTCGATCCTTCAGAATTTCTAACACCAGCCTCAGATGTTCCGCATGCTCCTCTTCTGACCTAGAGTAAATTAGAATGTCGTCAATGAAAACTACCACAAACTTATCCAAGTACTCCCGGAAGATTTGGTTCATGTACCCCATGAATACCCCCGGCGCATTGGTCACACCGAAAGGCATAACGGAATACTCATAGTGCCCATATCTTGTCCTAAATGCCGTCTTCTGGACATCTTCATCCTTGACCTTGATCTGATGATAACCAGACCTTAAGTCAATCTTGCTAAATACTTTAGCACCCACTAACTGATCCATCAAGTCGTCAATTCTTGGCAACGGGTACTTGTTCTTGATCGTAACCTTATTTAACTGCCGATAGTCTACGCACAACCTCATACTACCGTCTTTCTTTTTCACTAGCAACACTGGGGCTCCCCAAGGTGACACACTCGGTCTTACAAACTTCTTTTCTAATAAATCTTCAAGTTGCTTTTTCAATTCTGCCAACTCGGATGCAGACATTCTATATGGCGCCATAGACACAGGCTTAGTGCCGGGAACCAGGTCAATAGCAAACTCCACCTCTCTCTCTGGTGGTACATCCGGAATCTCGTCAGGGAACACCTCGGAAAACTCACGCACTACCGGCAACACATCAATCTTCGCTTGGCTTTCATCAGACAACGACGCCAACAGAGAAAACAGCTGAACCTCTTCTCTCATCACTCTATGCAGCTGACCCGCAGATAACAGACCAGACTCCCCTTCAGACGACTCAAAACTCACGGACCTCTCTCGACAGTTGATATGGACATGGTTATCAACTAACCAGTCCATACCCAGAATGACATCCATTCCACTCAGCGGCAAACAGATCAAATCAATTAAGAATTCTCTACCATATACAGATACAGGACATTTGGCACAAACAACGGAGGTAGTCACCGAACCCTTAGCTGGAGTGTCGATGACCATCTCCCTCAACATATCAGATAAAACAAGGCTTAACTTCTCAACACATGCAGCAGCAATAAAACTATGGGTAGCACCAGTATCAACAATAACAACAAGAGGAAAATTATTGATATAGCACGTACCTCGGATCTCGTTCACTACATCAGACTCAGCCAGAGCGAACACCTTTCCAAAGGACTTCTCCTTCTTGGGTTTCGAACATTGAGTACTAACATGACCACTCTCCCCGCAGTTGAAACATACCACTTCTTTCTTATCACATCCGGAAGATATATGCCCCTCTTTCCCACACCTATAACATCTCTTCTTATCCCCGCCTGGGCAATCTGGACTTTTATGACCCACTTTCCCGCACGAGTAACAAGTAACACTGGCTGTAGCATCTCCCCCACTTCGCTTAGGTCCACCAACAAACTTACCCTTGCCCTTACCAGCAGGCGCCTCATATGGCTTACCACGACTTGCGAAATTCTTTTGTTTTTCTTTAATGACTCTGGAGAAGGCATTATTGTCCTCCTCAAAAATCCTGGCGCTATTAACCAACAACGGAAACACACGAATCTGCTGGTACCCTATGGCCCTCTTAATGTCAGCACGCAATCCATTTTCAAATTTGATGCATTTGGAGAACTCCGCACCCTCTCTATCATAATGAGGGTAAAACTTAGACAGCTCAGTAAATTTTGCAGCATACTCAGTTACAGTCATGTTGCCTTGTTCCAGTCTTAGAAACTCAACCTCCTTCTTCCCGCGGACATCCTCCGGGTAGTACTTCCTCTTGAATTCTCTCTCAAACACAGCCCAGGTAATCCCCTCATTGGCAGCCGTCAACCCTTGACTAGTAGTCCTCCACCAATCATAAGCCTCTTTCTTCAACATATGTGTGCCATAACGAACCTTCTGAGCATCGGTGCAATCCATAACGCGGAAGATCCGCTCCATCTCACTTAGCCACTCCAGGGCACCATCAGGATTATACCCGCCTTCAAAAGCAGGAGGGCTCTCACGCTGGAACGTAGCCAAACTACGCGTCCCATCTCCAATAGCATTGGGTATGTTACCCACGACTCCGGCTATAGCCTGCAAAGCAGCAGCAAGTGCAGCATCGTTCCGTCCTGCCATTCTAGTACTGCAACAGAGAACAAAATTTAGATACGAGTAACAAAATTCAAATGTTACTCAACTCGACAACTCGACCACCGGCCGGACAGACCGAACTGCTCTGATACCACTAATGTAACACCCCGTTTCTACCCCTTTAATTTGTACGTCATTATCAGAGTGCTTTCGTTTTCAAAAATAATAATAATATTAGTAGAAAAGAAATGTCACAACTTCATTGATGAAACTCATCGACTACGCCATTAACATTCGTGTAGAAACACATTCGTCTCAAAAATCGAACTTCAAAATTAAATCTCATCACAGCGGAAATAATAGCTCACCAAAAAAAATCGCTCAAACACGTCTCACACATCAATAAAATTATTAAAAACAGTTAATTAAATAAGTCGTCAACTTTAACCCGCCCCCTAGGTGTTACAATATCAGAGAGCGACTCGAACGTCCCAACAGCTAAAAGGAAGGCAGCATGTCCTTCAATCAGAGTCACCTGCAGCGTTGCCACCATAGAGCAACATTCCAAGCAGAAGGGGTGAGAATTTTCAACAAATTATAATTAAGCATACAGCAGAGTAATATGAGCAAACCATCACGCAACATTGTCACTAATATCAACTTCACCGTCGTTACACACAACATCAAACAAAATCACAATTCGTCACCCGTCATAAAAAATGAATGCACATGAAGATGCAACCCACACCTGGGCATATGCATGATGGTACCATACTCGTCATAATAAGCCACTATGGGCACACCGTCACTGTTTTCTCGTCATAAATAAGCCACTATGGGCACACCGTCACTAAGAGGCCGAAGCCTATTCGTCATAAGATGCACATGCTATGAGACACAATGGACACATGTGCAATCACCAAAATTTACTCACCCGGAGTACTCATCATCACCACCATAAGACACTCATAGAGTGTATTCATCATAGTCATCATAGTAATATCACCACTCTTCATAACAATCACATTCAAAAATAATGTAACAACATCTTTAAAATTATGGAATAAACATTTCACTTTACATCTTTAAAATTATGGAATAAACATTTCACTTTACATCTTTAAAATTATGGAATAACATTTCACTTTACATCTTAGGAAACGTCACAATTAAATTCGGGAAAAACCTCTCATTTTCCAAGTGGAAGAAAACTCACATTCTTTGACACTAAATCAAAACTGAAAATAATGGCCATCATTGCGCAAAACAGTAGGAATTTTACATCAACTCGAAATTGAAAAACAGTGGTAATTATGCGCAAAAACAGTGGCAATCTTTCATCAAATCGGAACTGAAACAGTAGCCATTATTTTCGCAAAAACAGCAGAATTTTTACATCAAATTAAAACTGAAACAGTGGCCTTTCAATTCGCAAAACAGCAGAATTTTTACATCAAATTAAAACTGAAACAGTGGCCTTTCAATTCGCAAAACAGCAGAATTTTTACATCATATTGAGGCTGAAAAACAGTGGCAAACTTGCGCAAAAACAGTGGCCTTTGATAGGCTGAAACAGCAGCAACAACAGCAACTTTAATTTACAAAACAGCAGTATTTTATTGGTAAAACAGCAACATGACAGCAGCAATTTTTTTGATGAAAACAGCACATTTTATTGACAGCAAACAGCACCCTTAACATACAGCAACAGCACCAAATAAAATACAGCAACAGCAGCAAAAGAAATTCTGCAACAGCATTGCATATTTAACAGCAACAGCACTACAAAATTCTGCAACAACAACATGGTTTTTATAAAAAAAACAGCAACACCCAAATTCTGCATAACAGCAACATATCTCAAAAAAAAAAACAGCAACTATAATTCTCCTCACGTCATAGGGTAATTCGCACATCAACTCAATAATTTAATCCATCATTCCTCTTCACCTATGATTTTCGAATCCAACCACTAACACAAACCCACAACCCTCCAAATACTCAATTATAATAAATTGAAAACCGCTCACCCTTACCTCGAATTTTATATGCCCGAAACAACGATGAATGCAACGCGTACAAAACTCCGCAACACGACGAGCCAAAGTCACCAAAAATTCGCAGCAGCCTCCTTCTCCTCTTCCAAGCCAAGATGAAGACAAGTTCCTCTCCTCCTCTAAGCTTGAAGTCGCGCCTCACCTCTCTTTTCTCTCTCAGATGCGCTGTTTTCTTTTCTTTTGTGGAATGACCATAATTCTTAGGGTTTTAGGATAATTGGAATGGGCTTGGGTCACTTAAGTGGCTTGGGCCCATTTTTCACACCACTCTTTTTAATTCTTTTCGCCTCCTACAATAAAACAATTATATATAAATTATCCCACTTAAATAAATATTGCATCCCTCCAATAACTTAATTTAATTAATAAATTAAATTATTTTAGGGCGTTACAACTCTCCCCCACTTAGAGAATTTCGTCCTCGAAATTACCTGAATCAAATAATTCTGGATAGGCGTCTTTCATCTTACTCTCCAATTCCCACGTCATGCTCTCGCCAACGGCTCCCAACCAAACTACTTTCACTAAATTAATCTCTTTGCCTCTTAACACTTTTACTTCACGGTCATCAATTCTAACTGGCATAGTCTCCACGGTGAGATTGTCCCGCACCTCCACATCATCTAGTTGAATCACATGAGACGAGTCCGGAACATACTTCCGAAGCTGCGACACGTGAAACACGTCGTGCAAGTTTGAAAGATTAGGTGGTAAGGCCACCCGATATGCAACATTTCCAACTCTCTCCGTAATCTGATACGGCCCGATGAATCGAGGAGTCAACTTCTTTGATTTCAGTGCTCGCCCAACACCAGTCATAGGCGTGACCCTCAAGAACACGTGGTCACCGGCTTCAAATTCTAAATCTTTCCTTCTCTTATCATGGTAACTCTTCTGCCGACTCTGCGACGCTTTCATTTTCTCCCTGATCATCTTTACCTTCTCAGTAGTCTCTCTGACTAGCTCAGGTCCAAGTACTAAACTTTCCCCAGTCTCGTACCAACACACCGGAGTCCTACACCTCCGGCCATACAACGCCTCAAACGGCACCATTCCGATACTGGAATGATAACTGTTGTTGTAGGTGAACTCAATTAACGGAAGATGAGTATCCCACGCACCTCCCTGCTCTAGTACGCATGACCTCAACAGGTCTTCCAATGATTGGATTGTCCTTTCTGTCTGCCCATCAGTCTGAGGATGATAAGCTGAACTCAACCTCAATTTCGATCCCAACTCCTTCTGTAAACTACTCCAAAACTCCGAAGTGAACCTTGGGTCCCTATCAGACACAATGCACAAGGGAACCCCGTGCAGCTTCACAATCACCTGAATGTAGATTTCAGCCAATCTCGACACTGGATACTTAATACCGATAGGAATAAAATGTGCCGACTTCGTCAATCTATCCACAACCACCCAAATCGAATCATGCCCTCTCACCGTATTGGGTAACCCGGTCACAAAATCCATGGATATACTATCCCACTTCCATTCTGGAACATCCAACGGTTGCATCATTCCCGCAGGCTTCTGGTGCTCGACTTTCGATTTCTGACAGGTCAAGCACGAATACACAAACTGCGCCACATCGCGCTTCAACCCAGGCCACCAGAACATCTTCTTCAGATCTTGGTACATTTTCGTCGCTCCAGGATGGATGCTCAATTTACTCTTATGCCCTTCCTCAAGAATTGCCTTTCTCATTTCCTCATCTTCGGGAACACAAATTCTCCCACGATACCTCAGTACATTTTGCGTATCTATCACGAAGTCTTCATTCTCGGACTGACCAATCCCACTCATCAGATCAACTAATTTCATATCTAATTTCTGCGCCTCTTGGATACTCGCCATAAAATCATTGCCAATTTTCAACATACCTAGCCTGACACTCTGAGGCGTAACTTCACACACTAAACCCATGTCCCTGAACTGCTCAATTAACTCAAGCTCTCCAGCCATCAATGCCGACATGTGCAAAGTCTTCCGACTCAACGCATCCGCAACCACATTCGCTTTCCCCGGGTGATAACTCAATTCAAAATCATAATCCTTCAATAGTTCTAACCACCGGCGCTGCCTCATATTCAATTCTTTCTGGTCAAACAGATACCGTAGACTCTTGTGATCACTGAACACCTCAAATTTCGATCCATACAAGTAATGCCTCCAAATTTTTAATGCGAATACCACAGCAGCAAGTTCTAGGTCGTGAGTAGGGTAATTCTTTTCATGAATTCTCAATTGCCTAGACGCATAAGCGATCACTTTCCCATTCTGCGTAAGTACACCACCCAATCCCAACTTAGACGCATCACTATAAACCACAAACGGTTCCACCGGATTAGGCAGGGTCAACACTGGTGACGTAGTCAACCTCTTCTTCAGCTCATTGAAACTTTCTTCACATCGGTCATTCCAAACAAACGCCCTACCCTTACAGGTCAATTGAGTCAATGGCAGAGCCAACTTCGAGAACCCCTCAATAAACCTTCTATAATAACCTGCCAACCCCAGAAAACTCCTGATTTCAGTAACTGACTTTGGAGACTCCCATTGCAACACTGCATCAACTTTGGAAGGGTCCACCGCAATTCCCTCACTAGAAATCACGTGACCGAGGAAACTGACTTCTTTCAACCAAAATTCACACTTGGACAGCTTCGCATACAACTTTCGATCCTTCAGAATTTCTAACACCAGCCTCAGATGTTCCGCATGCTCCTCTTCTGACCTAGAGTAAATTAGAATGTCGTCAATGAAAACTACCACAAACTTATCCAAGTACTCCCGGAAGATTTGGTTCATGTACCCCATGAATACCCCCGGCGCATTGGTCACACCGAAAGGCATAACGGAATACTCATAGTGCCCATATCTTGTCCTAAATGCCGTCTTCTGGACATCTTCATCCTTGACCTTGATCTGATGATAACCAGACCTTAAGTCAATCTTGCTAAATACTTTAGCACCCACTAACTGATCCATCAAGTCGTCAATTCTTGGCAACGGGTACTTGTTCTTGATCGTAACCTTATTTAACTGCCGATAGTCTACGCACAACCTCATACTACCGTCTTTCTTTTTCACTAGCAACACTGGGGCTCCCCAAGGTGACACACTCGGTCTTACAAACTTCTTTTCTAATAAATCTTCAAGTTGCTTTTTCAATTCTGCCAACTCGGATGCAGACATTCTATATGGCGCCATAGACACAGGCTTAGTGCCGGGAACCAGGTCAATAGCAAACTCCACCTCTCTCTCTGGTGGTACATCCGGAATCTCGTCAGGGAACACCTCGGAAAACTCACGCACTACCGGCAACACATCAATCTTCGCTTGGCTTTCATCAGACAACGACGCCAACAGAGAAAACAGCTGAACCTCTTCTCTCATCACTCTATGCAGCTGACCCGCAGATAACAGACCAGACTCCCCTTCAGACGACTCAAAACTCACGGACCTCTCTCGACAGTTGATATGGACATGGTTATCAACTAACCAGTCCATACCCAGAATGACATCCATTCCACTCAGCGGCAAACAGATCAAATCAATTAAGAATTCTCTACCATATACAGATACAGGACATTTGGCACAAACAACGGAGGTAGTCACCGAACCCTTAGCTGGAGTGTCGATGACCATCTCCCTCAACATATCAGATAAAACAAGGCTTAACTTCTCAACACATGCAGCAGCAATAAAACTATGGGTAGCACCAGTATCAACAATAACAACAAGAGGAAAATTATTGATATAGCACGTACCTCGGATCTCGTTCACTACATCAGACTCAGCCAGAGCGAACACCTTTCCAAAGGACTTCTCCTTCTTGGGTTTCGAACATTGAGTACTAACATGACCACTCTCCCCGCAGTTGAAACATACCACTTCTTTCTTATCACATCCGGAAGATATATGCCCCTCTTTCCCACACCTATAACATCTCTTCTTATCCCCGCCTGGGCAATCTGGACTTTTATGACCCACTTTCCCGCACGAGTAACAAGTAACACTGGCTGTAGCATCTCCCCCACTTCGCTTAGGTCCACCAACAAACTTACCCTTGCCCTTACCAGCAGGCGCCTCATATGGCTTACCACGACTTGCGAAATTCTTTTGTTTTTCTTTAATGACTCTGGAGAAGGCATTATTGTCCTCCTCAAAAATCCTGGCGCTATTAACCAACAACGGAAACACACGAATCTGCTGGTACCCTATGGCCCTCTTAATGTCAGCACGCAATCCATTTTCAAATTTGATGCATTTGGAGAACTCCGCACCCTCTCTATCATAATGAGGGTAAAACTTAGACAGCTCAGTAAATTTTGCAGCATACTCAGTTACAGTCATGTTGCCTTGTTCCAGTCTTAGAAACTCAACCTCCTTCTTCCCGCGGACATCCTCCGGGTAGTACTTCCTCTTGAATTCTCTCTCAAACACAGCCCAGGTAATCCCCTCATTGGCAGCCGTCAACCCTTGACTAGTAGTCCTCCACCAATCATAAGCCTCTTTCTTCAACATATGTGTGCCATAACGAACCTTCTGAGCATCGGTGCAATCCATAACGCGGAAGATCCGCTCCATCTCACTTAGCCACTCCAGGGCACCATCAGGATTATACCCGCCTTCAAAAGCAGGAGGGCTCTCACGCTGGAACGTAGCCAAACTACGCGTCCCATCTCCAATAGCATTGGGTATGTTACCCACGACTCCGGCTATAGCCTGCAAAGCAGCAGCAAGTGCAGCATCGTTCCGTCCTGCCATTCTAGTACTGCAACAGAGAACAAAATTTAGATACGAGTAACAAAATTCAAATGTTACTCAACTCGACAACTCGACCACCGGCCGGACAGACCGAACTGCTCTGATACCACTAATGTAACACCCCGTTTCTACCCCTTTAATTTGTACGTCATTATCAGAGTGCTTTCGTTTTCAAAAATAATAATAATATTAGTAGAAAAGAAATGTCACAACTTCATTGATGAAACTCATCGACTACGCCATTAACATTCGTGTAGAAACACATTCGTCTCAAAAATCGAACTTCAAAATTAAATCTCATCACAGCGGAAATAATAGCTCACCAAAAAAAATCGCTCAAACACGTCTCACACATCAATAAAATTATTAAAAACAGTTAATTAAATAAGTCGTCAACTTTAACCCGCCCCCTAGGTGTTACAATATCAGAGAGCGACTCGAACGTCCCAACAGCTAAAAGGAAGGCAGCATGTCCTTCAATCAGAGTCACCTGCAGCGTTGCCACCATAGAGCAACATTCCAAGCAGAAGGGGTGAGAATTTTCAACAAATTATAATTAAGCATACAGCAGAGTAATATGAGCAAACCATCACGCAACATTGTCACTAATATCAACTTCACCGTCGTTACACACAACATCAAACAAAATCACAATTCGTCACCCGTCATAAAAAATGAATGCACATGAAGATGCAACCCACACCTGGGCATATGCATGATGGTACCATACTCGTCATAATAAGCCACTATGGGCACACCGTCACTGTTTTCTCGTCATAAATAAGCCACTATGGGCACACCGTCACTAAGAGGCCGAAGCCTATTCGTCATAAGATGCACATGCTATGAGACACAATGGACACATGTGCAATCACCAAAATTTACTCACCCGGAGTACTCATCATCACCACCATAAGACACTCATAGAGTGTATTCATCATAGTCATCATAGTAATATCACCACTCTTCATAACAATCACATTCAAAAATAATGTAACAACATCTTTAAAATTATGGAATAAACATTTCACTTTACATCTTTAAAATTATGGAATAAACATTTCACTTTACATCTTTAAAATTATGGAATAACATTTCACTTTACATCTTAGGAAACGTCACAATTAAATTCGGGAAAAACCTCTCATTTTCCAAGTGGAAGAAAACTCACATTCTTTGACACTAAATCAAAACTGAAAATAATGGCCATCATTGCGCAAAACAGTAGGAATTTTACATCAACTCGAAATTGAAAAACAGTGGTAATTATGCGCAAAAACAGTGGCAATCTTTCATCAAATCGGAACTGAAACAGTAGCCATTATTTTCGCAAAAACAGCAGAATTTTTACATCAAATTAAAACTGAAACAGTGGCCTTTCAATTCGCAAAACAGCAGAATTTTTACATCAAATTAAAACTGAAACAGTGGCCTTTCAATTCGCAAAACAGCAGAATTTTTACATCATATTGAGGCTGAAAAACAGTGGCAAACTTGCGCAAAAACAGTGGCCTTTGATAGGCTGAAACAGCAGCAACAACAGCAACTTTAATTTACAAAACAGCAGTATTTTATTGGTAAAACAGCAACATGACAGCAGCAATTTTTTTGATGAAAACAGCACATTTTATTGACAGCAAACAGCACCCTTAACATACAGCAACAGCACCAAATAAAATACAGCAACAGCAGCAAAAGAAATTCTGCAACAGCATTGCATATTTAACAGCAACAGCACTACAAAATTCTGCAACAACAACATGGTTTTTATAAAAAAAACAGCAACACCCAAATTCTGCATAACAGCAACATATCTCAAAAAAAAAAACAGCAACTATAATTCTCCTCACGTCATAGGGTAATTCGCACATCAACTCAATAATTTAATCCATCATTCCTCTTCACCTATGATTTTCGAATCCAACCACTAACACAAACCCACAACCCTCCAAATACTCAATTATAATAAATTGAAAACCGCTCACCCTTACCTCGAATTTTATATGCCCGAAACAACGATGAATGCAACGCGTACAAAACTCCGCAACACGACGAGCCAAAGTCACCAAAAATTCGCAGCAGCCTCCTTCTCCTCTTCCAAGCCAAGATGAAGACAAGTTCCTCTCCTCCTCTAAGCTTGAAGTCGCGCCTCACCTCTCTTTTCTCTCTCAGATGCGCTGTTTTCTTTTCTTTTGTGGAATGACCATAATTCTTAGGGTTTTAGGATAATTGGAATGGGCTTGGGTCACTTAAGTGGCTTGGGCCCATTTTTCACACCACTCTTTTTAATTCTTTTCGCCTCCTACAATAAAACAATTATATATAAATTATCCCACTTAAATAAATATTGCATCCCTCCAATAACTTAATTTAATTAATAAATTAAATTATTTTAGGGCGTTACACCATTGCTGGGAGTGATGCTGCAGCAATACATGAGCTTAATTACTTGAAAATTTTCGTGGATTTGGGAGCTGATATGAACCTCCATGCTATTGTTCTTGGAGTCTATCTTCAGTATACCATTTCTTACTATACTTCTTCTTTGTATTTTCACATTTATAGCTTTAAACATTATGTTTAAGTTGTATTTCTTGTGTTGTTTGCTCATCATGAGCTAAATACTCTTAGTTGGGATGCTTTGATCTATGTAATGAAGTCTTAGTGTGTTTAAAGCATGTATTTGATGTTTAGCATTTTTATCATTTGCGTGATACTATTTCCAAACTTATTTTAGACTTGATCTCCTAAATATAAGTACCATTTATAGATTCAGACATGGTTTATAAATTGATCTCAAAGGATAATATGGATAGTGGTTAGTAAAGGACACTTTAATAATCTTTGCTTAAAACCTAGACATAGGAGGGCAAATTCCATTGGGTGAACACTGTGGGTGCGTAAGTAGCCTAGGGTATACCTATTTAGGGCCTAGACATAGGCTCTTGTAGCGAAACCTAGTGAAAGTGTTTGACTGAACATCAACTATTGCGACAACATCTATTGCTGCAGCATCAGATGCGTCATTAAACCATCATTATGAATTTGAATAGTGAAAGCAGTCCCAACTTACTCTCATTCTGGATTTCCACTAATCCTTTTTTTACTCACTAGCTTTCTTGCTAATTAAATATAGAAAAGAACTCAACAATCCTCGTGGGAACGATCTCTACTTACTCTTTATTACTTGTTTGACTATGTATACTTGCACATATTGTTTTCACACAACAAGTTTTTGGCGCCGTTGCCGGGGATTGTGATAGTTATTTTCTATTGTTTAATTAGTAAGTTTAGTTTGTTTAGAATCTTTTATTAGTTTTTCCTATTTTCAGCAATTTTTTTTCTATTTTGTATTGTGCTTTTTGTTAATTTGTAGTGTGTTTCATTTGTGTTTGGTGTTTTTATGAAGAAAAAAAACCACTTTAAGCCATGGACCATTGGAATTTTTACTTTATGCAAGAAAAGAATGCTCAACAACATTGTTTCAATGGAGATGAAGATGAAAAAGGTTGTTTTGAGTTAAACTCCATACCCATGTCAAACTTTGTGTGTGAGCAAGAGCCAAGTTCTCAAGCTCAAACCAAAGGATTACATGAGGGGAGCTCTAATTTTGAAAAACTCTTAACTCAATCCATTGAATCTATTAAAGTGGATCATGACAACTTTAAAGCTTCATGTAAGAGTATAGAGGCTCACATTAAGACTATGATGGAGCATCTAAAAGGAGAGAGTTGTTGTGAAGAGGTGGTTGAGCAAAAGGAAGAAAAATGTGTAGAGTGTGAAAAACTCTTAGCTCATTCCATTGAATCTATTAAAGTGGATCATGACAACTTTGAAACTTCGTGTAAGAATATGGAGGCTCACATTAAGACTATAATGGAGCATCTAAAAGAAGAGAGTTGTAGTGAGGAGATGGTTGAGCAAAAGGAAGAAACGAGTGTAGAATGTGAAAATCAATAGGGTCATTTGGAAGTAGTGGAAGAAAAACAAAAAAATTGTGTAGTTGTAGAACAAGGAAAATTCAAAAATAGTGACAAGAAAGAAAAGCCAAGGTTGAGGTATGAAAAGATTCATGTCACAAGTGAGACTCAACCCTTGGTAATTGAAGAAAAGAGTCCTCCGCAAAATGAGCATCAATTTTTTCAAAAGAGAGGGAATTCCTATCCCAAATGCTTATTGATTGTGGCATGGGAACACTTGATTCCTTATGCCAAATACATGGGATTTCTGACAAAAAGAAGAAAGCGGAAGGATGATATTTTCTTCTTGTCCTATGATAAGTCTATTTTTAGAGTCTTTTTAATAGTTATTTTATTAAGTCTTTTTAGTATTTTAATTATATTTTTGATCTATTTTACTGCAAATGTTTACTTTTTATCTTCAGGTTTTATTTTGAAACAATTTCGACTACTTCTGTCTCAGCAGGTTAGAATTCGACAACATCTGTCTCCCAGAATTCGACAGCATCTGTATCCCAGAATTCGTCTGCATCTGTCAGAATTCGACTGTATCTGTCTCCCAGAATTCGACAGCATCTGTCTCCCAGAATTCGACAACATCTGTCTCCCAGAATTCGACAGCATCTGTCTCCTAGAATTCGACTGCATCTGTCAGAATTCGACTGCATCTGTCTTCCAGATTTCGACTGCTTCTGTCTCAGCAGGTTAGAAATTCGACAGCATCTGTCACCCAGAATTCGACAGCATCTGTCTCCCAGAATTTGACTGCATCTGTCAGAATTCGACTGCATCTGTCTCCCAGAATTCGACAGCATCTGTCTCCCAGAATTCGACAGCATCTGTCTCCCAGATTCGACAGCACAACGCAAACTGGCGCAGAACTGGCGCAGGACAGGGCACCATGGGCGCCAAGGGCGCCAAAATGCAGTCAAAATTGGCTGCGGCCACTTGTTGGTGGCTATCTTTGCCAACTTGATTTTTTCACTTCTTTTTGACTATTTTGCCCCTCCACTCAAGTGCTATGCCCACTTGTTGATGGATATTTTTGCCCACTTGTTGATGGCTATCTCCCCTCATATTTTCCTATAAATAGGACCTTGATCCTCACTTGTAAGGAGACTTGGTTTTGTGAGTGAATCATTTCTCAAGACTTGAATTTTATGACAAAGTTCATCTCAAAAATTCTCTAAAGATTGTTCTTCATGTTCTTCATGTTCTTCATGTTCTTCTACTTTCTTGCTATTCAAATTCTTGCAATTTATTTTCTTGCCTTTTATTTTCCAAGTCATTTATTTTCTTGCCCTTTATTTTCCAAGTCATTTATTTTCTTGCCTTTTATTTTTGAAGTCATTTACTTTCTTGCCCCTTTATTTTCCAAGTCATTTATTTTCTTGCCTTTTATTTTCCAAGTCATTTATTTTCTTGCCTTTTATTTTCCAAGTCATTTATTTTCTTGCCCTTTATTTTTCAAGTCATTTATTTTCTTGCCCTTTATTTTCCAAGTCATTTATTTTCTTGCCCTTTATTTTCCAAGTCATTTATTTTCTTGCCCTTTATTTTCCAAGTCATTTATTTTCTTGCCCTTTAATTTCCAAGCCATTTATTTTCCTGCCCTTTATTTTCCAAGCCATTTATTTTCTTTTCTCCTCTTTTGTCTACAATGATCATGAGTGAGTAGACTTTACTAAAACATTCCTTCTTTCTAAAAACACTTTCTTTTCAGTTAATCAACTTTGAAAAATTAAATTGGTAATCACCTAGGCTCTCCCTGTGGATCGATAACTCTTTTTATTACGCGACAAGACCGTGCACTTGCGGCCTATCAAGTTTTTGGCACCGTTGCCGGGGAGGCAGTGATATTAATTAAGTTTTTCGAAATCGGTTAGACTGAAGTTTTATTTTCTTTATTTTTACTTTTTCTTCTCTTGTCCCTCGAATGCGAAGAACCAGAAGTTTCGGAGAAACTGTTCAACAAATTCCCGAAATCGAAAGGTTCTTACATAGAAGGAGGAGAGAAATTCCCGATAACCAAATGGCGGCTAATGAAAATCGTGCTCTCAAAGAGTACGCAACACCTTCAGCAGAGCCATCAGCTGCCATTGTACATCCGAATGTGGAAGCAAATAATTTTGAACTCAAAACATCTCTGCTTTCAATGGTTCAACAAAACCAATTTTCTGGTTCTCCCACGGAGAACCCAAATCTTCATATTTCAATTTTTCTAGAATACTGTGGAACTCTCAAATTAAACGGGGTACCTCCAGATGCCATAAGACTAAAACTCTTCCCTTTTTCATTAAGGGATAGAGCAAGAGCATGGCTACATTCTTTGCCTTCGGAATCCATTACCAGCTGGGGCCAGTTAAAACAAACTTTTCTTGCTAAGTTCTTTCCCCCGAGTAAAACAGCTCAAATGAGAAATCAAATTACTCGATTTTCTCAAAACGACGGGGAATCTCTTTATGATGCTTGGGAACGTTTCAAAGAAATGTTAAGGCTATGCCCCCATCATGGACTAGAGAAATGGCTCGTTGTTCACACTTTTTATAATGGATTACAATATGCAACAAGAATGACTGTTGATGCAGCTGCAGGTGGAGCTTTAATGAACAAAAATTTTACTGAAGCTTATGCACTCGTTGAAGATATGGCTCAAAACCATTGTCAATGGGCAAGTGAGCGAGCCATAACGAATAAACCAGCCTCATCAAAAGAGCCAGGTAAGTATGAAATATCTGTTGTTGATCATCTTACCTCAAAAGTGGACGCACTTTTTCAAAAATTTGAAAAATTAAATGTAAGTGCCGTCTCACAAACTTCTTCTCCTATTACTCCACCATGTGAATTATGTGGGGTTGTTGGCCATATTGGAGCTGAATGCCAGCTTGAGGCGTCTAGTACTGGAAATGAGCATATTAACTATGCTCAAAAGGAAGATCCATTTTCAAATACTTATAATCCTGGGTGGAGGAATCATCCAAATTTTTCTTATAAAAATCCTCCACCCAATCCAGCACCTAGACCACCTCCTGTCTTTCAAAATCAAAGGGTTTTTAACAACCCACAAAACAGCCCGCAAAAGTCGAACTTGGAATTTTTGATGGAAAAATTTGTGTCATCTCAAACAAAACAAAATGAAGAATTCAAAAATCAAACTGGTTAATTGAATGACACACTTATCAAATTAGTATCAAAAGTCGACTCTATTGCCACTCATAATAAAATGCTTGAAAATCAAATAACTCAAGTGGCAACACAGGTGGCTTCATCCTCTAAGTCTTCAGGGGTATTTCCTGGGCAACCAGAACAAAATCCAAAAGGCCAAATAAATGTCGTCACCCTTAGAAGCGGAAAACAATTAGAGGAACTAAGAGCAAACCAAGAAAAAATTGTGAGTGAAAAACATAATTTACCAGGTGAGCAAGAAGAGAAAGAAAAAAAGAAAGAACCGGAAAAAGAAAGAGAAGAACCACACATCCCCCCACCACCATACAAACCACCCATTCCTTTTCCCCAAAGATTTGCAAAAAACAAACTTGACGAGCAATTCAAAAGGTTTGTCGACTTGCTTAAAAAGCTTTACATCAACGTTCCTTTCACTGATGCATTGTCTCAAATGCCGTCTTATTCTAAATTTTTGAAAGAAATTTTATCCAAGAAAAGAAAAATAGACGACTATGAGACGATTGCATTAACAGAGGAATGTAGTGCAATTATCCAGAACAAGCTGCCACAAAAACTCAAAGATCCAGGTAGTTTTTCCATACCTTGTGTGATTGGAAGTGAAACTATAAACAGAGCGATGTGCGATCTAGGAGCCAGTGTAAGTTTGATGCCTCTTTCTCTTTGCAATAGACTAGGGATAGGCGAACTTAAACCCACAAAAATGACAATACAGTTGGCAGATCGTTCCATTAAATACCCCACTGGAATCTTAGAGGATATCCCTATCAAGGTAGGGCAAACTTTTATACCGGTAGACTTTGTTGTAATGGAAATTGAAGAAGACTCCCAAATTCCTATTCTTCTAGGGAGGCCTTTTTTAGCTACTGCAGGGGCAATAATTGACGTTAAAAACGGTAAGTTGGTTTTTAATGTGGGGGATGAAAAAGTTGAGTTTGAAGTTTCAAACTTCATGAAGAGTCCATCTGTAAAAGACTCGTGCTGCAGGATTGATATTGTAGACTATTGCGTGCGAGACTGCTCTTTAGCATCATCTTCACAAGATAGTCTGGAAGATTGCCTTTTAGGCAACACAAATACAAATGCGGCAGGGGAAACCCAATTCTACATTAAACTTTTGGATGAAAATCCACCATCACAAGAATTGGGTACTGAAACTTTGGGTGAGGAAAAACTTCGACCTCTCCCAAAAGAAACACCAAAAATAGAACTGAAGCCCTTACCATCATCTCTCAGGTATGAGTTCCTTGGCCCTAATTCTACTTTTCCAGTAATTTTAAATGCAAATTTGAAACAAAATGAGACTGAAAAATTGCTTAATGTTCTCAAGAAGTATCCCAAAGCCATAGGGTATACTATTGAGGACATTAAAGGAATAAATCCGTCAATCTGCATACACAGAATACTACTGGAAGAGGACTATAAACCTTCTATCGAGCATCAAAGAAGATTAAACCCAAACATGAAAGAGGTTGTTAAAAAGGAAGTTTTAAAACTCCTTGATGCTAGGATAATATATCCTATTTCCGATAGTAAGTGGGTTAGTCCTGTTCAAGTAGTGCCTAAGAAAGGAGGCTTAACAGTTATTAAAAATGAGAAGGATGAATGCATTTCCACAAGGACAATTACGGGATGGAGAATGTGTATCGATTACAGAAAGCTTAACAAAGCTACCCGGAAAGATCACTTCCCTCTTCCGTTCATTGATCAAATGCTAGAAAGGTTAGCACAGCACTCACATTTCTACTATTTGGATGGTTATTCGGGATTTTTCCAAATTCCCATCCACCCTAGCGACCAAGAAAAAACAACTTTCACATGTCCCTTTGGCACTTATGCCTATAGAAGGATGCCCTTTGGCCTATGTAATGCTCCTGCTACCTTTCAAAGGTGTATGATGTCCATATTCTCAGACTTTGTTGAAAACATAATGGAAGTGTTTATGGATGATTTTTCCGTCCATGGCTCAAATTTTGAAAACTGTTTAGCCAATCTGGAAAAAGTCTTAGAGAGGTGTGAGAAGGTAAACCTGGTTCTAAACTGGGAAAAGTGTCATTTCATGGTTAATGAAGGAATTGTCCTAGGGCACTTAATTTCTCATAGAGGTATTGAGGTAGATCGTGCAAAAATTGAGGTGATTGAAAAAAGGCTACCTCCCACCACAGTAAAAGAGGTGAGAAGCTTTTTAGGCCATGCGGGTTTCTACCGCCGGTTCATAAAAGACTTCTCAAAAATTTCAAAACCTATGACAAGTCTGCTCCTTAAGGATGCAGCATTTATTTTTAACGATCTTTGTCTTGAAGCTTTTAACAGGTTGAAAAAGGCTTTAGTTACTGCCCCGATCATACAGCCACCAGACTGGAATCTTCCGTTCGAGATAATGTGTGATGCAAGCGACTATGCAGTTGGGGCAGTCCTGGGACAAAGAAAAGAGAAAAAATTGCATGCCATATACTATGCAAGCAGGACCTTAGACGAGGCACAAATGAATTACGCCACAACTGAAAAAGAATTATTGGCGGTAGTTTTTGCCGTTGATAAGTTTCGATCATATTTGGTAGGTTCAAAAATCATCATTTTTACTGATCACTCGGCCATAAAATATTTGTTAAACAAAAAAGATGCCAAGCCGAGATTGATCCGATGGGTTTTACTCCTACAAGAATTTGATCTTGAAATAAGGGATAAAAAAGGCGTTGAAAATGTTGTGGCTGATCATTTGTCCCGTCTACAAGGAACAAAAGAAGAAGAGTTGCCACTTAATGATACATTTTTGGATGATCAACTCTTCTCATTGGGCAAAACTGAAGCACCATGGTATGCAGATTTTGTAAACTACCTTGCAGCAGGAGTACTCCCCCCAGATTTAAATTATGAGCAGAAGAAGAAATTCTTCCATGATCTTAAACAGTATTACTGGGACGAGCCACTGCTTTTTAAAAGGGGAGCAGATGGGGTGTTCAGAAGATGCATTCCGGAAGAAGAGGTAAGTAACATTCTATACCATTGTCATTCTTCTTCCTATGGCGGCCATGCCAATTCTTCAAAAACTGCTACGAAAATTCTTCAAACTGGTTTTTATTGGCCGTCACTTTTTAAAGACACGCATCAATTCATTTCTAAATGCGACCAGTGTCAACGCACCGGAAATATTTCAAAAAGAAATGAAATGCCCTTAAATAATATCTTAGAGGTTGAAATTTTCGACGTCTGGGGTGTCGATTTCATGGGACCGTTTCCTTCTTCTTTTGGAAACCAATATATTCTGGTAGCCGTTGACTATGTGTCAAAATGGATCGAAGCCATTGCTTCTCCTACAAACGATGCAAAGGTAGTCATAAAACTTTTCAAAAAAATAATTTTTCCAAGATTCGGGGTCCCTCGTGTTGTCATAAGCGACAGAGGATCCCATTTCATCTCGAAACATTTTGAAATGTTACTGCAAAAGTTTGGAGTAAGGCACAAAATTGCAACGCCTTATCACCCTCAAACAAGCGGTCAGGTTGAGGTATCGAACAGAGAAATTAAAAGTATTTTAGAAAAAACTGTTTCGACCTCAAGAAAGGACTGGTCGGTAAAGCTCGATGATGCTCTCTAGGCTTATCGGACTGCGTACAAGACTCCCATAGGAATGAATCCTTTCAGATTAATTTATGGGAAGTCTTGCCACCTTCCGGTAGAACTAGAGCACAAAGCTTACTGGGCAATTAAACGCCTTAACCTGAACATGGAATTAGCCGGAGAAAAAAGAAAACTCCAACTAAACGAATTGGAAGAACTGCGAATGGATGCTTATGAGAATGCCAAACTTTACAAAGAAAGAACAAAAAATTGGCATGATAAGCGTATTATTCGTAGAGAATTCAAGGAGGGTGACCTGGTGTTATTGTTTAATTCCAGGCTAAAAATTTTTCCGGGAAAATTAAAGTCAAGATGGTCCGGTCCTTTTGAAATCCGTAAGGTTTACCCCTTCGGATCTGTAGAGATCTGGAGCGAGAAAACCGGATCGTTTAAAGTCAATGGTCAAAGGTTGAAAAATTATTTAATTGGTGACCCAATTGAGAAAGAAACTAGTTTAGTTCTGCAGGATCCCAATTGAAATTTTGATCGTCAAGCTAGTGACGTTAAAAGAGCGCTGCGTGGGAGGCAACCCACGGCTTAATGTATTTTTCGATTTGTTGAAAAATAAAATACCCCAGGGCCGAGTATCCTGAACCAGACAGTCAGGTGAGCTCTCCTAACCCCTTTTGTTTTATTTGAAAAATCATTGAGGACAATGCCTAGTCCAAGCATGGGGGGTATTTTATTACTTTTATTAGGAATGTCTTTATTGCTTTGCCGAGTTTTTATCTTTTTGTACTTTGAGTTGTATCTGCTCCCTCCATCACGAAACTTTGTGAACCCTAAGCATGTTTTAGATAAGCCTTTTCTGGACAAAAATAAATTTTCAATTTTTCATTAGCAATCATCTAGGTGGACTGGTTGGGAACAACAAAATTGTATCATGGTTCGATTTCTACTTCTAGGGCTTTTTCACACACACACTATTGAGACTGTTTTCAGTTATCAATACAATTAGAGGGACTGAAAAGAAACTAGTAACCTGGTTCTCTTGGTGACATTTACTAGATGTGTGGTTACTGGAGAAAAAACGTCTGAGTTGGGGTATCAAGCAAAAAAAAATTATATATATATATATGTGCAAAACCAATTCAAAAATGCAAAAGTTAGTGCATTTTAAATGTCAAAATAAATGGTTAGCATATAAAATCAAAAAGAAAAGAAAAATGCTTGAATACCCAACGTATAAAGACCCTCCTTTGAGACCCGGTCTTAGTAAATGGAGGACCCAAGCTTAAGAATGTTGGGGAACCGGTTCTATGATGACATTGATATCCTCTCTAGAGTACTGATACTTTAAAGTTGTCTCTCAATTCCACAAGAAGCCCAAAAATAGTAGCTCTCAAATCAAAGTGTTAGAATTGCCCCACAGTTCACTTAAGGTTTCGATATGAAAATAATTTTCCTTCAGAATTGGCCTAAAGATTTACACTGTTTTTGCTTGAGGACAAGCAAAGGTTCAAGCATAGGGGAGTTTGATAAGTCTATTTTTAGAGTCTTTTTAATAGTTATTTTATTAAGTCTTTTTAGTATTTTAATTATATTTTTGATCTATTTTACTGCAAATGTTTACTTTTTATCTTCAGGTTTTATTTTGAAACAATTTCGACTACTTCTGTCTCAGCAGGTTAGAATTCGACAGCATCTGTCTCCCAGAATTAGACAGCATCTGTCTCCCAAAATTCGACTGCATCTGTCAGAATTCGACTGTATCTGTCTCCCAGAATTCGACAGCATCTGTCTCCCAGAATTCGACAGCATCTGTCTCCCAGAATTCGACAGCATCTGTCTCCCAGAATTCGACAGCATCTGTCTCCTAGAATTCGACTGCATCTGTCAGAATTCGACTGCATCTGTCTTCCAGATTTCGACTGCTTCTGTCTCAGCAGGTTAGAAATTCGACAGCATCTGTCTCCCAGAATTCGACAGCATCTGTCTCCCAGAATTCGACTGCATCTGTCAGAATTCGACTGCATCTGTCTCCCAGAATTCGACAGCATCTGTCTCCCAAATTCGACAGCACAACGTAAACTGGTGCAGAACTGGCTCAGGACAGGGCACCATGGGCGCCAAGGGCACCAAAATGCAGTCAAAATTGGCTGCGGTCACTTCTTGGTGGCTATCTTTGCCAACTTGATTTTTTCACTTCTTTTTGACTATTTTGCCCCTCCACTCAAGTGCTATGCCCACTTGTTGATGGATATTTTTGCCCACTTGTTGATGGCTATCTCCCCTCATATTTTCCTATAAATAGGACCTTGATCCTCACTTGTAAGGAGACTTGGTTTTGTGAGTGAATCATTTCTCAAGACTTGAATTTTGTGACAAAGTTCATCTCAAAAATTCTCTAAAGATTGTTCTTCATGTTCTTCATGTTCTTCATGTTCTTCTACTTTCTTGCTATTCAAATTCTTGCAATTTATTTTCTTGCCTTTTATTTTCCAAGTCATTTATTTTCTTGCCCTTTATTTTCCAAGTCATTTATTTTCTTGCCTTTTATTTTTGAAGTCATTTACTTTCTTGCCCCTTTATTTTCCAAGTCATTTATTTTCTTGCCTTTTATTTTCCAAGTCATTTATTTTCTTGCCCTTTATTTTCCAAGTCATTTATTTTCTTGCCCTTTATTTTTCAAGTCATTTATTTTCTTGCCCTTTATTTTCCAAGTCATTTATTTTCTTGTCCTTTATTTTCCAAGTCATTTATTTTCTTGCCCTTTATTTTCCAAGTCATTTATTTTCGTGCCCTTTATTTTCCAAGCCATTTATTTTCTTTTCTCCTCTTTTGTCTACAATGATCATGAGTGAGTAGACTTTACTAAAACATTCCTTCTTTCTAAAAACACTTTCTTTTCAGTTAATCAACTTTGAAAAATTAAATTGGTAATCACCTAGGCTCTCCCTGTGGATCGATAACTCTTTTTATTACGCGACAATACCGTGCACTTGCGGCCTATCATCCTATTATCCACCCTAACTTGGGTTTTGAAGGCCAAGTCTAACTAAAGACTATAAAATAAGCGCTACTGGGAGGCAACCCAGATTTTTAAGGACTAATTGTGTTTTGTGTGTTTTTGTTTTTACCTTTTCAGGTATGAATAAGTGGTCTTGTGGTATGTGCTATCAATTATGCAGAATTTTGGTGTTGCAGCACATGTTGCTGAAGTGGTGCTGCAGCACCTGTTGCTGAGGTGTTGAGTACGTGGTCAAAAAGTCAAAATGGAATTACAAATGCCAATGTGACAGATTTGGCAATCACCTACTAATTGGCTGTGTGTTTTCTCTGTCTCATCATTTAAACCTTGTTAACGATATTTTCCCCAATCACCACCCACCTAAAACCTTTCCATCACACCTTCACCTAAACCATCACCAACCAAAGAACCATCCCCTGCACCCAAAACACCTTCTCCATCACAACAGTTCACTTATCATGCACAGTTTCAACCCTTCATTACTTACCCCTCATCCACCTCCACCTCAAGCCAAACCATCAATACTTATCCCAACACCTTCCCTATCTCCAAAGCAATGCACTCCACAAAAGTCCCTATCAACCAAACAACCTCCAACACCAAAACAAAAACCACCTCAGCCTTCACCAAATAAACATTCACCCAAAAATTAACCTTCCACAGAGAAACACAAAGGTCATGGGAAACTGAAATGCTGAAAGTGGATGGTGTCACAGGTAGTGCTATAGCATCAGTGTCAGAAGGTAGTGTTGCAGCACCACAGAAAGTTGTAAGAACAAAATTGGTGACCAAAAATAGGCCAAGTATGGTTGCAAAAGAAATTAGTAGCCAAGACATTGGCTGAGATGCATCTTGGAAAGGAGCCTCCTGTGAGTACAGAGCCAGAAATTGCTGATTGACCATGCTGATTCTGAGCTGCAGCAACCTATTGCTGCTGAATCCAATGCAACTACTGAAGAAATCACCAAGCTACAAGAGCCAGTACCAGCAACAAACCATGGGTCCCTCCTAGTTAGCCCTTTTCTCTTTTGTTGTTTATAATTTGTTGTTTGTTTTTAATAGTTGTTTTCTATTTAGTAATGTTTCAATAATCCTGTTGGATGCTGTAGCATCTGTAGTAGCATCCAGCAGCTGTTTAGGACTTAAAATTTGTTTTGTGTTAAATGTTTTCAATTCAGTTCTATTGTGTCTAAGGTCTCTCCCATTAGTAATTGCATAAGCAGTGGGGACACTGCTGGTCTTAAGTTGGGGGGAGGACCTTTTATGTGTTGTTTGTTTTTAAAAGGCATGTTTAGTTGTATTTTGTTCAAATCAGTAAGAGATTATGCTTCAATTTGGGCTGACTTAATGATGTTTATGGTGAGACTAAATGAGTGTAGCCTGGTTTGATAGATGAATAGATTGCTACTGCTCCCACACTTTTATTCTAGGTTTAGGTAGGAATTTAGTAAGCTAAAAATGATCTGATGAAAAGTTAGATTTTGGTAGACCTAGGTTGTGCCAAGCTTCTACTAAAAACCTAGGGTAGCGTATGAAACTAAGTTTGGGGGTGCATCGGTTATATTAAGGCTAAGCATGAAGATTTTAGGATGGTCAGTGCCTAAGTGTCTGTGTACATTGTACAAAAGTTCAATAAAAGTGATTAAAGCTGCAATAGCCTATATATGAAGAAAAAAAAACTGAAAAAGAAAAAGTGTTATGAAAAGTGTTAGGATGGTCAGTGCCTAAGTGTCTGTGTACATTGTACACAAGGTTTGATCCGAGATAGTTGGTAGGGGTTGGTCACTTCCGATCTGGGGCAGGTGGTACCTGCGAGGACACTCCGACGCTCAAGTCAGCTAGGGAACTGATTAGAGGTTAAGAGTAGGAAAGAGTGTGTACCTTTGGCATTGCATCAATGCTTATTTATAGGTTTTGGAATTCAATGAGAACCATTGGATCTAGGTCTTTAATCTTCACCATTGATTGTGGATCTGCCTTTGGTATTGGGCCTCAGTGAAGAGTACTGTAGCGGCCCAATCCATAACATATATATATATATATATATATATATATATATATATATATATATATATATATATATATATATATATATATATATACACACACCTGTTGTGTTGTGTTTTATGTTTTATTTAAAAATTATTATAACAAAACAATTCATTCAAACTTCTTATAAAATAACCCAGGGGTGTGGTTGAGTGGTTGGGGCTCATCCTCTCTTAAATCAAGTGTCGAGAATTCGATCATCGTCTTGGGTATGGAGCAGCTTTAAATCCCTGGATCAGCTGTCCCACCCTTCGAGGTGTCTCCTTCTTATAAAATGAATATTTTATTAGCTTCATGCAACTTTGAATGCTTTTTGATGCAAGATGATAAAATTGACTTTTCCATTTCAATTCATTTCATTGCCGTGGATATTGAAAAGTTGCTCTGCGTTTCTTTGAATTGAAAACAAGGTTTTAAAAACCGGACCGGACCGGCCGGTTGAACCGGGAACCGGACCCCTGTTCGGTTGGTTCAACCCCATTTGAACCTCCGGCCAAAGAACCGCCCAGAACCGGATTGAACCGCCAAGAACCGTTTTGAACCGGGAAAGAACCGGGAACCGAACCGGTTTGAACCGCCCGAAATGCAATTTTTTTATTTTTAAATTTACTTTTTTCTCCAAAATTTAATATTTTTTATTTAATAAATTACTTATCCGGTTCAACCATGGTTGAACCATAGTTGAACCGGTTGAACCGATTGAACCATGAACCGGAGGTCTCGTCGGTTCGATCTCCGGTCTGGTTTTAAAAACATTGATTGAAAACATATTTTAATAGAGCCATGCATTGAATTCTTTTGTATATCGTTTGAAACATAATGTGAAATGATTTTTAATAAAATAACGCGAGAATCACTACCAAAAATAAAAATAACGCGAGAATGATAACGTTAGATAATATGGCATTATCATTCATTGAATTGTTTGTCGTCCGTTTTTTTATTCATTTATATGTGCATTTCTCAAGCCAACGGCTACTCATTTTTTTGGCTTTATTCATTTATATGTGCATTTCTCAAGCCAACGGCTACTCATTTATATGAGAAAACCATTTTACATGTACCGAGAAATTTCGAGCAGTATAATAAAAAAGAGAGGGTGTGAGTTTGGTGGTTCTTCCAAGTGCAGGGAGAATCATATTTTTGAAAAAGCCATTTTATCTTGGGGACGACGGGACTAGGAGAGACTGCTTGCACACCTTGGACAGAGCCGCGAAACGTCTTAAAGAGAGCGACCTAACCCGCGACTCAGCCTATTTTGTTCGTGTTCGTCAGTGTGCTCGTAATTCACTAGTGCAAAATTAGACATTTAAAGTCAGGCGCTCAGATGCCTGACTTAATACGTAGAAGCGGTGACAAACTTGTAATTAAGATGAAAAACTTTATTTGGCGTGCGCGTTTTTAAGTCAAGCGTAAACGTGTCTGACCTCAAAAGTGAAAACTTTTAACCTTTTAAGACAGACGTGCATATATAGCTTGACTTCAAAAGTATTTAACAATAAAAATAGAAAATTACTCTCTCTCGCTCATATCATTCTCTCGCGCTCAACTCGTCTCTCACGCTCAACTCCACTTCAGTTCCACGCTTTGAACCTAGCTTGCGCTCAACTCCTCTTCTGTTTTCCAGGCAAGCTCTCTCTTTCTCTCTTGTCGTGTGTGTGTCTCTCTCTCTCTAGGGTTTTTTATTGTGTTTACTTTTTATTGATTGTATAAATTTTAGGTGGAGGATTTAGGGTTTTTTAGGTTTTAAAACTTAATTTGGGAATCGTTTAGGAGATTCAGGGTTCTTGTTGTGGTGTGTCATTGATTAGTCGCTGGTGCTTATTTAATTTGGAATTGTGGGTGCTTTTCTGATGGTGTCGTTTTAAAACAACGACGTTGAGTCCCCTTATCCGCTGTTAGACCCGTTAAAAACGTCGCCCTCGTCCATCACAGGTGATCGTGGTCTATGCGGTGGTTTCAATAACGCCGTTTTGAAAAAAGCTGAGTCAAGAATTCAACAATTGAAGAAACTAGGTTTGGGTTGTGTTGTCATTAGTGTTGGTAAAAAGGGTAACTCGTTTTTCAGTCGTACACCTTTCGTTGAAGTTGATAGGTTCATTGAAAATAACCCGTGTTGATAAAGTTGAAAGGATCATTGGATCTATTGGAAATTGCATTTGGTAATATTGTGACCTTCATAGAGGGTGCTGTAGTGTGATCTTGGACATAGAGGATACATGTCTTTTTCTTTAAATGAGAATGATACATGAATTTTCATTATCTAGTCTTGTCTATCACTTCAAAGATTATGAAGCCTCGAAGGTTATTTAACATGAAGTGCTTTTATTATGTGCTGGCCATATTTCCTTGCATTTTTGTTCATTGAAGCATCAGGGTAATCTACACTGAATGTTCTATTGTTGGATTAGTAAAACAATGAGTCAACTTTGATACTTAAGTTATTTAATTTGAATATCTAAAAAATGAATTTTAGAGTTATAGAATTAGCTAGTATAAGAATTAGATCAAATACTGAGATGCCAAAGTTCAACTACAGTTACAAAATCATTGCAAAAGGTGTAACTTCTATGATAGATACTGAAAACTATGTATTGATTTTGCAGGATTGTTGAGAGTGTGGGGTTGGGAGTGACTGACTTCAAAGAAGGGGACCATGTGCTAACAGTGTTCATTGGAGAATGCAAGTCATGCAAGCATTGCAAATCAGGAAAAAGTAACATTTGTGAAGTTTTAGAATTGGAAAGAAATGGTTTAATGCATTGTGATCAGAAGACATGATTCTCAGTGAGAGGGAAACTTGTTTATCATTATCTAGCTTTGTAGGTTATTTTTGTTTTAGTGTTTAAAAGTGGAAAACTAGTAAATGAACAGTAAAATTTTTGTTATTTTGAGACTCACTTGAAGGAATGTTCTTTTTTCTTACAGGGGATTGCTTGGTCAGAACTTCTAGACTACTTACTATCTCTTGGGATTCTAAACCTTACTAGTTATTGAGAAATCATTTTTTGAGTGATTTGTGCATTCTATCATTTCAAACATCCCCATTTCTTAAAAAGAGTTGTTTTGCAAGTCTGTCCGGGCTCTCTCTGATGTAATTGATGCTCTGTTACCATGTTACTGACTGTGTTGTGAATTGTGCATATTAAAAAGAGCTATGTTGATGAGGATCTAATCTTAGTGGTTATAAATTTTTTGACTACTTCTTTGGGTGCGACATATGATCTATTAAGCCCCGATACTTCAAAAATGGAGACGTGCCCGTGTCGGATACGTATCCGATACGGATACGCACCTGATATTTCCCGATACGTACCCAAAGAGTATCTAATAATTTTTTAATTCTTTTTAAAAAATATTTGACTTGATACTTTTCAGATACATCTTTGATACTTCTTACCAACTAATGATACTTCTCAGATACTTTTTCGATACCTCTTACCAACTAAGCACATGATTGTCACTCATATATGATACACTTTAATACCTCAATAACTAAAAGACAAAATTATATGTTTTTTTGTAATACAATAATAGAAGAAATAATACATTGTGATATGAGTGGGATAAATATACGTAACTATCTCTACTTGATAACATCACAAGTATTTATTTCTACAATGTGATGAATATATATTGACTAATGATATGCTTATGTTTTATTGACCAATTACGTACTAATATGAATATCTTAGTCTATAAAAAGTCATCTATTTCTGTCACTGACTATTCGTATTATACGATTTTGGGTGGTCTCGGTTACTTGTCCACCATTACTTTTTATGACTAGTCACTCATACGTAGGTGTGTCGGTTGTCCTCTTCCTTTCATCCATATATTTCTGTGTGATTTTTTTTATCTATTTGGGCAGTTTTTTTTATATCTATAAAATGCAATATTTCAGTTTTTCATCTTTGTTTTTTTCTATTTGTGTTTCTATTCTATTTTATTTTTTGTTATGTTTTTATATATTTAAATTTTAATTTAATTTTTTATTAAAGTATCCCAGCCGTGTCGTATCTTGATTTTCAAAATTTTCCCGTATCCCCATATCCGTATCGTATCCGGTATCCAGGCTTCATAGCATATGATGCATCTCCATGGAAAAAACGAAATGTAAATGAAAATATAAACTAACAACTTTGTTGTTTCTTATCTTTCATTTGTTTTATCAGGATGTTGGTATGTGGCTGGAGACGATAAATCTGGAAGTTATCTGCAACATTTGCTAAACTCACTAAACTGAAGCATGTGTAAGTCCTTTCTTTATATTTATTTTTGTTACAATGAATTACATTCTTGTATTGTTGTTCATATCTAAGTAACATTTCTTTGTTGCTTACCATATAATAATGCAGTCGACTTGGCGACAATCAATTCTCAGGAGCTATACCTGATTTCATTCAGACGATTTCATTCAGACCTGGACAAGTCTTGAGAGACGGTGTGAACTTTTCTTTCTTCTTGTGAAATTTTATATCTTAAATTTTGCCTAGTTGAATTGCATATTATTTCTCAGAACTCTGTTCTTAATTACTTGCAAAAATTTTGCAAAAAATTGTTTTGGCTTGGTTATGGATTCTAACCAACCATGAGCACCCTAACAACAACCCCTTTGCACAAAGAATGTTACAGAAACCAATATTCATGATGAGCTCTGTCCAGACATTAGTTTCTGTGATATTGACCATAATTCACTATACATTTTAGAACATTCAAGAGAAAAATCTGACAATACCTTAAACAGCTCTGGCAAGTGATTCTTTAAACACCTAAAAGATTTTTGTCTCACCAATAGACACTGCCTTTCATAGGAACAATTTTCCTCATCCAATCTCTTTTCTAGTTCAACCAATGCGTTAACCGGTTAAGTGAAGTTTAGGTCATCGATGACCGGTTAACGCATAGGAAACTTCTATATTATTTGATTGAGTGCTTGATTGATTTCTTGATTGCTTTGATTGTTTATATGTAACGAAATACTTATGTGCTCTTCTTGATTATTTATTGAATTGCTGAAATATCTTATTGATATAGCTATATTGAGAAGCATGACTTTATTTCATAATAGTAATGAAGTTAAGATGAGCCTAGGAGTGTAAATAAGTGTGATAAGAAGACTAAGTTAAGATTGTGTAATCAAGTGGTACAATAACTGATTATCGGTGGATCGAAAAGGGCTACCTATGGAGGGGCTGACCGTAAGACCGAGTTAAACGTCGTAGCGTGCAGCCGTCAAGGTGTCGGTTCTCAGAGAATCATATAGATTGCATATGTGCTGTAAGTCCACAACTGTGTGTATGGGCACACGAGGTCAAGTACTGGACCAGGTCCTTAGTAGGACATATCTATATTGGTAGGGTAATATATTAGGTTTAGATTACCTGGACCAGTTTGGTGGGCAACGGCTTATAACACTCGGACTCCATTGTGACGGTCGAGTGGGCGTCGCCGAAGTATAATAGGGATGTTAGTGGCACCAGGATATGGCCAGAGTCAGCATATAGTATTGACACATGTTCATAGACAGAGTCATAAACATAAGATATTAATAAAGGATATAAGGTAATAAATAATTTGATTTGATATGCTTGTGACATATTTAAATTAATCTTTACCTTATCTTCCCATTTTTCTGACTTATACATGTATCTTAGCCCTATGTGTTTTTCTTTTGTATATTTCTTTGAATCGCTTAGATCCAGTCGAGGAGCCAGTTGGAGCAGATGGTGATGGTTTTCCTTCCACGACGAGCATTGAAGGCATCAAGGATGCCGGTGCAATATGACAGAGAAGTCAGGTGTCTCTTTGAGAGAACCTGTGTTTTGTTTTAGCCAACGTGTTAGTCATTTGAGTCTCGCTAGTTAGTTATTTGGCTGACATTGTTTTATATTCTTAAGTTTTTAATTTATTCATTTTTAAGATTAAGACATTAAGTGTCAATGGTTACTATGATGAGGACGAGGGTCGTCTCATTTAATGGTATCAGAGCAGTTCGATTCATATCGGACTGTGAATTAGGGTCATAATGGCTGAGTCAAGTTAGGTCCACATCGGACGCTAACTATGTATAGAATTGGGTAGAGAGTCTATGTGAGCCTTTAAATGGGCTAGTTCTTGTTAAATATATATTATTCATAAGATAAAATGCATATAGCTTGTGTTTCTTTTATCTTATGAATGTTGAAACCATTGTTTCAGGAGATCATGGTTTCACCTAGGGGGTCAGAGAGTCGGGGTTCAGGGGCCGATGTGAGGCATGAGGGGCCTGTTGACCTTTTCCATGGGGAAGGAGAGGCTGAGAGCATCGAGACCATGAAGTCGGTGAAAGAGTTGGCTGTTGCAGTGTTACAGCAAACCCAACAGAATGATCAAATTCTTCAACTGACTAGAGATCACCAAATTCAACAACAACAACAACGTGAGACCACAATGAATGATGCGGGACTCACAGCTTTCTTGAAAGGGAAGCCACCTCAGTTAAAGGGTGACTTCGATCCAGAGGGAGATGAGCATTGGATTCAAGAGTTGGAGAAAATATTTTCGGTGATGCATTGTCGGGAGGATATGAGAGTTTATTATGGGGCCTTTATGTTGACTGGTGATGCTGAAAGTTGGTGGAAAGGGAAGTCAGGGCTCTTAGAAGAGGAGGGTCGTATTATTACATGGGCTTTGTTTAGGGAATGCTTCTTAGAGAAGTATTTTCTGAGGTTGACTAGGAGGGAAAAGGAGAGAGAATTTGATCATTTGAAGCAGGGAGATATGACAATGGGTGAATATGCTAGGAAATTTGAGAGTCTTCTCAACTATTCTGAGTTTTATCAATTACTTCCGCGGGAGGAGTGGATGTGTCAGAGGTTCCAGGATGGGCTGAAGCATGAGATCCAAAGGGCGATAGCTCCATTACACTTGGTGAGGTTCCCTGAGTTAGTAGAGAGATGTATGGAATTGGAGAGCATTGACTCCCGTCGGGGTCAATTTAATTTTGGAGGACAGGACAAGTCTGAAGGTTCTCAGAGAGGGGGACCTATCCGTAGAGACAGTGATAGGTTTCATCATGATAGAGATGGACCCTACACTAGACCAGCACAACAGATTATAGGAACTGGAGAAGAAAGCGGCGATAGACAGTTAGCCTTGAAGTGTTACTATTGCGAAGGAACCCATTTGGCTAGGGTTTGTCCTTGTAATGTTCGGAAATTATGTTTTCAGTGTGGCCAGGCTGGTCACATGTCTAGGGATTGTCCAAAGAGACACAAACAAGAAGAGAGCCCGGTCAAAGTAGGATGTGGAACTAGACCAGTAGGTGGTCGCAGGTGAAAGCGCCGATGTGGAACTATGACTTGAATAACCCATAAAAATGCCTTCAGTTGATTTTGCATCAAACTTACCCAACTTATCTTTTGTGTTGAGAATGAAGCACTTACTTCCAAAAACCTTGAAGTATGAAATATTTGGAGCTCTACCATTCCACAACTCGTATGGCGTCTTGTTAAGAGATGGCCTCGGGTATACCCGGTTGAGCACGTGACATGCTGTATCAACTGCATGACCCCAAAAATATTTGGGTAGGCTGTGCTCGTTCAACATTGTTCTGCTCATCTCTTGTATGGTTCTATTCTTCCTTTCCACCACACTGTTTTGTTGAGGGGTCCTTGGAGCTGAAAAGTTATGATGAACACCATACTTTTCACACCAAGTCCTGAATGATGAATTTTCGTACTCTCCTCCATGATCACTTCTAATTTCCTTGATGGCTAAGCTTTTCTCATTCTGTAACTTTCTGCACAACTTAGCAAACTCATTGAAAGCATCACTTTTATTTGCAAGTAGAAGGACCCAAGTATACCTAGAATAATCATCTACAATCACGAAGACATACTTGGACCCTCCTAGACTTACAACATCAATTTCACCAAATAAATCAAGATGGAGCAATTCAAGCACATTGTTAGTAGAAATAACCGGTTTTGGATTGAAAGAAGATCTATGCAACTTACCTAGCTGACATGCATCACACAATTGACCCTTTTCATATTTCAACTTGGGTAGACCTCTAACATGCTCATTCTTACTCAACTTAGATAAATGTTCTATACTAGCATGTCCTAGACGTCTATGCCACAGATTCACATCATCAAGCAAGGAAGGCATGCATACAATATCATTACTCACATTGTCAAAATCAACATAATACACATTATTTTCTCAAAAGCCAGTAATATAAAGTTTAGAAGTCCTATGAGTAATAACACATTTATCAATAGAAAAATACACATCAAAATCACTATCACATAATTGGCTAACACTTAGCAAGTTAAATTTGACACCATCAACTAGTAAAGCATTTTTAATTTTGATTGTGTTTTCCTTACCCACACAACCTTTACCTATTACTTGAGCAGATTCATTGTTGGCAAACTTTACAGATCCACTAGCTTTGTTGCTCAACTTCAAGAATAGTGAAGCATCACCAGTCATATGCCTTGAGCACCCACTATCAACCATCCACGCATTTTTCTTCATGGATGACTGACCAACCTGCAAAAGGAACATTAACAACTAGTACGAGGTACCCAAAAATTATTGGGTCCTTGGGGGTTAGTTCTCAAGGGGTTTGTTTTCACAATCCACATTGGTTTCTTACAAGCATGTATAAGGGTACCAAACTCACACAATCTACGAATAGGGCATCTATGAGAGCTATGGTTCCCTTTTTGACAATAAGTGCAAGAGAAAACAGTAGGTGTCTTACTTGAAGTGGCAGCTACAAAAATCACTTTCTTTTTCAAAACAAATGAGGTGGAATTACCTTCATACCCAATACCTCTCCTATCAACATATTCATGTTGGGAGTGAAGTATCTTGGTTAAGGTCTTTTCACCAACCTCAAACCTTTTTAAGGATTCTTTCAAAATTTCATTTTCAACCTTGATTTTTTCAAAATTTTGTTTAAGCTCAAGGTTGAAAGGTTTAGTTTTATGTAGCTCATTCTTCAACTTAGCTACCTCATTCTCAAGAGTCTCAATTTGAGTGAGCATGCTTTTGTTGCTCTTTGTCAAATTCTTAGATTTAACCAAAAGAGTTTCATGTTCATTATAAAGAGCTTCAAAAGCCTCACTCAAATCTTGACTACTACACACATCATCAAATAAGTCATCATGCTCAAGTGAATCAGAAAGACTATGCTTAGCAAGGATTACCTTAAGGGTGTTATTTGCCATAAGACAAACAACATTGGCAGCCTTCTCTTCTTCATCTGTTTCACTATCAGTGTCAAGATTGGCCCATGTAGCCTCAGGTGTGTCATTTGCCATAAGACAAACAGCATTTTCAACCTCCTCTTCATCTGTATCACCATCAGTATCTGTATTGTCCCATGTAGCCTTCATGACTTCCTTTCTTTGACCGCTTCTTTTTCTTGAGCCTTATTAGCGGCCAACACCACCTCAAATTCAAGAAGTGACCCAATCAAGTCTTCTTGAGGTAAGGTGCCAATATCTTTGGCTTCAGTGATAGCACAAGTCTTGGGAAAGAACTCACTAGTCAAGGAAGCAAGAATCTTCCCATTCAAATCTTTCGTTGAATACTTCTTCCCAAGTGCTCTCAAGTTATTCACTATCAGGTTCAATCTTTGGTGCATAACTGCAACAGTTTCACCTTCCTTCATCTTGAAAGCGTCATACTTAGAAATGAAGGTGGGAATGACTAGCCAAGGAAAGATGTCCAATTCCATGTCTTAAGCTTAAGCATAGTGACATTTACCAATCCTTAAATCTGGTAATAATAAATAATAAAGAGACAAAGCGTCTAAGGGGTTCTCCTATAAATTTTCTTTGCGTGAGATGAGACCCGGAATAGAGCCTTTTGAGGAAGGATCTTGGCAATGGGGAAAGAAGTGTAAGAACTCTAATCTTTGTATCCTTCACTTGACTCGTACCAACTTGTGTCGCTTCCAGACGGTCCCAAATTTCTTTGGCTGTCTGACATCCTTTCACCCTTCCATACTCTTCTTCACATAGAGATAGGTGAAGAATATTCATTGCTTTGGCATTGAGAGATATTTTTTCTAGCACAGACTTTCTCAGCTCACTCAAGTCAATGGCATAAATATCTTCAGTAGGTACTTCCTCAGCTTTACCAATAGCTTGAGATTTAGTAGTGTAGCGACCGAAAAATCCGAGGGAGGGATTCTTCGTAGTTTTTGAACAATGGAGTCGCCATCAATATTTATTTTTAGGAAAACATTGAAAAAAACCTTTGTTTTTGGGTTCGGGGGTCGATTAAGTGCGGGGAAGGTACTAGCACCCCGCAACATCCTAAAAAAGGTTACCTTTTAATTTAATGTGTAGAAAAAAAAATATTAGTTTAAAGAAAACATTTTAATTTACCCTTTTTATTAATTGCAAAAAAAAACGGAAAGGTAGACTTAATAAAAAATTAGTTTTTTTGCGCTTGACAGGAGTGGGCCCCCGCTCCTACGTATCTCCGGGTGCGATGGAGAAATCAAAGCTACATAGTTCTTGGGTAGAAAATATTTGTGTGTTGGTATTTTTTATTTTTTTGAAAAGTTTGCGAAACTAGAGGCCGTTCATGGTGACCAAACAGATAAATCCAGAGTGGTCACCACTAATAGCTTATTCGAAAAAGAAAGTGTTTGCAGCGCTCAAACGAGCGGGGCTCAGAGTGACCGCTGTAAATACCTGGTTTGTGATCGAGCGTTTCGTTCGAGAAAGGGCTTACTGGGAAGCGTGATCAAAAAACGGATTCGGGATTGAGAAAATTTCTTGAAGTTTAGGCGGATGTTTGCGATGATCAAACAAGTGGCCTCAGAGTGATCACCGCTACTAATCCGCTGTGAAAAAAGAAGATTAGTCCTAACGGTCAAACAAGCTAAGCTCAGAGTGACCATTAGTAACCACCTGTTTTTTGTGAGTATGGTTGTTTGAAATAAAGAAAAAAGGTTTGAAAGCATTATGGTGTGAATAAAAGCGGAATGGGTGGTAGTAAAAAAAAGGGGGCCGAATGACAGGGGTGCTGTGTTAAAAATGGGGGGTGCGAACAGTGAGACTGAATCGCTTTTGTGGACTAGGTTGTGTTTTAAAAACATGGGCTTGCAACCAAAAAGGGGGTGCTGTCTTACGAGAACGCGGGGTGCAAATAGCGTTTTGACGCTAAAAAGAAAAATGGTTGCCGGGGGTGCAAATAGCGTTTTGACGCTAAAAAGAAAAAAAAAGTTGCCGGGGGTGCAAATAGCATTTTGACGCTAAAACGGTTGCTGGGGATGCAAATAGCGTTTGGACGTAAAAAAAAGCTTGATTGATTTTTTACTTTTTTACCGTTTCATTAGCTTACCCTAAAACACATAATTCTAAAGCGCTCTTTTTTAAAACCTAGACTAATAAGCATTGGATTTGGAAAAGGTTTGCTCGCTTTTTTTTTGGAAATAATTGTCACGGTGTTGATTTTCAAAAAGGGGTGTTTTTGCTATTTTATTCGAAAATGATTATTATTGTTATTTCTTTCAAAAAGGGAATGATATTAGTAAACATTTATTTTTTGGGAATTTTTTTTTTTAAACGTTTAAAAAAAACAGCCATTAAAAAAGCAATGATATGTAAAAAAGGAAATACAGCAACAATTTACATAAAAAAACAGCAACAATTATAATAGTAAAACAACAACCAACATAATAGTAAAACAGCAATAAATAATTTGAAAGAAAGAAAAACAGCAACAATTTAAAAATAAAAAAAACAGCAACAATAATGTCTAAGAAAAAAAAATAAAACAACAACATTAAAATACAACATTTTTTTAGCAATATTTTAATTCGAAAATACACATTTTTACAGCAACGTTTTAAATAAAATAACAACCACAACTTTAAAAAAAAACAGCAATGCATAAAAAAAACAGCAACAAAAACACTTTAAAAAAAATGACAGCAACCATTTTAGATAAAAAAAAACAGCAACAAAATTAGCTAAAAAAAAACGACAGCAACAAATAAAACGAAATTACAGCAACTTTAAAAACGAAAAAAAAGCAACAAATAAAATAGAAAGAGACAACAACAAATATGTACAACAAAATTACAGCAACTTAAAAAAAAAAACAGCAATAATTAATTAAAATATTACATTGCAATACCTTAAACAAAATCCGGAAATGTTGAAGAGGAAGTTTTCTTCTTCGGATTTCTCCAATACAACAAATCTAAACTAAAGAAAAAAAATTAAATTTCGGAAGGAGAAGGAAAGAAAAAAAAAGAAACTACAGTGAACAAGTCTCACTGTTTTTTTTCTAAAAAATCTACCCCCCTTTTTTTTGCCTACGAAAACTTCTTCTTCTTCCTTTTTTGAGAACCCCTTTTTTTCGAAAAAATGCTTTCCTTCTCCTCTAAAACCCGTCCTCCTCAAAGTCATGGCCTCCCCCCTATTTATACAAAGAAAAAAAAAGCTCTTTTTTCTTTCTTCTTCGTTTTCTTCTGACTTCAACCATGCCTTGTACAGTGCTTTTTTTTTTACAGTGGCTTGACATGGTGAATAAAAGCTTATGAAGGGTATGGGTGTAGCAGAGGAGAGAATGATGGTTTTTTTTGTGTGAGAAAGGAGAGATGATGGATGTGTGAGAGTGAGAGGGGAGAGAAAAAATGAGTGTGTGAGAGGAAAAGGGGAATGGGAGCCGTAGGTATGGGGAGAGAGAGGAGGGAAGGGTTGAGTGTGAGTGGAAGAAAGAGAGAAAGGAAGGTTGAGTGTGAGAGAGGGAGAGTGAGGTCGAATGGGGAAGGGGGAAGGAGAGAGGGAGGAGGCGTGTGAGAGATGGGAAGAGTGTATGGGGAAGGTAAATGTGGGGAAGTGGGATAATGGGGAAGTGGGATAATGGGGAAGAGTGATTGTGAGTTCCAAGGAGGGAATAAGGGGGGTGGGGTCGAATATTGGCTAGGGTTTGGGGATGAATGTGGCCGAATTTTAGGGCTAGGGGGAATTGGATGTGGACATTTTTTAGGGTAAAGGGGGGTGGCCGAATTAGGGTTAGGAGAGGAGGGAAATTAGGGTTTTGGTGAGTTGGGTTATGGGTTGGATATGGGTTGGATATGGGTTAGGGTTAGGATATGGGTTAGGGTTAGGCGAATTGGGCTAGCCCTTTTTTGTTGGGTTGGGTTTTTGATGGCCCAATCTTGACTGCACCTTATATATATTTTTTTTTAACAGACCCCCCTATTTTCTCCTTTGCCTATTTTGTTTTAATACTTCTAATTATTATTTTTTCAAAGGTTAAAACCTGTAGCAAACTAAAATAAAATAAAACATGACATAAAAAAGAAAATAATTATTTTTATTAAAAATAAAATTTCTTATTTTTGGATAGGACAAAATTAGGGTATTACAAGTAGTATCTCCCTCAACAACAACACCGGGTTTAGCAATATTGATTCTCATAGGAGTGAGTGGTCCATCAACAATGATCCTCCATAAAGTGAAATCTATAGGCTGCACATGACATTTCATTCGACTACTCCAATAGTCATAGTTAGTCCCATCGAACAGGGGTGGCCTATTGAAGGACATCCCCTCTTTCATAAATGAACCCATAATAAAAAATTGCGAGATGTTAAGCTCTATATGCAATTTCTAACTACTGATACCAATTGTTGGACTATATGATAACCTTAGCGGGGGGTGAATAAGGTTATATGCTAAAAATGAAATCTTTTGATTCTCATAAAGTTAACGATGCACGTTTAAATCGAATGCGGAAAATAGGATTTAAACTATATGCAATTCCTAAGCAAGTTATAACTAGGACAGAGCCAATTACAGTGATATTGAACGCTAACCACAATAATATCAAATGTAACGATAAACAAAAATAATGAAAAGCAAAGTAAAGATAAGGGAAAGAGATACACCGTGATTTTTACGAGGTTCGGGATAAAAGCCCTACGTCCTCGGCATCCGGATTTGCAACCTTTGGACTTGATAATAACCACTATATGAGAAGAACTTCTTCAACGCCTTAAAGCAAGCAACTTCCCTATAGCTACCACACCAATCTCAATTTTCCCCAAATTGAGAACCCAAGCTCCCCGCTAAGGATTTCGCTACAATCCAATCTCCCCGATTGAATTACCCAAGAGAACTTCCCAGGATTTCACAACAACCAAGAATATATGAATACAACTGAAAACTAGGATCCAATCACTCAAGCAGTATAACCGTATTGTAGTTGAGAGAGATGAGAGATTTGGATTCAAAGATGAAGAACGTAAAATATGACTGTGAGAGTTCTGTTCTTTTCTTCTTTTGATTTGTAGGTTGTGCGTTGTTGTTTTCTTCTCTCATGAAAAACCCTAAGTCCTATTTATAGGGTTTGTAAAAAATATGACCGTTGGACTAAAATCTTACGTAAAATAGGTGAGTAGTAAATCGATTCCTTGCTTAAAATAGTGTGTATGAAAATCGATTATTTACTCAAAATATGACCGTTGATGGCTTCTAAAAAGAAAGGAATCGATTATATGCTTAAATGCATAAAGATATAAATCGATTTTGAGCCTGAAAAACTTAGTACATGAATCGATTCTTTGCTTGATCAAAAAAGGATGTAAATCAATTTTTGGCTTTATGTGTATAGGAAGGAAATCGATTTGTTACCTTTATAAACAAAGTTGGAAATCGATTTTAGGCTTTAAGAAAATAATTGGAAATCAATTTTTCTCTTTAAGGAGAGACATAAACCGATTTTCCTCTTTTAAAAAGAGAGCCATGAATCGATTCTTAGCTTTGCAAAAAATCAAGTTCACAATAAAGGAAGAAGGAAATCAATTTTCTTCTTTATGAAAGGACCTTAAAATCGATTTTCTTCTTCGCTTTGCAATGAGCTCATAATTTTGGAGAAACCATTTTCTCATGCTACGTGCCTAACCTATTTAACATGCATGCGTATATAAAAGATTTTTCCAAGCCTAGTTCAATTTTATTTTAACAAAACAGTTCTATTCTAAAAGTTCATCTCTCAACTACAGAAGTCATAAAGCTAAAGTGATAGGATCTTACACATGTCCTATCGAAAGCAAAATAACACAAAGTCTTGAACGCTTGAGTAGCTTCTCCTCCGAGCCGCTACACTTTAAAATATCCTATGATTTGATTCATGCCCTGTACTTTTGTTCAACCGTAACCATTAGTAGACAGATTGTAATTTGTTATCATACAAAACAAAGAGTGTTTGACCTTGGTTCAACAGTAATCTGAAATGTTTTAATTTTAAAATAAAAATAAAATAAAAGGGGATATAAAAGGAAAGATGAGAATCCTAATTTTCATCTTCTTCTACTATGCGCCGTTTCCGGCAGAGACTAGAGAGAGAATATACAAAAATTTTGAGGAGAGAGAGGGGTTCTCAGAGAGAAAAAAAACAAATAAGAGAGAGAGAAGGGAAAGGGAAAGAAGGGGGTTACGATGGAAATGGAGGAAAATGGGGATGATGTCACCGGATGGGGGGCGTGGTAAGGCGCCGGCAACGATGAGAGAGAAAATGAGAGGGAGACGCGAAAAGAGATAGAGGGAGAGGAGGCTATATTGCGATGGTGCTGCGACAACCACACCAGAGGGGAACAGTGGTGGCGGTGCCGGCGATGGAGATGGAGAGGTGGGGGTTCACTACGGTAGCTACGGTGAGACACGCGATGGCCACGGAGGGAGAGGGAAACGAACATTGGCCTTGTGTTCGGTGATGGTGGGTCACGACGGCAACAAGGACGGCAGCACCGTGTACGGTGGCCGGTGGTTAGTTTTTCGTCCCTTTTTATTTCAACTCCTCTACCTATTTCTGATCCTATATCTAATATTTGGTCCATCGTTGTTGTAAACTTGCTCATATTAGTTTGCTTTGGATTTCACCTCTCTCACGTTCCAATCCTATTACTAACACCCTTTATTCTATAAGGTTTTTCTTACTGTTTTTATTCTTGTCATCATAATAACATATTTTTTTGTTTTGTTTATCTATTTTCCAGAACCTATTTAACTTACAACTAGCATTCTTTATGTTATTTATGTGTTTGTTTACATTAAGAAAAAAACAAGTATTTTCACATTTTTAGATTTCTAAACTACTCTGGTAATAAACTAAAACGCAAACAGAAGTAGGAAATTGCCAACCTGGTTTACTAAAAAAACTACCCTTCCAGATCCTTGTTGCTGAAAAAATCTGTCTCTCTTTGCCTACTGCTACTGCTTATTGAATCCTTTTCTCCTCTTCAGAATTTTGAATTCAGTGTTTTTGTGATTAGGGTTCTAATGTGAACCACTAATCCTTTAGGTTCTTTCTGAATTCTTTCTCCGTGTTTGCTGTTACTATTCACTAGTATTTATAGTCCAATATGTGTGGTGTAGGTGTGGGTGCAAAGCACTGTATCAAATCTCTTGGAGACAAATTCTAAAGAGCCAAAACAAAACAGCCCAGAGATGGTGGTACTGCCGCTGCAAAAGACAGTATTGTTGGTGCCAAAAATGGGAAGGCAGCAAGGAACAAAGAGAAATAGGCTTGAGCTGGTAGCTCAAAATAATTTTCAACCACGGCAACAGTAAGGGCAGCGGTGCATGCTCCCTTGCTTTTTTAGTTTTGTTTTAATTTTTTGTACTATTTTGCTTTTATTTTTTTCCATATGTGTAACAAAGTTGACTTCTTTTGTTGTACCATTATTTCTTGTAAAAAAACTGATTATAATAATAAAAAAACATATATTCAAATCTGATTTTCTTATTATATTTTTCTATGGCAATAATAATAACAAATTAAACTAAATAACAATAATCATAATAATAATAATAAATAATTAGCACCAAGATAAACGTTCATATACGACGAGACACGAACGCGCTTCCGCGATGAGAGCAAAGATGCGTGCATAATTAACACGTGGCACAGCGAGAACAAAAATGCGTGCACGATTAGAAGCGACTCGCGTGCGAATTAAAATGGTTTGCATCAGTCTAACGAACAAAATTAGGGTATGACACTTGCCTATTGTCGCGATTAGTGTTCTTAACTGGGGTCGTTGGCTCTAGGAACCTTTTTAGGACGTGGTAGAGCTACCCTTGAAAGGTTCACTCAGTAGAAAGAATCTTAGATTTATTCCTAAGGAAACCTTTCTAGGTCCCAAAGGAGCTTCATCCCCTTGTATTCAAACAAACACTAGTACATCTTTTTTTCTATCTTTTTTCCCCATTTTCTTGAAAAAAAAACCCAAAAATCATATTTCTTTTTTTCTAGTTATTTTTTTTGGAAACATGTCTCATGCATTCTTATTTTCTTTTGCATATCATAAAAAATATAAAACATATCATTTTGCATGCATTTCAATGACCGCCGGAGAATTACAAAACTTTTTTAAGAGTGGTGGATGAAAGTAAAAAATCATTTAAAAGTCAGACCACCAAAATCATATTTTAATAAAAACCTTACAATTCCCCGACACGATGAATAAAACCATATATTCGCATTTCACCGACATTCATTCATTCACTCAGTCATATTTTGAAGCGTCATTATTATGGATTACATTTCAAAAAAACATAACATTCATACATCGTTTCACGCATGTTGTAATCCTAGTTCAAAGGCATCATTCTTAATAAAAAAAAATCATCTCTTTATAATTGTATCATTCATCATCCAATAAATCAAAAATAAGAGTCTGCATACATGTTGCACTACCTCTTGAGAAAAATTGCATTAGGAGCAAACAATTATTTCTTCATGCATTTGCATTTTTCATACATATTCATCATCATGGGCATTACATTTTGCCAGAAAATAAGAAATCACCATGCATTCATAATAGAATATAACCATTATTTTCGTATACATCCCATTATCATCATACCAACATGCATACATCATCTGGAAAAAGAAAAAAACAGAAGGTACTATATTTTTGTTCAAATTGCATCATTCTGCATATCCATATAGAAAAATATATATATCGCCTTGATATTATAAAAAAAAAGTTATGTTCATTACTCCTCTTCATGCATCATAAAAAATAAAAAATAAAAAGAAAAGTTCTTCATTCCTAACTACCTCAAATGCATTAGTCATCAAGCATGCATCATTTTCAAATAAAAGAGAAAAAAAAAGAAAAATAGTGTCACTTTCTTGCATCATTCATCATCCAAAGATATATAGCATGCTGCATTGCCTCCGAAAAATCATTTTGGATAGTCAATCTTTTCAAGTGATCATTCATTCACACATTTCATGCATCAGCATCATGCATATGCGACGTCATTCGTTCATTCATGCATGGCATTTTTTTTATTTTAAAAAAAAAGAATAGAAAAAACATGAGCACAATTTTAATTTTTTTTTTGATAAATATATGAATATCTCATTTAGCATGCATTTCCATTCATTCGTAATCATTCACAAAAATCATCATCAAATAGTGTAGGCATCTCATCATTTGCAACATCATGAAAGACATTTAAAAAAAACATAGCATCCATACATCACTTCACTCATCCTAATAAAAGACTGTTATTTCATCGATCATCCATACGTCATTTCATTCATACATCATTTGTCCATGCATCAATTCAAAAAATACTGTCATTTCTCTTGCATCATTCATCATCCAAATAATGTATTCTAGCCATCATTTTGCACCAATTACATGTTGAATTGTCTATAAAAAACAAAAAAACATCTTGGATAGTTAACATTTCCAAGTGATCATTTATTCACGCATTTCATGCATTTGTATTTGCATTTGCATTTTCATCATGCATATACATTATCATGTGTTCATCCATACATAAAAAAAACATGTGCATACTTTTTCAAAAAATTGATGAGAGATGGGGCGAAATTGATTATTCTTCTTTGGAAATGTTTAGATTTACAAAACAAGATCGAACTTAGTTGCAAATTCAAGGTGTTTCAAGACACTCAATTTTCAAAAAATTTGCAGCTCGTCCACAATTTTCGTCAGCAAACGATGCATTTCATCCGTCCGATGATAAATGATCCAAATGGTCCATTTTGTTAACTAATGTGTTATCAAAAATTCCTTCTATCGTGTCTCTAACTATGTTAACTTTCTGTGAAGCATTCGTATAATGAACTTGTATGCAACGTGCATTTACTCTTGCTTGAGTCAGTTAGTGTCCACATCTTTCCATCCTATCATCATCCATCATTGTTCATGTCCAGTCCCACCCTGACCATCCCATAAGGTGCATATTCTCCACACAAGTACTTAGTTGACTATTTGGTTTTGTTCCCAATGATGAAATTTCACAAGCTAACACCTTGGACCCCCATGCTGGGGCAAATTTGTGATCGCTAGATATCTTGTCAACATTGTAATCTCCTGGTGCAAGTCCTTTTAAAAAAAATCAAAAAAAAACCTGTTAGGTTGAAAACTCGCAAGAGCAGCTTAAACAAAAGTTAGGGCATATAAAAAGAAATAAAGAAAAAGAGCAGATGTATAAAAATAAATATTTTTTTTGTCCTTGAGTTAATTTTTGAGAAAAACAAGCAATCATAATTTGAAATGAAGTTAGGTCATCTTCCTTTACTACCCCTCTGAGCCAAAAAAAATCAAAAAAATATTTCAGTCACCCTAGACAACGATCAATTCCACATCAAAAATGGTGAATTACTTTTATCAGCTCACTCTACTCAAAAGAAAGAGAAAGAAAAATCACACACAAAAAAAGTGAAATTCAAAAAAGGAGGATCGAAAAATCCTGAGAAAAAAAAAGCAAAAGCAGTTGAAAGTGTGAGCTGATACATCATACCATCGAACACATAAGATATTCTTGTCTGAATAAACCCCCAAACACCTCCTTGTGCCAAATTAATTATCATTTCTATCACAAAACTCAAACCATTGCTCTCGAACACTTCTTTGGGCCTACTTATTCTTTCTTTCATTAAAGGTCCCTATCTCAATAAACCATCAAACACCTCTTTGAGCCTATTTATCCTATACTCCACATTACCCCTAACCATTGGCCACATTATAAATCATTTCTTTCATAAACCCCTAACCATTGGCCACATTATAAAACCTTTATTTCATAAACCCCTAACTATTAGCCACATTACAACCCTAACAAGTCCATTCTGATCAATGACTGACTGCTTTCGTTTTCTCAAAGTTTTAATTTTAGGACAAGTAAGTTTATTTATTTACAATATATTTGCTTAAAAAAATAATAAAAAAAAAACTCAAAAGGCTTGCACTCCAAGATTCATTCAAGTTACACTGATATCAAGACAAGATTTAGTGATCACCAAGTTGAAATTTTCATCGTATCAAAACCCAGGACTATCATAGTCTGTGGGAGTCACCTTAAAAGAACCAAAAGTTTAGACTAGGACCAACACCTAGATCCCAAAGTGGGGCAGTCCCTTCACCTTTCATGCTTCTCGAACTTGGGGAAATTTTTCAGCGTCCATCCCATTTATATACCACATCCAATCCATATAGCCATACGACCAATTCCAAAAACCCATGACCCTAACTCAGTCACCTTTCACAACCCCACTAAAAGCAACCATTTGAAATACCATTCCAAAGTGGGGCAATCCCGTCGCCATTCACTCCACCTAAAATCGGGGAAATTTGCCCTACACCCATCTCATCCATTTGTCATATTCACATCCATAAGACCATACCAGGGCAATTTCTCAACCCACCATCCTAAACGCAGTCTTTCACAAACCCTAGTCATGGCAACCTTATCCTTGTCATAGTTGGGGCAACACCAAATACTATGGGTTGAGACAAAATCTTTTGCCTGCCACCCTTCATTCCAAAGTCATGGCATTCCCAAATCATAATTTCCTCTACACCCCTTATCGTTGTCATCACTAGATAGGGGCAGACTATTCGATCACCTTCACCGGTAGTCTAAATCGGGGCAGTTCCACATTTCTTGAGTTGGAAAAATCTGCCTTTCATGACTTTGGTAAAAACCTACCATTCATCCCCTCACGTGTCATATATGTCATACCAAGTGAACTGACTCATTCATCTGTATTTGCACTACTCTACATGTTTATTAAACAATGTTTCAAAGAGAGAGAACACAAGTTAATAATGTGAAGTCGAAAACTCACTCAGTTAACTTTGTGGTCCTAAAAATCAATCATCATGGGACACCATCATAGGAGAGCAAAATAAGCGAGTCTGCAAATACGGTCAAATAGTTTTGCACATCAGTGTCTGTGACTAACAACCTTGAGATTGCCATGTCTGAGTTCAAACCTCTTTCCAAGGAATGATTATTTCAAAACATTCACTTCTCTGCTTCTCGCATCATTTTTTTTTTCTCATCTCAAAAAAATGCAAGAACACATCATCAAATAAATCATTGCATAAACCATCCCATCGTGCAACCATGCATCTACCATAGCACTTGCATCTAAGCAGTACATTTGCATTCGCATGTTATCTGCATTCGCATACACAACTTATTAATTTTTGTTTCCGACCAGCTCCAACATCCACAATTCACGGGCTTTTGTAGTTCATTTGCTTTCACCTTGCACATTCATCACATTACATGCATGCACACATATAACACTTTTTAATTCGATAGACGTGCCAAGTGCCGATCTCATCATTGCCAAAAAAGCTTTCTACATCACTAATCATATCATTTACCATGCATTCATGTGTTTCCTTTTATTCACCAGAGCATTTGCATATAATCATTACAATCGCATTCATATCTTATCTGTATCCACATACACTGTTTGTCAACTTTCATATTCCATCAACTTCAAACACCCATTATCTGCCACATTTCATTCACCACCCCAGCAAACACCTATCATTGCACATGCTTACATTGCATGAACGCATACACCATTCATTGCATTGTTAGACTTGCCAAATATAGATGGTTTTTCCCTTATCTCGTAAATGCATTTATTAGGTATGTTCAGGGCAAACACACTAAGTATCGATCCCCATATATTGTTCCCTCGAAATCAACGCTTCAAGCGTTGATCTCATATCACATTTCAGACCACCAAGCTGATCCTTCAGACCCCCAGTGGTCCTTCAGAGCCCTAGCGCTCCTTCATCCAACAATGGTCCATCAATCCAGATCGCACATCGCGTTATCGAGCAACCGACGGATCATCCGACCCCAGGTCCTTCAGACTAGCTGTGTCAGCCTAAGGCATAGTGGACGTCCTTCGTGGTCAACATATCAGTTCTAGACCTGATCTTGACCCTAATGGCCGCTCAAAAAAGTCTACCCCCAAGCAGACCGTTTTACTAGTACCGTTGCTAGTTGGCGCTCCATCAGACCATCTTGGTCCTTCAAGGCCCAGGCAGCCCCTCAGACCCCGTCGGTCCTTCAGTTTAACTCCAATCAATGCGCCAAGCATCAATTGCGAATTAGACCTTCAGATCCCCAGTGATCCCTATTTACCGTGTTTTAAGACAAAATTAGTGTTCTTTATCTTTATTTCTATTTTACTTTGAAAATTAGAAGAAAAAAACCTTCAAATTTTCGAGCAAAATATAAATAAATAGGGGAAGCTGTTGTACCTTAATTTTGTCTGATATATTAATGCAAGTTGTTTTAATTATCTATTCCTTTTTCTAAAGGAATAAAGATTAATTATCCAATCTGCAAATGAGTTTGTTAAAATAATAATAATAATAATAATAATTTTGGGAACACTTAAGTTTAATGGGTATTTTCTCGTTTTCAAAAGATCCCAAAAATATGTTCCGTTGTGCACGTGCACTATTTTTAATCGCATACGCGCGTTAGTTTTGATGATCTTGCACCGTTGTGTACGCATATTATTTCTAACCGCATACACGCGTTATTTCTAATCGTGCTCGTATTTTATTCTCGCTGTACACACGTGTCACTTCTCGTCGTGTACGCGTGTTTATTTTGGCGCTCGTTAATAATAGTTCTCTCCTCTCTCTCTCTTAACCAAAAAAGAAATAAAATCAAAATCAAATGATCTAATTGGGATAGTCAAAGCTGAAGCTGTCCAGTTTTTTTATATATTATAATCAAAGGTTACAATTTTGGTTAGATAAAAAACAAGAAGAGAGGGTACAAAATTTAATTAAAAAAACAAAAATAGGGCAGTGCGCATGGAGCAACATGTGGTGTTGTTGAGACATTATTTTGAGAATGAAGCCAATATCTCTTTTTTCTTGTCTTTTGCTTTTTACCAATTTAGCTCCAACCAAGCCTTGTCTCCCACAGCTGTCTTCCAATGCCTCTGCTCCACTAGAGCACCTCTGCTACATTTTATGATTGTAGAATTAGGACAAAAGACCCTTCCTCATCCTCCTTTGTTTCTTTCCCATTTTTGCTTGAGCAGAATTGCTTTTGCAGGCACTACCCTGTACCCCCTGCAAACGGTTGTTGCTGGTCTCCAATACCACACCTCTATCCCTCTATAACAAACACAGAAAAACAGTTTTCAAAAGGGTATATAAGGAGGGGAAAATCGATCAGAAGGGGGGATCAGTGAGAAAAAATTGAGAAGAGAAACACAGAAAAATAGAAAGGAAAGAGGAGGAACATCTCTACGGGCACCATCTTCCCACGGCGGTGCTCCACCCCATCACCGGCGCACCGCCGGGAACCACCGTAACTCTCCTCCTCACTCCACCATCGCACACCACCTCCGTCACCTTCGGTCTCTCTCCCTCACCACCGTCAAATCCACAAACCACCACCACCAAGCACCCACCACTATTCCTAATATAACCACCACCAACAACCACCACCGTGGCCAACCCCTCAACCTCCGTCACCACCCACGTTTTCCTCAAACACCACCTCACTGACCGCCATCTCACCAACAGCCACTAAATTCTCCCCCTCACTCTCGCACCACCACCACAACAACCCAACCACCACATCTCGCCGTAAACCATCGTCAAAACCATTACCACTTAAACAACAACCACCGTCAGCCACCCCCACCGAACATCCTCTCTCACGGCCACCATGAAACACCTAAACAACCACCCCACAAAACAACCACCGTCCCCCTCTCTCTCTCTCCTTCCTTCTCTCTTTTTCTCTCTTTTCGAAAATTCCTCTCTCTCCTCCAAGCAGAAACGGCGCTGTGGGTGAGATGAAAAGATTAGGGTTTCATTTCAGTTTTTTCAAGCTGCCTTTTATATGCCTTCTTATTTCTATTTTTATTTATTTTAAATTTTTAGATCAGATTACTGTTTACACTTATTGTTTTCAGTTATACACCCTTCCATTAAAAGCCCTGTTTTCGCAGGTCCTAGGTCCATAGAATGAGAACATGGACTCTGTTAGTTACACCTCCAATTTTAATCATACAGTACCCCACTGCCAACTGCACCTCTTTTATTACTGTTTTACAACCTACATTGTTTTCTTTTAATTATTTCTCCTCACTTATTTTTACTATTCATCAAAAATCTTTTTACCAAAAATAACAATAAATAAAAAAAACATTCAACACACAAATATTTTCTATCCCAAGAACTATGTAGCCTTTGATTCTCTACCCAGAGATACGTAGGAGCAGATGGGGGCCCACATCTGTCAAGTGCATTAATAAAAAACCCTTTTTTTAGTCTTTTCTAAACGTTTTCTTTCTTAGTTTTCAATAAAAATACAAAAACATTTATTTTCGTTAAGTCTTTTTCAATTCATTATAATAATAAAAGGGAAATAATTATTTTTAAAACTTAATATAGTTTTGCACAATTAATTAGAGGTAACTTTTTTCGAAAGGATGCTGTGGGATGCTAATACCTTCCCCACGCATAATCGACTCCCAAACCCAAAATCTGGTTTTAAAGACCATTTTCGTTTTCAAAGGGATTTTTCAATGTTTTCCCTAATAATTAAACATTGATGGCGACTTCATTGAACGCGAGAGATCCTCCAGATTTTTCGGTCGCTACACTCTATAACCCATTCAAAATTCCTATAAAGCCCCATCCAATCATATCATTGTATTCGTAGTTATTTGTGATAGTGTTCGAGCACTTGTCGGGGTTACCAGAGCGAATATTACGTTCATGTTATATTTCAGGTGGGGGCAAAATATCGTATTCGTCGGGAATATTACCAGATGCAATCTCTCAAGGTCGGTTTTAATTTAAATATATGTAGAGTTACCCAAGCTCTTCGGAGTTAAGGTTAAGTGAAGTTTAGGCCGTCGGGGACCGGTTAACGCATAGGATACTTCTATATTATTTGATTGAGTGATTGAGTGATTGATTGATTTTTTCATTGCTTTGATTGTTTATATGTTATGAAATGCTTATGTGCTCTTCTTGATTATTTATTGAATTGCTGAAATTATTGATATAGCTATATTGAGAAGCATGACTTTATTTCATAATTAATAGTAATAAAGTTAAGATTTCATAATGAACCTAGGTGTGTAAATAAGTGTGATAAGAAGACTAAGTTAAGATTGTGTAATCAACTGGTACAAAAACTGATTATCGGTGGATCGAAAAGGGCTACCTACGGAGGAGCTGACCGTAAGACCGAGTTAAGCGTCGTAGCGTGCAGCCGTCGAGGTGTCGTTTCTTAGAGAATCATATAGATTGCATATGTGTTGTAAGTCCACAGTCGTGTGTATGGGCACACGAGGTGAAGTACTGAACCAGATCCTTAGTAGGACATATCTATATTGGTGGGGGTAATATTAGGTTTAGATTACTTGGACCAGTTTGGTGGGGAACGACTTATAACACTCGGACTCCATTGTGACAACCGAGTAGGCGTCGCCGAAGTATAGTAGGGGCGTTAGTGGCATTAGGATATGGCCAGAGTCAGCATATAGTATTGACACATGTTCATAAACAGAGTCATAAACATAAGATATTAATAAAGGATATAAGGTAAGAAATAATTTGATTTGATATGTTTGTGACATGTTTAAGTTAATCTTTACCTTATCTTCCCATTTTTCTGACGTATACATGTATCTTAGCCCTATGTGTTTTTCTTTTGTATATTTCTTTGTATCGCTTAGATCCAGTCGAGAATCCAGTTGGAGCAGATGGTGATGGTTTTCCTTCCACGCGGGCAATGAAGGCATCAAGGATGTCGATGCAATATGACAAAGGAGTCAGGTGTCTCATTGAGAGAACCTGTGTTTTGTTTTAGCCAGTGTGTCAGTCATTCGAGTCTCGCTAGTTATTTATTTGACCGGCCTTATTTTATATTCTTGTGTTCCGCTGTTTTGTAAAACTCTGATATATGTTTGAATGGTTTTAGCATAACCAAGTCTTTTTGTAAAACCTCTTAAAATTTTGTTTTTTCTATGTGATGCATGTTAGATTATATCTATCTCTTAAGTTTTTAATTTATTCATTTTTAAGATTAAGACATTAAGTGTCAAGGGTTACTATGATGAGGACGAGGGTCGTCTCAAATTCAAACTCACTCTTGAACCAGATTTCTCTTGATAACTAAGAGAGATATTTATCATTCAAAATATTTTATAAAATAAAAATTAATTTATCAGATTAATCATTTTAAAGTAAGGCTTAGAATTTTTTAAAAAAACTAATATTGAAAATTTAAAGTATTTTGCAAGGCAAAATCGGTTTTTAAAATCATAAAACAGGTTTTGAAGGGAAAAAAACGGTTTTAAAATACGAGAACCGATTTTGAAATCAAAAATCGTATGTCCAAAGCCGGTTCCTAAACCTAAAATTGGTTCGAAAATCCAAAACCATGTATAAAAATTGGTTATGGAAATAACCGATTTTGCAAAACAAAAAGCAATTGTACTAGTTGGTTTCTGAAACCGATTATATAAAATACATTTGATATGGTTATGGTTGTTCGAAAACCCAAAACTGTTTATAACAACTAGTTATGGAGAACCGATTTAATAACCGGTTTTGCAAAACAAAAACAGGTTGTACTAGTTGGTTTTTGAAACCAGTTATAGAAAACAGATTTGATATAGTTATGGTTATTATCCAACCATGTGCACCCCTAGCTGCACCCTTCTCTTTGACTATTGACGAAAAGCATGCAAGGGTGTTTGATATACACGGTCGTCAATTTATTGACGAGAGGCCACGTTCAATAAGGGAGGAAGAGGGAGTGGAGGTGAGGGCACCATGACTGGGTGACGAAAAGGGGGTGAGATATGAGTAAGGAGGAAATAGGAAGGTGATCGGAAAGAAGGTGAGGTTAGGCATTGAACCGTACCTCTCTGTCCCGGGAGATGGGTCGATCTGATATCTGGTCGTACTTGGTTGTGTGCAAGTCGGGAGCAGAGCTCAGCCCGGGTTGTACTTGTAATGACACTCTGACGCCCAAGTCATTGGGGTAATGGTCAAAGCAGAAGTAATTAATGGGTGAATAGTATACCTGTCAGTGGGGCTTGACCCCTATTTATAGTGTCTGACAACGCTGATTAACCGTTGGATGGTGCGACTTGATCTCAGCCGTTGATCTTGCTTGGTGTGAGCGTAGATCACCGTTCGCTGATGGATTGGGCCGATTCGCGGCCCACTAGCTGGATTGGGAGTTCGACCCGGTCCAGAACAGTGATAAGTGGAGGGATAATTTTCTCATTTCACTTGTGGATGGGGAGGTGAAAATGTAGAGGGGAGGGGTGTTTATAAAATCCCTATCATTTGATCAAAATAAATAAATAAATAAAATCCTTATCATATTTACGAGGCTATCCTTACACCTTATAGAAGAATCTAAAATTCATTCCTGAACCCCCGAAATTACTTACAGCACCGGACCCTTTTGTCCCCTTAAATTAAAACTAAAACCCTAGTTCACTTCGGTGTTCCAGCTAAACCCCGCAGTGCCGCCGTGTCTGTCATCCACTTCCATCTCTCAGCCTCAGTCTCAGTCCCGGCCATGTCTCTATCTCAGTCTCAATCCGAAACCAAAAAGAAGAAACACCGCAACAAAAATGAAGAACCAGAAGAATCAACAGAGCAAAAAAACAACAAAGAAGACTTCATGATCAAACCGTCAAACATAACACCAACCATCGACACTTCAAATTGGCCAATCCTCCTCAAAAACTACGACCGTCTCAACGTCCGTACCGGCCACTACACTCCACTCCCCGCCGGTTACTCACCTCTCAAACGTCCACTCATCGATTACCTCAAATACGGTGTCCTCAATCTCGACAAACCAGCTAATCCATCTTCCCATGAAGTTGTCGCTTGGATTAAACGGATCCTCCGTGTCGAAAAAACCGGTCACAGCGGTACTCTCGATCCTAAAGTCACCGGAAACCTAATTGTCTGTATTGACAGAGCCACTCGTCTTGTTAAATCTCAACAGGGCGCTGGAAAGGAGTACGTATGTATTGCCCGTCTTCATTCTGCTGTCCCCGACGTCGCGAAAGTCGCTCGTGCTCTTGAATCTCTCACCGGCGCTGTCTTTCAACGTCCACCTTTGATTTCTGCGGTAAAACGTCAACTAAGGATAAGAACTATTTATGAAAGTAAGCTTCTTGAATATGATGCTGATAAACATTTAGTTGTTTTTTGGATTTCTTGTGAGGCTGGTACTTATGTTAGAACTATGTGTGTTCATTTGGGTTTAGTTCTTGGTGTGGGTGGGCATATGCAAGAACTTAGGAGGGTTAGATCTGGGATTATGGGTGAGAAAGATAATATGGTTTCTATGCATGATGTTATGGATGCTCAGTGGGTTTATGATAATTATCGTGATGAGACTTATTTGAGAAGGGTTGTCATGCCTTTGGAAGTTCTTTTGACTAGTTATAAGAGATTGGTTGTTAAGGATTCTGCTGTTAATGCTATTTGTTATGGTGCTAAGTTGATGATTCCTGGGTTGCTTAGGTTTGAGAATGATATTGAGGTTGGTGAGGAAGTTGTGCTTATGACTACTAAAGGTGAAGCTATTGCTCTTGGGATTGCTGAGATGACTACTGCTGTTATGGCTACTTGTGATCATGGTGTCGTTGCTAAGATTAAGAGGGTTGTTATGGATCGGGATACTTATCCGAGGAAATGGGGTTTGGGTCCTAGGGCTTCTATGAAGAAGAAGTTGATTGCTCAAGGGAAGCTTGATAAGCATGGGAAACCAAATGAGAGTACTCCTCAAGAGTGGATGAGGAATGTGGTTTTGCCTGCTGGTGGGGATAGTGTGATTGCTAGTATGGCTGCTGCTCCTGAAACTGAAGGCGTGAAGGAGGTTACTGGAGAAGAGGGTGAGAAGAAGGTTAAGAAGGATGGCGATGGGGAAGGACGTAAAAGAAAGAAACATGAAACTGCTGATAGTCCTGCTGTTCCAGCTAAAAAGGGGAAAGTTGAAGAGGTTGATGTGGAGGTTGATGCTGCGAAGAAAGAGAAGAAGAAGAAGAAGAAAAAGAAGGATAAAGAGAATGGAGACGCTGCAGCTTCAGATGAGGAGAAATCTGAAAAGAAGAAGAAAAAGAAGAAGGATAAGGAGAATGGAGATGCTGCATCTTCTGATGAGGAGAAAGTTGAAAAGGAGAAGAAAAAGAAGCATAAGGAAAAAGCTGAAGATGGTTCGCCTGATGTGGACAAGTCCGAGAAGAAAAAGAAGAAGAAGAAAGATAAAGATACCGAAGATAATGCCACAGACATTAGTAACGGAAAGGATAGTGAAAAGAAGCACAAGAAAAAGAAAAACAAAGATGCTGACGAAGAATAGATGAAGGCATAGTTTTGTGTTTTTGTTAAACGGATTAGACATGTAATGCTATTTCTTCTTCATTTGTAATTTCACTTTATTTAGTATGTTGTTTTTTCTTCTAAGTTTTGGTAATTTCTCTGGTGCTTTTGCTCAGCCCACCACACAAGTATCACGCATTTGGATGCGTGTAGTATGCATTGTCTTGTGAAAGACATTTTCTTAAGACTGTTATAGTAGTTTTAATGAAAGATTGTATTAGCTACTTGGTGGAAGCGTATAAAATCACTACCCTTTTCCAGCAATTTTAGCTTCTTATGCTGTTTAAGAACTATAGTCACTGACTATTAGCAATCGTTATCGATCCTCATTGAAGACCTTGACAGCTCTACAGGTATGAAGCCTACCCGAATGTCTACCCGAACCAGGTGGATTCATCAATCCATGACCAGTGATACTGGGCTGCTGGCATTACACAGACTCAGGCATGGTTTCTGTATTTATGCTTATTTGTGAATGAATGGATTACATAATTCGTAATTTGTATGGTGAAGTTTTTTAGGTGGCTCTCCATTACATATTGACTAGGTTGATCCTATTTTCATAAGTCATCCCCAGGAAGCTGTTGATCGCCTCGAGGAAATTAAAAATCAATTGAGGCAAAGATGTCTTTAGTTATTATTTCTATTTTTCCTATTGGTTTTTAGAATTATGCATATACTAGCCATATTTTGGCTGCCAATGGGAATGGATAGAATCATTAAACAGAATTACTTGAGCTCTAGCTCAAGTGGGCTACCAACTACCAAGTCCTTTAATAGATTACTTTTGTCACATATACCAAGTCCTTTTTTAATCACTGTTTATTCAAACGTTAACATTATGGTATAATTTTCTCTCAAGTGTTTATGTATAATGTATAATTCTTGTGTACTACATTGGTGATCTCACACCTGTTGTGATCCCTACATCAAGTTCTGTGAATGAATAGATCCAGATCGAGCTTGATAAGTTGATGGTGCATGTTTCAAAAACTTTTTGATCCCATCATATGTGTATCAGTGTATGGGTATATCCTATCAATATACTAATCAATATAAATGACTCCCTTTCCCAGCGCAGTAGGATCTAAAAAACATCCTTGAATTGTCAAAAAGACTAAACAGAAAGTCAAAGATATCTAGAGAGAAAAACCTTCACTGAATAAGTCTAGGTACCTCATGCCTATGCCAATTGCAGATATGAAAAATCACGGTATCTAATATCTCTGCAAGACATGCATTAATAATGTGTGTCAAGCTCATGTCTGCAGCTTATGTTGTGTTTGGTTTGGTAGTTTTAAGGTAACAAACTTCTCTGTTTCATGAAAGCTGCAGTGTTGGATGTGTGATGTCACTCTCAGAATTACATCAGGTACTGAATCTCCTGCTCCTGCTCTAGAATGTCTTAATGACTCAAAGATTGTCGAGCCCATCCCTAACATCATAAAATCAGGTACTAAAATCTCCTAGTGTCATAGAGAATTGTCATTTTCTGAAGGTATATATTTACTTGTTTTTTGTACAACATATAGTGGTATAGCAATTTTCTGTTTGTTTATGATTGCTGGTTTATCAGGTTATTCGCTAAACATTTGAACTTGTGAGGAAAACGAATTACCATGCTAATTGTTATCAAAACTTTTTTACCAATTAATCTGTCTACTTCAAATCCAAAAATGTACTACATCCATCATTTGCAGGAGGTTAAAGATGCTCAGAAGATTAGAATGTCTGTAATAGATTGCTTTCAGAAGGCTTTTTCCATCTCTAAGGGTCCATTTGATTTGCAAATGGCTAAATAGTAAATACTGGACAGAATTTTTGAATAGAATGAGTTCATCTCTTATTATTAATCCTAGATGCATTTGCATCCTATTGGGCGGCCACTTTGGCATGCATGCAATGCTTTACGTAGGGAAGATCCATGCAAATTCCTACGTAGTTTCTTCAACAATTTTGAGTAGTAGGTACCTACTATGTGAAAATGCTCCAATATGTTAACTTGTTTATAGCTCACTGTTTCACTAAATAGAGGTCTGTTGCCTATGTTAACTTGTTTATAGCTCACTGTTTCACTAAATCAGATTTATGCATCTGATTCTCAACTTTGATTTTGTTTTCCCTATTTATTTATTTATTTCCAAGATCAAGAAAAATTGTTCTCTGACAGGTTCTTACCTCTATTTTTCCTTTTTTGGCTGCATCGATCATATCTGTGGTGATGGTGGTAGTTGTTTGAGAAAATGGAGAACCACCTTGCATCTGCAGGTTCTGTTATACTTCATTTCGATATTTCTTCTCTCTATTTCCTGGGTTTTCACTATTTTTTTACACTTTCTATTTTGATAGGGAAGATGTTGGAGGAATTTTTTGTTGGGTTTGGGAAAAGAGCTGAAAAAAGCAACGATGAGAGTGCATTGGCTCCAAATCTTCCTAAGGTTATAACTTATGGTTAATTTCTTATTGGCAGAATAGCACTTTTGGTCCTTTATGTTTGCTCCAGATTTCACTTTGGTCCTTTATCTTTTTTTTGGTCCGTTTTGGTCCCTCATGTTTCATTTTCGTTTCATTTTGGTCCCTCACGTATTATTATATTCAATTAAAACATTAAAAACATTAAAACAATTAAAATAATTAAAACAATTACAAAAATAAAACATAAAACCCTCCCCCCACCGTCCACCACCACCCACCACCACCCCCCACCGTCAACCACCACCCACCACCAGATCTGTCTCTCTCTCTCACCGTGAACCCCTCCCCCCTCCCCCCTCCCCCACCGTGAACCCCTCCCCCTCCCCCCCACCGCTGCGCACCCCCTCTCTCCCCTTTCTCACGGTTATGGAGTTCTCCCACGAGGTAGGGCCTGTAATTGTTCAAATTGACGCCATAATCGAACTCAGGGAGAAATTTCGAGTTGAAAGGTGGAGTTTGGGGTCCAATCGCAGAGAGAGGAGTGAGAACGTGTGAGAGGAAGAAGACGGGTCGGGTCGGGTCGTGGAGAGGAAGAAGATGGGTCGTGGGAGAGGGGGGAGGGGGTACGGTGGGGGAGGGGGGTACGCAGCGGTGGGGGGTGGGGGGAGGGGGTGCGCAGCGCTGGGGGGTGGGGGAGGGGGTGCGCAACGCTGGGGGGTGGGGGGAGGGGGGGAACGGTGGGGGAGGGGGTGCGCAGCGCTGGGGGTGGGGGGAGGGGGGGAACAGTGGGGGGGGGGGAATGGTGGGGGAGGGGGTGCGCAGCGCTGGGGGTGGGGAGAGGGGGAACGGTGGGGGAGGGGGGTGCGCAGCGCAGCGGTGGGGGGAGGGGGGGACAGTGGGGGGAGGGGTGGACGGTGGGGGGAGGTGGTGGGTGGTGGTTGACGGTGGTGGGTGGTGGTGGGTGGTGGTGGACGGTGGGGGATGGGTTTATGTTTTATTTTTGTAATTGTTTTAATTATTTTAATTGTTTTAATGTTTTTAATGTTTTAATTGAATATAATAATACGTGAGGGACCAAAATGAAACGAAAATGAAACATAAAGGACCAAAACGGACCAAAAAAAAGATAAAGGACCAAAGTGAAATCTGGAGCAAACATAAAGGACCAAAAGTGCTATTCTGCCTTTCTTATTCTATTATGATTGAGATGGGTGTGCTGGTCAAATCCTCCAATTTTCTTAAATAATTCTTTTGATTATTTGGTTTGTTTAGTGTGTTTAAAGTGTTGTGGTTGTTGTGATCTCAACGAAAATATTGGTCTCCAATTCAAAATAAAATATACTAATAAATAAACAGAAGCTTCAAGGCAATCAAATAAAATAGGGAAAGTTTTATGCTAAGGAAAATCGTAATGAAGTTGGATTTGTCAAATCTGGATAGAAAATCTTATGATGTAGTAATACTTTTTCTGAAAGATGTAGCAATTCTTTTATTTGTCTTTTTTCCCCACTAATCTGCTATCATTTTGTTTTTCAAGTTTGACCTTTCTTTAATTAATTCGGGCAAATATTTGATATCATTTTAATTTGCTCACGGGTATGGTGCAGTGCAGAGACATAATTGAAAGGGTATGGTAGTAACAGGACAATCTTTGGCAGCTCTGTGATTTTACTGTTTGTTGTTTCATTATCTGCCTTTGGTTTATGCTAGATTTGTCTGCCAAGGTCTGTAACAGATTTGCAGAGCCATTTCCTTGATCAACTGCATAGATGTTTAATTCTCAAAGGATTATTGCTTCAGGTAATGGCTGATTCCCTTTTCAATGTGAGTTTTATATATCTTTCTGTTCCTAATTTAGATATTTAAAACAATTATTTGGCTCCTAATATATCTTTTAGCTCCTAAATAATTTGTTCATAAGCTTGGAATCATTTCTGTTTCAGAAATGTATTCATAGTGCGTTGAAGATTGTGAACTTCTCACTCATGATAGTTCACCAGCATTCATATCTCTAACTATTATAGTAGATCTTTGAGATAACATATGATAAAAATACATATTAAAGGCTTATTTTGACACTTGGGGTATTTATGGTTTAGACATTCTTTGATCATGACCAAAGATTATAATGGTTGAAGTTCTCTTTTAATTTGTTCTGGTCTTTTTAGGCTAAATTTCACATCTGTGTTTTCTTTCATCATGAACTATAATGTTAAGTGAATTTATATTTGAACATCATTGATATGAAGAAAATGGCTTGATGCTTATATGAAGTAAATATCAATTCTTACTTATTAAACAAAATGATGTGCCACCCTTACATTACCTTAGTTACACTTGGAACATGTTATGTTGCAATCACAATTCTGATTTAGCACGTGAAGATGCTCAAGTTTCTTGTCATGCAAATTTGAGCTTTGATGGCTTTGTGACATTAAATCAACCCACTTATCTCTTCTTTCATTTATGACTGTTTTATGAGTATTATGAGTATGTTACTTCTTTTAATTTGTATTCGATACTTGGAAATGGTTAATGATTTTTAGCATTGTTTTTTAGGTTGTCACCTGCATCAACCATGAAATTAAGGAAATGAATGACAACCTAGGTACTGATTAGAATTGGGAAGTTTAACATTCTTAAGAGTTGAGACATTTGATTTGTCATCTATGACTAAAGCCATGGTTATGAATTTGTCTTTGTTTAGAGGCTGCATTGCTGACACAAGTATAGATAACAACATATTCAAAAGGTCAAGTTATTGCTGCCTATAGAGTTCCTTGATTCACATTTTATATATCACATATTCTGAGTTCCTCTTTAATTATAGAGCAGATCTTATATTGTTATTAATGGAAAGAGAAGAGCTGAATGGAAATTATACTTGCAGAGCATTACTCTTGAAAGAGAAGCGAAGGTAGATAACAACTCTTAGAATGTGAGTTGGGCCTAACTCAACTCTACAAAACCGGCTTGTAAGGTGGGGGATGCCTCCCACTTATATACTCTTTTTCAAACCATACCACATCAGATGTGGGACTCTTAACGCACCCCCCACACACCCAAGACTAGACAACTGGAGTGTGACTCGAGTGGCCCGATAGCGGGTGACCCAACGGATCTTGGATTGACTTTGATACCATCTTAGAATGTGGTTAAAGCCTAACTCAACCCCCACAAAACCGGCTTGTAAGGTGAGGGATGCATCCCACTGATAAAATCTTTTTCAGGCCATATCACATTCGATGTGGGACTCTTAACACACCCCCCTCACGCCCAGGACTAGACAACTGGAGCGTGACCCGAGTGGCCCGATAGCGTGTGGCTCAGCTGATCTTGGATTTATCTTTCATCAAGAACAACCAAGTTGCCCGAGTAAAATCATCGACAAACGACACAAACCATCTTGCACCAGGAATATTAGAAACAGGGGCAAGCCTCCAAACATCAGAATGAATAAGATCAAATGGTTCAGCACTTTTGGTACCACTAGAAGGAAAAGTAGTGCGGTGGTGTTTAGCAAATTGACAAATGTCACACTTAAAAGACTCAATAGATTGTTGTACAAATAGAGATGGAAACATAGACCTGAGTAATGAGAAAGGAGGATGACCAAGACGCTTATACAGAAGCCAAATTTGTGATGTAGGAGAGGGAGACTCTGACTGAGACTGAAGTGCAGAAGCCAACACCTTTTTAATAGCATGCTCATCAGATAAATAGTACAACCCTCCCTGTTCCTTAGAAACTCCATTCGTCTTCCCCGTAGCAAGATCCTGAAAAACACAATGAGAAGTGAAAAGAGTTACTTTGCAGTTATGATCACGAGTGAGTTTATGAATTGATATTAGGTTGTGAGAGAGTGTGGGAACATGCAACACGTCTTATAATTGAAGTGAAGGTTGCAACCTAACATTCCCAGAGTCATCAATATGAGCATGAGAACCATTAGCAATAGTAACATATTGATACCTCTTAGAGGAGGTGTAAGAGGAAAAACAATTGGAGTCAAATGTCATGTGATCAGTTGCATCGGAGTCAAGAATCCAAGCATTCTTAGGAATTGTATCACAAACATTAAAAGCCCGAGAGCACACACTCATACCAATCATGGATAGAGAACCAGACGGATGACTAAGAAGCTTACCGAGGGAGTGAAGTTAAGACTTCAAACGAATCACATCATCCTTCGTGAAGCACAAAGAGTAATCAACAAAGATTTTTCCTGCCATATTTAGCAACAATGGTAAAAAAAACACACTAACGGTGTCTGAAATTTCGCAAGGAGTGGCCAAAGGTGCGAGCTTCAAATAACCCACAAAATAAGTGACTGAATCAGATAGCTGCCAGCGTTCAGAAACTTCAATAGGTGCTGTGAGAGCACAAACAGCAGAAACAATACCCCTAAAAAAGAGCAACAACACAAACAAGAGTGTCCAAATTTGAAGCAAACACCCAAGAACCGTTGCAAAATGAAGAAATATTCTTCCAAAAATAGAGCCACGTGCTGAAAATAAAAATCTCAAGTTGGCATAAGTCTAGTGGGATGCGGCAAGGAATGTTGTAAGGCTAGAAGTCAACAAAAAAACGAGAAATAAGAGCACAACGGTTGGTGTTCTCAAAGTAATCCACAAACCAAGAATCTCAAAAAGAAGATATAACCCCTCAAACAGGGCAAGAAAGCTCCGAGGAAAAACATTGTGAGAATCGCGTCGAAAAACAGATCCGGGAGGGCGGCGCGTGGCCTACACGCACCGGAAGGTGTAAAACGGGTTGTCAGCGCGTGGAGGGGCGTGAGGACGGCGATGGTGGCGCAGCTTCAGTGGTCGGCCATGGTTTTGATACCACTTGTTGGGGAGTCCGGGGGAGCGCCGGGAGCAACAACAAGCTAGCCAATGAACCTAGACAACCAAGAGACTTGGACGCCATGTCTCCACCCAAAACCTTAAGGCATTAGGTATATGGGTCCTCTCTCTTATATATCCTCCATATAGCTCATTCATAGCTGATGTGGGACTAACCACCACACTTGAATTTCCAACAACAACTTAAAGTAATTTTACTTTTATTTAGTCACATACTTAAAACTTTCTTTAGTACTCATCCATATTGGCATTGGTCGGGATTTAAGAAATTACAAGTTTAATGACGTGGAAATTGTCTTATACATGTAGAGGATAGAGGTAAAGATGAAAAATTGGTTATGCATTCCATAATTTCCTTTATAACATCAGTTGGAAGGCATTGTGGCTCTCATGTATAAGGTTGCTTTTCTTTTATCTACTAAGAGCCTGAGTTCACAATTTATCTATCAGGCTTTTCTTTGATTCATTCATGTTGTACGGTTATTCATCTGCATGGAGTAAGTACAATGGAGTGATTAGTGCCAGCTGCTAACAAGCAAGGCACCATTTTGTCTTTTCCTCTAGGAAGGAATGAGTTAGGAGTTGAAAAAAAATGTTTTGTTTAAACTTTAGCAAACATTGGGTAAAGGCATATATTTTGCTAACCAGCTGTTGTGAATCTATAGCAGACATTCATTTGACATGGCAGTTAGGAAGGTTTTTTGATGAGACCATATTTCCTTAATCTATTTGATGCAAACACTGTTTTAGAGCACTTCAATTTGGCTCGATGATACTTCTTGGTTAGGCAAACACTGTTTTAGAGCACTTCAATTTGACTCGATGATACTTCTTGGTTAGGCTTAAGCTCTGATACATTCAATTTGACTCGATGATATTTCTAATTTCCTTAATCCATTTGATGAATGCACCGGTAGCGGAAGCATGATACTTCTTGGTTAGGATTAAACTCTAATAGATTAAATACTTCTTGGTTAGGCATGACCTCCAATAAATTTAATACTTCTTTGTTAGGCTTAAGCTCCAATACATTCATTTTTATTTTACCGACTCTATCCTTTGTTATGGTTACATAAGCTTTAATTTTTCTCTTGATCTCATAGGCCGACGAAAGATGAAAGACAAGGATTTTACAAAAACGGATAAACTTATGCCCAAGTCAATCATTGAAGTTTATATCTTACTTGAAGAATTTGATTCAATCTCTTGAGCAATGAATGAGGTTGAGGATGAGGATGCACGTTTTAATTTGGAAATATTTCAAATTATAATGATTTAAAATTTATTTTTGGATTAATTGTTTGATGTTTTTAATTTCTCAATTTGTCCATACAATAACAAAACTATTACAGTCTTTATATTGTACAACATAATTTTAGAAGAATGTTATTTTAATTTAATATTTCTGTTTGAGTATATTCATGCCACATAATGCGATCTGCCTAGTTTTATTGTGATCAATTAATTGTGGGACACCTCATCTGCAAATAATGTTTTTAAATCTATTAATCGATACAACACATAGTTGGATGTGTCAAACAGATGCATATTCTCAAATTTTTTATCTTATTCATTTTCAGTTTCTACTAATACAACATCCACAAATCCCAATCACCAACTACATGAGTTTCTATATGAAATGTGTTGTCCAGTTGACGCTAAAACAATCGTGTCTGCTCTTTTACAGATGTGCATTACTTTATTTATTCTCCTTAATAACCGGCCCTTATCAATCTCATATCATTTCATTCAAAATAACTGAATTCTACTTAAATGCTCATGCATCTCATAAACACAAACAAACGTTGATTACAATTTTATTTCACCAAATTTAGGAATACCAATGGAAAATTGTATTTGTGCACAACTTTACTTAAAGTTACATCTTCATGAATTTGACACGGTGTTCTCATAAATTCGACCAAGAATTATTTTGTGCACCGTACAATAGATTTTGGATTTTTGAACTCATACATGTTTTCACCCAACTTATTCCATAATCAATTCAATCGGTATTCAACATATTAAATTACATGTCGAACACTATAATTTCCTATGAACTTATTCCTACTAATTATTTTCTACCACACCCCGAGCATCGCACGGCACAAGTGAGCGCCCTAGTTATTTCTAATGAGAAGGTACTATATATATATATATATATATATATATATATATATATATATATATATATATATATATATATATATATACACATGGTATACACATGGTTTGTATGAAAATGTTCTCATAATTTTTTATGTTCTTTTGCCGGTGGAATTCTCTTCAATAATAAAATGTTGTCACGAAATGGAATTGTAATTACTTACAGAAGCCTACATCTGCTGCTACCATTGAAAGCACTGTATTTAGTGGAGTAATGCGTACCCAAGAACAACTCATGATCCATAATATTGCTTTAGATATAGATAGCCAAGAAGTGGAGATGGTATTCCATGTTTGCAATGATTCCTCTGTGGTCATGAATCATGAAATGAGGACACATGCATACTCTTTTACTTGATGTGGGTACTGCTGTCAAACATAATAAGGATTGTTTGGTGTGGTGTTGGGACAGAGTCAACCACACCCGCCCTTGCAATTCGAATTCAATAGTAACTTGTTTTGATACAAATCAAGAGACAACATCCTTCTTCCACAAGTTTCTTAGATGTATTAATTTGCTGCTTGGTAATCCACTTTGTTGCTGTCTTAATTAAATGGTATAAGGGGATGCTTATTGCCGCCACCCCTAGTAAGAGTTGGAAGGAAGAGAAACACTTGTACAACCATGAGGACAAGGTTACCATCTCTTGCTACATGTTGCTAGATAGGGAGTTTGTAGCAAAAGTAGCAGATTGTGGAGTTACCAAAATTGTTACCTTTGAAAATGAAAGTACAACATCCATGTTTCTCAGTTTGGGACTTTACGGCTACATTGCACCGGTGAGAATGGGAAAGGGAGAACAGTGGGATCCTGGTGAACATTTCCCAAATGTCTAAAGTTCCTTGGTCATTCCAAATTTCCAATTTAGGCAATGGGATCGAGGAAGATTTATTCATCGAGAGAATTTTTACAACCTTGAGGACAAGGTTGACTTTTATGGGGTATCTAATGATACGATCTTTGAGATCAATGAAATAATAATTCTTCTAGTTTATTCTAGAAGGGGTTTTTTAGGCATATTCTCTTACTAGTTTGTTCGGTAGCAATGTTATTGTGTAGGTGATGTAACCACCTTATGGTATGTATCCACTAGCTTATATAAGCATTGTATTGACCTCATAATTAGTACCGATGAAATATATTCAAAGTCTAATTTTTCTCTTTATCCCTTCTTTAGGCAGCGGCTTACAAGACTAAGCATTTTGCTTAGTTATTGTTACTAAATAATTCTTAGCCCTTTGATTCCTTATTTCTTAAGAAAATCAGATCTAACGGTTAAACTTAAATAAGGGCGTTTTTGTAAATTAACACCAAACTACTCCCCTACGCCTGCACTCTGTTTCACCGTAACCGTTTTTCATGCAAACTGCACTATTTTTCTACTGCCTGATTTCGTTTCTCTCTCCACAATTTCATTTCTCCAGATTTTTGTGTTTTTTTTCAAAACGAAATCGTGAAATCAAAACGTGAAATCATTATCACGGCTTTGATACGAAATCAAAACGAAATCGTGAAATCAAAACCGTGAAAAATCACTGATGATAATGGTTTCGTTTTTCACTGATGATAATGGTTTTGTTTTTCACGGTTTTGTAATCTGTCTGCAATCTGCCACTAACCACAGATATGCACATCTATGGTTAGTGGCATCTAACCACAGATATGCACATTTGTGGTTAGGTGCATCTAACCATTGTTATGCATATATATGGTTAGTGGCATATAATCATTGTTATGCAAATCTTTGCTTATTTTAGTTAGTTATAAATTTGCTTAATGAAACTTAAGTTTTTGATTTTTTTTTATTGCAGTTTAGGGGCCTCCAGTTCAGGTTTGTCATGGTCAGGAGGAAAATCGCACTGATATGGTTCTGTGAACATTGGTTAGTTTCAAAACACTAGTTAGATGCACTAACCACAAAATTGCAAAACACTGGTTTGACGCCACTAACCACAGAATTACATAATAGTGGTTAGATGCCACTAACGACAGAATTGCATAATAGTGGTTAGATGCCTGTGAGACTTGAGATCTCGTTACCGAGTTATTCGACCTTTTCGGAGACGGCGGAGATACAATGGAGACGAGTTGTGCGGTGAGAGAGAGAGAGAGAGAGAGAGAGAGAGAGAGAGAGAGAGAGAGTGGTGGAGACGAGTTGTGCGGTGAGAGATTACGGTGAGAGAGAGCTGGGCGTTAATGGAGACGAGATTTGCGATGGGAGAGATTGCGGTGAGAAAGTGTAACAGATCCTTAGTCGTTTTAGTAATTAGTAAGTAAATGACCTTTCTACCCATTTAGTAACAAACACTAAACATATGTTTAGTATCACAAATCAGTCTCCTTCTTTAGGAGGTATCTCAGTCCTTAGAGAACTTATCACTTTCTATGTATCTCTCCATCTTAAATTACTACGTTGTCCCTCATTTTACCTCATTATCTAATATCTATTTATCTAATCTATTTATATATTTATACAAACAAACCTCCTATGAAATTACCAATTTAGATTTCTTATTAACAAGACACATATCTAATTTAAGGATAAAAATGTAATTACTACTTTGTCCCTCATTTTACCTCATTATCTAATATCTATTTATCTAATCTATTTATCTATTTTTATTTTTATTTTTATTTTTATACAAACAAACCTCCTATGAAATTACCAATTTAGATCTCTTATTAACAAGACACATATCTAATTTAAGGATAAAAATGTAATTACCATTTCTTTCTTTCTTTTTCTTCTTACACTCTCTTTCGTCCTTTTTTTTCTCCTTCTTCTTACACTCTCTTTCTTCCTTTTTTTTCTCTTTCTTTTTACACTCTCTTTCTTTCTTTTCACTTTTCTTACACTCTCTTTCTTCCTTTTTTTCTTCTTTTTATTTTACTTTTACTTTTCTCATAAACAATTATTCTCTTTCTCTTATCACTTCACTTTAGTTTTTTACTAAATTTCTAAATTTATACAAATACTACTCTACTAAAATTACCTATAAAAATGTAGGATAAATAATAGTTTTAGTCCCCGTATTTTCAAAAATTCGGACATTTGGTTCCCCAATTTTAAAACTCAGACATTTAGTCCCCTAATTTTAAAAAACTCAGAATATTTAGTCCAAAGAAGGATTTTTCATTTTTTTTGGCTGAGTTGGAACCCAGTCAAACAAAAAAGGCTGATGTGGCCTTCATTAAATGACGTGGTAGCTGACTCAGCATGCACACATCATTTAATGAAGGCCACATAAGTTGCCACATCAGATTTATTATTTATAATAACTAGTAAAATAATTAAATAAGCTTATTATTATTACCAAAATCATTTAAAACAAAAATAGAAATGTAAAATTAAAAATTAGAGAATTGAAGAATCGAAGATCAGGAGACGCGAAGAACAAAACAGAGAAACGAAGAAATCCCCAAAATCCCTGAACCCTACATCGAAGATCAACCACTTCTTCTTCGTTGATCAAACCAAGTGCCACGAATTTTGCTTTGATTCGTAAAACCTAAGTTCACAACCTAAAATCCCAATTCGTTCGATCTACTGATGGTGGTGGCAAGAATGAGAAGGAGATGAGAAGAAGAAGAAGATAAGAGAATTTGGTCAGCAAAGAAGACATGTGAAGTTCTTGCTTCCTGGGTTCCGATGTTCTTGCTTTATGGGTTATGGGATTTTGTTTTTGTTTTTTATAGATATACACCACCGCTTCCCCAAAACAAATTTAATGTCACCTGTAATATTTGAGATCTGTTACCTCAGTTAGGTTGGGACACCACCACTTCTCCAAATCGATTTCGATGTCACCTGTAATATTTTTGAGATCTGTTAACTTTAGGTTGTGTTGCTGTGGTTTTCGATCTAGCTGTTTAAAGAATACGGGGTTGTCTTGCTTATGATGGGTTTGAAGAATAGTGTGTTTGAACTTTGAAGAATATGGGTTTCAGTAGAAAAAGAAAACGAAGAGGCGTGAACTTGGGTATCTTGGAGTCTGATCTTCATCTTATGTTTTAATTCCAATTTTTTATTTTGTTTTTAATATTTAATTTACCAGCGGTATATACCCGTGTCCACACACGGGTCCTGTCGTTTTATTTTTATGTATGAACTCAGACAAAATTTAATCAGTCCGAACATTACTCTGTGAAAATCTTGACAAATTTAAAATAGACAAACTTAATTAGTACGAACATTAACCCGTGTAAAAAAACAAAATATTAAAATTTTATCAAAATTTTGATAAATTTTAAAATAGTAAAAAGGAAAAAAAAAGGAGACATGTAGATGAAATTAAAGTAGATATATTGTGAAAAATAGAAAAATGAGAGAGTTAGCGAAAGAAGGAGGAGAATATAGTGAAAAAGTTTGAAAAAGTGAAAAAAATGAAATTACCTAAATAAACTCCAATTGCTTAGTTGGGAAAAGAATAAGATTGGTATGAACTCAGACAAAATTTAATTAGTCCGAACATTATCCCGTGAAAATCAAGACAATTTTAAAGTTTGCGGATTTAATTAAACTAAATATTACCTCGTGTAAAAAAATGGATATTAAATTTTTTGACAAAATTTGAAAATTTTTAAAATAGTGAAGAGAAAAAATGAAGGTGACATGTAAATGAAATTAAAGTAGGTATATTGTGTGAAATAGAGAAATGAGAGAGTCAGAGGAAGAAATAGGAGAAGAGAGTGAAAAGTGAAAAAGTTTGAAAAAATATGAAAAATAGAGAAATGAGAGAATTAGAAAAAGAAAGAGGAGAAAAGAGTGAAAAAGTGTGAGAGAGAGTGAAAAGTAAAAAAGTTTGAAAAAATGTGTGAAAGAGTGAAAAAGTTTGAAAATGTGAAAAACTGAAATTACCTAAATATCCTCCAATTATTTAGTTGGGAAAAGGATAATATTGGTATTTTGGTAGTGGGTAAATGGTATAGATAGATAGTAGATTTAAATTATTTATTTATTTCAATTATGTTAATCTAACGTGGCATGTATATGTGGACCATTAAATGACGTGGCACAAGCTGCATCAGCTGCCATGTCATCTAATGAAGGCCACATCAGCGTTTTTTGTTTGACTGGATTCCAACTCAGCAACAAAAATGAAAAAGTCCTCTTTGGACTAAATGTTCTAAGCTTTTTAAAATTGGGGGACTAAATGTCTGAGTTTTAAAATAGGGGGACCAAATGTCTGAATTTTTGAAAATAAGGGGACAGAAACTATAATTTAGCCAAAAATGTAAATGAGTCACACTAAAAAACAAAAACAAAAAACTACCACTTTTTTGGAAAAAGTTATCACCTTAAAATTTTAATTTTTCTCTCTGAAATCTGTTGACACTCTTATTGATAATCTCCTATCTATCTTTTACTATCTACTATAATTTACTAGTCAACTAAAATAATCAATTGAAACTACGAAATAACTACAATGATATAGAAAAAAATACGGGATAACTGCCCTGATATATAAAAACACAGGATTAATATTTGTCATTGATAATTAAACATTTTGAAGACTACTACTACAAACGTACTATCTAAAAAACAAGAAGTCTTGCTTCAAAAAAAACAAGAAGACTTAATGACTATTTAAACTACTAATTAATATTTAAAATAAATATTTCTTATTGATAATCTACTATCTAACTTTTACTATCTACAATAATCTACTGATCAACTAAAATAATCAATTGAAACTATGTATAAAAAAACACGAGATAACTGTAGTGATATATAAAAAAACACGGAATTAACATTTGTCATTGATATTTATAAATTTTGAATACTACTATGAACCTACTATCTAAAAAACAAGAAGGCTTAATGACTATTTAAACCGATTAATATTTAAAACACACGTGACAAATATTTGTCACTAATACCTAAAAAAGACAAATAATTGTCACTGATATATAAAAAACACTGGATCAATATTTCTTATTGATAATCTACTATCTATCTTTTACTATCTACTATAATCTACTAATCAACTCAAATAATCAATTGAAACTATGAGATAAATGCACTGATACATAAAAAAAACACGAGATAACTGTACTGATATATAAAAAATACGGGGATAACTGCAATAATATATATATATATATATATATATATATATATATATATATAAAAACACGGGATAACTGAAAACACGGGAGAACAACACTGATATATAAAAAAACACTGTACTGATATATATATATATATATATATATAAACACTCGATAAATGCACATATTGTTTTTAAATGATACTTTTACATTTTTAGATTTTAATATTTATCTATTTTTTATTTTAAACTCCTTTTTTATCTACTTTAAATTTGTCTTTATTTTCACGGAGTAATGTTGAGACTATTTAAATACGGTTTAAGTTCATTCATAAAAAGAACACGACAGCACCCGTGCGTATGCACAAGTATCCTCTCTCATTCTGGCCCGGTAGATGTATCGAACTGTCCCAAAATTGCCATACATCCTCTCTCTCTCTCTCTCTCTCTCTCACTCTCTTTTAGAAAATCAAACAACAAAAATCGTTCCTTCTCGCGGTGAACCTCTACGCTGCTAACTAACCCACCTTCTGCTGTCGCCGCTTCTGCCAATCGTCATCGCCTTGCCACTGCCGCTGCTACCCGATCTGACCTCCACATCGACCTGTTGAAAAATATGGCATCCATGGAAAGTTAGAGAGAAAAGCTTCTTCAAATGACTCTTATATATTAATAAAGGTAAAAGTGATACAAAATGAGAAAAGTTGAAAGTAAAATGCTTACCTAAGCCTATTTATAGGTATCTACTAATACTAGCAGATGTTGCGCCCGAAAAAGTCCCTGAGGGAATCTTTCTTCGTTTACAACTTTTAAAAAAAATCAATGAAGTCGCCACCAATATTTTTTATAAGGAAAATATTGAAGAAAACCTTTTTGGAAAACGAATGGCCTTTTAGAAGCTGGAAAATTTGGGTTCGGGGGTCGGTTAGGCATGGGGAAGGTATTAGCACCCCACATCTCCTTTTTATTGAAAGGGAGCCTTTAATTAAACGTGTGGTTTTAAGTGCTGATTTGGAAAATACTTAAATTTGCCCCTTTTTCGAAAAGAGAATGAAAAGACTTAATGAAAATTTTTATTTTTGGCGCTTGACGAGAGTTAGCCTCTCGCTCCTACGTATCTCCTGGTGCGATGGAGAATTCAAAGCTACGTAGTTCTTGTTTGTCCTGAAAAGGGTTTTTGTTTTTTAATCTTTTTGGAGTTTTTCGCAAAGGGGTTGAGCGTTCGCAGTGACCAAACAACAACGGTTTAGAGTGGTTGCACTACTAACTCTTATGAAAATGAATTATCATTAACGACCAAACGGCAACGGCGCGAGTGATGATTAATGATAATCGGTTTTTATTTTGAGCATTGAAAAGGTTTTCGCAATTGAAGGAGAGCGTTTGTGAGGACCAAACAACAACGGTTTAGAGTGGCCACACTACTAGCTCCCACAGGAATGAAATCATCACCCACAATCAAACGGCAACGGCGCGAGTGATCATTAGTGATGATTAGTTTTGATTTCGACGTTTGAAAAGATTTGTTTTTGAAAAGTGTTTTCGTTGGTTTTAATTGGAGAGAACGTCGTGATGAAAGGAATTTGCAATTGGATTGAGTGTTCGCGATGACCAAACAACAACGGTTTAGAGTGGTCATACTACTAACTCCTTTGAAAATGAAATTATCATTAACAACCAAACGGCAACGGCGCGAGTGATCATTAACGATAATTGGTTTTATTTTAGGTTCAAGTGTTCGAATGAGTTATCTTGGAATGACGATTTTGAAAATGCATATTGAACATGATATGAGTAAAAGTGGATTTAAGTAGCCACACTTATAACTTAAGTGTTTATTCCTAGTTTAAAAATTAAACAAACCATCATAATAGTGATAACAAATGATAAGCAAAAGAGATGCTATTAGATGATAACATGAGGTAAATAGTAACGATGATAATAGTAATAACAATGAATGATAACAAAAGTAAAAAAGAAATAAATAAATGAAAAGAGGTGGGTGCTGAACAGAGATATAGGGAGTGTAACTAGCACTTTTATTAGAAAAACGTGGGGGGGTTCTGGATTAGTAATACTGGGGGTGCAGGAAGCAATCAGATTTTTTAAACTTGAAAAAAAAAGAAAGGGAAGTCCCATAAAAAGAATGCTGAAAGAAGAAAAAAACTAAAATTATCCCCCCCTTTCTTCAGCACCGTTCCATTTTAGGAAAAGGGAGAGAGAGAAACGCTTTAGAGAGAAAGAGAAAGAGATCGACGGAGACCGAGAGGGAGAGAAGGAGAAGCAGATCGAGAGAGTGAGAGAGGGAGAGAGAGAGAGAGAGTGTACCGCGAGGGAGAGAGAAGCGTTTGGTGGTTCCGGCGACGATGAGAGTGGAGTCGATGGCGGTGGTTGGTGGCTGAACGCGACGGAGGGAGAGACAGGGACGGTGGTTTTCGATGAAGATGACGACGATGCTGAACGCGAGATATAGAAGAGGAGCGATGGTGGGTCGTCTGAGAGAGAGAAGCTGACGGTGACAGTGGTGGTTTGTGCGGCGGAGGTCACGGCGGCGCGCGGTGGCTTCGCCGGAGGCGACAGTACAGTGAGTGGTAAATTTCTTCTTTTTCCCTCTCTTGCTTTGGTTTTCTTTCTTCTTGCTGTCTGTGTGTGTGTGTTTTTAGTGTATCTGTTTATGAATTTTTGTTGTTGCTGCTACTGTGTTTGTGTATGTGAATCTGTGGGTATTGTCCCCTTTTTTTGATTGTGTTGGTGCTGTATTTATAGTCAAGATTGTATGAATAGATGCACTGATGGGTCAATTACATTTTAAAAGAGATGGTTTTACATCTTTCCAAAATATCACGTTTTGATGCTTAAAGCATTTCTTCAGAAAAAACTTTCTCCCCAAGCTCTGTTGCATCACAAAAATAGCCTTGTTTGACTATTATCTGTTTGCCTAATCTCTTCCCTTTGTGTATGTGTGCAGAGAAAAAATTTACAAGGGAAAAAGAGACCTTCTATTTAGAGCTTTGGAGCCTAAACCTACTGCTGCCCAAACTTGGATTTTTCTGCTTGTCTTGCTTGCTGCTTTGACTGAGGCTGCTGCACTTGTTTTTTTTCTTTTGGCTGTGTTTAGTCTGTGTATGTAGCTTAAAGAGGATACACAAGATTTGTGGAGAGTTTCAGCTGTTTTAGTTTAGACTTGTTTTTCCCCCTTTCTTCTCATGTGGGGTAGGAAATTAAGTAAAGTTGAATTGGTTTTACAATCTGTTCTGATCTTTGTAACAGTTAATATAGCTTATAGTATAAATGTGATTCAAATGTCTTGACAAATAGATAGATTAGTATATGTTGATACTAAATTAGAGGTTGCAAATGCATTAAGGAAACATGAGAGTTTCTTTGTTTCGTCTGTTGCTAATATCAATGGATATTTCTACCACTTTTCTCGTTTCCATCTTCTGCTTTGAGACTATGTTACACTCCTTTTTCTAAAAAAAATACTAGCAATCCAATTTTGTAATCAAATAATAATTAAAATCAAATAGCAATTTTTTTTGCGATAATTGTACAAAATAAATTCTACTGATGATAATTGAAATGACGTCGAATTGCTAGCGAGAACCAAATGACACGTGTGTACGACTAGAAGCTTAAACCACGAGAATGACAAAGTGCAAGATCGTTAAAACTAACATGAGTATCTGGTTAGAAACAATGTGCGTGCACCACGAAACATATTTTTGAGCTTTTTCGACTACGAGAAAAATACCCATTAAAATTGGGTGTTTACACAAAATACATTTTTTGTTTTGTTTTTTTTTTTTTGTAAACTAGTCGGACAAAATTGGGGTATTACAGCTGCCCCTCTTTATTTCACATTTTGCCGAGAAATATGAATTGGCCTTTCCATATTTGCCGGTAGAATGGAAATAAAGATATAGAAATAATACAAATTTTGTCCGCTTCAAAAAAAAAATGTTCAAATTTTCTTTTTGTTATTTTCCTTTTGAGAAAAGGGGGTTAACACTTGTCGCATTAACGGGAAAGCAGTAAATTGGGAAAAACGGTGAATTGGAAAAAGCGGTAAATTGGGAATTCGGAGGTTGCCTAAAAACCTTCTAACGAACTCTGGTCGAGTCCGAGCTTTGGGGGTGGCCTTTTCGAGCGGCCGATCAACATCAGGTCCGGAACTGATTTGATCAATGGATTTACGCTATGCCTTAGGCTGACACAACTAATCCGAAGGACTTAACGAAGTCTGATGGATCCATCGCGTGCTCGTACACGATGTTGTGATCTGTGGGGGGAGTTTACTAACTCTGTGGGAGTTCACTAACTCTGGGTTGATGGAGTTTACTAACTCGGTGCTGATGGTGATTTTCTAAAAATGAGATTTTTGGGACTCTCTGGTCCGAAGTAACTTCCCTCTTGGATGGTGCATGAAATGTATGCACTCGGGCATTTGGATGCTCCTGGATGCAATGATTGATTTATGCGCATTTGAAAGTGTAATGCACTACCGTTCGATGCCATGGAGTGACGAATGGTATGGATGATATGAGAATGATGAATGATATGAAGATGTTGTGTTCTTTTTATGTTCCGTCTTCTGTAATTTTTTACTTTTTGTTTATTCTGTTTATTTTCTTTAAGCAGCTTTCTTTTTTCTGCTTATTTTTTTTCTTCGGCATTCTTTTTTTTGCTGGTTAAATCGATCTGCCGGACGGAAGCTATTCCAGGACGATGATCACGCGAGGATTGCGCACTGGTTCATCATGACTGCTTTTTCGCAATTTTACTCACTTGGGAAATCATTTCTTTCTGTATTTTTCAAAGATTTCGTAATGATCCTGTAATGCTCTGAATGTGCACATGTTTTGCAGTTCAATTTCATCAATCATAAAAGTTATTATTTTGAAAGAAACTGAACAGATGAAAGCAGAGACACGAAAAGCACATATATGAAAGAAAAGTTGGACTTTTATTGATATAGAAATTGGACGTGCAGAAAGTCACGCCAATTGAAAGTACATTGCAATCTTTCTTTTAACCTAAGAAATACAAGAAAAAGGAACAAATCTCGTGATTTCGTCTCTGAAGTAACGGTGCCCACCGTCCATACTCATAATACTGATCACCCCCTTATCCGAACCTTTGGAACGCTGATTGCCTTTTTCTTTTCTCAAGCCCAAGTTTTCTGACCCTAATTTTTGCCTGGATCGCCCTTTGCGGGTTTTCAATCCACCGGGCCACTCTGATTTTGCCTAGGTCGCCCTTTGCGGGTTTTCAACCTAGCGAGCTGATTTTTCCTTGGCTTATCTTTCTCTTTTTTCGTCTATTTTTCTAGGCATAATACTTCTTGACCACATCTGAGTTCACTGGATTTGGGATCTCATCTCCGTCCATGTTCGCCAGAATTAAAGCTCCTCCTGAGAATGCCTTCTTCACCACATAAGGTCCTTCATATTTGGGAGCCCATTTGCCCCTAGAGTCTGTCTGAATCGGCAAGATCTGCTTGAGCACAAGATCTCCTTCTTGGAATTCACGAGGACGGACTTTCTTGTCAAAAGCCCTCCTCATCCTCTGTTGGTACAACTGTCCATGACACATTGCGGCCACCCGTTTTTCATCAATGAGATTCAACTGGTCAAGACGAGACCGAACCCATTCTGCTTCATCAAGTTTTGTCTCCATTAACACCCGCAGGGATGGTATTTCAACCTCAATGGGGAGGACTGCCTCTGACCCATAAACCAGGGAGTAAGGGGTTGCCCCTGTTGAGGTGCGTACTGAGGTTCTGTAACCATGCAGGGCAAAGGGGAGCATCTCATGCCAATCATTATAGGTCACGACCATCTTCTGTATTATCCGCTTGATATTCTTGTTAGCTGCCTCAACTGCCCCATTCATCTTTGGGCGGTAGGGAGAAGAGTTGTGATGTTGTATCTTGAAGTCTTTACACAAATCCTTCATCATTCTGCTGTTCAAATTACTACCGTTGTCTGTGATAATCTTGTTTGGAAGGCCGTAGCGGCAAACCAAATCTTTCTTGATGAACTTAGCAATCACTGAGCTCGTTACATTGGGATAAGAAGCAGCCTCCACCCACTTAGTGAAGTAGTCAATAGCAACCAGAATGAAACGGTGACCATTGGAAGCTTTGGGTTCAATGGGACCAATGATGTCCATGCCCCACATTGAGAATGGCCATGGTGCGCTCAAAACATTCAGAGAAGTTGGAGGTACATGGGTGTGATCTGCATAGATTTGGCATTTATGGCATCTTCTCACAAAACTGTAACAGTCTGATTCCATCTGCAACCAGTAGTATCCAGCTCTCGGGATTTTTCTAGCCATTGCGTGCCCGCTGGAATGAACCCCAAATGAGCCTTCATGAACATCTCGCATAATCTTTACTGATTCTTCTCCTGTTACACACCTGAGGAGTACCAAGTCATGGTTTCTCTTGTAAAGGACGTCTCCACTCAAGAAGAAACCTGCTGACAACCTCCTGAGGGTTCTCTTGTCATTCTCTGTAGCTCCGGGAGGATACTCTCTATTTGTGATATACTGCTTGATGTCATGGTACCAAGGCTTACTATCTGATCCCTCTTCGACTGTCATACAGTAGTGATAAGCAGGCTGTCCTCTGTGCTGGATTCTGACAGTCATCAGACTTTTGTCACAGCTGACGTTGAACATAGAAGACAAAGTTGCCAAGGCATCTGCCAACTGATTCTCGCTGCGGGGTATGTGCTGGAAAGTGATTTCCTCAAAGGGCTTGATTAATTCTTGAATGTAGTCACGGTAAGGAATCAAATCAGAATTTCTTGTTTCCCAGTCTCCTTTTACTTGATGGACAACTAGAGCTGAATCTCCGTACACGTCGAGCCTCTTGACTTTCCAATCGAGAGCTGCCTGGATACCCAAGATACACGCTTCATACTCTGCAATATTGTTTGTGACATAGAAGCTTAGTCTGGCAGTGACTGGTATGAAGCGGTTGTCTGGGGAGATCAGCACTGCTCCGATCCCGTGCCCCCACATGTTAGAGGCACCGTCAAACAACACTCTCCACCTTTCATCATCTTGAGATTTCCCTGCGTCAAATAATGACCATAATGTCCTCATCTGGGAATTCACATTGCATTGATTGGTAATCCTCAACCGGTTGATGTGCCAGGTAGTCTGCCAGTGTGCTACCTTTAATCGCCTTCTGGGTTACGTACACGAGGTCATACTCTGACAGAAGCATTTGCCAACGAGCAATTCTACCTGTGAGCGCAGGTTTCTCAAATATGTACTTGATTGGGTCCATTTTGGACACCAACCAGGTAGTGTGACTCAGCATATACTGTCTCAGTCGATGCGCAGCCCAGGCTAGAGCACAACAAGTCTTCTCCAATGATGAATACCTTGCCTCACAGTCTGTGAACTTCTTGCTTAAGTAGTAGATCGCGTGTTCTTTCTTTCCTGACTCATCGTGTTGCCCCAGCACGCAGCCCATAGAATTGTCTAGCACCGTGAGGTATAGGATGAGAGGCCTGCCAGACACAGGTGGCATTAGGACGGGTGGATTTTGAAGATACACCTTGATTTTCTCAAATGCTTCTTGACATTTATCATTCCACTTCATCTCTTGGTTTTTGCACAGCAGTTTGAAAATTGGTTCGCAAGTTGCAGTCAACTGGAAGATGAATCGAGAGATGTAATTTAGTCTTCCCAGGAAACCACGAACTTCTTTCTCTGTTTTAGGTGCTGGCATCTCCAGGATTGCTCGTACCTTGTCCGGGTCTACCTCAATTCCCTTCTGGCTAACAATGAAACCCAACAACTTCCCTGACCTAACCCCAAAGGTGCACTTAGCGGGGTTCAACCTGAGTTTGTACTTTCTGAGACGCTCGAACAGCTTCTGCAGGTTAACCACGTGCTCTTCATCAGTCTTTGATTTGGCAATCATGTCATCCACATAGACTTCGATCTCCTTATGCATCATGTCATGGAATAGGGTTACCATCGCTCTTTGGTAGGTTGCCCCGGCATTCCTCAACCCGAAAGGCATGACCTTGTAACAGAAAGTTCCCCAAAGGGTTACGAAGGTGGTTTTCTCCATATCCTCTGGAGCCATTTTGATCTGGTTATAGCCTGAATATCCATCCATGAAGGAGAACATCGAATGCTGAGCAGTACTGTCCACCAAAACATCAATATGGGGTAGAGGGAAATCATCTTTAGGGCTTGCTCTGTTCAAGTCACGGTAGTCGACACACATTCGGACCTTTCCATCTTTCTTAGGGACTGGAACAATGTTCGCTACCCACTCAGGATATTTTGCCACAGCTAAGAACCCTGCATCAAACTGTTTCTTGACCTCATCCCTGATCTTCAAAGACATTTCAGGCTTCATCCGCCTTAACTTCTGTTTCACCGGGGGACATTCTGATTTCACCGGCAATCTATGTTCAACAATATCTGTGCTCAACCCTGGCATGTCCCGATATGTCCATGCGAATACGTCAGCGTAGTCGAACAGGAGCTGAATCAACTTTTTGCGCTCTTTATCCCCCATTGCGGTACCAACCTTGATCTCTTTTCTGTCTTCCTTAGTACCCAAATTGACCATTTCTGTAGACTCCTCATGGGGTTCGATGACCTTTTCTTCTTGTTCTACCATTCTCATGATTTCTGGAGGAGTATCCCAATCATTCTCAACATCTTCCTCGGCTTGATTAACCGGGTAATCAAAATCACAGTATGAGTTATGGGCATTATTATTTTCAGAGTTTATTTTTGATCTGCATTAGAATGGAGCGGCGAATAAAAACAAAGAAAAAGCAACACAGATAAAAGATGAAGACAGAAATTTTATTGAAAATTCAAAATAACACTTTATTGATTGATGATTTTTGACGAAAACATGTGTGCCCGAATGAAATATCCCAAGGCCTTGGGCAGAGCCGAGGGATCTGCATTACAACGATAATTACTTTAAATTGAAAAATACGGGGAAATCCATGATCTCCCAGTTTTGCAGCTTCTCTCCAGCAGCACAGCAACGCACCAGACCTACAGCACGGCCACTTGAGCTTGATCCTTCTTCAACCACATTAACCTGGTCAGGGTTCAGCATACCAGCACTCCGGAAGTTGTTCTTAAGATTAGCGATGACCATTCTCCCCTGATTGGGTGCCCTTCCTCTGAGTTTGGCCAGCCATTTCTCCCTCCCGTCAGATGCCAGCCTCTCCCGATCAGCAAGACTTGGGATGTACCCAACACCGAACCTCTCAATATTGCCTCTCAACTGGACAGGCATTACAATTCCTTGAGCAGCTTTTCCTAAGCCCTTACCAATCTGATACCCATGTCCCAGCATCACCTTTGCAGCCATCATGTCAGCCCTGGACCACTTAGGCTTCCACCGAGGCTCACCTTCGACGAAGACAGCGTTTGAAATCTCCAATCCTTGGAAAGCAGTCTCAAAGGACTCTTCTGCTGCTTCCACATAATATTCAGGTGGTGATCGATTTATCAATGTTTCTTCCTCTCCGGAGATCACTATCAGCTTTCCCTCAGCCACAAACTTGAGTTTCTGATGAAGCGAGGATGGCACTGCCCCAGCAGCATGTATCCAAGGACGTCCTAGCAGGCAACTGTAGGATGAATTGATGTCCATCACTTGAAAGACGACATAAAATACTTCAGGGCCTACCTGCAGCGGCACTTCTACTTCTCCAAAAACTTCCTTCACTGACCCATCAAATGCTCTGACCAAGGTAGAGCTCGGTTTTAGATATGAGCAGTCTACATCCAGCTTATCCATTGTAGACTTAGGCAGCACATTCAAGGATGAACCGTTATCAATAAGCACCCTGGCAAGTATATAGTCCCCACACTTGACTGAGATGTGAAGAGCTTGATTATGATTCTTTCCTGCCGGAGGCAGCTCAGTGTCTGAGAAGGTCAAGTAATTAGAGGCTACAATGTTGCCAACAATACCATCAAGCTGGTTTACTGTAATGTCATGGGAGACGTGAGCTTCATTCAGGATCTTTAGCAGTACAGCACGATGTGCCTCTGAACTAAGCAGCAAAGAGAGCATTGAGATCTTTGATGGAGTTTGATTCAGCTGGTCTACCACCCGATATTCACTCTGTCTCATTACTCTCAGGAACTCTTGAGCTTCTTTGTCTGACACATCCCTGACTTCTACAGCTTCCTTGTCTTTTCCCTTACGGGCCCTTTCTTCATTTCCCTTGGATTGCTCTCCTCTAAGGTTTTCAGGAGTATACAACCTTCCACTCCTTGTGATACAACTACCTCCAGCAATGTTTGTTATATCCAAAGTGCCTTTAGGGACCTCCGCTTGCATTTGCACATTGCAGCTCCATGGAGTCATCCTAGTCTCCCCACTAGGGGTAGCAGCAGGTACTGGAATAACGACAGTCGAGGGCCTCGTCACAGCTAGGCTGGAATTCAGATTGCAGGGAATTTCAATCGGTCTCCTGAAGCCTCCATTGCCTGATTGCAAGGTAAATACACTTTCTTCTTTCTCCTGGATTCCCACTTGGACCAGGTGTCTGTCTAAGAGATCTTGAAGAATTGGTTTAAAGCCTTCACATGCCCCGATGCAGCGAGGATTATCACAGGCGTCTTTTCTAGCACACCCTTCTTTGATGGCGCCAAAACGGCATAATTCAGCATGGATAAAATTCAAAGGCATCTGAATGCAATCAACTTTTCTAACCAAACACTGACCCCCCTGATGGTCAACGGCATTAATAGCAGATCCTCCATGCCCTGGCAACGGATTGGTGGCTACATTGGGTTGTTGAAATGATATGCTTTTCGTATCAAGTAATTCTTGCACCACATACTTGAATGCTTTACAATCCTCCACCACATGACCTACTGCCCCAGAATGAAAGGCGCAGGTGGCATTTGCGTTGTACCCTCTGGGATAGGGAGGCTGATATGGCTTCATTTGACGAGTATTGATTATTTTGTTGGTGATGAGATAATTAAACAAGTCTGTGTAGGACATGGGAATGGGATCAAAGACGACAGGCTTCCTTTCATTATAGTTCCGGTACTGATAATTTGATTGAAAAGGCTGTGCCAGTGGTGCCTGAGAAGGAACCGAAATAGCTTGCGGTGGATTTCTGTGCGACGGACCACTGGCTCCGATGACTGCATTAGTTTCACCTTCTTTCTTCTTATGAGACCCAAAAAATGGCTTTTTTTGACTGGCTGGAGGTGTCGGGCCATGAGCTATTCTTCCGCTGCGCATACCATTCTCTACTCTTTCCCCTGTGACCACCATCTCAGAGAAGTTTGAGGCTACGCTGCCAACCAACCAATCATAATACACCGCAGGAAGGGTTTCCATAAACATGTGGACCATTTCTTTGTCCAGCAGAGGGGGTTTTACTTGAGCCGCAAGGTTCATCCATCTCTGAGCATACTCCTTGAACGACTCGTTATCCTTCTTAGACATGCATTGTAGCTGAGTTCTATCTGGAGCCAAATCATTGTTATACTGGTATTGACGCATGAAGGCATCCGCCATGTCTTTCCAGCAGCGGATATTAGTTGGCTCTAACTGCATGTACCAGTCAAGGGGAGCTCCAGCTAAACTTTCTTGGAAGCAATGCATCATTAAGTTATCATCACGAGCATAGGCAATCATCTTTCGGCAGTACATTGTCACATGGCTGACTGGGCAAGTTGTCCCTCTGTATTTGTCAAAAGTTGGTGCTTTGAACTTGGGCGGCAGGACTAGATCAGGAACCAAGCACAACTCATGGGCATTCCTGGCTCGGGAACCTGCCCCTTCAACAGCTCTTAATCTTTCTTCCAGCATCTGATACTGACTTCTAGCTTCGGCAGGGTAATTCTGTGGGAAACCGCCGGCACCATAGTGAAGGTTATTCATTGATACCGCGGCCGGAGTCATGTGTGGGTGAGCAATATTCTGAGGGACTGGGCCCTGTACGTGTGGATGAACCATTATTGGTGAATTGAAACCCGCCGGAGTTCCTGGGGCAATAACAGGAATTGGGATCTGAATCTGGGCTTGATGCGTCCCTGTTCCAACTTCATTCACAACTGTATTAGGCTGAGCGTGCCCCGTGGTTCCTGAAGGATCTCTTCCAGGGTTTGCATCAGCAGTAGGAGGCGTATAGCCCAGTGGGAGACCGTAGAGAGGCCATTGCACAGCTTGAAGGGTTTGAGAGATCCCAGACCCAGGAAGGGGAGGAGGATTGTTCACCCCAGCAGCAGCTTCAGTTGTGCCAACATCTCTTAAGGCAGTTAACACTCTTATGACCTCCGCCATTTGAGCCTTTAGGACTTCCATCTCAGCTTGAATGACTTGATTCCCCTGATTCCGACCATGCTGACCCTGACTATTAGGATTCAGACCTCCTGGAATTCCGTCATCCTGATGTGGCTGCGGATTGTCCTGATCAGGGTTGGCTTGATTGTTTTCCATGTTTCTTGCTTGCAGACACGTCCAATAGCGATGATTAACCAGCTTGCCTGATTTTCTGTTGACGGAACAAGCTTATGAACACAAGAACGAATGAATGAATGCAATGCGAATGAATGCGTGTTTGGTTTGTCTTGCCGAGAATCGCAGTGTATTATGTCTTGTCATAGATACGCAGGTAAATCTTTGATTATTTTTATTATATCACTTTCTTTGGATCATACTAAAATTGGAATCTGGAAGCGAAACGGGTGTATTTAAACAAAATACTTCAAAATCTGAATCCAAAAGTACGACATTCTGATACAATGATTGAAAAAGGAAAGGTACAATAAAACAAAATGGAAAATTACAATAAAGAAGCTCAAATACAAAGAGCTTTGACATTTCCACTCCTTTTCCTTTTGTTGTTGGTAGAGGTACTTCCGGCTTTTCCTTTGGCTTCCTCAACTAGGGCTCTGCAGTACTCCACAAATTTGTACACCTCAAGCGGGGTGTTGAGGGGATACATCTCAGTTTCAGCTTTTCTTAATTTCTTGGGCACATCCGCAAGAGCCTGGTTGACCAACTCTGATAGCTTGGAGAACCTATCCTTCCAGTGTTGAACTTCATCCCTCAGCTCAATGATGACTGCCTGCTCTTCAATCCTACCAAGCAGCTCAACATAGCGATGTTCCCAATACTGACTTTCATCCCTCACTTGCCGGTATGCATCGCTGATGTGACAAAGGCGCTTCTTCAACTCATCAGAATCCTCTTGCTCTGCTTTTAGGGCCCGCTGATATTCTCTGAGGATGTTCTCAAATGAGTCTCTCTCTTGCACAACACTGTCTAACTTACTCTCCCATTCAGCTTGTAACATGCAGGATTCTCTTTTTGACTTGGCAAGCAAGCTTTTCGCAGTTCTCTCTTCCATTTTTGCTTCATCCCACAATTCTTTCCACTGATTGGCTTCTTCCAGGGCCTTCTTCTCTCTCAAGCTTCGCCTCTTGATTTCCTCCTTGGCTCCTTGCAGATACCTTTGAACTTCTAATTTGCTCTCCTCTTCCCCTTTTAGTTTCTGACTGAACTTCTCAATGGTAGCAGACTTCAGGGCGTTTTCTTCTTTCAACCTTTTGTTCTTCAGAGCCATCTTCTCTATCTCAGCTTGAAAAGATCTCTTCTCTTCCTCTGCCTTCATCAGAGCCAACTTAACCTCGCCTAACTCTTCGACAACAGGAACACTGGCGTCTACCACTTCCCTCTCGACTTGCAACTCTTTTTGGTAGGGCAATTGAACATTCTGGATTCTTTTTCCGAGCCACTGAGCGAAGGTGATACCACTAGTCCTCTGAGCAAGCTCTACTTTTCCCATGCGAACCACCGTACTCCAGGCTTGCAAGACCTTTCTAAGCAAACTGTCATCTTTTGGTCCTCCTTCAAAGATGTAAAGCGGGAATATCATCTCTTCAGTAGGCGAATTCCTCATCGGATACCCCAATTGCCTCAGAGTCAGAGACGGGTTGTAGTTGATGCATCCCTTAGTGCCCATCAGTGGGACATTTTGAAAACCACCACAGCGGAAGACTACCTTAGGCCTATCTTCCCAGCAAGATGAGAGATACCAACGGATCGAGTGCTCATCTAGACCCCCTAGAAACTGGATCCACTCTTGAATACTCATAGCTTTCACCTCACAAGTTACAGCGTAGCCAATCAACTTTTCCACTCGTGTTGGGTTGGTGAAGGCATGAATGAGAAGCCACGCATACAACAGGTGAGAAGAGCAAGAGATTTTCTTCCTTCTCAAGTCACAATGATGAGTAAGAGCAAAATAAGTGTCAGCAAGGATGGCGGGAATTGGATTCATGGGGCTCCTCCCATTCTGAAAAGCTAGGAAAATACCAATAACGGTCACATCCACATACCTCTCAATCTGCGGAAAGAGAACAACTCCAAAAATTGCCAAGGCCAAAACTCGCTTGAAGACAACCCAATTTTTACTTCTGGCATAGGCTCCCATTAAACCTTCAAGGTAGCTCTGCGGGAAACCTATCACATTGTTTCTCTTCTGCTTTTGGAGCTTCAGATCCTCTACACTCACTTGCAATAATGCAGCGAACCCCTCATCTGTGTAGTACTGTTCTTGATACCGGTAGGGGACGGCTTCTGTCTGAGTGAAACCCAAAATCTGTTGATATTCCTCCAATGTGGGGGCCATTTGAAATTTTTTGAAAAGAAAGCACCTGATTTCTGGGTCATAGAATCTACTCAAAGCCACAATAGCCTCAGTCTGCACCTCCAGCAACAACAACTTCCGGAGGTTCCCATAAGCATTGTCAAACGATCCCCTTTCAATAGGTCCCATCAGGTCAACACATTTTTTCAGACTAGTCACATCTACCTTGTTTACAGCGGGGTACCTTGGAGTATACACCGTTTCCCTTCTAGATTCCATGCCGTATCTATGACAAAAATTTCTCATTACTTGGGATTCTCGGCAAGCAAACCATGATGAAATGCAAAGATGCATGCGAAAACTATTGAAAATGTATGTTTTATGCAAAGGATGTGTGCAAATGATGATGATGTTTTATGTCTATGTAACTCAGAGACAAGTCCTTATTGGCAGTGATTCAAGTTTTTTTTTTTTGGAAAATGCGGGCCGTACGTTATTTCATATGGACCGGTATGAGAAAGGCTACAGCGGTAACTCTTTCACCCCCTTTTTTTTAAAATAAAGTGGTTCATATGTCACTTCGTACAGACCGGCGAAAGAAAGGTTACAACGGCAACTCTTTCTCTATTTTCTCTTTTTTTTTTGAATAATCTCCTTTTCTTTTTGAAAACGTGCCTAGTTTACAATGCAGCACACAATTTGGTATGCCCCTTGTGTCCTACGAAGACGGGGACCTAAGTTCTAGGACATCTCAAATGTTCCTCCCATGTGGGTTCTAGTCACTTCCTCACCAGGTTACCAGAGCTAACTCTCTCTCACAATAGCACCCATAACGATGGAACGCCATCTGGTGTGAGGCATCATGAAAGAGCGTACTCTGGCTGAAACTTTCGTGAGAGTCAGAAGGACAACAGTCCAATTGCCAGTCACTACTCGTTTCCACTCTCCTAAGTTTTGTCAGACCTTGGGTTTTAGGCCCCTCTCGAAGCACAATAAGCATAAGGTGTGAGTGTGTGTAGCGAGGACATACCGCCTAAAACTACCCACATATATCCCCACCTGCGAAGGAAAACCCAGAATAGTCCAGACAATAGCAAGCGATAACATGTTGTCTACACTAGGGTTCAATATCAAATAAGCTAGCCTAGGGTTTCAACAACAATCAAGTGCTTTGTTTACCTCAAGAAAGGAGGCCAAGAAGAGGGGAACATAACAAGATGGGGGGGGGGGGGAGGAAATGCATGAGGGTACTAAGCACATAAGCAAAGACAAGGAAAAATAAACATGGAAGGGGAGAAAACAAATGCACATGCATACAACATGATAAGAAGAGTAAACCGAAAAGGGATAGAAGCAAACAAAGTATCCAAATCACATCAATAGCACATTAAACCACACATTTAATTAGTTAGGCTTGACCCACTTAAAAAAAGAATGTCCCCAGTGGAGTCGCCAGCTGTTGCGCTCGAAAAAGTCCCTGAGGGAATCTTTCTTCGTTTACAACTTTTAAAAAAAATCAATGAAGTCGCCACCAATATTTTTTATAAGGAAAATATTGAAGAAAACCTTTTTGGAAAACGAATGGCCTTTTAGAAGCTGGAAAATTTGGGTTCGGGGGTCGGTTAGGCATGGGGAAGGTATTAGCACCCCACATCTCCTTTCTATTGAAAGGGAGCCTTTAATTAAACGTGTGGTTTTAAGTGTTGATTTGGAAAATACTTAAATTTGCCCCTTTTTCGAAAAGAGAATGAAAAGACTTAATGAAAATTTTTATTTTTGGCGCTTGACGAGAGTTAGCCTCTCGCTCCTACGTATCTCCTGGTGCGATGGAGAATTCAAAGCTACGTAGTTCTTGTTTGTCCTGAAAAGGGTTTTTGTTTTTTAATCTTTTTGGAGTTTTTCGCAAAGGGGTTGAGCGTTCGCAGTGACCAAACAACAACGGTTTAGAGTGGTCGCACTACTAACTCTTATGAAAATGAATTATCATTAACGACCAAACGGCAACGGCGCGAGTGATGATTAATGATAATCGGTTTTTATTTTGAGCATTGAAAAGGTTTTCGCAATTGAAAGAGAGCGTTTGTGAAGGCCAAACAACAACGGTTGAGAGTGGCCACACTACTAGCTCCCATAGGAATGAAATCATCACCCACAATCAAACGGCAACGGCGCGAGTGATCATAGTGATGATTAGTTTTGATTTCGACGTTTGAAAAGATTTGTTTTTGAAAAGTGTTTTCGCTGGTTTTAATTGGAGAGAATGTCGTGATGAAAGGAATTTGCAATTGGATTGAATGTTCGCGATGACCAAACAACAACGGTTTAGAGTGGTCATACTACTAACTCCTTTGAAAATGAAATTATCATTAACAACCAAACGGCAACGGCGCGAGTGATCATTAACGATAATTGGTTTTATTTTAGGTTCAAGTGTTCGAATGAGTTATCTTGGAATGACGATTTTGAAAATGCATATTGAACATGATATGAGTAAAAGTGGATTTAAGTAGCCACACTTATAACTTAAGTGTTTATTCCTAGTTTAAAAATTAAACAAACCATCATAATAGTGATAACAAATGATAAGCAAAAGGGATGCCATTAGATGATAACATGAGGTAAATAGTAACGATGATAATAGTAATAACAATGAATAATAACAAAAGTAAAAAGAAATAAATAAATGAAAAGAGGTGGGTGCTGAACAGAGATATAGGGGGTGTAACTAGCACTTTTATTAGAAAAACGTGGAGGGGTTCTGGATTAGTAATACTGGGGGTGCAGGAAGCAATCAGATTTTTTAAACTTAAAAAAAAAGAAAGGGAAGTCCCATAAAAAGAATGCTGAAAGAAGAAAAAAACTAAAATTATCCCCCCCTCTTCAGCACCGTTCCATTTTAGGAAAAGGGAGAGAGAGAAACGCTTTTAGAGAGAGAGAGAGAAAGAGATCGACGGAGACTGAGAGGGAGAGAAGGAGAAGCAGATCGAGAGAGTGAGAGAGGGAGAGAGAGAGTGTACCGCGAGGGAGAGAGAAGCGTTTGGTGGTTCCGGCGACGATGAGAGTGGAGCCGATGGCGGTGGTTGGTGGCTGAACGCGACGGAGGGAGAGACAGGGACGGTGGTTTTCGATGAAGATGACGACGATGCTGAACGCGAGATATAGAAGAGGAGCGATGGTGGGTCGTCTGAGAGAGAGAAGCTGACGGTGACAGTGGTGGTTTGTGCGGCGGAGGTCACGGCGGCGCGCGGTGGCTTCGCCGGAGGTGACAGTACAGTGAGTGGTAAATTTCTTCTTTTTCCCTCTCTTGCTTTGGTTTTCTTTCTTCTTGCTGTCTGTGTGTGTGTGTTTTTAGTGTATCTGTTTATGAGTTTTTTGTTGTTGCTGCTACTGTGTTTGTGTATGTGAACCTGTGGGTATCCCTTTTTTGATTGTGTTGGTGCTGTATTTATAGTCAAGATTGTATGAATAGATGCACTGATGGGTCAATTACATTTTAAAAGAGATGGTTTTACATCTTTCCAAAATATCACGTTTTGATGCTTAAAGCATTTCTTCAGAAAAAACTTTCTCCCCAAGCTCGTTTGCATCACAAAAATAGCCTTGTTTGACTATTATCTGTTTGCCTAATCTCTTCCCTTTGTGTATGCGTGCAGGGAAAAAATTTACAAGGGAAAAAGAGACCTTCTATTTAGAGCTTTGGAGCCTAAACCTACTGCTGCCCAAACTTGGATTTTTCTGCTTGTCTTGCTTGCTGCTTTGACTGAGGCTGCTGCACTTGTTTTTTTCTTTTGGCTGTGTTTAGTCTGTGTATGTAGCTTAAAGAGGATACACAAGATTTGTGGAGAGTTTCAGCTGTTTTAGTTTAGACTTGTTTTTCCCCCTTTCTTCTCATGTGGGGTAGGAAATTAAGTAAAGTTGAATTGGTTTCACAATCTGTTCTGATCTTTGTAACAGTTAATATAGCTTATAGTATAAATGTGATTCAGATGTCTTGACAAATAGATAGATTAGTATATGTTGATACTAAATTAGAGGTTGCAAATGCATTAAGGAAACATGAGAGTTTCTTTGTTTCGTCTGTTGCTAATATCAATGGATATTTCTACCACTTTTCTCGTTTCCATCTTCTGCTTTGAGACTATGTTACACTCCTTTTTCTAAAAAAAATACTAGCAATCCAATTTTGTAATCAAATAATAATTAAAATCAAATAGCAATTTTTTTGCGATAATTGTACAAAATAAATTCTACTGATGATAATTGAAATGACGTCGAATTGCTAGCGAGAACCAAACGACACGTGTGTACGACTAGAAGCTTAAACCACGAGAATGACAAAGTGCAAGATCGTTAAAACTAACATGAGTATCTGGTTAGAAACAACGTGCGTGCACCACGAAACATATTTTTGAGCTTTTTTGACTACGAGAAAAATATCCATTAAAATTGGGTGTTTACACAAAATACATTTTTTGTTTTGTTTTTTTTTTTTTTTAAACTAGTCGGATAAAATTGGGGTATTACAGCAGACTATATCTCTAATAGTCCCCCGCAAGCTAGAAGGTGTTCACAACACTTCTAGTTTGGGATAAGCAAAAAAAAGTACATCAAATCAAAAGAAAATTACAATGAGAGATGCCGGAAATACAGACATCGAAGCCATAAGGCAAAAGGCTTAACCATCAAGTAGAAGACATAACTCGAGACTATAACCATGCGGAGGGAGCAAAAAATTCAACACTTAACCATCAAGTAGAAGTGCCACAACTCAATGCTATAACACTCGGAAGCAATGGTGCTTTAACCACTTTGAAGAAGCAACAGAACAACAAACAGGCAAATCACCAAACACTTAAGTGTGCACAACTGTGATATAGGAATCAAGTGCCACTGTTTAGCGGCTTCCAAAGAGAAGGAGAATTGGTGTTCGGGTCTCCAAAGTAAGCAGAAACATCTTGTGATAAGCATCCAGGCCAAATTCGACTAGCAGCAACAACCGTCATCAAAATCCAAAGGCAGAGAGCGCCGCGCCGCCTCCCAGAGCCTCACCCACGACACGAGCTGCGCCGGCGAGCCCACTTCTCCGCGAAGCCACGACGAAGAAAACCTCTTCTCTCTGCTTCATGCGAACGAAGCCACGAAGACGAAACCCACGACCTACGCTGCCACTGCCACGCCCACGAACCTCTTCTCTCTTCTGGTGACTGCCTGACAGTGGTGAGCCCTAACTTCTTCTCACTATCATCATTATTACTGAAACATCCAATGTCCTTGATTTCTTTCTTTCTTTCTTTCTTTCTTTCTTTCTTTATTTCTTCCTTTTTTCATGTTTTCACTTTCTCATTGCACGTTGGGAACTAATTGAAGTGATGTTCCTTATTGTTTGTAAGATGTTGTTGTGCCTCATTGGTAAAATGCTTCAATCGAATCTTAAATCCCTAATGTTGATTGCCACGTGTGCGTTTCTGAGCGGTTCGATTGATCGAACGGACCAAAATAAACAAAGTCAGTCTGCAGTTCCCACCTCCACGTTAGACAATCCACATCCGCCGGAATTGTAAATTTGTCCAAAGAGAACAAAACATCTCCGTTGGACAGCGCATCTGTTACCGTGTTCCCGTTCAATGTTCAACCCAGTTATTGTCCATCGTAGTAACCTCTGTGATTGAAACTACTGAATTCCTTTAGAATAAAAAAGCTTTCAACTATCGACAATCAAGTAAGTAAGCTCTTTCACGAATTACTTTTATGCGCGTTCTTAATTTTCATTTTATGATTATGATTATAGTTTTGTGAAATTGATAGATGGATCATGGGAGGCAAGTGTTCACGGTGGACCTTCTTGAACGATATGCTGCAAAGGGGCGTGGTGTTATCACGTGCATTGCTGCTGGAAATGATGTCATTGTGATTGGAACCAGCAAAGGATGGGTTATTAGGCATGACTTTGGGGTTGGCGATTCACATGGTAACGATTCAATTTTTGGTGTTACGTTGTTGATTCACGTTTGATATAGTATCTCAAATTTGTTAACTTCAACTTTTTGGGTGTCTAAATTGGTATATTTATTTGTTATTCAACTTGGATGTTGAGTAGGGGTTCACTGTTTAATGTTTCATTTGTTTTTACTTTTTGAGGTTTATAATGGTGTGCTTGAACTTATGCTGGAATTTGGAGTATTTTTATTGTGCTTTGATATCCTGCTTGTTCAATTGGAATGAGGAGAGTCTGATATGTATTATTTGGTCTGTTGGAGCACAGAGATTGATCTCTCTGCTGGTCGTCCCGGGGACCAGTCAATCCACAGGGTTTTTGTTGATCCAGGAGGGAGTCACTGTATTGCTACTGTTGTTGGTCCGGGAGGAGCTGAAACTTTCTATACTCATGCGAAGTGGACAAAGCCACGGGTTTTGAGCAAGCTGAAAGGTCTTGTTGTGAATGCTGTTGCGTGGAACAGGCAACAGATAACTGAAGGTAGTCGGTTAATCATTTATTTGACTAATGCCTGTTGTGTGTTGGTTTATGTACAGCAAAGGCTTTTGCATATTCATTTCTTGCTTGAGGTTCTGATTTAATTTTCAAATTGTAGTTTCCACGAAGGAAGTCATTCTTGGTACAGAAAATGGTCAACTTCATGAACTGGCTGTGGATGAGAAGGACAAGAAGGAGAAGTATATCAAGTTTCTCTTTGAGTTGGCGGAACTTCCAGAAGCTTTTATGGGGTTGCAGGTATATCTTCTGTCTTTAAGTTCTGTTTTTGAAGATGTTAACTTTGGATTTGATCCCATTTTGCCAGAAATTCAATTCAGAGATTTTTTTAAGGTTCCAAATGTGACTAAGATGTTCGATTTCTGTTGTTGTCCTTTCTTTTCAGATGGAAACAGCTAGTATAATTTCTGACACCAGATATTATGTGATGGCAGTTACTCCTACCCGGCTTTACTCTTTCACTGGCTTTGGGTCCTTAGAAGTAAGTCAAACGCTATTAATTTCTTCATTTCTGGTTTTTCTTTTTTCTCTTTGCGCGCATTAGATGAAAACTGAGACACAGTACAAACTAAACAACACGAAACAAACACTTGAGGAACAACACAACTTTTTGTCTTGTATAGATTGGTCGCCAATACACAAAACAAGTAAAATAATATAAAATTGACCACATACCCTTTGTACTGTGTGCATTTATCTTAATATAATGCACATAATGAACAGGTGTTAGTGTTATGTTGTTTGTCTGTGCTGAAACATATTGTCTTATTCTATCACATTATTAATGATCAATCTTGGGTTCTATCCTTTTTTTATTTTATTATATCCTCCTTATAATTGAAAGTTGAAACTTCACTGATTGTTATGCAAAATGTAGACCGTGTTTTCAAGTTATTTAGAGCGTACAGTGCATTTCATGGAGCTTCCAGGCGACATACCAAACAGGCGAGTAGTTTTTTTCTTATAATATTAGTGTTTTGTCCTGGGAGCATTGAACATAAAATGTACGAGATCTGGAGGCTGAAAATTCTTTTATTATTTACAGTCTTTCACATTTATTGTGTATATGACCTTTCCCTTCTGATAGATTTAGAGAGTTCTAACTAACTCTAATTCAGAGAATTTCATATTCTGCTTTTCATTGATTTAAAAGTGAGTACAAGGCTCTATTTATACAAGAGATGTTGGCCTTTCATATTCTATAGATTTAAGTGCTGGCCTTTCATATCATATGAAATAAGTGCCAACCTTTCATGTTTTATCTATTCATTATTCTGCCAACCTTTCATATCCTACTATTAATATTCTACTTATCTATTACTCCCCCACAAGATCAAGTGGAGAGCAGAATAAAGCTTGAAACATTGAACTTGTCACGTAGACTGCAGAAAGCAGCTTTTGCTAGGGGTTTTGTAAGAATGTCTGCAATCTGAGCCTCTGCTGGGACATGGCAAACAATCAGACTTTTGCTGAGAACCTTCTCCCTTACAAAGAACAAATCCAGCTCCATATGTTTAGTTCTAGAGTGCAAGACATGATTATGTCTCATTGCAACAGTACTCTGGTTATCACAGAAGATAATAGGTGTAGAGTGAGGCACTTTCAACAGTACTTCTGTATTCTGCCTCAGCACTAGATTTAGCAACAAGTGTTTGTTTCTTAGACCACCATGATATTAGGTTAAGCCCAAGATATGTGCAAGCACCACTTGTAGACCTTCTATCATCAATATCACTTGCCCAATCTGCATCACAATAGGCCTGCAGAGAGAAGGGAACAGAGGCAGCAGCAGGGCGTAGAACAAGACCAAGATCTAATGACCCCTTTTAGATACCTCAGAATTCTCTTGACAGCAACCCAATGAGTGTCAAGTGGCTGTGACAGAAATTGGCAAGCTTTGTTGACAGCATAGCCAATTTCAGGCCTAGTAATGGTAGCATATTGAAGTGCTCCAACTATAGAGCGATAGAGGAATGGATCAGCCATATAATCAGCACCATGTTTTGAGAGTTTAAGCTTTGCAGGAAGTGGTGTAGATATTCCTTTTGCATTATCCATGCCAGCTCTAGATAGTATTTCTTTGGGGTACTTTGTTTGAGTAAGAAGGAGACAACCATTAGAAGTAGCTTTCACCTCAATACCAAGAAAATAATCAAGAGCCTCAAACTGTTTGAGAGCAAATACAGTAGTAAGCCTATCAATAACAGATTGCACAGCAGTAGGAGAAGAGCCAGTGATGATGATATCATCAACATAGACAAGAGTATATATGCAGCAACCATTGTGAGCATAAACCAATAGTGAGGAATCACATTTGCTAGCAACAAAGCCAAAACTAATTAGAGTTTTAGTGAGGCGTTCATACCAAGCCCTAGGTGCTTGTTTGAGGCCATAAAGAGCCTTATGCAACTTGCATACCAAGGACTTGTCACCAATCTCAAATCCTTGTGGTTGAGACATGTACACCTCTTCCTCAAGAAAACCATTTAGGAATGCATTGTTAATGTCTATTTGTTTAATAGACCACTTGTGAGTTAGAGCAAGAGTTAAGATGATTCTGACAGTAGTTGGCTTTATTACAGGAGCAAATGTTTCTGAATAATCTGTGCCTTTTCTTTGGTTGAATCCCTTAGCTACCAATCTAGCTTTGTACTTATTAATGGTACCATCTGAATTCTCTTTGATCCGGAAAACCCACTTGCTACCCACAGCTTTTCTACCAGCAGGAAGTGGAACAAGACTCCAAGTACCATTTTGTATTAGAGCATCATACTCACTCTGCATAGCTTGTTTTCATTTGGGGAAGGACAAAGCTTGATTCACTGAATTAGGCTCAACTGTGGTTAAGAGAAGTGTAGGGTGAATACGGGGCTGAACAATGCCATTTTTGGACCTAGTGATCATAGGATGTGTGTTGGTAGGTAGATGTGGTGGAGGGGCAGCAGGTGACTGTGGTGCAGAAGGTATGGAGGGTGCAGGGGAATCTGGATTTATAGTGGAAGAGGCTGTTGAGGGCAGAGATGTAGTATATGGTGAGTTGGGTGGGTTAGGAGAGGGAGAGGTTGCTGTAGGATTAGGGAATGTTGCTGGTTGAGCAGTATTGAAGGGAACAACACCTAAGGGTTGCAAAGTACAGGCTGTGGCGGGTTGTTTTGTAAGATTAGTTGGGAATAGGTTAGGATAGGGAAAAGCATTCTCATTGAATACAACATCCTTGGAGACAAACAACCTTCCCGTGGCATCAATGCACTTGTAACCCTTGTGGTTTGCTGAATATCCCAAGAAAATACATTCTACAGAGCGGAATTGAAACTTTTGGTTGTGATAGGGCCTAAGTAAAGGGAAACAAGAGCAACCAAAGACCTTAAGAAAGCTAAAATCAGGAGGTTTTTGATAAAGGATAGTATAAGGAATGGAGTGGTTTTGGTGAGGAGATAGAAGCCTATTTATAAGGTAAACAGAGGAATGGAAAGAGTGATCCCAAAAGGATAGAGGTAAGGAGGCTTGCGATAATAGAGAGAGACCCATGTCAACAATGTGTCTATGTTTTCTCTCTATTACCCCATTTTGATGGTGAGTATGAGGGCAAATTAGACGATGGACCACACCTATAGAAGCAAGATATTGATTGAAAGGGCGAAATTCTCCCCCCAATCAGATTGGACAGCTTTTATCTTACAATTAAATTGGTGTTCAACAAGTTTTTGAAACTGTGTGAAGATAGAAAGAGCATCAGATTTGACTTTAAGAAAATAAATCCAGGTGTAACGGCTAAAGGCATCTACAAAGGAGATATAATATTTGTAACCCATGGAGGACACCATAGGCGCAGGGCCCCATAGATCACAGAATATTAACTCAAGGGGATGAGAGTACACAGTAGTAGAGGGTTGAGAAGACAATTTGTGATGTTTACCCATGCAACAAGCAACACAAAAGTCAATCTTATTTTTATTGATAATAGGTTTGTTACACATAGAGAGCACACTATTTAGTACATGAATGTTTGGATGACCTAACCGGTTATGCCAAAGAGAACTAGTGGAGGAAATGTGTTAGGAGCAGAAACAGAAACATTGGCTTGAGGTATGACTTGAGGAATGATTGACTTGACAAGAGGAGTTGCTACTGCAGAGGAAGGTCCTGGGATATGGTAGAGTCCATCAGAGGTGCCTTTGCCACAAAGAATAGTTGCTCCATCATCCTGGGATTTAGCAAAACAATGAGAGGGGTGAAATTGGAAAAATGCATTGTTATCAGTATTGAAACGTTTAATGCTAAGTAAATTTTTGGTTAGTTGAGGAACATATAAAATATTTTTAAAATGGAGGGTATGTTTGGGATCAAAAGGGGAAGGGACAGATTCTGAGCTAATAGAGTGAATCTTCAAACCTTGTCCATTACCAAGGAAGACATGATCCTGGCCAGAGAGTGTAGTAGCAGTGGCAGGGTTAGGAGGTATACTAGACATATGGTGAGAAGCAGCTGTATCACCGATTCACCGGTCAGATTGATAGCAGTAAATGTTGGAGCAGCTTGAACAGCAAATGCTTGAGGAACCATAGGTTGAAAGAGAGCCTGTTGAGGCACCACAGCTTGCTGAGGCCACATAGTAGCATGAGCAGTAGGTGGTGCTGCAGCAGCAACACCAGGATACTGCCAGACAGTAGCATTAGCAGCAGGAGGAACATAGCCAGGGCGCACATATTAATAAGGATTGCCAAAATTAGGGACCATTGCAGGAGCAGCAAACTGAGGTGTGTATCTGTGATAGCAAACAGAAGCATCGTGGCCAAACCTAGAGCAAACTTGACATTGGACATTGCTGCGACCACGTCCACGGCCACCACGACCAAATCTGCCACCTTTACCACCACGAAAATTAACTCTAGATGCAGTGAATTGAACCTGTGGTATAGTCTCAGCAGTAACAGCAATGTCATCAGTAGATTTAGGTTGAGATTCAGTCTTAGAAATTGCCTGTGACAGATTCAAGGAAGCAACAGCAATAGCAACATCAGTTTGCTTGGCAATTCTGCTCTCATGTGCAAGTAATAGTGCCTCAAATTCCTCAAATTCAAACCACTCAGATTTTGTGGACAAAAGGGTAGTGATAGATTCATATTCTGCAGGCAAGATTTGAAGAACAACATCATACTGTTCTTGCAAAGAAATAGTTTCCCCAATAGAGAGTAATGCATCAGTAATCGTTTTAAGACGCGCGAAGAATTCAGTTATTGAATGTTCACCTTTCTTCGTGTTATGCACAAAGCTGTCGTGCTTGCACTTTTGTCTTCGCGTGCGAATGTTGATGAATTTTTCCCCAAAGCTGGAACGTGTAGCGACATCCGATTACCTTGGCGAGAATTGAAGGTGATAATGAGGACTGAAGCCACGCAAGCAGCAACTGATCCTGCACTTCCCATTCAACATATGCAGGATTCTCAATTTCAGCAAGACGATCAGCATCAGTCAAGTAACGCGTCGGAACTTTTGGAGAAACGCAAAAACGATGAAGTTTATGCGCACGCAGAGCCGGTTCCACCTATTGGAGCCAGAGAGGAAGATTATCACCGGTTAACTTCTCTGAAACTTGATATTGAAAAGATTTGAATGGTTTGAGCGACGGTAGATTCGTAGATGACGACGCCATTGATGAAAGTAGAAGAAAGCTTGAAGACGATTGCGAAATCGAAGAAGAAGACGATCGAACTGAGGCGACGACCGAGAAGATCAAACAATGCGCTAAACAAAAACGAAGACGAAGCAGTGATGCGACGACCGGTTGCGATCTCACTGACGAGACGATCAGGAACGTCGGCCACAGTGGTGGCGCGATGGAAGTCGTTTCTGGCTTACTGATACCATGATAGATTTACAGAGCTCTAACTAACTCTAATTCAGAGAATTTCATATTCTGCTTTTCATTGATTTAGAAGTGAGTACAAGGCTCTATTTATACAAGAGATGTTGGCCTTTCATATCATATTAAATAAGTGCCAACCTTTCATGTTTTATCTATTCATTATTCTGCCAACCTTTCATATCCTACTATTAATATTCTACTTATCTATTACCTTCTAAGCCTTCATTGTATTGGTTACCTTTCAGTGAGTTGCACTTTTACATTAAGCAACGAAGAGCTGTACATTTTGCATGGCTTTCTGGAGCTGGTATTTACCATGGTAGCTTAAACTTTGGGGGACAACATAGGTAATATTGGCAATGCCTTGATTTTTTTTTTCTGTTCATCAACATTTGATATTGATTCAGAACATGCTCATTATGTGGGTCATGGTTTTGCAAATCTCAATATTTTAGGAACTTATTCACCTGCTAATTTTTTAACAACTTGATAGCTCTTCAAGTGGAAATGAAAATTTTATCGAAAACAAGGCTCTTTTGGACTACTCCAAGTTGTCTGAAGGAGCTGAAGCAGTTAAACCAAGTTCAATGGCATTGTCTGAATTCCATTTCTTGTTGCTTCTAGGGAATAAGGTCAAGGTATGTTTATTGTATGCAGTTAACTATCGTAATGATGCTTGCATCATAATGCCTATGCAATGCACAAGCTCTTTTTTGACTAATGTATACTTGCAAAATTGTTTGCGCATTTATAGGTTGTAAACAGAATTAGTGAGAACATCATAGAGGAACTTCAGTTTGACCAAACGTCTGATTCAGCATCAAAGGGTATTATTGGATTGTGTAGTGATGCCACGGCTGGTTTATTCTATGCGTATGATCAGAACTCCATCTTTCAGGTTTGTGTTCTCTGACTAAAACAGCCTTTTGTATTTTGGATCTAACTAACTTGGTTGTGATAATGCTGCTGCTGGATTTGTTAATTTGATAGGTGTCTATCAATGATGAAGGTCGAGATATGTGGAAAGTATATCTTGACATGAAAGAATATGCCGCTGCCTTAGCAAACTGTCGCGATCCTTTTCAAAGGGACCAAGTATATTTAGTGCAGGTACCCTTTCATTTGCATTTATTGTGACTAAGACATGAAGGTGTGTTATTAAAATCATTTGTGGTGCAGGCTGAAGCTGCGTTTTCCTCAAGAGATTATTTTAGAGCTGCGTCTTTCTACGCCAAAGTAAATTCTCCTTTTAAGTTCACTATTTGGCGTATCCTGTTTGTTATCTTAATGCAAGAATTGCTATTACTTATGTGACACTTGGTTGCTTAAGAGTAAATGTGCTGGCCCTTTGGATTTTGATGTGGTATATTTAGTCGTGACTTGCCTCTTATTGCAATAAATTTTTAAGACTACCAAATCATTGTCAAGCCATACAAAAAGGTTCCCAAATCATACTGTTTAAACATCTTAGTACATCTTTCCCGAATGAATCTTCTCCAAATAGTTAGAGATCTATTTGTGGAAGCATAGGTGGACCTATGTGTAGATGAGCGGTGTAGATGCCCTTAAGTTTTTCCAAATTATATGTTTTAAATTTTGACCCTCTATTTTTATACTATTGAACTCCTTCCCCAGTGTTTAGATATTAGAAATTCTACCCCCAGTTTTTTGTCTTGTATGGGACTGCCCTGAATCGTGTCCTTAGAAACTCTTATAAGAGTTGGAGCTAGCAAGAGATGATATTTTAGTCTAAAAAAAGGGACACTTGCGTGTGTATTATTTTTTTTTTTGATAAGCAATGTTAGTGGGGGTGGGGGAATGTTAGTTTTCGGGGTTTGAACCCGGGACCTCCTTCTTGCACTCTTTTGGTGCACTCCTTCGATATCCCTTAGCTCGCCAACTGAGCTACCTACATTCGTGTGTACTATAAATATCGGTAATTGCCATGGCCATGTTGTTCGGTACACGGAGAAAATCATGAATATAACATTTTGTTTACTATAAAGTGATTATATCATCAATTAATTAATTAATTTTAATATATAGCATCTTGTTTGCTCCTACAAATTTTAATTTATTATATTAAAGTGATTTTCATAACTATGGTTAAATTATAGTTTCTTAAATAAATTACCCCCGTTGACCTAGGGTCCTGGATCAGCCATTGTTGGAAGTTTAACAGTGCCATGCAATTTTCAGTTTAAAAGTGCTGTTCATAACTTTAAACGTTGGAACTTGGAAGTGTATAACTTTGTGCACATTAGTGGCGGATGTAGCTTGTAGCCCCACCAAAAAAAAGTAATACATTTGATATACTAAGTAAAAAAAAATTTGCCCCCAATAAAAAATTGGGTTTGACTCCAGTAATATCCAACTGCCCAAAATATACAGGCCCAAATCTATTTTTTATATAGTCCACCCATATCCCACTCTAATTTTTAATTGACACAGTTACATAGTCCACCCATACTATTTTCAGAATATGAAAACACGTAGAGGGCATTTGTAATTTGTGGAAGTAATTGAATATTTTTTTGGTGTTTTTTTGTCACATACGTGATTATGTATTTTGTAAAATCTTATATTTTTATTCTATGAAATATTATAGATAGTTCATTTACTTGCCCCCACAAATAAAATTTTCTGGATCCGCCACTAGTGTAGAACATCTTTACATAGACTGCACAATTATGATAATCTGTTAACAATTGCAAAAGCCTTTTTTGGTGAAGCCATGTGACTATCATGCTCTCAAGTAGTAGTACTAGGGAATTTGTTTTTATAATCCAAAAGAAAAACTAAATCTGACGGGAATATGATTTGCAGATCAATTATATTTTATCATTTGAGGAGGTCACATTGAAGTTCATTAGTGCTGGTGAACAGGTACTTTCATGCCTGGCCTTTTCAGCTATATAAAACTGAAGAGATAGTCATTTTTTATTTCTTAAATATGGATTGTATGGTTGCAGAATTTTCTCGTGTGTATTTCCAGAAAAGAATATTTTTAATGTTATTTGATTATATTCTGCTGCTTTATTTCTGCCTTCTTCTACATCTGAAGCTTTTGCGTGTAACTATGATAAATGGTAAATTCATATGATTGCATTTGCATATGTGAATTTAATCTTTTCTGTTCATGCTTTCTTATATGGCCACACAGAAATTGATTTGAGTTGGTCTAATCTTTAACCTTTTTCTAAACTAGTATTTTACCCGTGCATACGCACGGGAGATGCTGTATTTGTTATAATTTATTATTAAATTATAAATTCGTTAAAAGTTACAAAATGTAATAAAAGAAAAAGGAAAAACTTCATAAAAGGCGATATTTCAAATTTATTAAAATAGTTGTGTTGCAAAAAGTTTTAAAAAAAAGTCGGTATCATCTTATAATATTAATAATAGAATAAAAATGAGGAAAAATGAGATGTAATAATGGCGGTATCTTCTTAAAATAATGGCGCTCCTGTTGGCGCTTTCGTTGCTGCTTCTGTTGGCGTTGTCGTTGTCGTTGCTGCTCTAGTTGCCGCTCCCGTGCGGCTCACGAAAAAAGTGGATGAGATTTAATTATTGATATTTTGAAGAAAAATAATTTTGGAATTTTTTGCTAGCAGTATCGCTTTTTTTGACAATCGGTTGTGTTAAATAAATTCTACATAATTAATTTTATGTAATTACTGATTTTTTACAAAAAATAAATTAAGAAAAAAAGATTTTTTGGTAGTGGGTTGTTTGATTATGTTGATAGTAGAGAGAAGTGGAAAGAGTGAGAGAGAGGAAAGAGTAGAGTAGGTTTTAAAGTGAAATAAAAAATTAAAAGGTGATGTGAGAGTGGGACCCATTAATGATAAAAGTGAGTGAGAGAAAAAAAAAGTGAGAGGAAATAATTTGAAATGACATTTTTATTCTTAGGATTAAGATGAACGTGGGGGATAATTTAGCATTTTTGGTAGTGGGTTGTTTGTATATATTGATATTCTAGAATTACTATGACTCGTGCCATTCAGCGGTTTCTCTTTTTATTTGCAGGATGCTTTGAGAACTTTCTTGTTGCGGAAGCTTGATAATTTAGAAAAGGATGATAAATGCCAAATAACAATGATATCCACCTGGGCAACTGAATTATACCTGGACAAGGTTCTACTATGTGCCTGACCCTTGATAGGATAATTTAGTTTCTCAATTTTTTCCTCTATCTCTACTTCCGTGAACAATTGCATGATAAAGCCTTATATTCTCCAAAGTTGGAATAGAAGGGTGTTGCTTATTTCTGTATAATGTGTCCTGAAATTCGATGTTATCTGTGCAGTATTTTTCACTTTTCACTGTTTCCCCTGTTTGGACATGTTGCATGACGGTAAGGGTTACACAAGAACCATTGAAACAGCTCTAAGTACAGCTTGTTTGTAAGGAAGAAATAAATTCCTGCCAGTCTTGGCTTCTGCCTTATATGGTTGTTAAACATGTTTGCTTCTATTAAGTGTTTAAGCCTTGAGTTGTTGCTTCTACTTAATAGGTAAGCTTTTTGCCTATTTTGGCATTCAATGTTTGTTAAAATTGGGGTTCTCGATTCTTTTGGAGCAAGTTCCATGGAAGAAGAGCGAAAATTGAAGACTTTTAGGTCATTGCCTCAATTGTTGTTTTTTTGTCTTTAAATTCAAAGGGTATATTTGTAACAAGCTTAAAATGTAGTAAACTTTAGCTTGAGGGGGAGTGTTAGAATATACGAAAATATCTTATAGTATCTCGTTATTATATTAGAGTATCGTAGTAGGATTGGTTTCTTATCTTAAATTATCTTTAGATTGTCTCCTAGGGTTATTTTCTAATTTAACTAGTTATTATTGTGATTTGTTTCCTAATTTCCCTATTTAATTTGAACTGAGTCTCGTATCCCTGTAAATAGGATTAGTTTACTTTTCAGTCTTTTTTATCAAATTATCTTCAAATCTTTATCAATCATATGATATTCAAAGTCTTTATTATTTCTCTTCTTTTTTTATCTCAATCCCCATTTCTTCAACAGTTTCCCACTTTCCCTTGAGTTCTGAGATATTTTATGTATGCTTATTAATTTGAGTTTCATATATTGAAATTTAGATAAATCGACTGCTTTTAGAAGATGACTCTGCTTTGGAGAATAGCAATTCTGAATACCAATCAGTTATTAAAGAGTTTCGTGCTTTTCTCAGTGACAGCAAGGATGTATTGGATGAAACAACTACAATGAAACTTCTAGAAAGGTAGTAGTTGGCACTTGATATGGCTGCTGCCTGTTGTTTTTGGCTGGGACATTAATTTTTGGTGCATACCCGTTCTTTTCAATTTTGTTATGCAGTTGTGCTAGATTTTATATGAAATTCTCTCGACCATTAGTTAGTTATTCCATTTACTACTCAATTCGACATAAGAGATCTAGGAAAGATACAGGATGTATTAAGGCAGCCTAGGGATTCAAGATTTTCGATACTACATCGATATATATATATATATATATATATATATATATATATATATATATATATAACCTGTCAAATGTTTTTCAGCTGTTGGTAGAACTTACAAACCTTGTCTTTTAATAAAATTATATTTATTTCTTTCTTGATTAATCCAAACAGAAGTGGTATTCCAGTTGATTTGATAGTTTGTGTGGTATCATATGTAGTTTGGTTGAAGTTAGATATATAGTCATTAAATCTTACATTATTCTGCTTTTACAATTTTTGACAGTTATGGAAGGGTTGAAGAACTGGTATATTTTGCTAGCTTAAAAGGGCAGTATGATATTGTGGTTCACCATTACATTCAGGTGCTTGGTTTTACTTATGTATCATGTGGTTATTGATGACTTTTGTTTTCAGGTCTCTGTTGTTCTATTGAAATATACGATCTGATTTTGGTTGTTTCTCTTTTGTTGTTCTTTCTATAATTTGTGCATTTTTTTATTCAGCAAGGAGAAGCAAAAAGAGCACTGGAAGTGCTTCAGAAACCTTCTGTACCTGTAGACCTTCAGGTATGATCAACCTCGAGGATTTGGGGTATGATAAAATTTTGGTTTCTATTCTTTTTCAGTCCCTCTTGAGCATTTTCCGCTATTAATTTGTTTGGGACTAAAGCAGTTTCAATCTCTTTGGAGAAATGCAAAGAATGAACAATATTGACTTTCCTATGCACTATGCAGTATAAGTTTGCTCCAGACCTTATTGCCCTTGATGCATATGAAACTGTGGAGTCATGGATGGCTACAAAGAATTTAAACCCGAGGAAACTAATTCCTGCAATGATGCGCTATTCAAGTGAACCTCATGCAAAGTACTACGTATTCTGAATTGCATTTTCAATCTTTAATGTTTCTGTTAGAAATTCTAGTTTTACTTATATCAACTGTTTTCACATGCAGGAATGAGACACATGAAGTCATTAAATATCTTGAATATTGTGTTCATAGATTGCATAATGAAGACCCAGGTGTTCATAACCTACTGCTTTCTCTATATGCAAAGCAGGTTGAGTAGTTTGCTTCATATGTCCATGTAGTTATGATATAGTTTCACATTCCTAAAGTATTTAGTCTTGTGCGTATTAAACATACACGTGAACATAGATAGATCAAGTTACTGATAGGAAATGAGTTTTTATTGAATTAATAGGGAAAATTCCAGAGGGCAGTGATTTGGTTACAAAAGAAAATGCAGTAGATAGGGATGCTAAGAAAGAAAGAAAAGAACTTAGAGAAGAAAGGAACAAAATTTCCCATCCCACCCTTGCACCTTTTTGCCCTTTCCTGCTGTCACGTTTGGTTTGTTATGATTTAGCGTAACAGATTGCTCTCCACTATTAACAAACTCCCCACTACTTTTCACATCATTTCCCATCCCACCCCTGCTCCTTTTCGCCCTTTTGCGGTATACTTCTATTGTAGGTCCATGATGGGACTCATAAAAAAGGTAGATGGATAGATGTTATCAAATGGATGCTATCAATCATCTCTGCTTGTGTAGTTTTAATTTGTAATCTCTACATATTCTCACTAATCTTACATCTTCCAACCATTTAGATGAAATTACTTGTTTTTATGCTTCTCATGTACATAAAGAAAAACTAACTATATAGTATAGTTCCTTTCATTGAAACTGAAATGATGGGATTGGCCTGCAATTGTAAGCATATTTAATCTTTCTACCTATTAGAATTTGGGATTAGGGCCTAGCTCCTCCCCACGTAACCGGCTTGTAAGTTTATGATTGCCCACACCATGTAAGCATTACTTAGGTCATATCTCTAGTCAATGTGTGACTTTTAACACACCTCCTCGTGCTCAAATTAGGACATCTAAAGCGTGGACTAATATGGGTGGAATACCAACACACACCCCCACGCCTGCAGGGGATTTCTAGTTTATGTAAACATACTCGAACAAAAACTTCGGGGAAATATTTTATGGAGATTCTATTGTGTGGCTTTTTCCTTTATATAGGGCCCGTTTGGATTAACTTATTTTTGAGCTTATGAAAAATAATTTATGGAGATAAATAAGTCTGTGTCAATTCATAAGTTCTCACTAACAAAAGTTATATCTCCATAAGTTGTTTTTCCATAAACTACCTCGACAAGCTTATGAATAATACATAAAAGCTTATTTAATTGTATAAGTTGTTTTTCATAAGCTCAAAATAAGCTCTATCCAAACGGGCCCATAGTATAACATTGAGAGATAAATTGAAGTTTGTCTTAATTTGTGTCTTCTCTAGCAGCTAAGGCATGGAAATTTTGGTTTATCTTGATTAGATTTGAACGAACTTATGATTTCCTGGACATGTTGATATTGACACAATCCTTACTTAGTATTTAACTTGTTTTCATTTTTTGTCTACTCAGGAGGATGATAGTGCACTACTACGATTCCTGGAATGCAAATTTGGAAAAGGACCAGAGAATGGTCCCGAGTTCTTCTATGATCCTAAGTATGCTCTACGTCTTTGCCTCAAAGAAAAACGAATGCGTGCATGTGTTCATATATACAGCATGATGTCTATGCACGAAGAAGCAGTTGCTCTTGCCCTGCAGGTGAGATTAACACTGATTGTCATGTTCCAACTTATCACTGCATTAATACAAAAAATGATGTAGCTTAAGCAGAAATACCTGCTTTACAAATGTTCTTCATCTGTGATGTTTTTATCACCTGTGGCTGTATCTTATGGGGATGCTGCAAGAGCAACCAATTGTAACACATTAGTATTTATTTTTTATACATTATAAGTCTTCAAATAAGGAATTATTCATTGGTGCGGCCCAAAAATTCCTTCCATTGTGGGTTTTCTTCCCCTATTCAGCCTCTTCTACACCAGGGTTGTCATTCACGGATTGCGGAAAATTGCGGTTTGCTCCAATCTGCTATGCTTTAGTGCTATAGCGCCACTATAGCCGCCATCTAATAGTGCTGATGGACATATCGCAGATTGCAGACAATAACGGTTTGCTCAAATTCTGCTATGCTATAGCGCTATAGTGCTGCTATAGCTGCTATTTGACAACACTTCTGGAACTGGAATATTGTAATGGTGGCGGAATCTTAAATCTTGGAATCATCATGCAATCTTGTAGAATATAAACTTTTCCCAGAGCTAGGGTTTGAGGAGTTAAAGGCATCCAGTTAGAAGTTCTTTAATCTGCAATATTTATATCCTATTCCTAAGAGTAAAAAAGCCATTTAAAATTTTTGAAGGGATTTTAATTTTGTTTATCTTTTTGAAAATGACTTTTTTGTGCTAACTCATTTCCCTATACTAGGTTGATCCAGAACTAGCTATGGCTGAAGCCGATAAGGTTGAAGATGATGAAGACTTGAGAAAGAAGCTCTGGCTCATGATTGCCAAGCATGTTGTTCAACAAGAAAAAGGAACTAAGAGGGAAAATATAAGGAAAGCAATTGCATTTCTTAAAGAAACTGATGGCTTGCTGAAGATCGAGGATATATTACCGTTCTTTCCAGATTTTGCCCTGATTGACGACTTCAAGGTACAGTTAATATGTCAATAATACATGTTAAGAGTCCCACATCAGATATGATATGGCCTGAAAAAGAGTTTATAAGTGGGAGGCATCCCTCATTCTACGAGCCGGTTTTGTAGGATAGAGTTAGGCCCAACCTAAATTCTAATATGGTATCAGAGCCAATCCAAGATCCGTTGGGCCACCCACTATCAGGTCACTCGGATCACGCTCTAGTTGTCCAATCTTGGACGTGATGAAGGTCTGTTAAAAGTCTCACATCAGATGTAATATGGCCTGAAAAAGAGTTTATAAGTGAGAGGCATCCCTCACTCTACAAGCTGGTTTTATAGTGTTGAGTTAGGCCTAATCCAAATTCTAATAATATTTTTTTTATTGTTTATTATCTGTCGCCATGCCATGTGCATAAAATAACATGGCTTCCTCTAAGAGTATTAACAAAAAGTTGTTATATGCCAAGTCATTTGATGTTTATCTCAATTTCTGCAGGAAGCTATCTGCTCATCATTGGAAGATTACAACAAGCAAATTGAACAGCTGAAGGAAGAGATGAATGATGCAACCCATGGAGCAGATAACATCAGAAATGATATCAGTGCACTTGCTCAAAGATGCACTGTTATTGATAGAGATGAGGAGTGTGGGGTATTGATTTTTCTGATATAGATTTAATAAAGCTGCACCAGCTGTTCTTTTTAAGTTGTTGCGTTTGTTTACTTTTATAGTTGCGTATTAGAATTACATTAAGATCAATCTGCTTTTGTTTTTATGGGGATTCAGAGCTGAATTTATGCTGACGTTTGAGGTGATTGTTAATCTGACTCTCTAGGTATGTCGGCGAAAAATTCTAAATACTGGCAGGGAGTTCAGCATGGGTCGTGGCTATACATCAGTAGGACAAATGTCTCCATTTTATGTCTTTCCGTGTGGACACGCCTTCCATGCACAATGCCTAATTGCCCATGTGACTCGTTGTACAGTTGAGTCCCATGTAAGTATAACTTGTTTCCACTATTTTTTCTGTCAGCGGTTAATCACTTTTTCACCTGTATGCTACCTCAAAGTTTACTGTTCTCAGCAGCATATTCTAAAATCTTGAACAAAATCAATGAATGGGTTTATCAAAATAAAGAGATCAGTGAACTGCACATTTTTTCAGATTAGTTGAATAAAAGTACTAATTGAGAAAAGCTGAAAAGACACACTGCCAATTGAGAAAAGTTGAAAAGGCACACTGATTCTATCTCTAGCTGTTAACAAAATATTTAGATAGTTTTGAGAGGTGGGAAAATTCTAACCTCTTTAGTCGCCACAGCATTAAGTTTATTTATATGAGCACAAATATACCATAAATGGGCACACAAATGCTGTTTGGACCCTTAGAATTGAGTTGGGCACGCTGCTTAAATATATGGAATATAAGTCATCATCTGAGCTATTTAGCAACTTTGGGTTGTAAATACTACAGGAGCTGTCGTATTTGGTAACCTCAATGGCTATTGGCTTCTAAGATTGAATAGTTTGCACGTGCAAATGTACTAATACCGTAATACTTACCTATGATCATTTAAATATTACAAATTACAAACTACCAGTTTGTTACTATGTATTGTCATATAGTTATCTTTTGTATCTTCAAGTAGTATTCATCAAACCATATTAATATAAGGCTTGAATATATGTTAAGCCCCTGCAAATATGGCCAAAATCTATTTAAGCCCCTGTAAATTTTTTTTTTTTAAAATGACCCTTATAAATATTAAATGTTTGCGGTTAAGCCCCTCGGTCAATTTTCCATATTTGCAAGGGTAAAAATATATGTTCAGCCCCTGCAAATATGGCCATAATCCATTTAAGCCCCTGTAAATATTAAAAATTTTAAAATGTTCAGCCCCTGCAAATATGGCCATAATCCATTTAAGTCCCTGTAAATATTAAAAAAAAAAAAATTGATAAGCAGTGGGGGTGGGGGAATGTTAGTTTCCGGGGTTTGAACCCGGGACCTCCTTCTTGCACTCCTTCGATATCCCTTAGCTCGCCAACTGAGCTACCTACTTGGGATAAATATTAAAAAAATTTAAAATGACCCTTATAAATATATGTTCAACTTTTTTTTGATGAAAAATTGACCGAGGGGCTTAACCGCAAATATTTAATATTTACAAGGGTCATTTTAATTTTTTTTTTTACAGGGGCTTAACTGGATTTTGGCTATATTTGCAGAGGCTGAACATATATTTAAGCCTTAATATAATTATAATTGTCAGAGTCCTGTTTGTATGTCTTTTTTTTTACAGGAGTCCTGTTTGTATGTCCTTGTCACCGCCTCAAACCGGCATATTCTTATTATGTCCAATACCCTCATTTAAGTTCATTCTTTTCGGAAATTTTGCAGGCTGAGTATATTCTGGACCTCCAAAAGCAACTTACTATGATAAGCGGTGAAGCAAGGAGAGAATCCAACGGTACCCTTTCTTCAGAGGAGTCCATATCTAGCATGACCACTGTAGATAAGGTTTGTTCACTTTTTTTATGTATCAAGTGACATGTATCAGTAGGTAATGGGAAAGATTGTGTTGCTCAGCGTTGCATTTTACTTGCATTGCAGTTTCAGCTTTCTGTGTGTTTGGTTCTGGGGTTGGTGAAGATTGATTTTGTACAATTGATTTTGATTAAAAAATGAGTTGAAAGTGAATTGATTTGATTTGTCTTTGGATATATTTACAAAAAAAAAAGTTAAAGCTAGTCCAAGTTTTCAAGTTAAAATCAATTTTACCAGAAAATAACTTACACCACGAGAGAACCAAACATCTTTTTAATCGGCCAAACCCACATTTGACCGCTTGAAACACATGGTGGAGGATGCTCACTGTGATTCCAATCAGGCACTCCAAGTTAATTTTACTTGCATTTAATAAACTGCTGCTGCTGCTACTATTTAATTATTATTATTATTATTATTATTTCCATGGGATATAATTCTTGACAAATTTGATTTCTAAATATACATTACCTCATATTCTTTGTTGCTGGAATCATTCCTCACTTAGGCATAAATGAAATAAGCTGCTTTTCTATGTTGGTATTTTGGTGAACTACAAAATGTGGTGTTAAATGCTTATACTTGATGAATTCGAGATATGCTGAATAACTTTGTTTACTCATCATGTCAAATTGATGGCAGCTTCGATCACAGCTAGATGATGCTATAGCTAGTGAATGTCCATTTTGTGGGGACTTAATGATCCGAGAGATTTCTTTGCCTTTTATCCTTCCTGATGAAGAGCAGCACGTGGCATCATGGGAGATAAAACCAAACGTTGCAACTCAGAGAAGTATCTCGTTTCCTGTCTGATTTGGAATTTGCCTGCTTTTTGTGTGAAAATACTATGATATTTTACAGGTCTGTTCTTTTCCATCTACCATCAGCACAGTTCATTACAGTGTTTGGTTGTGATTTTCAATCCATTTTACCTTATTGTAACTTATTGTAAATCCGAGACCTTATTGTAACTTGCATTAAATGTTGATCCTACAGAGCATTCTTTTTCAACTATATAGTGTTATCTAATAAATTGTTATTCTATTTTGTTCTTGAGAAAAACAAGGATCAACTAATCAATTGGGTGGGGATCCTTGACTTGAACCATGACTTTGGCTTTTAGTTAATGACTTTGGCTTTTAGTCAAATATTCCTTCTTAATGTCTGACTTTGGTTAGGCAAAATTGCTCCTAGGGTCCCTTAACTTATTTTTGGAATTCGAATCAGTCCATTATTTTTTTTTCCCTGAACTAGTCTCGTATGTTTTAAAACTAATGCAGCGTACCATTTTTTGACTTTCTGTTTAACTCTGTTAAAAAAAACTTAAGTACGTGACTTATAATAAAATTGACATGGTAATTGCAGCTTGGATTTTATTTCAAAATCAATTTTTTATTAAAATTGAAAAATACACATGTACTCATCTTCCCCAATCTTTGAACCCTACTCACATTTTCCAGATCTATACTTTCCTTAACAAATCTATGCTTCTTACATAAAAATCTATTCTTTTTCATGCCCAAGAAAGACTTTGCCATGGGTTTGCTTAATTTCTACCAAAACCCAAATCTATGTTTCTGCGATGGGTTTTGTTTGTACCATTTCATCTTGATTTCAGGTGCTTGAAAAGTATTTGTTTTTAGCAGTTCATCTCAATTTCGGTTGTGCATACAGAAATCATCAATGAGGCAGAGGCTCTTGTTTTTGTTTGTAGCATTTTGAGTGCTTTAGCATTTGTTACAAAAATGATTTGTGTATTAAAGAACTGACATTTGTGCTTCTTCGGTGCCATTTGCACTCACTTGAAATGAAATAAAGAACTGACATTACATATTGAGAATTTCTGGGTATAAAACTAAATTTTTTGGGCATAAAACCCACTTCGGTGCCATCTGAACTTGTATTACATATATCGTGGGGAGCAAATTCCTTCTTCAGTGCCATATTGAAAAAGGTGGGAATCAATGAGTTGTAAGATTTCTGGGTTAGTGGGTATGGGGTGGCGGTGTGGATGTGAGGAGGGGAGCTAAGGTGATGTCGTTTGGGATTTGGGGAAGATGGTAGTGTTTTTTTGTTTACTTAAAAATATAACCACATCAACATCATTTTTATATCGGTACCGCTATTTGGTACGGATTTTGACCGACAAAATGTCAGAATAACACTACACTACTGAGAAAAAAGTGCTAGAGAGAGAGAGAGAGGGGGGGAGGGAGGGAGGGAGGGAGGGAGAGAGAGAGAGAGAGAGAGAGAGATGAATCACCCAACACGTTTGTGTGTCCATATGATGCGTATTCGTACTAACAATCATTTTCTCTTTTTATATAAATAGTTATTAAAAATGCTTATTTGGAGTTGCCATGTCAACAACTTAACAGGCACGTAGTTTTTTTAAACGAAGTTCAACAAAAAGTCAAAATAAGGGCAATGTCGTATTAGTTTTAAAACATAAAGGATCAATTCGAAAAAAAAAATACAAAGACTAATTCAAAATTTGAAAAGAAGTTGAGGCTCGGGAGCAATTTTACTCTTTTCTAACAAGAAAAAAAAAAGTTAATGAATACGACAATTTTATTAAATTAACTTTATCAACGATTTATATAAATACATGAAGGATTTGGTCAAAAAATAAATAAATATATGAAGGATTATAATGTTTTAGGAGTGATATTCATAATACTTATTTGGAGGGCGGTTATAGACATAATTTTGAAAAATTAAAAATGATATTATGAAATTAAATTGGATCCAATTACCTGTTATACACCTAAATTATTTTCAAACTATAGTAATGCAAACATAAAATTTAGAGGATCTTACTCCCGCAATACTGAAGATTTTTTTTTCTTATGAGGAGAGAAAGTAAAGCTCATTCAAAGTGGCGGGAGCTTAGAAGAAAGTGAAATACAAACAGAGTCTTGTGCTCTGCTAGGGTTTTGTTCTCCTAGAGTGTGTTAGTGGGTAACCATTGTAGCCGTTTATCCAAGGTTGGCCGACGGTGAACCCTTGAGATCAAATAGAGTGTGTCTAGGTTCCTTCAGTAGAGTGTCCCAATCTCCGTCTCTAATCCTATCCCATTGGTACTGCTATTGTCTCAGAGTCTCTCTAGGTTTTCAAGTATTTCGAGTCAGGAAAATGGGATAGACCCATTTTCTGATTGTTTATCCATAGTTCCTTGAGTCTGTCATTTCTAAAGTAGCCAAACCTAGTCTCCTGGTCTTGTCAAACCTAGTTAACCCAATGAATCAAATCAACCAAATGTATACCCAGTCAGTTCAATCACCAGTTAACATACATCATTTCAAATACCTAATACATCAGTCCAGTTACTAGTCAAGTTAACAACAGCGTCTAAAAGAGTCATAGAGTCCAATCCTCTTCATTATTTACAAAAAGGAAAAATCAAGTTCTTTCTATCTAACTTTTTTCAGATCTACACTGCTGAACCACTATCTAGCTGAAAAACCCAAATCTAATCTGCTGGAAACAATGGCTGAATCTCTAAACAACACGGGGATGACACCAGAAGAAGATCCAGAAGTGTTGGAGGAACCGCTTGAACCTGCATCACAGAACAACAGTTTGTTAGCTAACAGGGCTTTAGTAGGGAAACTGAGATCTGTCAAAACTTTCAACACAAAAGCTGTAAAGGAGGTTATTGCTAATGCCTGGACAAACTATCCAGGACTACAAATAACAGAGATTGACAAAAACTTATTCATGTTTCAGTTTGCTAGTGAACACCACAAAGACATGGTGATGAAAAGAGCACCATGGTTCATAATGAACCATCTTCTCTGCTTGGAATCATGGAACCCTAGTGTTTCATATCACCAAATAGAGTTCAACACTTCTCCTATGTGGATACAACTACATAACCTCCCCCTGGAGCTGCTAAGTGCCAACAATGCAAGGAAAATACTAAGTAGGGTTGGAGAGCTAATGGAGATAGAAGATCCAGTGGTTGATGGAAGGTTGCTGAGAACTTTTGTGAGAGGTAGGGTCAAAGTTAATCTGGAAAAACCTCTTCCAACAGGCTGTTGGGCGCCAAGAAGTAACCTGCCTAACATCTGGATAAAATACAGGTATGAAAGACTCCAATCTTTGTGCTTTAAATGTGGCATCATAGGCCATGATCAAAACTACTGTTCCAAACCAACTGTTATGTCCTCCTTCTACCCTGACCAACCCAAATACTCTCTAGATCTAACAGTTAATGCACCAAGATCTATTCACTACCTAGGGAACTCTTCTTCCCCAGATTCTCAAGCATCTAGCACTAACCAATAAGAACAAACCCCACGTAGACCAACTCGCCCAGAAAATACATATACCCACCAAATGGCCTTAATGAAACAAAACCAAGCCAACATAGACTATTACCTCCATGATACAACTCAAAACAACACACAAGCAACCCAACAACCAACACCCACAAATGCCCCCTCCACACAACCAAACACTCAACCAACTCATATACCTCACCCTCAAACCACCCCCAACCAAACCCCACCAGCTACTCCTCTCTTCTCTGGCCCCATACAAACCATTAAACTCCCAAGCCCTAACCAAAGAGGAGGCATATTCAACCCTCTTCTAGATCCAGTTGATCTTAGCTTTGTGCCCTCACCAATCCCAGACCTAAATGAACCAGTTAAAACCATAACCAATAACTCACACTGGAGGGAAATAACAAGAAAACCTCAAAAACAAGAATATACAGTTGAATTCCCCTCTGATGAGGATAAGGAAGATAAGGACAACCACACTCAGACAGTTGAATCTGAAGAGCACACAATGGCCCTTAGCATGATAAACAACATGAGCATCAGGAAGCGAAAGAATGATGATTCTACAACTACTCATGATAAGGGCAAACAATTGGAAAGAGACAAGAAAGCTAGAGCAGCAGAACCAGCAGAACAACAGCAAATCAGAACAAATATGGAAATTCAAAAGGTGTTTGGAGAATTCAACATGGGCTACTACACTAAAAAGGCTGAGGAGGCGGGCCAAAACAAGCCCCCAAAGCCTAAATGACCATAATAAGCTGGAACTGTCGTGGTTTGGCGGCTGCCACGACTAGTAGAGAGCTGAATGACCTTGTTAAGGGTCAAAAGCCTGCCATCTTGTTTCTCATGGAGACCAGAGCCCAGGAGGAACGAGTTAATCGTGTGGATACCTTGTGTTGCAGGTAACCTGATATTGCAGGATGTGTTTTGATGATGAAAAAGACAAAGGTAAGATTGACGGTCAAAGTCAATAAAAGTGACTAAACGTCAAAGTCACAATCCAAGACAAGCAAGCCAAGAACTGAAGATTCAAGTTTAAGGGTAGTCCTTAAAAATAAGGGTAGTCCTTAGGGTTTGGGTGTGTCTTAGGAAAAAGTGTAAGCTCTTTCAAAGGTCAGCTCGTATCTCAAAGTCTCACACACTCACAAAGTTTTTTAAAGTTGCATGCATATTTACGTAAACATTCCTATCACCTTTTAAAATAACAAAATCGATTTCCTCATGCATAAACAAATATCAAAATCGATTTTCAGGTAAAATAGAAAAGATAGAATCGATTGTCAGGCCATGTTTTTCAATACACAAATCGATTTCTGAGCCAAATAATTGTTAAGGGAAGAATCGATTCCCAATCTTTTGCAAAAAACTGAGAATCGATTCCCACTTGTCTCAGGCAAGCTGAAAATCGATTCCTACATATTTTCACTAAGTATAGAATCGATTCCTAGCTTTCCATGGCACTCAAGAATCGATTTCCCATATTTTCCAAACAAAGATAAATCAATTCCTCAACTAAATAAATCGATTCCTAGATCAAATACATTTTAACAAAGAATCGATTCCTACACTATTTTCAACGTAAAAATGAATTCCTCATAGCCTATAAATAGGCAGTGCTTCACGATTCATTTTACACAACACACAACTCAACCCACTTGCATGAAACAGAAAACTTTTGAGAAAACTCTTCACGCTTATACTTTTGCTCGTCACGCACCGTTGGTCTGTCTGAGCTGATCTGTTGCTAAGAGTTAGTTGGGGTTGTATTCTTCAAGTTGTAATATCTGCCTACACTAGAGGTATTTCTGCATTTACAATTGTTTATTATTTAATTGTTGTGTTTTGTTCTAGGGAGTGGGGTATCTCTCTAGGGTAGCTGCATGTACTAGGAAGTGGGGTATCTTTCTAGGGCAGTTGATTGTAACAGGGGTGGGGTATCTCTTGTTATTGTTATATTAGATCTGAGGGCTCTCTATAGGTGGGGTATCCTAGGAGGAGAGTGCCTGAGTCTGTAAAGGTTTTCCAAGGCACCTGTAAGCCTTGTTGTTTTAGTGGAAAATCTCACAAGGGTGTGAGGACTGGACGTAGGTCACTAGGAGGTGACCGAACCAGGATAAATCTCTGCGTGCTTTACTGCTTTCCTGCTTTACTGTTATACCGCTTTACTGCTTTATATTCTAATTCCTTCGCTTCCACTTAACCTGCGCGAAAATTGATCTAAGTCATTGAAAAGGGGAAAAACATTTTCAAAAGATCTGAAAAGTTTTTAAATCTCAATTCACCCCCCTCTTGAGACTGAAGCCACTTGGTAACAAGTGGTATCAGAGCTAGACTCTTGTATAAAGGGCCTAGCAGCTTCAAGAGAAATGGCTTCAGGTTGGTCTACGCAAGAGGGTGCTTCTCTTACCCGTCCTCCGGGATTCAACGGGAAAGATTATGCATATTGGAAAGAAAGAATGAGAATCTTTATTGAAGGGGTGGACTTAGATGTTTGGGATGCTGTGGAAAAAGGACCCTATGTCCCCACACACTTAGTAGATGGTATTCTTACTATTAAGAGTAGAAATGAATGGTCTGATGATGAGAAAAGAAAAGTGCAACATAATTTACGTGCCAAAAATATTATTACTTCTGCTTTAAGTCCTGATGAATTTTTTCGAGTTTCAAACTGTAAATCTGCCCAAGAAATGTGGGATAATCTCCAAGTTACTCATCAGGGTACAAATGAAGTGAAAAGGGCAAGAACAAATACTCTTATCAGAGAGTACGAATTATTTAGAATGAATACAGGTGAAACAATACCAGAAATGCAGAAAAGGTTCACTCACATAGTGAATCAGTTAAGCTTGTTGGGTAAGTCATTTCCTGGAGAGGATCTAATCAACAAAGTTCTGAGATGTCTGAATAGAGAATGGCAACCCAAGGTTACTGCTATAGCTGAATCAAGAAATTTAGCTACTATGACTCTGGCTACTCTGTTCGGTAAACTTCAAGAGCACGAACTAGAACTCACTCGTCTAGCTGAGTACGAAAATACAGATAAGAAAAAGAAAAGCTTGGCTCTAAAAACATCTTGTTCTAGTCAATTTGATGATAGTGACAACTCAGATGATGACATTGATGAAAATGAAGAGAATATGGCTCTTATGGTTCGGAAGTTCAAAAGGTTCATGAAAGGCAACAACTATCCAAAGAAGAACTTCAAATCAAAAAGGTTCTCTAGCAAAGAAAGTACATCCGGTCCTCCTACTTGTTATGAATGCGGGAAACCCGGACACATGAAAATGGAATGTCCTAATCTACAGAAAAAGGACTCCAAATCTGAAAAGAAAGCATTCAAAAATAACAAAGGAAGAAAAGCCTACATCGCATGTGAAGACAACTGCATGGATTCATCAGATGAATCAGAAGATGAAGAAGCTCAAGTTGCATTAATGGCTGATCATGAAAGCGAAAATGAAAACGAGGTAATTTCTAACCCTGACTCTTTACAAAATGCATATGATGATTTATATGAAGCTTTCACTGAGTTGCATGATGATTCTATGAAATTAGCTAAGGCATTAGATAAAGCAAAGAAAGTCATCAATCACCTTCAAAATGAAGTAATAGCATTAACTAAAGAAAGGTTAGAACTTAGAAAGGAAAACTACAGCCTAGGCTACCTTAAAGCAAATTATGTCTATGACAAATGCACTGAGTTTGAAAAGAAAGTCCATGAACTAGAATGGACAGTAGGAAAACTATCCAGCTTACAACAGGCACATCCTAGAAACAACTACACTAAAAGGCATATGCATCATAGATCAAGATCATGCATCAGTTGTAGTTATTGTGGTAAAAATGGACATACAGTTTCTGTTTGCAGGACAAGAGGAAGACAAAATGTGAAGAAAGTATGGGTTCCCAAAGGGACCATACTAAGTACTAACCCACAAGGACCCAAAGAAATTTGGGTACCTAGAACCCTTGTTTAAATCATTGCAGGTATGCTTCAAGGTATGGGGGACAAATTGGTACCTTGAAAGCAGAATCACAAAAGCTCATGATTGGGAAGAAACAGATCCTTAAACACTCCACCCCAGGTTAAGCAGTCATGTGACTTACATCAAAAATAAAACTGAGAAAAGAATCCTCAGGAAAGGTTAGTTCGCTTTTTATAGAACTATTAATCCAATCTCTTAACATGGAATTGGTCTATACAAGTGCGAAATTTCATTTCCATGTTTTACTCATGTAAATTAAAAGGAACCATCATCCTAGAATCCATGACTCTAATATGTGCATACATGATTAAAAGTTAGTTGAATCTTTTTATACGGCCAGTCAAAACTATTTTTTAAAAAACCATTGCAAAGGAAACAATTTACAATATCTTTTATAAGAGCTTTCTCTTTGGACATTTTTCATGACAAGAATCGATTTCCAAGTCACTTCCAAAAACCAATCCTTTAGCTCAAAATCGATTATATAGAATCTTTCTCTAAGAATCTTTTCAATCGATTATGATCTTTGCAAAATCTCCAAATCAATCCCTTCCTAAAACTTAGGAAAACTAGCGTTTTTTTTCTTAACCTCTCCAACAAGAAAAGCGCATAATCCTCCTATGTTATCTTATCATATCCAAACCAAATTGTTTAGGGCGCATAAATCATCCAAAATCACGTCTTCTCTTAGAGCAAACTCATAGCAAAATTCGCATCTCTCAAATCCAAATGTCTCCAAGAACCAAGAACCTCTGTGTCAAAAGGAAAAGGGTACATGATGGTGAAAGCTCTTTCCACTCCAGATATTTCACCAGTTCTGAACAAGCTGACCTCTACTGCAAAAACTTCTCTCTTAGAGGATTAGGGACCACTTATGCTCTAGACTTACCCTGGTTTCAAAGTCAAAAGGGATTTGAATTTATTGACTGGTTAGAGTTCCATAAACTGCTAGACTTTGCAACTGAAACAGGCCCAGTCGCTCCTGACATGGTTAGAGCCTTCTACACCACTCTTAGCTACAACGATACAACTGAAACGCTATCAGCTGAACTAAAAGGAACCAAAATCCACCTCACCCTAGCTCAGTTCAGTAATCTCACCAGCTTACCCTGTGATGGTGAGAAATTGATCCATATGAACCCTCCGGAATCTTGGCCCGAATTCGACCTAGGAGATACTTGCATATCTATCTGTCATGCTCTGGCCGAAGTTGGTAAAAAGCCTATTCTAGCAAAATCACTCACAACCCAAAATCGGCTTCTCCACTACACCATAGCCCGAACAATCCTTCCAAAAACCTCAAACATTGCTCAGGTAACCTATGATGAAGTAATCTTACTTTGGGGAATCAAACACCAGAAGAACATAAACTGGGCACATCTGATCGTAAGCCACATGATTCGTCACACAAAGACAAGCGACAAACCTATTCCATACTGTGTCCTCATTACAAAACTCCTCCAACACTTCAACATTCCATTCTTAGGGGAGAAAATCATAAAAGGGAAATCAGCCTATCACATGATAAACACCTCCACCTTAAACCAGATGCAATTCATCCAATCTGGAGATACATGGCATCACTCCTCCATAGGCATAGCATCATCCCAAGAATATGATCCAAACAGGCCACCTGGTCCGAACACAAACTCCACCATACATGAGGATGGTCAAACAGAACCAAACCAAACTGCTGCTGCTGCAGCCCCATCCACAGCTCTCAATCACTTCTTGCATGCACTCAACATCTTTCAAGAAGAACAGCACGAAATGCTGGAAGAATTAAAAAAAGAAATCATCCTTTCTAGAGAGACCCACAGTCGCGAGATTACTGCCTTAAACAATCGACTAACAGAATTTGAGGCTCGAAATAGTTCCTTTTCGCATTGGATGCAAGATCTTTAGATAAAATTATGAGTCAGCATTTTATTTTTATGTTTTGTGCCCTGTTGGCATAACCCTTTTCTTATAAGCCTATGACTATTAGCTCTTTTTGTTGGTTACCAAATTGGTTTAATGCAATGATTAAATTTGTTTTAAATTAAATGACTGTGCTGTTAGATTCACATTTTTATTACATGTGGCCCTCTTTGATCATGACAAAAAGGGGGAGAAGAATAGAGTTTTTAATATGTAGAATAAAGTTTTAATATTCAGCATGCATTTGCATTTACTTGCATACAGTCAATAAAACAGGGGGAGCATCATGATAGGGGGAGTATCATATACATTATCTGTTTGAACTAACCTCCCACCTTGAGATGAGTTAATGTTTTGTCATCATCAAAAAGGGGGAGAATGTGGATACCTTGTGTTGCAGGTAACCTGATATTGCAGGATGTGTTTTGATGATGAAAAAGACAAAGGTAAGATTGACGGTCAAAGTCAATAAAAGTGACTAAACGTCAAAGTCACAATCCAAGACAAGCAAGCCAAGAACTGAAGATTCAAGTTTAAGGGTAGTCCTTAAAAATAAGGGTAGTCCTTAGGGTTTGGGTGTGTCTTAGGAAAAAGTGTAAGCTCTTTCAAAGGTCAGCTCGTATCTCAAAGTCTCACACACTCACAAAGTTTTTTAAAGTTGCATGCATATTTACGTAAACATTCCTATCACCTTTTAAAATAACAAAATCGATTTCCTCATGCATAAACAAATATCAAAATCGATTTTCAGGTAAAATAGAAAAGATAGAATCGATTGTCAGGCCATGTTTTTCAATACACAAATCGATTTCTGAGCCAAATAATTGTTAAGGGAAGAATCGATTCCCAATCTTTTGCAAAAAACTGAGAATCGATTCCCACTTGTCTCAGGCAAGCTGAAAATCGATTCCTACATATTTTCACTAAGTATAGAATCGATTCCTAGCTTTCCATGGCACTCAAGAATCGATTTCCCATATTTTCCAAACAAAGATAAATCAATTCCTCAACTAAATAAATCGATTCCTAGATCAAATACATTTTAACAAAGAATCGATTCCTACACTATTTTCAACGTAAAAATGAATTCCTCATAGCCTATAAATAGGCAGTGCTTCACGATTCATTTTACACAACACACAACTCAACCCACTTGCATGAAACAGAAAACTTTTGAGAAAACTCTTCACGCTTATACTTTTGCTCGTCACGCACCGTTGGTCTGTCTGAGCTGATCTGTTGCTAAGAGTTAGTTGGGGTTGTATTCTTCAAGTTGTAATATCTGCCTACACTAGAGGTATTTCTGCATTTACAATTGTTTATTATTTAATTGTTGTGTTTTGTTCTAGGGAGTGGGGTATCTCTCTAGGGTAGCTGCATGTTCTAGGAAGTGGGGTACCTTTCTAGGGCAGTTGATTGTAACAGGGGTGGGGTATCTCTTGTTATTGTTATATTAGATCTGAGGGCTCTCTATAGGTGGGGTATCCTAGGAGGAGAGTGCCTGAGTCTGTAAAGGTTTTCCAAGGCACCTGTAAGCCTTGTTTTAGTGGAAAATCTCACAAGGGTGTGAGGACTGGACGTAGGTCACTAGGAGGTGACCGAACCAGGATAAATCTCTGCGTGCTTTACTGCTTTCCTGCTTTACTGTTATACCGCTTTACTGCTTTATATTCTAATTCCTTCGCTTCCACTTAACCTGCGCGAAAATTGATCTAAGTCATTGAAAAGGGGAAAAACATTTTCAAAAGATCTGAAAAGTTTTTAAGTCTCAATTCACCCCCCTCTTGAGACTGAAGCCACTTGGTAACAAATCGTGTGAAAAGGAGATTTAAGTTTCAGAATGTCTTTTGTGTGCTAGCCATTGGCACTTCTGGTGGTATCTGCCTATTTTGGAACTCAAAGTATGAGGTACAAATCCTACAATCTTGCATTAACTTTATTCACACTGGAGTTAAAGAAAGGAAGACTAGTAACTTGTTCCAAGTCACTTTTGTGTATGGAAACCCCCTTTTCAGGCAAAGAAGACATCTTTGGCCAAAACTTGAGTGTCTTAAACCCACTAGAAATAGACCTTGGTGTCTAGTGGGCGACTTCAATGAAATGCTTTCTATCTCAGACAAGGATGGCTTGGCCCCTATTGCCCCAATAAGAATGCAACTGTTCAGAGACTTCCTCAACAATACTGACCTAATGGATCTCCAGCTTAAAGGAAGTAAATACACTTCGATCAGCAACCCAAGAGATGGGGTGATTACCAAACAGAAGATAGACAGAGTGCTCCTTAACTGGGAATGGAGGGATTTGTATCAACATGCAGTAGGAATTGCTCTTCCTATAATTAACTCGGATCATGCCCCTATCGTCCTATCTCCTAATCCTAATATGAAGTGCCCTAGATACTTCAAATATGAATCTTATTGGGAGGACCATGAGGAATGCAGGGGTGTTGTGACTGAAGGTTGGCAATCTAATTCTCAGGAGGAGGATGCATGGGGCTCAATATCAGCAAAAATGAGAAACTGCAAAAGTAAATTGGGGGCTTGGAACAAGAGTACTTTCAAGAATGCAGCTAAAGAAATTGCTAAACTAAAGATGAAGCTGGAGAGGTTACTAAATACCAGCCCTGTGGATACCCTGAAGGTGAACAACACTAGAAAGGAGATTGACTGCTATTGGAAGCAAGAGGAAAAGTATTGGGGGCAAAGATCCAGGCTCAAATGGCTGAAGTATGGAGACAAGAACTCCAAATTTTTCCATATCACTACTGTACAAAGGAGGGATAGAAACAGGATCTCTAGAATTAAAAACCTAGAAGGAGTTTGGGTGGAAGGTAATAAAGAAGTCACCTCTGCTATTGAGCATTACTACAGGAACCTGTATTCAGAATCAAACGTTGACTGTGATCTAGACTGTCTACAAGTCACCCCTAACTGTGTCTCCAAAGAACTTAATGATTCCCTGATTGCCCCAGTCACTTTAAAGGAAGTTAGATCAGCAGTCTTTAACCTTGGGGCTGACAAGGCTCCTGGCCCTGATGGTCTAAATGGTGTCTTTTACCAGAAAAATTGGGAAATTATTGGTGTGGATATTATGAAAGCTATCTCTCAATTTTTCCTAGATGGTAAGCTTGGAGACTTTGTGAATGATACTGTCGTGGCTCTTATCCCAAAGATCTCAGATCCTGAGGCCATTTCCCAACTTAGGCCAATAAGTTGTTGTAACTTCATCTACAAAATCATATCCAAAATAGTGGTTCAAAGGCTAAAGCCAGCTCTAAATGACCTTATTTCCCCTCAGCAGAGTGCTTTTGTGGGAGGTAGGCTAATCCAAGACAACCTTGTAATTGCCCCGGAGGCTTTCCACTTCTTGAGGAAAAGTAAGAAGGGATCTAGTAATGGTTTTGCAGTGAAGCTAGATATGAATAAAGCATATGATAGAGTGGACTGGTTTTTCCTTAAAAAAGTTCTGGAATCTTATGGTTTCTGTCCATCTTGGGTCTCCCTAGTCATGTCTCTAGTCACCTCAGTTAAATATTCCTACCAGGTCAATGGGTCCAGAAGTAAAACAATCATCCCTAAAAGAGGATTGAGACAAGGAGACCCTCTTTCTCCCTACCTCTTCATCCTCATCTTTGATGTTTTCTCTAGGATGATCTCAAGGGCCAACACCCAAGGTCTTATCAAAGGTATATCTTTGGCTAAAAATGCACCTACACTAACTCACTTGTTTTTTGCAGATGACTCTATCCTATTTGGACAGGCTACTAAAGAAGAGATGTTTCAGTTTATTAAAATTCTGAATGATTTCACTAAGGCCTCAGGTCAAAGGATAAATCAGCAGAAATCAGGCCTTGTTCTTGCCAAGGGCACTGAAATGGATCTGCAGGCAGAGCTCTCATCTATTCTCAGGATCCCAATCTGGAACTCTCCGGGCAAGTATTTAGGAATCCCAGCAGAGTGGGGTAACTCTAAGAATCAAGCTCTACAGTGGATAAAGGAGAGAGTTTTATCTAAACTTCAAGGTTGGAAAGAATAGTACCTTTCTCAGGCAGGCAAGGAAATCCTAATTAAATCTATCATTCAGGCTATTCCCTCGTATGTTATGTCCATTGTCAGATTACCTAATAATTTCTGCCAGTCTTTGTGCTCTGCTATTGCAAAGTTTTGGTGGAGCTCAAAGGTCAGGAACAGGGGAATACACTGGAAAAAATGGCAATTTATGTGTACTAATAAGAGTCAAGGAGGTATGGGCTTTAAGGACTTTGCCTGTCAAAATTCTTCTCTATTATCTAAGCAAGCCTGGAGGTGCATTCAATTTCCAAATGAATACTGGGCATCTATTCTTAGAAGCATTTACTGTGCTAAGGAGGATTTTTGGTGGGTAAAACCTAAGGCAGGTATCTCTTGGATTTGAAGAAGTCTCCTCCATGGAAGAGACCTACTAAAGAAAGAAGGGAGATGGAATGTAGGCAATGGAAGCACTATTGACATGGCAGAGGATAACTGGCTTGCCTCAGGAGAAATTACTAGAGCTAAAGAAGAAGCTAGAGGAATGAAGGTTCAAAGTCTGGTGGATGGAAACTCTAAATGCTGGAATATTCAAGCTCTAGGTAGACTTCTACACCCCCACTCAGCAATTGAAGCCCTGAAAACTCCTATTGGGTGGACAACAGTGGAGGACTCACTTTACTAGCCACATGAAACAGATGGTTGGTACACCACTAGGTCAGGTTACAAAGTCATGTGGAACAAGTCTCAAGCTCTAATGAAGGGACCCTCTAGCTCATATGTTCACTCTCGGGAAAGCTGGCATGCCATTTGGGATGCCAAGGTACCAAAAAGGATCACGCATCTAATCTGGAAGATCAAACATGGGGCAATTGCAACAAAACAGAACCTATACTTGAAGCATATAGCAAGGGAGAATCTATGTCCAATTTGCAAAAACCAAGAAGAAACAACTGAGCATGTTTTCCTACTTTGTCCATGGACCACACCAATTTGGCATAGTCTACAGATTTGCTATGTCCCTACCATTCATAATATTCAATCAACAGCAATGTGGTTGGATGACATTCTCATGAAGGACTATGGTAACAATAAGTTCAGAAACTCAGTTATCACCACCATCTTTTATACAGTTTGGTTCACGTGGAAAGCAAGAAACTTGATGGTTTTTGAAAACAAACATCCAAATCCAACACAAATAATCAATCAAGTCAAACAAGCAGCAATGGAGTTCATCTCAGCAGACAATCAAAGTAACCAGACAAAACCTTCAATCAATAGCACTACAACAAGTAATCCTAGGAGAGGTGCCATGAAATGGAACCCCCCAAGTCCTAATTTTACTAAGCTTAACACGGATGCAGCATTCAATACAAGCACAGGGGCAGGATTCAGTGGATTTATCCTAAGAGACTATACGGGAACAGTTCAATCTGGGGGAGCCTCACCTTTATATGCTTCATCAGCCTTCCTAGCAGAAGCTCTTGCTCTCCGTGAAGGAATCTCGGTAGCAGCCTCCTTGAACTTCAAAGCTCTCGTGATAGAAAGTGATTGTGAGACCCTCATACAAGCAAGCAAAGGAGTTATAAACAGAAAGGAAATTCAACAGATCTTAAATGATATCAAGTTCATCAGCAAAGATTTTACCTCAATTGAGTTCAAGTGGATCCCCCGGAGCGCAAATTCTGTAGCGGATCTGATCGCTAACCTCGCTCTTCACAACCAACTCCCTTCTAACTGGATCCTCCACCCTCCGCTGGTCTTGCAAACGCTCGTCAATACAGAGAAGATCGAGATCTAACCTTAGCTCACCTCAACGATCTGAAGAGAAGATCTCTCAGCTTTCTCCAAGGCGCTTCTCGAAATGCATGTTTCCTCCCAAAGATCCTAGAGAAGAATTCTGGCGTAATTGGAAGGAAAGAAGTGAATTTGAGGGGTGATTCATCAAGATCCGTGGAGGTGAAGATTTTCCCGATTAGGGTTTCGAAGCAGCGAAAGCTTTAGAGAGAAGGAGTTTTTTTGCCAAATGAGTGAAAGTAGGTTCTACTGACCAGCTATCATAACTGCCTTGTCCTCCTTGGACCATATGGGTATTGGGCTGGAAATCTGAGGCCCAATTCTCTCCACCCCCTCTTTTGTTGTGTGACATCCCCTTGTAATGCATTCTAGTTTCTTTTCTTAGGGTTGGGCCAGTTTTCTGTGGCCCAACTAAGTTCTACTCTTGTATTGGTTTTGTGGCTTTGCCCAATTAATTTAATGAAACCATATCAAGTTGATCAAAAAAAAAACATAATAAGTAATTATAAATTAAAAAAATAAGGATAAAATATAGTTTTTGCCTTTTATCTTTCACTATTTTTTTTTACGTCATTTATCTTTTAAAAGGTTCGCTTTTTTCAAAATTGTTTAAAATAGTCCTTCCGTTAAGTGGCGGAGTTTAAAAGAAAGTGAAATACAAACAAAATAAATAATTATAAATTAAAAAAATATGGCTAAAACACAGTTTTGGTCTTTTATCTTTCACTTTTTTTATTTACGTCATTTATCTTTTAAAAGGTACGTTTTTGTCCTTTATCTTTTCCTTCTGCGAGTTCTCAAGGCTTTTGGTTTTAATAGTAAATTCTGCGATTGGGTTAATGTTCTTTTGCACTCTGCAAAGCTTTCGATCTCAGTCAATGGCAAGCCCTCTGGGTACTTTAGTTGCAAGCGGGGTGTGCGTCAAGGGGATCCCCTTTCCCCCCTTCTTTTCTGCTTGGCTGAGGAGGTTTTGAGCAGAGGCATCTCCAAGCTTGTGCAGGATGGGGACCTCCAGTTAATCAATGGTCCTAGAGGTACTCAGGTTCCCTCTCATACCCTTTATGCTGATGACATCATGATTTTTTGCAGAGCTTCGCAGAGAAATCTCCATAATCTCCCCAGCTTCTTTACTAAGTATGGTGAAGCTTCTGGTCAGATTGTTAACTCTAGCAAATTTACAGTTCATTTGGGCGCCATTCCCAATACCCGGCAGCGTCACATTGCCGATCTCCTGGGCTTCTCTATTGGCCAGTTGCCGTTCACATACTTGGGTATTCCAATTTTCAAAGGTAAGCTTAAAGCTGTCTATTTAATGCCAATCGCTGACAAGATTGAAGCCAAGTTATCAGCGTGGAAAGCTTCCCTCCTCTCTATTGCCGGAAGAGCGCAGCTGGTCAAGTCGGTTGTGCAAAGTATGCTAATTTACAGCTTCCTGATTTACAAATGGCCTTCATCTCTGTTGAATACTGTGGATTTTTGGATTAGAAACTTCATTTGGTCTGGTGACGTCAATCAGCGTAAATTGGTTACTGTGGCTTGGCATAAGGTTTGTAGACCAACCGCTGAGGGGGGTCTTGGGATTAGGTCCCTCAAAGACACTAATAAGGCAGCCTGTCTTAAGCTTAGCTGGGAGCTCAGCATTTCCCAGAATAGCTGGGCTGTTCTGTTAAGATCAAGGATCTTCAGAAATAATACTGCGATCTCTTATCATATCAGTTCTTCTTTGTGGGGTCATTTGCGTGATCATCTTTCCACCATCCAAGAAAACTGCATTTGGCAAATTGGTAAAGGTGACTGTATCAACTTTTGGCTTGATCCTTGGATGTCGGCCCCTCTTGTAAATCTTCTTAATGTCCCTGAACATCGCCAGCTCTATCTCAAGGCCCGTGTTTGTGACTTCATTCAGAATGGTCACTGGTGTATCCCTGCTTCTCTTTCCAATATCTTTCCTCAACTGGCTTCACTACTTCATGAAAAAGATCTGCCTTCATTTGACTCTCAAGATCAGCTGATTTGGAAAAACTCTACCGATGGTATGCTTAATTTTAAAACTGCTTATCTTTATTTCAGGCCTGTTGGGCAACCTAGTAGGTGGTTCAAGAATATTTGGCGAAGTGTTATTCCTCCATCCAAGTCTCTTCTTATGTGGCGCAGCCTCCATCACCGTATGCCAACGGATGAGCAGCTCAGAAGCCGTGGTTGTGGTACTGTTTCCATGTGTAGTCTCTGTGAAGCGGACTATGAGTCCTCCTTGCACCTTTTCTGTGAGTGTTCTTTCACTAAACAACTTTGGGATTGGCTTAATGGCAAGCTCTCTCTTAATATTGATGTTTCCTCCCTGGAGACGATTTTTGAAGTCTGTCTGCACCCTTGGTCGGCCCAAGTGCAGGATGTTGTTTCCGCTGCGGTTATTAACGTTTTTTGGGCTATTTGGTTCTCTCGGAATCATATTCGTTTTGACAACAAGAAGATCTTGCCCACTTACCTAAAAAATTTGATCATGGCAAATGTGAACATTTCTGGCAATCTCAGCAAGGGCTCCACGTCTAACTCCATGCAGGAATTTATGATTCTTAAGGGTTTTTCGGTTGAGTGCAAACCTCGTAAGGCTCCTACAAATATAGAGGTTATCTGGCAGTCTCCTCCTTCCTTTTGGGTTAAGTGTAATACTGATGGCGCTGCGAGGGGGTCTCCTGGTTTAGCTGCCTGTGGGGGTATCTTTCGAGACAGTAATGCTGAGTCTCTTGGCTGTTTTATGCTTCCTCTAGGTACAAATTACGCGCTTCATGCTGAGCTTGTCGGGGTCATGGTCGCCATTGAAGTGGCTTTCCGAAAAGGTTGGCATCGGTTATGGATTGAGAGTGACTCTCAGCTTGCTGTTATGGCTTTCTCGTCTCACTCAATTGTGCCTTGGAATCTCTGCAATCGTTGGCTTAATTGCATGGGTCTGCTCAAATCAATGACTGTCACTTGCACTCATATTTTTCGGGAAGGGAATCACTGCGCTGATAAGCTTGCGTCTCATGGGATCAACCTGTCTGGTTTCCAATGGTGGAATTCTGTTCCCTATTTTATTAAGGATGATTTTATCCGTAATAGGATTGACTTTCCTTATTTTCGTTTCAGGCAATAATGTTTTATTTTTATTTTTGTTTGCATGGGTTTTGGTATATGTCCCCCCATGCTTCTTGTATTTTTGTTTTTTGTTTATTAATGAAATAGGGGGGAGTACTCTTTCCTTCTAGATGTTTTTATCCCTAAGGAGGGTTTTGCATCAGAAGGTTTTAATGAGGCTCCTTTCCTTTTTGTTTAAAAAAATGGTTTAAAATGGTCATTCTGTTAAGTGAAAGTTAAATAGGACTTATGTGGACAGTGACGTGGATAAATTGGTCACGTAAGCAGTTGACTGTGTTATTAGACCGTTATATGTTTTTTCGTTTTCATCCTTTATCTTTTTAAAATATTCATTTACGTCCCTAATCTTTTGTAAAATATTCGTTTACATCTATATTTTCGCAGTTAATTAAAAGAGTAATGTTATTTAGCCAAAATGTTCTAACCAAAAATAGCCAAAAACCAAGTTACAACACCAATTAACCAAGTTTTATAGGCTATTAACCAACCTGTTTTTTCACAGTTTTTATTCAATGGCCTAGAAAACTGTGAAAAAGCAGTGTTGAAAAACATGGCATCCATGGTACTAAGAGAGAAAACCCTTAAAAGTTTATTATATTGAAATTGATAAAATATTACTAATGAGAAGAAGATCATTACAAATGAGTGTCCCATCTATCTTATATACTAACTAACTAATGGACCTTATTATCTAATGGACTCACTATCTAATGGGCCTTACTAACCAACTAATGGGCTTACTATCTATATTTTAACAGCCTTCCGCAAGCTGGACGGTGTTCACAACACTTCCAGCTTGGGATAAGCAATACAAAGATAATATGAAAGTAAGGAAAATAAAGAACAATCCAAATTGGTAGCAGTTGAGGTGCATAGCTCCTAGAAGTGTTCGACCAATTTTTGGGCCCCTTCAAGCTTCTTCCAGCGTCTCCACAACATTCACTCCAAAAGAATCAACAAACCCCACTATTGGGCATAACCATCCAAATACCAAAGAAGTGGACAAAAGCTTAACCATCGAGCAGAAACCACAACTCAAGGTTTAACCACTCGGAGGAAGCAACAATCAACGCTTAACCATCAAGCAGAAGCCATAACCGAAGGCTTAACCACTTGGAGGAAGCAAAATGCTTAACCACCATAGGGCAGAAGCAAACATCAACAAAGGCATAAAGCCAAAAGCTTAACCACCAAGCAGAAACTATACCTCAAAGTTTAACCACTTGGCAGAAGCACAACAATCTAATGTTTAATTAATTATAGCAGAAGCATCATGCTTAACCGCCATAAACAGAAGCCAAAATCAAGCCAATATGGCTAATCAAAATGTTCATCAAATCCAGAAACAGTAATATGCAATCAGCAATCGATGCTAAGTCAAGGAATCAGCAACAATAATCCAAAGGCAACCAACGACCAGAAACAAGTAGCATCAGAAGCCAAGAGCAAATAAAAGAAACAAAACCTGAGCGAGTTGCAAAAGAAATTTTCCATGCCCTCTCTCAAACAACAATGCTCAGTAAATGAACAACCATCCTAAAAGCCACCTCCTTAAAGAACATCAATGCAATCTGTAAAGTGGAGAATGAAACTTAAAGTCCACCAACAAATTGAGATCGCAAGTTCCTCCAATTCTGCATCAAATGATCATCTAGAAGGTGTTTAATTATCTCTGACCTTTGACACCATAGAAATCCAAAAGGCATGATCTCCATGAAGTGGAACCACTAAAAATCAGGTCCAAAAGGTATATGGTATTTCACACCCTTTTGATATACGACATATAATAACTTGATAATTTGGAACAATTCCACCACCATATTATACCTGTTAGGTAGGAGTAGTTTGCCACCCTTTCGATATCAGCAGATCCAATTTTGATGGAAGAACCTTGCATATCAATGGTTGAAGCAATGACTCCCTTCAAACCAGCAAGTAAAGGGCAACAATAAAACACCATTAATTAAACACCACACCTTGTATAAGCATCGACAATTGAGCTGGAAACAACAACATTGGATAAAAACCCAACAACTAAAACTTGCCCATGGATCTGCCTACAAAGTTCAAATTCTTTCACCTTTACACAAACAATCAAAACATTGGAAAAACTAAACTCATTGTCCCCAATAGACTATCTCCTAAGCTGTCCATAAAACCTCAAAGCCTCACAAAATCTCCCACAGTGTGCATTCCACGATACATAATCCTTGTCAGTCATTTGATAAAACATACTCCTATCTTGCTTCATCACCCCCAAATTAACATACCCAGAAAGCATAATGTTCCAAGTATACAAATTTCTAACCTCCATTTTATCAAACACCTTGTGTGCATGAACATAATCATCGCAACTAAAGTACATTTCAATTAAATGATATGCTCAACATCAAACCAGTAGCAAAACCCTACTCAGTGAAGCCTCCAGTCTCAGCATAATCCTTTGAAAGATAAGAACATTAAAAGATAAGAGAAAAATCCTTTGAAATGAACGGCAAAAAACCCAAAAGAACATTAAAAAAACAATCGCACACTGAGATTGCTATTAGAAATCAGGAATGTCAAATGATTTGTGTCAAAACTGAAATCGAATCATTTGGTTGAAAACAAATTTTGGAAAAGAGAACACGAAGCAAGGCGAAACACGCAAATGAAAAAATGACGCAAATGAAATCAAACATTAGAGACAAAAATCAAATCGAACCAGAGAAGGAAATCAAACTCAGAAAGTGATCCAAAGGAAACGAAAGTGCAAATCGCAAATTCGAGGAAACGATGAAGGAAGTAAATCAGAAGCCAACAACATGAACAACACAGAATCTAGGGTTCAGAAAGGGGAAAACCCAATCGATTCAGTCGTACTCTCAATCAATAAGAAAACAGAAGCTCTAATGGAATGCGATGATGTAAAATCATAGAAGACCGAACTGAATGAGGTGAAAAAAAATGAACAAAGGAAAAAAATGGGAAGGGAATTTTCTCGAGAAAATGGAAAAGAAAAGGAATAAAAAGAAACTAATGAAAATAAATAAATAAAACCTGCAGCAGAATTAGCATTCAAGGCGGGTACCATGTTTGCTCTGATACCATGTTGAAAAACATGGCATGCATAGTACTAAGAGAGAAAACCCTTAAAAGTCTATTATATTGAAATTGATAAAATATTACTAATGAGAAGAAGATCATTACAAATGAGTGTCTCATCTATCTTATATACTAACTAACTAATGAACCTTACTATCTAATGGACTCACTATCTAATGGGCCTTACTAACCAACTAATAAGCTTACTATCTATATTTTAACAAGCAGGTTGGTTAATGGCTTATAAAACTTGGTTAATTAGTGTTATAACTTGGTTTTTGGCTATTTTTTGCTGAAACATTTTGGCTAAATAACATTACTCTAATTAAAATGGGCATTTTAGTAAGTGTTTTTTTAATTATGTTTCCTGTTTTGTTGTTTTTGTCATTTACCTTTATTAAAATGTTTTTTTACATCATTTATCTTTTTTAAAATGTTTGTTTACATCCTTTGTCTTTTCATAGTTAATTAGAGAAAATTGATTGATGTTACGAAACGAAAAGTGAAGAACAACCCATAATACGACAATGACTTTCAGTTATCTTTTACCCGGTGAAGTACGTCAAAAACCAAGCTATCTCGTTTTATAGTTGTTTGATGTGTGTAAATTATTGCATTTCGTATAAAGTTTTTTCGTAACAAATATGATTGGTCTTAATTAATAGAACAAAAGTGAATTAAAAAACTAAAAATTAAAATAGAACAAAAGTGACGAAAGTTAAACTTGAATAATTTTTGGTTTTTTTAATTTATTATTTGATTTCCATTTATTAATTTCTATGTTAGCATAATAGAATATTTTTTTAATACACATTAACGGAATAACCATTTTTATTAAGACCCGTAATATTTTTTATGAGAAATTTGTATACTAAATGTAAGAATTCATACCTGTTGAACAATTATAAAATGATAAAGCTCGGTTTTTGACGTACTTTATTGGGTAAAAGGTAACTGACAGGAATTGTCCTGTTATGGGCCGTGCTTCACTTTTCGTACTATCCACCAATTTGTCGCAACGGTTGTGTGAAGTGCAACATTGATGCCTTCTTCTTTTTAATTGAAAATAAGGTTGGGATTGACTTATGTATCCGTGATCACTTGGGAAATTTATTTGAGCCAAAAACTCACTCGTTTACCCCAATGAAAGGTGTTCTTGTGGGAGAAACTATGGGGTGGCATTTGGCTATCAACTGGGTTTGTGAACTGGCCATTAATGATGTTATTTTTGATATGGACGCGAAGATGGTTGTTCCCATCCGGACCGGCCGGCACATACATTTGCTCCGCTTCCGAAGGACTTCCGTTGATGACTCACTGATCGGCTCAAAATATCTCGCCTCTACCTCTCCGAGAAAGGAATGAAGCGTGATCATAGGAATCAGAGGGAAATATCCCTGATTTCCCTCCCATTTGTCTGTAACGGTCAACCCGTCCATAAATTGTATTTACTGCCATTTAATACCCCTTGTAATATAAATACAGCCCTGAGAGGCCAATAAATGGATCCCACATTCATTCTTCACTCAAAAACGTGTTCTTAGTCACTTTGCCTAGAATACAGCACAACTTGTGTTCGGTCCCTTTCTCATCCAGAGAAACTGATCGTAACAATGGTGGTTGATGCTTTTAAGTCTAGTAAAGTTGTAATTTTCGAATTTGGTTGTTTGATCTTGTAACGCCCCAAAATAATTTAATTATTTATTTAATTAAGTTATTTAAGGCTTACAATATTTATTTAATTTAATTAAATAATTTAAGGTTTAATTATTTTATTTTATTTATTAGGAGGTGTTGTCACGGATTGAGTGGTGCGAGCAAGGGCCCGTGATCCACAATTAGACCCGTGGCCCATTGTCTTGTCAAAGTATTCGACTCACCAGGGGTCTAGGGGTTAGTTTTCATTTTGTTACTCTATTGAAAAAAATAAGAAAAGAAACGTAAAAGAGAGAGTGAGAAGAGGAGAGTTGCGAAAGGAAGAGGAGGCGAAGAAGAGAGGGCGAAGCACTCAAGGAAGAGGAGAAGGCTCGTTGGTGACTTGCGTTTTTTCCTTGGAGCTTTGCTAGCAATTCGACTTCCATAAGGTTAGGGGGTCCTCTTTTTGTTCTTAATAATTTATGCGAATTGGTGATTGCTTAGGGTTAGGGTTCTAGGTTAGTTCTATGAATGAATTTTGATGTTGATGATTTAATTTATCGTATTGTGATGATTGATGTTGACTTATTATGTTGAAAATCGCATGATTAGAGTTTGAGTTGTTGCAAATTGCGAATTGGATATCATATGTTTGAATATATGACTATTTGGTGATTACTTGGTGAAATTGGGAATTATGGTGACACTTGAATCATATATATATATATATATATAATTGAGTGTTGGGTGATTTTAAATTGGTGATTGAAAGTGAGAAATTCTGGTTTTGGAAGCTCCTAGGCGCCTTGGGCGCCATATGTGTGTTGCTGAATTTTTGTGTTATGCGCCATAGTCATGGGCGCCAGGCGCCCAGCAGTGTGTTGCGCCAGTTTTTCCAAATTCTGTTGCCCCTGTGTTGCTATTCTGTGTCACTGTGTTGCTGTGCCTGTTGCCCTGTGTTGCTGTTTCTGTGTCACTGTGCTGCCAGTTTTGGCGCTTGTTGCTTGTGTCATGGGCGCCAAGGGCCCCAATGTTCTGGTGATAGTTTTGTAAAAATTGTTTTCAGGTTTTCATATTCAGGTAAAATGGCTCATGAAAAATGATTTTGGGCAACAAAAGAGTTGGGTTGCGTGTTTTCACTAGGTGCCTAGTGCATGGGCGCCAAAAATGATGTTCAGTTTTTGATAAAATTTTTATTGGGTTCTCTTATTCTGAGCATTTGGCTCGTACAAAATAAATTTCGAAGTAAAATGAGTTGTATTTCGTGTTGGCCTTAGGCGCCTAGTGCCTGGGCGCTGTGTTCCCCTGCGCCAGTTCCTGCGCCAGTTCCTGGGCGCCAGCGCCTATGCGCGTGCTGTGTTCCTGGGCGCCAGCGCCAGTGCCTGTGCGCGTGTTGCTGTTCCTGGGCGCCAGCGCCCATGCGCCAAATTTTTGTGTTGCTCCTGGGCGCCCAGCGCCCTGCGCCAAGTTCTGTGTTGCCCCTGGGCGCCCAGCGCCCATGCGCCAGTTTCAGGATGTCTAAGTATTTTTCCTATTTTGTTTTTAATGTAACTTTTGACTCGGTTATCCAAATTTAACGGTTCAAAATGCGTTTCGAAGCTAATTTCAGTGTCTATCCAATTGTTCCAATTTTATGCAAAAATAAATTATTTAACTGGTGTTTTCTGGGCTGATGGTGTTCAAGTGTCCAAATGGCTATTTTTACCCACTTTCCCTATGTCGTGTCAATATCCTAAGTTGGTCTATTTGAATTGGTGTTGGTGTGAGTGGTGGGATGAAATGGTGAATGTGATAAGGTGAGATTGGTGAGCAGAGGCTTCGGCCTAATTTTAATTTGGTGAGCTGATTAATGCACTATGGTGAGATTATAAATTAAAATGGTGAGCTGAAATGAAATGGTGATTTTATTTAATTGTAGTGTGTTGTGATGCATTTCCATAACACCTCATGAAATCATGTGCATTATTGGTGAGCAGAGGCTTCGGCCTAATTTTATTTGGTGAGCAGAGGCTACGGCCTATTTGTATTTGGTGACGGATCCGACATGCATGTGCCCGTGGAGTTTGGGTTGCATTTTCATGCATAACCATACCTTTTGCATTGTTGTTTGGTGAATGTAACTGTGATGTGGTTAGTGCTCTTATTGTGAATTGGTGTGTCAGTTTTCCCTTTCCTATGCAGTGCTTAATTCCCATATGTTATTAATTATGAAAAGAGACTCACCCTACTGCTTTTATGTTGCTTCTTATGTCGGCAACGTGCAGGTAATAACGAGTGAAGGTTTCCCTTATGCCTTCGTCTGGTAGGAAGTGTCACGCTCTGATACGTAGCACCAGGGGGGTGTCCTATGTTTATGTGTTGTTTTCATTAACCGTTAGATTTTATTGGTGATGTATTGGTTTTATTGTTAGAACTTATTATTATTCCGCTGCTGGTGGTGATTGAATTTAGTTGATGCGAACTAAACGTTTTTTTTGTTTATGGTGCTATGTACCCTGTATTTTGAACCGAACTGTGAAAAGTGAAGTGGTTGATTTTATGATGTAAGTGTAGCACTCGCTTAAATATTTTCAAAAAAAAAAAAGAAACTCTGATTTTATTAAAAAGTAAGGTTATTAGAAAAGGGGTGTTACAGATCTCTTCTTGTAAGACTTTATTTTCTTTTTTCAATGACAACTCTCGTGTAGAGTTCACCAGGAGGAATTCTAATAAGGTTGCTCATTCCCTTTGTCCGGTGGCCTTATTTACAGCTAGTCCTCAAGAGTACTTTGACATACCTTCATGTATTATCGATTGGGTAAAATATGTTTTTGGTCCCTACAAAATTGGATCCTTCTAAGTTTAGTCCTTACATTATCGAAATAGGTGTTTGGTCACCAACTTATTTTTCCATTTCCATTATTAGTCCCTGACGTTAAATAATGCTGACTGTGCTGACGGAAATCTGAGTTGGCATTTACATGTGTAGTTTTTTTTTATCTATGTGGCTTTTTTATTATCCATGTGGCTTTTTTATTTTATTTTTTTTACCAAAAATTTCTGTTTTATTAAATTTTGTTTTTTTTCCAAAAAACTGATCTTCTTCTCTTCTGGCGGTGGAGCTAACCTCCGGCACGGTGGTCGCCGGTAGAGGTACTCCGATGACAATTTTTTGAGGGCTTTGCGAGAGGATGACGTTAGGATTATGAATATCAAATTTGTTTTTCGATTGAAGGTCCATGGTTGCCGGAAAATAAGGAAGAAGGTTCTCAGATCTGTGAGGTGTGAGAGGGAGAGAATGGTGGCTGGCCTCTTTATTTCTGCTCCCGAATGGTTCTGGTGTTTTCTGGGAGAAGTTATGGCATGAGTTTTCTGGGAGAAGTTATTGCTTTTATTGTTTTTCCAATTGATTGATGCTTCACGTTTGTTAGATTCTTCCGTAAAAGTTGATGTATGAAACCTCCACAAATTATCCAAGCCAACACATCTAAATACAAAATAGAAGCAATTAATCTGTTGGCAGAGTAAAGGAATGGTGCGATTTTTCACCATCAACGCTTTCTCACCCGACACCTTCATTTCCATCCCCAATTTGAAATCACGCTAAACCCTAATTCCATTCAATGGGCACTGCACCACAACAACAATGATTCAGTAGAAAATTTGCGGGTTTCAATGATGGATGAAGCGATTCTAGATTTGACGAAGGGGGTTTTGATGGAATGATGAAGAAGGGGATTTTGATGGAAGAAGTTGAAGGATTGTTGAGGGAGAAGAGGAAGAAGTTCTTGTTGTTGCTGCGTTGAGGGAGAAGAGGAAGAAGTTCTTCATCGCAAGAACGAACAAATAATGAAGATGGTGATGATTAGTTATTAATAATATAAAAATTAAAATATTATAAAATAATTATTAAGTAATAAAAAATGAGTCGGCATGTCACGTGGACGCCACATCAATTAGAATGTCCACGTAGCGTGTCCAGTCATGATTTTCATTAGCCCAATCAGCAATAATTAACAGCAGGGACTAGTCATGGAAACGGCAAAATAAGATGGGGATCAAACGCTTATTTCTTTAGTGTTGGGACTAAACTAGAAGAACGCAATTTTGTAGGGATCAAATACATATTTTATCCTTACCGATTTGATTATGAATAAAATGCACTGGGTGCTTATTGTCAAAAAAAGGGACCATTTTAATTAACTACAAAAAGATAAAAGACGTAACGAATATTTTTAAAAAGATAAAGGATGAAAAGCGAAAAAACATATAATGACCTAACAACACAGTCAGCTGCTCACATGGCCAATTTATCCAGGTCACTATCCACGTAAGCCCTATTTAACTTTCACTTAATAGAACAACTATTTTAAACCATTTTGAAAAGATAAATGAGGTAAACGAACTTTTTAAAAGACAAGGACGTAAATGAAAAAAGATTGAAAGATGAAGGACCAAAACTATATTTTAGCCAAAAAATATTATTTATCAACCTAATTAAATTATTAGAAAAATTATTTTGATTTGGCATAATTAAATTATTTATATTTAATTAATTTTAATTTTAAAAGGTTGAAATAAATTTTAATTTTTTTAAACATTTATACATAACTGAATGTTGTGTTTAAAAAAATAATTTTAGATCTAGTTTTTTCTAATAAGCAATAAGGGGTGCACTAGGGGTGCTCAAACCCAAACAACAAATCAGAAATTGTTCATAGATAAAATGACATTGTAGCTGAATTATTAGAGCGGCTACCCACCTTATAAATAAACCAACTATAGGACAAGCGTTTGACACGTGCGATAATAGAGTCACCATTAACTTCTTCCCCCCAAAACAAGAGGTTGTTGCGCGCTAACCAAATACATCAACACATCGCTAACCAAATAATATATTTGACCTTCGTTGCCTTCTTCCCCAGCATTTCTCCCCTATCCGCAAAAAGTGTTTCACAACCCTTGGTTATTAGGCATATGTAAGTCAAGCCAACTATAAACCTTTGCCCAAACCACTTTAGCAACATTACAAGTGAGAAACAAATGCATTAATTCTTTTTCACACTTCTCCTTGCAAAACACACAAGCAGCTGCATCTAAAGAAGTATTCACATGGCATTTGAGAAGCAACTCACGCGTTGGAAGGGAATTTGTAAGAATTCTTCAACCAAAGATGAGAACCTTAGATGGAATGGCCATCCTCCACAACTCCTTAAAGACAAAATAGCTATCACTATTAGCGACCAAATCAGAATAAACCTACATAAGATAAGAGTAGCAAGAAGACACTGTGAACAATTTCGATGAGTCTAAGAACCACACCCATGAGTCCTCCTTTCCATGGGTAAGATTAACATCCTTCAAAATAGTGTGTAAGTCGTTCAATTCCTACATGAAATTCTGGTCTTCCAGTCCCCTCCAAGGTAAATACAACTGCCACACATTATTAATCCAAACACCCAAATCGACCACCTTCACATCTTGCGCATCACATCCAGCAAACACGGTGGGGGAACAACAGTCTTAAAGACTGCTGTCCAAACAAATGGTGATGCCAGAAATCAAATTATAGCCCTCCCCTACACCCCTTCTAACACACACTTGGAACCGCGCAGCCAATATCAAAACATTCCCCATACCAAGTAAATCACGCCACCACAAAGAGTCATACTTCCTTCCCATAAAAGCAGTATTGTTAACACCAATACTCTGTAAATCACCATATCTATGAGCAAGGATACCTCTTCAACTTGCACCCCCATCAACCAAAAAGCGTCACTTCCATTTAGCTAGAAGAGCTATGTTAAAAAGCTCAAGATTTTTAATGCTAAGCCCACCTTCATTCTTAGGTTTACAAAATTTAGATCTATTTAAAATGCTTATATTTAAAAGGCTGAGTCCACCAACAGTCCAACACCCCATACCACTTATAATTAAAAATAAATTTTAATGACAAAATATCCCAACCCCTAAAATAAAATCTCATTCTAAGATAGGGTTTTTTTTTCATACCCCCCTTTAGACATCATAGTAGGGATGGCAAAAAAATCTGTACCCGTGGATATCCGCGGATAATATCCGCGAAGGGCACATGGCAGATAGCTTAACGGATACCCATGGATAAAATAAATGGATATTTCAACTATCCGTTAGTTAATGGATGTGGAGGCGGATATAATGGTATCCACACCCGTGGATATCCGTACCTGTTATTAAATTAATAAAATTACTAAAACACTTATTACTTAAATACAAAACCCCAATATAAGAAGCCCTAACCCTACATGCACTGTTCTTCTCATGCTCTCCTCTATAATCTGCGAAAATTCTCTTTTCTACAAGATTAATTATATTGGTTGAAGACTATTGATTTTATGTTTTTTGTTTATTGTTAGAGACTATAATGTTATAACAAGAGAACTATTTAGTTTTTTGTTTCTCGTGGAAATTATTTTGTTGTTAAAGAATGAAGAAATTGTATCCTTGATTGATGTTTGTATTCAAATTGTTAATTTAATAATTAGTATTTTGTTGTTAAACGAAATAAAGAAATTCTATACAATTAAAAATAATAATTTTTTTAATATATGCATTTATAATATCCATGGATATCCGCAAATATCCGCGAATAGTGACATATCCACTAAATATCTGTTGTGCGAAAAGTAGTTTGTACAAGTGTACATAATCGCAACAAGTAAAATACTGATAAGTAGAGATCGTACTCACAGGGATTGATGTTAATTTTATAGTTTAAATCGTTAACAAGCTAGTGAAATAAACAAAATATAAATAACAAGTTTATGAGCATGAAAATAATAAAGATGTTGTATGGAAACAGTAAGAAAGTTTAAGAGTTTGATAAAGTGAGTTGGACTGTTTTTTGTTGTATAAATCCCCAAAAGTAAGGCGCTATAACATTGGATGCTATAGCGCTAAGTGCTGTAGCGTATGATTTTGTGCCTTTCGGTCGCTAACGCCAGGGTTTTGTTACAAGACTCCTATGTCTAGGTTCTAAATAAGTCCACCCATGTATAATGGAGAACCCACAGTATTCACCTTATGAACTATTGCTCCCTTATGTCTAGAGTTAAGCAAAAATGGATTAAATGTCTTTAACCAACCTTTCGTTCATATCAACCCTTGAGTTCTATTTGTAGACCATGTCTGAACCTACGAATCTACTCATTTCAGTTGGCCAATCCCAAAACAAGTTTGAAAGCATTAAAGTACAAGGATTGAAACGCAAACATCACAATATTATATTAACACTACTCAAGGTTCATTACAAACCAGAAGCAATCCAACTACTAAGTGTTTAACTCATGATAAGCATCATCAACACAATACAAGACAAAAGGCTCATATTACCGTAAATACACAAGAAATAAACGGTTACAAAAGATGCACTCCGTAGATTCCAAGTCATGCACAGCTGGATGATGCTATAGCGTGGCTTCACCGTGTAGAAAGATAAGAAAATAAACAAAAAATGAAAGCTTGAAGATGGAGGTTTAATGGAGGAAATGTGTGTCAAGTTTTTCTCTCCAAAAACTCTCCTCCCTATTCTGAATTCTGAAGTGTGTAGAAGATGGATAGATATTATCCTCATCTCATAAAGTAGCTTTCCATAAAGTATATCTCACCAACTAAAGTGATCTTCCAACAACAAGTGGACAAGTGTTCAGACTAGCCAATAAAAAGCTTCCACACAGTCCTAGGCACATGGAAGTCAGACTTTGACTTGAACAGACGCAAGAACAGACGCTATAGCACCTAACAGGTTTATTGAAAACAGGCAAACACCATTTTTTTTCAAAGAAGGGTTAGAGTACTTGTTTGCTAACCCAGATTTGAGCCTTTTGCTTGCTCTTGTGGGTACTGTGGTGGCTCTACTGTTGGATGTCTTTGGCTTCTTCTTTGATGGCTTCTTCTCTGCTACCACTCCAGGCGCTACAGCATCAATTGCTACATGATTATTTTCTCACTTCGCAAAATTCACTCCTGCACAAAAGAAGAATCAAAAACACAAAATTGTTAATTAAAATCCATGGGTTGCCTCCCAGGAGCGCTTGCTTTAAGAGTCTTCAGTCAGACTTCCTCTTTTGTTAGAGGTCTTGAAGTTCAATGGTGGTCTTGTCCCTGACCACATGTGCTCCAGAGTAGTGCTTCACCCATTGACCATTGATTTTGAATGTTCCACCAGTGGCTTCATCAAACATATCCACAACAGTTGCTGCAACATTCATTTGTTCAGCAGATGCTTTAGCAACAGATGCTGTAGCAGCAGATGCTACAGCCAGGTTTTCTTCAGCTTTTGGTTTTGACTGTTGTGGCAGCTGGTTGGTTTCTAGTTGTTTGATTTCAGCAATTACTTGAGTGCATTTGGTGATTTTTGGTGGTGAGGGTGGTGGTATGGGCTGTTTGGGTGGTGATTGTGGGGATAAGTTTTTGAGAGATGGGGAAACTTGTTGGTTGAGGGTTGCTTTAGGGCCTGGCTCAGGCTCAATCTGCTTAGCACTCTCTTCTTTTTCTTCCGATCCATCTGTTCCTCCCTCACTCTCCTTAGAGCTCTCGTTGACATCATCCTCACATTGTAACACACCTTCTTCCACAAGCTTTTCTTTTTCACTGTTGGCAAGAGCGTTGACCAAGTGGTCACCTTGCTTGTGGAAGTGTTTTTGAATAACAGAATCAAGAGACACCACAAAAGAACACTCCTCGGTTCCTGCATCTGGGGACTTTAGAGCATTCATCGCATTAAACTTAATCTCTTGATCATTGACTCTCATAGTCAATTCTCCCTTCTGGACATCAATCAAAGTCTGGGCAGTAGCTAGGAATGGTCTCCCAAGAATGATAGGAACCTCCTTATCTGCATCAAAATCAATAACAACAAAATCCATAGGAAAAACAAATTTATCAACCTTAATAAGCACATTCTCTATTATCCCCTCAGGATAGGTTATGGACCTATCTGCTAACTGAAGGGTAACAGTGGTAGGCCTAGCAGTTCTAATACCAAGCTGTTTAAATATGAAATTGGGCATCAAATTGATGCTTGCCCCCAAATCACATAGTGCACGGCTAGAATAAGATTTACTAATAGAACATGGTATTGTGAAACTGCCCGGATCCTTCAATTTCCTTGGGATCTTGTTCTGCATGATCATGCTGCATTCTCCAGTCATTGCTACTGTCTCAAATTCCTTAGTCTTCTCTTTTTGGTGAGCACATCTTTCATAAACTTTGTATAGTTGGAAATTTGTTGAAGTGCTTCCAACAAGGGAACATTGATGTGGAGTTGTTTCAGCACATCCAAGAATTTACCAAATTGTTTGCTCTCATGAGCCTGCTTCAACCTCTGTGGAAAAGGAGGAGGAGGGTATTCTGGAACAAGCTTAGGTGGTGGCACATGTGCAACATCAGACGCTATAGCGTCAGATGCTATAGCGTATGGAGAAGAATTTTTTTCTTTTTCAGATTTTTTGTTTTTTTCATCACCTGGAACAGTTGACGGCCCTTGCGAATCTTTCCCACTTCTCAGAGATATAGCCTTCACGTGCTCCTTTTACTACTGAATGGGAAGTAGAAGCTTCTGTAGTGGAGGGTAGTGATCCACTAGGTCTTTGGGTGAGAGCTGAGGCTATCTGCCCAACTTGGGTCTCTAAATTCTTTATAGACGCTTCATGAGTTTGCAAAGTGGTTCTGCAATCACTCATGAATGACTTCAGTAGGGTTTCCATAGAGTTATCCAAAGTTGGAGGAGCTTGTCTTTGATAATTTTGAGCAGGAAATCCTGGTGGCACAGCAGGTGTATTTGAATTTGTTGCTGCAGCATTGTTACCACCCCATCTGAAGTTAGGGTGATTCTGCCAGCCAGGATTATAAGTATTTGAGTAGGGGTTATTATTCTTGTTGAATTCCACATAATTAACAGAGACATGATTGGCTTGACATTCTTCATAGAGATGGCCTCCTCCACAATATACACAGCTAGTTGAATCTGGAGGAGCTTGTTCAATGGCAGCCACAGTTGGTTCTGCTGTTGCTGTAGCGGCAGGCGCTGTAGCGTTGGAGGTGTTCATGTTTTTAATCATGTTGGTGAGAGAGGCCACTTGTGTTGATAGAGCTGAGACTTCACTTATTTCATGGACTCCAGCTACCTTTTTCTGTGGAGTTAGCCTTTCTGTTGGCCATTGGTAGCTGTTTGTTGCAATATTGTCTATCAATTCACAAGCTTCATTGTAGGAGGTCTTCAGTAACACACCCCCAGAAGAAGCATCAAGCATGAGTCTGGTACTTGGGTCCAATCCATTATAGAAGGTTTCCATTTGAATGATCACCGATATGCCATGATGTGGACATTTCCTCAACAACTCCTTCCATCTTTCCCATGCTTCAAACAGTGATTCAGATTCTTTTTGTTTGAGTGCAGTAACTTCATTCCTCATTCTTGCATTTTTACTAGGTGGAAAATATTTTGCCAAGAATTTTTCAGCCATTTCATTCCAAGTGTGGATAGAGTTAGGCTCTAGAGAAGTTAACCAGGCCTTAGCTCTATCCTTCAAGGAATAAGGAAAAAGTTTTAGCCTAAATGCATCATCACTAACTCCTGGAATGATAAAGTTACTGCAGACCTCCAAAAATTGTTTTAAATGTAAGTACGGGTCCTCTTGGGGAGAACCACCAAACTGACCTACTATTTGGAGCATCTCGAACATCATGGGTTTGAATTCAAAATGAGCTGTTTGTGTTACCAAGTGGCTTCAGTCTCAAGAGGGGGGGTGAATTGAGATTTAAAACTTTTCAGATCTTTCGAAAACGTTTTTCCCCTTTTTCAATGACTTAGATCAATTTCGCGCAGGTTAAGTGGAAGCGAAGGAATTAGATTATAAAGCAGTAAAGCGGTATAACAGTAAAGCAGGAAAGCAGTAAAGCACGCAGAGATTTATCCTGGTTCGGTCACCTCCTAGTGACCTACGTCCAGTCCTCACACCCTTGTGAGATTTTCCACTAACCAAAACAACAAGGCTTACAGGTGCCTTGGAAAACCTTTACAGATTCAGGCACTCTCCTCCTAGGATACCCCACCTATGGAGAGCCCTCAAATCTAATATAACAATAACAAGAGATACCCCACCCCTGTTACAATCAGCTGCCCCAGAAAGATACCCCACTTCCTAGTACAAACAACTACCCTAGAGAGATACCCCACTCCCTAGTACAAATCACAAACAATTAAATAATAAACAGTTGTAAAGACAGAAATACCTCTAATGAAGGCAGATATTACAACTTGAAGAATGCAACCCCAACTAACTCTTAGCAACAGATCAGCTCTGACGGACCAGCGGTGCGAGAAGAGCAAAGAATAAAATGTAAAGAGTTTTTCCAAGATGTGATAGATCGTAAACTTGGGTTGTGTAAAATGAAGACTATGAAGTGCCTATTTATAGGCTATGAGAAAAAGAAGTTTACGTTAAAAAAGATGTAGGAATCGATTCTTTGTTTAAAACATTGGATCTAGGAATCGATTCTTCTTTTAATTAAAAATCGATTTTGACTTGCTTTGAAAAGAAGTGGAAATCGATTCTTGAGATCCAAGAGGGCTAGGAATCGATTCTTATACTCAATGTAATTTGTATGAATCGATTCTTGGCTTTCCTGAGACATGTAGGAATCGATTCTTTTGCTAAGTGAAAGATAGTGTGAATCGATTCTTTCCTTTTTGAAAAATACTTGTGAATCGATTATGCACTTTGGTAAAGATAATATGAATCGATTCTTTCCTTTTAAAGACACTTGAGAATCGATTTTTATGCTTAGTATAAAATAGTATGAATCGATTCTTCCTTTTTAGAAATACTTAGGAATCGATTTGCATACTTAGTGAAGCTAGTATGAATCGATTCTTTAGCTTTTGTATTGACCTGAAAATCGATTTTTATGTATAGAATAAAATGGAGAAAATCGATTTTATGCTTTTCAAAAATGCTTCTTGTGTTTACGTGTGCATGCATGCATTTTGAAAATCATGTGTGAGTGTGTGAGACTTTGAGAGACGAGCTGACCTTCGGAAGAGCTTACACTTTTTCCTAAGACACACCCAAACCCTAAGGACTACCCTTATATTTAAGGACTACCATTAAACTTGAATCTTCAATCCTTGAGCTTGATTGTCTTGGATTGACTTTGATGTTTTGTCACTTTCATTAACTTTGGCCATCAACTTTGGCTTTGGCCTTTTTACTATTCTCAACTTTTAACTTTTGTCTTTTTCATCATCAAAACCTCTTAACCACTTCATCATCAAAACTTAGCCTGCAACACAAGATATCTACATTCTCCCCCTTTTTGATGATGACAAAACATTTACTCATCTCAAGGTGGAAGGTTAGTTCAAACAGATAATGCATATATATGATACTCCCCCTATCATGATGCTCCCCCTGTTTTTTTGACTATATGCATAATGATAGATCTATATGCTCATTCTATATGCTTTATGCAACCCTATATTTCTCTCCCCCTTTTTGTCATGATCAAAATGGTCGATATATGATAAAGTTTGCGAACCGAATGTCACGGCTATTTGACAAGGTAAAAGAACCATTGCAGTTTTATAAGGGATCATCAAAACTTGAAGAAAAAACATTTATGAGACCATGAAGAGAATATTTTATCAAACACAGGTAAAAGCTAGTTATGAGTCTCAAAAATCTGTGAAGTAGTTGTTTTAAACTTTATACATTTCATGCTGCTTAGTTTGAAAGTTGGTGATGGCAGCCAGAATATGGGAGAAAAATTATTTTAGGTAAACAACGATTGTGAGCATGTATTTTTCGAAAAATACCAGTGCTAGCAGTTGATTGTAAAATAGATTTCAGGAAAAAAATAGCACTTTAACTGCAGAAATTCACAAGTCACAATTTCACTTAAATTCACATTTCTTTAAAAAATCACTTTGAAAAATATTTAATTGAAACCTCATTTGAATAAGTGAAGAACCAGGTTTTCTTTTGCAATGGATTTGTGAAAATATCAACTAGCTGATTTTGACGATTCAACTAACTCAATCACACTATTGCCTTTCTAACCATAACCTCTAAGAAGGTGATGTATAATTTCTATATGATCAGTCCTAGAGGGTTGACCAGAATACTTTTGTTGATTCTTGTTATTCTAATCATGCCTTATAGATATTGTTCTTAATGATGCATGAAATTAGTCTCTGTTTCACTAGTCACATATTTGACTTAATAAACTATTCTTAAGCACATTTTCAAAATAGAGGTGAATAAAAATTTTGACCAATCTGACCTTTACCGGTGATTCTTCCTCTATTTATCACAAGTCACATGACGGATTTTTCCGGGGGTGAGTGTTAAGAACTTTATTGCGTCTCCGGTCATGCGCTTCGAGTCTTTGCTGTCAAGGTATCAATCTGCCCCCATACCTTGAAGCATACCTGCAAAGATCTAAAACAAGGTTCTCGGTACCCAAATCTCTTTGGGTCCTTGTGGGTTAGTGTTTGGTATGGTTCCTTTGGGAACCCACACCTTTTTCATATTTTGTTTACCTCTTGCCCTGCAAACAGAAGCTGTATGTCCAGGTTTACCACAATAATAACATGTAATATAAGGTCTAGTGGAAAATTTTGGTTTATAATGAACATGCCTTTCTATGGGTTTGTTTCTAGGGAATCTATGATGCACATTTTGTAAACTAGACAATTTCCCAACAGTCCATTCCAGTTCATGAATTTTCTTTTCAGATTCAACACTTTTATCACAAGTATAATTTTCTTTAAAGCATGCAAGGCTATCATTTTCTTTTCTAAGCTCTGACTTTTCTTTAGTTAAAGCAGTAACAGCATTTTCAAGATGAGTGATAACTTTCTTAGATTTATCTAATGCTTTAGCTAGTTTTAAGGATTTATCATGCAATTCAGTAAATGCTTCATATAATTCATCATAGGCATCTTGTAAAGATTCAGAGTTAGAATATACCTCAGTTTCACTATCGCTGTCGTGGTCGGCCATGAGAGCAACTTGAGCTTTTTCATTTTCTGAATTATCTGATGAGTTCATGTCATTGTCTTCCCAAGCTATGTAGGCTTTTCTACCATTGTTTCCTTTGGACCCCTTTTTCTTGAACTTTGACAATTTTCTTTCTAAGTTCGGGCAGTCCATCGTCAGGTGTCCGGATTTACCACATTCGTAGCAAGTTGGTGGACTTGACAAGTTTTCCTTACCTCCTCTACCAGAATTAGTTCTACCACCATGGATTGGACCACCACCAGAATCAGATCTACCACCTCTTGTACTACGGCCTCCTCTGGAATTTGATCTTCCATCAATTGTACCTCTACCATAACCATTGTGTTCTGACATGGTTGGCCTCAGTTGTTGTAATCTCTGAAGTTGTCTTAACCTTCTGAATCTTCTTTCAGGTTCTGGATCCAACTCAAATTCTGGTGGTTGGGACCTGGGCATGCGCTATAGCACCTAATGCTGTAACACCAAGAAACAACACACCAGCGTAAAATTTTCACTAATATTGCTAAAAACTTAATCAATAAAAATTAAATGCAATCCCCGGCAACGGCGCGAAAAACTTGTTGTGCGAAAAGTAGTTTGTGCAAGTGTACACATGTCGCAACAAGTAATATACTGATAAGTAGAGATCGTACCCACAGGGATTGATGTTAATTTTATAGTTTAAATCGTTAACAAGCTAGTGAAATAAACAAAATATAAATAACAAGTTTATGGCATGAAAATAATAAAGATGTTGTATGGAAACAGTAAGAAAGTTTAAGAGTTTGATAAAGTGAGTTGGACTGCTTTTTGTTGTATAAATCCCCTAAAGTAAGGCGCTATAACATTGGACGCTATAGCGTTAAGTGCTGTAGCGTATGATTTTGTGCCTTTCGGTCACTAACGCCAGGGTTTTGTTACAAGACTCCTATGTCTATGTTCTAAATAAGTCCACCCCTGTATAATGAAGAACCCAAAGTATTCACCTTATGAACTATTGCTCCCCTATGTCTATAGTTAAGCAAAAATGGATTAAATGTCTTTAACCAACCTTTCGTTCATATCAACCATGAGTTCTATTCGTAGACCATGTCTGCACCTACGAATTTACTCATTTCAGTTGGCCAATCCCAAAACAAGTTTGAAAGCATTAAAGTACAAGGATTGAAATGCAAACATCATAATATTATTTTAACACTACTCAAGGTTCATGACAAACTAGAAGCAATCCAACTACTAAGTGTTTAGCTCATGATAAGCATCATCAACACAATACAAGACAAAAGGCTCATATTACCGTAAATACACAAGAAATAAACGGTTACAAAAGATGCACTCCGTAGATTCCAAGTCATGCACAGCTGGATGATGCTATAGCGTGGCTTCACCGTGTAGAAAGATAAGAAAATAAACAAAAAATGAAAGCTTGAAGATGGAGGTTTAATGGAGGAAATGTGTGCCAAGTTTTTCCCTCCATAAACTCTCCTCCCTATTCTGAATTCTGAAGTGTGTAGAAGATGGGTAGATATTATCCTCATCTCATAAAGTAGCTTTCCATAAAGTAGATCTCACCAACTAAAGTGATCTTCCAACAACAAGTGGACAAGTGTTCAAACTAGCCAATTAAAAGCTTCCACACAGTCCTAGGCACATGGAAGTCAGACTTTGACTTGACATAAAGTGTGAGGCTCCAAAATGTAAAATATCTTTTTGATGTCCAGCTGGCTCACCGTCATATAGCGCTATAGCGCTTAACGCTGCAGCACTTAACAGAAACATTAAAATACTGACAAAGGCACCAAATGTGTCAAATGATAACAAATTATCTCCAAACCCTTCTTTTACATTTCTTAACACTTATTTACATATTTAACCACATAATTACTTAAGAACTCACATTAACTTAAGTCTAAAGAATATAAATAAATCATATAAATATGAGTTATCAATATCCGCATTAGCGGATACCCGCGAGGATATGAATAGGACACGAATACCATTTTTATCCAACGGAGCGAATAGCGGATGAGTACTATCCGTGCCCATGGATATCCATTGACATCTGATCATACTCCCCAAAATGACCAAACTGCCAATTTTACTCTTGACTGTCAAACAAATTTCCGGAATTTCCTCTTAACACGTAATTCCAGAATTTATTTTTTTGATTTTTTTCGGATATACATTTTAACACGTTATTTCGGATCGTGATTTTTTAAATTTTGCGGATTTATGTACTAGATAATTCCGGAACGTGTTTTTTTATATTTTCCCGGAATTATGTCTTTAAGGTATTTCCGGAACACAAATTATTATTCCGGAAATGTGAACATCCAATTTTAACCGACAGTTACTCGTTATTTTCAAAAAAAGGAGTCCCAAAAAAATAAATAATAATAATAGTTTACACGTGTCATGCCTAAACCGTACGCATGTCCTACTATCGGGGTGCATCATGTGCGCATTCAAATCAGGTACGCGTTCATAGCCTTAATGCGAGCGCGCGTTTGTTTCCAGTCGTGTGTGAGTCGTTGCGTTGGTACGCGTTATTTTACCGGTTTTATTATCATAAAAGAATAGCAATAATAAAATAAAATCAGTTTTAAATAACTGTCATTTTATTTAATTTGTTACACATATAGACAAAAAATTAAATGTAAATAGTACAAAAAGATATATATATATATATATATATATATATATATATATATATATATATATATATATATAAGGACACACAAAAAAGAGTACAAAATTTTAAAACCAAAAAATGGAGTGGGGGAGGGCAGCAGGCGCCTGCTGTTAGTTGGAACAGAAATGCAATTTGAGAATGGGGTTCAAGCTCCCTTCTACTTGTCTCTTGGCTTTTCACCTTTTGGGCAAAAACATGTTGCTGCCCTGCTGCTCCCTCTGCTGCCTCCCAGAGGTTGTTATGCTTTTTGTTCCCTTGTGTTGTAATCCTCTGGTTTGAGACCACACCTACACCATAATTTTTGCCTATAAATACAAATGAACAACAACACAGTAACGGGGGTACAAGAATGCACAAACAGTAACAGAGGCAGACAAAAATAATAGAAAGAAATCATATTTTCAAGAGATAGAGCACAAAAGATTTGGTTCAAAAGGGAAGAGAAAATCAGTTTGTTTTCTGGAACTAGGTTAGTTCCTGAATTTATTTAGTCATTCTTGTGTCTCCAATTTATTTGTTCTCTGCTCATATAGATGATATATAGTTTTTTTAGTGTACATGTATATAGAAACAGAAACAAAAGTTTTTGAAAGCAGTAGAATGATTCAAAATAAATAAATCTCATGAACAGAGATAAAAAAAATTTAGAAACAAAAAAAAGAAACAACAGTAGAATGAGAGAGAGAGGGAGAAGGGAACCATACCTCTACTCCGACCACCGTGTGTGGTGGTCGCCGCCGTAATCCCCACCGCGCCCAACCATCGCAACCACGAACGGCCACCATCCAGCCACGAAACCGTACACCACCGTGAACCACATCCTCCCTCTACCTTCCCACCACCACAACCACCGCGAGCCACCATAGCCTTACCCATCTCTCTCCCTTCGGTTCCACTCTCTCTCTCTCATCACCACCTCACGTTCTCTCTCTCCACCGTCACAAACCCACATGACCACCCACACGGCCACCATTACCCACCACCCTCTCTCTCTTTTCACAAACCACCCCGAAACGCCGAACACCCACCACTGCCACGGTCGCCACCGCGAGCTCTGCCGCTGTCCGCCACCTCAACCGCACGCCCCACTTCCTCTTTCCTTCCTTCCCCTTCGGTCTCTTTTTTTCCTCCTTGGTTGATTTATCTCTTCTTTCCTTATCTATTTTTCTCCTTTTGTTTTTTTTCTCTCCCTCCTTTCAAGAAGCATGCGACGCCTAGAGTAAAATAGGGGTCATCAACCATCTGATCCCAATCTTTTCATGCTTTTCTTATGTTTATTTTATTATTCCACTTTGTTATATTTAATTCAAATAAAAAATGGTTTCTTTCAAAAAACTAGGATTTGACTTCTGAACATTTGAAAACTAGCGCCCCCACCCTCCCCTTGTCAATTGTCATTTAGTGACTTTACCCTTTGTTTTTTTTCATTACTTTACTTTATACTTTATATATTTATTATTTTAATGGAAATTTTTGACGCTATTCTCCTATGAAACTAACAAAAAAAATGGGTTTGATTGAGGTGTACATCTTGTCAAACCCGGTTTAAGAGATTTTAGCTGTAAAGCTTGGTGATCTCAAACCCCTTCAAAAAAATAAAATCAACCAACCAACAAACTTTTTCGGGAAGAACTACGTAACTATTGAGTTCCTCATTGCACCAGAGGATACGTAGGAGCGGGGCTTCCCCGTCAAGTCAAAAATTAAATGTTCTAATTTAGTCCCTTATTCATTTCTTTGTAAATCGAATTTTATTTATTTTTTTGGGAGTAAACAAATTTTCTAAACTTATTGATATGTTGCACAATCAAATTTAGGGTAACTGTCTTCGGACAGATGTCTTAGGGGTGCTGTGGAATTAAGTTTTCGCCCTTCCCTATACATAACCGACTCCCGAATCCAATCTAGTTTACGCAGACCAAATAACTTTAAATGTAGGTTTTTCTCAATTTTTCCTATTAAATAAATTGGGTGGCGACTCCTAAGATAATCGATTTTTAAGCCGTCTGCGTCGAGATCCCGGTCACGACAGATGGCGACTCCATTGGGGACTTAGTGAGAGTCAAGCCTTTATAATTTGAATGTGCGAGATATGTTTGAGTAATAATCTTGTTTACCCTTTTACTTAATTATCATATATAGTTGTTTTACATTTCGCTTAAATATGAACCCTAGGATAGAGGACATGTATTATTTGCTGCCTGGATGTATTGTGTGGTTATTTTGCAGGAGCAATTTGTGGTTTGTATGCTCCCTTCACACACTACACATACACTGTGAGCACACACTGAGAGTTGGGCTTACACCGGAGCCTAAAAAAAACACCTAAGTTAGAACGAGGCTGTGTAGTGGTAGTCATTTTGGATGTACATCCTGGTGTCTACCATGAATTCCTCATCTAGAGTATGATTCTTCTCTGCGGGTATCCACATTTCGGATGTACGTCCTGGTGTGTTTAACCTTCTAGAAGAGTATTTGACTCTAGAGACCTGAAATATCCATAGGATATAGCTGCCAACCCAGTGAGTATTCACAATAGAAAGACAGTAGATCCATAGGGTTCGACGCCCAATAGCATGGGCCAACCAAACTAGGACACAAATGGAGTTACTCCACCTCTTACCTTACTCTTCAATTTTTTTTAGCATAAACAAGCTTTTGTGCATGGAAAAATACTCACACCATTTTTCCCAAAAAAATAAAAATTTCACATGCATTTTTCGATGTTTTTTTCTTTTAATATGCTAATATCTGTTATTTATCCATCCAGGAAAGTTTGTCGAGGGATCTAAGTTCTGAATTGAAAAGTAAGTATCTTGGTCAAAAGAAACCGTGAGACATGGAATTAATGAATGAGAAAGCAACGTTACAAACGAGGAAGACCACTCAGTTCATTATCCGGAACAGACATGGCCAAACTGAAGGTCTATGCAACCAAGTTTCCTGAGGAGTCACGAGTTGTTCTTAAAGGAAGATACGGGAATCTGTTGGATTTATTAGATGTGAATGTTCAGACTGATGCTATTTCTGCAATGGCCCAATACTATGACTCACCATTGAGGTGTTTCACCTTCTCCAATTTCCAACTAGCCCCCACTCTCGAGGAGTTTTCGGCGATTATTGGGCAGCCTCTAAACGATGGGAAACCATATCACTTTTATGGGAGCTATCCTCGAGTTAACACTGTTGCTAAGGCTCTCGGAGTTGATCCAAGCGATATCAATAATAAGAAACCTGATGAGAAAACAGTTGAAGGGATACCAAGGGTGCGTGTGGAAGAGCTAATGCACAAATTGATGAGGCGCGGAGACTGGGGGACCCTCATAGATGTGTTGGCCCTTGCAATTTATGACTTGGTCTTATTCCCAAGTAGTGGAGACTTCGTGGGCCCCGGTGCAATTGATATGTTTATGGCACGTAAGTGCCGAAGGGAGAACTCAACGTTCCCAGTTTTGGCCAACATGTACTATACTCTAAGTCTCTGCCATGAAGAGAAAAAAAAAGATTATTTGTTGCCTGCCAATACTATATATCTGGTTGACAGCTCACGTACTCAGAAGAAATTTCAATAACTGGTGCCCTATTTCGGATTGGAAAAAGTTGGGCTCATAGACCTATAATGCCAAGGAATGGAGGCAGAAATTCGTTGAGCTCAGGGAAGATGCAGTACGCTGGTTTCCACTAGCGGGGGGGGGGGGGGGGGGTGTAAAGCATGTTGTTTTCAAATGTGGAGATTTCCCAAATGTGCCGCTTGTGGGAACATCAGAATGCATTAATTACAACCCAATCTTGGCATTGCGGCAAATGCGTTATCCGATGATGGGCCCGCCTACTGAAGAGTCACTATTTTGCTTTAGGGCTGCTTTGACGGACAAGCCTATGTTGGACAAGATCAGTGAGGCGTGGAAAAAAGTCACCTATATGGGGAGCAAAGAGCTGGGGAACAGAGGTTGTGGAGCAAGTGGTACATATAAGGAATGGGTACGAGATAGGGTGGAGGTGATCAAACTACCATTTCAGAGTTTGGACCTAAGCCGCAACAAGAGACCGACACGGTCTTGGAAGAAAGTGATGAGATGAAAATAATGAAAGACAAGTTGGCCAGGGCAGAAGGAGAGAAAAGTGCCTTGGAGGCCGAACTCAAAGAGGTCCACTTCGCTCTTGAGTCCCCGAGGTTGGAATGCAAGGAGAAATCCCAGTCACTTGAGCAGGCCAACAAAAGGGCTCGCACTGAGAAAAACTCCAAAGATAAAACCAGGAGTTATTTAAGTTCAGCGAATCAGGACTTGAAAATGCAGATTGCTGAGCATAACAAAGTTATGAAAGAGAATGAGCATCTAAGATTGGTCCTTAGGGAGAATGAATATCAAATGAACACCCTCAAGGCCCGCATGGATGAGCAAGCAACCCAGCATGATGTAGATAGAAGGTTCAATGAGCGTGCTCACACCGAAGTCATAAGAGAATACCAGGAGCACCTTGAGGAGAAACATAGAGAGATGGTAGAACTCCTCGAACTAAAGGAGGAGGTGCTGGAGGAAAACTGGCGATTGAAGGGAGAGATGGTGAACTTTGAAGCAGCCCATGCAGAAAAACTCAACAGCGCCGGCTTAGCCTTGATTTGAAGTTGAAAGAAACAATTGCTCAATATGAAGAAAAGATCAGAAATGACAACCTGGAGGTCAGGAGTTCGATCCACATGTATCGGGCCACTATCGACAGGAAGAATGAAGAGCTGAGGGCTTTGGGTAACTGGCCCATAGAAAGGAACCACCTTTTGGGATTGATTAGAGAGGCTGAGTTGAACCACATGCATGCTTGGTATGAGGTCGGACGTTGGGCTCGCAAGTTGGGGGAGGTTGAAAGGATCCCCGAACTAGTTCGGGATGCAGAGGCTACAACTAACCCACTCACAACCCCCCGCGAGGCGGTTGAGCTGATCAACGTTTGCAAGGGGCTTGTGGAAGACTTTGAGGAACTAGTCATGCAAGCTATGAATAATTGATGTATTTGAATGTTTTCCTTTTGTTTCTGGATTTTGGTTATGTAATTGAAAAACTCATTTGGATGTTATTAGCAATGAGAAGGCTCGCGTTTATTTCTCCATAATTCCATGTCTACGATTCATTTGAAAATATCAAACCAAGGATACTCACTTCATATTCAAAGAACGCTCTATAATGACAATCCCTCGGCAACTAACTGGTGATTTATTTATTTTTTCTGCATAAACAATAACATAAAAATAAAGTTTCCCTTTGTGAAATCATGAACTTGGTAACCATTGCGCGTGCTAAGAACAAGACCAATCAAACTAGAGTGTACTTCACCAGATCCAGAGCAAGAATGGCAGAGCAAGAGGAAATGCATGGAAGGAATCTGAGCCAGAAGGTGGATGAAGTCAAGGGGAAAATGGAAGAAATGGCTGCGACCCAGGCACGAATGGAAGATGCCTTGCTAGCCATAAAGGACACAATCACTTTCCTGTCTACGAGAGTAGTTGGTATGGTCAGCAACGAAGGTGAGGGGTTTCAAAATCCGAGCAATGGAAACCATGGGCCATCTGATATCCCCGTCGGAATGGGATATGAAGCTGCGGGTCACCATGAGGGAGAGTACCCATACCCTATAAGTAGGCCAGGAGGGGCATTCCACGCAGAGAACTTGGCGGACAAGGGGCATGCGTCAATACAAAAGGATAAGGCGAGACAACAATGGATGGATAAGATGGAGGAAAAGATCAAAGCGATACAAGGGTCTAGCACTTTTGGGTCATTGGGCTTGGATGAGCTTTGTCCTACTACTGACGTCGTAATTCCACGAGACTTTAAAGTGCCCGACTTCACCAAATATGACGGGAGCACCAATCCTCTTCTGCACCTAAGGACCTATTGCACCAAAATGTCAATATGGTCCAAGGACGAGAAATTCCTCATTAGCTTTTTCCATGAAAGTTTGACCGGGCCAGCCTTAGAATGGTACATTCAGATGGACCACTCTAAGATTGATAGTCGGAAGGACCTCGCCGATGTCTTTATGAACCAGTATAGGTTTAATATGAACATGGCTCCAACACGCGAGCAATTGGGAATACTACAAAAGAAGAATGATGAGGCATTTAAACAGTATGCCCAGAGGTGGAGAACTCTTGCTGCACAAGTCCAACCACCACTCACTATATCAGAGATGTGCTCTTACTTCTTGGGGACGTTAGGATCCCCCTATGTGGCCGCAATGGCCGGAGCTGCCTACAGAGACTTCGCAGATCTGATAGCCGCCGGTGAAAGAATTGAGATGTTGGCAAGAGCTGGAAAGTTTCCCATGGAACAGACGGAGAGCGGGCAATCGAAAAAGAGCTTCCCTCAGAAAAAGAAAGACCCAGAAGTCAGCTTCATTTGAGCCGCTCCAAACCATATTCCTCAACAGCCAAGATATAGCCAACCACCCCCAAATACCCCTTACCCGTTGAACCAAAACACGAACCCATCATCTTTCCCTATAAACAATGTCCAAAACACGCAATCTCAACCACGTCCCAACTACCAAACAGCCCGCCAATCCTACCGCCAACCCCCTCCCAACTTTCCTCCATTTCCTAAACTTTTCATCACCAATGCCGATTGTTCCAACAATTACACGACGCCCACTTGATCGCAGGGATGCCAGTAAAGGATTGGGAACCTCCATTCACATCTTGGTACAACCCAAACCCGACCTGCAAATTTCACATGGGAGCTGCCGGCCATTCAATTGAGGATTGTGAGGCCTTCAAGAATGTTGTAAGGAGGTTGATCGCTCATAAGAAATTAGACACCCAAGATGAGTCGGGACCAAATATCACTAATGACCCTCTCCATAAGCACAAGGGGAATGCATCGGTGAGTATGATAGAAAAGGATGGCACGCCTATCAAAAGGGTTTTGAAACTCTGAACCTCTATGACGAAGATATGGGTGGGATTGCAAAAGGCCGGTTACGAAGTAGTGGCACCCACCAAAGAAGTCGTGAGATATGCTATGAACGACGAAGAAAAGAGGTGCGTGTACCATCATGGTTGTGTTGGCCATGATGTAGAAGGTTGTTGGGATTTCAAAGCCCGTGTGCAAAGCCTAATGACACTGGGGATTGTTCAGGCTAGGAAAACTATGGCTCAGGAGGAGGTCAATGTCTTGGAGCGTTTCGTGCTCAAGGTCCCGCCCCTCAATCAACCTTCGGTATCAGAAAAGGTTATAGTGATTGTGAAAAAACCCACACCTTTTGCTTGTGACAATACTCATGCGATTCCCTGGAATTATGGGACCCAGGTCAAAGTTATAGGCGGTCCGTCAAAGTGCAAAGTGGGTAAGGAACAAGGAGTCGAGGGGTCTATTGATAATATCGTAAGTGTGGGAGGAATAACCCGGAGTGGGCGATACTTTGGACCTGAAAAGCCTGAAAAGAATAAGAAAGGGAAAGAGGGAGATGGAGGAAAGCAGTCAGAAGAAGAGTTTCTGAAAATCATGAAGCAGGGTGAATATGATGTGACGGAGCAGCTCAAGAAGACTCCGGCCTGTATTTCACTGTTATCTCTCATCCTCTCTTCGGAAGTCCATAGGAAGGCTTTGTTGAAAACCCTGGAGGAAGCCTTCGTAAAGCCTGACGAAACACCCCAGAATGTGGTGAGTATGGTGGACCCGGTGCAGCGATACAACCTAATCACCTTTGCGGAAAATGAGATAGCCGTTCTAGCAAGAGGGGAACACCGAGCCTTGCACATCACATTGAAATGTTGGGGATTCGTGGTGGCCAAAGTCTTAATTGATGGTGGGTCAGCTCTTAACATTATGCCTATGTCCACGTTGGATGCATTAGGCTTAGAGGAGAGAGACTTGACGCCACAGACTTTAATGGTCCGAGCTTTTGACGGGTCCAAAAGGAACGTATTGGGTGAAATAAATCTTCCATTGGAAATTGGTCCAAATGTTTTCCGTGTATTGTTCCAAGTCATGGCGATCGATTCAGCATACACCATGCTATTAGGTCGACCATGGATTCATGATGCTGGGGCAGTACCTTCTACTCTTCATCAGCGAGTTAAGTTTATTGATAACAGAAGCATTATCACGATCCGTGGAGAAGAAGAGATGTTAGTCTCAAAACCCATGTCCCTCCCATTCGTGGATAACACTGAAGAGGAAGTAACAAACATGTGTCATAGCTTCGAGGTGGAAAAGAGGGAGACTGTTGAAGGAGGTTCATCGAAGCTCAGCGTGAACCAGGTAGTGGCTCGGATAATGACAAAAAGTGGCTACGAGGAAGGAAAAGGCTTGGGTCGGCACCTTCAAGGGGTTTGTGCTCCTATACCAGCAAAGGAGAAATCAGATACGTTCGGGATCGGATATGAAGGGAACCTCGAGACAAAGTTCAAAGCCCTGGGAATAGGTAAGGAGAAGGCTCGGTCAATCCCACATTTAAGTGACACTTTCCCGGCGCCTGCAGAGATAATCTCGCCCTCGGAGGCAGTCGACGTTGTGCATCGCATCGTGATCAACATGCTGGATAAAGGAGGCTCGAGAGCAAGGGGTACTGTTATCCTTGACACCAATCAAGAGCCTCTGAGCAATTGGGAATCTAAACCTGTTGTTGATGTTGTTACTTTCATGTAATTGTCTTTTATTATGCTAAGGCTATAAGACTTATGTTATTTTGCTTGAGACAAGAATTAAATGAATTAAATGAACTTGCATGGATTTTTATCCTTCCGTGTTATATTTTTTCTTTCTCTTCTCTCCTGTCCCTTATCGTTGATTTCTCTCGTTTTGTTTCTCATCATTTATCGTTATTATTCCCCACCAATTTTTGTTATTTACTCTCCAGGAGCCATAATTTCACGAAAACTTTGCCTCATTACGGGGAAGTTGAGAACCCATTATTCGACTCCCATGCAATTCTTGGTGAAGATTGCTCTGAGCGGGAAGAGGATGATGAAGTAATTAACAGATTTACTGAACTTCTGGGGCACACTGAAAAAGAGTTTAGTCCGAATGATGAAATTGTGGAAATCATCAATATGGGGTCTGAAGAAGAAAGGAAAGACTTGAAATTGGTAGATAATCCTGAACGGGAGGAGATGATCGTCTTGTTCAGAGAGTACTTGGATGTTTTCGCATGGTCTTACAAGGATATGCCTGGCATTGATCCAAAAATAGCAGCACATAGAATCCCTCTCTTGCCAGATGTAAAACCAAAGAAGCAAAAGTTGAGGAAGATGCACCCTAACATGTCTTTGAAAATCAAGGAAGAAGTGATCAAACAATGGGATGCCGGATTTTTAGAGGTCTCAGTACACCCAGAATGGGTAGCTAACATCGTTTCGGTACCCAAGAAGGATGGGAAGGTGAGGATGTGTGTGGATTATCGGGATCTCAACCAGGCCAGTCCAAAGGACGACTTTCCTCTTCCACATATTGACTTACTAGTTGATAATACTGCCAAAAATCATAGATTTTTATTCATGGATGGTTACTCGGGATATAATCAAATCCTCATGAATGCAGAAGATAAGGAAAAGACCACGTTTATCACTCTTTGGGGAACATTCTGTTACAAAGTGATGCCCTTTGGTTTGAAGAACGCCGGAGCCACTTACCAACGAGCCATGGTCACACTTTTCCATGATATGATGCATAAAGAAATTGAAGTGTATGTGGATGACATGGTGGCAAAGTCACGAGAAAACAAAAGTCATGTAGAGGTGCTTCGAAAACTATTCGAAAGGCTCAGGAAGTACAGGGTGCGACTGAATCCCAACAAGTATATTTTCGGCTCATCATCAGGGAAGCTCCTGAGTTTCATTGTGAGCAGGGATGGTATAAGGGTGGACCCTGACAAAGTGAAATCCATCCAAAAAATGCCTGTGCCAAAAACAGAGCGTGAAGTAAGAAGCTTTTTGGGAAGACTCAATTACATTGCTAGATTCATTGCCAACTTGACTAGCACATGTGAACCCATATTCAAGCTACTAAGAAAAAACCAACCAGGGGAGTGGGATGAGAAGTGTCAAGAAGCTTTTGATAAAATAAAGAATTACTTCTCAAATCCTCCTATCCTGGCTCCCCCAACACCCGGTCGGCCACTAATTTTGTACTTGACTGTGTTGCCATCATCTGTTGGGGCAATGCTAGGACAACGCGATGCATCAGGAAAAGAGCAGGCAGTCTACTACTTGAGTAAAAAGTTCAACGACTGCGAGACTCGCTACGCAGCGATCGAAAAGACGTGTTGTGCCCTAGTCTGGACCTCTAGAAGACTCCGTCAATACATGTTGTACTACACTACATGGTTGATTTCACGGTTTGATCCACTGAAGTATATTTTTTAAAGCCCTCATGTCTCCTTAAGGGTGTCAAAATGGCAAGTGATCTTATCAGAATATGACATCAAGTATGTGTCACAGAAGTCAATTAAGGGGAGCATCATTGCCGACCATTTGGCTGGAAAACCCTCTTGACCGTTTGACCCAGATGATGGGAAAAGAGGAGTAATGAATGCCGATGAAGGTGAAGAAACAAGAAACATGTGGAAGATGTACTTCGACGGAGCAGTTAACATGTATGGGAATGGCATTGGGGCAGTTGTAATATCACCAAACGGTAAACAATACCCAGTAGCTATCAAGCTAAGCTTTGAATGCACTAACAACATCACAGAGTACGAGGCCTGTGCAAGTGGTCTTCAAGTCGCAATAGACCTTGGTGTGAAAAGATTATAGGTGTTTGGAGACTCAGCACTTATCATTTACCAAGTAAAAAGTGAGTGGCAAACAAATGACAAAAAATTAATTCCTTACCAGAAGAATCTGACTCAGCTGATTACGAATATTGAAGAAGTGGCATTCGCCCACCTAGCACGAGATAAAAACAAGTTTGCTGATGCCTTGGCTACTCTAGCTGCGATGTTTAAATTAAGTGTCAACGCAGAGATCCAACCCATCCGCATAAAGGTCAGGGATGAACCGGCATGTTGTGCCGATGTAGAAGAAGAGCCAGACAACGAACCATGGTTCTATGATATAAAGCGGTACATTCAATTTGGAGAATACCCCGCAGGCGCGAATGACGTAGACAAAAAGACGATTAGAAAGCTGGCGATGACTTTCTTTTTGACTGGGGAAATACTTTACAAGAGAAGTCAAGATGGTACCTTGTTGAGGTGCGTAGATGCTTAGGAAGCTAAGAGAGTTATGTTTGAAGTGCATGAGGGGATCTGTGGGACACATGCAAATGGGCATATGATGGCTCGTAAAATCACGAGAAGTGGTTTTTACTGGTCTACCATGGAGGCTGATTGCATAGCACATGTAAGGAAATGCCTCAAATGTCAGTTATACGCTAATAGAATCAATGCACCTCCTTTTCCTCTGCACAATATGACGAGCCCTTGGCCGTTTTCCATGTGGGGAATAGATGTTATCGGGCCAATTAATCCCAAAGCGTCAAATGGGCACCGATTCATATTAGTGGCAATTGATTATTTCACTAAATGGATAGAAGCTTCCTCGTATGCCAGTATTTCCCAAAAAGTGTTCGCCAAGTTCCTGAAGAAGAACGTCATATGCCGGTATGGGATTCCTGAAAGAATAATCACAGATAATGCTCCTAACCTCAATGGTACAGAAATACAGAGGCTATGCGAAAACCTCAAAATCAAGCATCACAACTCAACTCCCTACAGGCCCCATATGAATGGCGCCGTGGAAGCAGCTAATAAGAACATCAAAAGGATCATTGCCAAGATGGTGGTTAATTACAAAGATTGGCATGAGATTCTACCATATGCTCTACATGCGTATCGTACTAATATACGATCTAGCACTGGGGCAACACCATTTTCTTTGGTATACGGGATGGAGGCAGTATCCCCCGTCGAAGTTGAAATACCATCCCTAAGAGTGTTGATGGAAGCAGAGTTGGAAGAGTCAAAATGGGTGAAGGCCCGATATGAGCAGTTAAACATGATTGATGAGAAGAGACTGACAGCTATTTGTCATGGGCAGTTGTACCAGAGTAGGATGGCCAGAGCCTTTAATAAGAAAGTCCGCCCAAGAGAATTTCAGCCTGGGGACCTGGTATTAAAGAAGCTACTACCCCATCAAGAGGATGCTCGCGGCAAGTGGGCACCCAACTATGAGGGTCCTTATGTGGTTAAATACGCGTTTCCTGGTGGAGCCTTGATTCTATCGGACATGGAGGGACAGGAACTATCAAAGTCAATAAATTCAGACGCTGTCAAGAAATTCTATGCCTAAAATAAAATAAAATAAAAAATAAAAAAAGGGAATGACAAAGGCCCGCTAGAGTGAAAACCCGAAAGGGCGGTCCAGGCAAAAGTTAGGGTCGACAAAAGCCCGCTAGACTGAAAACCCGAAAGGGCGGTCTAGGAAAAAATTAGGGCCAGTGAAAGGGGCATAGATATAAAAATGGGCATGAGAATCTTCGGGAAAATTCACACGAGGACGATTGGATCCCACAAGCGGCAAGAGTCAGCTTTTACATCTTCAATTGCAAAAAGGGTCGATGAACGGACGATCAAACAACTTGTAATGGGGCAAAAGTCATGTGAAAGTTCCGTGTGTAGCTGTCACTTCCTTTCTTGTTATCATTTTCTTGTTATTGCAGTTTCCTAGAAGACTTGTACCACTAAATTCCTATCTTAAATCATTTTGTCTTGTTCTTCACATATCCTTGCATCTATGTTCAATTCATTTAATTTACATCTCAAGCAAAATGATTTAAAATTTAGCAAACTTCAAGACGAAGCGTTTTAGTAGCATCTCAACAGTCGAAAAGAGAACCCAATTGGCGGTCGAAGAGAAGGCGAAAACTGGTACACCCTCACGCCAAAATTAAAAGGAAAAGGCAACAGAACTCAATAGTCTCGAGGCTACCTTAAAGGTCCCCCGTAACATCTCAAAGGGTTCCAAAAGCATAATTGATATGACAAGTAAGAAGGGTTAATAGGGTCGGTGAAGGAAAAGGGGTAAAAGGTTTGATTGGTCGAGGATCGAGAGTTCGGCGCAATGGTTCAAGTTATGAAAATTGACATTTTATAAAAAACATTCATCGCATTTTACTGTCAACCCTGACATTACATTTTCTCATCATCAAAATTATTTTTGTGCTATCGATTACGCCCCGGTACTGCATGCTAACGGTTACGCCCTGGCATCGCATTTTTAAGTTTTGTGCTATCGGTTACGCCCTGGCATCACATCTTAAATCTTGCGCTATCGGTTACGCCCTGGCACTGCATGCTATCGGTTACGCCCTGGCACTGCATGCTATCGGTTACGCCCTGACATCGCATTTTTAAGTTCTGTGCTATCGGTCACGCCCTGACACTGCATGCTATCGGTTACGCCCTGACATCGCATTTTAAATTTTGTGCTATCGGTTACGTCCTGGAACTGCATGCCATCGGTTACGCTCTGGCATCGCATTTTTAAATTTTGTGCTATCGGGTATGCCCTGGCATCGCATTTTAAATTTTATGCTATCGGTTACGCCCTGACATTCCCCTTCTATTTTATTTCATTTTATTGCGTCATGAGTCACTGGTTAAAATTGATGTCCATATCTGTACTTATTTCTTACCAAGATAACAAGAAAGATTGGTTCAGCGTGTTATTCAGTAAAAAATAAGTATAGAGGAGCAACTGTGAACATCCAATTTTAACCGACAGTTACTCGTTATTTTCAAAAAAAGGAGTCCCAAAAAAATAAAAAATAATAATAATAGTTTACGCGTGTCATGCCTAAACCGTACGCATGTCCTACTATCGGGGTGCATCATGTGCGCATTCAAATCAGGTACGCGTTCATAGTTTTAATGCGAGCGCGCGTTCGTTTCGAGTCGTGTGTGAGTCATTGCGTCGGTACGCGTTATTTGATACAACTGAAAATACGGAACAACTGATGTTTACTCCAACATATCTACTATGTCTCTCGCAACCCAAAATAATTTTATTCTTCTTCGCCTTACCATTCATGGTGGACTCGGATCTAATAATGATAGCAACCACTTTGTTGGCTTTCCTGATGTCTCTAGCCCAACGTACAAGATCGTCACAGGTAGCAAAAATCTACAAAATGATTAATAACTTATAAATATTCATTATCATAATTAATGACTTATAAATAATCGTAAACAAGAGCTTTAGGGTGACACGTACCTCTGTAGTGGTAAATACGTCCGATAAATCCATAGCAGAGAGAAGGTTACCATCAGCTGTAGCGATATCTATTTAATAAAATAAAATAAATAAATTAAATATAAAAATAAAAAAAATTCGGAATTACCCTATGACACATAAATCCGAAATAGAAAAAAGGTAACTTTCCGGATTTATGTCTTATTAGGTAATTCCGGAATGAAGTAAATTAAAATGTTCGGAATTACCCTATAACACATAAATCCGGAAACCAATTTTATACTTCCGGAATTATCTTTTTTGGGTAATTCCGAAAAGGTAACGAAATTTTTTTCCAGAAATACCTTTTTAATAGGTAATTTCGGGAAAAGTAAAATTTTGGAGCCCTGGTAAAAAATCTGGTCAAAATGAAAGGGGTATTTTGGAGTTAAAACAAAAAATTTCGGGAAAAGTAAAATTTTGGAGCCCCAGTAAAAAATTTAGTCAAAATGAAAGGGGTATTTTGGGGTTAAAACGAAAAATTGGGGTATGATGTCCAAAGAGGGGTATGAAAAAAAAAACCTCTAAGATATAATTTGACCCTCATGAAAATATAATTTTGCACTATGATCCTTAATTTTGCACCAAATTGTACTAGGACCCAACTGACTCCCACACTCCACGCATCTCATTCTCTCTCTGGGGACCCTTCGCTCTTCTCTCCCAGGACATCACCAAAGGCAGAGAGCGCCGCGCCGCCTCCCAGAGCCTCACCCACAACACGAGCTGCGCCGGCGAGCCCACTTCTCCGCGAAGCCACGACGAAGAAAACCTCTTCTCTCTGCTTCATGCGAACGAAGCCACGAAGACGAAACCCACGACCCACGCCGCCACTGCCACGCCCACGAACCTCTTCTCTCTTCTGGTGACTGCCTGACAGTGGTGAGCCCTAACTTCTTCTCACTATCATCATTATTACTGAAACATCCAATGTCCTTGATTTCTTTCTTTCTTTCTTTCTTTCTTTCTTTCTTTCTTTATTTCTTCCTTTTTTCATGTTTTCACTTTCTCATTGCACGTTGGGAACTAATTGAAGTGATGTTCCTTATTGTTTGTATGATGTTGTTGTGCCTCATTGGTAAAATGCTTGTTAGCTGTATGATAGAATGCTTCAATCGAATCTTAAATCCCTAATGTTGAATCTATTGAATCTTTGAAATTGATTTCCCCCAATGCCCTAATCGAATCTGTTGCCTGCAATTTCCCCCAATTCCCTAATTGAATCTGTGAAATTGATTTCCCCCTAATCATTGGATTAGTGGCTAACCATATCCATGCAACCTTTATCTGACTTGTCCTTAATTATATAAATGTTAATTATCTAGCTGTTATGTAATTATTTGATTTGATTTTTAATCACATAGCTGTTAGTATTTCCTTTCCGTATCCGTGGCTAGGAGCGTAAGCTTCCATTTTTGTAGCATATAGCTTTTCATCATTGCATTTGTAACTTGTTTTTCAAAGGGACCTTGTGTGAAGGACATGTCAGGGATGTATTACTAAACTGAAGGAAGAAACAAAAGAGTGTGATAGAGAGAGAAAGAGAAAGAGAGTGAGAGAAGGTAGACCTTGGATCTTCCTCAATCGATCTCGACTCTTCCCTCTCACCTTTTCCAGATTCGTTGAATTTTCTGATCCATCAATAAATTCGAAAACCAAAATTGCATTCTTTTGGCTCTCGAATCCCACACATTATGTTAACGGTAAGATTTTTCCCTTCCGACATTGGCGGAAACACATATAAGTCAGGGGAGTCAACCGCACACCCTGAAAAGTTAAAATTTGCACCGACACCTCTTTTAAAAAATATTTTCCACACCCTGAAAATACTTTTTGCACCCAAGTTCCTAGTTTTGCACCACTCCAATGCACCACAATCACACAATTTTGTTAGTGTTGTTTCGGTTTAGGAACTTGTTAGTGCTATTTCAATTTTGTTGATTCTGTTTTACACAAGTTGTGAACATGTTATTGTGTTTTGTGATGCTCAATTTTGTTCTCTAACTAGTTGTTTATTAACATATTCAAATTTAGTTCAATTAGTTGTCTATTGATAATTAATGGATAAATTTATAGTAAAAAGATCGGGGTCATCAAATGAGCAATGTGGATCAACTTCACATTCACAACAACAACAACAACAACAATGTGTTGAAGTTAATTTAGATGAATTACCATCGAATCTCGAAAATCAAATTAAGATTACGACATATCATCATAATTATGAGTTGTATAATTTATTTATTTAAATATATTAAAGTCTTATTTCTATTAAAATTGGCGATGAGTGTGTTTGAAAATTTGTGCACCCCCTACCCCTAGCCTTCCGAATCTCGTTTTCAGGTCCTATTATACCGGGATTTTAAATTTTCCTGTTTGGTTAGTTTTTGTCGCAAAAGGAGAAGATAATGCAAATTAGGTTTCATTAATTGAACTATTGTAATTTCATATATTGAAATCTTGGAATTTTGTTTTATTAATCTTAATTGGTCGTTATAATTCGGATTGGAGATTTGTTATGGTGCTATTTCATCTATGATCTAACGTGGTAATCGTGCTCATTGCGTTCCTTTGTGTTGAAAAAGGCACCTAGCTAATGTGAAATAAACATCTGATATGGGTTTGCGCTATGGAATTGTTAATTGGGCGTAGACTCCTAGGCCACACATCAATGAAATGGTTTACGATATAGAGTCTTTCTTTGGGTGCATTTCATAGAGTTTTTGCAATGTTGGTTATTTGTCTGCTTTTTCATTTTTATGGATTTGTCGTCTTTTTTAGAACTATGTTTTGTCGTGGTATTGTGCTATGACATGATACGCTTTGGTGGTTGTAAATTGTAACTTGCCAATTTGTGATTAACACTTAGTCTGGGGCTGGGTTATTAAAATCAAAGAATAAATTTAATCTAATCATATATTTTCTCACATATTATGGTTCTCTAGGATGCAGATACAGTACCGTCAACAGATGTAACAGAATTATTATATTTGCATTTTCTTACAAAGATGCCTTTTAGAACTTATAGACACTTTCTGCTTTTCAAATTTGACATAGAATCTTATTTTTCTATCGATGAATCTACTTGTCTTATATGTCAGATGTTGCTTAGTACTTAGTAGATTCGTTGTATTGAATTTGCTGTATATAATTTGATATATATATATATATATACTTATTATTTTTATTTGTCTTTACCACTTGAGAGGGTATTGATTTTATTTATTTTAAACAGTCATCAAATTAAGTTTTTTTTTTCTTCAAATTTTTGCAGGTATGGATCATTTTACAGATGATCAATTCCACATCTAAAGGAGAACAAATTTGGTAACGTGGTGCCAGACTAACTTGATAAAAGCATGGGATTTCAGACCTTGAGTTTTTTCAAACTCCCTTTGAAAGTGCTGGTTATATTGCTGATATTTCTGAGAAATGTCGGCTACTCTATGGCGTACTCTTCTTCATCTGAGACTACGATGCACACTAATAATTGGGCTGTTTTAGTCTGCACATCTCGCTTCTGGTAAATAAAAGTTTGTCTTTTACTGATAACAATTTCTGCTATGCAACTTTCTTGTACTCTTTTTTATGCACATTTTTTTTAGGTTCTAAATTCTGATTTAGTGACTAATAAAACCCATAAAAAGCTGGCTACCTAATATTTTGTTTCTGTCTAATTCCTTGCCGAAGATCTTTGGCAGGGATGAATGTGACTGAAAAATCTGATAAATAGTTAAAATGCTTTTTTTCCTTTATTTAGAACTTGGGCACTTTGGCTGGCAACTCATTTAGGGGCTCATAGAGGAAATTTGAAGTATATTTTTACCTAAAGGTTTTGGTTGGATGACATGGTTGGCTGACTGAATGTGTTGGTTCCCTATTCAGGTTTAATTATCGACATATGGCCAATACTTTGTCATTGTATAGGTACTTATACCATTTTACCCTTATTTGAGTTATGCTTGGTAGTGATATATTGCTCATTATAAAATACTTCTCATCCAGGACAGTTAAGCGGCTAGGAATACCTGATGAGAGGATTATACTAATGCTAGCAGATGACATGGCATGTAATGCAAGAAACAAGTACCCTGCGCAAGTTTTTAATAATGAAAACCATAAACTTAACTTGTATGGTGATAATGTGGAGGTGAGTTTCTTAGTATGCTTTTCTGTCTAAATATTCTATTTAAATAAATGAGTTCATAGTTAAGATAGAAGAATAAGTGGTAAGAAGTTGTGATATGTTCAATGAGGCCCAAAACTAAGCCCAAAACTGTTTTAGCTAGGGCTAATCACTTAATTCACAAACAAAAGGCTGGTCGTAGAAGCCACAGTTGTCAAACTTGTGAGTTAACTCCTAAACTCATCCGAGTTTTCGTACTCTCGTTCGAGTTCTCGTACTCTTATATCCGTCTGAGGTTACGTCTCTAGGTAGGGAAAGCAAGTTGGTTCGAATACGAACTCAATTTTGTAAAATTCTGGTTGACTCGATTAAACTTGGTCAGAGTTGCATAGACTCGTAGTTAGCGAGCTCCTTTCATTTTTAATCAAAGACCCAAAACGTAGACCAAGGTTCCATAGGGGATCACTGTTAGTAATTCAAAACCCAATTTAATAATATGGGATGGGTTTTACAAGGAGTAAAGGAAATGGGCAAATAGAAGGAGACCAAGGTTGTTTGGAAATTAGGGGGTGTGGACTTCACTTTCCTATGTATATTAGTTGTGTTAAGTTGATTTAGTTAAGTCAACTTACCCTAGTTAAATGTCATTAGTTGGTTAATATTCTGTTAGCCTATTAAGTTTGGTTATCAGTTAGTAACCATTTGTAATAAGTCTGGTTCTGATTGTAGCTCTATATAGAGCATTTACTCATTGAATGAAGTAACAACCACTTTCATCTGTTATTCTGTTCTTATCAGTTGGCATCAGAGCTCCACATTGGGGCCTGATCAAAAGCGATTTTGCGATAGTTCAACGATCAAGAAACGAGCTCGTGCGGTCACTGAAGATGGCGAACAAAGCAAATGAAGGGCACTACGCGCAACCATCAATCCCATGCTTCGTTGGTCACTACGATCATTTGAGTATGTTGATGGAGAATTTTTCAGATCCAAAAAGTAATGGAGTCTGGTCGAAAATGGATTTGGGGAATTAGGGAAGAAAGAAACCCTAACGGAAGCAGAGCAGAAAACTCTGGATGAGATGAAGTTGAAGGATCTCAAGGTGAAGAATTACCTCTTCCAAGCGATTGATAGGACGATCTTGGAAACAATCTTGGAAAGGAATTCATCAAAGGAGATATGGGATTCCATGAAGAAGAAGTATGAGGGAAATGCCGAGTAAGGAAGTCAGCGCTTCAAGCATTACGAAAGAAATTTGAAATCTTGGAAATGAAATCAGGTGAGAAAGTTTCTGATTACATTTCTAGGGTTATGAGTGTGTCTAATGAAATGAAGATGCAAGGTGTATCACCCTGAGAAAGGGCTCATCCTTGAATCTGCCATGGCTACAAACAGAATGTTTGTATTGACTGTTGAGCCTTCCATCAGGAAAGAAAAATGTCTCCAAGTTGTTGAGCAGGATCTCTCTCATTTATGGCATTGTAGGTATGGCCATATCAGCAATAAAAGTCTCAAGCTACTGGGAAGCAAAGAAATGGTTCGTGGACTGCCTAAATTGACTTTCACTGATAAAGTCTTTGCAAATTGTCTCAGTGGAAAGCAGCACAGGGATGCTATACCAAAGACAAATCAGTGGAGGGCTAAACAAAAGCTAGAGTTGATTCATGCAGACATTTGTGGTCCTATCTCTCCAACTTCAAACAGTCTTAAGAGGTATTTCCTATGCTTTATAGATGACTTTTCTAGGAAAGCTAGAGTTGATTCATGCTTTTGTATTGTTGAAAAGTCTGAGGCATTTAATCAATTTAAAGTTTTCAAAAGCTATGTGGAAAAGGAAACTGGTATGCCTATTAAATGTCTTAGAACTGATAATAGGGGGGGGGGGTGAGTTTACCTCTATAGAGTTCAATGAATTTTGTCAGCAATCAGGAATTAAGAGACAACTAACCACAACCTATACTCCACAACAGAATGGAGTAGTGGAAAGAAAGAATAGGACAGTTATGAACATGGTGAGAACAGTTTTGAATGAAAAGAAAATGCCTAAGTGTTTCTGGCCTGAGGCTGTCAATTGGTCCATATAGAACACTGCAGTAGAAAATAAGACACCAGAAGAAGTCTGGAGTGGTGTCAAACCTAATGTAGAACACTTCAGAGTTTTTGGATCTTTACGACATGTTCATGTGCCTAATGTAAAGCGATCCAAGTTAGATGACAAGAGCCATAAATGTGTCTTGCTTGGTTTGAGTGATGAATCAAAGGGGTATAGGATGTATGATCCTATTGCTCAGAAAATTGTGGTAAGTAGAGATGTTGTGTTTGAAGAAGATGCTCACTGGGATTGGGAAAGCAGCCACAAAACAGAATTGAAATTGGACCTGGATTGGGGGGAAGCAGAAGATATGACATCTTCTGATGAAGAGAACCCTACTGAGTGTGATATACTAGCTCCAAATGCCACCACAGAGATTGTTGCAAGTACAAGCAATGCTGACAGGGCTGATAGCTTTAAGAGACTACTGCAAGAAGAGTAAGAGATAGAAATCCTCCTAGTTGGTTGAATGACTATGCCATTGGGGAAGAATTAACTGATGATGATGAGATAGCAAATATAGTCTTGAATGAAAATTCAGATCCGAATTGCTATGAAGAGGCAGCCAAAGATGAGAAATGGAGACAGGCCATGGATTCAGAGATTAATTCAATTGTGCAGAATGAGACTTGGGAACTTATTGAGTTACCTAATGGAGCTAAGAAAATAGGAGTCAACTGGATCTACAAAACTAAGTTGAATGAACTTGGTGAAGTAGACAAGTACAAAGCTCGATTAGTGGCAAGAGGGTTCACTCAAAGGTATGGAATTGACTATTGACTATAAGGAAGTCTTTGCCCCTGTGAGTAGGCTAGACACTATCAGAATGGTCCTTATATCAATTGGATGTAAAATCTGCTTTTTTATATGGCACACTCATTGAAGATGTATATGTTGAACAACCTAAAGGGTATGTCAAGACAGGAAGTGAGCATATGGTGTACAAGTTGCACAAAGCTTTATATGGCTTAAAGCAAGCCCCAAGGGCTTGGTTCAGCAGAATTGAAACATACTTCACTAAAGCAGGGTTCAACAGAAGTGAGCATGAGCAGACCTTGTTCTTGAAACATAATTCTGAAGGAAAAGTATTGATTGTTAGTGTATATGTTGATGATCTCATATACACTGGCAATGATGAATGGTTGATGGAAGAATTTAAGACATCAATGAAAGGAGAGTTTGCTATGGCAGACCTAGGAAAAATGAGGTTTTTCTTGGGTATAGAAGTGCTGCAGCAGGAGGATGGGATCTACATATATCAGAGGAAGTATGCCACTGAGATCATTGAGAAATTCAATATGAAGGATAGCAATTCTGTAAAGAATCCCATGGTTCCAGGACAACAACCAAGCAGAGAAGGAAATGGGGTAACTATTGATGAAACTCATTACAAAAGATTGGTGTTAATAACTCTGCCATAAAACTCTCAAGGAATTCAATTATGCATGGTAAAACTAAACACATTGATGTTAGATTTCATTTCTTAAGGGATTTAGCTAAGGATGGCACAATAGAGATGAAGCACTGTGGTCAGTGTTTTAAAACTCGGACTGGCGACCGACTCGGTGGAGGTACCGGGTCACTAGGTCAAGGGTCGGACCGAGGGGTCGACAGTCGAACCGCATGACCAAAACCGGGACCGCATGATTCGGACTCGGTCTCTATTTTGCGAATTTTCAAGACCTATATATTATATAATATAAATTTTGTCCCTATAAAATTAATAACTATGTTTATTTTATATCTACTAAAATATAAAAATTAATATCTTAACTTATTAATATTTTTAAATTTATTCATACATAATATTAATCTATTTTAGATCACACAAATTAATATGTACTCAACAAATATGGTGCTTGTTTTTGCTAATAATGCAATAATGGAAAAGAAAAAGATGAAAAAGAGCAAAAGAAACAGATTAAACGACGTCGTTTTAATAATTTTTTTTTTTTAAATTCACAACCCGGTCCGGGTCAACCGGGTCGCCGGTTCACCGGTTTTTGCAAAACCCGGCCGAGTCACACCGATTTTTACCGGTTTGCTGCATATCCGATCCATACGGTTGACCGGCTCGGTTACCCCCCCGGTTCCTAGTTCGACCGGGCCGAGCCGGTTTTTAAAACTATGACTGTGGTACTGAAGAACAGCTAGCAGATTTAATGACCAAGCCATTAAAGCTAGCTACATTTGTTCATCTAAGGGAGCTGCTGGGAGTTTGTGAAGTCCCAACATCAAGTTGATTGAAATTGTTTTTGTATCATTGTAGTAAGCTGATGGCAACTGTTCTGTGATGCAATCAGCTTAAGGGATGGAATTGTTAAGTTGATTTAGTTAAGTCAACTTACCCTAGTTAAATGTCATTAGTTGGTTAATATTCTGTTAGCCTATTAAGTTTGGTTATCAGTTAGTAACCATTTGTAATAAGTCTGGTTCTGATTGTAGCTCTATATAGAGCATTTCCTCATTGAATGAAGTAACAACCACTTTCATCTGTTATTCTGTTCTTATCAAGTAGGTCTATTTATTATTGTTAAAATAGGAGACACACGATATTGGACACACAGTTCGGCCAATCGTTGCCTACGTCTGCGACTACAGAGCAGCTGTAGTTCCGTCTTATTAACTGTATATTGAGTACAAGCACTAATGCGTTTAAATAGAGAAAACTTAACGGGCCTGAGGCAAATACATATATAAATAAAACTACTATTTACAATATATCTTAACACCCCCCCTCAAGCTGGAGCGTATAGATTGTAGGCATCTAGCTTGTCACATATGTAAGTTATCCTTGGTCCCCGAAGAGCTTTTGTGAAGATGTCTGTCAATTGATCATTAGAACCAACCAATGAAGTAGCAATGTCACCGGACACAATCTTCTCACGAACAAAATGACAATCAATTTCAATGTGTTTGGTTCGCTCATGAAAGACTGGATTGGATGCAATATGTAGGGTTGCTTGATTATCACAGATGAGACTCATAATGCCTATTTTACAAAAGCGCAACTCTTGGAGAAGATGTTTCAGCCATGTAAGCTCCTGAGTGGTAAGTGCCATAGCTCGATATTCAGCCTCAGCGCTGGATCTGGCAACAATATTTTGCTTTTTACTTTTCCATGAAATCAGATTTCCACCAATAAGAACACAATACCCAGATGTGGACCTTTTATCAAAGGGACAACCAGCCCAATCAACATCGGTGTAAGCGACAACATTTGAATCACCTCTATCCGTGTAATCAAGACCTTTTCCAGGAGCTCCTTTGATGTACCTCAGGATTCTAACCACAACATCCCAATGACTGTCACAAGGGGAATTTAGGAATTGACTCGCCACACTAAGAGCGAATGAAATATCTGGCCTCGTCATGGTCAAGTAATTCAACTTCCCAACTAGCCTCCTATACCTTCCTGGATCTGAAAATGACTCCCATCTGATTCGGTAGGATCTTGACATTAGGATCCATAGGAGAGTCAATTGGCTTGCAATCTAGCAGACCGGTTTCTTCTAAGATATCCAAAGCATACTTTCTCTGAGAAATAGCAATCCCTGCCTTAGAGTGAGCTACCTCAATGCCAAGAAAATATCGTAACTTCCCAAGATCTTTAACCTGAAAGTGGTGGACTAGATGTTGTTTAAGTCCTGCAAACCCAACATGATCATCACCTGTAATGACAATATCATCGACATAGACAACCAGATAAATACATTTGTGAGAGGAGAACTTATAAAAAACCGAGTGATCAGCTTCGCTCCGAATCATGCCATAGTCTTGAACGACACTGTTGAATCTCCCAAACCATGCTCGAGGAGATTGTTTAAGACCATACAAAGCTTTGTGAAGTCGACAGACATACCCACGACACTTCCCCTGAGCAACGAAACCCAGTGGTTGCTCTAGATAAATTTCTTCTGCTAGATCACCGTGGAGAAATACATTCTTGATGTCAAGTTGATACAATGGCCAATGTCGCATTGCAGCCATAGAAAGGAATAGACGAACAGAAGCCATTTTAGCCACCGGTGAGATGTATCACTGTAATCAAGACCAAAAACCTGAGTATAGCCCTTAGCCACGAGGCGGGCTTTCAGACGATCAATACTTTCGTCTGGACCAACTTTGACAGTATATATCCAACGACACCCAACAATAGATTTACCAGGAGAAGGTGGCACAAGAGTCCATGTCTGGTTAGATTCTAAGGCTGTCATCTCATCAATCATAGCCTGCCGCCAACCTGAATGAGAAAGAGCTTCCTATGTGGACTTAGGAATGGTGATGGAAAAAATAGCAGACACAAATGTATAATGTGAAGGCGATAAGCGGTGATAACTGAGGAAATTATAAATAGGATGAGGGTTACGGGTGGAACGTGTACCTTTACGCACTGCAACAGGAAGGTCGTCTGACTCGGTAGGCGGATCCGGAGAAGAGGAAACAAGTGCAGGAGATGAGTCACTAGGATCTTCTGTAGGAGGTGGGTCGGCAGGAGGGAGACGTGCACGACGCTGATAAGTTTGCAAGTGGGGATGACTAGGAGGACGAGGAAGTTCTGTAGGATCTATCTGGTCAACGATGGGTGTGAATGGAACTACCAGAACAAGGTCAGGAATAGGTAATACTAGAGAGACAGACTCAGACTTAATGGGAGATGCAAAGAAGGTGACATCGGCAGACATGTAGAAGCGATGTGTGGAGGGACAGTAGCATCGATACCCTTTTTGAACTCGTGAATAGCCCAAGAAGACACACTTAACTGCACGAGCAGACAATTTATCAAGTCCCGGTGTAAGATCATGAATAAAACAAGTTGAACCGAAGACTCGACGAGAGATACGGAACAAGGGTTCATCGGGGAACAATATGGAATGAGGAACCCTATTCTGGATAGCAGAGGATGACATTCTATTAATCAAGTGCCCTGCAGTGAGGACAGCATCCCCCCAAAACTTCAAAGGAACATTAGCATGAATAAGCAAAGTGCGTGTTGTTTCAATTATATGACGGTTCTTACGCTCAGCAATCCCATTTTGTTGTGGGGTATGGGGACAAGATAATTGATGTATGACACCATTTTCAACCATAAAAGAATTAAATGATGTAGAAAAATACTCTTTCGCATTATCACTACGTAAAGTGCGAATAGAATGATTTTTGATTTCCTTGAAGAAATTTTGAAAAACACCGAGAAGTTCAGATCTATCCTTAAGTAGGTAGATCCACGTACATCTAGAAAACTCATCAATAAAAGTGACAAAATATCTATGTCCTACAACTGAAGTGACTCGACTCGGTCCCCATACATCTGAGTGAACGACATCAAAAGGAGAACGAGCTTGACACTGAGTACTGCTAGGAAAGGAAGCACGAACATGTTTCCCAAGCTGACAGGACTCACAATCTAATGACTGCAGGTGAGACAAATGAGGAACCATAACTTTGAATTTCTTGAGACTTGGATGACCTAACCGACGATGAAGAAGACTTGGAGACTCTGTAATAGAAGTGGAGGCAAGTGTAGATGAAGGTTGGTTGGGCTGGAGGTAGTAAAGTCCACGTGACTCATATCTTGTACCAATCGTCCGCTTCGTACTCCGGTCCTGTATAACAAAATAATCATCATCAAAAGTTACATAACATTTTAGACTGCGAGTCAGACGACTAACTGAACTTAAATTAAATGGGCAATTGGGTACAAGAAGAACATTGTCAAGGGGTAAAGATGGAAGAGGAGTGGCTTCACCAATGCCACTAGCTTTAACTTTTGATCAGTCGGCAACAGTAATATAATGTGGGGTGTTAGGTTGGGATATTTTGGATAAAAGAGATGGATTACCAACCACTGATACACTTAGTAAGGGTAAATTTGGAAAATTGTATGAAAGAAAGAAAAAGGGAATAGGGAAACTATGGTAGACCATGTTGTAGAGGAGCATTCCTCTAATAACTAACTAAGGATGGAAGAGTAGTGGGATCACACGGCTGCTGCTGACGTGTTAGGTGCTTTTGGCATGAGAGAGAGAAACTGAATAATATAGGTGAGTATGGTGTGGGATAGGTTCTCTTAGACTGGAATTGGCTTGTCCATGGGAGAGTTTAGGCCTCTTTAAGTGCCTGGGATTTTCTTTCTGTTTTCCAGTTTTATTCTTGTAATCAAGTAGAATCACACTGATTCTACCTTGTTTTCACACTTATAATCAATACCGTGGTTCTGCTACGTTAGCAGAACCTGTTTTATTCATTGTGTTTAATTCTATCAGCCACGCAATCGGAAGCTCCAGTGTCCATAATCCAGGAGTCAACAGATGATGAATGAGAGAAACAGACTTTAGAATTATCAGAATGAGCAACTGTTGCCGATGATGAAGCCTGAGAAGCCTTATACTGCAGAAATGCCTTATACTCCTCATCAGAAAGAACATTTTGTTTAGTGTTTCTCTGTTCAGAATCATTAACCTGAGTTACATTTACTGGTTTCTATGGAAAGCCATGAAGGGAATAACACTTGTCTTCAGTATGACCAGGTCTCTTACAATAAGTGCACTGAGGACGTCCTCCAACACGACCTCCTCGACCACCCCCACGACCACGACCGCGTCCCCCACGACCTGCAAAATTAGAAACAAGAGCAGAGGACTCTATGCCTGTTTGGGATCCATTGCCCCAGATCCTTCTATACTAGGAAGGCGTATAAGGCGTTTGATAAGATCCTCTGTGGAGGGAATATCTGATGGTGAAAGAATGTTGCTCCGGACTGACTCATATTTTTGATGAAGGCCATGAAGGACATAGATCATGCAAACATTGTCCAGTTTCTCAAGCATTTTCTTTGAGTCGTTGTCGGATTCAAAGAGCTTGAACTCGTTTACAACTGACTGGGCTTTGTTTGCATATGTCATGATGTTGTCTTCCGTCATTTGAAGGGTGGCTAAACTATGAATAACACCATAAAGACGCTGAATATCATTAGAATAGACATTATTAGCCTTCTGCCAAATATCATAACAAGTGGTGTATGAGCGATAGTGGACCAACAAAGAGGGTTCAATAGTTTGCCACAAAAGAGAGACTAATTGACAGTCTGCTTGTTCCCAATCTTGACGCAGATCTTTTTCTATGTCAGAGGAATTCTTAGTAAGGTCATCGGAAAGCCTTTGTCCCAAAAACCACATTTTGACGGAAGCCGACCAATTCAAATAATTATCACCATTGAGTTTTTCTGTTGTTATAGAGGGATTACCGGAGAAAACATAAGATACAAGATTCTTACCCGAAGATCCAAACTTTTCCTTTTCTGAAGACGAACTCATTTTTGATGATGATGATGATGAGATAACCAAGAACAATAAGAGGAATGGCAGACCAGTAATTTTTACTACGAACAGAGATCCCGTAATAAGAGGAATTGGCAGACCAGTAACAGAACAAAGATCCAAACAGAAACAGTACCAATAACACCTAAAAACAAACGTAAGACCACTGTTCACTGTAATCTCTGAAAACGTGAGTCTACTGTTCACAGAGATTATCAGAACAGAGAGATCGGTCCACGAGGAGTTGAACGGAGCAAACGGCGCGTCAAACAGAGCTGTGTAGGGCGGCGCGTGGCCTTCACGCGCCTGTGAACCTGTTGCGTCTGTAACCGCGCATGACGGCGCGTCAGGGAAGGTACGGCTGCGAAACTTCCGGGGATGGCCGATCTGACGACGGCGATTCTGATGGTAGGGTTTTTGGAGTACCTAGGGCCGTCTAATATGGACTTATGACGGGACAGCTAGGGTTTTAGATGTGAAGGCTAGGGTTTTTGGAGTTTTCAGTCCCACTGATCGTAGGCTCTGATACCATGTTAAAATAGGAGACACACGATATTGGTCACGCAGTTCGGCCAATCGTTGCCTACGTCTGCGACTACAGAGCAGCTGTAGTTCCGTCTTATTAACTGTATATTGAGTACAAGCACTAATGAGTTTAAATAGAGAAAACCTAACGGGCCTGGGCTGAATACATATATAAATAAAACTACTATTTACAATATATCTTAACAATTATATATATATTATAATTAGTATATTATATATTAGTATATGATTTGAAGTTTTTTTTTACTTAATTATGTTGTTTTGTAGACATATATATGAATCTTTATACTTAGATATATGATTTTGAGAAATTGGTAGGATGTTACGATCCATGTTACGATCCTCCGATTCACGATCTTGAGACCCTTCCCTGATCCTGCCTAGGATCTGGATTCTGACTACCTTGTTAACCTATTTTTGTCTTTTAAAAATATTTTCTCACTCAAATTATATTTTATAACAGGTGATGTTTTTATGTTTATCTTCACACTAAATTTTGTGTTCTCCAGATAGAGAAAATACTTACTGAAATGTGCAAAAAATGGGGTAGTTTTGAAAAAAAAGATTGAATCTATAGGAGTACTAATTAGAAATAAACAGATTTCAAAGTAATTCCTTGGTCGGTGTGAATTAGGGCTTTGCTCCCTATAATATGTACCGGAGGGAGAAGTAGTTAGAAGAGAATATATCTGTCTCTTTTTACTTATTTTAGGGCCCTTGATATGTATTATCTTTTGGAGGATGATTGATTTTCCTACAATGCCCCACAGGTAGATTATCGTGGCTATGAAGTGACTGTGGAAAACTTTCTGAGGGTACTAACAGGTCGTCACGAGACTGCTGTTCCAAGGTCCAAGCGACTTCTTAGTGATGAAGGAAGCCATATTCTTTTGTATATGACAGGGCATGGAGGTGATGAGTTTTTGAAGTTTCAAGATTCAGATGAGCTTCAAAGCCATGATTTAGCTGATGCTGTAAAGCAAATGAAAGAGAAGCACAGGTATGCATTTCCTATTTAATTGTGTTGGGAACAGGGACAGATCTAGGAATTTATCAGACGGGGGGAGGATTTTCTGAAGTGTCGTCATCCATACAAATACAATACCATTCGCCCCGACTTGAATGGTCGCAACAAATCCTTATTTTTTTTTCTACTATGTTTTTCCCTTAAACTTTCTTGACAAATAGATAAACATTATATATATATATATTGTATATAGTACTAGTTTAACTATTTTACTGTAACCAAAAAAAAGTTTAACTATTTTACTATTGTCAAAAAAAGTTTAGCTATTATACTATACTATATATTAAAACGTTGGAACAAACAACATTATAACCTTTAGGTGTTGATTGTCAAAGAAAAAAAAACTGTAGGTGTTACAATGGAACAAACAACAATAATCCCCAGATGGGTAACAGTTAGGTTACATGAAAAAATGGATCATAAAATATACCGGAGGTGGGAATCGAGACCACCAATATGAACAAGGGTCTTTCTACAGCCGAGCTAAGATGTAGAATGTGTAACAATTTGAATGTTTCTATATGTATATAGACAGATGTAGTCCTTCAAACAAATAATACAAGGTTGCAAGCCATCACAGAGCGGGGGGCGGCCGCCACTGCCTGCCCCCAGCTGAATCCGTCCCTGGTTGTGAAAGAAAAACCACCAATATGAACAAGGTCTTTCTACAGCCGAGCTAAGATGTAGAATGTGTAACAATTTGAACGTTTCTATATGAATATAGACAGATGTAGTCCTTCAAACAAATAATACAAGGTTGCAAGCCACCACGGAGCGGGGAGCGGCTGCCACTGCCTGCCCCAAGCTGAATCCGTCCTTGGTTGTGAAAGAAAAAACCAGAAAGCATGAGAGAATCTTATGCTTCAATTACGCAAAAGAGAATATTATAGTATATATAGAATCATAAATACAAGGATAGGTACCTTAATTGTTGTACTTACATTAGGAGAAGGGAGGATAAAGATTGTCATTAGTCCTTAACAAAAGTACGGAACATACAACAACAAAGATGAAGAAAATATCAGCCGGACAAGATACTCTGACTAGATATGCTTATCATTATTGAAAATTTAGATGGCTAGCTACAGCAATAGATTCCACTGGTAAGGTTCAATGACGGATGATACTTTGTTTTCTGAAAAATATTTTATGGCAATTGAACATTTTGTAAAAAAATTATTGAAAGAGTTTTATTTCTTCCATGGCATTATACGTGCCAGTCATTGACAGTTAACATTTATTGGATGAAAACCTTTTTTTTGTCATTATGGGAATTGTTAGGTTTAAGGAGCTGCTTATAATGGTGGATACCTGCCAAGCCTCTACCCTGTTCTCACAGGTATGATATTGCTTTTTAACTAATGGTTTATGTTTCTACAAACTCCTATACCAATCCCCGTGAAATGACAGTAAAGTGATATGGGTGTTGATTCTCCGTATTTAATATAAAGTACATTGCAGAACTAATTGTATAACATGTTTTCCTCCATCCCAATGATAGATTTGGGAAGGTGTGTGTTAGGAGGGGAAAACATGGAGCAGGGAATCATTCCCCTAGTAGTCGGTATCCTAACTAACTCAGTGGGTGCTTGCTGAGGTGGCAGAGCGCGTAGGGTGTGAGGTGAGAGACTGTGGGAGTTAAGTAGTGGGGGGAGTATTCTGTGGAGGTAGGCTGGAACTAGTTAGACAATTGGGAGAGTTTAGGCCTCTCGAAGTGCCTTGTTATCTTCTTCATTTTACTTTCTGGAATTTTACTGTAATTACTAAGCTAGAATCACCTTGATTCTGCTATCGTTTTCCTTACAAACAATACAACAGTGACATTGCTACTTTAGTTTACTGGTTTTGCTGTTTTAATTCCCCCAATACTAAATTGATCTTATCACCTAACTTCTAAGCATCATATTTAATATAAAGTTATACACTACATTGAAGAACTAATTGTATAAGATGTTTTCCTCCATCCCAATGATAGATTTGGGAAGGTGTGTGTTAGGGGGGAAAACATGGAGCAGGGAATTCCCCTAGTAGTTGGTATCCTAACTAACTCAGTGGGTGCTTGCTGAGGTGGCAGGGCGCGTAGGGTGTGAGGTGAGAGACTGTGAGTTAAGTGGTGGGGGGAGTATTCTGTGGAGGTAGGCTGGAACTAGTTAGACAATTGGGAGAGTTTAGGCCTCTCGAAGTGCCTTGTTATCTTCTTCATTTTACTTTCTGGAATTTTACTGTAATTACTAAGCTAGAATCACCTTAATTCTGCTTTCGTTTTCCTTACAATCAATACAACAGTGACATTCCTACTTTAGTTTACTGGTTTTGCTGTTTTAATTCCCCCAATACTAAATTGATCTTATCACCTAACTTCTAAGCATCATATTGTGAACTAATAAGAATATGACTTTTTCCAGTCTGCTTTTGTTTGTCACTTTTCTTCTCCTAAAAGAATTCAGTGTCTACGCACTATTAACATCTGTCGCCCATCACAAACTGTGCTGTTTTGTTAGTGTCTTGAAATATACAATTGCTTACTATGTGATAATAAGATAGCTTTCATCTTTCTGATTATTTTTCCCTCAGTTCTGTTCCTGATGGGGTTCTCCTTTTTATTATGTTGGCAGCTTCATTCACCTGGTGTTTTGGCAATTGGAAGTAGCATGAAAGGAGAGAATTCATATTCGCATCACCTGGACTCAGATGTATGTATGAACTTAATAGAGCCATTACGTGCCTCTTTCATGCAAGTGTTTGTTTATCCATTGGATTTCTCCATGTTTAGATCCAGGTTCTGTGCAACTAAAATTGTCTTTTGCACTTGTTCTTTTGAATGTAATTCAGGTAGGTGTTTCAGTTGTGGACCGTTTTACATTCTACACTCTTGCCTTCTTTGAGAGGTTGAGTATGTATGACAATGCTTCATTGAGCAGGTACATGCAAATTCTTATAAGCTGTTTCAGGCTAAGTATTTTGTCCCTGTTATATCAACTATCTTTATAGTATGTGTCCTCATTCTGCAGGATCTTTTGATGAATTTTACTTTCAAAACATTTGGTTGCATTTGTTAATTTTGGCTTTAACAGGCCTATTTAAAGGCGATGATGGCTAGGGTGGTCAAACACTTCAAGTGGTTTACAGTGTCGTACACTTGAACATCAGTCCAAACAAACTCCAACGACGACCGACACCACTTGCCACCGAAGTTCATGGTCTTCCACGAATGCAGTGTCCTCAACAATGGCGAACTGCTGTCAGTTCAGCCAAAGACAACACAAATGAATGAGTGCCTAAACTTTGACTTGATTGGTTTTTCGATGTTTTTTGTTGCACCCACTTTGATTAGATCACCAATGAAGGTTGTGTTGACGTGGAGGACCATGAGCTTCTACTTGCACAAAGCAGCATGGGTCATCGTTGGAGTTTGGTGCAATTTTGAAACAATGTTCATATTTTCTATCATTTATGTATGCACAAAATCAATACTGTCGTTCATTTGATAGAAAAGTTAATACTGGAGAGTAGTTGAAGTACAAATATTGAATTATAATTGCAGCATGTTAAGCAATGGTGCATCATAAACTTTTGAAGGCTAGATTGTTTAATCTTAGATTTGTTGTGCTTTCGCTGCAGTCTTTTCAATTCGTACAATCCAAGTTGGTTGATGTCAACTGCACATTACAGAACGGACCTTTACCAATGCCATTTAGAGGAGGTAATGAAGTTATGCACATACTTTGCATCTTTGCTCATTTCTTGAAAATCTATTCATTATTTTGTGAGAAATCTATTATCTATGTGTTGAATTGTGTAGACGTGGTGCTATTGTTTAACGTGAAGCCAACTGCCTAGAAGGTTATTGGTTTGAATTGGTCGAGAGAAAATGGCAATTGATCCAATCCAATCAATTTTCTTACATTTAGTTGGTTTTGGCCAAACATAAATTGAGTCCAATTTAAATTGGTTTATATTCTTTTTTTAGTCCTTTTTAATTTAATTTTGTAATATAAAAATTATGAAAACATGAATATCCAAATTCATCAAAATACATGCTCTGGATATACAAATTACATTAATATATATAATTATATATACATATACACATAAAATTTATGATAATTTATTATTTTTTATCTAATCAGATTAATTTTATTATTTATTATGATTAATGTAATGTTTTTTTTCGACAATTAGTATCTGCCAATTTTGATGTTTGCTTTGATTAAAGTGATGAGTTCTTGTTGTATCATTTCCTTCTAGGTACCCGTGACAAATTTCTTTGGCTCTGTAATGAAAACAATACACACTGATTACGCCTACAGGTCTCGGCCAAATAAGAAATTTGGGGGAGCTAAAACTAAAATATCTTTGGATCAATCAATCTCCAACTATGACAGAAGAATTTTGAGAAACTCTGACAACGGGGATCAATATAATGATTTACATACAGAGGTGAATTGAATATATGCCCCAATAGAATTAGTTTGCACAACTTCAGGTAAAAGCTGTATTGTAAATCATGGTGACCGAATTTACTGTGCAGGAATATTTCCAGAATAGTGGTGGGCAACTATGGAATACTATTCTCAGCAAAGTGAATGCTTTTGAAAGCAGTGATGCTTTTATGTGCTATGGCCTTCTTTTAATGCTTCCTCTGTTGATAGTTTCAACGTGGCTATCATAGTAAACGATTGAATTGCAGGGATGTTCTTTGACAGCACATGTTACGCTTGCTTGTAATGCAATTTCACACGAAGATACAAATTATTGATGCTGCATTATATAAGTGAGTGCAGCTTCATAAAACTGAATTCTGTTAGCCACTGCTTTTTTCTTTTGAAGTGGAGCGATGTCGTGGTTCTGATTGAGGGGAAACCACAGACACTAAGACCAAACCAAACATTTTCAATCCAAGGGCATAAGAGGAGGAGATGCTCTACAGTTCCTGGTTCCTTGTTGTAGATGGGGCAAAGGTTTGAGCAGGAGAGTTTCCTTTTCACCATATTGTCCATGGCTGGTAGGGCATTATGGCCAATCTTCCAAATAAACAACTTCAACTTTTTAGGGACCAGAGCACCCCCAAATGGCACGGAGTAACGGTGTCTATCTCTACCATTTTGGTTCCATCCATTTCTTAGTGTTTTCTAAGACTCTCTATGGCTTTAAATCCTTTGATCATCATCTATGGTTTAAGGTCACTTAAAACTAGCTTAGGAATGGTCAATCATCATCCAATACACACCTAGAATGGTCCTAATCCATTAATAGCCTAGTCCTAGTCGATTAACAGCCTCCAAATTGTCTAGAGTTGCGCCGCCGATTGGAACACTCCTATGTGATTCGTCATTGTCCTAATCGATTAATGCTCCTTTCAATTCCATTAACACGACTCCGAAATGTCTCTTGGGTGATCTTAACTTCTCTAATAGATTAACATCTAACCTATAATAGATTAACACGAGTCCAAAGCATCTCCCAGGTAATTTCCACTGCTCTAATAAATTAATAACATTTATCCAATCAATTAACATCTTCATCTGTGTCTAGAAAGCATTCTAAGCCATTCTTAATTCAAATTAAACCATCGAAACGATTAGGAATCTCAATGGCATCATCCCAATATCCTATACTAAAGTTTAACCTTGTTACTTAGGTTTTAGCAATGAGACTCAATTCCATCAAATTGATCCCTTATCACCATTAACAGCAATCATAACAACGATGACAACCACAAATACATTAACATATAGGCATAACATATTCAAAAACCACACATAACATTTACACATATCATCAACATCATCACATTATAATAGAGTTTTTGCTTCTACAAGGACAACCAAATTATAGAGTAAAACCTATAAAACCCATTGCTCATATAATGGTTTACACAAAATATACTGTCAGTTAAGACATAGGGATCATGGGACATCCTAGTTATGTCAATTGTATCCCAAACTATGATGTTTCTTAGTTATCATCCCCATCTTCTTACCTCCAAACACGATTATATCACTCTTATATTAGTCCCTTGATGATCTTGGATTCAGTAGGTAATTTTGTATAAGAATGTGAAGTTTGATAATTTTTAGTTGTCAAATGAGAGAGAACAATAACTGAAAAGAGAGACAATGATGTTGGTAAGAAACTATTTGTGGCTGCACAACGAGACCAACGAGAGTGCGTAGGATTTTTACTTTTAAAGTGACATGGAGGTGTATGCATGAATATGAAGTGGTGTAACAAGTAAATTCATTAAAAGAGAAATGGATCACACTAAAAAGAAGCACAACTTATTTCTAATTAGTTTTTAAGCCTAATTCTCTTATAATATCTACCGAAGCACATTTTTTTAACACCAAATATTTTCACAAAATAAATAATAATTCAAACACTAATATTTTACAAAAATAGAATAATTTAAATAACATGAAGATATATTATCAATATTATCGTAAAATACCAATAATTATCAATTCAACATATTAAATGATTCAAACACACATATAGATATAAAATCTTATAATTTAAAATAATAATACTAACTCATGGATAACACTTAAAAATGAAATAATAAAATGATAATATACTATTAAAATATGCTAATTATTAAAAGGCTTAAATATATGTTTGGTCACTGCAAATATGGCCATAATCCAATTTGGTCCTTGTAATTTTTTTTTAACAAGCCATTGCAAATATTAAGCGTTTACAGTTTAGTCTCTCGATTAACTTTCCATCCAAAGAAAGGTGATGTGGCAAACAGCTATGACATCAGCGTTGACGTCACTGCCACGTGTCAACATTTAATTGGGTCTCTGCAGATTAATCTGAACGAAGAATTAATAATTGGGAATTATGTTATATATACAGCTTGTTGGCGTTATTAACACAAGTCATCTGCTGGTTCAGTGGTATTTGTTATTGTTCATCACTTTGAGGTCATGGGTTCGATTCCCATGCTTGTCAAAATGGCTATTTGTTTGAGTAACAATAGTGTGTCCCACTTTGCCATGTGAGTGCCACATGGCAGCCATTCATTGGCTGCCACATGAGAATAATGATGTGGGTGATTGTTTGAGTAACAACAGTATGTCCCACTTTGCCATGTGAGTGCAACATGGCAGCCATTCATTGGTTGCCATTCATTGGCTGCCACATGGGAATAATGTGTGGGTGATAACATGGTGTCTGAGTGCCATTTGTGGCAATGACGTCAACACTGATGTCATCACTGTTTGCCACGTCACCTATTTTTGGATGAAAAGTTATCCGAGGGACTAAACTGTAAACGCTTAATATTTGCAAGGGCTTTTTTAAAAGTTTTTTTTACAGGGGCCAAATTGGATTATGGCCATATTTGCAGGGGCCAAAGATATATTTAAGCCTTATTAAAATAAGCAAACACAAAACTACTAATATATCTACACATATGCACGTATATTAATAACAAAATCGGGGTGTTACAGAAGTAATCGTAACTATGGACATGGGAGACCTAGTGTCGTTCACCAACACCTCTTCCAAAAAAAACCCTCTTGTAGGAGAAACTCCACTCCCAAACTAAGTTGGCCCATGCGCCCATCTCAAACAACTTATAGTTCTTTTAGTTTGAGATAGAAAATAACCTTGGAAACAGAGCCTTGGGGGTGATCTAATATAAGATTGAGACTACCACACATCCTATAAATATCTTTCCCACATAGGGAAGCAAAGTACGAGATCTATTTTGATGAAGGTCTAGAGGTTCTTAACGAATTATCTCCCATATTTGCACCTATGCTTCCAAAATTAGAAGGGTATCATCAGCATATTGTACATGTAATATGAGCACTAGAAGGGTATCATCAGCATATTGTAAATGTAATATGAGCACTAGAAGATCCCGGTTCGTTAGCAAACGAGAGGAAAAAGGGGGCTAGGGCATCCCCTTGCTTTAACCCTTTTTGAATATCAATTTCCTCCCTCGAAAAGCCACTTAAAAGGAATGGGAGGCTCTCAATAAAAAGGCATACTCAAATCCAAGCATTCCACTTATCACAGAACCCAAACGGTCGAGGAACTCCTAGTTAACTAAGTCATAGACATTTTCAAAGCCAACCTTAAAGATCATGAATTCCTTCCTCATTTTCTTTGCAAAATCCACCACATAATTCACCATTTCAACCCCACAGGCTAGATGTCTACACCACATAATTTGGAGCCACAATTCAATCCATAAAACTCCCTAGCCTAGAGGAATTGACCTTAGACAATAATTCATAGAGACATGCTAACAGGGATATTGGTCTAAAAAGACTAAAATACCCTAGGGACAAAGGAGAATCCACCTTCAGAACCAAGGTAAGGAAGTATGAGGTAAACCTCTTTCAGAGCCTAGCATTTCTATGGAATTCACCGAAGAAGGTCTCAATTTCCCCTATCATTAAAGGCAAGAAGGATTTAATAAAAGAGAAGTTAAGACCACCCGAAACATGCCTCTTATTCCCATCATATGACTGGATGCGTTGCTCAATTTCCAACCAGTAACGAGGCAACCAAATGGTTGTTATCATTAGAAGATCCCCTGGGGAAAGGAACCCCAACAAGATTTGGGTGATCCCAATCATCACAGAAGAAATGGTTGGTAAAGTACTTGACCACCCTCCTCCTCACCGCATATATCCCCTGAACCCACTTATTTATCAACCACAAAGTTTCTCTTACCTCGACTTTGTGGTAAAGTAATTGATTAAAGGATAATTTAAAAATAATAAGTTAAATATGGTAAAAATAATTAACATTTATGGTGGCATCTAGGGTGAGAGATCGACTAATGTGTTTTGAGATTTCATTTTGGTTTTTTTTCTTGATAAGCAATGATTCATTGTTGGGGGCACTACAACTTTTGAATTGTGAAATGTATGTGCACACCCCTAGTGCCCCCAACAATGAATCATTGCTTATCATGACTACAAGCCAGGAAAAAAGATGATGTAGTTCTTCGTGCACACCCCTACAAACAACGCAAACAACCCCTTCCTCCGACTTAGTAACATTACTTTTAAACAATAAATCACGAACAGGAAGTGATTCCTTGAACAATCTCCAACCAAATATCAGAATTTTTGATGGAAAATGAGTCTTCCATAACGCCTTGAAATCAAAAACCATGCTGCTATTCTCAACTGATTCAGCGCTATTCATTGAGATGTCTGTAGCAAGATCTATGAAGGCTTTGCTTGAATCTAAGGTCCAAATCCAAGAATTCTCACTCAAGAGAGCGATATTAAAACACTCAAGATTTTAAATACCAAGGCCACCTTCCTCCTTAAGTTTGCAAACCTTACCTCAAGCCACCCAATACATACCTCTGTCTTCATTGTTAATGCCCCTTAAAAAATCCATCTGGATCTTAATCATTGAATTAATCACCACATTCGAAGCCTTGTAGAAAGAAAACAAATAAAGATTTCATGTTGGTTGATATAATCTCAACTACTCATAATATTTTTTATTATATCTAAAGGTCAATTTGACTGATACACCAATTAGAGACTTAGTTGATTCCTCACTATCAAATTCACCCACATTTACTTATATTTTTAGACCACATAACATAGCTTTTTTTTTTGTTGATATTGGAAACCCCAGGGCCATGGAGTATTGTTGAAAAATATTTTAATAAAAATAAAACCGCATGGAAAACGTAAACATTTTAAATTATTCCTTCAGAATAAACGTAGGCACATCATTGGATATTTTATTTTCTTATTCTTCATTCAAAATATTTTAATTTGATATTTTATGAACAATAGTAATTAGCATATGTGTCCTTTATCAGTTAATTTTTTTTTTGGTTCGGCCCAGATAGAAAAACTATGATACTACTGAGACTTAAATATATACTTGGCCCTGCAAATATGGCCATAATCCATTTAGGCCAATGTAAAAAAGTTTTAAAATGGCCCTTGCAAATATTAAAAGTTTACAGATAAACCCTTCTGTTAACTTTCTCTCTAAAAAAACTGACGTGACTAATGGAGACGACGTCAGCTTGACATCATCAATGAATAATAGAGAAAAATTAACAGAGAAAGATTGAAACGATTCTGTTCTGCTTCAGATTGTTCCAAAAAAGGGAATAATTAACAGAGAAAGATTGACACGATTCAAAAACGTTAATCTTTCTTTGTTAATCATTGATGATGTTGTGAAACCCTTTACCCCGAAAGTATTTATAAGTGAAAAAGTACAAAAAACGAGTAAATTTGTTTTTCAAAATAATATTCGCAATTCATTTTCGAAATACCTTTCGCAAGTACAAGATGCCATCAACTCCTTAAATCATATAAACATCATTTATAAGAACATTAAAGCCTAAAGCAATAAAACACTGAAGCATTTCTTTCAATACAGTAATAAGATTGATTTTAAATACAATATTGAAAATACAACCCATGTCCCGATGTCACATGATCAGAGGAATAAACCTCACTACAAAAAAAAAAAACGTCATTTAGTGACCGATTTTTCGGTCACTATACGGGAAAAATCGGTCACTACACAGTTTAGTGACTGAATTTGCAACCCAAAAAAATCGGTCGCTATATCACTGGTCGCTAATTGTGGCGACCGATTCAGTGACCGATTTATAGCGACCGATTTAGTGACCGATTTTGGCGACCGATTTAGTGACTGATTTATAGTGACCGATTGTTGTAACCGATTTAGAGACCGATTTTGGTGATCGATTTAGAGACCGATTTAGTGACTGATTTTAGCGACCGATTTAGTGACTGATTTTAGCGACCGATTTAGTGACTGAATTTTAGTGACTGATTTAGTGACTAAATGCAACAACTGCTTTAACAACCAATTTAGTGACTGAATATAGTAACATAATTAGTGTCCAATTTAGAGATTGAAAGTTGTCTAGAGACCATATTTTATGACCAAATTCATCGGATTTTTTTATTTTTTTACTCACTAATTCGATCTCCAACATATCGAATTCAACTTAATGAACAAAATGATTATATTGTAACTTTTTTTTACTTACTAATTTAATTTCTAACATATAGATGGTTAATATATATTTTTATACCTGATTGATTCAGGCCAAATTATTTGCACAATAACAACACTTCATTGCATCAAAAACATAATGTACTTAATAAAAAAACATAACAGTAATTTAAGTTTGTAATTAGTTTTTAAATCATAACAAACAACATCAAATGTTTAACTCTCTTCTCCACTTTGTCCCTCTGAATCAGACTCTTCATCATCTTCGTCATCCAGCTCTTCATTAAATGGAGATTGTTGAGACTTCATCATTTCCATCAATTGTTTGATCATCTTGTTAGTTTGCTCACTATGATTCAATATTGTCCATAGTCATACATCTGCAGATGCAAAAATCATTTATTCTCAAGTAAAGTATCCATAAATAATAATATCAAAAGTGAATGCATCCAACAAAAGGAGAAAGAATATTATTATCTAACCTCATAGTTTAAGTAACCACTTCAATGTTACTATTATCCACCTTTGTGTCTTTTTCAGCAGGATGAGATGAATAACCACTTGCTGTTGCTGAATAGTCCCTGGTTGCTAAGGACTCAGATGAAAAATTCAATTCATCTACACTCAACTGTTCTCAAATGAAAAATTTTCCCAACCATTGTTACAGTGAAAGTAAAGATCATTCACCACTCAAATAAGTATTTATAAGCATTTAAAACACAGCTATCTCTCCTTTAACAAATCAGGATTTAAATATTAATAGGTGGCCCAATTGGTTTGTCCTAAGGCAGAAAAGATGAACAATATCAAATGCATGAAGTTGAATTTCATACCTTTTTCGAAGCAATTGCTGCTGTACCATGTCAATAGCATACAGTTTCTTTGCTCAAACCTTCCTTGGCCAGACTTTTCATTTGTTTGACAAGCATGTGATACAGTTTCTTTGCTAACCTTTGTTGAAGCAACAAGACTCTCCAAGCTGACAACAAATTGGGAAAAGAATAAACATAGGAAAACATAGTTGTGAAATCAAGTAAATGCATAACCTTTGCTAACCTTTGTTCTACTTTATATTAAGCAAAAGCAAGAATAAAAAAAGGAAAACTGATTAAATGAAAGGAAAAAAGAGAAACCAACGTGTCCAAAGTTTTTCAAGATTTGGATTAATCACAATGCTACAAATAATAAAGCATTTAAAATTCCATCCAATGTTACAAATAATATAATCCTTAACTTTTAAGCTACACATGAATCAGGAGAGGGTGGTTTTAAATACAAGCTTGTAGCTAGCCTCAATTAATAGACATACATCAAATATTCCGGTGGCCTATTCTTTAGATGTAAAGTTGTCACAATTTATTTTTTTTACATGTAAAGTATCCAGGGAATGAAAAAAGGGTGCCTATAGTTTATTAATCTAGTGTGGAGAGCAGAAAATGAAATCAAAGTCTGTACAATTTCCCCTCTCAAAACAAAAAACTGAACAATTGTTTTAACTAGATATCCAATCAAAAAAAAACTGAACAAAACAACTTGTTTTAACTAGATATCCAATCAAAAGAAATTCTTTCCAACAAGCATATTTATAAATAGAACAATTTACGGCTGAAGCTAAAACAAATAATGCAGAACATGAACAAGCCAAAGTTCCCTGGAAAACGACCAAGTGAAAAAACCCTAGTATATGAAATGTTGAGAGAGAGAGAGAGAGCAAAATACTTGTTCAAATATGTTAGCCCTACTGTCTGAAATTGAAAATCTGAGTGGAAAAGCCCAAATATTGTTCATTCCTGCACCAAAACCTTGGAATCAGTAGAAGAAAGAAAAAATCGCAATAAAGAACATGGAAAATGTTAGGGAGGAAGAGTTGTTGCCAAAATTTCACATACCTTGATTTTAACGGTGGTGTTTTGCTGAGAGAGAGGAGCTCGCTTTTGGTTTGCTGAGAAGGAATGCGATTCTGATTCTCTGAGAGAGGGAGAGGAGCTTGCGTTTTTTATTTGCTGAGAGATGGAGAGGAGCTTGGTTGAAGGATTTTGGTTCTGGTTCGCTGAAAGAGAGAGAGAAGAGCGTGTAACGTGAAAGAGGAATTTGGGTTTGCAAACTCTAGGGTTTTGGAGCGATGAGGGATTTTGGAGCGACGAAGCAATATTTACTTATTTTAAAAAATTAATTTAAAACGGCAGATTGCTCCTTGCACCCCACATTTTACTTTGCACCACCCCCTCTTCTAGCGACCGAAAAATCGGTCACTAAGCAAAAAGTATTTTATACATTGAATCGGTTTCTAAATCGGTCGCTACTAGTGACCGAAAAAGCGGTCTCTAAAGCTAGCGACCGAAAAATCGGTCACTAAGCAAAAAGTATTTTATACCTATTGAATCGGTCTCTAAATTGGTCGCTAAAGTGACCGATTTTTTTTGTCGCTAAATCAGTCACTATTTAGTGAATTTCTAGTAGTATCAATTAAAAAAAAAGAAAGTGATATCAATGTATAGTATCATTCCGCAAGTTGCTGGGTGATCCGTAGTGATCACATCTCCACCGCTGCACAATCGTAGAAGCTCACATCAACGACACCTGGAACTCAATCTAAAAAAATGGTGCACGGGTGAGAAAGAGTGTCCAAACCATATAAAGAACATAAGACCGAGACTAAAGCAGCAAAGGCAACCACAATCCATCAAATCAATATCAAACAGTCACTCTCAAAAGAGTGACCAATACAACATGTTCATACAGCAAGATGTCACAAAGTGAAGCCACAAAGGGCTCGTACGTAAAAAGTGAGGGGTCACATCACACCGTTAAAATCACTACAGTATATACGACAAACATAACTTGTATGCTCAGTTAATCATCAACAAACAACAATAACAACAACAATAACAATAGGACCGGGATACCTTTCCCGATAATGCCCTACGACGAACAACAACAATAGGACCGGGATACCTTGCCCGATAACGCCCTACGACGAACAACAATAGGACCGGGATACCTTGCCCGAACGGGATACCCTGCCTGATAATGCCCTATAAGAAAACAACAGGACCGGAATAGCCCGAACGGGATACCTTGCCCGATAATGCCCTGAAGAACACCCAAGAGAGGACTATGAGGACCGAGATACCTTGCTCGAATGGGATACCTTGCCTGATAATGCCCTACTAACAACAACAACAACGATGACGACGACTGTAACGCCCCAAAAATTTAATTAATTATTTAATTGAATTGTTTGGGAATTTAATTGGTAGAAAAATAATAAAAATAATAATGCTAGTATATGTGGGCCTATTATTAGTGTTAGGATTAGTAAAGAATAGGTGTTAGGGAAAAAGCCCATGATTAAGTCGCATAAGCTAAGGGAAAGCCCATGAAGTTAAATGCGTTGGTAAATAGTAGGAAAACTAGGTTAGGGTTTCATTATTAGAAAAACAAAAAGTTTGAGAGTGAGATAGAGCTAGAGGGGGCGACGGCCAAGAGGAGAGAAGAGGGAGAGAGCGACGCCAAGAGGAGAGAGGAGGCTAGGATTCGTGATCTTCTAAGGCTAAGGTAAGGGTGGGGTTCTATCTCTATAATTGGGTGTATGAATGGCTCTATGTAGGAAGGTTATGGAACCCTAGGTGTACTAAGTTTAGAAAACCCTAGTTGTAGGAATTGAACTTTAAACGATGATGTTAATTTCGATTGATGATGATTGTTGCCATTTGATGATGTGTGATCATGCTTGTTGATGTTTTGGAACCAAAATTCTGTGCATGGGCGCCATGGGCGCCGTTTTTGATTCTGCCGCAGGGCGCCATGGGCGCCGTCTTGTGTTTGTGTTACTGGGCGCCTTCCTGGGCGCCATTCTGTGTGTGTTGTGTTCTGGCGCAGGGGCGCCAAGGGCGCCAATGCTGTGGCTGCCCAGTTGCTGTTTGTTGTGTTGTTCTGGCGCATGGGCGCCAATGCTGTGGCTGCCCAGTTGCTGTTTGCCGTGTTGTTCTGGCGCATGGGCGCCAATGTTGTGACTGCCCGTTGCTGGTTCTGGGCGCATGGGCGCCAAGGGCGCCAAGATTGGCTGCCCAAGTTCTGTTGTTGCTTGCTGTGTCCGGCGCAGGGGCGCCATGGGCGCCAAAATCTGGCTGCCTTGTTGCTGTGTCTGGCGCAGGGGCGCCATGGGCGCCAAAATCTGGCTTCCTTGCTTGCTGTGTCTGGCGCAGGGGCACCATGGGCGCCAAAATCTGGCTGCCTTGTTGCTGTGTCTGGCGCAGGGGCGTCATGGGCGCCAGGGCGCCAGAATCTGGCTGCCTTGTTGCTGTGTTGTGTTCTGGCGCTGTGGGCGCCAAGGGCGCCAGTGTGGCTGCCTGTGTTGCGTGGTGTGTTGCGTGTTGTGTTGCGTGTTGTGTTGCTGGGCGCCATGGGCGCCAAGGGCGCCAGTTTGGCTGCCCAAATGTGAATTTCACATTTGATGCTTGGGACGATGTGTTGATGTTGAATATGTAATTAGGTCCAAAGTTGCCAAAATATTGGAAGTTGCTAAATTGTTAATGTGTTGCCAAAAATGTTGAAAGTTGCTAAGTTGCTAATTAGTGTTGATGATGGTGTACCAAGTTGAATTGCCTCTATTTATTGGCAGATGGTATGTTGTAGGCCTATGGCCAACGATGATTTCCGATGTTGTTGTGTTGCTATGTAATCGTTGTTTATTGGTTGTGCATTTACATAGCGTCGCATACATAACATATTTTTACGATGGAGCTATGCTCAAAACACGATGGCCTGGACTGGCAAATTACGACGAAATGATGTTACGATGTTAATGCCTCTATTTATTGGCTGGATTATGGTACCACATGCATTATAGGGCGGTGGCCCTGAGTTGAGTCACATTCCGCATCCATGTTGCATACCTATGTGATTGAGATGGTGTTGACTGCTGTTAAACGATGAATTGATGCTATGACCTGAATTACATATTGTCTTTCATATGTCTGATTATTTAGTGCGATATCTCACCCCTCCTGTTTGAATGTTACCCCGATGTTGGTAACGTGCAGGTAATCACGAATGAAGGCTGCTCACCTTCGTTTGATCGAGTCGGTGTCATCGCTCTGATATGTAACACTCGAGGAGAATGAACACACGTTTTAATATTGATGCTATGTCATTTCGTTGTTGAAACTTTAAGCTGTTATGTCGTTGTTTTGAGCTGTCTTGAGTTGTTAAGACGCCATGTCTATTTGAATTAACTTGTTACGAATCCGCTGCGTAGTAATTAAAGAGGAATTATTTTGAAGACTAAAATGTTGTTTTATCGGTTCATTCGAAAGCGCTATGTATCTGTTTTCAAAAGTGAATTAACCTGTCTATTGTTTTCACGAAGCAAATGTGGCACTCCATTGTTTGTTGAAAAAGTTTTTTATGAACTCTGATTTTGCATTATTTTACCGGGTAGAAATGGGGTGTTACAACTACCACAACAACAACAAGATGGACACACAATGGACCTAATCAGACGCGATATCGCACAACAACAACAACAACAACAACAACAACAACAACAACAACAACAACAACAACAACAACAACAACAACAACAACAACAACAACAACAACAACAACAACAACAACAACAACAACAACAACAACAACAACAACAACAACAACAACAACAACAACAACAACAACAACAACAACAACAACAACAACAACAACAACAACAACAACAACAACAACAACAACAACAACAACAACAACAACAACAACAACAACAACAACAACAACAACAACAACAACAACAACAACAACAACAACAACAACAACAACAACAACAACAACAACAACAACAACAACAACAACAACAACAACAACAACAACAACAACAACAACAACAACAACAACAACAACAACAACAACAACAACAACAACAACAACAACAACAACAACAACAACAACAACAACAACAACAACAACAACAACAACAACAACAACAACAACAACAACAACAACAACAACAACAACAACAACAACAACAACAACAACAACAACAACAACAACAACAACAACAACAACAACAACAACAACAACAACAACAACAACAACAACAACAACAACAACAACAACAACAACAACAACAACAACAACAACAACAACAACAACAACAACAACAACAACAACAACAACAACAACAACAACAACAATACCTATCATCATCACCATCCTTTGAGGTACGGCTCGCCCATACTGCGACGAGTCCTCGCCCATACTGCGACAATGTTCCTCCTACAACTTAAATTACTAGGGTACGACTCGCCCATACCGCGGCGAGTCTTTGCCCATACTGCGACAAGGTTCCTTAAACATCATCATCAACTTCCCTAAGAACTCCTAAGTCCGAGGGTATCATCAACAACTAGGGGTCATTTAATCATCATCTCGGGTATCACCATACAACTAGGGGTCACTATAGTCATCATCTCTGGTCATAACTATTACCCAATTCCCCGCTAATTCTTTATAATAACATCATCGTTATATTCATATGTAGTCTTTTTGATTCAATGCATCTAATTCCAACTCCACCCGTTATTTGATATTTCCTAAGTGGCCATTAGCAAAGAGGTAAACAAATTTTTCACACCTTATGAACACTAGCTATTTTACTCTTGAATAGTAATAACGTTTTATTATTTTAATAGATGTAATAATAATAACAATAAATACAGACAAAAATAGGGATAGTGATAATCAATACCATTAGAGTCCTATCCCCTATTCCCCATATAGAATAGAAACCCTTTCACCCGTACCTGAAATGGAAGTGTGTTCCAATAGCGAATCGATGAAGACAAAACACGAGTTCGCGAGCTTGATTTAATTCCACCGGGACAATGCTTAACTCGAACGCATACAATTATGTAACAAAAACAATGACAGTCCAAGTCATATACTAAAAATAATTAATCACTCGTTTAATGAAGTAATTGTGTTTCGAAACGAAGTACCTATTCGATATGTAACGGTGGTGACATTGGTTCGAAAATATGATTGGCAGACTCAAGGTGCATCGGCTCATAATAGTTTGCAGATGGGTTTTCCCTGAGGGGGTTAGCTGGTGGCGGCTGGAAGCGGTTCTCCAGCGAGATTAGTGGCTTGAAACCATTTCCGGTGAGGTCAAGTCGTTACAAGATGGTGGCTTTGGGACCGTAGTATAGAGCAAGGATCCAGGACAAAAACATTGAGTCTAGGCATGAAAACAAGAGGAAAGCTAGTCACAGAAGCCACTTTGAGGTGCTGGCAACGACGTTACGGTGGGGTTCGTGGTGCTGTTCAGAAGTTGAGTCCAGAGAAAGTCGAAATCACAATGCATGGGGTCCTAGCTTGTACGAATGGCACAAAGAGGAACTGAACGTTTGAGGAAGGTAATCGCGACCGGAGGGCTCCTTACGTCGACCATGGCGTTTCAAGCAAGGAAGGCAAAGACTATCGCAAGATGTAGAAACGGCGACAAGTGAAAACAACACCAGAAACGGACTCAACATGATATTTCGAGTGGGAATGTGAGATTTTAGACTTGGCCGTGGCTTGAGGAGCAAAAACGAGTTGAGGAAGAAAGCATGCTTAGGGTTTCGGTGCTGTGACAGTGTTGTCACGAGGAAGAAGATGGAGTGAGTGGACCGGGTCAGATTTCACGTGGACTGGGCTGCGCTGAAGGGAGTGGATCACAGGGGGTGTGTGTAGTAGAAAAAAAGGGGATGTATGTGTATAAAAAGCCCAAAATCTATTTTAAATTCGTTTTTAAAGCCCAATTTCACTACAACTGTATTTTAACATCTCAATAGCCCAAAATAACTTATAAAATAAATAACATCTAAAATACTAATATTTATAAAAATAAAATTAATATATAACAATAACCGTATATATTACCAATAGCATATAAAAATACTTTTAAATGCGACTTCAACTAATTTTAATAACTCAACACACAATAAATTAAAATAGTTTAATCTTATCACTTAATTATAATACATAAAGCAAGCACAAACTAAGAACCACAACGCACCGAAATCGGGGTGTTACAGATGTCATGCTAATGTCTTCTCAGTTAGCGACATCAATTTTTTTGATGGAAAGTTAACATAGGGGCTTAACTGTAAACGCTTAATATTTGCAAGGGCCATTTTAAAACCTTTTTTTACAGGAGCCTAAATGGATTATGACCATATTTGTAGGGGCCAGAGATATATTTAAGCTTACTACTAATAATAGAACCCTTGTAACCAAAAAAATTAATAGGCTTACTTACACTTTTGGTCCTCTTAGTTTCACCAACTCACGATTTTGGTCCCCCAAGTTTTAATTTGACGAATTTGATCCCCTTATTTTCCCAATTTGTAAAATCAAAGTCCCCCTCTTAATTTGGTCAAAATTAAAACTGACTTTTGACTTATTATCCTACGTGGCAGTCCACGTGGCACTGTTCCTCTTCCTCTTCAACTCCCCCCTCTCTGGTTCGCGACCCCCCCTTCAATCTGCCATTCTTCTTCTTCTCCCCTCCCCCCTCCGTGAACCCCAACTCCGTTCACCATCATCACCATGAGAGAGAGAGAGAGAAGCCTTCGCAGAGAGAGAAAACGAAAGAGAAAGAGAACGAAAGGGAGAGAGAGCAACGGTGATGGAGACCACCGTGACCGTGTTTGCAGCAAGGGGAGGGGGTTGCGATGGTGATGGAGGAGGATCGATGGCGTTTGAGAGAGGAGGGAGAGCGACGGTGAGCGAGAGAGAGTTTGCGACAGTGAGAAGAGGGAGGAGGATCGGTAATTTGGGGGTTAGATGCGAAGAGAGAGAGAGAGAGAGAACGGCGAGAGGGAAAACGAGGGGGGGGGGGGAGATGCGAAGAGAGAGAAAGAACGGCGAGAGGGAAAACGAGGGGGGGAGATGTGAAGAGAGAGAGGTCACGGTTTGTAGAGGGAGAGGGGTCGTGGCTGTGGGGGGTCACGGTGAGAGAGAAAGGAGAGAGAGGGTGTGGTGGCCGACGGAGGGAAAGGGAGGAATGTGGTTGTGGGGTGGCCGTTGGTGGCTGACGGAGGGAAAGGAAGAGGAAACAGTGAGCTGAGTGGGTAGGTGGTGGGGGGAGGGGTGAGGGAGGAAGAAAGAGGAACAGTGCACTGCCTACGTGGACTGCCACGTAGGATAAGTGATTCAAAAGTCAGTTTTAATTTTGACCAAATTAAGAGGGGGATTTTGATTTTACAAATTGAGAAAATAAGGGGATCAAATTCGTCAAATTAAAATTTGGGGGACCAAAATTGTGAGTTGGTGAAACTAGGGGGACCAAAAGTGTAATTAAACCAAATTAATAATAATAGAACTCTAACAAAAAAAATTAAAAAAAAAATAGAACCCCGTGGAAAACGCAGAATTGACCGGTGTTTCTCTGTAATTCTGTTGCTTGTAACTTGTAAGTTAACGTTCGGTCACCACCAATTTGGAAATGCCAGCCTCATTTTCAAAGCAAAACTAACAAAAACCTTTTCAACGACGTCGTTTTCTCTCCTTTTTCCCCTCATATATAATTCACCCATTCTTCTTCTTCTGCATGCCATTCACAAAAAGCTGAAGGAAAAAAACAAAAGAGAGTGATAGAGAGAGAAAGAGAGTGAGAGAAGAGAGATCCTCTATCGATCTCAACTCTTCCCTCTCACCTTTTCCAGATTCGCTGAATTTTCTGATCCATCGATAAATTCGAAATCAAAAATCGCGTTCGTTTAGCTTTCAAAATCCTACACATTACGTTAACGGTAAGATTTTTCCCTTCCGATTTTCGTTTTCAGGTCCTATTATACCTAGAATTTTAATTTTCCTGTTTGGGTAGTTTTTGTCGCAAAACGAGAAGATAATGCAAATTAGGTTTCGTTAATTGAATTATCCTAATCTCACACTCACATATTGAAATCTTGGAATTATGTTTTCTTAATCTTAATTGACCGTTATAGTTCGGATTGGAGTTTGGTTTTGGTGCTATTTCATGTGTTTTATTCATCGTGTTAAAAGCCGTTGACCGATCTTGGTAATTGTGCTCATTCTGTTGAAAAAAATAAACATCTGATATAGGTTTGCGTTATGGAATTGTTAACTGAACGTAGACTCCTAGGCCACACAGGAATGCAATAGTTTACGTTAATAGGCTCTTTCTTTTTGCAGCTCATAAGTTTTTTTTTTGCAATATTGGTTATTTGTCTGCTTTTTCATTTTTATGGATTTTGTCGTCTATTTTAGAACTATATTTTGTTGTGGTAATGTCCTATGATATTATACTCTTTGGTGTTGTAGCTTGGCAATTTGGGATTAACCCGTAGTCTGGGACCGGGTTATTAGAATTTCAGAATGAATATATCATATATTTTCTCAATATGCTTCTCTGGAATGCAGATACAGTATTGTTAACTAATCCAACAGAATTATGTTTACATTTTATTACAATGATGCCTTTTAGCACTTATAGACACTTTTTGCCTTTCAATTTTGACCTAGAATCTTATTGATCTGTTGTTAAGTCTACTTGTTTTAGATGTCAGATGTTGCTTAATAGATTAGATGTATTGAATTGCTGTCTATAATTTGATATATACATATATGCTTATAATAGTTAAAAGTTATCTTATTATTTCTATTTGTATTTACCCCTTGAGAGGGTCTTGATTATAAGCAGTAATCAAAATTAAGATATTTTTTTATTTATTTTTTTTGTAGATTTAATTGTGGTTGAAAGAGATAGGTAGCCAACAGAGGGGACGCGTGACTCCTGAAACTCAGTTTCTCAGGAAAGTGATTCTTTTGTTGGACAATCGCTTATATACTGATATTTCTGTGATTACTTCCCCCCACTTTGTAAATTTGGTCGACTTTCAAGATGTGGAATTTTGCATCAAATGCCCTTACAAGCATTAGAATGAAAAGAAGCTCCACAGAGCCAATCTTATCTTGTGCAGAATGCTCAGATGATGAGGTTTGCTCTAATGCCAGCAGAGATGAAGGGTTGGAATGCCCAATATGCTGGGAATCTTTCAATATAGTTGAGAATGTTCCTTATGTCTTATGGTGTGGCCACAGCCTCTGTAAGAATTGTGTCCTAGGACTTCAGTGGGCTGTGATGAAATTTCCTACTCAACAAGTCAAGATTCCATTCTTCATTACATGTCCATGGTGCCACCTTTTATCACCGCGCTTCATTTACAAAGGAAATCTGAAATATCCTCGCAAGAATTACTTCCTTCTTTGGATGGTTGAGAGCCTGAATGGTGATAGGCATAAGGTCGTTTCCACTTGTGTGGACAGCCAACCAGCTTGGTCTCCTAAGTGCAACTTTTTGGCAAGTCAAGGTACTAATTATAACCTTAGAAGGCCCTTGATTAATCATTGTGTTGGTGGTGTCAGTGGTGGAGAGAGACACTATTTTTCCCTTCATAAATCTCTGGATTTCTTCCTTCACTTTACATCCAAGTTCCCATTGGTCATCATTTTCCTTTTGATAGCCTTCTTTGCAATTCCCTGCAGTGCTGTTCTTTTGATCATTTACTTCCTACTCACTATCTTTTTTGCTATCCCATCATTCCTTGTATTGTACTTTGCATACCCTACCATCCAGAGGCTCGTCAGAGAAATAACTTCGTAAGATGCAGCCTTGCTTCTACAGACAGTTGCGGCATGTTAATCCAACTTCAACAAATTCACTTACACCTTTGAATTGAATGTTTATCATGTGGTATTTTCTTTGTTATTTCTAGGTTTTTCTTCTTTTTACGATTTATTTTCTGTTGTAATTTTTTTGTGCCACTATCATATCAAATAGAAGTTGAAGATTTGAGATGAACTGCATACTTTGGCAGTTGTGATTTTATTTTTAATTCCCTTTTTTTGTACAAAGAAGTCTTGCATGCTAAAAAATTTGTGTGTAAAACGACTATGGTTATGTGATTTCTTGTAGAACGAACAGTGGTGGTAGTTCGTACCTAAACTAATACCTTAAACAACATAAACTGTAACTCTGTATCTGGAACTGGTTTACACAAGTAGCTTCTGTTTTTTTTTTCTTTCATTTTTGTGATACATTGTCTTGTTTTGCTAAAAATGAGGATTAAGAGCTACAAATAAAGCTATTTAACAAATAAGTAGATATTTGCCTTCCAAACCCATTGATGTTAGGTAACGTAATTTGTCATCTCAGAAGCAGAAGTAAGTCTGTGGCAATTTGCCTGTTGTTCGGATTCGATTTGCCTTCTCTCTTGCTTTTAACTCTTCATTCTTACGGTTTTCATCTGCCTTGGCTGTTGCTCCGTCTGCAATTTGATTAATATGTTTCATCTTGTTTTGAAAACTCTCCAAAGCTTTCAACCTTTTTCCTTCAAGTTCACTCTGCAGTTTGACAGTTTAGCAAGCAATTAGGCTCTACATGATAATTTTGAGCTTCAATTTTATTCCCTTCAACAATTTTTTATCTATTCCCATTTTAGATTTTTTGATCTTTGTTCATTTCAGTCTCTAAATTTATCCCATATGTTTAATGTTCCACATTAGCTGTATATCTAACGTGGCTAACGTGTATATTGCATAATAGACTCATCCAAAACCAAATTAAGTCCAAAGTTCATAAAGAACATAAAGAATGGCAGGGTGTAACCTCCTGCTTAATTAGCTTGCTTTTTGCATTCACCTTCTTCTTGTTCTCCCATGAACCTATCATCTCTTTCAACTTCTCATTCCTGACAAATTGTTTTCCATTAGTATATGAACTGCATGCAGTGCATGAATGGTGGTATTTATTCAAGTTATGGTAGAAATTCAGTACAATATAACATTAACATCCAAATACCTCTGTCTAATTTTGTCAAGTTCGGTTCTCTCCCATTCATCTGCTTTGGCTTCACCAACGTTTGTTCCTGTTGTCTGTCTCTGAGGGACAGGTTTCGTTGAAGTCTTCCTAATTGGCGGCGGCGGCGGTGGTGGTGGAGGAGGAGTTTTTGGTGCTGGGCTTTCTGGTTTTTTATCAGTGAAACTTGAAGTCTTTGTCATTGATGGTTCAGGAATATTGGCCTTCTCTGGCTTCTTTTTTTCTGTGAATGAGAATACTGGCACCTTTTCACCCTGCTCATCCTTATATCTAAATGAACCTAAAGTATGAAGCATACAAAGTTTATTATATAGTTATTTGATTTTTTTGTCCTTCAAATGGTAAATATTATTAATTTGTGATCTGCTATGTGTTAATTCCTTACCTGAGAGTCGCTTTGATGCACTAGCGAGTAGAGATTTTCTGCTATCCAACTTGCTTTTGGTTTTTGTTAATGAGGCTTCTGGGGTCTCTCTTTTCTGTTCAGAGGCCTCTTGCAAATTAATTGCGAATGCAGCAGCAGCTACAGCAACAGCATGCTCCGTTTCTCTGGAATCATAAAATTGACTTGTTTTCTGTTTCTGGAACCACCAACTCTGGCCCTTTTTCTTCTCTGCTGAAAATGGTCATCATAGTATGTAATACGGGGATCAAATGGATTATATCTTATGAGTAAGCAAAAGAAGTCTCCTATCTCGTCACCCGATTATCGAGATAACTGCTTAACAAACACTCTACCCAGAAATTAGTTTAGTTTTTCTTTTTCTTTTTGTTTTTCTTATTCATTTTTGAATTATCTTTCTTACCAACTGGACCAACATTCATTGACTTTTATGGATAATAAAAACCACAAGGAGGGGGAAAACATATTAAAACGTTACCTTTGAAAGATGAAGTTTTCTGTATGGATATTTTCTGATCCTTTGTGCCACCAATGTCAGCTTTGTTCTCCTTAGTTCTGGTTTTATACACCATAAAAAAATCATATTCAATTTATTGTAAACTAAACATCATTTTAGCTATCTTGTATTGCACAGAAATAGGGAAATTATTGTACTAAAACAAAAACCTCTTTATTATGATTTCAGTTCAGGGAATGAGACAGATCTATGAGTGGCATGAAGTTGAAATATTAATATACATGTTTGCCATCCTATAGGGTAAAAAGTTGAACAACAAACCTCATTTGATTCCTTAAATTTTCCATCCTACTGGACAAATTTTGTTCCATGGTTTCCCTTCTATCAATGATATGCTTTGTCATCAATTTGCTACTGGCGTGTGCTTATTTGTAATATAGAAGAAACCTTGGAAAGTAAACTTTCTATGCGTTCGTTATTAGGAAGCAAGGTTAAATATACTTTGCATATGGTATCTGTTTTGGAACTTGAGTGCCTTTTGGGGGAAGGCAAGTATTCTTTTCTTCTTTGAAGATTTAGGTTTTAGTATAGTACTAGACATGCGCCTATTTTCATTAATATATCAAAAAAAATTAAAAAAATGCAAATAAGCAAGTAAAACAAATGATAAGGGTTTAAAGAAGAAAACAAATCTGTTGGTCACATTACACTTTTGATATTTCCTTTCTTATAAAAGTGGTTGTAGTTAAAGTTCGCCATCCGTGCTTATTGAAAAATGAAAAGGTAAACCCACAAAATCAAAAATCCAAAACTCAATTTATTGAGAGAAAATTAAAGTTAAGAATAAAGGAATGCATTTTTGTTATCTCATCACCTTTGTGTTACCTCATTTAAGAAAAAATCAAAGTTAGACTCATATTTGCCTTTTGTGTTACCTCTTTTGAGTTTTAAACAACGATATTGGTTACTGGTTTGAGTTTGAACAAATACATTTATTGAATCACTTCAAAATCTATTTACGTACTTTGTTAGGAAATTAATTTCTTTCCACCAAACCGGTTATTGAGTAATTAACTTCGTGTATTTGAACAATTACATTTTTTTCTGAACTCTAAAGAACATCAAAATACACTACTTAACATTGCACTTTACACATTTTGACACAAAAATACTTTTTCCCACCAAACTCGTTATTGAAGAACGAACAACACATATTTGCACATAAAAAAAATTATTCGACCCTAAAGTACCTAAAAACGCACTGCTTAGTGACACATTTTATGTATTTTGTTATGAAATTAAATTATTTTATGATCAAATCGGTTATTGAAGGAACGAACTGCTCATGTTTGAACAACTAAATTTTTTTCTGAACTCTAAAGTACCCTGAAACACACTACTCAACATAAAAAAAGAAAGGGCACGAGTTTTGGTCATCTGGTGTACCCAAAATATATGCCCTCATGTTTTTACACAAAAATTCGAATATTCCATCAGCTACTTTGGTCTTTATCCTGACATATCTGCCATCATGTTTTTGCCAAAATTTCGAAAATGCCATTAGCTATTTTTGTCTTTATCCTAAAATATTTTCCCTCGTGTTTTTACCAAAATTTCAAAAATGCCATTAGCTATTTTTGCCTTTATCCTGAAATATTTGCCCTCATGTTTTTACCAAAATTTCGAAAATGCCATTAGCTATTTTTGTCTTTATCCTAAAATTTTTGCCCTCGTGTTTTTACCAAAATTTCAAAAATGCCATTAGCTATTTTTGCCTTTATCCTGAAATATTTGCCCTCATGTTTTTACCAAAACTTCCAAAATGCGATTACATGTTTTTGTGTTTTCCAGAAATAATTGCCCTCAACTTTTTATCAAAATGTCGAAAAATGTCATTACATATTTTTGTCTTTTTTCAGAAATACCTGCCCTCATATTTTTGCCAAAATCTCAAAAATGCTATTACATATTTTTGTATTATTCCGAGTAGGTATACAAATACGTATAGTATGTAGAGGAAATTGTAGATTTGTGTGGGGTTTCACCATTTAGCCTAAGGATCTTCTTATTTGATCTTCTCGACCAAATTTTTTAACCCACATTTCTCTGCCCAAGATTCAAGAAACTTAAGTTGAGTGTTCTTATCTTGTTTCCCTGAATTATATAATGTGTCCAGCACCCACGAAGGTACAGTGGCAGCTATAGGTGAGCGAAGTGGTAATGTTTGGATGTGGAAGTAGCAATGGGAAAGAGCGCTGATGGTCTTTGAGCAAGATTTGTTACGGCAGTTAGAAGAGATGGTCGCTTGTTTTCGACTCTTGCAGGACACTTCAGATCGCTGGTCATGGGTGCCCAATCCGATGGAACGTTTTACTGTCAAATCTTGTGGCAGTACTCTAATAGATCTTGGAGAAGACGGAGAGAGAATAACCGAATTTAGAAATGTTGTGATGCGTATCTGGGCATGTGTTGTCCCCTCAAAAATTTAGATATTCGGGTGGAGATTGATACAAAAGAGACTCGCCACTAGAGAGGTTTGATAAACCAAGGAATTATTGCTACAGATTTCAATGCTACCTGCCCACTATGCTTTGAGGATGATGAATCACCTAGTCACCTGTTATTTCACTGCAAGATCACTGTTATGGTTTGGAATGTGCTAGCATGGATTGGTGCATGTGAAATACTGCATATTGAGCCGTTGAATCATTTCTTGCAACATGAAAGGTTTTATTCCGGGAAAAGGAAAAAGAAGGTGAGATTTTTAATTTGGCTGGTCGTGCCTTGGGTTCTCTGGGGAGCAAGAAATGAGGTAGGTTTTAAGGGTCTGGTTGCTGATGGGCCATGCCTTTTTGATAGAGTTAAGGTCCTTTCATGGCAATGGTTTAAAGAAACGGAGGGCGGAAATTTAAGTTTGACTTATACAAATTGGCAATCACCACCGTTGTCGCGCCTAAATCAGATCTAATTTTCTTCTTACTCGTGGTGTGAATTAACGTTTGTTGACCACGTGTTGCTGGGTGAGGTAGTAGATGGTAGATAATACATATTCGCAGAGCAGGCGTTGAAGGAAAGCTGATAATTTTGGTTGCTAAAGCGTATAACTGTTGTTGCTAAATCCGTTTTCTGCAGAATATATCTTGTCGCTGCTAAATTCAATTTTTGCAGGGGTACTATTCAATGGTATTTAGGAAGAGGATCAACACTCACTACAACATATTAGGCCATCAACAATGCCAAAAAACCGTTCTCTTTCGTCAAAAAACTATTGCCTACAACTACGAAAACAGTTTTTAAACTGTGGTAACCTAAGGCGTTGTCTATTCTTTAGGCAACAATTTTACAATATAAAGGAAACATTTTTAAAACCGTACTCTTAAGTTACTTTTAGAGAACAGGTTTAGAGCTTCACAAAGACAACAGTTTTATTCTGTTGCTAGTTAAAAGACGTTGTTGTTAGTATACTTTAGAGAACGATTTGAAATGAGCAACAAAAACGGTTATGTATTGTTCTTATTTGAAAATCGTGGCTATTGAGGTGGTTTAGAGAACGGTTATTAAGTGTGTCACGCCAATATTTTGACCCTGTTGCTACCAAAAATTTAAAGTTGATGTTATATTTTGGAGAATGCTTTTAAAATGACTTCTACAACAATTGTTCATCAATGATATTCAAAAACCGTAGCGAAATCAATACAAATTTCAAAGTGCAATATACAATTCTATAAAATATCATGTCACTTTACTGTCAAAATTTATGTCCATGTCATGACGCTTAACAATCAAAATTTATGTCTTCATCTTCTTCCAAATTGTGACCTTCTTCATCTACACTGCCATTGATCTACAAAATTAAAACAATCTGTAAATAAGTATGTGTGATAGCTACAATGTTATGACAACTTTGATGAAATATTGCAATTTTTGATCTTTATAAATTCACACATATTGACTCTTAAAACACATTCATGACAATAATATTGAAGTTTGGAAGTTTTTAATAGTAACACATCAATCCATGAGCATGAAAATGTGAAAAAGACCAACAACAAATTTTTTCAATTTCAACACATTTCAAAAAGCCTTTAGCAACAACAACAACATCAATATACAACTAATGAAGATTAAATCTCAATAAGTTCATAAATCATAGAAGCTTTTCCCGAATTTATGTCTTAGAGAATATATGATATAGGCCTTTGTCAGTCTTGCGAGTTCAATATCCATATAAAATAGCTTTTCTACACTGTAACATGTATAATGAGCTCAACGAAAAGCTCTCAAGTATACATTTTTTATAGCATTCATGTTAAGTAAGTCAATATATTGTAAACGCTCTTTGTTTTGTATGATAACAAATTACATATTGTCTACTAATGGTTGCAGTTGAATGAAAATACAGGGACAAAATCAAAGAACGGGGATTAAATCAAAGAGCAGGGACTAAAGTGCAATGGCTTGCAGAAGAAGCAGCTAGCAATGAAGTTGAAGACCTAATTGTTTATCTGCTTTTGATAGGACTCAAATGTAAGATCCTATCCTTTCAGCTTTATGACATTTAGTAGAAGAGAGATGATGTTTTTAAAAATGTTTTAAAAAATAGGCTAAATATATATTTTGGCCCTTTATCTTTGGGGTTGTGGTCACTTTGGCCCTTTATCTTTTTTTTTTCTCATTTTAGACCTTCATGTTTTTTGTGTGTGTCATTTTGGCCCCTGCCGTTATGTTTATGTTTTTTTAGGCAAATTTTTAAGGACGAAAATGAAATCAATTAAAAACATAAGGGCCCAAAATGAAATCAATTAAAAACATAAGGGACTAAAATGAAATCAATTAAAAACATAAAGGACCAAAATGATAACGGCAGGGGCCAAAATGACACACACAAAAAACATGAGGGTCTAAAATGAGAAAAAAAAAAGATAAAGGGCCAAAGTGACCACAACCCCAAAGATAAAGGGCCAAAATATATATTTAGCCTAAAAAATAAAATTGTTGTGTTGAAGGCCTTGAAAAATATTTTAGTCAAATGGATGCATGCATGAGAAAGGCAGATAATGAGAAAATGTTTTTTAAAGCAAAAGAATCGATTTTATAATGTTTTCATAGGAGTATAAATCGATTTTATATTGTCTCATAGGAGTATAAAATCGATTATATACTAAATACATTGGACTATGAAATCGATTACTTACTTTCCTTTATTGAAACAATCAATTTCCAAGTTGGTTTTAGAAGTAAAGAATCGATTACATGCCTTCCTACAGAGCACATAATCGATTTAACATTGAGTATGTAAGGCTTAAAATCGATTTTAACATACTCCTATTTGAAAGAGAATAATCGATTATCATCCTATGTGTATTCAGGCAATGAATCGATTATGAGCCCTCTATTATGAAGCACATAATCGATTATATTTTAAGCAAAGAATCGATTACAATATATTCATTTTTAACCAAACAATCGATTATGCCATATGCACTATCAGAGCACATAATCGATTATTGTGTTTCTTGTCTTATTTCAACGGTCAAATTTTCTACATTCCCTATAAATAGGGAGCTTGGATCCACAGATCCAACACACCACTACACTTCTCTTCTACATACATTTTCAAATCAATAGAAAAGAGAAAAAGAGCTTTCATTGTCAAATCTTTTGTTAAAGTTCTTCATTTCAAACCCAATCATCTCTCTATCTACTATATTGTTATTCTGCTGGAGTGATTGGTTCATAGGTTCTCAATTGTATTGATCTGTATTCGTGGTGGCTTTGAAATCCTGGGAAGTGTTCTTGGGTCTCTCAATCTGGGAGATTGAGTTGGTTTGAAATCCTGGGAGGTGATCTTGGGTCGTTCAATCGGGGAGATTGAAGCGGTTATTGTGAAATCCTGGGAAGTATTCTTGGGTCGTTCAATCAGGGAGATTAAAGCGGTTGTGAAATCCTTAGCGGGGAGCTCGGGTTCTCAATTTGGGTAAATTGAGATTTACTATTTGAAGTTGCTTGTTTGTAAAACATTCTTCATCATATAGTGGTTGTCAGCAAGTCCAAAGGTTGCAAAGCCTGAGGCCGAGGATGTAGGGCTTTTATCCCAAACCTCGTAAAAATCCTGGTGTATCTCTATCCCTCTCTCTTTACTTTCTTTATTGTTCATATCTGCTTATAGTTATATTTGATATCATTACGCTGCATATAAATATCTGTATATCGAGAAATCTGATTACTGAACCGTTAGCGTAATATTGCAACTGTGAATAAACTGTCATAAGTAAAGCCTGCTTAGTTAATGCATATAGTTTAAATCTTAGTTTCCGCATCTGATTTAAACTAGCATTGTAAAAGTTTTTGAAAACTGAAAAGAATTCAAGTTTTGCATATAACCTTATTTACCCCCCTCTAAGGTTATCATATAGTCCAACAGTTGTAACTAGAGTGGGGTATCTCTTGTTGTATTGTGGTTAGATTTGAGGGCTCTTCAATAGGCGGGGTATCCTAGGTGAAGAGTTCCTGAGTCTGTAAAGGTTTCCAAGGCACCCGTAAGCCTTGTTGTGTTAGTGGAAAATCTCACAAGGGTGTGAGGACTGGACGTAGGTCACTGGGAGGTGACCGAGCCAGTATAAATCTGCTGTGTTCTTTATTGCTTTATTTTCTAATTCCTTCGCTTCCACTTAACATGCGCGAAAATTAATCTAAGTCATTGAAAAGGGCAAAAAGTTTTCAAAAGTTTTTAAATCTCAATTCACCCCCCTCTTGAGATTGAAGCCACTTGGCAACACTTAGGGGTCCCAAAGCACTTATAAAGTACCCTCTTGTAGATTCATGGAGAGTCTCACAACAAAAAGTAGACTAAACTGGTTGGTCATTTAATTCAAAAAGTTGGTTAATTGTGTGAGGGAGGTGGTTAAATAATCCAAACTGAAAAATTAGATGATATCTAACCAACTATGCATTGTTCTTAAATTTAGGGGTCCCGAGGCACTTATATAACACTCTCTTGTAGTTTCATTTGAGTCTCATAAGAAAAAGGATGAACAGGTTGGTCAACTTTCACAAAAAGTTGGTTAATTGTGCTATGCAGGTGGTTAACGGATCGAAATTGACAAATTAAATAACATTTAATCACCCTATACATTGAGTTTACATATAGGGCTCACAAAGCACTCATAAAGTACCCTCTTGTAAATTCATGATGAGTCTTACAAAAAAATGATGAGTAAAATAGGTTGGTCGTTTAGCTCAAAAAGTTGGTGAATTGTATTATGAAGGTGGTTAACATATAGAAACTAATAAATCAGATGACATTTAACTACATATGCATTGTGCTTACATTTGGGGATCCAAGGCACTCAAAATACTCTCTACTAAAACACCAAGTCTTAGCATCATCCAAACTCTAATAATTAGAGAAATCTTTGAAAGAAAACTTCATACTGTCTATAAAAGGTACATAAAAAAATCTACATCTAAGCATTTACATAATTTACATCAACCTTGGAGCATTTACATCATTTACAATAACTAGAACCAAAAGTTAGATATATATTTAGTGCCAACACAAGAAGGGATTTCAAATTCTCATAAGATGCTTACTATAGCACACAGATTAAAATCAAAGAAAAAAACAAGTGATTCAGCTTTTGCCACAACTCTCTCACTATGTATTGTTAGCACATGAGATGCCTCTCGATGACACACAACAAAATCAACAAGCACCAAGTGTAGCACCAAGTTCAATCATCATTCCTTTATAAGCTATATATGCTACCTCTCTTGCTTCCATCTTTGCACTAAATACAACATCATTCTCAAACCCTTCTCTTAGGCAATTTCTTCAATTTAGGAATTTTCATTGCACTTACCTGTAAGTTAAAAAGCAAGAATGAATAATTGTTAAGAATCTCTTAGGCAACCACAGTTTGACAAACTTAGAAAAGAAACCAAAAGAACCATTTGTGAATTGCAATAGATTCAAGCAGCAACAAGAAATTCCAAAAAATAAGCATCAAATACATTTATAATTAAAATAACACCTTCAAACAATACTCACCGCGGTTCCTCTCCATTGAGAGTGGTTTCTAGGAAACCTTGAGGAAATCAAACATTAATAATAGCTTAACATAATTCTCAAATTAGATAAAGTGGGAAACATGAAGACTTCGTTATGTCAACGGGTTTCCAAGCTGAAGTTAACAACTTCCATAGTTAAAGACACCTAAATAAGAGACCAAGGGAGCTGAGTATATAAAAAACAAATGAAATCAATAGAACATATCACACATGTGTCGTAACCTCATGTTGCTGGTTTTATTCAGTCCACTAATTACCCATAACACAAAGCATACAGAATTCTTTGATTTCTGATAGAGAATGGATTGCAAAACTCTAGTTTCATTTTTAGTTTTTGTGCCTTATTGATATGATACCTACACATGCACACAACTCAAAGATATATCTAACTCACTACATCAAAATTTCAAAGGTATAATCCAAATAAAAAATACATGGACGCACCTGGTTAGCAATAGTAATTTGTGGAAGTTGTAACTCTTTTCCAAGCTCTACAACCTTTCCGTTCAACACATTTATATCATTGATATTTAGAATTATATCTATTGCTTATTTGCTTTACAGAACTGTGGTTGTTAACCAATGAAGCACAATAGGTCGTGCAGTATCACAAATATTTACCATAGAGCTAAAACTTTTTGTTTGCATTTTGCACTATGCAGAGTTTTATGCTAACTGGTTCTGTCATTATGTAAACCTCGAGGTTTCAAGTTCCAATCACCACAATCTAAAAATTAGGTACGAGAAAACAAAGACAAAATTTGGTGTACCTGGGAACATCAACAGTTTTGAGTGTCAACTGTCAAGCAATGCCATGACCATAAAAAATCTCACTGTAAAGGGTAATTTTCACAGCAACAACAAGTAAACTTTCATGCCCTTATCTGGTCCATAACTTTGTGTTAGTGTTAGTAGCAAGCTGCAATTATAACATCAAAAAATTGTGAAAGTTTCATTATTTTGACATCAATTTGAGTTTGCAGAAAACAAAAAGGTCCCAAAAAATATAGAACTAAACTTTATTTTTAACATAAATATAAGGATACTTGATTGTAGAGATGGCAAAACATTTTAATCCAGAAAAGATCAGTTAGGTTTGGAGAAATTTCAAGATCGGGTACTGTGCTGTAAACATCACACCTGAGAAGAAAACACATATATTTCACGACCAAAGGAAGAAAACACACTTATAGGTGGTGATGCACAACAAAGCACTCAAGTATAAGTTTGATCCAGCTTATCTGTCTAGTCCGTTTCTCTATCGCCGCTGTCGTGTCGATCTTATCTGACCTGTGAATTATTAGACCAGAAGATTAATATCAAGATTTTCATAGCAAAATCAATATATAAAGTCAATATGTCATATTGCAATCGCATAGTCAAAATTAGATTCTAGTAATTAAAATTTATATAAAGTATTGTTTTCCATCACAATAGCCTGAAGACAAATAACACTTCTCCTGTATATTCCCATCACACTACACAAAAAACAGTCATCGGCGGCGGTTAAAAAGGCTAGCGGCGGCAGTTTGAACCGCCGTTAATTAAGGCTGGCGGCGGTTCCGGAAGCGCCGTGGTTTTCAGCGTCGGGAGGTGTTGTTGGCGGCGGTTTCGCCAACCGTCACACAAACCGCCGCAGATGTAGCGGCGGTTGTAAACTGCCGCCAATATGTTAACAGCTTTTCCACGTTACGTTTAGCGGCGGTTTCACCGCCGCAACTAAATTAAAATTAATTTTTTATTTAAATATGGAGACGGTTTGGAACCGCCGCCAACAGATCATTTTTTTAAAAAAAAAAAATAGGATTTTTTGTGTTTCAGTATATCTATCTTTCTTTTACGAATTTTATAAATGTACTTATTAATTATTTGGTAATACAAATATTAAAAGAAACTAAATTTATGCTAAAAACACATACAAAAGTTCTAAAGTTTATAAATTAAACTGAGTTCATAACATCAAACTAGAACTAGTTAATGAAGTCAAAATACAGCCAACTTAGTTAATAAAGTCAAAATACAACCAACTTAGTTAATAAAGTCAAAATACAACCAATGAGCATCATGTTTGTGTTGTTCATAACAATAAAATAAAATCATCTATCTAGATATCCTCTGTGATGGTGCTGCTTCATGTTGTCCTATGTTACTAGATTCAGAAGAGCGTCTCAAACCATGTTGTGTTTCCAAATTATCCGGCTGAAAAAATAAGTCATAAATAAAATTAGAACCAATATCTAAACAATGTCGCATATAGCAAATTCTCAACAACGTGAACTACAAAACAAGTCAAACAATATAGGTAATTCAGCACCAGAGGTAAAACTAATATTGAAATTCAGCAATATAGGTAATTCAACATCAGATTTGAATATGCTACGAATAACAAGCAATATAGGTAATTCATACGGTGATCACCTGATTTTGCTTAAGAATTTGCATAACATAAGCAAGTTGTTCCTTCAATAGAGGCAATTCAGCAACTTGTTCCTTTAGAGCATCAACTTCAGCAGCTTGAGCCTTTAGACTATCAACTTCAGCAACTTGTGCTTTTAAAGCGTCAATTTCATTTTGCATCTGTGACATCTTTTCATTAGCATCCGATGAATATGATCCTGTTGTAGAATGAAAATTGTTTCCAAGGATCTGAGTTGGTGTTACGCCGAGTCCCATGCATCGAACATGCCCAGGATGTTCTTTCCTAAAAACTTGAATAAAGGCTTCATGCTCAGAAGAAGACTCAAGAATTGCCTGTTGCAACTTTTCCTACATGTATAAATCAATCATAAAATCATAAGCAATGTGCTTTAGAAGGAAACAAAATCTCAACGATAGCAGATTCCGCATGCATAGCATAGATTCATCAAAATAAATAGTTAATTCAGCATATTCATTGAGTTCCAATATTTCAAAAATTCAGCAATGTCATTAAGCATAGATTCAATGTCCAATATCTTCAATGTCCAATATTGGACATTGAGTTCCAATATTTCAAAAATTCAGCAATGAAAAAATTGAAGATAATTCACATTTTATACATGTACAGTCATTATTTATTTCCACATTTTATAGCATAGATTCTAATAAGCAATGTCATTCTGTTTGTGACTCACTTTTTGAAAAAAATTCAGCAATTGGTGCAATATTTGCTGCAACAGATTCTGTGTGCACATTGCAGGTTTGGAAAAAAGGCTTAGCGATAACAGTGGAGGGAGAGTTTAGCAGTTGGCGGATGCTCGATACAACAGTGGTATCAGTGGCACACAAAGGTCACAAACAGAAGCACAAATGGACAGTGTGCGGTAGAGGTCAAAGACAGGGCAACATAAGAAGGGTGAGGTAGCTGTGTACAATGGGTTCAAAGATGGCTAAATTTGAATGGACTGTGCAGAATAAAGGCTTAGCGATAGCAGTGGAGGGAGAGTTTATGATATTCTTGCCTCATCATTAATAAATATATAATATTGGACTTACATGGTTTTGTCTTGCCTCATCATTAACAATATCACCATTTGATTTTTTATGAGCAATTCCATACATATCTCCTCTACTATAAGGTCGCCCATCTTGCAATTCCTAAAACGTTTCACCATATAAATATAATTAAACCATTTTCTCAAAATTTCAAACAATATAAAAAATGAGATATCATACCAGCTCATGTTGTTTTCTAGCAAGTGTCTTAGCACCTAATGTATGGGGAACCTGTTGCTTCGAGCGATTTTCAGCATTTTGATCAGCTATTGCCTATAAGCAAAGTCATAATATTTTAGGATCCAGGCTATGCTCCACTCCAAATACTTTGTAAATCAAATTGGAAGTCTTAAAATAAAAAACAATGAACTAGAAAACATGTTCAAAGAATTAAACCAAATCTGTTCAATTTCAAAGTTTTCCTTATTACCATAGTTTCAGGCTTCATCCTATATTCCAAAAACAGCCTCCAGTGATCTTCGTCAATGCCCGGCAGCAGGTTACGAAGATTTTGTTCAAGACTAAGCTCCCAGTTATAATAGTCTTTAAAAAGCTTGCAACGATTGTCCCGCCATTTCTTTCCCAAATTGGATAAAATCCATGTCTTGTGACTTCCATCATTTACCACAAATTTCTCATTTGATACAAATATAATAAACGATATTAGTAACAAAACATAAATAACAATAAAATGTATTAAGGTAATTAAGCTTTTTACCTTTATAGTGTTGTCATAAACATTATTTTTGTAACCCTCAGGAACTTTAGGCCACTTCTGGTACAAAATAGGGAATGTGTCAAAATTATTTGCAGTAAAACCCAAAAACCCTGCTAATAAACCAGCGAACTTTCCAATTGGTTGGGATCTTTCATTCCATTCGGTCACCACCCTAAATCCTAAGTTGTTTGGAATCAAATCTCGCACTTTCAGACTTCTTTGGCTGCGATTACCCTCCTCATCTAACACAAAATAATTCAAAATATTAGTACACCAAAATATAAATAATGGAAAATCCACTACCTAATTATAGTAGATATACCAATAACATCCACTATCCATTTGGCATTAGTCTTGGGTTGACTTGTAGTAGATGAACCTTCTGTGATACCAGGTTCATTTGGACCATCCTCGAACTCAGGAATGTCATCTTCCAAAGATGAAGATATGTTAGGCATAGACGCCCTTTGGGGTAACGGTACCCTATGAATTCTCACAGAAGATCCATGTTCTTGATTTGGTGTGGATCGACAATTACGGAGACCATCATATCTTTTTTTGGGAGGCATACCTACCTGACGAAATGATTGAACAAATAAACAATAAACAATGTAAGACATTCAGTGTTTGGTTATGGGTTCAGTCCATAAAAAATTTTTGACGCAAAAGACTAGTTTATTAGTTGGAGAGTCTCATTGCTTAAATAATACATTGGACAGAATGAACAACAACTATCGGCCAAGAAAACAGTGTAGCTGAACTAAACTATCAGCCAACAACAAAACAGCAGCCAATGTGCAACATAATATGCACAACTAAACTATCAGCCAAGAATAACTAGTGTAGCTGAAAACACAGACAACAACAACACAGTATCAATAAAACAGAATGAAATGTCAGTACAGAAAATGCAACATGGCAGATTTATTGTGTTTTGATCCAATAGCTGCTGTCCAATCAGTGTGGTTTTCACAGCACTGCAGTGTGGTTTTCGCAGCACTGCAGAAAAACTGATTTTCCATCAAATTCTTATTCCTTTTTGTTCCAATTCCACCCTAACACCTCACTAAACTCAAATACACTATTTACCCTATGATTAAACACCAAAATCAACAACAATCATGTTCCACAAACTCAAATGCAAACACAATCAAAGTCTTAGAATCATTAACAAATAGAGTAGCTTAAAACCATATTCCCTTTCAACTCAAAACAGAGTTTTTCCAGCAACCAAACCAACATGCATTCAGTAAATCAAAGATGTATCACACTCAAATCTTTCTCATTGCATGCCTTACAAAATCTGCTTCCACCTATTTTGAATTCCTAACCAAAAATGATTCAAAGGTATATCTAGAATGCTTGCTAAACACAATTAATCACCGCCTAAAATTGATCTCTAGTATATATATATATATATATATATATATATATATATATATATATATATATATATATATATTCATGTCAACATATATATGACAACACTATAAAGGTAAAATTAACTAATCTGATAACATCTCTCAACATTCAGAACTAATGTGCACTGATGACATTATTGAACTACCAAGCACATTCATAAAACCATATCCGAATCATCGTCATCAACATTTTCATTAACTGCTGAACTTTCAGGTTCATTATCTAAAACTGCTCTTGCCAAAGGAATGTGTGTATTATCATCCAAGAATAATTGTTCCAAATTTTGTGATGGGTATGTCTCATTTGATGCCACAATTTCATTCTCATCTTCACCCATGTCGTACAAGTCTCTTGGTTTCAAATGAACTGGTATCCTCCAATCTTGTTCATTCTCATCCTCTACATAATAGACCATTTGAGCTTCAGAAGCTCTAATGTATGGTTCATCATCTTCATGTTCTCCACCATGTATAAGTCGTGCAAAGTTGATAGAGGTAAAGCCCAACTTATCCATCTTCATACCTCTTGGATTGGTGGTATTTGCCCGTTCACATTTAAACATGACTACTGTGAAGCCACTATAGCTCAACTCAATGATGTCTACCAATCGTCCATAGTAAGGCACCCCTCCAAACCTCATTTGGGTATCACTACGGCTTGAATAACTTCTCGTTCCAAACATGCCAAAAACTCCACTATTTTGAGTTTTTAAAAACTTGTCTCGTTCTAAGGTCCGAAATTTGTATCCATTAACATTAAATGCGGTGAACCATCTAGCTTGATTAAAAGGACCTTGTGCAAGACTAACAAGAACATCTTTATCTTGTATGCTAAGAGTGTCAAGATTATTCCTAATCTGGATGTCATAATGTAGATTGTTAGTCACATTCCTGTGAAAATATTAATGAAATACAAATAGCATAAACACTTACACGATTGGCGAACCAACAAACGAATTCTCTATGAACCTTTTTGTCTATCTCAGAGGCATTTTTTGTCCTAAGTTTCCTTCGCACAATAGTTCTATATTGCCTATTTAATTATAGGCTAAAGTGCTCTCGGGGTCCCTTATCTTTATTTAAAGTAACGATTTGGTCCTTTATCTTTTTTTTTGGTCCCAAATCAGTCCTTTATGTTTTACATTTTTGACACATAAATCCTTTTCTGTCCCAAATCAGTCCCTTATGTTTCAAATTTTTAACACATAAATCCTTTTTTTTGACACATAAATCAGCACTGTTAACGGAAAAGGATTTATGTGTCAAAAATTTGAAAGATAAAGGACTTATTTGGGACAAAAAAAACATAAAGAACTAATTCGTTACTTTAAATAAAGATAAGGGACCCTGGGAGAACTTTAGCCTTAATTATATAGTATTAGATGTACTGAAAAATAAAATGAACAATCAATCTAAGTGAAGAAACACTTACTGAAGATAATAATCAACAACTTGACAATTTGTTAACACGTGTCGATGAGCTTGTAACTTTTCTCTTGGTGTAAGGGTAAAATACGAAGAACCACCAACCGACTTTCCAATTATAGGAAATAGTTCAGTTATTCGTGACTGAGCCTGCATGGCATCGGGTTCATCGTCTACACGAGGACGTCTATTCAATCTTGTTTCAATATTGTCTAAATACCTTGAACAAAAGGTAAGGATTTCTTCCATTAGGTAACCTTCTGCTATAGACCCTTCCGGACGTGCTTTGTTACGAACGTAGGATTTTAAATGTCCAATATACCTATTTATAAACCATGCAAATGTCATTTAGAATAACCATTACATTCTCAAATTGAAACATGAAAAAGAAGTTAACACGTGTTTTACCTCTCTATTGGATACATCCAACGATAATGGACAGGACCTCCAAGCTTAGCTTCTTCGACAAGGTGAACAACTAAGTGAACCATAACAGTGAAAAATGAAGGAGGAAATAACATTTCCATGTGGCATAAAGTGAGGACAATTTGATTATGCAATTTGTCCAAATCTTCAATTTTCAATACTTTACTGCATATTTGTCTAAAGAATGAGCATAACTCACTCAACACTGCTGAAACCTCATTGGGCAATGATGTTCGCATGGCTAACGGTAGCAACTGCTCCATCAATATAAGACAATCATGACTTTTAACATTCCATTCAACTTGAGATTATCTAAGTCAATGCACCTAGAAATGTTGCTCGAATAACCATCGGGCACGGTCATGTTCTCTAAAGTTGCCAAAAAAGCTCTCTTGCCCATTTTAGTCATTGTAAAGACAGCTAAAGGATATTTTCCATTTTCATCTGGCCAAAGGTCGGGTCTTATGCCCATATCTTTCAGATCTCTTCGAGCATTGATGTGATCTTTTGACTTTGCACTATCATTTAGCAAAGTGTGTATGATATTATCACATACATTCTTTTCAATGTGCATCACATCAAGATTATGGCGCAAACAGTTATCTTTCCAATATGGAAGTTCAAAGAATATACTTTTCTTTTTCCATTGTTGAGTGCTACCCTGTGGAAGTCGCCCTCCTCTTGTTCTTTTTCTAGTCCCCTCATTCTCTGGTCTTAGTCCAAATGTTGCATCAATGTTAGAAACCTGCTCAAGAATATCAGAACCAGACAACTTTTTTGGCGGACTATGCATATCTTGCTCACCATTGAAGCGAATCCGCTTCAATCTAAATTTGTGCCCCCTGTCAAGAAAACGACGATGATCCATGAAACACCATTTTCTGCTATGAGGAAGACGACAAGGAATAGAGTCAAAGTTACACGATGGGCAAGCAAGTCCGGTGTATGTGTTCCACCCAGAAAGTGTTCCTAGCCCGGGAAAATCACTTATTGTCCACATTAACGCTGCATGCAATTTAAACATCTCACGATTGAAAGAATCATAAGCATCCACACCTGTTGTCCATAATTCATTTAACTCTTTGATAAGAGGTTGCAGATAGACATCTATATTATTTCCTGTCATTTTTTTTCCAGGAATTATCATTGAAATTATAAAAGATGTCTGTTTCATGCACACCCATGGAGGAGTGTTGTATGGAAAGAGAATAACCGGCCAAATACTATAATTTGAACTCATAACACCGAAGGGATTAAAGTCATCAGTAGCTAACCCAAGCCGAACATTTCGTGAATCGGATGCAAACCAAGAGTGTGTTGAGTCAAATTGTTTCCATGCTTCAGAATCTCTAGGATGCCGCATCATTCCATCATTGTTATTATTAGTAGCATGCCATCTCATGTCCTCGGCTGTCTTTGAACATAAAAATAGTCTTTGTAATCAAGGCTTTAAAGGAAAGTAACGAAGAACTTTTGCAGGAACTTTCTTCACACTATTGTCATCAGTGTTCACCTGAGTACCCGTAGGCTTTTCCCTTGATTTCCATCTAGAAGTGTGACAAACTTTACAACTTTCCCCCACTTCATCTTCCCTATTTCCCCAATAGAGCATACAATTATTCGGACATGCATGTATCTTTTCATAGTTCGAACCAAGTTTGGTGATTGTTTTCTTTGCCTCATAAAATGAACTTGGGATCTTTGCATGTTTAAATGCGTCTTGGAGAAGTTCTAAAATCATTGTCATGGCCTTGTCACTCATTCCGCATAAGCATTTGATATGATACAACTTTACCAAAAAAGTTAACCTTGAATAATTTTTACACCCTTCATACAAGGGTTGTTCTCCATCTCTTGCTAATTCATAAAATTCTTTGGCTTCATTCCCTTCTTGAGTGGTATTTTGCATCACATCCTCATCTCTCTCAAACTCTACATTGGATGCAACTGGCACTTCATTTGCACAGTTCCCATCAACACCAAAAGCATCATCAATCATATTTTGGATGGGATTTTCAATAGTTGTGCTTTGAGCTGCATGTAGAGTGCTACTGCATGAGGCGTTATGGTTTGACTTTTTCTCCCCATGATAGGACCAACAGGTATATCCTATTGGAAACGGTGTACATCTTAAGTGGTCATATACCATATCCCAAGTCCTCCTTTTTTTGAAGCCACATTCTTGACAAGGACATAATATTTTCCCATTTACCGCACCATGTTTAAAGGCAAAATTAATGAATTCCTTTACCCCTTTCACATACTCACCGTGTTCCGCGACTTTGTAATCCAAGACTTATCCATTTGCGTGAGCTTGGGCAACAAAACACACAATAAGCACGTAATAACTATTATTAATTAAAACAGGAAACCAGTTTTCCTTGTTGAAGAACAATTAAGATCATTGCTATGCTCCAAAATAATAGACTAAGTATTGTTAAAACAAAATCAAACTATCACATCAAACCAATATAGTAAAAATAAATCCATAAATCAAAACAAGCAAATTAGTCACTTAATACAATTATTAAGCAAAATAGTTCATAAAATCCTATAACAGGTAATAAAACAAAATGGCAATTCAAAGATAGAGGGACAAAAGCATGATGTAAGATTCATATGATTTTATAGGAGCAAGCAACTGAACATGCTGAACAAGTAGATGGACCTTGATTCCTTAACACTGAGAGAGAACCTAAAGAACAAGTAAATACAATTTGACATTGTAAAAATTTCGTATGAAAAATAACATCAATTAACTGATATTTTTACGAAAAGATTACCCATTACTTAGTTCCAGTAACTGATTCCTTATAATAGAATTAAAGACAGACTTTTCCCACCGTGAAGGGGATAATGCGCATACACGTGTTTGTATTCGACATAAAAGTCAAGTTTCTTAAATTTGGGCAGTCAGAATTTTTGTACCATTTATTCAACGTCCAATAAGATATGAGATCAGGAAATAACCGATTGGGGGTACACAGGCTCAAAGCAATTCAACATTATAGCATAAGTACTCTGTAAATGGCAAACACAGGATGCTTGAAGTAAATATTTGCGTAAGAAGTAATGTACCTGTAATAAATACTTGGGGTTGGAGCTGAATTTGCAAAATTACCCGAGAAAAGAATGGTGTAAGAAGTAATGTAGATATCTGCGTAAAGAACCAAAGAACATGTTACCTCTTCAGACATGTTACATACAGAACTTGAATCTTACAAGTTAAAATTATTATTTAAAATACAAAAAACTGAGCATCTGGTTCAAACATCCCAATCCCAACCTCATTAATGAAATGGAGCATTTAAAAAGGTTTATAACTTAAATTTAAAAATAAACACTTGTAACATTTTTTAGCTGATAATAAGGTTTATAACTTAAATTTAAAAATAAAACATGAACGAGAACAAGACAGAACAAGATAGAAAAAGACAGAACAATATCATGAACATGACTTGAAACTTTATCATGGTCAAACAAAATCCTTAGAGCAAAAATTAGACCACAAATACATTTTTCTAATGCAAACACCATGAACGGGAAGAAAGAAGTACAAGCAATACATCAAAAACACACCGGAGGAGACGAAGTCGTCGAGTGAGCTCAAGCCAAACTAGAGATAGCAATGTGAACTCCTGCAAAGCTTCTGGAAAGCCAAACCAGTCATTTTTAAAATTATGCAATGAAACTAAAAAACAGGTCATCCTTTCAAAAATTATGCAATGAAGTAACTGAACAAATCAGGAGTGAATATTATATAGTCACTGCTTCCATAATCTGAAAGGACTTAAACTTCAAAATGAATTTAACAAGATAACAATCATAAATTGAAAGCAACTTGTCACATATACATGCATTAGAGCTCCACACATGCACTTGCAGACATGAACACAATTATTACAAAGAGGGAAGCTTACATGATATTTCTCTTTTAGTTCTTTCATTAGTGTTAATTGGTGATTGAGTTGTACAGAGTCAATAATCTAATCAAGTCTACCATCAAAATTAATTAGTTGACAGGTAGTCAACCACATATACATGTTATGAATCAGTAATCACAACCATGGTAACTGATGATGCGAGGAATCAGTAATCAGTAATCAGTAATGCTATGAATCAGTAATCAGTAACTAAACTAAAATTATTCAGTAATCAGTAACTAAAACAGATCAGTAATCAGTAATGCTATGAATCAGTAATCAGTAATCAGTAACTAAACTAAAATTATTCCGTAATCAGTAATCAGTAACTAAACTATGCTATGAATCAATAATGCTATGAATCAGTAATCAGTAATCAGTAACTAAACTAAAATTATTCATACATAAATCAGTAACAACCAATGCTATGAATCTCAAAGTTATCAAATTAATCATAACTTAACAAATTAAACAGATCAGTAAACTAAAAATTAAAGAACATAAATCAGTAACTAAACTAAAATTAAAAACTTGAAGAAATCTGTTACACAAACCAGTAACTAAACAAGAACGTGAAGAAATTAGTGTTTGCAAACAAGACCATAAATCAGTAATCAGTAACTAAAACATAAACTAAAAATTAAAAATTAGTGTGTGCAGTTTGCACAAATCTGTTAAACAAGAAAAAAAACGTGAAGAAAAGTAACCACCCCATTGGAGGAACCAGTTAGCGATGGTACCTGATGAAGCGAGGAATGATTCTTCTTCTTTTTTCTGAAAATTGGAGGAACCAGTTAGCGATGGTACCTGATGAAGGAAGAGGAAGCGTTTTCTGCAACCCTAATCCTGAAAATCAGTTATCAGATGAAACCCTAATAGCTTGTCAAAAATAAAGATGAAACTCTAATAGCCCTGATGAGTACAAAGAGGAAGCATAGAGAAAGATGAAACCCTCATGTCGTGAGGTTGGCACTCAGAGATTGCAACGGGGGTACCTGAACAGAGATGAAAAGGGTTGATGTTGTTGGTGGTAGAACCTGAACAGGGAGGAAAAGGGTTGATGTTGGTGGTGGTGGAAACTGAAGAGAGAGGAAAAGGGTTGATGTGGGTGGTGGTGGAACCTGAACAGCGTGAGGAAAAGGGTTGATCTGAGAGAGGAATTGATAGCGCGCGGGGAATGAAAAGAAACAGCGCGCGGGGAATGAAAAGAAACAGAACCGCCGCAACACAAGCTGGAACCGTCGTCGGTGTTCCTTGTTGGAGGCGGTTAAATGGAACCGCCGCAGGCTTCGAAATGAGCGACGACGGTTGGGGGTAACCGCCGCAAACGGAGCGTCGTCGCTACTCTTCTATTATTGCGTAGTGTCATCACAACTTGAGGTTAAGTATGTTCTAATAGAAACTCACTCACTCTATTACAAACAACAAAAAGCATTTTATTTGTCAAAACTTTTGGCTTTAGTGTTTTGCTCATTTTGCTATCACTATAAATATCAAAGATAAGAAAATTAAACCAAATCATAGAAAGAAAATCCATCTTTGAGCATCCCCTTGAAATATATGTACATGGTGGTGCAAATCCATCTAAACCTACATTTTATCAAACACGTGGTGTGCAATTTGGTAGAGATTATACCTCACCCGAAGTTCTTTGCACGATGGTGTTGTTGTTGTTGTTGTTGTTGTTGTTGTTGTTGTTGTTGTTCTCTTCTCTGTTTTGTGATTGACAACATTATGGTTGTTCAAATTTTCTTCTCAGTTTTTCAAGTTTCGATGACTACAATCTGCAAAATTTAGAAAACAAAAAACAAAATGAAATCAATAGAAGGAAGTGAAATCCAGAAGAAACGGGGAAAACGAAAAATGAAAATAAAACTGAAAAGGTGAGATCGAGAGAGAATGTTTTACGAAAATGAAAATCAAACTCTAGATCTCCAACGAGAGCAAAAGCGTGGACGAAGAATTCGAGAACGAGAAGTTATTCTTGGATTTCTGAAAGGGAGAGCAATGCGAGGGAGGAGAGAGTGCGAGGGGCTGATGATTTTTGTTATAAACCTAAGCATTTGACAGAGAGAGTGCGAGATTGACTATGGTGCGAGACTGACGGAGAAGAAGAACAGTGATTTTGAACTGTAATGCTTGTGAGGGATGCAAGAGAGTGCGAGATTTACGGTGGTGCGAGAAGAAGAAGCGTGTTTTTGAGTGTGGTATTTACGGCGGCGGAGCGAGATTAAAAGAGACTATGAGAGATTGAAGGGGAGAGCAATGCGAGGGAGGAGAGACCGCAAGGGATGCGAGGGAGTGCGAGGGAGGAGAGAGTGTGAGGGAGTGATGATTGTTTCTAAAAAATATCTAAACATTTGTTTTATTTTTCAATGAAATGATAGCTGGTCCCACCACCGTATTTCTGGAGGTATCATACATATTTTATATTTTTGGAATTTTTGGCTGAATAACATTATTGAATTTATAATGGGCATGCTTTCAAAGGGAAATTGAGAAGGTGACCAACATTCTGAAGCCAAACCTATAAAAGCTGCCGATAGAAAGGCATTTTATGCAATAAATCTGATCTTTTTGGTTATCTCTCATTTTCCCTATCCCTTTGTCTCACATTTTTTGGTTCTATATATGACATGTTGAATACCATTGGATCTTGAACAATGTAAAGAAGTTTTACTTAAAAGAGCAAGATTTTGGAAGGGTTCTAAGAGTGATCTTCAGATTTATTCTTATCTATCATAGAGTTTTATTTGATCCATCAAATGCTTTATCACTTATATTTATTCAAATAACAGTTTGAAAAAAAAAACTTGCGTGTACTTTTTTGATAAAAAGTTGTGATCCTTTAGAGAATTCATGAAAGTTAATTTCATTTCAGGTATTACGTAAGCAAATTTGCGTGGATGAAAGGTAAATTGATAAGACTGTAGAACTCATATATTCTTGCTCAAGAAAGCAGAACCCATAGGTTTTACTGCAGAGTGGTGTTGTGTTGTAAATGACAACTTGGAGCGTTGCTGCAGCTGCTGTTTAGGAAATTATTGATGCTGGTGATGCTGCTGTTATTTTAGCATGTTGTTGTTGCAGTTATTTAATCTGCCCATATTTAGAAATGTACTCATCAACTTGGAATTTAAACATAGTATTTTATTTTTATTTTACTTTTGAGGATAACTATTTGTGGCTGTGTTTTGCAACAAGATATTAAGCAGGTTTATGACCATTAGATGTTTGCCTTCTTCAACCAGGTTGATATTATGAGCTTTCAATTGGGCATTGCAAATTAAATTTGTTAGTTGCGAATAAGATGACTTCATCAACTATATTGCTCACAAAATTATGCTCTTATTCATTTTAATTGTTTAATTTTTTTCATAAAGAATTTACCAGTTGTTCCAGCCACAATGACCAAAATAGCCTATTTACAGAGTTGTTTGGATATTTAATCAAGCATGAACTTTATCCTCTTAATTTATTTATCATGAAATTGGTCTTCATAGTTTTTTTTGACAATAAGTCTTCATACTTTTTATTCTTTGTGAATTTGGTACTCAATTTTTTTAAATGCACTTTTGGTTTCTAACATTGTGGAACACTTTTGCACTTTAATGATGGTATTGTCTCGATGGTATTCCTTAGGTTATTGAAATTTCATATTGTAAGTTTTTTTTCACTTTAATTTTCATAGCTCCAAGATTGATGGATCGTGCTACCTCATTCAGAATTTATTAGTTGCTCAGAATGATTCCAAACCGCATGTACATGGTTCGGGTTGGTTCAGTTATTTTTCAGAAAGCCAACCAAACCAAACCACATGTGTTTTTGCCTTGCAGTTCAAATGACTTTTACGATCAAAACCAAACCAAACCCCACCGCATACACCCCTAGCCTGAAGTGTAATTTCATTTTAATTTTCTACATGTTATTATTATCTTCACGAATCCAGTCGATGAATACATGATGCAATCCGATGGAAATATGATGTAAGCTATTATTATTATTATTATTATTTTAATTTAAGCTATTTTTTAAAAAAATGATGTAAAAAAAAATTTAGTTGGAATAAATTAAATAAAAAATTTATTATATTTAAAACAAATTAACAATCTAAGTTGAAATAAAAAATTAAATATTATTCAATTGAAAGTAGTTGTGGGACCTATTGTAGTTCGGTTAGCAAAGTTAACCATGTATGTATGATGTATTATTAATTAGAGTAAAATTAAATAATTTACAATCTAAGCAAATGAATGTATGATGTATTATTAATTAGAGTTCAGTTAGCAAAGTTAACCATGTATATATAGCACTATGTGCTCTGTAACTAAATGATAACTAAAATATTATTTCATCTAACAAACTCAACTCATGATCTTCATCATCTTTCTCTCGTTGATATTCATGGTATCATTTGCAGGACGATCCTGAGATTCTCTTCTTCAATCGGTTTTTCACCTGCTCTTGATTTGAAGTACATCTTGAGTCTTCTTTTAATGAGTTGGCATTTTCCAACTTTACTTTATACTTTCGCATTAAGTCTTGGCTGGACTTAGCTTGAATATCAACCAGAATCATTCCCCTTGTTCATTTTCTTGCATTAGTTTAGATTACATACATATGATTCGTCAACCATCTGACTAACGCAGGAAAGTGATGTTGAATCTCAGCACACATACACTGATCAGAGAGAACCAGAGGAGGAGGAATGGAGGAGATGGGATCTAGGGTTTGTGGCTCGCAATCGCCACACCCCACACACACAACGCAGAGAGCAGAGAGGATGAAATGTGAGAGGCACGTGACTACTCACTAAGTCACACACACACAGACGCTACAGTAAACGAAAGATTGAAATTGTATTATTCACACTATGTCAAATGGTTCAATTACAAGTATATATGTGATTACTGGTTACAAGCAAACCAAACTAAGTAAATCAAATTATAATCAAGTGACAAACTTAACCAAGTTCAGTTACAATTGAAAATACTAAAATACCCTTATTACAACCAGGGCCGTCCCAAAAAATTTGGAGGCCCTGTTCAAATTTTAAAAATTAGGCCCCTGTTCAAATTTTTAAAATATAATGGCCAGGGAAAGTACCAAAAATTGGTAAAGTGCTTTCCTAAAAAAAATTCTAATAGTTTGTTTCTATATTGAAATGAAAGGGAATATATTAATATATTGTTACATTTATGTGACAAGTTCTTGAGTGACACAGTGGTATGAGTGATACATGGTAAGTAACATGTGATGGGTTCAAATACTAATGTTTACATTTTGCAGAAAATGCACACAATTTTTATAACATCGATTAAAAACAATATAATGTCCCAACGGGGGATTGAACACGCGACCACTGAGAGAGCAAAATGATTTACGCAGCCCGCGCTTAACCACTATGCTATGTGAGTTATTTGTTACAAACAAATCGAATATTATTATTATATATACATTTAATTTACAATTTTTATTAGGGGCCCTAAAAAAATGACATTGGGCTGGGGCCCTGTGCGGTAGCACAGCCCGCACAGGCCCATGGACGGCCCTGATTACAACTGATTAAAAGCAATAAACTGTAACATGAAATTACAATACTTCAACACCCTCCCTTAATGAATGTTCAGTAGCAGCCTCTGTATCAGAAGGTGGTCATCCCCATCTCTGTCTTCAGCTTCAAGAACTTGTCTGTTTTCAGTCCCTTTGTCATTATATCTGGAACTTGCTGCTGTGTGTTGCAGTAAGCTACTGCAATGCAGCCCTTCTCAACCTGTTCACGCAGGAAATGAAACTTAGTATCAATATGTTTGCTACGCCCATGTAGCACAGGATTTTTGGCCAAATTAATTGCTGATTTATTGTCTATCAGCAAAGTAATTGGCCTCCTCACTGTCACCTGCAGTTGCTGCATCAGTGTGTCCAGCCACACTGCTTGACAAGCAGTAATTGCACCAGCAATATATTCAGACTCACAAGAAGATAATGCAACCACTGGTTGCTTCTTGGAACACCAAGAAATTGGAGCCTTGTTCCACAAAAACACAAACCCAGTTGTGGATCTTCTATCCACCTTATCCCCACACCAATCTGCATCTGAGTACCCTATCAAACTGCCACCAACTTCACCAGATTTCTTCTCTGCTGGGAACAGAATCCCAGTTCTGATTGTGCCTTTGATATACTTCAGAATCCTTGTTGCAGCAAGGAAATGAGTCATCTTTGGCTTGCTCATGAACCTGCTTACTACTCCAACTGAGTAGCTTAAGTCAGGCCTTGTATTACACAGGTACCTCAGGCTTCCTACAAGCTGTTTGAACAGTGTAGGATCCACATCTTCACCTTCTAAATCTGTTTCCAGTCTCAGGTTTGCCTCTGCTGGTGTCACAGCAGCTTTGCAATTGTCCATTTCAAACCTCTTCAAGATTTCTCCTGCATACTTGGCCTGATGCAGTATTATCCCTCTGTTCTCATACACAAACTGCATCCCAAAAAAATAATTCACTCTTCCAAGGTCAGTTATTTCAAACTCTGTTTTCAGCAGCTTCTTCAACTTGCTGATTTCAGTGTCACTACTGCCAGTGATCAGCATATCATCAACATAGAGGCTGATCAGAGTTTTCTCTCCATTATCAGAATCTTTCACATAGATTTCATACTCCACTATACACTTCTTGTAGCCTAGTTCATGGAAGAAAGCATCTATCTTCTTATTCCATGCCCTAGGGGATTGTTTAAGGCCATACAAAGCCTTGTGCAGCTTATACACTAGTTGTTCCCTCCCTTTCTTCTCAAAACCAGGAGGCTGCAGCACATACACCTCCTCTTCCAATGGACCATTTAGAAAGGCTGACTTGACATCTAAATGGTATAATCCCATCCCTTGTTACTAGCTAGACCAATTACCATTCTAATTGTCTCATGCCTAGCAATTGGGGCAAATACTTCAAAGTAATCAAGTCCTTGTCTTTGAAGAAATCCCTTGGCTACCAATCTAGCTTTGTGTTTTGCAATTGTGCCATCTGAGTTCAGCTTTACCTTATACACCCATTTGACACTTATTGCTTTCTTATTCTTTGGCAACTCAGTCAATTCCAGCTCTTGTTCTTCTCAATTGAACTGAGTTCCTCTTTCATGGCAGCTACCCACACCTTTTCTTTCAATGCATCTGTGTGACTGAGTGGCTCAATATCAGCCATCATAGCAAGCTGAATCGGCTCCCCTTCACTGTCTACTTGACTGTCTGTAGGCAGGTCATATTCAGCTAGTCTTCTTGGAGGCACCCTTTGCCTCTGTGGTCTGCCCTGCACTGTCTGTTCCTTTTCAGAATCAGAATCACTGGTTTCCTGCTGCTGCTGAGGCTCTTTGGGATTAGCTGGGGCAGTTCCTGTTCCTGTGCTGGTGCATCAACTTTTGTTTCTTCCAGCAGAACATGTTCTGCTCTTACAGGCTTGGCTTTGCCACTGTCCCAAACCCACATTTCAGCCTCCTTCACCAATACATCTCTGCTGAACTCTCTCTTGTTGGTGGCTGGGCAGTACAACTTGTAGGATCCTGTTGAATGGTATCCTACTAAGATCATTGGACTGCTCTTATCATCCAATTTCTTCCTCTTCTCATCAGGAATGTGCTTGTAGCACAATGCACCAAATACCCTCAAGTGCCCTACACTTGGCTTCTTCCCTGTCCATACCTCAAGAGGGACAACATCCTTGAGTCTCTTAGTTGGACACCGTTTGAGAATGTAGGCTGCTGTTGTAACAGCTTCTCCCCATAGGCTTTTGGGCAGGTTCGTCTCCTTCAACATGCACCCTGCCATGTCCATCAGCATCCTATTCCTCCTCTCAGTGAGGAGTATAGGGGGCAGTCACTTCATGCTCAATCCCTTGACCTTCACAGTAGCTTTTGAACTCTGCTGAGTTGTACTCCCCTCCACCATCAGTTCTGAGAATCTTAAGCTGGCAGCCACTCTGCTTTTCAGCATAGTTCTTGAACTTTCTAAACTGATCAAACACTTCACTCTTTGCTTTGATCAGATAGATCCATATCATCCTAGTGTATTCATCTACAAAGGATACAAAATATTTGTTGCCTCCAAGGGTGGGGACTTCCAAGGGCCCACATACATCAGAATGTACCACACCTAAGGCATGTGTTGCCCTTGGTGGCAATTCTGATGTAAAAGGCAGCCTTGGTTGTTTGCTTCTCATGCAAATTTCACAGGTTTTATCAACTGCAGCTACTGCAGGAACTCCTACAACAAAATTCTTAGTATGTAAATGACCTACACTTCTAAAGTTCAGGTGGCCATACCTCTTGTGCCACAACGCACTGTCTCTTTCTCCTTCTGTGGCAGCAAAACAATGTGTCTCTGCTGCCTTGATGCTCACCTTGAATGTCCTATTCTTCTCCAAATGGGACTTCAGGATCATCCTCTTCTTGTTGTCATACAGCTGCGACAAACCATCTTCCATTGTCACTGAGAAACCCTTCTCAATGAGTTGCCCCACACTCATCAGATTGCTCTTCATCCCTGGAACATACCTCACCTCTTCAAATACCACTGACCTTCCATCTTTCTTCTCCACTATGATGTTTCCCATACCCTCTGTTTGCAGATACCTATTATCAGCCGGCCTGATTCTTGTCTTCTTGCTATTGTCAAAGTTGGTCAGCCACTGTCTATTGCCTGTCATGTGGTTGGAGCACCCTGTGTCCATGTACCACAGCTCCTCTACCACTGAATCCTCTGCTGTAGTCACCATCAGCAGCACTGGATCATCATCAGAGTCACTGTAACACCCCTTTCTACCCATTTATTTTAGTAACATCAGAGTGCGGAATTTTAAAAAAAAAGCTAAGCATGCAAGGGGCGTCACATTCGACATTTCGCAAATCCAAAAGTTCAAAATCGCCATTTAACAGAAGGGTAATACGTAGCACTTTATCAGTTCAATCATCACGTAGATGAAATAAAACAACCTCTCAAAATGTCATCTCAAACGTCTCCAATAAAACGGTTTCAAAGGAACATCAAATAGTAAAGGCAACAGTCATAATAAGACAACTAAAAATTAACATTCGTTTCCCCCCAGGTGCTACGTATCAGAGCAAACGACACGACTCGATAGAGGAAGGAAGAAAAGTCCTTCACACGCGTCTACCTGCACGTTACCCACGTAGAGGTAACATTCAAACAGAAAAGGGTGAGTCTTCTAACAGCATAAAGGCATATATAATAGTCAATATATTAGAGGACAATATCTATAACTACCATATCACACAACAGCACAAGATTCATGTCTCTGTCAGACATAAAACGCCAACCACAATAATTATGTACACATGGACCATGAAGGAATGTATGAAATGCAATCCCTCCGGGAATATGCATGCGGTACCGATCTCGTAAAGGCCACGACGGGCGCAACTCGTAATAAACCTCGTGTTGTAGCATCACAGCTACCTCGTAAGAATGCATATGACAATGCGACTCATGACTCATGCACCAATTACACCAACTCAAAGCATTCAATTAATAAATACTATATCACCATATCTCGTTATAAATCATTTCATATAAATACCACGTGTTGTAGCATCACAGCTACCTCGTCACATAACCACAACAAAGCACGTAACAAATACTATACCACATTAACAACTATCTCGTGTTGTAGCATCACAGCTACCTCGTAATTTCTCGCCAATAAATATTTCAGCTCATCAATAAATATTCAGCTCATCAAATAATATTCACCACCACAGACACATCTCAATTTAGTTGCTCTAAGGCATCACATCACCCACACCAATCTCAATTAATTACGCGAGCACTTTGCCAATAAAGGACTAAGTCAACGTCCATAGGGACCAAACAACACATAAAATCGAGACAGCAACCTCTTAAAATACAGTAACAGCACTAAGGAAAAAAATAGGAAAACAGCCCCTTTAAATTTACGAAAACGGCACCTGTAAATTCCAGAAACAGCACCTATGAACTTAAGAAAACAGCATCTTTAAATTGAAGAAAACCACACCTTTAAACTCAAGAAACAACATCTTTTAATTTAAGGAAACAACACTTTAAATTGTGAAAGCAGCCGCTCGCGATTTACAAAAACAGCAACAAAACAGCACATTTTATTTATGGAAAACAGCAACCTTTTATGCGCTATGAACAGCAGCAAAACACGATACAACAGCAGCAATTTATTTATAAAAGCAGCAACAAAACAGCCCATTTATAACATAAAAACAGCATCTCATTTTCGGTACAACGGCACAAATTTATTTCTATAAAACAGCAGCTCATATACTAAATAAAAACAGCAAGGCAGCAACATTTATTTTTATAAAAACAGCAGCTCATATGACAATTAAAAACAGCAAGACAGCAACATTTATTTTTATAAAAACAGCAGCAGCAACATTTGGAAAACAGTGACTTAGACGGAATTCCTTACGCAACTTGCGACCAATTTTTCTTTCTCATTTCCTAATGAAATTCGGTGGAACCGGTGCCTACTTTGTAGAGAATTCAGTCTATTTTCTAACTAAACGAGAATCATTCAAAACGGAATTCAATTGAGAACACAAAACTTGCAAAAACCGAACCTATTCACAGATTACTTCCAGAATTTGACCTAACTTTGGAGACTCGTAACTTAAGCTACACAAATCCAAATTTAACCAAACCAGCGCCAAAATGACCAGAATTAAGTCTATTTCCTAACAAAATATGTCCCATAATTTTTGGACAAACGAAAGGTTTCCAGTTTTAAAGATACAGAACCTATGTCCAGAATGCTCCCAGATTATTAACCTAACTTGTGGAGCCTATAACTAGAGCTACACAAATCCAAATCGAACGAAACCGGCACCAAAACGACCGGCGTGAAATCTATTTTCACGAACAATTAAACACGAAATTTTTGGACTGGCCGAACAGTCCCAGTTTCACGAAAACCGAAACAGTGTTACGCACTACATCTCAGCACTTTACAAACACAACAATACACGCCAAATCAATCAATTAGACATCCTCAATCATCAAACAAATTTAACAACCAACGACTTTAACAACACATTCAAACATCCTATTTCATTCAAACATAATAACAAATACCTCCTAGGCATCATAGAACTACCCTCCTACATACTAACCATTATATAAACCCTTATAATGCGAGATTCCCCTTACCTTAGCAACTTGGAGAAGATGAAGACCCCCTTCACGAAGAACCACGTACACACAGCAGCAGCTCTTCTCTTACTCGCGATCCCTTCCTTCTCCTTCTTCTCTCTCACGGTCGCGCCCTCTCTTTCTTCTTTTTCCTCTAGGAGCCGCGCCCTCACTCTCCTTATCTCGCTCTCACACTTGGTTTTGCTCTAAATGAGCAAAACCATATATCCTAACCATATATACTTAGTTGGTTTAACGGGCTTTCTAATTGGATTGTGACACTCAATCATGGGCCTTATTATTACACTTTAAAATCGCCAACCACTAACCCTCCACATAGCCCACATATTCTAATAGATTTTTATTTTATTATTTTTACCACTTAATTTCTATTTAATTAAATCTACCAAGTAAATCCAATCAAATAAATCACACAAATAATTAAATAAGCATTTAAATGAAAATGGGGTGTTACAGTCACCCTTGGCTATGTTAGCCTCTTCTTTCTTGTTCTCCTTGTTGGACCAGCATTCATCTGCGAAGTGTCCATACTTCTCACAATTGAAGCATTGGACCTTCCTCTTGTCAATCTTCTCCTTGCCTTTCTGATTGCTGTACTTCTTCCCTCCCTTATTGGCAGTTTCTGCCTGCTCTGCACTACCACTCTCAATGTTCTTCTTGTTCAGCCACTGTTGCTTCTTATTCTTCCACTTTGACTTATCACCATAACCCTTCTTAGTGGTTTGAGCCTTGAGAGCCTGTTCTGACTCCTTTTCAGGCCCTCTGTCACTGATACGCATCTCATGCCCCTCTAGGTTACCTTGCAGTTCATCTAGGTTCATTGCAGAGGTGTCCTTTGCTTGCTCTATAGCAACCACTATGTGATCAAACTGAACAGTGAGGGATCGAATTACCTTCTCCACTATGGTTTGTTCAGTTACAGACTCACCACAGACCTTCATCTGGTTAGTAACAGTGACTACACGAGATACGTAGTCACCAACCTTCTCACCAGACTTCATCTGAAGAAGCTCGTACTGCTTACGCAGTGACTGTAGCTTGACCTTCTTCACCTTCGCGTCCCCTCCGTAGCACCTCACCAGCGTGTCCCAGGCGGCCTTCGCTGTCGTTGACTCAGCGATCTTCTCGAAAACCCTTGGATCTACACACTAATGGATGTAGAAGAGCGCTTTCTGGTCCTTCTTCCTTCTTTCACGGTGCGCACTCCGTTGCGCCTCCGTAGCGTTCTCTGCGAGCTCAGTCGTGCCGTCGTTCACCAGATCTAGCACATCCTGTGCTCTGAATAGCACTCTCATTTGGATCGACCACCGGTTCCAGTTTGAACCGTCGAACACAGGGAGATGAGTGTTGAACCCTCTGTTTCCTCCGTTCATCGTAGATCTGTGCCTTACACTCAAGGATCTCACAATCGCTCGTGTTTACCCAAACCCTAGGAACCAGATCGTTGATTCCTTTCGATTCGCGCTTCAAACCAATGCGATTTGAAGCAACGAGATCTTCGCTCACGCTCACCGTTCGCTCGTGTTTCCCAGGCCTCACACACTCACAACACAGCTCTGGATACCATGTTGAATCTCAGCACACATACACTGATCAGAGAGAACCAGAGGAGGAGGAATGGAGGAGATGGGATCTAGGGTTTGTGGCTCGCAATCGTCACAGCCCACACACCCTCGCACCACACACACACAATGCAGAGAGCAGAGAGGATGGAATGTGAGAGGCACGTGACTACTCACTAAGTCACACACACACACAGACGCTACAGTAAACGAAAGATTGAAATTGTATTATTCACACTGTGTCAAATGGTTCAATTACAAGTATATATGTGATTACTGGTTACAAGCAAACCAAACTAAGTAAATCAAATTACAATCAAGTGACAAACTTAACCAAGTTCAGTTACAATTGAAAATACTAAAATACCCTTATTACAACTGATTAAAAGCAATAAACTGTAACAAGAAATTACAATACTTCAACAAGTGAGATACCAAACAAAGAACCCAAATAGCGCCCAAATAGTTGAAGCTGGTTAATCGCATTGATTTCTCGTATTGCATTGATTTAACCATCTGATTAATCGCATTGATTTCTATCGACCCGGTGTATTCAAAATAGAACCCAAACAAAGAATAGAGATAACCCTGAATGCAATTAAAGGTCCGATCAACCCAAAAAAAGATGATGGCACTTATTTTTGGAACCCATTTGAGAATTAATAGGTTATTCAAATATGCAATTGATAACACCATTGCCTCTAGAGCCAAACTCATTTATAAGTGCAACGATATAAATTGTGAAGTAAAAACAATATTTTGAATGTGAAATGTTACGATGGCAGTGAGCCTCTGCAGAATCTTGATTTTCTGGTACGGCCCGAAGTTGATAAAAAACGTCATAATTGAAGATAACGGCCGATTAATGTAAAAGCATGAAAGAAAAGAATAGAAGAGAATTTGGAATGGAAAATTACTTAGAGAGAAAGGGTGGATTCTGGGGAAGAATCGGAGCCGAGGCAAGCAGCAATTGAATAGAGTTGCACCATTTTAGGGTTCACCGAATGGAAGAAGAAAAGAATTTGGGGGAATCTGGCTATTTTGAGGGTTTTGGGGAATTTGGGGAAATCTAGCGCTTTAGACGCTTGATTTGCTTTAGACACTAGATTTGGGGGAAATTGGGACAATCTCTCGCTTTATTAGTAGGGGTTCAAAACTGTTTTTTTTGTGGCAATGAGAGTACGATTCTTTATTTCTTATTCTTTTGAAAGGCATTTTTATTATTATAACTAAGGGTATAGGTTTTATTTATATTATTAGTTATTGAACAATTCTAATTTTTATTTTCTTAAAAAAATTCTAATTTAAAAAATAAATAGAAACTATACGAGAACCGTTCATAAACGTTGCTCATATGAATCGATAAAAAACTGTTGTCATTGTACTATACGGGAACGGTTATTCACCGTTGTAAGAAAAATTATAAAATTTAGTGTATTACACCAACAGAATATAAAACTGTTGCTTGTTTTAGTCTAAGGAAACTGTTTTTAGACCATCAAAAAAGTAGGCGTTGTAGTAGATCCAAAATGTTGTAATTAATTAATGGTTCAATGGCTTCTCTTTGGAAGGTGCAATTGGAAGGTGATTTGATGGGAATGTGTTGCTGCTCATATAATTCTAACTTAAATATGTGCTTCTTACAAGGATGGAAGGTTCCTCGCGGGTTTACTGCTGAAGGGTGCAAAAGAATTCTATATCTTCATGTTGTTTTAATATCGCAAAGTAGTTGTAGCATGCGGTTATTGCTGCACTTTTCACATCTGTTGTAATATGCTCTATTGGGCAAGCACAATTGACATATTTGAAATTTTGGGTACTCTTTTTTCTTATTGGGTCTTTTTTCCAAAGGATTTTGGCACTTGAAGGTTTTAATTAGGCCCCATTTGCAATGAAAATTAGTTTTGGCCTTTGTTTATTTATTTCTACTATGATTTCTTTTTTCCTCAAGCCATTTTCGTCGATGATTTGGAATCTACCCATAATGTTGATTATTCGTCCTTCACAAGTTCCTCACAAGACCTTTCGTTGTTATATTAGATCTATTAATGATGAAGGTGATTTGCCCAAATTTTTAATTTATAATATTTTAAATAAATGTATATGGATATATGACATCACCCTAGATCATAATTGAAAGTTTATAAATTTTTTAATAAAGGTGCAAATTAGAGAAAGTGGTCATATATGGTAATGGGCCTTTGAAAAACACGAGTTTTTGGCTTTGCCGGCCCGTGTGGTTTTCCCCTACCAACAGAGTTTTTGCCACACTCAAAATTCGAACCCGAAACCTTGAGGTGGGATCCAAGTCCAGTTACCACTTGGACCAACCATTGTCGGTGGGTGAACCACCTTATGTCATAATTTTAGAATATTTTTTTTAATAAAAGTGTGACACATTATCTGTAAGCTATAAAATTAAATTTTATAACTTTTAATTTTCATGGTGACGTAGAGAAGTTTGAAAGGAGGAAAGGTTGAATAATTTTTAATGCATAAAACATTACTTTTTATGGATATATTTAAGAAAAGCCTATGTCATTATTAAGAGTTTCTAATATTTTTAATAAATGTAGAATTGATAACATGGTTTTATATAAAAGAATATTGCAAAATAGGGTGAATCACCTTAAGTCATTATTTAGGAATTAAAAATTTGTTGATAAAAGTGTGACACATAATTTGTAAGATAGAATTTTTTTTATACATTTTCATTATAATATTTAATTTGTAAAGTATAAGACTTTAAATTTGTAATGTATAAATTTTTTTTTAGATAGATGACACAATCCTAGGTCATAACATGAGACTATATTAATATAAATAAACTTATAATGTACAAATTTATAAGATATAAGAGTTATTTTTTTATAGAACCATGACACCACCCTAGGTCATAAATATTGCATCATAATAATTACTGCACGGGTTGTGTTTACATGAGTTGAAATTTTGACGCGTTTATGTATATACGTCGATTGAATTTTTTTTTTTAGGGTTCATGTGTATATGTCGGTTGAAAATTTTATTGAAACTATGACTGTTGTTTTAATTTTTTGAACAAAGTCCTAGACCCAATTTTGCCGGACCGTATAGTTTTTGCCACACCCAAGATTCAAACCCGAAACCTTGAGGTCAATAAATGAATCAAAAAGAATTTTAACGTGTCCAAGCTATATGTATTTTTTGGCATAGATATTGGACTATTATTATTTTTGCTATATTTAGGCATATCTATAAGACCTAATCTCATATCTTATCTGACTTGTATCTTACGGGTCCCAATTTTTGTGTCCCATTAGAGAGATATTAAGTTATATGATATTAAATAAATAAGACAAAAAATAATCCACCGTTATTATAATATTTTAAGTGCTTTAACAAAAAAAATATAGTAAAATTTTATGCAGGCCTACGTAATCAAAGATGTAGTTAGTGCGGTGGGCAAAGACTGGGAGAGGGTGACGGGCATATATATTGCTTGCCTCATATTTAAATTCTAGTAGTATTTTTAAAAGTACCCATATTTAAATTCTATTTTTAATGCGTAAAACAGGATTTTTTATGGAGACTTAACAAAAGGCTATGTTATTATTAATTTTTATAATATTTATAATAAATGGAATATTGCAAAATAGGGTGAATCACCTTATGTCATAATTTTAGAATTAATTTTTTTTAATAAAAGTGTGACACATTATTTGTAAGCTATAAAATTAAATTTTTTAACTTTTAATTTTCATGGTGACGTAGGGAAGTTTGAAAGGAGGAAGGGTTGAATAATTTTTAATGCATAAAACATTACTTTTTATGGATATATTTAAGAAGAGCTACGCATAGGATGTGATTATGGAGCAAATAACATAGTAATTGATACTAATTCATAAATCAATAGCTAATATAAAAGGAATCCATCAATTGCAATACACCATAATTGAAATCTAAACTTTTAAGTATCATCCTTAAGAAAACAACACTACTATTTAGTAAGATAAAAATCGTACGAAAAATACTTTATTAACCTTGGGCCTGAATCACACAACACCAGTCAGGCTTGTCATTTAACGTTTTTGCATTTCGTCTTCGTACTTTTAAGTATTATCCTTAAGAAAGCAGCGCTACTATTTGGTACAAAAATTACTTTGTTAACCTCAGCCCTGAATCACACAACACCAGTCGGGCTTGTCATTTACTTTTTCAGACATTAGTTCTTCGTACATTTAAAAGAAGGATAAATAATTTAATAAAATAATAATACTAATTTTGGAAAAAAAAATTATTTGGGAGCGAAGTCTTGCCCCATAACACCTATATCTTTAAAATAAGTCTAATAAAATAAGTCCATGCACAACTAAATGGTAAAGAGTTTAAGGAAACAACGCTACTATTTGGTATGATAACAATCGTATGAAAACTACTTTGTTAGCCTCAGACCTGAATCACACAACACCATTCAGGCTTGTCATTTAACGTTTCTAACATTTTGTCTTCTTACTTTTAAGTATCATCCTTAAGAAAACAACCTTAGTATTTTGTACGATAAGAATCGCATGAAAGTTACTTTATTAACCTCGGGCCTGAATCGCACAACACCAGTCGGGCTTGTCATTTAACGTTTATGCATTTCGTCTTCGTACTTTTAAGTATAATCCTTAAGAAAACATCGTTACTATTTGGTACGATAAGAATGACACGAAAATTACTTTGTTAACCTCGGGTCTAAATCACACAACACCAGTCGGGCTTGTCATCTAATCTTTCAGACATTAGTTCTTCATGCTTTTAAACAAACTAGTAACATACCCGTGCATCCGCACGGGTTGATCGCGTTATGTGGTATAGTTTTGAATCAGATTGATTTCTCGAATCTAAATAATGTAAATGGAAGCTATGTTTAAAATAAGAATTTGGTGAAAGTAAAAAAGACTTTCAATTTATTTAGTTAAAAAAAGATCTTGTAACAAAGTTGATCATAGTGTTGAGCTTTTTGTTAATTAATGACATCTTAGTAATAAATTCAAAAATATTTATGTAAATGAAATATTACGTTAGAAATTACAATGTCTCGGAAACATAAAATACAAAAGTAGATATTAATAGTCATTTAATGTTGCTAAAGCATAGGTCATTATGCCTTCAAGATACAAATACCTAAGAACTGACTTTGTCAACCTCGGCCAAGTTTGTCTCTTCAAAATTGATGATATTAAACTTGAGCTATCTCCATTTAATGTTGGATTTATCCTCCGGTATAAGTGGTCATTGTGGAGGTTCACCTTATCTGACCCAAAAGAATTCGAGAATGCCTCATATGTTATTGTCATGGAAGAAAGTGAATTGAAGCCAATTGTGGAGGTTCAAGTCATCTCACCCAGAAGAATTAAAACCAATGTATCAAAAATTAGGCAGTTGTCAGCCAAGTTGAGGTCACAAAATTCTTTGTTTGTACCTTTAAATTGAATCATTTGTCATTACATTATTTGGTTTCCTCATAGACTCAAAATTAAATTATTTTAAGCTAAATCAATTATGAATACAATATTTGGTTTGTTGAAATTCATAAATTTGTTCCCAGATTATTTAAAGAAGTTAGTCCATGGGTGAAAAGAGCCTCAAATTGTTGTTTGTTAGTCCTCAAATACATAAATAGGTTCTTCAAAGTTAGAAATTAGTCCAGCTCTGTTTCCTCAGATCTTTTTCCAATTCAGATCTATTGCTAATTGAATTGTATAAAGAGGCTGATCTGTTTTCAATTCAAATCAGTTGCAAATTAATTTATATAAACATGCTGGATTTTTTTTTTGTTAGCAGTAGTTCCATAAGTCTATATAGTAATAGAGACACACTCCGCCCTTCTAGTTGTACCTTTCAGTTGACCAATTCCTTTTTCAAATCCTCAATCTCTTTTTCATAATCACGCTGATAAATAAATAGAGCATCAATAACGATAGGAAAATCATGAATGATATCAATAAATGTTGACAATTACACAAATGTTCATGACTGCATGTACTATACATAAGAAATCATTGAGGGAAGAAATCCAAATTATATAAATCTTATGACCAGTATTGTTGTAACCAACTTGGTTCTCTAACAAAAAATGAAATTGCAAGAAAATGTAAAGTATAACAGAATGCAAAAGCATAATCAAATGATAGATTTGTCAGGTCCTTGCTGGAGAGTCTATCTACAATTCTTCCAAGAACTTCGTAGCTTTTCTAACTCTTTGGCTTGTGAGAGTTAGTTGGCCCATTAGTTGTAGCTAGCCTTATTGCTTCTTGAGTTCTTGTAGCTTCGCATCATAAAGTGAATTACAATGTGCATCATGTGTGTGATGAAATAAAGAGGGCGTGTGGCAATGAATACACACAGATTAAGGAACAAAATATAAATGAATAGACATTGATAAAAAAGAAGCACTTCAAAAATCAATACAAATCAAACTAATAACACAAAGCAAATAAAACCCATACCTATTCAGCAAGATGTCACTCAATCCTTTGCCAAAACCCCATTACTTAATAGAGATTGAAACTTAATGATGGTAATCAGTCCATGTTAGAACTCCAAAGTAAATGAATATAAGAGTTACATTGTGAGACCCCTATATGATATGACCATAAACTCCACTACCACCACTACTTTCACCAGCATTCTCAAACCTCTAAAGTGAAAATATTTCTTAAAATTAGGTATTAAATTAAAACAGAAGAAAGGGAAATGATAAGTTATGTTTCCTACAAAAAAAGGAATCGTGTAGTTGAGTTAGAAACATCTGTCAACTAAAAGGAACAAAGAAAGATATAAAGCAATAAAGAGGATTTTGAATGGAGCTCAACAGGAATAACAGCAAGATGTATAACTATTTAGTCCCACTTTCTCAATAACATCAATGTAGGAGCCACATATCTAAAATATTTTACTTCTTCTAGAAGTCAAATATTTATTGGAAATTAATAAATTCTTATGTGGTCAATACTGATATTATTAAAAAAATTATGTTTGGGCCTGAAACTCACCTTAGAAAAAAGTAAGCAAATGGTTAAGAAACAAATAATCAAATGGACATGTAAGCTACATACAGGGAAGAGATGAAATCTTTTGGTTGTTGCTATAGAAGAATTTGTTCAAATGAGAATACCAGCTTCACAATCAAAAACTATTGCCAAAGAGAATAAGAGAGCTTCCGTAAGAAGTGTAATAATGAAAAGAAAGGAGGGAAAGTTTAAAAAATTTCAACTCTTGAAGACAAAATTGAGAGAATACTACCCATATAATCCACAGTTAGAAGTAGAAAACATTACTATGCATTAATTGAACTCTTTGTCAAGAAGAACCCCAGTAGCTATACTTGATGGAGTATGAGCCATGAAAAAAAGAAATTGATATTGTGCAGAATGACAATAGAATGAATTTGTCTCCCCCATGGAACACCTATTCACAAATTTTCCATTGAGAAAAAACTGAAAAAATAGACTTAAACAACAAAAACATGTACAAATAAATCAACTAACATTTACAATAAACGCTATCATCGCAATTCAATAAGCACGCATCTGCTTCATTCAATAAAGCACGCATCTGCTTAGGTTGTCTTTCAACATCCGAAATAAGAACCTGATATTTGAAGAGTCTGAAATAAGGAACATTAGAGATACAAAGAATAATCACAACGGCAAAGAAAATGCAAATTTCTTACATCATTGCTGTCTGTGTGGGTAACCAATATCTAAGAATTTTGTGCCAGTTCCCAATTTCTATTCACCTACAAACTGGAACACAAAGATCAAAAAACACCAACTTATCAACATAATAATATTCAGTCCAAAATATGAACCATTAAAATGCATCCATAATCTTGCCATATAGGAGCTCTGAATGTTTCCATATACATTCTCAATATGAAAAAATTCATCGTATTGTTAAAAATTGCATTCTACCAAGGGAAGTATCAAATTTAAAACTTGCATGAGCTAATTCCATTGCAATATGTGTATTATACAGAGTCCTTACTAAGGCTTAGACTTAGAGTAAACCTGAAGATCTTATTCCATTGCAATATGTGTATTGTTACTACTTGACACTTCAAGAAAGAGAACTGTTTTTTTTCCTTTTGCTGCAACACTAAAAAAAAAAAGAACAGCATACAACTTGAGAAGGACAAAACTTACCAAGTCATGCAAAATTATGACCAAACAACACAATCCCCATTACACTCAGTTTTGATCATCATATATAAAGGTGGGCTCATCATATATTGCAGAAAAGGAAAGAAACACAGACAATAAAGACATTGTAAAATAAATGAAACTTAAAATAGACAATAAGAAAAGTGGCCTAAGTTATCCAGGTTTGCTAGTCAATAAGAAACTAATTTCACCAAATTCTAATAGTACTTACAAAAAAAATTGAATTCCTCAAGTGGGCTACTTCAATCTTTTTAAAGGGGCTGCTTCATTCTACTTTCCAATGTTATTGAAATATATTTTAGGTTAATATCAGTGGAGTAACATGAAAAGAAAAGGCACGTACGTGACTGCAAAATACACAATGCATATACTCATTATAAAAGGACAATTCTTGGAGTAACATGAAAAGAAAAGGCACGGGTATGCAAATTCTATGACATTTTTTTCATAAGCCATCATATCAATTTGTTTCATTTAGAAGATTTAAACACATGAAAAAGATAATAATTATAACCTGTTTCCAAACATTTAAATTGTCTACAAATAATGACAGTAATTTTTGCTTGTTATACTCTTCTAGTTTTGAGTGGGGAATAAAAACAAACAATTGCTAGATATATTTTTCTCCTCGGCCAATGCATATTTTCTATAAACTGAAATGGATCCATATAATAAGGAAAGCAAAAATGAAAAAGAAAAGTGAAAGAATGGTCAAACTAAGGAAATACACATGAAAACATCAGAGAAATACCTCTTTGAGATACTTTTTTCTTCACCAAATGAAATAGAAGGCAAGATAAATGAAAGAAGGCCACCACATACCAAAATTCTTCCAGAATGCAAGCCTCGTAACGGCTTCTGATATCACCGTCTTCTTCCCTTCCAGTTTTTCCTTTCTTCTTGCTTTCCCGTTTCTTTGCCCGTCTTTTACCAATGCCCAGTTTTTCCTTTCTTTTTGAGCTTCAGTTGAAGGAGAAGAAAAGGAAATGGAAGAAGTTCATGAAGTGAGAGAGAAAAAATGGTGAGGGAGAGGGTGAGAAGTTCATGAAGGGCTGGGTTTCGAAAATGAAGAAGAAGAAGAGAGGAAGAAGATGAGTTTCGAAATAAGAAGCTCTGAGTTTCGAAAATGAAGAAGAGAGGAAGAAGAAGAAGAAGAGAGGAAGAAGAGATGGTCTGCAGATTAAAAAAAATTGAAATTGAAAAAGAGAAAAGGAAGGAAGAGGAAGGTCAGAATGACATGAGCAAGAAATGGGAGTGATTCGTGAGGTGAGAGAAAAAATTGTGAGAAAGAGGGATACGGACAAAGTGAAAGTGGAGAGGAAATTGAATTTTAATAAATTGAAACTTTGAAAGTGTGGGAAGAGTAAAAAGGAGTAGAAAGAGAGGGAAATTAAAGTGAGTAATAGACAAAATTGTCCATAATAAATTGAGGTGTCAAGGGGCTCAAATGTCTAAATAGGTAAAATCATATGTGGAGTGTTGGTATAAATATATATTAGAAGAATAAATAAATTAATAAAACAATAATACTAATTTTGCAAAAAAATTCTCAGGCAGCAAAATCTTGCCCTATAACACCTATATCTTTAAATAAGTCTTATAAAATAAGTCCATACACACCTAAATGGTAAAGAGTTTAAGAAAACAACGCTAATATTTGGTATGATAAGAATCGTATGAAAGTTACTTTGTTAACCTCGGGCCTGAATCACATAACACCAGACGGGCTTGTCATTTAACGTTTCTGACATTTTTCCTTCGTACTTTTAAGTATCATCCTTATGAAAACAACGCTACTATTTGGTACGATAAGAATCGTACGAATGTTACTTTATTAATCTCAGGCCTGAATTACACAACACCAGTCGGGGGTATCATTTAACGTTTCTGCATTTCGTCTTCGTACGAAAGTTACTTTATTAACCTAGGTCATAACATGAGACTATATTATTATAAGTAAATTTATATTGTACAAATTTATACGATATAAGAGTTATTTTTTTATAAAACCATGACACCACCCTAGGTCATAAATATTGCATTATAATAATTATTGCTAAAATGATCTATAAATTTGTAATGTATGAAATTTTTTTTAGATGAATGACACAATCCTACATCACAATATGAGACACTATCATTATCATTAATAAATGAGTAATATACAAATTTATAATAAATAAGAGTTATTTTTTGTAGAACTATGACACAACCCTAGGTCATAAACATTGGATCATAATAATAATTTGTTAAAATGCTCTATAAATTTGTGACTTATAAAATTTAAATTTGCAATGTATAAGAAATTTGTTTAATAGATGAATGGCACAATCCCATGTTTTTTGTAGCAATGTGGAAAGTTGGGGTTCTAATTGAAAGAACAATTAAATGAAGTAAGTTGAAGACATTAAAATGAGATAAGGAGTGGATAGAATGAGGTTTGCTGAGACAATAATTTACAAAATTAAAAAAGTAAAAAAAAATACAAAGAAAACAAAGATACAAAAAATCAAATGAAAGGAGAGGGACATTAAGAGCATCTCGATTCATTCATGGGGTTGAACGATAGGAATACAACTTGACATCACCATGACATCACCATGACAATGATGACATTAAGCATTCAAAAATTTAAACAAATTTAAAAAACATCTCATTAAACGTTATCAACACCCTCACCAGAGTGCTTGCCATTATCACTACAAGAAAAACAGGATTTTGCGGCGGGCAAAATCCGCCGGAAAAGCCATATTTCCGCCGCAAAATTGGACTTTGCGGCGGATTTTTGCCGCCGGTAGCCAGGTCGCTCCGCCGGAAACTTGCGGCGGATTTCGTGGCGCCGATAAATCCGCCGCAAGTTTCCGGTGGATAATCCGCCCCAAAGACCATAAATCCGCCGGAAAATTACCCGCCGCAAAGACCATATATATGCCGCAAAATCCTTTTTTTTTTAAAACAAAAAATAAATATTATTTTTTAAAAAAATCGTTTTAATTAAAAAATTTATTTTTTTATTAAAATTTTTAATTATTGATAAAAAATAAAATTCAATAATTAATTAATTTACTATTTAAAAAAATAAAAATTGGAAAGAGCAGTCATTGCAGAAACATCAACTTGAACATTAACCGCAGGAACTGCAACTACCCCTGGTGCTACCTCTCCGTGACGACTCCATGTCCAATAATTTAGCCTAAACCCATTATTGTACAAATCAAGTCTAACTTCATGTTCATTTTTTATAGCTCCAATGAAAGGAGAAGACAATTCGTGGGGAGGAAGTGAGGAGTTTCAAGAAGAGATTTAGTAGGGAAGGAGAGAATTTGGAGAGAGTAAAAGAGAAATTTTAAGAAGAGAATGAGAGAATTGGTAGAAGTGTGAAGAATAAGAAGTGGGGAAGGGATATATATATAGGAAAACGGAGTCAAACGGTCAAATGGGGATTTGCGGCGGTTTTGGGGATTTGCGGCGGAAATTTGAAATTCAAACTGCGCGCTTATTTTTTCAAGGCCGTCGGTAACGGGGATTTGCGGTGGTTTTGGGGATTTGCGGCGGACTTTTGAAAATTTAAAATGGCGCTTATTCTTTGTAATCTCCAATCCGCCGCAAAATCCACGAAATCCGCCGCAAAATCCACGGCGAAAACAAATCCGCCGCAAAATCCACGTAATCCGCCGGAAAGTTTGAGGCGGATAAAATCTGCCGGTAATCCCCCTAATCCGCCGCAAAGTTTGCAGCGGCTCCGAATCCGCCGGAAATTCCTGGCCGGAAATTCAACATTTTCTTGTAGTGTATATATACTTGGAGCACCACCGCCATCATCTCTATTGCGTCTCGTCTCTGACTACCACCATGTCGGAGTAGGTCGGCGTGCCGTGGGAGAGGACTATAACAAATACCTCAAATCTATTTCTCAATAGTTAGTACAAATGGCTTCTGGCTTTCTAGCTTGCTTATTTCACAAAGAGGCGCAACCTATAATTATAGGCCTTACTTCACCACTTATAAAAGAGAGACTATAGCACAATTAGTATAAATTAGTATAAAATCGATTTTTCTCACCCGAAGAACTACAAATTTTGAACATCACTGAATAGGAACAAACATGAACATGTTCTATTATTCTATCTGTCAAGTCCACTGAATTCAAGTCCAACCTTCACAAAAATAAAATTATAATAAATTTAAAAAACTGTTGAACACAACTTTTAAAAGTAAGATCATCACAGTGCAGAGAAATTGCAATTGAAAGTGTTAAAGAACAAATAAAGAGAAACCATAAGAACCTAAAAACAACATTGAGGAGCAAATAAAATCACAAAAAACACAAAAAAGCAAAGCCAGAATAAACAAAAACACAAAAAAGTAAAGTAAAAACTAAATAAAATCATTTCCTTCCATACAAAATCAAAATTCAAGAAACTGAAAGACACAAACACCTGCAATGCAATAAACCACAAGATAGCCTCACAGTCTTCTTTGACATGGCGAAGTGTAACACCTTAAATTTCTCAACATAGAGATCAAAAAGGGCATTAACACAATAGCATAACTCAGAGTATAACCTGTTCGTATAATTGGACCAAAAGTAACATAAGCGGAATAAAGCCACTTTCTTAACCTTGAGTTGAATTTTTCTCAAAACATAACTCGGATATAAGTACTTAGAAAGTTCATATTCGTTATACAAAACATAACTACGGTCCAACTACGAAACACAATCATATATACTTACATAACCTTGACTAAAGTTCAAGGATTTAAATCCCAAAATACAAAAGCAGGGAAAGGTAGATAATATACATAAAGATCTCGGAATGATCTTCTGTCAGCTAAGTAGCTCAACCTCTGCTACTTCTCCTCAGTTTGCTTTCCTTTTCCCTTTGAATCTGAAAAACACCACATAAACATATAATGAGATTACAAATCTCAATGAGTTCTTTCGTACCCCTCACTGTTCCTCTCTCGGTGTTTTCCTTGTCTGTGAATTAACCTTGTCTTATGAACTGTTATTGTTCATATCTGTATTTTAACCTTATCTGTGGCTTAGCACAATCCGAGAAATAATGCTAGGTATTCTAGAATACCCAATTTCAAAGGAGACCCCAATTCGTATAGCTATACCGAATAATGCTAGGGCCCTAGCTTTGGGTTCATGACTCCCCTCCGCTAGGTATGCTACATGAACTCGGGATCGTCATCCCCCCTCAATATCTTTTATCATTATCTCGGACATTAAGTCCGTTACTCGACACGTGGTCGTATCCTTTCTTATTATTATTACTTGAACTTAGACTATTAAGTCTTTTACTTGACTCTTTGTCACATTATCTCTCGATACAAAATTATACGGTTTGTACCTAAACATAACCTTAATACTTTTCTCGTTTTATGACATAAAACATAATCAATTCAAAGCCTAAAAACATTCATTCATCAATGGGAAGGGTTAAGGAAGGGATTGGGGAAGGTTTGGAACCAAAATGAATAGCCTTAAGCGTGTTTTAAAATGGGAGACAGAGGTCTGCGCACGAGTCGTGTGCTTGGGGCGCACGGGTCGTGTGCTTGGGGCGCACGGGTCGTGCGCTTGGAGCTCACGAACCGTGCCTGTATAGCAGATTTCTCCAAAACTTGTTTTTCTCCAATTTCCGCTATCCCGATCGATTCCGATACTCGTTCCACTCGAATCCTAACTTAACAACAGTCCAAAACCACTTCAAAAACATGTCCAATCAATCATAACTATCGAAAATGATTTTGACAACAATAACGATTATTGATTTGTAAACGAAAACACAAAACGTCAAACGCGTACAAAACCGAAATAATCACATGACAATCAAATTTTCCTCGAATGAAACCTAAATCGAGTAAGAACTCATCTTCAACGGCGAGACAACGATTTGACCGAAATACAACTTTTCTCAAAACCCCCCAATTCGAACCCTAAAATCACCAACTCACTTCCAACACCAATTCGAGCTCCAATCCGTGTTCAATCTACTCTAGGTTGGCTTCTAATCATCTAGGAAATTTCAAAATCATCATACACATCAAAATCACCTCTCATCACATCTCTCTAACTCTCAATTCGAATTTCTAAAAGGAAGGGAAAAAGAGGGGTGAGCTTACCTAGCTTATGGGAAACAAACTTGGAAGGAAGATGATGATGATTCTCAAACTTAGGGTTTGTGGGTGGTGATGAATTCCTTTTTTTCTCCCTTTCTTTTCTTTTCTCTTTTCTTCTTTCTTTTCTTTCTTTCCTCTCTTCTCTCACTCGACTTCCTCTTCTTTCTTTCCTTTCTCTCTTTTCTTTTTTTTCTTTCTTAAATAAGTTATTAACAAATAACTTTGGTGGATGAAATTCCTAAAATAACCCCACTCTAATCCTTAATTCCCTAATAAGTCCTATCTAACTCAACTCATTAACAATTAAACTAATTGTTGGACTATATGATAACCTTAGAGGAGGGGGGTGAATAAGGTTATATGCTAATAATGAAATCTTTTTCTTTATTTTTGTTTTTGAGAATTGAAGATATATGCTAGTTTAAATCGAATGCGGAAAAAAGGATTTAAACTATATGCAACAACTATGCAAGCTATAACAATAGGCAAAAACAATTTACAGAGATAATGATATCTAAGCACAATAATATCAAATGCAATAACAATTAACAATTATAAGGGAAATGCAATGTAAAGATAAGGGAAAAAAGTACATCGTGATTTTTACGAGATTCTGGATAAAAAGCCCTACGTCCTCGGCCTCCGGCTTTGCAACCTTCGAACTTGATAATAACCACTATAAGAGAAGAACTTCTTCAATGTCTTACAAGCAAGCAAATCCCCTATAGATATCACACCAATCTCAATTTTCCCAAATTGAGAACCCAAGCTCCCCGCTAAGGATTTCACTACAATTCAATCTCCCTGATTGAATTACCCAAGACAACTCTTAGGATTTCACAACAATCAAATATAGATGTTTACAATTGAGAACTAGGATCCAATCACTCAAGCATATGACAATTATGTAGTCGAGAGAGATGAGATATTTGTATTAGTGTGATTCCCAACCTAACCAGTGATGAAGAACGTGAAGAACAGGTATGACGGTGAGAGTTCGCGTTCTGGTTTTTGATTCGTAGGTGGGTTTTCTCTGTGAATCCTTGGTTCTATTGTTTGTGAAGCCCTAGGTCCCTATTTATAGACTTCGTAAAAAATATGACCGTTGGGACAATTCTAACAAGTGAAATATGACCGTTTGCTTAAAACCACTTAGAATGACAATTGATTCTTTGCTTTAAAAAGAGAACAACTTCATAAGAGAATGATTGATTTATTGCTTCTAAAACTAAGTGCAAAAATCGATTTTGTACTTAAAAAAAATAGGATCATAATTGTTGCGCCCGAAAAAGTCCCCGAGGGAGAACCTTCCTCGTTCACAATTTTTCCTAAGACAATGAAGCCGCCACCAATATTTATTAAGGAAAATATTAGGAAAACCTTTTTTGGAAAGCGATTGGTCTTGCGAAACTAGAGAATAGGGTTCGGGGGTCGGTTACGCGCAGGGAAGGTGTTAGCACCCCACACGTCCTCTCTACTGAGAGGGAACCTTTAATTAAATGTGTGGTTTTAGTGTGTTGACTTGAAAATACTTAACTTTGCCTCTCTACTTCTTATTGAAAAATTCTTAATGAAAATCTTTGTTTATTATGAAAAAGGGGAAAAAATGTTTTTTAGAAAAAAACGCTTGACGGGACATGGCCCGCTCCTACGTATCTCCCGGTGCGATGGAGAACTCAAAGCTACGTAGTTCTTCTGTGTAGAAAATGTTTGTGGGTTGGTGTTTTTTTAATGTAGGGGTTTTAGGACTGTGTGATCTGTGTTGGAGGACCACTGAGGGTCTGAAGGAGCACTAGGGCTCTGAAGGGCCACTGAGGGCTGAAGGAGCGCTGGGGCTCTGAGGGACCACAGTTCACTTATCTTAAAACGATGATTAACCCGGCCGTACGACTGACTTAATCCCCTACTTTGAAAATAAGATTTTTGCTTTCGAAATGAAGGAGATCTGTTTGTATATTCTTTAATTTTAGAAATTGTTTATTTTTGCGCTTGACAGGGGTGTGGCCCTGCTCCTACGTATCTCCGGGTGCGATGGAGAATTCAAAGCTACGTAGTTCTTCTTTGTCTTTTTGAAAAGTTTTTGTTTTTTATCTTTTTTAGTGAGTTTTCGAAATAGGACGAGCATTTAGTGAATGATTAAACTAACCAAGGTTATGGGTAATCACCGCTAAGTACTCTAGAAAATGAGAGTCAATACCACTAGTCAGACGAACAAAGGTTCTGATTGACTATTAGTAGCAACTCGTTTTTATTTGCTCTTTTGAAAGGGGTTTTCGAAAGAGATTGATTGGCACGAATGATCAAACTAACAAAGGTTATGAGTGATCATCGCTTGTTGTTCTTTTGGGAAAAAGACATTGCTACCAATGGCTAGACGAACAAAGGTTCCGATTAGCCACTAGCGACAATGGGTTGAAAATGTTTTTAGAAAGGAAAAGGTTTTCGTTCTGAAAATGATCTTGGTTTGCACAAGTGATTCTTTTTTGTTATGAAAATAACTCCTTTCTTTTCGTTATGCAAATACTAAACTTTTTATGGTTGCGCTTGACGAGAATGTGACTCGCTCCTACGTATCCCAAATGGGAATCAAAGCGACGTAGTTCTAACGAGTCTTAAGAATGAAAGTCTTTTGGCTTTGATGATTAAACTAACAATGGTCATGATGGACCACCGTTAATAACTTGTTTTTGATTCTTTGATACTTAGAAAAATGCTTTTTGAAATTGGACGCGTTTATGATAATCAAACCAACAAAGGCTGTGATGGATTATCACTAGTAGCTTGCTTTATGCTTACGAAAATTCTTTTGAAATTGAGGCTTTCATGACAATCAAACCAACAAAGGTTGTGATGGATTGCCACTAGTAACCTTTTTTGTGCCAGGTCGTTTTAGAAATGAAAACAATGAATGCAAGAAAGAATTGGTGGATTCAAGCATAACACAATCAGTGGAATCAAATCATTAAGCAACAATATTTGAATTCGCAAACAAAAATCAAGCCTAAACTACACATATTAGATCACAACACATAGATAGGCAAGGAAGGAACTTGAATTGGGCATTAAGCAAAATACAAGAGTAGGCGAGATTGAACCTAAATGTACATCTAGTGGAAGATGCTAGGCGAGAACCATACTCAAATAGTTCTACAAAACGCAAGGGAATCTAAATGCACATCTAGTGGAAGATGCAATGTAAGGAATGGACCTATCTAAGTATTGATGATATTCTATATGAAAGTAGACGATGACACTGTAAGCTCAAGCAAAAGAGTTGCCTCAATCACGATCATTGGCCAGCATAGGCAAGCAAATTATTTAGCGACCAAAGTATCAAAGAATGTTGAATCACTTTGGTCAATCCTCACACTTAAGATTAAGTGCACAAGTGCACCAGTGTGAATCACATTGCCAATCATCATATAAACTAAAAGGGTTGAATCATCTGAGACCATCTTCACCACTCAGAACATGATGCACTAGGCATAAGTGGGAATCATGTGGTTCATCATCAACAATGACACTATAACTAAGTTAAATCACATAGGGCAATTTTGGCATGGATCACAATGATTAAATATTAACAAATATAAAGACAGAAATACCTCCGATGAAGGCAGATACTACCACTTGAAGAACGCAACTCCAACTAACTCTTGGCGAAGATCAGCTCAGACGGACCAACGGAACGAATAGAGCGAAAAAATAAAGCGTAGAAGAGTTTTTTTCTAAAATGTGAGAGATTTCGAGAAAAATGGGTTTTTTTCTCTGATCTCGTGAGAATCTGTGTCTGAGAAGCAGAGAGGAGTTGTGAAATTGTGGTCCCCGGTGTGTGAAACACTCTTGCCTATTTATAGGCGTAGGAAAAAATTGCTTTTTGAAAATCATTTAATGCAATACATAATCGATTAAGGCCTTCATTTGTTTAACATGACATAATCGATTATTTGATGGAAAAGGAAACCTTGGAGTAGCATGATAATCGATTATGTGTGAAGGAAAAACAAGTGTATAATCGATTATCAACCTTCCTAAAAAGGTGGTAATCGATTATATGCTTAGTTACAAGAAGGGAGTAATCGATTTATTTGATAAATATGGAAACCTTGAATAGCTTGATAATCGATTATGACATATAGTTATATTGAGCATGTAATCGATTATTGTTGTCAAGGAATTCACAAGATGGCTTGATAATCGATTATGAGGCTTAGTTGAAAGTGATGATAATCGATTATGTGATAAATAAGGAAACTTCCATTTGCTTCATAATCGATTATGTGTGATGTGCAAATGAAGGCTAATCGATTATTTGCTTCCTAATTGATTAGGATAATCGATTTATTGTTGTAAATAAGGAAACAATCGATTATTTGTTTTAGTAAAAATAGGAGAGTAATCGATTATGTGCTCTGAAAACATTCAGGCACATAATCTATTACCATAATCTATTATCTTTGTAAAAATATAGGATTTTAATTTCAAGCCTTCAACCAAAATATTTTTAGAAATATTTTTCAAAACTATTTTGATGCACCATGCATGTTTTGAAACACTCATCTCTCAGCTACTAAAAGTCATAGACCTTCAGTGATAGGACCTTACACAGTGTCCTAAAGAAAGCTTCTAAACAATTTAGGTCTTCATCTTCAAAGGTGGCTTCTTCTCCAAACTGCTCCACTTTAATGCTTCCTGCTTTTTGATTCCAGTCCTGTACTCTAAAAAAAATATTTTCATGCAAAATTATTTTTATGAGTCCTTTTGTGAGAAATGACCAAAATGCCCTTTTTGACCTTAAAACCCTAATTTCCCCAAAAAGTGCATTCTAACCCTAAAAATGATTTCAAAAACTTTGGAGCGGTTTCTAGGACCCAAAATGCAATGCATAATTTATTTTTGTGTGGAAAATTAGGGTTTGGACCTAAGCCGGACAAAATTGGGGTATGACAATAATCGATTTTGAGCTTTAAAACAAATAAGGTTATGATCGATTATGTGCTTTAGGAAAAATGAGACCTTTTAAAAATCAAGTGGATAATCGATTTTGTGCTTTCCACAATCAAGCTCATAATCGATTTTGTGCAATCGATTTTGTGCTTGATGAATCAAGTCCAAAATCGATTGTTTGCTTTATAAAACAAGTGAATAATCGATTTTCCACTTTAAAAACACAAAGTCATCAATCGATTGTTTCCTTTCCAAAACAAGTTTTTTAAAAACAATCAAGACACAAATCGATTCTTGGCTTTGCACTAGGAAGTGAGAAATAGATTTCTAGCTCTAAAAGCAAGAGAGAAATCGATTTCTTACTGTAAAGACCAAATCGATAATCGATTCTTTACTTCAAAAACCAGTTCTTTTAAAACACTAAGCCATGAATCTATTTTCTTTAAAAAACAACAATTCATTATTTGTGCCTAACCTATTTGCTTTTATATAAAATATTTTACCAAGCCTAGCTCAACTTTATTTTAACAAAACAGTTCTATTTTAAAATATCATCTCTCAACTACAAAAGTCATAGAGCTGAAGACACAAGATCTTACACGCGTCCTATGGAAAGCAAAATAACACATAAGTCTTGAACGCTTGAGTAGCTTCTCCTCCGAGCAGCTACACTTTAAGTTATCATGTGCTTTGGTTTATGCCCTGTGCTTTGGTTCATGACCTGTGCTTTGGTTCAACTATAATCATTAGTAAACAGATTGTAATTAGTTATCATACAAAACAGAGAGTGTTTGACCTTGGTTCAACACTAATTTCATAAACTCAATAGTTTTAACATAATCATAAATAGTTAAATAGGTTGAACATCAAAATAATTCGTTTAATTATTTTGGGGATGTTACACCAAGCTTTTCCAAACCAGAGGTGAATTAAAGAAAAAAGAAGTGAAGGACAGAAGGGGAAAGAAGTTGAGGAAAAGAATGGAGCAAAGTAATACCCCTCTGCAACCGTCATGTTCCCTTGCGTTTATTATGACTTCTGCGTTTTCTTATAAGTTCCCCCTTTCTTCCTCCAAAAATTAGCTAAAAAAGAGTTTGGTATATAATGGTAAAGAATAAATAATGAGAATAATCAAAGCACATGTATGATTAATGAAAAAAACATTAAAATAAAAGAAACGGGAACTCACCTGAAATGATACGTTTTCAATTATTTGAAGAAGCTAAGCTAGTATTAAGATTCCAACAACTTTACCCGGATCTAAAAAACACCGCACCAAATAAATATATATTGAAAAACAAAATATAGATCTAAACCATAACAAAGGAATGCTTTTGATTCACAGGAATGCTCGTCTTCAAGATGAGAACACAAGGACCCGATGTCAAAGTCTTCGTAACTATCCAGGCACGGGAAATCGGGTCGCACCTCTTCTTCCACATCAAAATCATCTAGTCCCAAACGATCTGAAATGAAACAACCCAGAAAAAAAATCAGATTTTATTCAGACCCGTAATAATTTTTTCAAGGGAACTCAGAATCGTGTAGTGGCGTTTAGCGGCGGCAAGGCGCGAGTTCCAGAACTCAGAATCCATTGACAAAACAAATTCTAAAGCAAGGTTTTCGTTGAATTTTTCACATAAATATTAAATTTTAAATGACTTCAAATTATCATTCCATTGTAGCAATTCACAGGAAAACATCTTTTGAGGAATAAATCAGTTAAAAAGGAAACAAAAACCTAATGCCATATGTGCATAAGATATAGAAGGGAAAAATACAATTATCAAGCAGTTCCAAATTGCACACTGTGCCTCTCTCAGCCCAAACAGGATGGTGAAGAATAAAGCAGTAACCAACATATTGGTGAATAAGGCTCCTACTTGGCAGGCAAACCAGTAATCATACAAACAGGTTGTTCTGGATCTGAAAACAAATATAAAGAGATCATGTAAGTAAATAACATTTGAACAAAATAACGTTACTCTGATAATGTTTTGCATGATTATCAAAACAGAGGTTAAAATTCACTGAAGCTTTTTCTTCATAATACAGTCTAAAGGTCAAAACAAACTGATGAGAAAAACGGGCAAGTACATTCTTCAGACTTTGTGACAATATCTAAGTGAAATGACGCCCCCTTAGTAAACTCCAAATAGGAACAACCTGGAAAAAAGTAACAAATTGCTTTATGTAAAATGGCAACAACCAATATCACCAGACACGATGCACGTAAAAGACAGGATTCAAAGACATTAAAACCAACCATTTTGTGAAATGTAGCGTATGTGCGGACCATTAAAAACAGTTGCTCTTCTCTTAACCTCTCCTTCTCTAGCTACAACGCACTCCAATGTTCTCAAGTTTATAATTTCTGCAGAACCAAAATCATAATTTGAAACGGTTAAGGATCTTTAGAAGTTGAGACAAACAGGAAACTAAACAACAAAAAAACAAAGTAGTGAGTAAATGTTAAGTGTTAATAATAATAACCTGTTTGAGCAGCTTCTAAAAGCATTTCTTCTTGGCTCATTTTCTTCTCCTCGCCTTCTTTTTTCCTTTTAACTGGCTGATCCCATAACAAAAACCACAATCGAAAAATGGTGAGACGAATAAAATCAATAAACCCTAATTACTAAACTCAAGAATCACATAAACAGAGTGTGGAATGGTGGTGGTAACCTTAATGGTTGCTTGAGAGTTCAGACAAACAGACAACTAAATAAACAAAAAAATAAAGCAGTGAGTAAATGTTAAGTGTTAATAATAATAACCTGTTTGAGCAGCTTCTAAAAGCATTTCTTCTTGGCTCATTTTCTTCTCCCGGCCTTCTTTTTTCCTTTTAACTGGCTGATCCCAAAACAAAAACCACGATAAAAAAATGGTGAGATAAATAAAATCAATAAACCCTAATTACAAAACTCAAGAATCACATAAAGAGAGTGTGGAATGGTGGTGGTAACCTTAACGTAAGATCTCTATGATTTGTATCATAATAATGATCACAAAGTCGATATTTTCAAAATAACGTAAGATCTCTTATTGGTAACAATAAACTTTCAGTATTAGTGACAACTCGTCCTTATTTGGTAATTTTCTCGCGTTATTTCCCTAACCGAAACTCAATCCGAGTATGTCCGAGCTTGAAGGTCTTCTGTTCGGACCTGACAACAGAATAAGAAAAAATAAATATAAATTTCATCCTCCAAATATTACACAACAAAATTATGATGTTGATTTTGATTATATCGGAATATGTTGATTTTGAAACTGAAGTAATTGTATCAACTAAAAGAGACATTAAGTCGCGGTCGAATTTAATTTCCCTCCCACCCAATTTACCAACATCTGAAGTGAGGCTTTTGGTTGATCCATAGGTACCACGTGTCCTGCCTTATTCACCTGTTGTTGCATTGCATCACATAAATAATGTTACAAAAACTTGAATATAAACAACAACAATCTCAAATCAGAAAACTGTTTTTAAATGTATAATCACGCAAACCTTCAAGAAAGAGAGAGGTTCATAGGCATTGAGCGGCCCAGCTTCTTCGCCATCAACCACAAATTTAACGGTAAGCGAGGCCGCGAACTGCTTTTGACCCGACCAATCCATGGCATGAACCCACCTCGAATTCCCTGCACATTTTAGAGTAACCAAATTAAGAATATAGCAAACTGATAAACATTTTATACTAAAATGAATAAAGTAGGTTAACTCACCAAGCCAATTTACAAATAAGATCAAATTCACCAGCATACTATGTTTCTATCATCGGCATCATCTTGAGGTTGTTCTTCATCGGGATCAGGCTCCTTAGAAGAGAAAGAGCTAGTTTAATTTAATTTAATTAATTAATAGTGGAATGTTGAGAAATGATATTGAGAGAGGAATACGCCTTGGTCGAATTCGTCGCCAATTTCGGCTTCTTCTTGGTAGTTATCGTTTTGCTCATCGTCTTTGAGAGCTTTCTGGTTCCAGAATTGGTCGTCTTGTTGGATTTCGTGGTCGAGAAGCTTCGTCAGGCGTTTGCCCCTCGTCGCTCGAGACGCACGATCCAGTACAACCACCGGTCTCTCATCTCCATCTATGCGCTCACTTTCGCGTCACCACGTTAAAAATTCAGTAAACGCTTTTTTTCTTCTTGTGTATAAAATATAGGAAAAACATAGTGAGCAGATTACAGGAAAACTAAGAAAACAGAATGAAAAGAAATTAGTAGAGAAAAATGGAAGTGAGAACAAACAGTAAAAACAATGGAGGATGAAAAAGAGAAGCCACCCCCACGGCCAGCTCCCTCTAGAGAGCACATCCACCGCCACGCACCCTCCATCTCTCTCTCTCTCTCTCTCTCTCTCTCTCCACGTTTCTCTCTCCTCGTCCTCACCATCACCACCATCCTACTCATCACCCTCTAGCGACCGCCACGAACCTTCGCTACTACCACGACCACACACTGTCACTGCCTTGTTCTCTCTCCCTGTTGCGAACCAACCCCCCAAAGCGTCCCTCTCATCGCACCACCACAACATTCTCTCTCTCCTTGCACTGATCTGGAAATGCCAGGTGAGTTGTGACAAGTTTTGAGAAAATAAAATTAAAGTTATGATATCTTAGTAGTCTTTAGCACTAAAGAAAATCAACACAATTTACTCTTATAATATACAAAAGAGCTCTAATGGTGGAAAGTGAAGCACACTTAGAAGATGACATAGCTTCTCTAGAGACCTCTGGTCAAAATTTGACAAGCGACCAAGTTAGTGTATCTCCAGAACGGAAAATTGGTGATCCAGTCTGTTAAATAGAGACGAACAAAATAGAGAGACGATATTGGTCACGCAGTTCGGCCAATATTTGCCTACGTCTGCGACTACAGAGCAGCTGTAGTTCCGTCTTATTAACAGTATATGTTGTGTCTAGAGTACAAGCACTAATGAGTTTAAATAGGCTATCCTATGTGAAAACCTAACGGGCCTGGGCCGAATACACATATAAATAAATCTACTATTTACAACATATCTCAACACTCCCCCTCAAGTTGGAGCGTAAAGATTGTAGGCATCCTGCTTGTCACATATGTAAGTTATCTTTGGTCCTCGAAGAGCTTTTGTGAAGATGTCTGCCGATTGATCATTAGAACCAACAAATGAAGTACCAATGTCGTCGGACACAATCTTCTCACGAACAAAATGACAATCAACTTCAATGTGTTTGGTTCGCTCATGAAAGACTGGATTGGACGCAATATGTAGGGCTGCTTGATTATCACAGATGAGACTCATAGTGCCTATTTTACAAAAACGCAACTCTTGGAGAAGATGTTTCAGCCACGTGAGCTCCTGAGTGGTAAGCACCATAGCTCGATATTCAGCCTCAGAACTGGATCTGGCAACAACATTTTGTTTTTTACTTTTCCATGAAATTAGATTTCCATCAATAAGAACACAATACCCAGAATTGGACCTTCTATCAAAGGGGCAACCAGCCCAATCAGCATTTGTGTAAGTGACAATATTTGAATCACCTCTATCCGTGTAAACAAGACCTTTTCCAGGAGCTCCATTGATGTACCTCAGGATTCTAACAACGACATCCCAATGACTGTCACAAGGAGAATTTAGGAATTGACTCACCACACTAACAGAATATGAAATATCTGGCCTCGTCATGGTCAAGTAATTTAACTTTCCAACTAGCCTCTTATACCTTCCTGGATCTGAAAAGGGCTCCCCCTGATCTGGTAGGATCTTGACATTAGGATCCATAGGAGAGTCAATTGGCTTGCAATCCAACATTTTAGTCTCTTATAAGATATCCAAAGCATTCTTTCTCTGGGAAATAGCAATCCCTGCCTTAGAATGAGCTACCTCAATGCCAAGAAAGTATCGTAACTTTCCAAGATCTTTGACCCAATGTTTTTAAAACCGGACCGGAGATCGAACCGGCGAGGCCTCCGGTTCATGGTTCAATCGGTTCAACCGGTTCAACCATGGTTGAACCGGATGAGTAATTTATTAAATAAAAAATAAAAAATATTAAATTTTGGAGAAAAAAGTAAATTTATAAATAAAAAAATGTATTTCGGGCGGTTCAACCCGGTTCGGTTTCCGGTTCAAAGCGGTTGAACCGCGGTTCAACCCGGTTCTTCCCCGGTTCGATCCGGTTCTGGACGGTTCAATAGGACTGCGGTTCAAATGGGTTTGAACCAACCGACCGGGGGTCCGGTTCCCGGTTCAATCGGCCGGTCCGGTCCGGTTTTTAAAACATTGCTTTGACCTGAAAGTGGTGGACTAGATGTTGTTTAAGTCCTGCAATCCCATCATGATCGTTACCTGTAATGACAATATCATCGACATAGACAACCAGATAAATATATTTGTGAGAGGAGAACTTATAAAAGACAAAGTGGTCAGCTTCACTCCGAATCATGCCATACTCTTGAACAACACTGCTGAATCTCCCAAACCATGCTCGAGGGGATTGTTTAAGACCATACAAGGCTTTGTGAAGTCGACAGATATACCCACGACACTCCCTCTGAGCAACAAAACCAGGTGGTTGCTCCAGATAAACTTCTTCTTCTAGATCTCCATGGAGAAACGCATTCTTGATGTCTAGTTGATACAATGGCCAATGTCGCATTGCATCCATAGAAAGGAATAGACGAACATAAGCCATTTTAGCCATCGGTGAGAAAGTATCACTGTAATCAAGACGAAAAACCTGAGTATAGCCCTTAGCAACGATGCGTGCTTTCAGACGATCAATACTTCCGTCTGGACCAACTTTGACAGTATATACCCAACGACACCCAACAATAGATTTACCAGGAGGAGGCGGCACAAGAGTCCATGTCTGGTTAGATTCTAAGGCTGTCATCTCATCAATCATAGCTTGTCTCCAACCTCAATGAGAAAGAGCTTCCTGCGTGGACTTAGGAATGGTGATGAAAGAAATAGCAGAGACAAATGTATAATGTGAAGGTGATAGCTGGGGAATTATAAATAGGATGAGGGTTACGGGTGGAACGAGTACCTTTACGCACTGCAATAGGAGGGTCTTCTGACTCGGTAGGCGGACCCGAAGTAGAAGAGGGAATCGGGGCAGGAGAAGAGTCACTAAGATCTTCTGTAGGAGGTGGGTCGACAGGAGGGAGACGAGCACGACGTTGATAAGTTTACAAGGGGGGAGGACTAGGAGGACTAGGAGGTTCCGTAGGAGAAGGGTGATCTATCTGGTCAATGATGGGTGAGAGTGGAACTACCGGGACAAGGTTAGGAATAGGTAATACTTGAGAGACAGACTCAGACTCAATGGGAGATGCAAAGAAGGGTGCATCCTCAAATAAGGTGACATCAGCAGACATGTAGAAGCGATGTGTGGAGGGACAATAGCATCGATATCCCTTTTGAATTCTTGAATAGTCAAGGAAGACTCACTTAATTGTACGAGCAGACAATTTATCAAGTCCCGGAGTAAGATCATGAATAAAACAAGTGGATCTGAAGACTCGAGGAGAGATACGGAACAAGAGTTCATCGAGGAACAATATGGAATAAGGAACCCTATTCTGGATAGCAGAGGATGGCATTCTATTAATCAAGTGCCCTACAGTGAGGACAGCATCCCCCCAAAACTTCAAAGGAACATTAGCATGAATAAGCAAAGTGCGTGCTGTTTCAATTATATGACGGTTCTTACGTTCAGCAATCCCATTTTGTTGTGGGGCATGGGGACAAGATGATTGATGTATGACGCCATTTTCAACCATAAAAGAATTAAATGATGCAGAAAAATACTCTTTCGCATTATCACTGCGTAAAGTGCGAATAGAACAACCAAATTGAATTTTGATTTCCTTAAAGAAATTTTGAAAGACACCAAGAAGTTCAGATCTATCCTTAAGTAGGTAGATCCACGTACATCTAGAAAACTCATCAATAAAAGTGACAAAATATCTATGTCCTACAACTGAAGTGACTCGACTTGGTCCCCATACATCTGAGTGAACAACATCAAAAGGAGAACGAGCTTGTGATTGAGTACTGCTAGGGAAGAAAGAACAGACGTGTTTCCCAAGCTGACAAGACTCACAGTCTAATGACTACAGGTGAGACAAATGAGGAACCATAATTTGAACTTCTTGAGACTTGGATGACCTAACCAACAATGAAGAAGACTTGGAGACTCTGTAGTAGAAGTGGAGGCAATTGTAGATGAAGGCTGGATGGGCTGGAGGTAGTAAAGTCCATGTGACTCATATCCTGTACCAATCGTCCGCTTCGTACTCTGGTCCTGTATAACAAAATAATCATCATCAAAAGTTATAGAACATTTGAGACGACTAACTGAAATTAAATTAAATGGGCAATTGGGAATAAGAAGAACATTGTCAATGGGTAAGGATGGAAGAGGAGTAGCTTCACCAATGCCACTAGCTTTAACTTTTGATCCGTCGGCAACGGTAATATAATGTGGGGTGTTAGGTTGGGGTATTTTGGATAAAAGAGATGGATTACCAGACACGCAATCGGAAGCTCCAGAGTCCACAATCCAGGAGTCAACAGGTGATGATTGAGAGAAACAGACTGTAGAATTACCAAAATGAGCAACTATTGCTGATGATGAAGTCTGGGAAGTCTTATACTGTAGGAATGCCTTATACTCCTCATCAGAAAGAACATTTTGTTTAGTGTTTCTCTGTTCTGAATCATTAACCTGAGTCACATTTACTGGTTTCTCTGGAAAGCCATGAAGGGAATAACACTTGTCTTCAGTATGACCAAGTTTATTACAATAAGTGCACTGAGGACGTCCTCCAACACGACCTCCTCGACCACCCCCACGACCACGACCGCGTCCCCTTCGACCTGCAAAATTAGAAACAAGAGCAGAAGATTCTATGTTAGTGTGAGATCCATTCCCTTCAGCTCCTTCCAATCCAGGAAGACGTATGAAACGTCTAATAAGATCCTCTGTTGAGGGAATGTCTGATGCAGAAAGAATGTTGCTCCGTACTGACTCATGCTTTTGATGGAGACCATGAAGAACATAGATCATACACACATTATCTAGTTTCTCAAGAATCTTCTTCGGGTCATTGTCGGTCACAAGGAGCTTGAACGCGTTTACTACTGACTGGGCTTTATTAGCATATGTCATGATGTTGTCTTCTGTCATTTGAAGGGTGGCTAAATTATGAATAACACCATAGAGATGCTGGATATCATTAGAATAAACATTCTTAGCCTTCTGCCAAATATCATAACAAGTAGTGTATGAACGATAATGGACCAGCAAGGAGGGTTCAATGGATTGCCACAAAAGAGAGACCAGTTGACAATCTGCTTGTTCCCAATCTTCACGCAAATCTTTACCAATATCCGTAGAATTCTTAGTGAGGTGATCTAAAAGTCTTTGTCCCATAAACCACATTTTGACAGATGCAGAACAATTCAAATAATTATCACCATTGAGTTTCTCCGTTGTTATAGAGGGATTACCGGAGAAAGCATAAGACACGAGACTCTTACCTGACGATCCAGATTTGTTGATGTTGTTGTCGTTTTCTGAAGATGGACTCATCTTTGACAATAATAAGAAGGCCAACCACAATCAGAGAAGAGCAGAAACTTCTCTAGAGCAATAGAAAGGCGTGGAACGGGGGGCTGTTCAAACAAATAGGACCAAATAGAGACCGTTGCAACACAAACGACCAAACAGGGACAAACACACCAAAGGAGTGGGACCCACTAACCAAACAGTGCCAAAACGGAGAGAGGAGAGTCTGGCGAACACGTCGGTGCAAGCGGCGAGGCAAACGGAGAAGCAGAGGGCGGCGCGTGGGCTTCACGCGGACGGGCGGTGCTGTGACGGCGCGTGACAGCGCGTTAGGGTTTTTTTTTGCGGCGGCGCTTGGAGGAGAGACCGATCTGATGATGGAGATTCTGATGGTATGACTTTCGTAGCACCTAGGGCCGTTGAGGATGAACAATCAACGGGACAGCTAGGGTTCAACAAGGGTTTGAGCGTGACGACTAGGGTTTCTGGAGTTTTCAGGCCTAGTGATCATAGGCTTTTGATACCATGTTAAATAGAGACGAACAGAATAGAGAGACAATATTGGTCACGCAGTTCGGCCAATGTTTGCCTATGTTTGCGACTACAGAGCAGCTGTAGTTCTGTTTTATTAACTGTATATGTTGTGTCTAGAGTACAAGCACTAATGGGTTTAAATAGGCTATCTTATGTGAAAACCTAACGGGCCTGGGTCGAATACACATAAATAAATCTACTATTTACAACATATCTCAACACAGTCATATCACAAACTAAAGGAAGAAAAAAGGATGCAATGAGAGAGAGTAAATATGGAAGAATTAAAAGCAGTTTAGAGCTATCAATAAATCGATCACTTGTCAAAAGGAGAGCTTGTCAAGTATGTGGGCAGCATGGTCACAATCGAGGAAGTTGTAAGCAAAAGATAGATGACGATTCTATTGATCAATAAAGGTATAAATCTGATATAACTTTGATGATTAAAATCTATTTGTATGAATTTGAATCTATTATGCCAAATTTATGGACACTTGGGTACTAAATGTGTTTCACTTTTATAATTACTGATGTGTTTTCACTTTTACAATTACAGGTGCATAGTCGGATTGCTTACAAAAAGGGTGGATGAGGCAGTAGAGACAGTAGAATCATTGGAATCAAGTTTATAAGGATCAATTCTTTTTAGCTTGTAGTCTTTTTGTTTATGATACTTTGCAGTTCTGGTTTTGTAGTGCTGGTTTGTTTGTACCAGCTTGTAGAGAGAGTAAAATCATTGGAATCAAGTTTAAAAGGATCAAGTCTTTTTAGTTTGTAGTCTTTTTGTTTATGTTTATTTTTAGTTCTGGTTTTTGTACCAGCTTAAACTCAGGTTACCTCGATCTTCTTCAAATTCTGATTGCAAATATAATTGAGTAATACAAATAGCTGTTATTTATCAACATCACTTGTTTGCGATAGTAAAAAAAAATATACAGGGAAGACTACTTTTGTAGTGTAGTTAAGTTCATCATAGTTCCAAACATGTATTTCAGCACAAGCATTAAAATGTGAACTGGGGAAGTCGGAAGGTTCGTGTTTTATAGTCTTTCCATTATAAAGAAGACTTGAGAAGTATTAGATATTGTAAAGAAGTTTATGATTAGACAAATTGTAGGCACCGCCATCAATTATGTGCAGTAAAGAAGTTAGCTTGATCATTAAGTATTTTCTTGTTGTTAAGGATTGGCTGCCTATATAACGGCTTCAACTGCATGCTGTGTTGAATCATCAATTTGTGAAAGAAATACAAGAAACAGTTCTTCCTCTCCTGTTTTCGGTTCTTTGATCTCATCAGCAAATTTACTTCTTCGAAATTAACCAGCAGAGTTAATAGTTAGAAACCAATTATTGCTTGGTTTGTTTCTTATTTAAATATATTCTTTTTATTTCATCGGATGCTCCTACGGAAATATAAAAATTATAAAAGAATTAACTGAAAGTCAGAAAGCAAGCATCCATTAAATAAGTCTTCAACTTCTCAATAAATCAAAATTCTGGATGAACAATAACCCCCCCGACGGCAAGGCAAGTCTGAAGAAGAAGGAAAAGAATTCATGCTATAATTAACGCATCCATAAAATTCGGAAAAGCAACCGCATCATTGTTGAAGTGAAGAAGTTAGCGCATCCATAAAATTTAGCTATAATTAAGGACCCAATTATTTTATATTTTTAATTTGTTTAGTCTATTATTTTTAACTGTAGGATTTCCCTAATCTAATGCTTGAGATTTGATGTAAGTGTTTCCTCTTACACCTGGTGTTGATTTATCACACACACATATATATATATATATATATATATATATATATATATATATATATATATATATATATATATAGGATTTAATTTGTTTAATTTGTTTGTATTTTATATTTTTAATTTGTTTAGTCTATTATTTTATATTTTATATTTTATACTTACACCTGGTGTAAGTGTTTCCTCTTCCCCAATTATTTTATATTTTTAATTTGTTTAGTCTATTATTTTTAACTATAGGATTTCCCTAATCTAATGCTTGAGATTTGATGTAAGTGTTTCCTCTTACACCTGGTGTCGATTTATCACATATATATATATATATATATATATATATATATATATATATATATATTATTAAACTACAAAATATAAGGTTTAATATTTACATCCCCATGGCTGGAGACGTTCAAATATGGATGTATACATTATCTAGCCCTTGGATTCCAATAGATTGGTTAATTGTGTGTACAGTGGCGTATCTAGAAACCTAGCATATGGTGGCTAGTAATTAAACTGTGCAAAAACCAAGGATGCCGGATAATAAAAAGTGGATGCTTATTAATTAATTAAAAGTAGAATGCCGGATAATGGTTCTCCCCGTGTGTAAGAAACGAGGTAATTTAGTTGTTAGTTTGGGTAATTGGATTTGAGAGTGTATTATTGGATTCTAAGAGACACATTCCAATAGCATAGATTGGTTAATTGTGTGTAGTAAACTAGGTCATTAAGTTGTTAGTTTGGTTAATTTTCTGTAGTAAACATTGATTTCTAAAATATTATACAAAATTACTTAAGTTTAATAATTAGTTAAATTTATTTAAAAAAATACATTTATGATTTATGTTTTGAACATCATTCGAGAATGAAACACAATCATCAAAGCTATAAATCCATTTTGTATTAAGAAATAAAATTTATTTTATTTAAAATTTTAAAAAAAGTTATAAAAACAACACTAAAAATCCGTTAAAGAATCAAAACTAATCTAAAAATTATAAAAATGCCACTAAAAATCTAATAAAATCATAATAAGGTTATGCAAATTTTTTTAGATTTGTTTGGAGATTATGAAAAATTTAAAAAAATAATAAAAAATATTAAATGATGGAATTTGATATTTTGAGCCTCGATAGAAGTCTCTACTTCGTGAGTAATAAGCCCTAATTTTTTTTGTATTTAATGGCTGTGGTTTCGGGACAATCGTAGTTAGTTGCCCAAAAACCAATTTTTTAGCCTCGATTATCTAGCTGGTGTACAACATCGTCACGTGTAACGAATATCTATACCATCCATCTAAGCTTTCGGCCTCCCCTTTGAACTGGGTTGGGCCACGATGCCCACTTAAGTGATCCTGGCTTGGGCCTTTTGAAGCACCCACGAGAGGCGTGCATATCACCACCACAGGCATGCAAAGCATCGCCTGAACCGCCGCTCCGCTATCACAACAACTGGCTTCCCGTTCCTTTGTCTCATCTTTACGGTTCAGGCATGAGTCCCTTCTATGGCCATAAATAAACTCCACAGTTGAAACAATTCTGATGCAATCCCCCATACTCTATCTGAAGTATCAGGGGCTTTGAGAGAGAGAGAGAGAGAGAGAGAGAGATCCACCTCAACACAAAATGCGCACATATAACCTCTATCAGAGCTTCTCCATTTTCAACAACATCCTTAGCACAGAGAAGAACTGGTCAGAAATTTAACATTGTGGGGTGGCACCAATTGTTTTTCAGATGAAACATATCAAGAGGAAAAATAAAGATGAAAGTGGTAGTTTGAGTTCATTTCCTTTCCATGTCAAGTGGCAGCAACAGATGCCTTGCACTATTGGAAAAGTGCAAGAACATGAAGCATCTCAAACAAGCACATGCGCAAATCTTCACCACAGGTCTTGACACCAATTCCTTTGCACTGAGCAGACTCTTGGCTTTCTGCTCATCACGCCCACATCACCAGGGAAGCCTCACCTACGCATTCAAAGTCTTTAAACGCATTCAACACCCCACAGTTTGCATATGTAACACAATCATCAAAGCTTTTCTCCTAAATGGAAAGTTCAACAGCACGCTTCATGTGTTTGCTAAAATGCTGCAGAGTGGATTGCAGTCCGATAACTACACTATCCCTTACGTGTTAAAGGCTTGTACAGCAATTCAGGGTTGTTCTTTAGGGAAAATGATTCATGGGTATAGTTCAAAATTGGGTCTTGTGTTTGATGTCTTTGTGGGTAATAGTTTGATGGCTATGTATTGTGTGTTTGGTGATGTTTTATCTGCAAGACAAGTGTTTGATGAAATTCCTAGCTTAAATTTAGTTTCTTGGAGTGTGATGATTTCGGGATATGCAAAGGTGGGTGATGTTGATTCAGCTAGATTGTTTTTTGATGAAGCTCCTGAGAAGGATAAGGGCATATGGGGTGCCATGATTTCTGGGTATGTGCAAAATAGTTGCTTTAAGGAAAGCCTTTATTTGTTTCGTTTGATGCAGTTGACTGATATAGTGTCTGATGAGTCTATACTTGTCAGCATTCTTTCAGCTTGTGCTCATTTGGGGGCTTTGGATATAGGTGTTTGGATCCATAGATATTTGAATCGATCAATGCTTCCATTGAGCATTCGTTTGAGTACTAGTTTGTTAGATATGTATGCTAAATGTGGAAATCTGGACTTGGCCAAAAGGTTATTCGATTCGATGCCGGAGAAAGACATTGTTTGTTGGAATGCTATGATTTCTGGTATGGCAATGCATGGAGATGGAAAAGGTGCATTGAAATTATTCTCATATATGGAAAAGATTGGGGTGAAACCTGATGATATAACATTCATAGCTGTTTTTACTGCTTGTAGCTATTCAGGAATGGCGTCTGAAGGTCTGAAATTGTTAGATAGAATGTGTAGTGTTTACAACATTGAGCCTAAAAGCGAACATTATGGTTGTTTAGTTGACTTACTAAGCCGAGCTGGTCTGTTTGAAGAAGCTATGGTTATAATGAGAAGAATAACCAATTCATGGAGTGGCTCTGAAGAGATATTGGCTTGGAGAGCATTTCTGAGTGCATGCTGCAATCATGGACAAGCTCAACTAGCAGAACTTGCAGCTGAGAAACTCTTGCGGTTAGATAATCACAGTGGAGTCTATGTTTTGCTTTCTAATTTGTATGCAGCATCTGGTAAACATACTGATGCAAGAAGGGTGAGGGATGTGATGAAAATCAAAGGGGCAAACAAGGCTCCAGGTTGCAGCTCAGTAGAGATTGATGGGGTTGTCAGCGAGTTCATCGCCAGTGAAAAAACACATCCCCATATAGATGAAATACATTCAATTTTAGAGAAAATGCATATGCAGTTAGACTAGTAAGCGCATGTTTGGAGCGCCACCAGAATTGCGTTGAGGCTGTGAGGCGTAGCTTTTGACTGGACGTGGTTTTCCACATTTCCAAAAATATGCAGTGCATGTTTGTTATCACATTAGAAACCACGGTGAACAGGTTTTGACTTGGAAGCTCCAACTTGGAGCGTATGGGTCGCCACACGTTTGCGTGTTCTGGACGTGAAATCAAACGTTCTTGCAGTCTGTTTCATCATCGACGCACGTTTGAGACATTTACACAGCAGAGAACAAACATACTATAAGCCTCTCTTTGGAACCACAGACCCCTCTGAATAAACAATAGATTCAAAGCTTTTTTTGGTGACGAATAGATTCAAAGCTTGTTGTGACTTCTGCGGTAGTTTGCATTGAAATGAAGTTCCAAATGTGCACCAATTCATCTTTGATATTATGTAAAGTAATACTTTTTAATAAAATATACCATTATACTTTCTCTATTTTTGAAGTTGATATCAAGAGTCAATAACTATCTACATTACAATGAACTTTGAAACGTGAAATGCTCATGAATAAATAATAAGCTTAAAAACTACTGTTTATTGATGATGACAAGATAGCTTTGGCAAAATTGAAATAACTATTTTGGCTATTTCATTGAGGTAATCAGAGGAACTATTGTTTCATTAATTATACACGTGCACTTTCCTAAAAAATAAATAATATGAGCTTCATTAAACAAGGAAGTCTGAATCAGAAACTTCAAGCACTGTGTGCAAACCAATGGGGTTGACACCAGGCCGGAATGCGTTTCCCTCGATGTACCTACCAGAAGAATAAGATTGTTCAGTTCAATAAACAAGAATACAAGATAATGGATGATTGATTTACACAGCCGTTGGAAACTCACATTTCTTTCAAAAATGGATGCTTGTAAAAGGGTTCAGGAATTCTCCCAGAAAACTGATTGTGATCCAAGTACCTGAAACAAAGATTAGAAAATCTTGAAATGGCTAATACTACATAAAGATGTCAAACATATTTTTTGCAAATATCTAAACACGTATTTGCCAGTCTAACTAGTAGATGGCAAATAAATCATAGCAAATTTCCATCTCCATTTTTCCGACGACAACAGAAACTTTAGCTCAAGTTTATATCACAGAAGCTGATAGCATCAAATTAAGACTATAATTTGTCACTTGTCAGTGAAGAATTAATTACAGCAAATAAATAATGAGTTTTGTAGTTCTTATTGTGCATTGAAGTACTGAATTCCTTGAATTTTACAACTCTCAACAAAGAAGGGCAACGAAAACTTCTATATGACGTCTCTAAGCTAACACTGCAAACATGCCCATGTCATCAAATTTTCACAATTACACATTTTACAATATCTGATATCAAGGAATTTTTACGTAAACCATAGAAGAAGCGGGTAAACATTAGGAAATAAATGTAAAATAATTCAAAATACATGTATATTTCAACAATATACAAAATTTACTCTATCGTGAAACAATTAATCAAGAGTTTCTGTTTGATACACAAGTCCAGCAAACAATTAAAAAATATTGTTGATGACAAACTTACAAGTATGTCAATTTAGGAATGTGAGCAATGCTAGATGGTATAACTCCTGACATTTTATTGTAGGACAGGTACCTGCCTCCAACAAACAATCAACACATTAAGGAAATTAACAAGAAAGATAGATCTTGAAACAGCAAAATTAATGTTAAGCAACACTCTTGAAACACACACCAAGAGGAGGAAGGAATGAATAGGTGGTACATAGGGGAAAAGAAGAATCAGTACTCACAAGATTTCAAGACTGGTTAAGTTAGCAAGCTGTGCAGGTATTCCTCCAGTAAAATAATTATTGTTTAGATATCTGGTTAGAAGAACAAAATTTGTTAATACTTAGAGACCATAGCACTTAATTTATTTAAGATCAAATGGTAATGCCTGGATTAAAAAATTCACAAGCAAGAACTTACAGATTGCGCAATGATGGAAAACAACCTTCAATACGAATGAGTTCCCTTATGGTACCCACCAAATGATTGTTACCAGCATCCCTATAAACATAACAGTATTATAATGAGGCATAACTGGTTTTAGATATAAATAGCCTACTCTAAATTAGGAGATTCTTGGAAGGATTTGAATATTACAAGTGTCGAAGGTTTTGTAGAGTGCCCAATTCTGGCGGTATTCTGCCAATCAAACGGTTTTCATGAAGATAAAGGTAGCGAAGGTCTGGAAGATCTGCTAGCTCCTTGGGAATTTCACCCTTGAAATTATTGAAGCTAAGGTACCTGCACAAGGATATCATATCTCAATTATTTACAGAATACAAAAATTGGGAATGAAAGACTAACAAGTCCAGGTGAAGGTTACTCACAGATGCGTCAAACTTTTAAGCTCGCCAATTTCTGGAGGAATTGCATCCTGTAGTTTGTTCCACCTCAAATTTCTGAGCAAACAAGATAAAAATGAACCATGTAATTCAAATCATAGAACCAAAATGGTCAAAAATCAACATCCGTGAGCACAAAAGTAGTGGAAAACCAGAATCTTCATAAATCATCAACTTTTATCAACATAAATTCTTGTCTATGTCATTGTATGTGTTGCATCAAAATATCAAAATATAAGTATAAAAAACAAATACAAAAAGAAACTAGAATCTAAGAGGGACTTGAAAATCCATACAGTATTTTAAGACGCTTCAATCGTCCAATTTGAGGAGGAATAGGCCCTGTCAACTTGTTATTATGGAGATCCCTGTCAAAATTTCACATTACTTCAATTACAAAGAGCTTGGAAGAAAACAGCAAAATGGAAGTCCTTCAATGCTACTCATATTGTCATATTAAAACAACAACAGAAAACCAAAGGTATATAAACAGTTAGCAAGCAATATATCATCTTAACAAGTGTATCTAAAATCTTGCTTTTATTGCTTATAATTGATAAATGAATGCAAAAACAAATCACAGTTATTCACCTTCATAAATACATTATTCAAAAGTCATCAGAGTAAACAAAGTCCTTGGACTTCAACCATACATCATACCACAGACTAAATTCATGGCTCATCAAATCATGACACTCTCACAATAGAATCTAACCTCCCAGTAATCTCAAAAAAAAAAAAAGAATCTAACCTCCCACTGCGAAGGTAAGGTACTATGATTTACCGGATTTGGCTCATCTAAAGCGAGTTAAGTAATCTAAACCACTAATGAAAAAACTTAAGGACTGATTTCTTATGCATTTGCATGTAATATTAACCATTGATTACTTTACACTCTAAATGGAGTCTCTCCCTTTATAATAGGAGCCAGATCCACATTTACCAAACTAGTTAAAATCCCTGTGATTCAGCAAAACTACAAGTAAAACATAAAACTCCAAAACAACCTTATGTATTCAATTCAAGCAACAACAACACATTATTCTCAATCCATATCAAGGATCAAAATTTAATGTAACCCAAATTAAGAAAGATACTTACAGCCTTGAAAGATCCAACAAGCTAGTCACAGCAGTAGGAAAAGGCCCCACAATGGACACAGCATACACCTCACTACAAATAACAAGAAACAAATCCCAATTATTAGACTCAAAAATCAAAACTTCATTTAACCTAAATAGCGTAACAATAAAATCAATTCCAAATTGAAAAATAGTATTAATTAGGGTAAAAGCTCACAGCTCAGTGACAACACGATAATCACCGACAGTGGAACAAGTAACACCAGACCATGGAGGAAGATCCCCATCACCACAAGGATCATCTCCAACCCACGCATACACAACTCTCCAACCAAGAGAAGCTTTTATCTCATTCAAAGCCTTAACTGCAAAATTCCCAAAAACAAAAACCTATCAACGATTTCGACCTATCAATTGAAAAAGCGGAATCAGATAAAGTGGTTGTTATAGTTACCATCACGCTTGAGGGTCTTGCAGTGTGCAAGGTTGAGAATTGAGATAGCGAAAAGGAGAGTGAGGTAAAGTGAAGTGAAGCGTAGCCGCGCCATTTTGAGGGCGCTTCGAGAAACCGTCCGTCACTTTAGAAGAATGGAATCGGGTTTCCTTCTTTTTATGTTGTTGAGAGGATGAGAAAGGATCCTCGTCTCGTAGATCTGAAATCTGAAGGGTTATTGTTGATTTTTGTTTCTCTTTAGTATGTATGTGATTCAGATTTTGCAAATTTGGGATTTTTGAGAGAGAGAAAGAGAGAGTACTGTGAATTTTGGTGATTGATTAATTAATCAAAGTTGAGAATCAGCGAACGCGGCATTAAGTGGAAGTTTCACCCACTACTAGTAGTCGGTACTGAAGTGTGATCAATTTTTTTCTTTAAAAAGTGGCAAACTGTCTAGCTGATGGTAGATAGGTTAGGAAATTTAATTGTTTTATCAAAAAAATTAGGAAATTGAATTTCAAATGTTTAATAATTTTTGTGTTGGAACTAGTTTATAAATAAAAGAATAACATATATAAATATTTGTAGTTAGTGTTTAAAAATGAGAGAATATTTATTTAATAAAAGATAAATAATGAATTTAATTAAAGTAGAAGAAGTGAACTCTAATTTATTTTGGGAATAAATCTAACTTGTCCCTCTATATAAGCAATATTAAAATAAATAAGAATGACAATAAAACATGTTTTTTTAGGCAAATGATAGTGGTTAGTTGTTAGGGGGAGGGGGAGTGACAAAAAATATGTTACAGAGCCAAGTGAAATTTATGTTCGATCATCTAGCTAACGGAAAGACTAATAGAAAGATAGAATAAAAAAGTTAAGGCTAAAATGCTCTTGGGGTCCTTTACCTTTATTTAAAGTAACGATTTAGTCTTTTATCTTTTTTTGTCCCAAATAAATCCTTTATCTTTCAATTATTAAGCAAAGTTAGTCTTTTCCGTTAGTGTCCATTTTACTCCGTTAAAAATGCCTACGTGGAAATAACGGTGCTGATGTGTCATAATCAATGTCATTTTTAGTTATTCTTTTTACTGAAATGTCACTTTTTTAATTACTTTTAATTAAAAACAAAAAATTCTTCATCTTCTCTTCTCCTTCCATCTTCCAGATCTTCATCTCCGTACAACAATTCTTCATCTTCTCTTCTCCTTCATCTTCTCTACAACAATTCTAGATATTCTTTATTTAAATAAGGAAAATCATATTTGTTTCCAGATCTTCTCTTCTCCTTCATCTTCTCTACAACAATTCTTCATACATCATCTTCATCTCTGTACAAAATCTGAAACGGAGGCCGAAAACAAATCTGAAATCAAAAACGCGAAGCCAAAAACGCAAACAGATCTGGGAAAACTAACGAATCTGGGAAAACGAACGGATCTGTAAAACGAACAACGAAAATGAACGGAAAACTAACGGATCTGGGAAATGAACAACGAAAACGATCGGAAAACGAACGGATCTGTAAAACGAACAACGAAAACGAACAGAAATGAAAACGAACGAAATCGAAAACAATTCAGTCTTGGGGTTGCGGTTTGTGATTTCATTTCCGTTCGTTTTGGATGAAGGAGGCGATGGAGGAAGGGGTAACAGGTGGAGGAAGGAGTGTGATGGTGAGTTGTTTTTCTTTTATTTTTAATAAAAATAAATTAAAAATGACATGTCAGTAAAAAATAATAAAGAATGACATGGATTATAACACATAGGTAGTTTTAACGGACCTGAACGGTTGCTAACGGAAAAGGATTTTGTTGCTCAAAATTTAAAACATAAAGGACTGATTTGGGACAAAAAAAGGTAAAGGACCAAATCGATACTTTAAATAAAGATAAGGGACCCCGGGAGCACTTTAGCCAAAAGTTAATATTTGTAGGAATTGATTTTAAAAAAACATTATAGAGACTTCTCTAATTAAAATAGCTAGGTTTAATCTAGAGAAGTTTGAAACAAATTTCTAAACTAAAAAATTCTAATTCTGTCTCTGAATTTGTCGAATATTATGATCGAATCCCTACTTGTTAAAAATTTTAGATAATTTTTTATTAGGTCCCTAAATTTTAAATAATTTGTAATTAGAATATGTCTTGAGAGACTTAATTTTAAATTATTTAAAATTTTAGAAAACTAATTACAAATTATTTTAAAATTTAGAGTCCCGACTAAAATACAAGAACCTAATTAGTAACTGGATCTAAAAAAGGATAAAAAATTCTTATTTCTTCCTTTTGTTAAGTAAACTGTTTATCCTTTTGAAAACATTGTGTTTTGTCGGTTTCGCAATATCCATCGATTTTGTCGGTAACTAATCTAGGTCGATGAAAACTTGGTTGACCAGGTAAGCATTCTTGCCACACCCAAGAGGTTCGAACCCGAGACTTTGAGGTGGGATCTAAGCTTAGTTACCACATAGTCCATCCCTTGTTGGTTTTTTATTTTTGGCTATTGTCCATTTCTTTATTTTTTTTTCGTTGACAATATTCATTAATTCCTTTTATAGAATATATAAAGTTACCAAAAAACTTTGGTAAAGCTGCCAAAAAATAAAACTTTGGTGAAAATTTTTGCATGCAAGTTGTGGTAAATATCACATAGAATCTTAATTTCTTTTATGGGGGAACTTTTCTATAACTAAATATTAGTGGTTAACAGTTAACTAGTTAAGGAGGGGGAAATATTAGTTTCCAAAATTTGAAACTTAGATTGCCTTCTTACAATCCTTTGGTGTCCCTAAATCCATCAATCAAACTACCTACTTAGGACAATATGGGAAGATTTATTGTCCACAAATTAAAGTTTAGACCCACACAAAATTAAATGTTTGCATCAACCTAAATTAAGCTCTTAAACCGCCATGCTTATCAAAAAAAGCTCTTAAAACGCCATATTAATTTTCCTTTATTGCTTGTCTTTCATATCCACATATCATAGTGCTCACACTCAACCCGTTTATATAATCAGGGTCGGCCCAAGAGTACGTAGGCCTACTAAACCCTAGCTTTAAGCTTCATATTTTGTCATTAGTTTTTATAAAGTAACAAGGCCTCTTATAAGATCTAACTTTAAGAAGTAAAATCTCAACTAAAATTTGCTTTAGGGCTAAAAAACGATTTTTGGGGCGGCCTTGTCTATAATTTAATTGAATAGGGATTTGCAAAAGAAGATTCTCTCCAACCACTTTTTGGTGTAGTGTAATAGTACTAGCCGTTTAATAAAAGATGCAAATGAAGAGTTTAAGTGTTGGAAATAGGGGGAGAGAGAGACAGTATTTGAGGGTCAGAATTATTTCACACGAAAATATTAGAGAAACTCTCACTTTAGAGCTATCTATTCCCAGGATTTGCAACCTTGCTGGGAAACGACTCAAATCAAGCAAGCAATTGCAAGCACCCATTTGCATTTATTGCAACAACATTAGGTACATTTCAATCTCATTAGATATGCATTTCAAAATGGATATCATATTCAATTGTATCAAATAAATAGAGAAATAAAACTTGTAAGAATAAATAAATAAATAAATAAATAAATAAATAAGAATATATAAAAGCATAAAAACATTGTACAAAGTGAGCACCAATAATATAGTAAAAAAACATAGTACAAAGTGCAATCCTAAATCCTAGTTCAAATACCAACTATAAATGAATAATTACAATTTTAAAAAAAATTAAGTGACCGACATGGTACCAAGAATCTTCCCATTTTGACACTACTATACCCACAAATAGATATTTCCTTCATTCCTTGTCCTATGGTGCCACGTATTAATGAAACTCATGGGGTCCTCCTAACCCCCAACTCCAACCATATATTCTCTTCAAAAATACCCCATAAAGGTCCATTTCCAATTTCCATGCTTGTTTTCAGACTAAGCTCTTCCTTTCCACAACAATATTCTCCCTCTCACACATATCCTAATTGAAAGACATAAAAACCAAAAACAAGCATGGAAATGGGAATTACCCAAGACTTAGTCATATAAGAAATAAAAGTGTAATAAAATATGCAAATGAGTTTAATTGGTATATAAACTGTTGTTGTAAAATAAGATTAACTTTTAAAATAGTTGAGAATATGTAATTTTATCTCAGGTGAAGATAAAATCAGACTTTTTTTTATAACATATCATTTTCTGATTAGTTGCCGTTGTAAAAAAAATATTTAGTCACATAAGAAAGAAAAAAGAGGAAGCATATATAGAACCTATACAGCAAATATTATAAGAACTGAGTGGCGACCCCCTTCAAAGTCTCGTTCTGCATGCCATACCATTGATGTATAAATATCCATATTCTTCTCATGTCATGGGTGCAAGAACTTGAGGAGGATGTTTAGAGCAAAAAAAATGTAGTAAAACAAGAAACCATAAAGAAAGAAGCAAAACGGTGTGGTATAATCAATTGTGAAGTGGGTTTGGCCCAGAGGGAACTAATCTTTTCTCAACACCATATCTTTTATCAATCCCATAATCATGTGAAGGTGAAAGTAGTGGTTTGTGGTGAAATCTTTGGAGTTGAGTGCACAAGGAACGATGGTTTCTTTTAGAAAAAGAATCACAATAAAGAGGGTGGTGATGGTGGTTAATAAGGTTGTGTCTACAATTTGCTGAAGTTAAGAAAAGAAGCAAGAAGAGAATGATAGTTGAAGAGAGAGAGCTCTTCATATTTATCAAACAAAGAGAAGAAGAGAAATGAGAAGTGAAATGCGATGTTAGAAAGTGAGGTAATGATGGGGAGAAAAAAATGGGTGAAGAGTGAAAAGGTTGATGAAATGAGAGAGTATTATTAATGCAAAGCAAGAGACGCGTGATGAGGGTGTGTAGAGAAAATAGAAGGGGGGGCTCTCTCAATTAATATTGGGTATTTGGTAACCAATCACGTTCACATCTCTCAATCGCATCAAAAGGAGTCATGGATATGTGGATGGTGAGGATGCTACTTGCAAAGATTTGTGACTTCCTTGGTTGGTTAAACAAAAGAAAGTTGGCAGGAATGGGGAAGTTGTATTTTGGGTTTGGTGCTTTTAATGACTATTATGTATGGATGGTTGAGTTTGACTTGTTTGCGTTCATGATGTAGACCTATATAGAATCATTTCTTATCTTTAATTTGGATTGTTTTTTTTAAAAGAAATGTTAATGCGTTAGTATTTGTTATGTTAGTGTTCATGACTGAGATCCATGTTTTGTATTTGGTTAGCATATAAGAATATATATGTCTAGTCTCTTGTCCTTGTTTTTATTGGGATTCAACCAAGGGAACCTCAATCTATTGGCTATTGGGTATTATATCATAATGCACAAGGAGATGTTTGAATTGTGCACTATGGTTTTAAATTGCAGTTGCGGTAGTTGTAATTGCGGGCATTGCAGTTATTGTCATGCGTATTCCAATCGTTGCAGCATGAATTTATTTTTTATTACAATCAAGTATTATAATTTATTAGTTAACTTATAATTTACATGCCGTAGCGACCGAAAAATTCGGGTGAGGATTCCTCGAAGGTTCAAAAATGAAGCCGCCACCAAAGTTTAATTATAGGGGCAAACATTGGAAAATCCCTTTTTTGGAATGGATAAGGGTCCTTGAGACCAGATAAGGGTTCGGGAGTCGGTTATGCGTGGGGAAGGTATTAGCACCCCACGACATCCTTCCTAAGGAAGGTTACCTGCTAATTAGTTGTAGGAAAGAATATTAATTTTGAAAAAGTTTATTTTTACCCTTTTATTGTGAATTAAAAAGAAAGAAAAAAATTGATATTTTATTTAAGAAAATGATTATTTAGGAAAAGAATAAAAAATGTCTTTTATTAGTGCAATTGACAGAGGTCGGCCGCCCTCTGGTCCTACGTATCTCCTGGTAGAGAATCAAATCGCACGTAGTTCTTGGTTAGAAAACATCATCTAAAAAAAGTTAAGAGTGTGAGGATGAGTTGGACTCATTGGGTTGTAAAAATGTGTGAGGATGAGTTAGACTCATTGATTTATAAAATGTGTGAAGATGAGTTGGGCTCATTGTTTAGTGAAAGTAAAACGAGTGAGAAAAAATCTAGCCCCAAATGAACTATAAACATAAGGATATATGGTGTAAAGTGATTAATATTTATTTAAGAACAAATAAATAAAATGATGAACAAAATTTGATGATAAGTAGCAAAAGAAATGAGAGATAGAAAATAAAACAGAGGGTAGGGCTAAGAACAAATAGGAGGAAGCAAGTAGAAAACGTTTTTGACTTATATAAAAAATGGGTTGTTTAATAAAATAAAAAATGATTACCTAAAGTAGATAAATATAAAATAAATAAGCTATAAGTGATGGAATGGAAGGGTCTCGATGGTTTTAAACAAAACACACACCTATTACTTAAAATGAAAACACACACCCACCACTTGACCTAATTTCAAAAGCAAACACACACACGGGAAAGGGGAATGGCAGCAGCCGTGAGTGAGAGAAAACAGAATGGCAAGGGAGAGAGATCAAAACCGAGGTAAGGGATGGTGACGGCACCAGCAGCGGTGGTGGTGCGACAGTGGCGGCAGCGAACGCTATGGCAGAATCGTGGAGGTGTGGTGGTTCACCTGTTGGTGCGGCAGAGCTTGTTGGATCGTTGGCGATGCGGCGGTGACTTGACGACTGCGAAAGGGAGGTTCACCGGAGCCGATCGATCGCAGCGGGGAGGCTGCAGAGGTGCTCGCGAAACTGCTTACGGCGACGGCGTGGTAGAACGGAGGCGATGGTGGAAGGGAGATGCGGTTACGGTGGTTCAAAGGGGGTCAGCGACGGTGAGGGGAGGCTCTTCACCGGAGGAGAACCACCACCGTGGTGGTGCCGGCGACAGTGACACGAGAACGGAGAGGGTGTTTGCGACGATGGGAGTTCACAGCGGTGGTTTTCGCCGGAGGTTCATTTTTTCTTTATCCTCTAATTTCGCTTCTGTCATTCTGAATAGGATGGTATCTCTGTGTGTTGTTGTTGGTCTGGGCTGAAGATGATATTGGTCATGGGGTTAAAAGAAACGAGAAGGAGAGGGGACGGTGGTGGAGGAAAGGGTAGCCGTGGGGTGAGGATGTGGTGACTACGATGGTGGTGTTCAACGGAGGGGTGACGGTTGTTGTGGGGTTTTTGGCGGTGGTCCTGGGTGGTTGTTGGCTGTCGGTGGTGGCTGTTGGGGTATGGTGGTGGCTGTTGGGGTATTGGTTTTGGTGTTGTCGGTGGCGGTTCACAGAGAGAGGGAGACAGGTTCACGGTGGTCCTTTCTTCCTTCTCTCATATCCCCTTTTTGAACCTTACGTTTCTGCCTCTTCCTCCTTTTTTCCCTAATTCTACTGTGTTGTGTTTTTTTGTTTTTCTGACTGTGTGTGTATGCGTGTGTATTTCGGTGCCTCTTTTTAATACTGTGTTGTATCTCCTCCGTGTATATTTCTGTGGCTCCTTATTTATAGTAGAAATCTGTGGTGTAGGTGCTGAGGAAGGGCAGCAAATTGAGAGGGAAAAAGGACAAAGGACAGCATGCAGTTGGGTGAGGGGCGCTGGCCGCAGCTGAGGAAGGACAGCAGGGTAGTGGGGAGCTGGGGAAGGACAGCAAGGACAGCAGCAAGGGTGCTGCACTATTTTGCCTAAAATGGAGAAAGCAAAAGGCTAGGGGGAAAGCAAATTGGACTCCATTCTCAAAATATTTTTCCAGCGAGGGCAACGGCAGCAGCGCCTGACCCATTTCCTTTGAATTTATTTTAATTTTTTGTACTATTTACTTTTTTTGTTTTTGTCTATATGTGCAATAACTTGGTTCTATGTAATAATAAAACTTTGACTATTCAACTCCAAAAAGCTTATTATACTTTTAATTATTTTTGTATATTTTTGCACTGATAACAATAGACTAATCTAATAATAACAACAACAACATGAAATAAAAACGAGCATCGAAACAATTGCTGCACGAGAGTGCCAAAGACACACACATTTAGAACGATACATGACACAACGAGAATAAAACTTTTTTTGAATTTTTTCAATTAGCCGGACAAAATTAGGGTATGACACATGCCTTCTATTTCCTCTCTAAATTTCATATTTATCTCATTATCAACTCTTCATCACTTTAAAACATCTTTAATCCTTTGAAATACTTTCTAAATCTATGATATAAAGACAAATGAAGATAGAAAAATAATTCGTGTGACCACTCTATATGGTCTATTATTGTCTGATGCGGGCTAATGCGGGCGTTGCACCCACTGCGTTGCGGCCGTTGGAGTGTTGTGATGCTGATTTTTATGTGATTTTAAATCACACCGCAATTGCGAGTTGATGTTGTTGCAGATACTACCACAACATCAATATTGCGACTGCATCACGTGATGCGGTCCGCAATTTGAAACCCTATTATGAATATTTTAGAAACTTTTAATCTTTTAGAGAAACTTCTTTTTATAAAAGGAACTTAATCAAATATGATTTAATTTGGAGTATAGAATATATGAAAATGTTTTATCCTTAAAAATATTTCTTTAAATTCGGTTTTCAAAAGAATAAGGTGTAGATATCTTGTGTTGCAGGCTAAGTTTTGATGATGAAGTGGTTAAGAAGTTTTGATGATGAAAAAGACAAAAGCTAAAGGTGATGAAAGTGACAAAGTATCAAAGTCACAATCCAAGACAATCAAGCTCAAGAATTGAAGTCTCAAGATATAAGGGTAGTCCTTAGAAATAAGAGTACTCCTAGGGTTTGGGCTTGTCTTAGGAAAAAGTGTAAGCTCTTACGAAGGTCAACTCATCTCTCAAAGTCTCACATCTTCACTAGCTTTTTCAAAATGCATGCATACACATAGGTAAGGCACATAACACAAAAACTATTTTATGAAAATGAGAAATCAATTTATGCTCTCTTCCATAAGGCCAAGAATCGATTTCCAACTCCTCTCAAAAGATAGAAATCGATTTCTAACTATTTTCCTAAAGATAAGAATCAATTCCTATAATGTTTCAAAAGTAAAGAATCGATTCCTAGTATTTCTCTAAAGCACATAATCGATTCCTTAATCTACTATTGCGCACATAATCGATTTGCATCTCATTTATTTCAAGCACATAATCGATTTGCACATTACTTGTTTTAAAACACATAATCGATTCATTGCTTCCTTATTTAAATGAAAATCGATTTCAAACCTTTTCCTTTAAACTACATAATCGATTCCTTGCTTTCTTATTCAAATGAAGATCGATTTCAAACTCTTTCAAAAAAGCTCACAATCGATTATCCTTCCCTCATTTAATTCTCAGATTTTCCTAAGCATATAAATAGAGGCTTCACACTTCACAATTTACACAACCCATTTCACGAATTCAAAGTTCATTTTAGAAAAACTCTTCATATAATTTTATTTTTGCTCTTCTCGCACCGCTGGTCCGTCAAAGCTGGTCTCTCGCAAAGAGTCAGTTGGGGTTGCATTCTTCAAGTTATATTATCTGCCTACATTAGAGATATTTCGGTCTTTAAATTTGTTATTGTTTATTGGTTGTATTTTGTACTAGGGAGTGGGGTATCTCTCTACGATAGCTGTTTGTACTAGGGAGTGGGGTATCTCTCTAGGGTAGCTGTTTGTACTAGGAAGTGGGGTATCTTTCTGGGGCAGCTGGTTGTAACAGGGGTGGGGTATCTCTTGTTAATGTTGTAATAGATTTGAGGGCTCTTTATAGGTGGGATGTCCTAGTAGAAGAGTGCCTGAGTCTGTAAAGGTTTTCCAAGGCACCTGTAAGCCTTGTTGTTTTGGTTAGTGGAAAATCTCACAAGGGCGTGAGGACTGGACGTAGGTCACTAGGAGGTGACCGAACCAGGATAAATCTCTGTATTCTTTATTGCTTTATTTTCTAATTCTTTCACTTCCATTTAACCTGCGCGAAAATTGATCTAAGTCATTGAAAAGGGGAAAAACATTTTCTAAAGTTATCAAAAGTTTTTAAATCTCAATTCACCCCCCTCTTGAGACTGAAGCCACTTGGTAACAAGTGGTATCAAAGCTAGACTCTTGTATAAAGGGCCTAGCAGCTTCAAGAGAAATGGCTTCAGGTTGGTCTACGCAAGATGGTGCTTCTCTTACCCCTCCTCCGGGATTCAACGGGAAAGATTACACATATTGGAAAGAAAGAATGAGAATCTTTATTGAAGGGGTAGACTTAGATGTTTGGGATGCTGTGGAAAAAGGACCCTATGTCCCCACACACATAGTAGATGGTATTTTTACAATAAAAAGTAGAAATGAATGGTCAGATGATGAGAAAAGAAAAGTGCAACATAATTTACGTGCTAAAAATATTATTACTTCTGCTTTGAGTCCTGATGAATTTTTTCGAGTTTCAAACTGTAAATCTGCCCAAGAAATGTGGGATAATCTCCAAGTTACTCATGAGGGTACAAGTGAAGTGAAAAGGGCAAGAACAAATACTCTTACCAGAGAGTACGAATTGTTTAGAATGAATACACAGGTGAAACAATACCAGAAATGCAGAAAAGGTTTACTCACATAGTGAATCAGTTAAGCTTGTTGGGAAAGTCATTCCCTACAGAGGATCTAATCAACAAGATTCTGAGATGTCTAAACAGAGAATGGCAACCAAAGGTAACTGCTATAACTGAATCGAGAAATTTAGCTACCATGTCACTTGCCACTCTATTTGGGAAACTACTAGAGCACGAGTTAGAGCTCACTCGTCTAGCAGAGCATGAAGAAAAAGGAAAGAAAAGGAAAATCCTAGCCTTCAAGGCTTCAAGTTCAAGTTCATCCGGTGATAGAGAGGTTCGCGTAGGAGGGAGAGAGGAGAGAGGTCGACGTTCGCATAGGAGAGAGAAACGAGAGACGGCGACAGTTGGTTGTGGTGGTGTGGTGGTGGTGGAAATGAGAGAAGAGAGTTGGGGTTCGTGAGAGAGAAGAGTGAGGGAAGGGTAAACAGAGAGAGAACACTACAAGAAACACGCGTTTTTCCGGCGGATTTTTTCCGGCGGAAATTTGGCATTTCCGGCGGATTTTCCCTGCCGGTAAATTTCCGGCGAAAAAATAGACTTTCCGGCGAATTTTTTAAAAAATATATATTTAACTTTTTCTTTTTTAAAAAAAAATCCGCCGGAAAAATGCTTTACCGGCGAAAAACATCTGCCGAAAATTACTGGCGGAAAAATCCGCCGATAATGCAGATTTCCGACGGATTTTTAAAAAAATTATTTATTTATTTATTTTTAAAATTCCGCCGGAAATGTATGTTACCGGCGGTTTTTAAATTTTTTTTTAAAATCCGCCGGTAATGCACATTTCCGGCGGATTTTTCAAAAAATTATTTATTTATTTTTATAAATCCGCCGGAAATGTACATTACCGACGGATTTTTAAATTTTTTTTTTTTTTAAAAAATCCGCCGGTAATGCACATTTCCGGCGGATTTTTCAAAAAATTATTTATTTATTTATTTTTAAAAATCCGTCGGTAATGTACATTTCCGACGGATTTTTCAAAAAATTATTTATTTATTTATTTTTAAAAATCCGCCGGAAATGTACGTTACCGGCGGTTTTTTAAAATTTTTTTTAAAATCCGCCGGTAATGCACATTTCCGGCGGATTTTTCAAAAAATTATTTATTTATTTATTTTTAAAAATCCGCCGGAAATGTACATTACCGACGGATTTTTAAAAATAATTTTTTTTTTAAAAAATCCGCCGGTAATGCACATTTCCGGCGGATTTTTCAAAAAATTATTTATTTATTTATTTTTAAAAATCCGTCGGTAATGTACATTTCCGACGGATTTTTCAAAAAAATTATTTATTTATTTATTTTTAAAAATCCGCCGGAAATGTAAATTACCGACGGTTTTTTAAAATTTTTTTAAAATCCGTCGGTAATGCACATTTCCGGCGGATTTTTCAAAAAATTATTTATTTATTTATTTTTAAAAATCCGCCGGAAAAGTACATTACCGGCGGATTTTTTTTCAAAAAATTATTTATTTATTTATTTTTAAAAATCTGCCGGTAATGTACATTTCCGACCGAAAAAACCGCCGGTAAATCCGACGGAGCTGTTCGAAAATGCCTATATATAAAACTTTTTCCTACACTCTTCTCATTCTCTCATTTCACTCTTTATTTCATTCTCATTCATTTCTACACTTTCCCTTCCTACCTTATCTTTCTTCTTCTTTCTCATACTCTCCAATCTCCATAAATTTTTCTACATATCTATCTTCTATATTTCCTCTTTCTTCTTCATTCTCATTCATTCTCACTCCTTCATTTTTATTCTTTCTTACTTCTTCATTCTTATTCTCTCCTATATTATTACTTCTTATACCCTCCTTCATTCTTACTCCTTCTTCCTGGTTCATTTTTATTCTCTCCAATATTATTTCTTCTCATACTCTTTTTCCTTCTTATTCATTTCTACTTCTTCATTCTCATTCCTTTATTCATTCTCATTCTCTTCTATATCATTTTTCTCATATTCTACCTCATTTTCATTTTTCTTACTTCTTATTAAACTACATACTAAATTTTAAAATTCGAAAAGATTTAAAAAAATTTTTTTTTTTTTAAAAAAAATAAAAAATCCGCCGGTAATGTTCCTTTCCGGCGGATTTTTCAAAAAAAAATTATTTTTTATTTATTTAAAAAATCCGCCGGAAACGCCCATTACCGGCGGAAAAATCCGTCGGAAATTACTGACGGAAAAATCCGCCGGTAATGCGCGTTTCCGGCGGATTTTTCAAAAAACAAATTATTTTTTATTTAAACAAATTCCGCCGGAAACGCGCATTACCGGCGGAAAAAATCCGCCGGAAATTACCAGCGGAAAAATCCGCCGGAAATTATCGGCGGAAATTCCGCCGGAAAATATTACCTACGAGCGTTTTACCGGCGGAAAAAATCCGCCGGAAACGTCACTTTTCCGACGGATTTGGTGCATTTCCGGCGGATTTTTTCCGCCAGAAAAACGCGTTTTTCTTGTAGTGGAATAATGAGGGATCTGATACAATTTAAGTGGGGCTAGCGACGGAATTTGCGAGGGACCATTCCGTCGCTAATCCCTTCGGTTTCCATGATGTTTTTATTCAGATTCCCTCCAAACAGTTAGCGACAGACCAGTCCGTCGCTAATGCCCACCATTCCGTCGCTAATGATCAAAACAAACGAGGACCCTTATTCCTTCGCAAATTCCGTCGCTAATGTCAGTTTTAGCGAGGGAACAGTATTCCCTCGCAAATGACCTATTTTTTGTAGTTGTATACATTTGATGTTACTAAATGTGATCAAATATTTGATCTTTTAGTTAATGATGGTCAAATTATAGTGCCTAAGGGCCTGAAGATACCGCCATTAGAGCAAAAAAAGAAAAGAGGTTATTGCAAGTATCATAACTTTTTAGGCCATAATACATCTCGTTGTGTTCTTTTCAGGGATTTGGTCCAAAAAGCACTGATGGAAGGAAGACTGAAATTTGGAGACAAGTCTAAGCCTCCAATGAAGATTGACACTGATCATCTTCCAGTAGCAGATGCTATGTATGCTGAACCAGTCGAAATCAATGTGGTGTAAGCTGCTGAGTTTACTGCTGCAGATGTTGGCAAGAAAGGAACAATTGAACGTTCAATGGACAACGTCGAAATGGTCAGAGGACCAGTACAACGAGAAAATGCAAGTGGTTTACCCCAAGGCTGAAGAAGAACTGGTCGACTTCCTTAATCGTTGCAAAATTAACAACACTGAGGTCATGCTGTGTCCAAGGTGCAGTTCTGTGTTCGACAAGGAGGCTGCAAAGAACCTAGAAGGATTCAAACCTCAATGGAAGAGGAAAGCCAAGTGGGTCGACAAAAGGCCAAAGTTCAGCTTCAACAAAAGAGGAATACCATATAAGGTAACTTCGACCAAGAATCCTCAGAAGGCGCAAATCAAGACCTTTGTGCCACCAACTAAGTCACCTGTCGAGAAGTGGGTGTATTCTGGTGGCAAAGACACAGGTCATCATTCAACTACGGTCAAAGGAAGTGCGAGCACTGCAAAACAGAGCAAGGCAACTGGGTCGAATAAGTATGCCTACAACAATAACTACAAGGGAAAGAATCCGATGACAAGAACACAATGGCATAGGTATCAACGCCAAAAGAAAGCTGCTGCTGCTGCTGCAGGAAAGGGTGAGAACTCCAACAAAAGCAAAGGTAAGCAAGTAGCCTCTTTTGTCGAAATTCCCAGGAAGCCTGCAACGGAGAGAATATTTCCTCCATTGTCGGTTATTAAGGAAGGTCTTGATCCAAAAGAGGGCCTCAACTTTGATGAGGGAATGGGTTTTGGTTTCACTGATTCAGAACCTGACTTCGACGTGATATGCAACGTGGTCTCCATTCTCCCAACTGAGTTCGACATGGATTCGGAAGTAAACAAAGTCGAAGAAGACTTCGATGAAGACATGGCTAAACATAAGCCAATATGCTACTATGTTCTGAACAATGGCTGCATTGAAGAGAAGACTACTATCTTTGAAAGGCCAGATGGGGGGATGAAATACCACCTTAAACCATTGTTCATTCAAGCTAAGGTCAACAATGTGGGTGTCAACAAGGTGCTAGTCGATGGAGGTGCTGCAGTTAAGTCTGACACAGATTTAAGGCCACACAATGTAGTGCTCACTAACTACGAAGGCAAATCTGGTTATTCACTTGGAGCAATTGAGGTAGAACTTGTTGTTGGCATCGTTAAGAGGTTAACATTGTTCATGGTTATTCCAACCAAGGCAAATTTCAACTTGTTGCTTGGCAGGGAATGGATACATGGAGTAGGAGCAGTCCCTTCGACCCTACACCAAAGAATCTCCATTTGGAGAGAAGATAGACTGGTCGAAAATGTGGAAGGTGATCAAAGCTACTTTTTAGCAGAAGTAGATCACGTCACAAAGAAGACTTTCGACAAGAAATTGGCAAACATTGCGCCATGTACACCTTCTGACAGTGCCTATGTACCCCAAGACAATGTTTATGCTTCACTAGACCTTCACCCTACTCATGGATTTATTTGGGAAAGGGAGGTAATTGGTGAAGCAAGCTGTCCAAAAGGTTACAACAAACCTATTGGGTGGAATGGACCCTAAATAATTGGTAATGTCTCAACCCAGTGCATGGGAAAGGATTACGGCCTATGTGGCCGAGAACAAGCAAAATGCGGCTTTAGAAGCCGAAATGCAACAAAAAATGGCAGGTGAAACCATTAGACATGACGAGAAAAAAAAACGTCTCTTCAACGCTGAAGAGTGACGTTGATGACGTTAGAGTGCTTGACATAGGGTTGTCGAGAGACAATTCAAAAACGTCAATTTTCTACCTTCGTTTAAACCTCAGTCGAAAATGACATTTTTGGGGGGCAATTTGTTAGCCTGCATTTTCGACAGGCTCAATTAAATGCAGTCAATGAGGTTTGACTTGTCACTTTAAAATAGAAATGTTGATTTTCGACATTGGGATGGTAATTCAAAGGTGATTTTCGACTTTCGACTACTTCACAAAGACGGTGAAATTGAGGCCTTGAAGGCAATACTTCGACAGAAAGGGGAATAAAAGTCCATTAACAGATTAGGGGCTAAAGCAGCATTGTCGAAGAACGTAGCAGTTACGCCGTCGAAGGATACGGCAGTTGTTGTTTTTAAATTCCTTTGTACAGTTAAATATAGCCGTTGTAGGAAGTTACGGTTTCTCCATAGTATATATAGTAGTTTTTCATAGAAAAAAGGGGTCACAAACTCTCATACATATTTCCCACGCTCAGAATTCCAAGTTACAGAGAAACATGAGTTATAGAAACCAGATGTATGATATTGTGTACCAATTTCTTTTATTTCAACGCAATCTAGTATATGTTTCCTTAAATATTTCTGCAATCTACTTGTTTTCTGCACTTGATCGAATTCAAAAGATACGTAAGGCAATTCGACAGTTTCAACAACTTTGAAATTGTCAGTTATTACAAATAACATCAAGAACATTCATAATTTTTTCTGGAAAACTATAGCACAAATGTCCTAAGATTTACTAGTTGATCTTGCAAGTACTAAATTCTAAACCAGCGGTTGTTTACCAAAATTCACGGTAAACAGTATCCATGGCACAGACAGCAGTGACTAATCTCTCACAGACTTAGCTACGAGACAATCACCCATAGGCGTGGCCACCAACAAAAACTCATCTAAAATTGATAGTTCTCTACCAAGATAAGAAGAAAATGATGGGGATACAAAAGAGTGTGATGCATCTTGATAACATATAGAAAACATACCTGTCACAATAGCATTGGATGTTTGAGCATCCTGACGAGTAAAAGAAAATATACGAGCTTGTCATCCACCAGCCTGTCCTTGGCCTCTGCCTCCTGATCCTCTACCAGCACGCTGAGAACCACTAGACCCTCGGACTCCAAGAGAAAATTGTCTCCCTACAGCCATTGGTGTCACTACCCATGGCCACTAGAAGAAGGTTGAGTAGATAATGTGGGATAGTTTCTTGCATAATGTCCAATTTGTCCACACTGATAACATCCACCAGATCTTTGCCTACAAGGACCAGTATGCGTCTTCCCGCATGTGATACAAGTAACCGGGTCATTCTAGAAGGCACATAGTGTTGTGAAGTACCTCGTCCCTGGGTAAAGTTAGCAGTCTGGCTAACCTAGCTATTTTATTTTTTTGAAACTCGCTTGTTGGCCCTGATGGCCCTGAGCTCCTCCTTGGCCATGGTGTCCACCACGAGATAACTTAAAGTGGGTCTCTTACGTGAATCACGGGATGTCTCACCTCTGTCTCTATTTCGTTGCTCAATAGTTAAGACCCTATCCAAGGGCTCCTCATAAGTCATGTTACCGTGGCGTGCAATTGCCCTGAACAAATAATTCTTTAAGCCATCAATAAATCTTTTAACTCTGAGTTGCTCTATAGCTACCAGATGTGGTGCACACTTAAAAACAAATTCAGTTTCTCTGTCAAAAAAAAACAAATTCAGTTTCCATTAAATAATAAATATATTATTTGTGTCAAAAATAAATAAATATACTAACGTGTAGCCCAAGCAAGGGATTTGATTTTAAGTAAGGAGATTTAACTTTAAGTAAGGATTTGATTTGGTGTAGGGCCCAACGCAACATTCTTCTTGTTTGTCGTTTTGGTGATAAATTTTTTTTTTGGTTAATATTGTTTGTTGCAAACATTAGCAAGTATATAGCGATATATTGTTACCAAATAAATAACTCAGTCTCCTCACATCATTGCCGTCACTGTTTCGTAGAAAAGAATTGGAGAAGGAATTCGTAGTGGCCTAGTAGGGGAAGGAAATCGTTTTCCACCATTCCGACGATAGTTGAACTATATCTATTCTAACCTTCGTTCTCAGGCAAGTTTCCTTCCATCTAAACCCTAAGTTGATGTTTCTTATTTGAATTTGTTTTACAAATAAAACTTTTTCTTTATTTGCTAAATATGTTTCTATTGTTCCCACTATTAGTAAGTAAATAGTGTGTATGTCTTTGTGCTGATGTTTCTCATGGCCAATATATTTACTTCTTAAACTGTGAAAGTCTTTTGAAATAATCTCTAAAGTTTATCTTCATCTATCAAGTTTTGTTTTCTATTATAATACTTCACCTATCAATTTAGTCTCTATAATTTGCTTCTTAATTAGAAGCTAAATTTATTGAGGTTAATAAACTTAGGAACTCCTTATAAATTTTCATAATTTTGAGAGTAAGTAGTAGTTTAGTAGAGAAAGTTATGTTTTAAGGACTAAATTGAGAGTTTATTGATAGATATTAAATCCTCTGTAGTTAATCGCGGCCATAGCAGTGGCTATAGTGACGGCGCATCATGTCGCAGTGGTCCGGTGCCACGCAACAAGCTGTGATGGCGCGAATTAGGGTTGTGGTTGTGGCCTGCGCGATTGCAGAGCGAATCATGGACTTGTAGCGGGGTTCTACCCGGAGAAAACGTGAAACAGGATTTTTTGCCTGAAATGTTTATATTATGCCCTCGATTCTAAACACAAAATGGATGTAATACCCTTATTTTTTAATAGTTGACAAGTTTTTAAATGCTTTTCAATTTTTTTTTACGGTGGGTTAAATTATTTAACCTAGACTCTTCTTCCTCCCCATTTTAACTGAAACGTCAAACACTCTTTCCTCCCCCTTTCTAACTGCTACGTCACACACTCTATTTTTTATTTTCTCACAGGTTCATCTCCTTGTTTTCTCAAAAACACATTCCCTATTTAATCAGGCGTATAAACGTGTCTCTTTCAGCTAGCAAGTAGCTCTCATCTTTGTATTTAACAACAGCAACCACCTCTATTTTTATTCCCTGTGATTTTGCAAAAACAATCATCTCTATTTTCTCAACAGCTTCCTATGTTATTAGTATCAATGAACTTTGATGAATACTTATGAATATGTGTTTAGTTTTCAGTATTTTTTTTTATCCTTTATACGTGTTTGGTATATTGTTTCCCTAGACTTCAACGTAGCAGTCATACCGCTAAGCTATATGCTATTAACTACATAGGTTAAATCATTGATAAAATATAGTCAAACCATTTTGATCCGCGTGTGAATCTTTTAAAGTACATGAATATGATGTTTATTTAACATAGTTTCTGTCACAATCACGTGTTTTTGTTATTCTCTTTGCTTTCAGGCAAGTTTCGTAGTTTCAAAGAAATGAGTGAGAAGGAGGACAAACTTTCGATTCTACCAAAAAGTATACTTTATGATATTCTGTCGAGGCTACCAGAGAAAGATGTTGTTAGGACAAGTGTTTTGTCCAAGGCTTGGGCTGACACATGGTCTACATTTCCCATTTTGTCCTTTTGTGATACTAAAATCATGAATGAGTTTCCTCGGCAAGGAGAAGATTTTGTGAATAAGAGAAAGAACTTCATTGATTATGTGAACAGATCATTGTCAAAGTTCTGCGACCAAGGCTTGGCAATCAAAGAATTTAAGCTCAATTTGAACTATTTGAAACCTCACTACATGTCACATGATGTTGATCTCTGGTTGAAGCTTGCTAGTGAAAGTGGTGTTGAGGTACTGGAGCTTTATGTGCGTAATAGACTTGACCCATACTATGCGCTTCCAACAGGTGTAATTGAAGCCAAATCAATAACTAAGTTGGTGTTGTGGGGGGAAATAAGGGTTGATCATGCATTCATGAATCATTCAAATAAGTTTTTCTCACTGAGAGTATTGTCCTTGAGTTCTGTCCTTTTGGAAGATGAACAGACTATTGAGCATCTCATTTCTTGCTGTCCTTTGATTGAAGATATAACTTTGAAAAGTTGTTTTGTATCGAACTCTAAAATCTCTAGGGGTAGGAGACTGAAATCTTTGAGAATGCATGCATGACTACAAAAGCTCAAGGCATGCAGTTGATGTTCAAGGGATACAAGATGTGTTTCTTGATGCCCCAAGTCTTGAGAATTTACGTTATTGTGTCAGACTCAGACATGGTTATATTGATGCTCCTGTTATCTGAGAGGGTTATACTTGTCATGGTTGGGGAGTCCTATTATCACAAGCATGTGGTTTCTTGAACTGTTTCAAAAAATCCCTTACCTTGAAAGTTTGATATTGAACAACTGTTTAAATTGCTATAACTTGAAGAAACATATCAAGGTTGATGTTGGTGATCATTTAGAAACTATCATTTCATTTCCAAGAAGTCAACAGGAAGTCAATGTTTATATGAACATTTCTTATTTGGATCTTCATAATGTTAAGGAGTTCATCCAGAACTGCATCAAACCTCACAATGTTTTGGCATCACTATCACTACACCTATTCATCCATCTACAACAAGTTATGGTAAGTAAGAATTACCTACCTGTTTTTTCATTAATTTGGTGATTTACTTATCAATTTTGTATATGAAGCATGTCGGGAACCCAAATGTCGACTTGCATGTTTCTGTGAGATGCTACTAAAACGCAGAAAAGAAGGCACTTGTTTTTGCAGTTCTCGTCTTACTAAGTGTTGGTGGCATGACTTGAAGGATGTGAAAGTCACGTGCTCTACATATATTCATGAGAATGTTAATTTTAAGACCATGTTAGGATCGTTGCCAACTTGTCCAAACAAGGAATATATTAGCTTTACGTTAGAATTTTAATAATCTTTCATTTCATCAATTGATTGACATGCTTCCTTGAAAGTTTGATATTACTGCCTAATAAGATGTGCGTATATATAATTTTTTTGGATGTATTTGGGAGTCCAAAATGCTGCTAGTATAGCTTTGACAGCAACTCCATTATCACCTATTGATAGACAGTATTGGAGCTGAATGAGAAGGCAACTTGCGTGCCTTTCCCAAACAACAATTAGGACAAAATTAATACCAAGTTTTATTTGAAGAAGGGATATTACAGTGATTCAATGCTAGAACGTACAACTCAACCTTGAGTGCCACAAATGAAAGGCATTAAGTCTGGTAATGGAAACTGTGAAGTTTATTACAAGTTTTTCTAGCTACATTATTACCACAATAGTTGATTATAAGTTAATCCAAACTCAGCCTAAGATCAGAACTTGAAACATTATCACCACAATGTTACTCAATCTACAAACTACACAGACATCACAAAATTACCATCCATGTTCTCTAAAAAAAAAATACTTAACTAGTTTATCTAATAATTCTAAGTAAATTTCTTCCATATTCTTTCATAAACTATACTGAAAAGCATATTGAAATAAACTAAAAACATCTTAAAGGCATGTAATAAGCTATTTTCATTAGTGATAATAAGTCAAAATAAGCTTGCTTATAAGTCAATCCCTTTTATCTTTCTTGTGCAGATAATATTTAAGGAATATAATTGGTGTGGTGTGCTACTCAAACATAACCATTACAGTATCTATATGTCGTGGTTCTTATTTCATGTATGTGTCCAAATTTCAAACATAACCAAACAATAGAGAGCCAGCAATGAAGGCGGGCGAGACGACGGCGATACGAGATAGATTTATATCGCAATCAATCACATAATCAATACAAGACACATAACATTCAGAATCACAAAATCAAACAACTTAAATCTCAGAATCACACACAAAATCAAAACTGCAGAAAATCTAAAAGATGGAAAACCTTACCTCAAAATATCTTCATATGCAGAAACACAAAAAGCAAGAGAAATCGCGACTAAGGGAGAAGAACAAAACCCTTTCCTCAAAAGACCGGAATCCTTTCCTTCCTCCTTCCAAAAACAGAACAACGAAAGCAACCGAGGGAGAAGAACAGAGCTTCAGCAAGATGGAGGAGACGTTGTCAACGATTGAAAGGGTTTCGCGAGTGAAACGAACTTGCAAAGAGCTTCAACGAGTGAAAGGGTTTGTCGCGAGTTGAAGGGTTTCAGCGATTTCAGCGAGAATGGGTTTCGTGAGTTGAAGTTTCAGTGATTTCAGCGAAGAGCTTCAGCGATTTCATCGAATAGCTTCAGCGAGTGAAAGGGTTTCGGTGAGAGTTGAAGTTTTTCTGAAACATTTCGCAAGAGTTGAAGTTTTTTTTCGCGAGAGTTGAGTGAAAGGGTTTCTGAAAATTTTTCTGAAGCGTGAGAGAGTTGAGGTTTCTGAAAGGGTTTCTGCGTGATGAAATCTGGGTCGTTCCTGTGAAAGTGAGAAGAGAGGGAAACGTGAGTGGTAAATCTGAAGCGTTCAATTTTTGGGTGAAATCTGAAGCGGACTATGAAAGTGAGAAGAGGGAAACGTGAAAGTGAAAAGAGGGAAAGTTTTTTTTGTTACATGTTTGAAGGTTTTTTTACAAGCAGTGGGGGTTTTTTCTTGACAATCAGCGGGGGTTTTTAAACCTCCTCAAATTGAAACAAATTTTTTAACTGAGTTTGCGAAAATTTCCTTTTTTACCGTTAAACTGAGGGGGTTTTTCAACCCTCTGCAAAAAACCTCCACTATTTGATCCGTTTTTTGTAGTGTTTTAACTAATGCTGACTTAGCACAACTAACTTGTGCACTTAATCTATAATGCACATGTGCTGTGTGTATTCTAATATAGCGTATGAAGATGCATCTTTCTCATCTGTTGTATAATTTTTTTCTAGATTGATCATACAAATAAGTATATACAATACATCCAAAAAATTTAAATTGTCTAATTGAGAGTCCTCTTCCAATTCAAGCTATTTGGCTGTCTTGTTCTAGACATTCTTTGTAGGAAACCGTGTTCAAAATATAAACTACAGTAGCAACTTCTGTCAATAACTAGATTTTCATCCGTACGATACATGGGTAAATAGAGATTGTGAAAATAATTCTGCATTTTTATTTAATTTTATCTACAAAGTAGCAGGATTATAAAGTTAATTGTTAAATAAATATTAATATTCGTGTAATACAAATACAATCCTTCTAACTATAATAACACGAACACAATATCCTCTTGTATCACACTTTTTCATGTGAACACAACACCCCTCTCGTCGTACACACACACACACAAATAAATATATAAATATATAAATATATATATATATATATATATATATATATATATATATATATATATATATATATTAAACTATTAAAGTACTTACACAATTTTTGCAGAAGCAACCAAAAGTATTAGGATTTTTTTTATCCCCCTCATATATTTTGTACCCCCATATTTGCATTTAACCCAAAAATACCCCCAAATGTGTTTCGGAAACACCACAAAAAAGTTGTTTCCGGAATGATAAAAATGTGTTTCGGAAACACCTTAAAAAAATGTATTTCCAAAATTAAAAAATGTGTTCCGAAAACACTTCAAAAAGGTATTTCCGGAACACAAAAAAGGTGTTTCCGGAAAAAGAAAAAGAAATTAGGGTTAAAATTGGTAGTTTGGTCATTTTGGAGGGTACAGGGTATATCGGGGGTACAAAAAAATAACCAAAGCAACTCATACAAGAAAGGCCAAATGTGTTTAGCAAGAAATTTCACTGCTGAAAAAATTCTTTTTGAACCATTTTTTCGGTGATCTTATTTAATTTTTGAATCATTTTATCAATAGTCTTGACGCTTTTGCAACCTTAAAAGCAACTCATACAATGTAGTCATGTTCTTAACATGTTCCATGTCTGTCTCATGCTCTCTAAGTCTTTCACAAATATGTGCCCAATCACCAGTGGCGGATCTAGGACCCAAGGTCTGGGGGTGTGGAAAAAACTTATTATAAAATGTTGGTTCTTAGGACTGTTTAATTTTTTTTCCGAATATCCTCACTTAATTTACTAAAATTAATGAATAAAGTTATCTAACAAATTTATTTATGAGTAAATCGTCAAATTAGTCTATAAGTTTACACGTCATTTCCAATTTAAGTTTCAAAGTATATGAAAATAAGAAGTAGTCATTAAAAGTATGCGATGTCGGTAAAATTACTTCCTAAAATTTTATAAATAGCCCCTTATCGAGCTTAATAAGACTGGTTTAATAAACATTGGGTGCAGATTTAAGAGTATTTGTGCAAATTTAAAATTTGAAGGGGTTCAAAAAAAATTATATAGAGGGTACTAGTATCATTTTTTTGTTCTAGGGGGTTCAATCGAACCCCCTGAAACAAAGGTAGGTCCGCCACTGCCAATCACTATGACCCTCATTTGTTAATTGGCCTCTACCTTTCCTCTTTGAAAAACTTTACAACAAAAACAAAATACTCTCAATCTCTTTCCAATAAACAAGCCAATCTCTATCGCACTTCTCTTTATTTGATAAGACTTTAGTATACAAATTAGTCGTAAAAGCGTCTGGAAAACTTATCTTTAGGACCATTCACAATGAAAAAATCTCTTTTAGGACCTCTCTCAACTAATAAATCAATGACTAGGGCTTCAAAGCTACAAATTCGGAGGCATGGGTACTCCGGTGACTTTTATTTTGTCACATTTGTAGGGTGTTGTGACTTTGTTCACAGATTCAATCTTTATGTTTTTAGCAATTCTAAATTTGTATTATCATCGATATAATCTATCAATTTGAATAAATTAATATCCTTTTTAGTAAAAAAAAAAAACACGAGATCTTAAATGATTGCAACAAACGACAAACAATAAGAACAAAATTAATAGAAAAAACATCTTTTATGATTTTATAATAAAAATATCCGAACAAGTAGGGATTTGGCGCAGTGAAAAATAAATTCAGTTTCCATTAGTTAAATAATAAATTTCTTAACGTTTAGCCCAAGCAAAGGATTTGATTTTAAGTAAGGATTTGGTGTAGGGCCCAACGTAACATTCTTATTGTTTGTCGTTTGTTGCAAACGTTGGCAACTATATAGCGATAGTTTTACTATAAAATCAACAACTCATTCTCAAGTCTCAACACATCATAGCCGTAACTACTCACTGTTTCGTAGAAAAAAAATGGAGAAGGAATTCGTAGTAGGGGAAGGAAATCGCTGTTTCCACCATTCCAACGGTAGTTGAACTACATCTATTCTAACCATCGTTCTCAGGCAAGTTTCTTTCTCTCTAAACCCTAAATTGATGTTTCTATTGTTTGTTCCTAGTATAAGTAAGTAGCATGTGTGTACTTGACAGGGTGGACAAAAAAAGCAAATCGAACCGAAATCCGAGCAAACCGGAGTAAAATACAGTGTTCGGGTGGAATTAATCGGGTGGGCGGGCGTACAGTTCTTAAAAACGGTTTCAAGCAAACATAAGTGGTCGGTTTCGAATATGGTAAATGGAACTCGTTCAAGACCGTAACCGACTGATGAAGATGGAGCTTTAAATTTTTATTGTAATATATTGAGCAATATTAACATAAATTTAAAAATATATCCCTATTTTTTGAACTATAAAATAGTATTTTATCTTGTATGGTTAAAAATTTAATACTTGCATTACCTTCAATATTCTTTTAAAACTAATATAATGAAAAGGTGTATCACTAATACGTTCTTTTTTTCAAGATAAATTACCTCTTATAAATTACCTCTTAAGTTCAACAACACATTAGATCTATTTTAAAATAATGATTTTTTACACTAAATAAAAACTAAAGAAACTAAAAAGAGAGAAATTGGGGTTTGTGAGACGTGTGTCAGTAAGTGTGTTGGTGTATGTCATAAGCTGTCTAAACAGCAAAGAAGGGGTAGGAATATAAGTAAATAAATGAATTAAAAAAAAAGAAACGATTTGGGAATTGGGGTTCAAACAGCAAGAGGGGGAGCGGTGCTTGCGCAAACAGAGAGCAAGATAGAGAAGAAAAGAATGTGAAATAAGAAGAGGAGGAAGAGAAAAGGAAAGGGGCTCGAGCAGTTCCCTCTGTCGTCGCCAGAGAGATCTTCCATCAGTGGTGTTGTGGAGACAAAGAGAGAAGAATGACAGGGAAATTGAGGAGAAAAGGGTAATGGAATATGAGTTATAATTAGTCCCACATCGATAGACTTGGGAAAGTATAAACGTACAGAGACTTATAAAAGCAAACGAAGTAGCCTGAATCAAAGCGCAGTGTATTTCGGCGGACCGCCCAAACCGTGCTTGAACCCTGTGTGCGGTTTTCCCGATTTTTATCTGGTTTACCGGTCCTTTGGCCGTTTTTGACCCTGGGCGGTTTCTAGTGTCATTTCAACCGGACTGGGCTTCGGTTCACGGTTAAACCGGTCCAACCGGGTGGTCCGGTCCGGTTTTGACAACCTTGGAATCAACAAACCCACTCTTAGGTATAACCATCCGAGTGCTAAAGAAGTCAACAAATGCTTAACCATCGGGCATAAACTACAACTCCAGGTTTAACCACTCGGAGGAAGCAACAAACGTCCAACCCTCAAGCACTCAACTCAATGCTTAATCACTTGAAAGAAGCAAAATGCTTAACCACCATGGGGCAGAAGGAAAGATCAACAATGCCATAGGGCAAAGGCTTAACCACCAAATAGAAACTATACCTCAAAGTTTAACCATTTGGCAGAAGCACAAACAACAAAGAGAGCAAAGCTTAATCATCCATGACAGAAGCATCATGCTTAACCACCATAAACAGAAGCTAAAAATACAAGCAATGCAACTTCGACACAAATATTTGATCCAAACCCAAACTTGAATGCAAAGTCATGCATCTGTTTGCTGACCATGTATCATTTCCGTCCAAGTTCTAACATCTCTTGTCCTCAATTAAAGGTTAAGAACAAATAATTAAATTCAAACCCTAAGAATCTGAAGCTTGGTAGAGAAAGCAATAACTTCATGAAAGGTTGCAGTCTGAAGCTGATAAGTTTTGCATTCAACAGCAACCATGTAGTGAACCTGATGCCATAGAAAAACACTACCTCTGATTTTAGTCACCCAAAGTTGATTACCATCATACCAAGCTCAACCTCACATCTGTTGGAGAGTCATCATCCAAAGAAACATAAATGCCTACATGTTTTGTTTCCAAGTGTGACATACATAAACATCAATACACTGATTCCAAGATCATAAACATTGTATAGGTGTTGTAGCAGCACCCATTATTATAAGAAAGCCAAAGCAAGCATACCCTCTACAAACCAACAAGAGCACTCCTGCAGCGCTAGTTGAAATGGTAATCTATGCACCAACAAACTAGTTGTAATATTACCTTCAATTTGCATCATGGCAGAAGGTAGGCACCTGAAGGCATTAATTCTTGACACCAACCAAAGCTGACCCAATTGAACCACCTAGCAACAACCCTGCATCTTGTTCATATCTACTCCCTTATAGCCACCAATCCCAGCTCCACTGAACTTCAGCACAGCAACTGTGATACAAACAATTCACCACTTGCGGACCCAAACACCAAGTCAACCAACAGCAAAGAAACTAAAGAACTAGTTGGCAGAGATGACAGCATCGGCGAAAGCGGCAAAGACAACACCCAGAATGGACAATCTCATGAGTTCGGTGGCGTGCTTGAATCACTTAAACACACTAGGATATCTCTTTTGGGCATTTCATCAAACAGCTTGAATGCTGTTTGGTTAATAACTGTACTTGGCAAAGACGGACACCATAACATTGGCGACATGAACAGAATCCACATGGTTGGTTCTAATAACACACAGAAACGAAGAAATGCAAACACGAGACTACAATGAGATCCGAACTGAAAAGGAAGATGACGAAACGCATGCCGTCACACCATCACGCCGTGGTGCCGTCACGTCGCCGCACAGAACCACATCACAACAATAGAAGCTTACGCAAATACAGAGTAACTGAGAACAAGAGGATAAACTTGCAAGAATGGCAAAACAAAAAAACAATTAGAAAAATCGAAACCAGAATCGCAAACGGAAATCACAAGAATCGGTTGAAAGAAGACACATTTGTAAACGCGAAATTGAATCGCAAGATGTAATGAACACAAGGGATCAGATCCGAAAAACAAAACGAGAGACTCTTAACAGCTCAGAGAAACAAAAATCGAAATAGAAGGTGAATAGAAAAGGACTGAGAGAATCAAATGTTAGCACACAAAAAGGAACCAAAACGTTGATTCTCTTTAGCACTCGGATGGTTATGCCTAAAAGTGGGTTTTGTTGATTCTCTTGGAGTAAATGTTGTGGAGACGCTGGGAAGCTTGAAGAGGCCCAAAAGTTGATTGAAGATTTCTAGGAGCTATGCACCTCAACTGCTACCAATTCAGATTGTTCTTTAATTTTCTTTACTTTGATAGTATTTTGTATTGCTTATCTCAAGTTGGAAGTGTTGTGAACACCTTCCAGCTTGTGGGAGGCTGTTAAAATATAGATAGTAAGTCCATTAGTTAGTAGTAAGACCCATTAGTTGGTTAGTATATAAGATAGATGGTAGACTCCTTTGTAATCATCCATTCTCATTTTATAATACCTATCTAGTTTTAATATAATAGACTTTTAAGGGTTTTCTCTCTAATTTGCATGGATGCCATGTTTTTCAACATGGTATCAGAGCTAACATGGTATCCTCCGTGAACTTTGCTGCATTCAGGTTTTGATAATTATTTTATTAGTTTTCGTTGCGTCATTTTTTTTAGTTTCTTGATCGGTTCTTGAATTTTTGTTCATTTTCAATCTCTACACATTTGGTATTCTTAATCTGAATTTCTAATCATTCTTTCGGTCTCTAATGTTGTTCAAGATCATTTGTGATTGATGATTCTTGATTTTTGCTTCCTTTTTGTGTGTCTGACATTTGATTCTCTCGGTCCTTTTCTATTCACCTTCTATTTCGATTTTTGTTTCTCTGAGCTGTTGACAAGTTAAGTAACTTTACCTAACGCAATTTGTTATCGATTCAGAATATTGCTGTTTTTGTTTCAGGCACATTTTATAAGTAAGAAAATGGAGCAGGATCAGTTATCCTATCTGCCGAAGATCATCCTTCATGACATTCTTTCAAGACTGCCAGAGGAAGATGCTGTTAGGACAAGTGTTTTGTCTAAGAAATGGGCTCCAACATGGTATACATTTCCCATCTTATCTTTTCTGATATGAAATTCGTAGGGAGGAGGGTTCACTATCTTGTGAATTCCAGCAACATAACACCATTCCTTGATAATGTGGAGAGGACATTGCTAAGGTTCCACAACCAAGGCTTAGCTATCAAACATTTTAAGCTTAGTGTGAGATCTTTTGACCTTTACCACGTGTCAAAATATGTTGATCTTTGGTTGAAGTTGGCTATTGAAAGTGGTATAGAGGTGCTAGAGCTTCACAGGTCTCGTAGTAGATGTAGTCAACGCTACATATTGCCAACAGGTATCTTCGAAGCCAAGTCACTTTCTAAGTTGGCGTTGATGGGGAGAATCCAAGTTGATCTATCATTTATGAATCACTCAATGAAGTTTTTCTCGTTGCAAGTACTGAAATTGGAAAGTGTCTGTTTGGGAGATGAACATGCACTCAAGCATTTCATTTCGTGTTGTCCTTTGATTGAATATATAACTTTGATCGAGTGTGGATTCCCTGTTGCATTTATGTATTAATATAAACATTATGTAGAACTTCTAACTATATTTACTTTATTTGTTAATTGTCTAAAACAACAGTTTTTCTACGAGACGCTAAAGGGAAAAAAAGTGGACAATTGCTTCTGCAGTTCTAGTAATAGTAAGTGTTGGTGGCATGACTTAAAAGATGTGAAAGTTACGAACTCTTTGAACACTGATGAGAATGTTGATTTCAAGACCATGTTAGATGCACTGTCTTCAGATTTTGTAGTTTATGAATGTATTACCTTTAGGTTAGAATTTTAGTGTAGTTGTCATTGACTCATACCCCACTTAATTAGAAGTTTGATGCTAGCATGTAGTAAAAGGTGTATTCTATATTTTATTATATTAGGAGGAGAAGCAAAACTCTTCAATGTGAGCCAACAAACTGGACGAAATTAAATGCGTTCTCCTTCCCTTTCTTTTCTTGACTTCTAACAGTAAGATCAAGCACCTTAATATTTGCATTGCATCATGAACATGTCCTACTATTATTCTATTGCACAATGTCACATTACTTTCTCTTAATTTAGCTTGAAAGGGACTCTTTGTTTTGATCCTTCAAAGCCTTACACAAAGCTTGGCAAATCTTTTTCGTAGATGTTCGGGTGTCACTAGTTTCACCCTACATATCACTAGTTTCACCCTACATCACGTTATGCTCTTCCAAGTTTTTTTTACATGTTCTCAACGTCTGTTCTTCCAAGAAACGGATAATGTAATCAACAATTCATTCAAAAACCAAATTCTACTCCCCCCAGTATCAAAAATAAGACAAAGGTGCCCATAAGTGATCAGTACTTTTCTTCAGGAATAGTTGTAAAAGTTCAACAATTTCAAATTGAAACAAAATCTCTATTATTTGTCAAAGGCTGTGAAGCGAAAAATGCAAAGTTAAATGCGAGTTACCATCAATATAAATAGGCTTAAAGGTACTTTTAGTCCCTGCAAATGTCACAATAATCCAGTTTAGTCCCTGCAATTCCAAAACTTTTAAAATAGACCCTGCAATTACTAAACGTTACTACTTTTAGTCCCTGCTATTAGTTTAGGCTTAACACTGTTATCTTTTGATGATGTGGCACACCCCCCACCCCCCACCCCCCACCCCCCCACCCCACCCCCCACCCCACCCCCCACCCCCCCCACCCCACCCCCCTCTCCTCCCCTCCTCTCCTTCGCCCCCTCCTCCCCTTCGCCCCCCTCCCCTTCGCCGCCCCCTCCCCTTCGCCCCCCCTCCCCTTCGCCCCCTCCTCCCCTTCGCCCCCCTCCCCTTCGCGGTTCAAATCGAAATCGAAATCGAAATCCATGTCTTCTTCTTCTTCTTGCGTTCAGATCTTGTTGCGTTCTACAAATCGAATTCGAAAACGCCCAAATCGAAATCGAAAACCCCAAATCGAAATCGAACTAAGGGAAATCGAAAACGTTCAGATTGCGTTGGATTTCGTTTCTGATTTTGTGTTTTTGTTTTTTATTTCGATTTCGTTTACAGATTTTGTGCGTTTTTGATTTCGTTCGATTTCTAGTCTTGTTACAGATTCGTGTTTTTTTGATATCGTTTCTGATCTCGTTACAGATTCATGTGTTTTTTATTTTGTGCGTTTTTGATTTCGTTTCTGATCTTGTTACAGATTTTGCGTTTTTGATTTCGTTCGATTTCGTTTACAGATTTTGTGCGTTTACAGATTCGTGCGTTCACAAATTCAAAGCGTTCGATCCGTTTCGAAGGGGAGGAGGGGCGAAGGGGAGGAGGGGGCGAAGGGGAGGGGGGAGGAGGAGAGGCGGAGAGGCGAAGGGGAGGAGGGGAGGAGAGGCGAAGGGGAGGAGGGGCGAAGGGGAGGAGGGGGCGAAGGGGAGGGGGGGGGCGAAGGGGAGGGGGGGCGAAGGGGAGGAGGGGGCGAAGGGGAGGGGGGGGGGGGGGCGAAGGGGAGGAGGGGGCGGAGAGGCGAAGGGGAGGAGGGGAGGAGAGGGAGGAGAGGGGGGTGGGGTGGGGGGGGTGGGGTGGGGGGGGGTGGGGGGTGGGGGGTGTGCCACATCATCAAAAGTTAACAGTGTTAAGCCTAAACTAACAGCAGGGACTAAAAGTAGTAACGTTTAGTAATTGCAGGGTCTATTTTAAAAGTTTTGGAATTGCAGGGACTAAACTGGATTATTGTGACATTTGCAGGGACTAAAAGTACCTTTAAGCCATATAAATATAAGTAAGCACCATAACAATGAATAAAAAATTCGAAAGCACTTACGTCAATTTTTAAACCCAGAGCGTGGGGTTCAGCGGTTGAGGCTGATTTTCTCTTAACCAAGGGTCGGGGGTTCGATCCCCACCTTGGGTACGGAGCAGCGTTAAAACTCTGGGCTAACTCTCCTGCCCCTCGAGGCACCTCCAATGAGCGAGGGATTAGTCACTGTTGTCCGTATGGTGGATACCCAGGTTTACCCAAAAATAACAATGAATAAAGAAATTTGAAAGCTCTTACATCAATTTTTTGACACGCACAAGTAAAGTATTGCTTTAGAGAGTAATATTCATAAACACAAGTAATCAATTAATAACTGAGTTGGTGAGCTAAGGTAATTGAGTGCATGATGTAAAGAAATGATTAAATTGAATTTCACTTTGATTCTGTTACATGCTGACTATTTATATCAGATTCTAAGATCTAGTGTGGCCAATCACTGCATGCCACGTAAGCTAGTATTGTTACAAGTTTGTTACTCACTATTATTCACAAGTGTATCAACTGAGGTTTGCTTCTCCTTTTGTATATCCAGCTTTTGTGCATGGACTGTTCTATTGCTTTCATTAGGTGTATTTGGTGTGGGTTGGCCTCTCTTCTCTATTACTCCCCCCTCAAGACCAAGGTGGTGCTTTGGAGAAGGAGCAACCTTGAGCTTGGGACGTAACTCAAGAAAGAACTTGGTTGAGAGAGGCTTCGTCAGTGGATCAGCAAACTGAAGATGAGCAGGTATATGTTTAACCACGATAGACTTGGCAGCAACCTTTTCACGAATGAAATGGATGTCAAGTTCCAAGTGTTTTGTTCTAGCATGGAGTACCGGGTTATGTGCAAGCATGACTGCACTTAGGTTGTCACATAGGAGTGTAGGAGTTTGAAAAGGCACACCCAACTCACGCAACAGTGACTGAATCTAGAGGAGTTCTGAGGTTGTGTGAGCCATGGCACGGTACTCAGCCTCGGCACTAGACCGAGTGACCAATGTCTGCTTCTTAGAGCTCCACGAAACAAGGTTTGGACCAAGATAAATGCACGAGCCGGAGGTGGAACGTCGATCATCAGGATCGCTTGCCCAGTCCGAGTCACTATAAGCACGTAAGGATAGAGTTGTGTCACGAGAAGCAGGCTTAAGGAGCAGTCCATAATGCTGGGTTCCTGCAAGATAACGCAGGATTCTTTTGACTGCACTCCAATGGCTGTTCAGTGGGGAGGAGAGAAAGTGGCAGACTTTATTGACACTAAAGGCAATCTCAGGCCTGGTGAGAGTTATGTATTGCAACGCCTCAACTATAGAACGATAAAAGGAAGGATCTGCAACTGTGTCAGACCCTTGCTTGCTGAGCTTTGCAGTGGACACCATCGGTGTGGGCAATCCATTGCAGGAACGCATGTTTGCTCGGTTTAACAGATCACGAATGTACTTTGCTTGAGTGAGGAGGATGTCTCCAGTGGTCAAGTGAGAGACTTCAATCCCTAAAAAATAGTCAGGGCGTCCAAGTTGCTTCAACGCAAACGATTTGTGGAGCTTGCCAATCAAGTCTTTTACCAGGACAGCACTTGAACCGGTCACTAATATATCATCCACATACACAAGAGCGTACAACTGCACACCTTTGTGAGAGCAGACAAAGAGAGATGGATCACATTTGCTTGATTGAAACCCATATTTCAGCAATGCTTGCTTGAGACGTTCATACCACGCACGAGGTGCTTGTTTGAGACCGTAGAGGGAACGATGTAGGCGACAAACAAGACTCTTATCAGCTGATACGAACCCAGGGGGTTGCTGCATATATATTTCTTCATCAACATGTCCATTTAGGAACGCGTTGTTTACATCAATTTGTTCAATGTGCCACTTATAAGTGAGTGCAAGGGTGAGTAGCACACGTATTGTGACTGGTTTGATCACGGGTGAGAACGTTTCCCCAAAGTCTTGGCCTGGTTGTTGACTGTATCCCTTAGCCACGAGACGCGCTTTATACTTATTAACCGTGCCATCTGCATTCTCCTTGACACGAAAGATCCATCTGCATCCTATTGCCTTACGGTGTGGAGGTAAGGTTGTAAGTGTCCAGGTTTTGTTATCCATCAGTGCCTGATACTCAAGTTGCATAGCTGCCAGCCATTGTGGATTGCCAAGTGCTTGTTTGACAGAAGAGGGTTCAACATGAGCAAGGTATAGTTTTGGCTTAAGGTGACCTGTTTTGCCTCGTGTAAGCATGGGGTGAGCATTGGTAGTCAAGGGAGCTGTACTAGAGGTTTGAACAGGTGCAGTTGAGGCAGGCACATTGCCTGTGTCTGCTAAGTCAGCCCCAGCTGGAGAGGGAGAGGGTGAGTCACCCAGTGAGAGAGTGGAGGGCACACTTGATGTGTGAATGTCACTTGGCAATGCACTCAATGAAGTGTTATTGATCTCATTGTCACTTGAGACACGTGACGAGATAACTGGTCTGGCAGTGTTATCTGCTATAGCAGCACTGTCTGGTGTAGCAGAGTTGTCTGGTGTAGCAGCAGTGTCTGGTGTAGCAGAGTTATCTGGTGTAGTAGAATTATCTGGTGTAGCAGTAGTGTCTGATACAGCAGAGGGATCTGATATAGCAGAGCCCAAATTACTGTCAATGAGCAACGTAGGAAGAGGCAACTCAGCAGCCTGCGTGTGCACAGGTGAAGACCCAGTGGTGGAGGGAAACAACGAGTTATAAGGGAATTTGGTTTCAATAAATACCACATCCTTTGAGATAAAAATGCGCCCATCTTGACTCAAACATTTGTATCCACGATGAATAGGTGACAACCCCAAGTTGATGCATGGTGTGCTTCTAAATTGTAACTTGTGTTGATTGTAGGGGCGAATGTGAGGGAAGCACAGGCACCCAAATGCCCTCAGAGTGGAGTATTTAGGCAAGTCATTGTACAAAGAATTATAAGGTGAATTGTGTTTGGGTAGGGCTACGGTGGGAAGCCTGTTAATCAAGTGCACAGCAGCTGTAAAGCTATAATCCCAATACACGATTGGCAGGGAAGCTTGAGCAAGTAATGTGAGACCCATCTCAACAATGTGGCGATGCTTGCGCTCAACAACACCATTTTGGTGTGAAGTATAGGGGCAGGTCAGTCTGTGAACAATCCCTTGGCTCGCTAGTAGCTTAGTAAAGAGGCGAAATTCACCACCATAATCTGATTGAACAGCTTTAATGGATGCAGAGAATTGCGTTTGAACCAGTTTTTGAAACTGTGTAAAGGCAGGAAGTGCATCTGACTTAGCCTTGAGGAAATAAATCCATGTAAACCGAGTGTATGCATCCACAAAAGCAATGTAATAGGAGTAGCCTTGACTACTAGGTTCGGGAGAAGGTCCCCATAAATCTGTGTGCACCAATTCAAAGGGAGATGTGTGTTGTGTCTGTGATGGAGGAGCAAACATTTTGTGTGATTTACCCAAACAACATGCATTACAAAAGTCATCATCAGACAGTTTTGAAGTATTCAAATTACATAGTTTTAAAACACGATGCACAGTTTGAAAGTTAGCATGACCAAGGCGCCTATGCCACAGAGTTAAGCTAACTGGTTTTGAATTAGTTACAGCAGCTAGACACTTGCTGCGTAACACATGTGGTGAGCCATCAACCTTATTCTTCATATGAGTGAGCTGGAACTTGTGAAAGTTGTAGAGACCCTCAGCATCAAGTCTCCCAAGTAGCACAGGGCGCTTAGATGCCTGCGAAGTGACAACACATTGCAATGGATTAAAGTGGAATACAACATTGTTATCCTTGGTGAACTTGGATACAGATAACAGATTCTTAGTTAGAGCAGGCACATGCAAAATATTCTTGATAGTGAGAATGTGATTAGGTGCAAGTGGTGAATAGAACCGTGATGAACCAATGGCTCGGATAGGAACCCGATGACCGTTGCCAACTTGTACTGTGGCAGTGCCAGTATAAGGTTCAATGTGCTCAATATTTTCTTCATTAGGTGTGAAGTGATGGGACGCACCTGTGTCCCCACGCCAATCCTTAGAATCAAGATCTGCAGGAAGTGTGAGATCATCAGTGAAGCCAGTGATGTTACCTGAAGTGGAGGCTACCATAGCAGTAGCCTGAGGTTTAGCAGTGTCTGCATCTGCATTAGTCTTATCTGTAGTGTTATTGCCCTGTGTGACTAGATCTGTTTGGTTGATGGCCTGTGGAACAAAGGTCTCATCAAAACGGAACCAGCAATCCACCACAGCATGACCATATCTGTTGCACAGTTGACAAGTTGGTCTTGAACCAGTAGGTGCCCTGCCACGGCCACGAGCACGTCCTCGATTGAAACGACCACGACCACAGTTTGAATTGTGTCCATATCCAACATTAGAAGTATTACCAGAATTACCATATGAACCAGAGTTGTTTCCATTTCTACCACTAGTGTTATCACCTCCAGTGGTGTGTGCAACATTAGCAGAAACAGTGGTGGAAATAACTTCTTGCCTAAACTTATCTAACTGAATTTCTTGGACAAGCAGTAAGGATTCAACATCAGAGATACTAGGAGTATCAATTTTTCCATACATCATGATCACAAAAGCATTATACTCTTCAGGCAAGCCATCTAAGATAACATCAATCAGATCTTGATCTTGAATGTTCTCGCCAATAGCAATGAGCGAGTTGGCGAGAGAGTGAATTTTAGTAAGGTATTCAGAAATTGTGCGTGTACCTTTCTTTGTGTTCTTAAGTTCCGAGCGAAGTTGACGAACCTTTGCACGAAGATGAGAGTATAGTGTTTGTGAATTTTATCCCAGACCTGCGAAGCATGACGGCAACTGAGAACTCGTGGAAGAACCGCCTCCGATAGCGTGGAGAGCAACCACGTGAATAACATCTGGTCTTGAACAAGCCACTTTTCATAGGCTTCAGACACTTTGTTTGCAGCACGATCGGTCTCCGATAGAAACTGCTGTGGTATATCAGGATTCACAAGCAATCTATGAAGCTTGTGAGTGGTAATGACTCCTTCAACCTGCTGGTTCCAGAGAAGGAAGTTGTTGTCGTCAAGTTTGATCGACTGTTTTGGCACCGCCGTGAAGTTGCGAGCTAGTGCACCAGTTGCGCCACCGTTGAAAATAGAGGTGGCGGTGTCATTTTGGGAAGATTCCGGCGTAGTGGCCATGGAAACTCCGGTGAGAACGAGAAGAAGAAGGGAGCGGAAGTTGGTTATGCCTCAGGAGCGAGCGAGGAAAATGATACCATAATTGAGTGCATGATGTAAAGAAATGATTGAATTGAATTTCACTTTGATTCTGTTACATGCTGACTATTTATATCAGATTCTAAGATCTAGTGTGGCCAATCACTGCATGCCACGTAAGCTAGTATTGTTACAAGTTTGTTACTCACTATTATTCACAAGTGTATCAACTGAGGTTTGCTTCTCCTTTTGTATATTCAGCTTTTGTGCATGGACTGTTCTATTGCTTTCATTAGGTGTATTTGGTGTGGGTTGGCCTCTCTTCTCTATTATAAGGGATACCGAAGGAGTGCACCACAAGAGTGCAGGAAGGAGGCCCCGGGTTCAAACCCCGAAAACTAACATTCCCCCACCCCCACTAACATTGCTTATAAAAAAAAACAAGTAATCAACTAATTATACACTAATGAAAGCACTTACATCCATTTTTTGATAAGCATTGGCTGATTCAGGAGGAGGCGTGGTATAGGAGCAGAGCGTCCCTTAGGTAAAGGAGCTAACCCTAGCTTTTCTCTATCTTCTTCATTCTTTACATTCTTTGGCTTCCTAAGTATTTGGAGTGTGTGATGATCATTAAATGTTAAAACATAATCGTAAGCATGAAGCTGAGAACATGTCTCCGAGATTGTTCATAAATTTAAAAATTTGGAGTGTGTGATGAGTAGGAGGGGGGAGTATAATAAGTCCGGGCCTAATGTATTTCATTTTATGGGACCAATTGACAAATAGCAAGAGGCTGATATCAGTGGGAGTTGATGGACTTGTTTCTTGAGTCTTGGCAATGAGTGCAGTGCAGTGCAGATGAGGGAAACATGGCCTATTTGCAATTGCAAAAAAAAATTATGTATTGTTGATTAAATTAATTATATATCAATGGTGTTATGAAAATAAACCAAAATAGAGAAAGAGCAAGAACATGATAATGAGGGAAGGAGAGAAGATGAAAGCCTTTGTATTATTGTCTTCACACAAGTGTATTACACAAAAGAGTGATTCCTATTTATAGGGTGTAGATTGGCAAGTGAATAGACAATCATCAAAAGCCACTAACAACTCAATTACTAAAGAGAGTAATGGGAATATGGAAGAAAGATAGTGGACATCCACTAATATCATATTATTCATAGTATTGAAAATGTAAAATTAACTTTATAAACCAATATATACTACAACAAATAAGTAAATCTATCTAAGTAGCTAACAATATTGACCAATAATTTACATTTTAAATCAAATGTAAAATTTTAGATTTGCAAACTCGCAGTAAAATCGAGAATTTACCGATGCTATCAGAGTTTACTTGAACTCGTATGAGTTTACGGAAAAGAGAGTTTACCTGCTAGTTGATTCGTTTTTGTGATCTAGACTCGTAAACTCGTAACAGTTTAAGAGTTGACTCGAGAGTTTAACAACCATGGTAGCATTTAGTAATATGCATGTATGCTTTTATAGTCTTGAGAACTGAGATATTTGTTATTTTCTTGCCACACAACTCGTGTACTCAATATAAAAAAACATATCATGAGTCAATTAAGAACTAACTCTTCCACCACCACACCACCACCTCCTAACACATTCTTCTCCTCTCTCCACTCTTCCACCACCACACCAACACCACCACCTCCTCACACTCTTCTCTCACTCTATCTTCTCTCTCTACCCTAATACCCTTCACCACCACCACCACCACACCACCACCACCACTCATTTCACTCTCTTTTTCTCTCCTTCTCCCTTACTATTCTCCTTCTCTCTCTACCATAATACCCTTCACCACCACCACCACATAGCTCATTTCTCTCTCTCTCTCTCTCTCTCTCTCTCTCTCTCTCTCTACCCTAATACCCTTCCCCACCACCACCACCACCACAACCACCACCACACCATAATAATAATAATAATAATAATAATAATAACTATATAAAAAATAGGCTAATATAAAAAAAACGTGGCTGTTAGAGTTAGCGACGGAATATTCCCTCGCTAATTAGCGAGGGATTCAAATTCCCTCGCTAATTACCACTAGCGAGGAGCAGTTTAGCGAGGGACTGATTCCATCACTAATGGGAATTAGCGACGGATTTGGGGCATTTAACGAGGGAAAAATCCCTCGCTAATGGGCAATTTTTTTTGTAGTGTGTGTCTCGGAATATTAGATCCTTTATGATCTTTATATAATTATCGCATCAAATGAGTCATACAAATAAATTGTAACAACATTCATCATGTTCAAATTGAGCCATTCATGTGCTACAAAACTAATATTAAGTACCGAAAAAGTCTTGCATCCGCTACAGGTGAATATGTCTCATCAAAGTAAATTACAGATTTTTGTAAAAAGGCTTGACAACAAGTCGCTCTTTGTATTTTACAATTCTCATTCCATTTTTCCTCAAAAACTCATTTGAATCCATGCGGTTTCACATCTTCTGGTGTTAGGACTCATGTCAAAAATCATTTTGCGTGTAAAACGAGTTTAATTCTACTACAATTGCATCTTTCCATTTTGGCCAGTTCTCACTTTATCTACAATATTTAATAGACTTTGGTTCATGATCCTCATTATCATTTATCACATTTAGCGCTTATATGTAAAAATATCGTCAACGTTGACTTCGCTTCGATTCCATTGTATTTCATTCATGACATAATTCATTGATATCTCTTTAATTTCAAAATTTTTCAAGTACCTGATAAGTTCTTCAAGAACTGAAATATCTATTATGTCTGAAGACTCTTTTAGAGTTTCTATATCCTCGCTTGGACCATCTTTGTTTTTAGCTCATTTTCTTTTTCAAGGATTTTTATCTTTGCAAACGATTGGTCTACCACACTTCAGGCGCAGCTGAGACTCATTTGCAATACTGCATTATCCAACAGGGACATCGATTTTATTGGAGCATTAGCAATTGATCGATATATATATATATATATATATATATATATATATATATATATATATATGACTTGGTCACACCTTTTGGATCAGTGAATGCATTTGGTAGATGATTTGTTAAGCTTTGTAAGTGAGTTATCTTTTGAACTTGTAGTTCACATTGTTTAGTTCGAGGATAAAGATGAGACAATGATAATTCTTTCCAAGTGATCTCTTTTTCTAGCTGCTATCTTCCATAATATTGGGAAATTTAGTTCATCAAATGATAACTGAATTATAAACAACAATACCTAGAGTACTGCTCCTAAGTTTTATCCTTATCTTTTACCCTCACAACCCCTATTAACATGACAATGTGACCTTATTTTTGCCCAAATGTAACAAGTCTTTTATCACACTTTACTCTCTCTCTCTCTCTCTCTCTCTCTCTCTCTCTCTCTCTCTCTCTCTCTCTCTCTCTCTCTCTCTCTCTCTCTCTCTCTCTCTCTCTCTCTCTCTCTCTCTCTCTCTCTCTCTCTCTCTCTCTCTGTCTCTCTCTCTCTCAAGTCTCATGGCTGTTGTTGGAACATCTATTTTGAGCGACTTATAATTTTATTTTAAATATGATGTTATGGATTAAGTTATTTGGAGATTTTTAGTTTTTTTTTGGCATTTATGACTATGTTATCAACCTTATGATACTAAATGTGGGATTTATAGATATTTTTTGTGTGGCTTGATGTTTTTTACTTAATTCTCTTGTTCTGTGGGCGTGTGTGTATATATATATATATATGTATGTATATATATGAATCTTTATGATTAGATATATGATTTTGAGAAATTGTTAGGAATTTATACATACTACTATTTCTAACCACTTTCGGTGGTGGTGAATAAGTAGTAGTTCTAGAAAAGGCCTAAAATAACCGCTATGAAATTCTTTTTCTATTATATATATATATATATATATATATATATATATATATATATGAATCTTTATGCTTAGATATATGATTTTGAGAAATTGTTAGGAATTTATACATACTACTATTTCTAACCACTTTCGGTGGTGGTGAATAAGTAGTAGTTCTAGAAAAGGCCTAAAATAACCGCTATGATTCTTTTTCTATTAATGTAGTGCCTTCATTTGACAAATACTAGTTTTTTACCCGTGCATACGCACGGGTGCACGGGCGATACTGTATGGTCGGTGTATTACCATGAAGTCATAATAGTAATTTGGAAGATATTGATAAGTTGTGAACAATGGCCAAAATGTATGATTTGAAATTCAAAGTGGAATATGCATCCCCGTTGACAATCAGAATTACATTGATCCATAATATTGTATTTGGACATTAGAGGTAAAATATGCATCCCCGTTGCCCCTCCCGTTTGCATCCTCGTTGGTCCTCCTGTTGGCACTCCTCCCGTTGGCACTCTCGTTGCCACTCCCGTTGGCACTCTCACTCTCGTTGCCACTCCCGTTGGCGTTCTCGTTGGCACTCCCGTTGGCATTTTACTCCTTTTTAGTAATTATAAAATAGTTATTTGGTAATTTTTTGTAGTGATTAAATTGATTGATTTTATTTTTTATGAAAAAATTAATTGATTTTACTCATTTTAATTGATTTTAGTAATTTTAGTAGTTTGAGTAACTTATAAAAATGAATAATTTTTTTTTTAAAATAGTTGTGTGGGAAAAAGTTTAAAAAAAGTAGGTTTGAGTAGTTTGAGTAAATTATAAAAATGAATATTTTTTTTTAAATAATTGATTATACTCCAATTATTTAGTCGGGAAAAACATAAGATTGATATTTTGGTAGTAGGTAAATGGTAAGTTTGAAAAAATGTGTGAGAGTAAAAAAGTTTGAAAAAGTGAAAAAATAAAATTACCTTAATATACTCCAATTGCTTAGGTGGAAAAATGATAATATTGATATTTTGGTAGTGGGTAATGTATGGACTCAAACAAAATTTAATTAGTCAGAACTTTATCCATCCCGTGAAAATCAAGACAATTTTAAAGTTAATAGATTTAATTAGCCTAAAACAAATATTAAAATTTTGTCAAATTTTGAAATTTTTAAAATAGTAAAGAGGAAAAATAAAGGTGACATGTAGATTAAATTAAAGTAGGTATATTGTGAAAAATAGAGAAATGGGAGAATTAGAGGAAGAAAGAGGAGAAGAGAGTGAAAAAATATGAAAAATAGAGAAATGAGAGAATTGAAAAAAGAAATAGGAGAAGGGAGTAAAAAGTGAGGGAGAGTGAAAAAGTGTGTGAGAGAGTGAAAAAGTGAAATTGTTTGAAAAAGTGAAAAAGTGAAAAGGATAAAATTGTAATTTTGGTAGTGGGTAAATGGTATAGATAGATAGTAGACTAGATCTTTTACCCATAGATACACGACGAAAATAAGATTTGCGAATATAATTCAGCATTTTTTTATGTTAAGGAACTTTTTTTATACCTCAAAGATTACTTCATAAAGTGAATGAATAAGAAATATTAATAGCACGAACACAATTATTTATTATTATAATAATTCATATTAATTCATATTATAATAACTCGAACACAATACACTCACTACTGCATCCCACGTGTAAGTGTGCAAAAGAACAACCATTTTTCATTACATACAAAATAAGTAGTATTCTAATAACTATGCATTTTGTAAATGTTTTCTAAATAAATATTGTAAATTTCATTACGAAATAGTAAATGATCCGTGCTTAATGGAATGTTATTTACTATTATATTGATAGATTTTTTTTGAAGAAGTCAATCAAAGTTTAACAGAAATAAAACAACTAAAGATAGAAAAGAAAGAGGACAATGATTTAAAGCTGTACAATTTTTTTGATCTATGTTAAAGAAGTGGCAAACTGGCAATTAATTAAGCCTAAAACATATCAATGAAAAGTGAAATTTTTTTAGCATTTTTTTGGGGTCTTTCTTCGGGAAAAAAAAGGTGAAAATTATTTGAGGGATAGACACCTTGAAAGTAGAGAATGATCCTTAAAAAACTCTAGATTGAGTGGGCTACCGTAAAAATGAAGAAGACTAGGTCCCATATACTAACGTTTAGATATTATTACTTGGTTATTTATTTGATTTTGAAGCCCCTTATAACAGTAGTTAACTAAGGAATAGTTTAGTAACTTATTGTGGGTGCAAAATATTATTGCTGTTGTTGATATCATTGAAATACAATGCATTTTTGTGGTTTGGAGATTGTGTTTATGGTGTTTGGAGTTGCCACGGTAGAGTTTTGAGCTTTTCCCCATTCTTCTTCAACTTCTTGACTGGTAACAACCTAATCGCCATATTTCTCAACCATGCAAGTTTCCTTTCCTATATTTAAACCATTATTTGAATTCTGTTCTTAATTAATCTATTTTTTGCCCTTCCCCACTAGTCACGTCCTCAATAAACCATTTTTGATTCACATGAAATATTGAAATATGTTGTTTCAGGTGCATTTTATAAGTAAGAAAATGAAGCAGGATCAATTATCCAATCTACCGATAATCATCCTCCATGACATTCTTTCAAGGCTACCAGAGGAAGATATATGCTGTTAGGACAAGTGTTTTGTCTAAAGCTTGGGCTCAAACATGGTTTACATTTCCCATCTTGTCTTTTTCTGATACTAAAATCATAAGGGGGAGGCTTCACTATTCCTCGATGATGTGGAGAGGTCGTTGTTAAGGTTCCGCAACCAAAGCTTAGCTATTGAACAATTTAAGCTCAGTATGAATTTTTTTATCTTTACCACGTGTCAAAAGAAGTTGATATTTGGTTGAAGTTGGCTATTGAATGTGGCGTTGAGGTGCTAGAGCTTCATAGGTCTCGTTGTGTATATGACCAACTATATAATATCCTTGAAGCCAAGTCACTTACTAAGTTGGTGTTGAAGGGTAGAATCAAAATTGATCTATCATTGATGGATCATTCAATGAAATTTTTCACGTTCCAAATATTGAAATTGGAACACGTCCTTTTAAAAGATGAACATGCACTAAAGCATTTCATATTTTGTTGTCCTTTGATTGAATATATAACTCTGATCGATTTGGTGTGAATGCCTTGATGACAAAGGATATCTAACTGAATTGAAATTTGTGAGCGTGCATGGCCTACCTAAGCTCAAGAGAGTTTATGTTCATGCAATACAAGAGGTTTATGTTGAGTCCCTGTGTCTTGAAAATTTCCATTACTGTCCTCGCAGGAGAGAACCATCGGAAAAGATAGATTTCAGTAAGTGCAAGAATTTGAGAGAGTTATCCTTAACATCTCTTAGGAGTACTATTATCACAAATAAGTGGTTTTGTGAACTTTTTGCCAACTTCCCTTTCCTTGAGAGTTTGAAATTGGAAAATTGTGTAATGTCTAGAAGGATTCTCATTTCAAGTGTTCAACTCAAGGTGTTGGAGTTATCACGTTGCGTTAGCTTAAAGAAAGTCAACATTGATGCTCCAAATTTATTATCATGTTAGATGCATTGTGTTCAGATTTTTTAGTTGATGAATGTATTACCTTTAGGTTAGAATTTTAGTGTCGATGTCATCGACTCAGGTACACTTATTTACAAGCTTGATGTTTGTATGTAGTAATAGATGCATTATATATTTTTTTGTATTTGGGAGGACAAGCAAAACTCTTGGATGTGAGCCAAGAAACGGGACACAATATATGTATGTTGGTGTTGCTCTTCTTCCCTTTCTTTCCATGACTTGTACCCGCAATAAGATCAAGGACCTTAGTTTCTTTATTACATTGCACTCTTGAACAAGTCCAACTTTTGTTCTATTGCACAAACACACATGGGATTTTTTTTTTACCCCCATCAGATAAGAATCTACCCCCATCGACCCTGCGAAAAGACGCAATTGCCCTTCACAAAATTTAACAAACCCAAACGTATCCTGATTTCAATTTTTTTTGGAAATCGGATTTAGGTAAATCCGATTTCCACTAAAAATTTTAAAAAATTAAAAGCGGATTTATGTAAGATGGGGTAGATCCGCTTTTAAAAATAACAAAGCGGATTTACCTTAAGTGGGGGTAAATCCGATTTTGTTATTTTTAAAAGCAGATTTACCTTATATGGGGGTAGATCCGCTTTTAAAAATAACAAAGCGGATTTACCTTAAGTGGGGGTAAATCCGATTTTGTTATTTTTAAAAGTGGATTTACCTTATGTGGGGGTAAATCCGCTTTGTTAACCTAATTAATAAATAAATAAATCAGTTAAAAATTTAGATACGAATTTCGACCGTCTTTTGGTTCTGTTTAGTGTGTAGTTCGTTAACACGTGACGATGTTGTACGTCGAGCGAATGATTTAGGCTAAAAAATTAGTTTCCGGCACCCTACTCAAATTGTAATGAAACCACAGCCATTAAATCCGAAAAAAAATAAAGGATCAAAACTCCTCAGAAGGGACTTCTTTTAGGATAGGGGACCTCAAAATCCCAAATTCCATCGTTTACTATTTTTTATTAATTTTTTTAATTTTTCATAATCTCCAAAAAATCGGAAAAAATTTGGATAACCTTATTTTGGTTTTATTAGATTTATAGTGGTGTTTGTATAATTTTTAGATTAGTTTTGACTCTTTAACGGATTTTTAGTAGTATTTTTATAGCATTTTTTACAAAAATTAAATAAAAAACAGGTATTTTTAGTACACAAAAGCGGATTTAACCCCCACCTAAGATAAATCCGACTTTTAAATAAAAAAGCGGATTTACCTTATGTGGGGGTACATCCGCTTTTAAAAATAACAAATCGGATTTACCTTAGATGGGGGTAATTCCGATTTTCTTTTTTTAAGGAAAATCAGAGTTACCTACTAAAAGATAAATCCGATTTTGGAAAAAAACCAAAATCGGGTTTATCTTTTAGTAGGTAAATCTGAGTGAATTTTTTAAGAGAGGGGCATTTTGGGGTTTCACTTTTATGTGGGGGTAGATAGTGAATTGATGGGGGTAAAAAAAAAATCCCAACACACATCACTTTGTCTTAATTTAACTTAAAATGGGCTTCTTGTTTTGTTCATTCTTGAACAAGTCCAACTCTTGTTCTATTTCACAATGACACATCACATTGTCTTAAATTTAACTTGAAATAGACTCCTTGTTTTGTTCCTTCAAAGCCTTGCACAAAGCTTGGGAAATCAAGCAATTTAGACCAAAAGAAAAAGCTAGGGAAATAATTGTCTTGAGTGTTCAGGTGCCTCTCCTCATTCAGATTCTTGGTTGTTACCCCTCAACCTCGAAAGATCATATCTTTATGTTGATTGTTGAGTTGCAATTACTATAAGCTCAATGCAACTAATATCATCAGCTAACTTGTGAATTTAACCGTTTGTTGAAAATAAGTTTGGCTGGTATATCACTATTTTCACCCTCAATCACTTTGGGCCCGTTTGGGTAAACAGCTTATATAAGCGCTTATATCATGAGAGCTTGTCTTAAGAGCTTATGCTCTATAAGCTGATTGTGTTTGGTTGTGGATATTGAAAAGTGCTTATGCAAAAAAAGTGTTTGGATGTATAATTACAAAAGTACTTATAAAATATTGTAATTTTCAAAAATTAATTTTTTTTATGATTCACCTTCCATAAATTAAAATTGCTGAAATAATTAGTTTTTTTACTAATCGTCTTCCCTATTAGAGACTAATTCACCCAAATAATAATGAAACGTGTAAAATATAGCTAGATAGATCTAAAAATCGGAAGTGATCACACATCTAAAAATTTAACAATCGTACTGAATCTATTAAAAAGCAATTGTATATTAATGTGACATCATTATAAAGCTAAAAATTTAACCATCATACATATGTTTTTTAAAACACCTAAATAATAATGAAATATGTAAAATATAGCTAGATAGATCTGGGCATCGTGTCTCTAATAGTATTTCTGACTCCTCCATTTGCCTAGTACTTCTTTGAGATGGTTGCTCATATGTGATATCTCCAACTATAGTGTCATGCACATCAATAGTGTCCTCCAAATCAAGATTTCCGTCAAATAAACGAAATTCTTCATCATCCATATCATTCCTTCTTATGAAATTATGCAATGTCATACAAACAACAATGATCGAGTCGCAGTTTTTAATGAATATTAAGGCATGTTGTCTAGTATTCTCCACTTAGCTTTACAACACCCAAATGCCCTTTCAATGGTGCTTCGGAGGCTAGAGTGCATATAATTTAACACTTCATTTCTTCCTCTAGCTCTTGGACCTAATCTAAATTGAGGGAGATGATACCTAGTGGTTTTCCTAACTTATATAAGAAAGTTCCAACTTGTTCTAACTTATATAAGAAAGTTCCAACTTGGTCATGAATTTCCATTCCTCTTGTACGTTTGAGACCATAGTTTTGTTCCAAAACATCGCATAATTGTAGGAACACTGGTTTGATCACCCTCAATAGTTCAAAACAACGGTTATCATTTCCATGAAGAATCTCATGAATCCAATCATGTCCTGACAATGCAGAAGTTCTACATGGATTTTTCACAACATGGCTTAAGAGATAATTTGTAGCATTCATTGCCATCAACAACAACCTCTTTTTTTTCATCCAACGTCGTGATAACCAACTGTTGGTTATCACGTGAACTATCATTATCAGAACCAGAAGTGGTACCACTTGCACTGGAAGAAGACATCTGTGTAATTATCAAATATGAAAACTGCATTATTACTTTCACAAGAATAAAAATAGTAACAATACGATAGAAACAATGTCATAAATCAATAGGTCAAATTAATTGGGTGATAGGATCACCCAATTGAACTAACAAACTTTTTTTGGTCTTAATCCAATTAATTTGAAGGATAGGATCACCCAATTGAACTAACAAACTGATGGGTATCCAAAAACAGAGTAAGAATGAAGAAGAATTCCTTTGTATTATTTACTCAAATCTGAGGATCTCTTAGATTTGGATATAGGTGTTTACAAGGAAAATGTAAGCTGAATGATAGTTACAAGAAATGGCATGAACAAGCCAATTCCCCAGCCCAGATCCTATCCCAATTCCAGCCTAAACGTGAATGTGCTGATAACAAACTATATATATCCTTCTCTCTCCAAATCAGAATATTCCCCTCCCTACGTATCCACTTCTGCCAGCATGGCAGTAGTTACAGAAAGTGCGCATCTTCAGGTGCCTGTGGCAGTGCCTCCACGCGTCCCACGCCTCCATTTCCCTCTCTCATAAACTTGTGGCTCTTTCCTATTTTGCCCTTCATTAATACTGACTTTGTTAGCAGTGTTCTCATCAACACTTCCCCCTTTGAATTCCACCTTGTCCTCAAGGTGGAGCTCAGGAAAGCTTTCCATCATCATAGTAGCTGATTCCCATGAATTCTCACATTCAGGTAAACCCTTCCATTTCACCAGCACTTCCCATTCGTTTTCTTTCTGTTCCCTCACAGCAAGGACCTCCTCTGGTTGGCCCTGTAACTCCAATTCCTCAGTCACAACTGCAGGCAGGGGTTGAACTGAGACATGAGCAGCAACAGAAGGTTTCAACAGAGAAACATGGAACACAGGATGTACTCGGCTGTCCTCTGGTAGCTTCAATCTGTAAGCTACTTCTCCAATCCTCTCCAGCACTTCATATGGTCCATAAAACCTTGGACTCAATTTCTGATTGATCCTTTTCGCAAGTTTCTTGAGTTTGTAGGGTTGAATCTTCAAGTAGACTATATCCCCTACCTTGTACTCTACATCTCTCCTATGACCATCAGCTTGTTGCTTCATTCTGTTCTGGGCTTGTACTAAGTGATCCTTCAGAATGCTCAACACTTCATTTCTGTCTTGAGTCATTCTAGAGACTTCCTCAACAGCAGTCTTGTGAATATCACCCCTTATCACTGGTGGTGGATCCTTGCCGTACAGAGCTCTGAATGGAGTCATTTTGGTTGCAGAGTGGAAGTTGGTATTATACCAAAACTCTGCCCAGCTCAGCCACTTGTGCCACTGTTTTGGTCTAGCCCCAGTCATGCACCTCAAATATGTCTCTAAGCATCTATTGACTACCTCTGTTTGTCCATCTGTTTGAGGATGATAAGCAGAGCTGAACTTCAACTTTGTTCCAGCTAACTTAAACAACTCAGTCCAAAACGAACTAATGAAAACTCTGTCTCTATCAGAGACTATAGATTCAGGGAACCCATGAAGCTTTACTACTTCATTTACAAACACTTCAGCTACATCTTTGGCTGTGTAAGGATGAGTGAGAGCCATGAAGTGAGCATATTTGGTCATTCGATCCACCACAACCAGTATAGTATCCTTCCCTCCTGCTTTGGGCAATCCTCCAATGAAATCCATTGAAAGATCAGTCCAAGTTTGTTTGGGAATGGGGAGTTGATAGGTTCAATTTAGTAATAGAAGAAGAAATGAACAAACCAGCTGAAAGTGAGCTGGGTTTGATGTATATTGATGATATTAAGTATGAAATGCAGAGAATCAGAGTAATTCTGCTGCTTACAAGTGATGGAAATGAAGAAAAACAAACAAGAACATAAATGGCTCTTCGAGAGGCCTACTCTCCCAATGGAACAATTCCACAATATTCTTCCAAACTATCCTCTAACAAACTGATACGGGAATATATGATATGATTCTCCACCTTTTCTCTTTCCTCACAACACACACGCCCTGCCACGTCAGCAGAGCGCTCACTCCCACGACTACCTCATGATGAGTTAGTTAGTGGGATTTTGCATCCCTACGTCATGGCTCACCGTAGCTACCGTGTGCTTCTTTTTCTTATTTCTCTCATATACCAGTCCTTTTCCATACTTATCAATACCTCCCCCTTTGAATTTCTCCTTGACCTCAAGGAGAAGGTGAGGAAATGCTTCTGATATCTTCACAGCTGCTTCCCAAGAGTTTTCGAAATCTGGTAACCCCTTCCATTTGATCAATACTTCCTGATCTCCAGCCACATTGGTCTTCACTGCTACCACATCTTCAGGCTGAGCCTCAAGCATCCATTCCTCATTCAAACAACTAGGCAATGGTTGAGGCAACAAAGGAGATTTCACAGCCTTCTTCAAAAGAGAAACATGGAAAACAGGATGCACTTTTGAATCCTCTGGCAGCTTCAATTTGTAAGCCACAGCTCCGATATGTTGCAGGACTTCATATGGGCCGTAATATCGCGGACTCAACTTCTGATTAACCCTCTTAGCAAGGCTCTTCATTTTATAGGGCTGTATCTTCACATATACTAAGCCACCAACAGCATATTGCACATCACGCCTATGCTTATCCGCTTGGAACTTCATCTTATTCTGGGCTTGGATCAAATGCTCCTGTAATTCCTTAATCATATCATTTCTTTCAGCCAAATTCCTGTCAACTTCCTCCACTGAAGTGTGGTGAACATCACCCCTCACCAATGTCGGAGGTGCCCTGCCATATAAAGCTTGGAAAGGAGTGGTTTTAATGGCTGAATGGTAATTGGTATTATACCAATATTCAGCCCAACTAAGCCATTTTTCCCACTGTTTTGGTTTCATGCCTGAAAAACATCTCAAATACACCTCCAAACATCTATTAACTACCTCGGTTTGTCCATCGGACTGTGGATGATAAGCACTGCTGTGTTTGAGTTTAGTTCCTGCTGCCTTGAACAGCTCAGACCAGAAAGTACTCAAAAAAAACTCTGTCCCTGTCCGAAACTATACTCTTAGGAAAACCATGAAGCTTGACTATCTCTTTCATGAAAATTTCAGCAACATCCTTAGCATGATAGGGATGGCTCAATGGAATGAAATGCGCGTACTTAATGAGCATGTCTACCACCACAAAGATAGTATCCATTCCCATGGACTTAGGTAAACCACCTACAAAATCCATAGCAATGTCGCTCCATACTTGCGTAGGGACTGGTAAAGGCTGCAGAAGACCACCTGGGCTTGTGGTGAGGTACTTGTTCTGCTGACATATTTCACAAGCATTCACAAAGTCCTTTATATTCTTCTTCATGCCCTCCCAAAAGACTAGTTGTTCAGCTCTTTTTACGGTTCTGAAAACACCCGAATGACCACCAGCAGGTGAGTCATGTACTTCTTGCAGCATCAAAGGAATTCGGGGGGAATTTCTGGGAATTACTACTCTGTCTTCAAAATACAATCTGCCCTTCTTAAGACTATACCCGCTGTGACTGTGAGGATCAATCAACAATGCCTGTACAATTCTTCTTAGCTTCTCATCGGCCTGTATTTCTTCCTCCAATCCATTCCAAAGTTCACATTGAACAATGGACACAGCAGCAAACTGCATCACTCTGGATAGCCCATCTGCTGCACTATTTTCCTTGCCAGGCTTATATTTGATTTCAAAATCAAATCCCAACAACTTAGATACCCACTTCTGTTGATCTTCACTTACAATCCTTTGTTCAGTCAAGAACTTCAAACTTTTTTGGTCTGTATGCACCTTAAAATGCCTCCCCAACAAATATGGTCTCCACTTTTGAATAGCCATCACTATTGCCATCAACTCCCTCTCATAAACAGATTTCTTTTGAGCCCTATCAGATAGTGTGTGGCTCATGAATGCTACAGGTCTCCCCTCTTGCATCAAAACCGCTCCTAACCCCTTTCCAGATGCATCTGTTTCAACTACAAATTCTTTTTCAAAATTGGGAACTGCCAGCACCGGAACAGTTACCATAGCCTGCTTCAGCTTGTCAAAAGCTGCCTGTGCCTCATCATTCCAACCAAAACTGTCCTTCTTCAACAATTGGGTCAATGGCCACGCAATCTTGCCATAATCCTTCACAAATTTCCTGTAGTACCCCGTCAACCCCAAAAAAACCTCTCAAACCCTTCAATTCTTTGGGTGGAGGCCAATTGAGCATTGCTTCTATCTTCTTAGGGTCTGCAGAAACCCCTTGCCCAGAAATCAAGTGCCCTAGGTACTCAATTTGCCTCTGACCGAAGCTGCACTTCTTCTTATTTGCATAGAGCTTGTGTTCTCTCAACAACTTCAACACCACAGTCAAATGTTCCTTATGTAACTTCTCATTTGAGCTATAAATGAGAATGTCATCAAAGAAAACTAATGCAAATTTCCTCAAGATAGGTCTCAATACTTCATTCATCAAAGCTTGAAAGGTAGAGGGAGCATTAGTGAGCCCAAATGACATTACAAGGTACTCATAATGTCCCTCATGAGTCCTAAAAGCAGTTTTGGGAATATCTTCTTCTTTCATTCTAATCTGGTGGTAGCCAGATTTCAAATCTAGCTTGGAAAAAATTACTGCTCCTCCCAACTCATCTAATAATTCATCAATGATAGGTATTGGAAATTTATTAGGGACTGTTACCTTGTTGAGAGCTCTATAATCCGTGCAAAATCTCCATCCTCCATCCTTTTTCTTCACAAGAATCACCGGGCTAGAGAAAGGGCTGGTGCTCGGTCTTACAATGCCAGCTTGCATCATTTCCTTGACAATTTTCTCAATCTCATTCTTTTGATAGTATGGGTATCTATAGGGCCTCACATTAGGGATAGAAGAGCCTGCCTTCAACTCAATAGCATGGTCATGATCTCTAAGTGGAGGGAGACCAGTAGGCATATCAAAAACATCCTCATACTCTTGCAACAACTCACTGAATTCTCCTTTAGTTGCTACACTCTTCTTTCCTTCAACATTATTAGGCTGGCATTCTACCAAGAATCCTTCTCCTTGCTCACACAAAGACTTCACCATTGATTTCCAAGAAGCTTGCACATTGCACAATGCAGGCTCTCCTTGGATCATCATCTTCTTATCTTTGTCTTTCCAACTCAAACTGAGATTTCTGAAGTTTGCCTCCACATTTCCCAAACTAGCCAACCAATCCATACCTAACACCATGTCAATACCTCCTAACTCCATCAAGAAAAAATGAGCCTGGAACTCAATTCCTTGCACTACAAACTTCAAATTCTTGCACACACCACAGTTCTGGACCTGTTCCCAGTTCCACAACGAAGACTGGGGTGTCTTCCACATCAAGCTGCAACTCCTTCACAATTCTAGGTGAAATGAAGTTGCTACTAGCTCCCGAATCCATGAGAGCAAGAACCAACCTACCCCTTATCTCTCCCTAAACTTTGAAGGATTTATTAGAAGTTAATCCTTCTTTACTCTGCATTGACAGTATCAAGGTTCTTTACTCATTTACAGTCGGTGTTTCAGTCTTATCCTCATCAACAGTGATTTCTTCTTGAACTTCCTCATCATCAGTTTCATTTTCCACTTCACATAGCATTAACTTCATGTGCTTTAGTTTGCAAACATGTCCCTTCATCCACTTGTCACCACACTTGAAGCAAAAACCAAGCTTCATTTTCTCTTCCAACTCAGTGGAGCTCAACCACCTGTTTCTGCCATTCCCCTGTATCTTCCCCTTCTCTGTTTCAGGCTCCTTCTTCACCTTTGTATTTTCCCAACTTCCTCTAAAACGATTTCCATTTCCTTTCCAATCGTTTTTCTCCGGTAACAACTTGCTCTTCTTACTAAGAGCATTGTTCTTCTCTTCCAGTAATAAAGCTCGATCCATCAAGCTAGATAAATCATCATATCCGTATAATTTCATCTCCGCTTTAATTTCGTCCTTCAACCCATTCAAAAAAATATCCTCCAGCATCACACGATCTTCTCTAGCCAACGGAGCTACATGTAATTCAAATTGTTCCCTATACTCCATCACCGTACCTTCCTGTTTCAAACTCAACAGAGGTCCGAGAGGATTGTGCAGGGATTCAGGGAAGAAACGACGTACCGCAGCGTTCTTGAACTCTCCCCAATTTCGAGCTGGAGCTTGTTCCTCCCACCACTGAAACCAGTTCAACGCCTTCTCTTCCAACGCAATGACCACTGCGTCCAACTTCTCTGCCTCCAACACTCGGTTGACTCGAAAATAGCGCTCAACCCGAACCAACCACCCGTGGACGTCGTCACCCTTGAACACCGGAATCTCCAGTCTCCGTCGTCCCCCACGATAAGTATCGTACTCGTCGTTTCGCTTCGTGGATCGTGGTTTTGAGTGATGCTCTGTTTCTTCGTCACTATCGAGCTGCGTCATCTTCGTCGATCCTTCCGGGTCATCCACCATAGTGCTAGGAACCTTCTTTGCCTTGCGTTCTGCATTGAGCTCTCCTACAATGGTGAGAACACGAGCAAGTACACCCTCAATTCCGGCCACCTTCTGTTCCATAGTTTCCATTCTGTTTTCCATTTCACCTCGCGTAGTAACCATTCACAGCCACAAGACCGACTGCTCTGAATACCAAATTGATAGGTTCAATTTAGTAATAGAAGAAGAAATGAACAAACCAGCTGAAAGTGAGCTGGGTTTGATGTATATTGATGATATTAAGTATGAAATGCAGAGAATCAGAGTAATTCTGCTGCTTACAAGTGATGGAAATGAAGAAAAACAAACAAGAACATAAATGGCTCTTCGAGAGGCCTACTCTCCCAATGGAACAATTCCACAATATTCTTCCAAACTATCCTCTAACAAACTGATACGGGAATATATGATATGATTCTCCACCTTTTCTCTTTCCTCACAACACACACGCCCTGCCACGTCAGCAGAGCGCTCACTCCCACGACTACCTCATGATGAGTTAGTTAGTGGGATTTTGCATCCCTACGTCATGGCTCACCGTAGCTACCGTGTGCTTCTTTTTCTTATTTCTCTCATATACCAGTCCTTTTCCATACTTATCAATACCTCCCCCTTTGAATTTCTCCTTGACCTCAAGGAGAAGGTGAGGAAATGCTTCTGATATCTTCACAGCTGCTTCCCAAGAGTTTTCGAAATCTGGTAACCCCTTCCATTTGATCAATACTTCCTGATCTCCAGCCACATTGGTCTTCACTGCTACCACATCTTCAGGCTGAGCCTCAAGCATCCATTCCTCATTCAAACAACTAGGCAATGGTTGAGGCAACAAAGGAGATTTCACAGCCTTCTTCAAAAGAGAAACATGGAAAACAGGATGCACTTTTGAATCCTCTGGCAGCTTCAATTTGTAAGCCACAGCTCCGATATGTTGCAGGACTTCATATGGGCCGTAATATCGCGGACTCAACTTCTGATTAACCCTCTTAGCAAGGCTCTTCATTTTATAGGGCTGTATCTTCACATATACTAAGCCACCAACAGCATATTGCACATCACGCCTATGCTTATCCGCTTGGAACTTCATCTTATTCTGGGCTTGGATCAAATGCTCCTGTAATTCCTTAATCATATCATTTCTTTCAGCCAAATTCCTGTCAACTTCCTCCACTGAAGTGTGGTGAACATCACCCCTCACCAATGTCGGAGGTGCCCTGCCATATAAAGCTTGGAAAGGAGTGGTTTTAATGGCTGAATGGTAATTGGTATTATACCAATATTCAGCCCAACTAAGCCATTTTGCCCACTGTTTCGGTTTCATGCCTGAAAAACATCTCAAATACACCTCCAAACATCTATTAACTACCTCGGTTTGTCCATCGGACTGTGGATGATAAGCACTGCTGTGTTTGAGTTTAGTTCCTGCTGCCTTGAACAGCTCAGACCAGAAAGTACTCAAAAAAAACTCTGTCCCTGTCCGAAACTATACTCTTAGGAAAACCATGAAGCTTGACTATCTCTTTCATGAAAATTTCAGCAACATCCTTAGCATGATAGGGATGGCTCAATGGAATGAAATGCGCGTACTTAATGAGCATGTCTACCACCACAAAGATAGTATCCATTCCCATGGACTTAGGTAAACCACCTACAAAATCCATAGCAATGTCGCTCCATACTTGCGTAGGGACTGGTAAAGGCTGCAGAAGACCACCTGGGCTTGTGGTGAGGTACTTGTTCTGCTGACATATTTCACAAGCATTCACAAAGTCCTTTATATTCTTCTTCATGCCCTCCCAAAAGACTAGTTGTTCAGCTCTTTTTACGGTTCTGAAAACACCCGAATGACCACCAGCAGGTGAGTCATGTACTTCTTGCAGCATCAAAGGAATTCGGGGGGAATTTCTGGGAATTACTACTCTGTCTTCAAAATACAATCTGCCCTTCTTAAGACTATACCCGCTGTGACTGTGAGGATCAATCAACAATGCCTGTACAATTCTTCTTAGCTTCTCATCGGCCTGTATTTCTTCCTCCAATCCATTCCAAAGTTCACATTGAACAATGGACACAGCAGCAAACTGCATCACTCTGGATAGCCCATCTGCTGCACTATTTTCCTTGCCAGGCTTATATTTGATTTCAAAATCAAATCCCAACAACTTAGATACCCACTTCTGTTGATCTTCACTTACAATCCTTTGTTCAGTCAAGAACTTCAAACTTTTTTGGTCTGTATGCACCTTAAAATGCCTCCCCAACAAATATGGTCTCCACTTTTGAATAGCCATCACTATTGCCATCAACTCCCTCTCATAAACAGATTTCTTTTGAGCCCTATCAGATAGTGTGTGGCTCATGAATGCTACAGGTCTCCCCTCTTGCATCAAAACCGCTCCTAACCCCTTTCCAGATGCATCTGTTTCAACTACAAATTCTTTTTCAAAATTGGGAACTGCCAGCACCGGAACAGTTACCATAGCCTGCTTCAGCTTGTCAAAAGCTGCCTGTGCCTCATCATTCCAACCAAAACTGTCCTTCTTCAACAATTGGGTCAATGGCCACGCAATCTTGCCATAATCCTTCACAAATTTCCTGTAGTACCCCGTCAACCCCAAAAAAACCTCTCAAACCCTTCAATTCTTTGGGTGGAGGCCAATTGAGCATTGCTTCTATCTTCTTAGGGTCTGCAGAAACCCCTTGCCCAGAAATCAAGTGCCCTAGGTACTCAATTTGCCTCTGACCGAAGCTGCACTTCTTCTTATTTGCATAGAGCTTGTGTTCTCTCAACAACTTCAACACCACAGTCAAATGTTCCTTATGTAACTTCTCATTTGAGCTATAAATGAGAATGTCATCAAAGAAAACTAATGCAAATTTCCTCAAGATAGGTCTCAATACTTCATTCATCAAAGCTTGAAAGGTAGAGGGAGCATTAGTGAGCCCAAATGACATTACAAGGTACTCATAATGTCCCTCATGAGTCCTAAAAGCAGTTTTGGGAATATCTTCTTCTTTCATTCTAATCTGGTGGTAGCCAGATTTCAAATCTAGCTTGGAAAAAATTACTGCTCCTCCCAACTCATCTAATAATTCATCAATGATAGGTATTGGAAATTTATTAGGGACTGTTACCTTGTTGAGAGCTCTATAATCCGTGCAAAATCTCCATCCTCCATCCTTTTTCTTCACAAGAATCACCGGGCTAGAGAAAGGGCTGGTGCTCGGTCTTACAATGCCAGCTTGCATCATTTCCTTGACAATTTTCTCAATCTCATTCTTTTGATAGTATGGGTATCTATAGGGCCTCACATTAGGGATAGAAGAGCCTGCCTTCAACTCAATAGCATGGTCATGATCTCTAAGTGGAGGGAGACCAGTAGGCATATTAAAAACATCCTCATACTCTTGCAACAACTCACTGAATTCTCCTTTAGTTGCTACACTCTTCTTTCCTTCAACATTATTAGGCTGGCATTCTACCAAGAATCCTTCTCCTTGCTCACACAAAGACTTCACCATTGATTTCCAAGAAGCTTGCACATTGCACAATGCAGGCTCTCCTTGGATCATCATCTTCTTATCTTTGTCTTTCCAACTCAAATTGAGATTTCTGAAGTTTGCCTCCACATTTCCCAAACTAGCCAACCAATCCATACCTAACACCATGTCAATACCTCCTAACTCCATCAAGAAAAAATGAGCCTGGAACTCAATTCCTTGCACTACAAACTTCAAATTCTTGCACACACCACAGTTCTGGACCTGTTCCCAGTTCCACAACGAAGACTGGGGTGTCTTCCACATCAAGCTGCAACTCCTTCACAATTCTAGGTGAAATGAAGTTGCTACTAGCTCCCGAATCCATGAGAGCAAGAACCAACCTACCCCTTATCTCTCCCTAAACTTTGAAGGATTTATTAGAAGTTAATCCTTCTTTACTCTGCATTGACAGTATCAAGGTTCTTTACTCATTTACAGTCGGTGTTTCAGTCTTATCCTCATCAACAGTGATTTCTTCTTGAACTTCCTCATCATCAGTTTCATTTTCCACTTCACATAGCATTAACTTCATGTGCTTTAGTTTGCAAACATGTCCCTTCATCCACTTGTCACCACACTTGAAGCAAAAACCAAGCTTCATTTTCTCTTCCAACTCAGTGGAGCTCAACCACCTGTTTCTGCCATTCCCCTGTATCTTCCCCTTCTCTGTTTCAGGCTCCTTCTTCACCTTTGTATTTTCCCAACTTCCTCTAAAACGATTTCCATTTCCTTTCCAATCGTTTTTCTCCGGTAACAACTTGCTCTTCTTACTAAGAGCATTGTTCTTCTCTTCCAGTAATAAAGCTCGATCCATCAAGCTAGATAAATCATCATATCCGTATAATTTCATCTCCGCTTTAATTTCGTCCTTCAACCCATTCAAAAAAATATCCTCCAGCATCACACGATCTTCTCTAGCCAACGGAGCTACATGTAATTCAAATTGTTCCCTATACTCCATCACCGTACCTTCCTGTTTCAAACTCAACAGAGGTCCGAGAGGATTGTGCAGGGATTCAGGGAAGAAACGACGTACCGCAGCGTTCTTGAACTCTCCCCAATTTCGAGCTGGAGCTTGTTCCTCCCACCACTGAAACCAGTTCAACGCCTTCTCTTCCAACGCAATGACCACTGCGTCCAACTTCTCTGCCTCCAACACTCGGTTGACTCGAAAATAGCGCTCAACCCGAACCAACCACCCGTGGACGTCGTCACCCTTGAACACCGGAATCTCCAGTCTCCGTCGTCCCCCACGATAAGTATCGTACTCGTCGTTTCGCTTCGTGGATCGTGGTTTTGAGTGATGCTCTGTTTCTTCGTCACTATCGAGCTGCGTCATCTTCGTCGATCCTTCCGGGTCATCCACCATAGTGCTAGGAACCTTCTTTGCCTTGCGTTCTGCATTGAGCTCTCCTACAATGGTGAGAACACGAGCAAGTACACCCTCAATTCCGGCCACCTTCTGTTCCATAGTTTCCATTCTGTTTTCCATTTCACCTCGCGTAGTAACCATTCACAGCCACAAGACCGACTGCTCTGAATACCAAATTGATAGGTTCAATTTAGTAATAGAAGAAGAAATGAACAAACCAGCTGAAAGTGAGCTGGGTTTGATGTATATTGATGATATTAAGTATGAAATGCAGAGAATCAGAGTAATTCTGCTGCTTACAAGTGATGGAAATGAAGAAAAACAAACAAGAACATAAATGGCTCTTCGAGAGGCCTACTCTCCCAATGGAACAATTCCACAATATTCTTCCAAACTATCCTCTAACAAACTGATACGGGAATATATGATATGATTCTCCACCTTTTCTCTTTCCTCACAACACACACGCCCTGCCACGTCAGCAGAGCGCTCACTCCCACGACTACCTCATGATGAGTTAGTTAGTGGGATTTTGCATCCCTACGTCATGGCTCACCGTAGCTACCGTGTGCTTCTTTTTCTTATTTCTCTCATATACCAGTCCTTTTCCATACTTATCAATACCTCCCCCTTTGAATTTCTCCTTGACCTCAAGGAGAAGGTGAGGAAATGCTTCTGATATCTTCACAGCTGCTTCCCAAGAGTTTTCGAAATCTGGTAACCCCTTCCATTTGATCAATACTTCCTGATCTCCAGCCACATTGGTCTTCACTGCTACCACATCTTCAGGCTGAGCCTCAAGCATCCATTCCTCATTCAAACAACTAGGCAATGGTTGAGGCAACAAAGGAGATTTCACAGCCTTCTTCAAAAGAGAAACATGGAAAACAGGATGCACTTTTGAATCCTCTGGCAGCTTCAATTTGTAAGCCACAGCTCCGATATGTTGCAGGACTTCATATGGGCCGTAATATCGCGGACTCAACTTCTGATTAACCCTCTTAGCAAGGCTCTTCATTTTATAGGGCTGTATCTTCACATATACTAAGCCACCAACAGCATATTGCACATCACGCCTATGCTTATCCGCTTGGAACTTCATCTTATTCTGGGCTTGGATCAAATGCTCCTGTAATTCCTTAATCATATCATTTCTTTCAGCCAAATTTCTGTCAACTTCCTCCACTGAAGTGTGGTGAACATCACCCCTCACCAATGTCGGAGGTGCCCTGCCATATAAAGCTTGGAAAGGAGTGGTTTTAATGGCTGAATGGTAATTGGTATTATACCAATATTCAGCCCAACTAAGCCATTTTGCCCACTGTTTCGGTTTCATGCCTGAAAAACATCTCAAATACACCTCCAAACATCTATTAGCTACCTCGGTTTGTCCATCAGACTGTGGATGATAAGCACTGCTGTGTTTGAGTTTAGTTCCTGCTGCCTTGAACAGCTCAGACCAGAAAGTACTCAAAAAAAACTCTGTCCCTGTCCGAAACTATACTCTTAGGAAAACCATGAAGCTTGACTATCTCTTTCATGAAAATTTCAGCAACATCCTTAGCATGATAGGGATGGCTCAATGGAATGAAATGCGCGTACTTAATGAGCCTGTCTACCACCACAAAGATAGTATCCATTCCCATGGACTTAGGTAAACCACCTACAAAATCCATAGCAATGTCGCTCCATACTTGCGTAGGGACTGGTAAAGGCTGCAGAAGACCACCTGGGCTTGTGGTGAGGTACTTGTTCTGCTGACATATTTCACAAGCATTCACAAAGTCCTTTATATTCTTCTTCATGCCCTCCCAAAAGACTAGTTGTTCAGCTCTTTTTACGGTTCTGAAAACACCCGAATGACCACCAGCAGGTGAGTCATGTACTTCTTGCAGCATCAAAGGAATTCGGGGGGAATTTCTGGGAATTACTACTCTGTCTTCAAAATACAATCTGCCCTTCTTAAGACTATACCCGCTGTGACTGTGAGGATCAATCAACAATGCCTGTACAATTCTTCTTAGCTTCTCATCGGCCTGTATTTCTTCCTCCAATCCATTCCAAAGTTCACATTGAACAATGGACACAGCAGCAAACTGCATCACTCTGGATAGCCCATCTGCTGCACTATTTTCCTTGCCAGGCTTATATTTGATTTCAAAATCAAATCCCAACAACTTAGATACCCACTTCTGTTGATCTTCACTTACAATCCTTTGTTCAGTCAAGAACTTCAAACTTTTTTGGTCTGTATGCACCTTAAAATGCCTCCCCAACAAATATGGTCTCCACTTTGGGCAGAGAGTTGTGAATCACAGTGAATAGCGGCGCTATTGCACCGAGGCGTAGCGGTGCGGAGGCCGGCCGCAACGATGACAACGTTGCTTTGCATTTTTGCTTCACAACTGTCGTTGGTGTTAAAACAATTGAGTCGTGTGGCTTCTGGGAGTTGGAGCAGCCCAATTCCTCTAAGTTGAAGACAACTACTAAGAAATTAGGGAAAATACGCTTATATTTCAAAACATTAGTGTTTTTAAGGGTGATTTTGATATTTCACGTGGAAATTAAAAAGATTAAAATATTAGGTTTTTTTTAGTATATAGTATATGTTAAATAAAAGGTGAAAAATTGTGTAAGCAGTTATTGCTTTATCTTTTATCCTCACAACCCCTATTAATGTGATAGTGTGACCTTATTCTTGCGCAAATGTAACAAGTCTTCTATCACGCTTCACTCTCTCACTCTCTCTCTCTCTCCCTCTCCCTCTCTCTCTCTCTCAAGTCTCATGACTGCTGTTGGAACATGATCTGTTTTGAGCAACTTATGATTTTGTTTTAAATTTGGTCTTATGGATTTAGTAATTTGGAGTTTTTTTAGTTGTTTTTGGTATCTATGATTATGCTATCGACCTTATAATATTAAATGTGTGTTTTATAAGTATTTTTGGTGTGATTTGAAGTTTTTTTTACTTAATTTGTATGCATATATATGAATCTTTATGCTTAGATATATGATTTTGAGATTTTGGTAGGATCGTACTGTAACATCCCAAAATGATTAATTTAATTATTTCGATACTTAAACTAATCAAATTATTTTAGGGTACTTAATTGATAATTTTATTAATTGAGTGATAGATTAAATATTGATTGATGTGGGCTTAATTAGGAATTATGAAGAGAGTAAGGGTATGATGGTCTTTTCACACCACCACACCCTCACCCTTTCATTTAAATGGGTTTTAAAAGAGAAAAGGAAAAGAATTAAAAAGAGAAAGAAAGAGAGGTCGAGAGAAGGAAAAAAGAAAGAAGAGAAAAGGAGAAGAAGAAGGGCTCCATCACCACCCACAATTCCTAAGCTTGAAAATCATCATCATCTTTCCTTCCACTTTCATCCTTATAGTTAGGTAAGCTTGTTCCCACTTTCCTCTTTCTGTTAGGGTTCGAATTTCATGAGTTAGAGAGATTGGGGTGAGTTGTGATTTTCAATTGGAAGTTGATTTTGAAGGTTCTTAGATGATTAGAAATTGAACGAGGATTGAAGTTCGAATGGGCGATTGGAAGCTAGTTGGTGATTTAGGGTTCCAAATTGGGGTTTTTGAGGGTTGAAGCTACAATTGGGTGATTAGGAAGTGAATTAATGCTACATGCTAGAAGTTTCTCGCGTATTTGATGTGTTGGAATCGAAAACCGAGGTGAGTTCTTCGAGTAATTAGAGTTCTTTGAAGTATTGATTGCTGGATGTTGTTATATGATTGAGTATTGGTATATGTTTGATTGTTGAAAGTTTATGAAGATTATGATTTATGTGAATTGGTTTTCAATTTGAGATTGATTGATGAAGTGATGTTTGATTGTTTGAATGTTATGAGTTGAAGTGAACTGGTTGCCAAGTTGATGTTTGATTGGTTGAATGTATTTTAGTTTCGGTTTGATGTGTGATTTTATAGCAATTTGATAAAAAACCGTTAAACCAAACTATTGACGGATTTTGAGGAAAACTAGCCCAATCTTGTTTTTGATTGATATGATTGGTTGTTTGATGTTGATTGTACATGTTTTCAATGTTGTTTGGACTATTAGGAATCGATCGGAATGAGTTTTGGAAATGAACGACATCAAAATATACAAGAAAAACAGAGTATTTGTTATCAGGACACGGTCCGTGTCCAAACGACACGGGTACCCGTGTCCAAATCTGTCACTCACGGGTTAAAGAAATTTCTTGGTAGCCTTCCAACCTGTTTCGTTCATAACTTTTGATCCGGAACTCCGATTTTAGTGTTCTTGGATACGTTGCAAAGCTAACGAAAAGTTCTACAACCCTAAGTAAATTAAACAGTGTGTTCCAAATCTCTTCCAATCCTTTTCCCAACCCTATATAATGATGAAATAACTGTAATCCCTTAAAAATACTTATGTTCGGAATGAATTATGAAAATTCCCTAAATTATGTGGAATAGATTGGTTAAAACATTGTTTGCTCATGTTTCAATGATTAAGCTAGAATTCCATGATATGATTATGGTATTTAAACCGCTTGAGTAGTGTTGTACCGAGTGTGAAAGACAATCAAAGTATCAAGAATAGACCTAAGTGTCTAAGTTCAAGTAATAAAAGGAAAGACCACGACCTTGTGTCGAGTAACAGACTTAATGTCTGAGAGGATAAGAATGCGACCTTGTGTCGAGTAACGGAGTTAATATCCGAGATGATATTAAAATATATTAAGGATAGGGTGACGACCCTAAAGATTAGCGTACTAGGGCAGGGAAGTCATGAGCCCGAACCCTAGGCCCCGTCCATGTTAGCCCGCTAGCGCAAGGTTAGCGGATCGGGTGCACTACGAACCGAAGAAAAATGGTTCAGGGTGATGTGCTAAGAGCAAAGTTGCACGATTCACCGGGATTAGCAGGTTGCAGTCGGTGCCGTGTTAACGATGAAGTTACACGTAGTTTATATATTGAACTACGAATGAAAAAGTATGCATAACTTAACCACGAGTGTAGTAAGGGGTTTCCGTAGAACTCACTGAGATTTGTAATCTCACTCTTTATATGTTGTTGTTTTTATAGAGACACGGGGAAAATCAAAAGAAAAGAAGCATGGCTAGATGGTGCTCCACTTGGAGAACTTGAAGACTTAGTTATTGCTTATGTTATTTCCTTGTTTTAAGTATTTCGATTATATTACTTGTACTCGTACTAAAAGTTGTATATCGTTTCCGCTATTTCTGTCTTTGGATGTTGAACAATAGGACATGGAAAGGATCTTAAAATATGTTTTAAGTTAATTAAGTTCTTCTATTATGAAGTTATGAGATATGAGTTATGCTTTGATGAGTTTCATCAAAGTTTTTAGTTTTGTTCAATATTCATAAGCAGGAGTTTATCTCTGATGTATGCTACATGTTGTGCATCTTAGTATTTCTCTATGGTAGAGATACTAGGGTGTTACATTATGGTATCAGAGCAGTTCGACCTTGTCGGGCTTAGAGACCTAACGGTCAAAAGATTAGATAGATTGAGTCAGTTAGGGACTTAGACAATTGACAGTCAGAACCTTTTAGTATCTTGTGTGAGATGTTGAGTCTGGATCCACTCAATATTTCATGCAACGTACTGAGAATAATGACAATTAGTTGCCTCGGCCCCGAAAATGTCTGAAACGATAAACCCTAGGATTCCCGTACTTTTAGTTTCATCAGAGCATGCAGCGGAAGTAATGGGCATCCGAGTTGGTTTGAAGAATTTTGGGCGATCGTCTAGTCATGGAAGTCGGTTTTACCGTGGTGTCATCGAGTAAGTTGTAAAAAGGGTCACCCCGAGAGTTAGAAGCTGTGAAATTTTCCGGTAGAAGAAATGTTAGTGTCCTAGATTTGTTCAGGACTAGTGAGCACCATAGAACACAGATTGTTGTATGACCAGTCTCTCAGTTGCCGAGATGACGTCTAGTAGTCAACTCTATTGTATAGCATAGATTGACTCTAACGTATATCCCAGCCTTAGTGAGATCCTTCTGGATAGTCAGGATTCTAGAATATGTTTTCTTCCCTAAGAAATACCTTTTTTCCAATGCCAAGAAGCCGAACTATTAAACTATCATTGCCCTTGCCATTTTGACAAGCAGTACTACCTAGTGTTTGTTAGACTAGCTATCTTGTCAAAAACTCTAAGTTGGGTTCCTATCAAGAAGGGGCTAGTAGTTCATGTCAATGGAAGTAACCATGTCACGACTCTCCGATTGAGAGCATGTCAGTTTTTACTGTGAAAAAATTTCGCTAGTCTTCCAACTTGTTTTATTCATAACTTTTAATCCAGAACTCCGATCTGGTGTTCTGGGATGCGTTGGAAAACTAACAGAATTATCTACACATACCAATGGATTTTGGACTAGGTTTATCCTGATCCCAAGAAGTACTCCTAGTCTACCTAAGCTCTTAGGCTCTAAGTGCTAGTAGAAAGTAAGACTAAGAAAGTAAGACCCAGATTAGGACGATTCCTTTTGGCATCTTAAGGAAGGCTATTTCTTGGAAATGGCCATTAGCAGTGATATCTTCCCTTGAGAAAATCTTAAGACTTAGTGAAAGTCCTATACGATTAGGCACACAGTTTGCATGTTGAAAAAGGGAACAGTTTGGTTTACCCAAGTGCCAAATATTGTTGATAGTCTATGGGAAGGTCAAGTTTTATATTTGCTTGATTACGACAGTTGTAATGATTTTGTCTATATTGTGTATGGAATTCGGAAAGATGGAGGACCTAAGGAATGTTCAAAATGGTTAGAATTCGTTTCCCGAATCAACACAGGATGCACTACTCGTGCGCCTGTTTGATTCTTTAAAAGAATTATTCTATTTTCTCGTTTCTTTGATGCTACAACTATCCCAATACCGTATGTAATCCAACTGTAAATGATTATACCTAGATTAGTCGAGAATCCATCATGATAAGATTAAGTCTATAAGGATTCTAGTAAGCCCTACTCTTTAGGGAAGCCGTTATGCATGCCTCACCAGTGATATCCCATTGTATAGAGATTCTTGTACCTTAGTGTATGGGTAGTTGAGGCCCTAAAAGGGCTATTGGTTCGAAAGGATAAGTGATAGATTTTCAGGTAAGTTCTATCAAGAAGTATAATCAGTCTTGTAGGATTTCATCTGACTAGAAGTTTCCCCAAAAGTCCTTGCACGAGTTTTATGATTTAGGATTCTATGGTTATTAAGTTTAAGACTCAATTCATGAGTTATGGAGATTCACTCATACTAGTATTTTGGGTTAGTTGATAGCGTTGACTCCGATAGGTCATGGCAAAAATTATTTTATAAAAATCCTATCATTATGTGAGTCATTGAGACAATATAGTCGACTCCGATAGGTCATGGAAAATTGTTTTATAAAATCCTATCATTGTGTGGGTCATTGTTGACTCCGATAGGTCATGGAAAATTGTTTTATAAAAATCCAATCACTATGTGGGTCATTGAGAACAGTGATTGTTCTCGAGTCTAGCCCAAAGCACGAAATGTATCTCCAAGAGGACCGAAAGGTAATGTCCCAAATTTTCTATACGTTGCGAAGGAAATTTGGAACGAAAGTTGTTAGTGCATTGACTAATAAGGAAAAGCAGAGATTTTAAGCGTTGAGTCGGAAAGTAGTCCATAAGCCATGATGCCTATACAAGTGTCCACTATGGTAGCGAAGTTTTAATTTGTTAACCTCTCATTTGTGAAGGTTGACAGTAAGATTGTATTTTTGTGATCCCGTTTGACAAGTCAAACGTGAATACTGTTATGAAAAGTGATGTGATTGCTGACAATATTTGAGGTTTGCTTTTATGAAACTGCATTGTGTTTATAAATGACTGAGTTGTGATTTTAAGTGAATACATGTGATTGTTTAATGATCTGATTTTATGAAAGGATAACACAACTCATGTGACTTCGAAAATTCAGGTTCAATGTTGGTGTGATTGAATTCTGATTGACTGTGATGATTTACATGATTTATGACAAGAGAGAAGGACTGTTTAATAAGTTATGACTTAAGTTATAGCTTAGGATAAGTGTGGTAACAAACAGAATGCACAATTTCGAAGAAAAAGTTGAATTTGGAAACTGATCAAAGAGCCCGATCCGTGCGCCTGAGAGGCACGGACCGTGCGAGATTTTCTGCTACCCTTTTTCAAATTAAGTCAAAATCATTCTATTTCGATACCATTGCTTGCCTAACCTTATCCTTGACCAAGTTGAGATAAATTACATTGAAAGTAATTGATTGGATTCATGTTTAGAGTCACGAGAGTGTTAAAGGGTTCACGGATCATGTGTATCATGTCATGAGATACAAGACTCTTATAGTACTTTATGTTTGAAGATAGAGTTTGTGTAGTGGGAACCATGGTTGTTAAACTCTCGAGTCAACTCTTACGAGTCTACGAGTCTACGAGTCTAGATCACAAAAATGAGTCAACTAGCGGCTAAACTCTCTTTTTTCGTAAACTCGTACGAGTTTAAGTAAACTCTGATAGAATCGGTAAACTCTCGATTTTACCGTGAGTTTACGAGTCTACAATTTTACATTTGATTAGGCCTTAAATGTATTTATTGGTCAATATTGGTAGCTACTTAGGTTGAATTACCTATTTTCTATAGTATATGTTGGATTTATAATGTTACTTTTATATTTTCAATACTATTTTTATTCTGTTTTATTCAACTACCCAATAAAGTATTTAACTAAACATTATAAGTGTTTGGTCAAATTAGCTTTTGTTTTTTGAAGTTTTCATTTTAAGAACTTGTGTTTTTATGAATTTATTTATGTATGATTTAGACATTAATGTAGTATGATCTTATCTAGTAATAATGCACTAACACACTTTAATATCATGGTTTGCTACTTTGCTATGTTGTGGAGTTGAAATATTGAATTATTGTTGTGCTAACCTATATTATATCATGTATGTATGCCATTTATAGGTTTATTTGATAGTAGGTAGACTCTTACGAGTTTACGAGTCGAGTCTACCTATGCTCCACGAGTTTACGTAGACTCTCGAGTTTGACAACCTTGGTGGGAACCAAATAAACCATAAGGTTATTAAATAACTTTGCATGAAGTAGAAACGTCCTTAGGTTCAATTAAGCTAAGGAGTAGGTATTGGTTGCTCTACGAAGAGGACATGTTATTTTTGAAAACAACTCTATTGTAGTTTGATTGTTCTTCAAACTTATTTGGTGCCATCATGGCCTATTTCTATGTTTAAGGTAAAAGTTTTTTTTAATAAACCCTCATCTCATCTTTTTGAAATACTTCTATTTCGAAAACTTGAAAACGAGTTAAGAGGTTCTTGTATTGTATGGTACCCTATGAGTTAAGAAATTTCACGGTCGACTTTTCCGTCACATTGTTAAATGTGTACAAGAACTGTTATGGATTTTTAAAGGATTTGTTAAAATGTGTTTACACCCTTCAAGGAAATCATTTTTCTCTTGCCTCAATCCTCGAATATGTGAACCTTGTTTTCCAAACGTGTACTTCTATTAAGTGCCACATATTACATGTTTTGAATTAAGATTAATCAAAGTTGGGGTGTAAACCAAACTAATTAGAGTAAAGTTTCAAGTTAATACTACGAGTTCAAAGTTTTGGTACTCATCTTTTATTTTCAAGATTGTTTAGGTTTTGTACCAGGGAGGAAAACGGATTTCAAGTTAATAAAACTGTTTTCCGATAGTTAAGATTCTTCTCAGAATGTATATTCTCAGTTAGCAAGTCGGTAAACCTTAAACAATTCTTGAGGACAAATTTTTTTAAGTTGGGGTGTAATGTAACATCCCAAAATAATTAATTTAATTATTTCGATACTTAAACCAATCAAATTATTTTAGGGTGCTTAATTGATAATTTTATTAATTGAGTGATAGATTAAATATTGATTGATGTGGGCTTAATTAGGAATTATGAAGAGAGTAAGGGCATGATGGTCTTTTCACACCACCACACCATCACCCTTTCATTTAAATGGGTTTTAAAAGAGAAAAAGAAAAGAATTAAAGGGAGAAAGAAAGAGAGGTGGAGAGAAGGAAAAAGAAAGAAGAGAAAAGAAGAGAAAGGGAGAAGAAGAAGAGGAGAAGAAGAAGGGCTCCATCACCACCCACAATTCCTAAGCTTGAAAATCATCATCATGTAGTAAGGGTTTTCGGTAGAACTCACTGAGATTTGTAATCTCACCTTTTATATGTTGTTGTTTTTACAGAGACACGGGGAAAATCAAAAGCAAAGAAGCATGGCTAGATGGTGCTCCACTTGGAGAACTTGAAGACTTAGTTATTGCTTATGTTATTTCCTTGTTTTAAGTATTTCAATTATATGACTTGTACTCGTACTAAAAGTTGTATATCGTTTCTGCTATTTCTGTCTCTGGATGTTGAACAATATAGGACATGGAAAGGATTTTAAAATATGTTTTAAGTTAATTAAGTACTTCTATTACGAAGTTATGAGAGATATGAGTCATGCTTTGATGAGTTTCATCAAAAATTTTAATTTTGTTCAATATCCATAAGCAAGAATTTATCTCTGATGTATGCTACATGTTGTGCATCTTAGTATTGAGCTTATTTTGAGTTTTGTTCAATATCCAAATTGTTTTGTTAAGAGTTACCATGGTGTTGGTGTGATTAGTGTTGAGCTTATTTTCAGTGCTGAAATTATGGAGACGAAGTCTTTGTGATTGTGTTGAGATTTTTTTTTTTGATTTAGGACCATTGCTGGCTACCCACGGAGTGTCCCATCGCTTTCAACGAAGGACTAATCTCCGCTCGCTACTTGCGGCAAGGATTTCGCTGGCCAACACGCCTTTTTTGTCATTTAAAATAATAAAGGGAAAGGGAGAAAATTGGGGGCATGTATTTGTAGCAAGGTAATCAAAACCGGACCGGGCATTGAACCGGAAGAGGTACCGGTTCAGGGGTTCTTGGGTTCAACCGGTTGAATCGGGGGTTCAACCGGAATTAATTAAATATATTATTTAATATATTTTTTACAATATATAAAGGATAAAAAACAAAAAAAAAGCATAGTATGACATAATAAAATTATAATATTCAACAATCATAGATAGTTAGATACTAGTATAATGTAAATACTCTCATAGTAATATTAGTGTACACATTTATTTTTTAATTATTTATTTATTTTTTCAATTTAATTATAAAAAAGTATAAAAAATATCCCATATACCAAAATTCAACATCATTTATCATTTTTTTTTCCAAAATCAACATGATATAGCATTTTTTAAGAAAAATAAACAAAACCGGTTTTCTGGCCGGTTTGGCGGTTTTCTGTCCGGTTTGGCCGGTTTTTGACCGGTTTTGGCCGGTTTTCCGGTTCGCAGGCCGGTTCTCCAACAATCCGGTTTTGGGGTCCAACTGGACCGGACAGGGGTCCGGTTCCCGGTTCAACCGGTCGGACCGGCCGGTCCGGTCCGGTTTTGACAACCTTGATTTGTAGGGAAGGTGGAATGCAGACGGTGGAATGGAGGATTGAAGGAATTTTTTTGGTATGCAGGAGGATTGAAGGAATGAAACAGGGATGAACATTAAATTTAATTTGGGAATTACAGCTATTTAAAATAAAAGAAAATAAAAAGTAATGATATGTAAAGTCAAATAGAACTTGGTCAATGCCAACATGTAACCCTGTTAGCCACATCAGCGGATGGCTAATAGAAAGTTAATAGAAAAATATATTTAAAACAAAAATATTTTGCAAGTAGTTATTTAAAAAATATAAATTTGCAGGAACTTATTTGAAAAACAGCTATATTTGCAGGGACTCATATAAATAGGGGTATTTTGATAATTACAATCTTTATTCCAATGAATGTATGGTACGAACCAAATAAGTTTGTAAATTATTCTCAAGAATTGTACTCAGCAATCACATTTCGAGTAATTGAATTCCTAAGTATGTGATTCCTTAGATGGTAATTTCTAACCGGGAAACAAAACGCCACCTAATGAATAGTATTCTAATAGCTATACATATTGTAAATGTTTTCTAAATAAATATTGAAATATTCATAACGAAATAGTTAATGATCCGTGCCTTATGAAATGTTATTTACTATTATATTGATAGATTTTTTTTTTGAAGTCAATCAAACTAACAGAAATACAACAACTAAAAATAGAAAGAGGACAATGAACTAAAGCTGTACAAATTATTTTCATCTATGTTAATGAAGTGGCAATTAAGCCTAAAAAATATCAATGAAAAGTGAATTTTTTTAGTATTGGTCAAAACAAATTTGAAAAGTAGGACATTTTTTAATGTCTTTCTTTAAAAAAAGCAATGAAAACTATTGTTCTGTACCGTATCTCTGACTAAGTGTCCGATCTTGAATACGAAGTCCGGTCCGAGATAGTTGGTATTTACGTTCTTGGTCAATCCGAGTTGGTGCTCCGATCCGAGGTGGGGTGGTACCTGCAATGACACTCCGACGCTCAAGTCAGTGAGTGAGTCAATTACAAGTAAGAGTATTGGGAAAGTGAGTACCATTAATACTAGCATTGAATGCTTATTTATAGGTATTTGGAGTGAAGGAGGACCATTGGATCTAGGTCTTAGATCTCCACCTTTGGCTGGATTTGGCTCTTTATTGTTGGGCCTTTAGGGGGACTGGCCATAGAGGCCCAGTCCGTAACAGTAGCCCCCAAGTCGGGTCGCCTTAGGGCGGGCTAGACTTGTTGCTTTGGGGAACCCGTGATCAACTTCCAACACCGGGATTCCGCATATGTTTGTGTTCTGCCCCCAAACTCCGGAGTGAGAGACTCATGTCATGCCGAGGTTGGAGGACCGGGATGATCTGAGGGACTCAGGTCGCGTCGAGTGACTCGAGGCGGTCCGTTTGTGAGAGACTCATGTCATGGCGGGGTCAGAGGACCGGGGCGAACCGAGGGACTCGAGGCGTTCCGGTTATAGTTATGTCTTGATTTCCGCGCCTGCTAGTGAGGTCATTGATGGGACGCGTCGTTCGAGGATGATTGGGGCAATGATGGCGCTCGAAACGACGCGCCTGCCTAGGGGCTAGCAATGGATCGCGTAGCCTAGGCCCAGGTCCATCAGAGGCCTTTAGTTTCCTATAAATAGGAGAGGGGACCTCCCTCACTTTGTATTGTTTTTTGAGAATTGCTCCGCTCCCGATCTTAAACTCGTTCTTGAGTAAACTTCGTCTTTCAGAGTTCCGCGGTGAGTCTCGGTGAGACCGTTGAAGTTCGTGATCCGATTCAAGCGTTGACGAGCTTCCTGTTTTACAAGGTTAGTTCCCCTCTTTTATTTATTACTTCCGGCTTTAGTTCACAGTCGGGTTCTCTTAGAACCCGTATTTATTGATACAGAGTGGGGGTCGTCAGGTCGGGTTCCGACTTGGTTGTGGACCCACTGTTTAAGTATCAACCTGACTCGTCAAGCCCCCATTTCTGCAGGACCGATCTGGCGAGGACAAAACAGACTGGTCAGGTTGCCAACTTAGATCGCCCCATCCTTGCAAAAGCAATGGCTTCCGGTGCTAGAGACTCGGTGGAAATTCGTACTAGTCCCCCCGGGTCAGTTGTTCCCGAGGTTCAAGATGATTTGGGCTATGCTCCTTTGAGTTTTCATGCTGAAGATCGTTCTCCCGGGGTTCCCAGTAATGAGTTGGCGGATGAAGACAACGCCGAGATAGTGGTCCTTGACTCGGAGGGGTCCGACGTCGAGCCGGATTATGAAGAACAAGGGAGCACTAGCTGGAGCTCCGACGATAGTGAAGCGGAGGTTGCTGAAAGTCGCAACAATGAAGACGGGCTCGGATACCACGGGGATCCTGTGTATGAGGGAGGTGATTCCGATTAATACCCCCGCGCCGGAGTCGGGCCGGTTAATGTTCCCCTGTCTCAACCTCTGAATGTCCCTCGGGAGTACTCATGGGTTTCGGAAACGTTGAGGGGAATTCAGTCCGTCTACAGGACCGGGGATGATATGAGCTTCCTCGTCAAGCGCGTTTCTCGGAAAGATCAGGTCTGGAACGTGGAGGGGATGGCCGAAGGTCAACACGTAGCTGTCTGGCCAAGAGCTTTGAAATTTGTCATGTATGGAGTGACGATTCTTGACATGCATATTAGCCCCCCCTTTACCGCCTTTCAGCAAGAGGCCCTGGGGATTCTGAACCTCGCTTCCTCTCAGCTTCATCCCAACTCATGGGCGTTCCTCCGGGCTTTCGAGCTGATGTGTATTCACTTGGAGAGGCCAATCTCCTGTGATCTGTTCTTTTACCTTTTTGAGGTCAACCGGAGGCACGAGGATGGAACCAAGGATCGGTGGGAACACGTGAGCTTTCGGGCTAGGAGGGGTATTAAAATTTTCATGCCCTATTCCGATTCCTTGAAAAATTGGAAGAACAAGTACTTTTTTGTCGAGCCTGTGAACGAGGAGGCTGTGAGGCACGTCGGTAAATATGCTGCGAATGGGGAATCACTGGAGTCCACCAAGTTTCAAATAGGGTGGTCTCTTTCTCATTTCAATCGGCGACCTCACACCTATACTGTCAGTTTAAGCCGGCTATCCCCGGTTGATCAGGACTCTTTGGCGATCTTGACGAACTTCGCCGACCTGATTATCCACCGGGACCCCAAAAAATTCGGGGTTGATGTAGCTCGATTGGTCGGGGCGGGCTCTAGGCCTCAAGTGGCGGCCGTGCTTGGTAGGTTTTTGATAGCTAATCCCGCCCATAATTTTTCGACTGTCGTCTCTTTTAACATTGTTTCTTTTCCTTATTTTGCAGACAGCATGGGGCCTGACAAATTCTCCCGCTTGAGGGCTATTGCGGAAAGGAAGGCCGGGGTCCAGCAGGAAGATCCTCCCCGGAATGAGCCCGTCCATGCAGTTCCGATCAATACTGTCACAGAGGCCAGCTTGGCCGGTGCTGAAGATCAGGAGGCTGATCTTTTACACTGGAAAAGGCAGCGTCCCTTGCCGCAAGGAGATCCTGCCTCCACTTCCCATGCTCCGGAGCAGCAGGAGCAGGCTGGTCGAGCCGGTTCTCCCCGAGCTTCCAAGAAAAGTCGCCACGGGAAGCATAGAACTTCGAGATCTTCTGGTATCTCGATTGATGCCGAGTTCTTGAAGAAGCATTTGGAGGATTCCCGGGTCGACCCGGTAGAGGCCGCTGCCAGGTTGTTTCGGCATCTGGTCGATGTTTCCAAGCTTCAAAGGGCCGAGGCTGAGAATCAGGTGAAAGGTAACACCAGGTTCCGAGGGATTCTACTTGATTTTTCTTTTAGTTACTTCCGCTCCTGACTTTCTTGTTTCTGCTATTTCAGGGGCCCTGGCAGAGAGGGATATTGAACGGAAAATCTGGGCAGACCTTCAGAAAAGTATGAGGTGCTATCCTCAACTCTTTCTAAGTCCTAGGAGGACCAGACCGCGCTTAAGGAGGTGGCGGATAAGCTTGAAAGGGAGAGGGACTCTGCCCTTAACCAGTGCATGGAGCTTGAGGTCCGTATTTCCGTTCTTGAGAGCCAAGGGAGGCAGTCTGAGGAGGTGATTTCCTATTTGAAGGCCCGGATTTCTGAGCTTGAGGCCGAAATTCGGAAAGCGGGACAGGCCCAGGCAGGGACTAGTGTGGATTCCTCGCTTCGGATTGCCGAGTTGGAAAAGGAGCTTGAGGAGGCACGCGCCAAAGCTGAGGCTGCTGACAAAGAGATGGTCGAGGTGGCCCAGATGGCAATGAATGTGGCTGGGGAGAGTTATGAGAAAGCGCTTACCCAGGTCGCCGTTATTCATCCTTCCTTGCCTTTGGACCGGGAGATTCTTCGTGTGGAACACATAGTGGAAGGTGGGCGGATTGTCAAGCTCAGCCCCGACTCTGAAGAATGTGAGGTCATTTACCCTCGCCCATCCCTGTCGTGACTTGTGTTGATAAGATAGTTCCGAGTTAGTTGTTTTTTGGGTTCCGGGTGGATCCGGTGGGGAAGAAAGCCCCGGGTTCCGGGCGGAACCAGAATTTGTAACATTTTGCCATCTTTTTGAACTTGAGGACCCGGCCGTATCCGTGGTAACTTGTAATAGAAATTTAATTTAATGTGCTTCCGGTTTTATCTACCTCGGTTGAGCTTTTACTCTGCTGATTTAAATTCGTGCACTTGTGTTGACTCTCAATCATATGATGTAAGTTATGTATTTTAAGGACCAATTGTGCAGGTTTTTCATTGTATCACAGTCATTATCTGGGGATTTAGTCTAGTTTTAGATAATTGTAGTAGGAAGTTCATTTGTAAGTAATTCCTTCACTTTTGGAGCTAAATTGGACTTGAAGACCTCTAATTGGTTGTGGCATCATTCGGCGAACCAGACACTTGCCCGGGAATGCAGCAAAATGGAGGGATTTGATTTCTGTTCAATATCGCGTCGCGACCAGGAGGGTTCGCGACGCGACTAGGAGGAGTTTTGCAAAGCCAGGACTTTCTGTGCTATTTCGCGTCGCGACCAGGAGGGTTCGCGACGCGACCAGGAGCAGTTTTGCGAAGCCAGATGTTTCTGTCCTATTTCGCGACGCGATGGTCACGGGTCGCGTCGCGATGGTGAGCGAAAATTAGGTTTTTAAAAGCAGTTTCAGCGTTTTTGAGAGGAACTTCGTCTTGGGATCTGAGCCACATTTTGGAGCAGCTGGAGGGTGCGATTTTGGGGCCTTCTCACCACTTGGGAACAAGGGATTGAAGGTTCTAATGTCTTCCTTTATGTTTGTTTTCTATTTTATGTTGGTTTCTACTCTTAGGATGGATTGTAACTAATTTGCTTAGATTAGGGAGAGATGAATCTCCCAACCCTATCATGTGAACCATTGTTCTAATCAATTCAGTTGTTATTCGATTTACTTTGTCTAATTACCTATGCTCTTAATGCTTTTCAATTACATATGATAATTGTGATGATCCAGGCTAGTGATTGCATAGGAATATGAATTAGTAGCTGGAAATTGGGTAGTTAGATCATCTGCTAGTAATCAGCATAGGGATATGTGATGGCTTAGGTGAATTCGTGTAAAATTCTCGATCTTAATGCATTACCCTTTGGCATGTCTCACCTAAGGAATTAGGGTCACTCTTAGGGTAATAGGGGTCTTGAGGCAAGGAATTGCCCTTGACCTTAATTAGTGAATTGAATCTAGAAATTGAATAATTAACTTGAATTGGCTAAGGTTCATGTGATAGGCGAGGTGAGAGGATTCGATCCCTAGTCGTTTTTCTCGTATTCTTAAATCACGTTTTGTGTACCGTTACTGTTACTCAATTACCAAACCTTTACAATCTAAGAATTTACAACTTTGCTATTGTTTTCAACGCGCAATCCCTGTGGAATCGACCGGTTACTTACCGTATTTTATTACTTGCAACGACAATTGGTACACTTGCCAAAAGTCTTAACAACTTGCGTTTTGATTCGCTCAAGTGTTAAGCGTCGCCTTCGAGGCAGTTTACCGGGACTCGGCCCATATCGAACTCGCCTCTTAGGGTAGAGGCAACCTTGGCCAACTAGTGCGTTTGCGTAACAAGGGCCGCCTTCGGGGCAGTTTACCGGGACTCGGCCCAGATCGAACTCGCCCCTTAGGGTAGTGGCTACCTCGGCCAACTAGTGCGTTTGCGTAACAAGGGCCGCCTTCGGGGCAGTTTACCAGGACTCGGCCCAGATCGAACTCGCCCCTTAGGGTAGTGGCAACCTCGGCCAACTAGTGCGTTTGCGTAACGATGGCCGCCTTCGGGGCAGTTTACCGGGACTCGGTCCAGATCGAACTCGCCCCTTAGGGTAGCGACAACCTCGGCCAGCTATAAAGGAATCATATGTGATAACCTCGGTATACACCGTTCTTCAGATAAAATAATTGATAACATCGGTATACACCGTTCTTTAGATAAAATCATTGATAACATCGGTATAAACCGTTCTTTAGATAAAATACTTGATAACATCGGTATACACCGTTCTTTAGATAAAATCATTGATAACCTCGGTATACACCGTTCTTTGGATAAAATACTTGATAACATCGGTATACACCGTTCTTCGCCAAAATGTAGATCAACTGTAGTACTTCTTTAATTTGGTGGCGTTCCAAGTCCTTGGGATCGTCTTCTCGGCCAAGGTCTCCAACTCGTAGGCACCTTTACCAGTTTTGGATACAACTCGGTATGGTCCTTCTCAATTAGGGGCGAGCTTGCCTTGCGCGGCGTTCTTTAAACCGACATCGGCTCTTCGTAAAACTAAATCACCGACCTCAAGGTCCCTGGGGATTACTTTCGAGTTATATCGTGCTGCTACCCTCTGCTTTATTATTGCTTCTTTAACGGAAGCCTGGCCTCGGACCTCGTCGACGAGGTCGAGGTTCTCTTTTAACGCCTGATTGTTGTCCTCTGGAGACTTTGGGTGGAGGGTCCTCCAGCTCAGCTCTCCGATCTCTACCGGGATTACCGCCTCCGTCCCGTACGAAATCCGGAAAGGGGTCTCCCCCGTTGAGCTCTGCGGGGTGGTTCTGTAGGCCCACAGCACATAAGGTAGTTCTTCAACCCAGTTTCCCTTCGCTTCATCGAGTCACTTTCTCAATCCATTGAGGAGAACTTTGTTGGCGGCTTCTGCCTGTCCGTTCGTTTGCGGGTGTTCTACTGAGGTGAACCGGTGTTTAATTCGAAGGTCGGACATGAGTTTTTTGAAGCCTTTGTCGGCGAACTGGGTTCCGTTGTCAGTGATTACTACCTCGGGAATCCCGAATCTAGTCATGATATTCTTTTTGAAGAACTTGATGCAGTTCTTTGCGCTGATGATGGCTAGAGGCTCGGCTTCGATCCATTTTGTGGAGTAATCTACCGCCACTATTAGGTACTTGATTTGGCCGGGGGTAGTTGGGAATGGGCCTAGGAGATCTATTCCCCACCATGCGAAGGGCCATGGCGAGGCGAGGCTGGTGAGCTCCGCAGGAGGTACTATGTGGACCGTGGCGTGGATTTGACACTTGCTGCATTTCGTTACATAGTTTCTTGCATCGGTCTCCATGGTTGGCCAGAAATATCCTACTCTTAATGCCTTCCGAGCTAGAGACCGACCTCCAAGGTGCTGCCCACAGATTCCCTCGTGGATCTCGGCCAAGACGTAGTCCGCCTCTCCTCCTTCAACGCATTTTAACAGTGGTTCGGACAAGCTTCTTCTGTAGAGGTTTCCATCGATTATGGAAAAAGATGAGGCCTTCCTCCTGAGGATCTTGACTTCGCTTGAGTCCGGAGGCTCGTCCCCCGATTTGATGTAATCCATTAACGGCGAGATCCAACCTTTGGTTTCCTCAACCACATTGACAGAAAAATTGGCTTCCGGGTTTGGGAAGACGCTCGGCTTGCTCAGCGTCTCCTGGATTATTGACCGGTGGTTCCCTGGAATTTTGGTGCTGGCGAGCTTGGAAAGAATGTCCGCCCTGATATTTTCTGTCCTGGGAACGTGTTTAACCTCTGTAAATACGAAAAAGGAAAGCAGCTCCCGCACACGGGTTAAATACCTCTGCAAGGTCGGATCTTTGGCTTCGTACTGTTTCCCAATTTGAGAGACTACCAACAATGAGTCGGTATTTAAAGAAAGTCGAGTAACTCGGAGGTCGATAGCAAGTCGGAGTCCTGCTATGCATGCCTCGTATTCTGCCTGGTTGTTTGAGGTAGGGAAACCAAACGTGAGCGATACTTCGATTACAACGCCCGTCGGGCTTTCGAGCATTAACCCTGCACCACTTCCTTTTGAATTTGAGGACCCATCTACATGGAGCATCCACAACCCGTCCTCCGGGTCGGCGGGTGCCATTTCCGTGATAAAGTCGGCCAGTATCTGGGCTTTCATGGCCGGCCTTGTTTCATATTTGATTCCGAACTCAAAGAGTTCTACTGCCCATTTGATCATTCGTCCTGCTAAGTCGGGTCGGTGCAGGATCTGCCGGATTGGGTAGTTTGTTCGTACCACGATTTGATGAGCGACGAAGTAAGGTCGGAGACGGCGTGCCGAGATGAGCAGAGCAAAGGCGATTTTTTCTATTTTCTGATATCTAACTTCTGATCCGTGTAAAGCTTTACTCCCGAAGTATATCGAACTCTGACCCGTCTCTGTCTCCCTGATAAGTACGGCACCAATGGCCTCTTCCGAGATGGCTAGGTACAGGAATAAGTCTTCCCCTGGGCTTGGCCGAGTCAGGATCGGTGGTTCGGTCAAGACCTTTTTGAGCTGGGAGAGGGCCTCGTCCCGCTCCGGAGTCCATTCGAAAGTTGCTTCTTTCTTAAGCAGTTTAAACAAAGGGAGTGATTTGAAGGCGGCTTTGGAAATGAAGCGAGATAGTGCAACTATCATGCCGTTGAGCTTTTGGAGCTCTTTCTTGGTGGACGGGGTTTGCATTTTCGTTACAGCTCGGCATTTATCTGGGTTGGCTTCAATGCCCCTTTCTGTGAGATAGAAACCAAGGAATTTTCCATCCCGGACCCCGAAAGTGCATTTTTCCGGGTTCAACCTCATATTGTTTCTTCGGATTTCAGTAAAGATCTCTTCAAGGTCGGTTACGTGGAGGTCTTCCCTTTCGCTTTTTGCGATCATATCGTCGAGGTAGACTTCCACGTTACGACCGATCTGCTTTCGGAACGCCTTGTTCATCATCCTTTGATAGGTGGCCCCCGCATTTTTCAAACCAAATGGCATGACCCGGTAACAAAAATTTCTGCGGTCAGTCATAAAGGCTGTTTTCTCTCGGTCGGGGGGAAACATCGGGATTTGGTTATACCCGAAATAGGCATCCATGAACGATAGTAAACTAAAACCTGAAGCATTATCGACGAGCCGATCAATGCTAGGAACAGGGAAGGCGTCCTTAGGACAGGCCTTATTAAGGTCGGTATAGTCAACGCACATTCGCCACTTTCCATTGCTTTTCTTAACAAGTACAGGGTTTGAAAGCCAAGTTGTATACTTGACTTCTTTTACAAAATCAGCTTTAATTAAATCATCTACGACCTTGGCCGTAGCAGCTGCTTTCTCTTGGCTTTGAGCTCTTTTGCGTTGGGCGACCCACTTAGCCCTGGGGTTAACTGCAAGTTGGTGACAGGCGACTTCAGGGGGAATCCCGGGCATGTCTTTTGCTGACCAATCGAAAATATCGGCGTGAGATTTCAGACAGAGGGCGAGCTTTGCTCTTACTTCTTCAGGGAGATCGGATCCGATCTGGACAGTTTGGGTCGGGTCCTCTCCCAGCTGGATCTGTACGAACTGTCCATCAGGTTGGGGCCGCCTGATTTTCTTTTTCAGCTCCCGTGCCAGCTCGTCGTCGCTCTCTTCCTCAGAGCTGTCAGGATCATACCTCGCATCGAGGTCTGTGACGTTGACCTCGGCAGCTTGACCGCTTCTCTGAGGCCTGCCTATCTGCCTTGACATGCAGATAGAAACATCTTTGGGCGGACTCTAGGTCGGCATCAAGGGTGATTATTTAGTCACTCAAAGAGTAGAACTTCATTTTCAGGTGAACCGTCGAGGTTACAGCCCCGAGCCTTCTAAGAGTCGGTCTTCCGATGATGCAGTTGTAGACCGAAGGGCATGGCAGCACTAAGAATTTGGTCTTGATCGTTCTCTCTAGCGTTTCCTCGCCAAAGGTGACCATCATTTCCAGATAACCGAGGGGGTTTTGTTCGTGACCCGTTGAAGCCCGAAAGGTCCGATCCTCTGTAAGGGGTGAAGTCTTCCTCCGAGATCTGCAGTTTCCTCACAAGGTCGATGAAGATGATATCCGCGGAGCTTCCTTGGTCGACCAAAATTCTTCTTATCTCGTGGTTGGCCATGACTGCCCTGATTATGAGGGGTATGTGTTTATTAGGCTTGCCGTCCAGTAAGTCTCGGTCGCCGAACGCCAAGGGGGGACGCTCCGGGGCTGAGCTTACTACAGAGGTGGAAGCGGCACACATGACCTCCTTACATTTTCTTTTCATTGTTTTGCCCGATGCCTCGACGGGGTAGCCCCCAAAGATGACCATCATTACAGGTCGGCCCTTTGATTTTCGAAAATCACGCTCATCCTCCGAGCTTTCTTCTCTTTCTTGGTGGGCTTTACCCTTCTTCTTAGGGTCGACCTTCTATTCCTTGACCTCGGCCTCATGCCGGGGTGTTTTAGCCATGTACTGGCTCAATTTTCCTTTCTTGATCAGGTCCTCAATGTCATCTTTCAGAGCATTGCATCGATTGGTGTCGTGCCCTTTGCTCCGGTGATACCAGCAGTATTTGTTGGATCTCTGTCCCGGCCTGTGCGGGAGCGGATCGGGGAACTTGACTTCCTTGAATTCAGCGTTCATACATTCCGCCAAAATCCTGGCCCTTGTTTCATTAAGGTCGGAATATTGTTGGTGTCGGTTTCGAGGTCTCGGTCTACCGTCGTTCTGGGCCTCCTTCTCATATCGAGGCTTGCTCATCCCAGGGTCGGCATCCGATTTTCTTGCAATCGCCCCCTCTTCATGATCAATGTACTTCTGAGATCGCTGGAGGAACTCGGCAAGCGACTCAGTTTGATTTACACCGACATCAATCTGAAATAGACTTCCTTCCCGAAGGCCGGCTTCCATGAAGAACAGTCGGAATGAATCGTCTAGGTTCCGGACCTGAGCCGCTTCCTTATTGAATCTTTCGATGTAGTCCCGGAGAGACTCGTTCTCCCCTTGCCGGATGGCTTGTAAGACTTTCCGAAACTTTGGTTTCATCTTGGAGTGGGCGAACTGGGCCGAAAATAGCTTCGCCAGTTGGTCCTAGGAGGATATCGAGTTTGGCTTGAGGGCTCTGAACCAGTCCAGAGCCAGTTTTTCCAGGGTAAGAGGGAAGATCCGACACTTGATCTCTTTCGGGACATTCCGGTATTGCATCATTGTGTCGAAGTAATCAAGGTGATGGTCGGGATCGCCAGTCCCGTCATGCATCTTTAAACCTTCCGGGGGTTTCTCTAAGTGTTTGGGTACCGTAAAGTAGTCGATCTTTGCTGTAAAGGGTCCCTTTCGCACCGTCGATCTTTCCCTCGGAGGAGGCCTCTCGATAGGGCGCCGAACAGGGGACCCGGGAGAACGAGGACGCCGACGTTCATGCCTCGGGGGACTTCCCCGACTTATAGAACGTCGCCTCGGGGAAGAGGATGCTAATGATGAGTTCTGGTGAGGAGAGTCCTCGGGGTAATAAGTGTCGTCCCGAGTCTCTCTTGGGGGAGTTCTAGATCCTCGTCTCCCTTTTCGGCGGGGTGGCGAGCGATGGTGGTGTCTCCTCCAAGCAGGAGACCGGTGACGCCTTTTGCTGGAGGTTCTTCTGCTGGGAGAGTAGGTTTGAGGAGAAGACCGATCCGGGATGTCTCGGGCCCGGATTTCGGCAATCTCGGCCTCCAGTTGGGAGTAGCGCTGACTCCTTTGTTGTTCAGCCTCGACTTGCCTTTTCAGCAGTTGGACGAGCTGTTGAACAGCGTCAACCGGTACCGGGACTGTCTGCACAGGAGGTGGAAACTGGTTCCTGGCAGAGCTTATGGGAACCATTGCTTTGGACGAGTTGTGGCCGTGGGCCGAGCGTCGAGGGAGAGTGACTGCTACCCCCTCGGGGGTTTCTTGCTGTTGATCGGGTCTAACCACGACGCTGGAGACGTTCCTCCATCGTAGCTCTGGAGCCATTGCTGACCAAGGAGGTTGGGGGAAAGACTAGAGTATAAGAGTCTCCCACTGTGGTCGCCAATGTTCTGTACCGTATCTCTGACTAAGTGTCCGATCTTGGATACGAAGCTGGTCCGAGATAGTTGGTATTTACGTTATTGGTCAATCCGAGTTGGTGCTCCGATCCGAGGTGGGGTGGTACCTGCAATGACACTCCGACGCTCAAGTTAGTGAGTGAGTCAATTACAAGTAAGAGTATTGGGAAAGTGAGTACCATTAATGCTAGCATTGAATGCTTATTTATAGGTATTTGGAGTGAAGGAGGACCATTGGATCTAGGTCTTAGATCTCCACATTTGGCTGGATTTGGCCCTTTATTGTTAGGCCTTTAGGTGGATTGGCCATAGAGGCCCGGTCCGTAACAAATATTGCAGGGATAGACACCGTGAAAGTAGTAGAGAATGATCCTTAAAAAACTCTAGATTGAGTGGGCTACCGTAAAAATGAAGAAGACTAGATCTCCATATACCAACGTTTAGATATTCTTGGGTTATTTATTTGATTTAGAAATCTTTGTTGTTTGTTGCAAAGGAGTTTGAAAAAGGAACCTAATTCTGCAGAAGAGAAGAGATCCCTTCCGAAAAACACTGTTGCAGATGACATTAAGGTATATATTGAGGTATGTTCGTTTAATAGTTTTCTTTTTGTTCGGCAAGGAAAATCTTGTTATGCTAATTAAGAGGCCAGATGGTAGTTGGAGGGGAAGACAAAAGAGGGGTGTGGAAGGATTTTTAAACCAATTTTCATAGAAAAGATATTTTTTGGTAAAAAAACAAAAATACAAAAGAAAAGGGTTGGCGGTATAGATATAGAAGCCCCTTATACAAAATTAACTTTAGCTAAAGCTAATAACCTAATCGCCAGAGTTCTCAACCATGCAAATTTCCTCTTCAGTATTTTTTCTTGTTGCAAATTACCTAAAGCTAATAAGCTAATAACCTAACAAGAAAGGTTTGGGGACTTTGGTGGGTTCCCATTCTTGTTGCGGTTTCTTTGAATCTGATTACGGTTTTGATTCTTGAAAGGTTTGCCAGTTGGCTTCAGAACCGCTCCTCTTTTCTTGTTGTTTGAAACATACAACTTCATCTTTCTGATCTTGTTTCCGAGATTCCTCCTCAATTCGGAGTCGGGTGATCAGAGTTTCTAGAGAAAATTCCTTGGTTTTGTGCGTGAGAGAATTTTTGAAGTCCTTCCAAGCAGGAGGAAGCTTGTCAATAATAACAGCTACTTGAAATTGTTCATCTAAGGCCATGCCTTCAGATATAATTTCATGAGCTATTTTCTGAATCTCATGTGACTGAGTCTCTTGATATTTTTAATCTGACATCTTGTAATTGAGGTAGCGCCTCACAGCATATTTTTTAGCACCAGCTTCCTCAGTATCATATTTCTTTTTCAAAGCATTCCATACATCCCTGGCAGACCTGCAAGTGCTGTAATAATCATAAAGATCATCAGCAAGTCCGTTAAGAATAAAATTCTTACAGAGATAGTCATACTCATTCCATAGGAGTATTTCTTTTGCAGTTTTGGCTTGTTCATCCGGTTCCGCGGTTTCATCCGCCACTGGAATCTCATCAGTCAAAACATTGGCAACCTTTTTCACAGTCAAGAAGAAAATCATCTTTTGTTGCCAACGTTTGAAGTGAGCTCCCTCAAACCGGAATGGTTTGTTGAAGTCAGAGGCAGCGGAACCAGCACCAGTAATTTCTTCGGTTGTCATGGCTGAATTAGAAACGTCTTAAAAATGTTAATCCGAGTAGGTTCCCAGGAAAGAGAGGTGGGTCACAATGGACACTCTTAAGTACCAAGTCTTTCCTAGCCAGAACTTTCCCCAAAACAACACTGTTTTCAAAAATCAAGCCGAAGAGATTACTGTGATGAGTCGCGGACTAGGTCGCTCTCTTTAAGACGTTTTGTGGCACTGCTCCAAAGTGTAAGCAGGCTATCAACCACGACGTCTCCAGGATAAAACAGCTCAGTTAAAAACTGCTACGAAAGTTCACTGCACCGTTAAAATTCGCTCTAAGATATACACCCTCAATATGGTTATGAAAACCACTCTTTAGCTTGTAAATGCTTCAAATTTTCTAGAGAAGAACAAAGAAGTTTAGAGAGAAGAGAGAAAAGCTTGAGGAGAGATGCTTTATCGTCAAGTTTGGTGTGAGAAATAAGTGAGGAGGAGTCTCCCTTTTATAGGCTTTTTACACTATAGAAGTGTTTAGTCTACCAAATGTGGGACTTTTTCCAATTCACACTTAACAAAGTTTCAACAATCCCCCACTTGAATTTAAAAAGGAGTTTCAGAAGTAGCGTCAAATGCTTCCATAAGATTGTGCATAAACAGACGTGTCTTACGACTTGAACCTTTGCATAGCGGTTAAGATTTAGATTCAACTATAGTGACTCGTAGTCTTGAACTCTATCTCTAATCATCAAAACCACACACAACCTTTTCCATGGGTGTATTCCTATAAGCCCGTGCTTTTATGGCCCTGCACGTCTATCCCAGTTTAGTGATAGGTACTCCACTCCACATAGAGTATAGATCTTCTTAAGAGTTTCTATTACCTCAACCTTACGTCGCTCCAGAAATCATGCTTCTTTACTTATAATAGCATGTTCATCTCGTATCACTTCACAACTTGTTCTTACCCATTGAACCTAATTCTTGGGATCTCCAGTCTTTTAGGTCGGGTTACCATCATGAGTGACTCATGATTCTAAAGGCAGTAGTCCCATCCTTTGAGATGTATTTTGGACTTTCTCCTTAGCTAATCCTTTCGTCAAAGGATCAGCTAAGTTCTGATCAGTGCGTACATGATCCGCTCTCTTTTGAGAGACATTCTCTCACAGTGCTGTGCTTACGACGTATTTGTCGTCTTTTACCGTTGAAATAACGGTTCTCTATTTTTGCAATAGTCGCGGTACTATCGCAGTGGATCAACACAGCTGGCATCGGTTTTTCCCATAAAGGGATCTCTGCTAGTAAGCATCTCAACCAGCTAGCTTCTTCACTAGCGGTTGTCAATGCTATCATTTCAGACTCCATAGTGGATTGAGCTAATATGGTCTGTTTCTTAGATTTCCAAGAGACAGCACCACCGGCTATACTAAATATATAGCCATTAGTTGCTTTGGAATCATCTGATAGAGTATTCCAATCTGCATCACTGTATCCTTCAAGTACAGCAGGAAATCTCTGATAATGTAATCCGAGATTCATGGTCCTTTTAAGGTATCTCATGACTCTCTCGATAGCGTGCCAATGCTCTATGCTAGGTTGACTAGTAAACCTGCAAAGCAATCCCACAACATAGGCAATGTCGGGTCTAGTACAATCAGTGGCATACCTTAGGCTCCCAATGATGCTCGCATATTCCGTTTGTCTAATACTGTCACCAGTGTTCTTAAAAAGTTTGACACTCGGATCATAAGGTGTACAAGCAAGTTTACAATCAAAATAATTGTATTTCTTTAAGATCTTCTCAATATAATGAGATTGATCCAAGGAAATTCCTTTTTCGGACCTAGTGGTATTACACTTGCTTCTCCAAGGTCTTTCATATAAAAGTTGTTGCACAACAGTGATTTCACTTTATTTACAGCATGAATGTTTGATCCAAATATGAGTAAGTCATCTACATAGAGACATATGATTGTGCAAATGTCATTTTCGGTTGTGTAATAAATGCATTTGTCACTTTCATTCACTTTAAACCCATTCGATATTATCAAATTATCAAACTTCTCATGCCATTGTTTAGGAGCTTGTTTGAGACCGTACAAAGACTTATCCAACTTACGGACCTTGTGTTCTTGCCCGTGAATTACAAAACCTTAAGGTTGCTCCATATAGATTTCTTCTTCCAATTCACCATTTAAAAAAGCAGTTTTGACATCCATTTGGTGTACTATCAAATTGTAAATAGCGGCCAACGAAATTAGTACCCTTATGGATGTAATTCTAGTAACAGGTGAATATGTGTCAAAGAAATCTATATTCTCTCTTTGTCTAAAACCTTTGGCTACAAGACGAGCCTTGTATTTATCAACAGTGCCATCAGGTTTTAGTTTCTTTTTCAAAATCCATTTACATCCAATTGGTTTATAACCAGGAGGCAAGTCCACTAACTGCCATGTCTTGTTAGACTCTAGAGAATCCATCTCGTGATTGATGGCTTCTTGCCACAAATCGGCATCCAAAGAAGACAATGCTTCCTGAATGCTAGTTGGATCCTCTTCTAACGTATAGACCATATAGTCGGGTCCATAGTCCTTAGCAACACGTGCTCTCTTACCTCTTCGAGGTTCTATTTCCCTTTGTTCATTGTTTTCAACGTTCCTAGGCACAAAGACTTGAATAGTTCCGGTGCCCCCACAATTTCTAGATTTAAAAGGGAACTCGTTTTCATAAAAGTCAACATCATTTTACTCTATGATCACTTTAGCTTTAAGGTCATAAAACCTGTAAGCTTTACTGTTTACTGCATACCCAATGAATACACATTCATAGGCTCTGCTGGCGAGTTTAACTCTTTTTGGGTCTGGAATCCTGACATAAGCCAAGCAACCCCCCAGATTCGAAAATAAGACACATTAGGTTGTCTTTTCTTTATGATTTCATAAGGAGAAATTTTGCTTTTAAACTTTGGAAGTCTATTCAGGACATAACATACGGTTAACAAAATTCCCCCCACCAGTGAGATGCAACACCAGAATAAAGCAAAATAGCAACTACCAATTCGATAAAAGTTCTATTCTTTCTTTCTGCTTTACCATTCATTTTGGGAGAATATGGTGCAGTCGTTTCATGTATGATTCCATTTGATTTGTAAAAATCATTAAATAATTGGGAATCATACTCAGTTCCTCTATCACTTCGAAAACGCTTTATCTGTTTTTCAAATTGATTTTCAACTTCTGTTACAAAAACTTTGAACATGTCAAGCGCTTCACTTTTATTTTTCATAAGGTATACAAAAGTGTAGTCTGAACAATCGTCAATAAAAGTGATAAAATAACGTTTACCATTTCTGGTTAACGTTCCGTCTAATTCGCATATATCTGAATGAATTAGATCCAAGGGTTTAGATTCTTTCGTTACTGATTTATGCAATGTTTTCGTAATTTTTGCTTGACTACAAAATTCGCATTTTTGGAAATCATTTAAGGATAACTTAGGGATTAATCCTAAGTTGCTCATATTAGAAATAATGCGTTTATTAACATGACAAAAACGAGCATGCCAAATATTAAAATCACACAACATATAAGCAAAAGGAGAAGTTTTATTCATTTCAACATTCAGTTTAAACATGTCATCAGTGGCGTACCCTTTCCCAACAAAAATACTATTTTTAGTCAAAGTATATAAATCCCCCCAATAGTCTGAGTGAACCCTGCCTTATTCAAAAGGAAACCAGAAACTAGATTCTTCCTTATCTCTGGAGTGTGCTTCACATCTTTCAGGATCAGAATCTTTCCAGAAGTGAATTTCAGTTCCACATCTCCAGTACCAGCAACAATAGTGGTGTGAGCATCGCCCAGCAGCACTTTCTTATCATCATCAGTCGTGTATGTTTTGAACATAGCACAGTCATTGCACACATGGATAGATGATCCACAATTTAAGTTTAATTTGAAAACTTCTGATCTTTTACTCGTATCAAAAGATGTTGATCTTTGGTTGAAGTTGGCTATTGAAAGTGGCGCTAGAGTGCTAAACCTTCATAGGCCTCGTTGTCTATGTCAAGACCACTATATATTTCCAATGAGTATCCTTGAAGCCAACTCACTTACTAAGTTGGTGTTTGTCATACCCCAATTTTGTCCGGCTTAGGTCCAAACCCTAACTTTCAACACAAAAATTACATAGTAGATTTAATTTATTTTTCTTGTTACAATATCTTTAATTAAAAAAAAACGAAAACAAAAAAATAAAATAGATAAGAAATAATACAAATAAAAAAGGGGAGGTGCAATAAAAGATTATTATTACAAAAAAGGAGAATGTCCATGTACATGACTTGGCCCAAGAATGCCAAAGTTACAAAAATACAAAAATAAACCAAGTACCCAAAATTGCAGCTACTTTGCAAAGGTGATTTCTCTCTCTTCGAACATTATTTCGACGATCCGACCGGTGAAAGTGAAGATGGATGTCTCATGAACTTGGTGTCAAAAAACAACGATGATCCAACGGTTAACGAATCCAGAATCGCACTTGTACAGTGGCTGGTTTGAGAAACACGGGAGTTGTTTTTTTTACTTTTGCGAAGGCAATTTCTCTCTCCTAAGACCACGTTTCGACGATCCGAACGGTAGAACTGAAGATGCATATCTCATGAACCTGGTGTCAAAAAACAACGATGATCCAACGGTTAACGAATCCGGAATCGCACTGTCAATATGACTGGTTTGAGAAAAAACGGGATTAGTTTTTAGCTACTTTCCAAATGCAATTTCTCTCTTCTCAGACCTCGTTTCGACGATCCGAACGGTAGAAGTGAAGATGGATGTCTCATGAACCTGCTGTCCAAAAAGAAAGATGATCCAACGGTTAAAAAATCCGAAATCACACTTTTACGGAGGCTGGTTTGAGAAAAACGAAAATTGCTTTTTCTATGTTGTTTTAGTCCCACATTGCTTGGGAGAAACAAGAACTCCCTAGCCTTTGGCTATAAAAGAGATGGAGATGCAAAGGCTATGGACATGGGTGATTGATGGGGTAAGTGATCTTTTGGGCTAGCATTTGCAGTCCATTAGATTAAAAGCATGTCTTTAATTCTTTTGGACTAGCTTTTGCAGTCCGTTAGATTGAAAGCCCGTCTTTAGTTATTTTTGGGATGGCCGTTGAGGTCCTTTACTTGGTGGTTTTCGGGTGAAAACGGACCAGATAGGAGTCGGGTTCGCGGTTGATATGGTCAGATTGCTCGGTCCGTTTCGGCGTTGATCGCATTGATCAGCTGGAGGTTAGTTTTGCATTTATTTATTTAATTTATTTATTTATTTTTGTATATATTTATTTATTATGTATACTGTTTATTTATGTACATACTTATTTATTATTTATATTGTTTATTTATCTATGTAAATAATTATTTATTATTTATTCATTTATTTATTTATATGTATAGTTATTTATTTATTAACTTTACGCTTTATTAATTGTTAGTGTCGTCATTAATTTTTTTTTTTAAATACACAAATTATTTTATAAAAATTTCAAAAATATAACTAGGGGATTAAGTCGACTGTACAGTCGGATTAGTCAGCTTTTTAGGACTACAAATGAACCGTTACGGATCATGTCCTAAAATCCCTATTCAAAACAAACAATTTCTAAATTAAAATAAATACAAACATACATCTTTCCCCTAAGTAAACCTTTTTCTCACCAACCTTTTCTTCAAAATAACAGATTTTCTTTTCCCTAAACGAGAATCAATCCAATTGCGAAAACTCTTCAAAATCAAACTTTGTTAAGTAGTCTTGCGAAGCCTTTGCTTGCATGATTATTAACAATGAGGTACCAGTGGCGATCACTTGGAGCCTTTGCTCAATTGATCATCATGAACGCCTAATTTTCCTAAAGATTTTCACTAAATCAAAAACTTTGTTAGTAGTCTTGCGAAGCCTTTGCTTGCATGATTATTAACAATGGAGTGCTAATGGTGGTCACTTGGAGCCTTTGCTCAATTGATCATCATGAAAGCTCAATTCTCACAATTAAACAAGATAAAAAACAAAAAACATTTTCCAAACAAAGAAGAACTACGTAGCTTTGAATTCTCCATCGCACCAGGAGATACATAGGAGCGGGTCACATCCTGTCAAGCATAACAAATAAAAATCATTTTCACAATAAGTTTTCAACAATTATTTTCAAAAGAACCTAGAACTACGTCGCCTTTGATTCTCCACCCGGAGATACGTAGGAGTAGGGCCACGCCCCTGTCAAGCGCAAAAATAAACAATTTCTAAAATTAAAGAATATACAAACAGATCTCCTTCATTTCAAAAGCAAAAGTCTTATTTCCAAAGTAGGGGATTAAGTCGGTCGTACGGCCGGGTTAATCATCGTTTTAAGATAAGTGAACTGTAGTCCCACAGAGCCCCAGCGCTCCTTCAGCCCTCAGTGGCCCTTCAGAGCCCCAGTGCTCCTTCAGACCCCCAGTGGTCCTCCAACACAGATCACACAGTCCTAAAACCCCTACATTAAAAAACACCAACCCACAAACATTTTCTACACAGAAGAACTACGTAGCTTTGAGTTCTCCATCGCACCGGGAGATACGTAGGAGCGGGCCATGTCCTGTCAAGCGTTTTTTTTTTCTAAAAAAACCATTTTTCCCCTTTTTCATAATAAATAAAGATTTTCATAAAGAGTTTTTCAATAAGAAGTAGAGAGGCAAAATTAAGTATTTTCAAGTCAACACACTAAAACCACACATTTAATTAAAGGTTCCCTCTCAGTAGAGAGGACGTGTGGGGTGCTAACACCTTCCCTGCGCGTAACCGACCCTCGAACCCTATTCTCTAGTTTCGCAAGACCAATCGCTTTCCAAAAAAGGTTTTCCTAATATTTTCCTTAATAAATATTGGTGGCGGCTTCATTGTCTTAGAAAAAGTTGTGAACGAGGAAGGTTCTCCCTCGGGGACTTTTTCGGGCGCAACAGTGTTGAGAGAGCTATACTTAGCATCTCGTAAGAGTACTATTATTACAAATAAGTGGTGGTTTTGTGAACTTTTTGCCAATTTCCCTTTCCTTGAGATTTTGAAGTTGGAAGATTGTGTAATGTCTAGAAGGATTCTTATTTCAAGTGTTCAACTCAAGGTGTTGGAGTTATCAAGTTGCCTTAGCTTGAAGGAAGTCAACATTGATGCTCCAAATCTGTCATCATGTAAATATTGTAACCAGTATTAGCTCATTAGTTTTGTTTGTTTCCTTTGGGCCTGCCTTATGGTCTTGTAGCATTGGTCCATTAGTGGCCTTATTGTTTTCAGCATTGAACAACATCTGATGTACTACAAAAGAGGCATTTTTGCCAAATGAATAATAACAAATCTTCATTTCGTTACTCTGTTCGTTACATTTGGTACCAGAGCTCCACAAATTACAGGGCCTGTTACGCGCGAAATCAAGATTCGTGAAAGAAGAGGAACTCGAGAGAAGCTTCAATGGCGGAGAAGGAACATGGCTATGTGCGTCCAGCAATTCCCAAGTTCGATGGTCATTACGACCATTGGGCTATGCTGATGGAGAATCTTCTCCGATCAAAGGAATACTGGGAAATCGTCGAGCACGAAATTCCGGTCTTAGCAGCAAACGCAACTATGGAGCAACAGAAGACGGCGAGCGAAGCAAAGATGAAGGATTTAAAGGCTAAAAACTATTTGTTTCAAGCCCTACATCGCCAAAGACATTTGGGAATCATTGAGACAAATTTCAAGGACCGTCGAAAGTAAAGAAGGCACAATTGAAAGTTCTAAGGTCAGAAATTTGAAGCATTGCGAATGAAGGAAGAAGAATCAGTCAACGAATACTTCTCAAGAACGCTTGCAATTGCGAATAAGATGAAGGCTCACGGTGAGAGAATGTCAGAAACCGTAGTGGTGGAGAAAATTATGAGATCCATGAACCCTAAATTCAACTATGTTATGTGTTCAATTGTACAAGCCAACAACATTGAGGATCTTTCGATTGACGACCTACAGAGCAGCATTCTGGTTGAAGATGGTTGCATGAAGAACTAGAAAGAAGATCAACAGGCTTTGAAGGTTACCGACTCGGGAAGAATTGGGGGCAGAGGAAGGGGAAGATCCTCTGGTGGTAGAGGTAGAGGTAGACAAGCTTCAAAGGAGCATATTGAATGTTATAAGTGTCATAAGTAAAGATGTGGTGTTTGATGAGAATGAAACTTGGCCATGGAATAATGAAAAGGACTCTGATGATAAATGTGAGATTGATGTATCTGATGAAGAAACATCTGTGCAAGAAGTAACTGAAGTTACTGAAGCTGATCCACCTGTTGAGACTCATGAAACTGTCCCTGAACCTTCACAGATGAATGAACCTGAAGTCACTACTGAGAACAATGATGATGCAAGTGTAATCACTAGAACTGGGAGAGTTGTGAAAAAACCTTCCTATCTAGATGAGTTCATGTTAACCACTTATTCTGAAGATGATGATGATGATCACCTGGAGGGAGAGAACTTGCTGAGTTTTGCAGCATTTGAGAACACTGCAGATCCTATTACATACAGTGATGCTGTGAAGCATGAAAAATGGAGGAAGGCCATGGACAGTGAGATGGCTTCCATTGAAAAAAATGATACTTGGAAGCTTGTTGAGCTTCCACAAGGAGGAAAAAGGATTGGAGTGAAGTGGATCTTCAAGACAAAGTTCAATGAGAATAAGGTGTACCAACTCAAAAGAGCCTTGTATGGGCTAAAGCAAGCCCCAAGGGCTTGGTATAGTAAGATAGAGTCTTACTTCAATACTGAAGGTTTCAGTAAATGCTCACATGAGCACACCTTATTCACAAAAACTAAAAATAAGCATGAGATACCTATTGTTAGTTTGTATGTGGATGACTTACTCTATACTGGGAACAATACTGTGTTGATGATGGAGTTTAAGGAGTCAATGAAGAATCATTTTGATACAACTGATTTGGGGAGAATGAAACACTTCTTGGGTGTGGAGGTTACTCAAGATGACAAGGGCATATTCATCAATCAACAAAGATATGCAGCTGATGTGTTGAGCAGATTTGGAATGCAGGAGAGTAAGCCTGTGAACAATCCAGTGGTAGCAGGGAGTAAACTGACCAAGATTGATGAAGAGAAACCAGTAGACTCCACTTCATTTAAGCAAATTGTTGGTAGTTTAATGTATTTAAATGCTACAAGACCTGATATTACGTTTGCTGTTAGCTTAATCAGTAGATTCATGGAGAAACCTACAGAAAAACATCTAATTGCTGCTAAGAGGATCTTGAGGTACTTGAAGGGTACCACAGACTTGGGCATTCAATATAAGGTGAACCAGAAGAAGGATCTGTTGGCTTACTGCGACAGTGATTATGCAGGAGATCTAGGAGACAGGAAAAGCACTTCAGGGTTCATTTTCATGCTAAATGCAGGGGCTATTTCCCGGTCCTCAAAGAAACAGCCTATTGTAACCTTGTCTACAACAGAGGCAGAATATGTGGCTACTGCAATGTGTGTCAAGGTGTGTGGTTGAAGAGAATTTTGAATGAACTTGGAACGAAAAAAGAGAAGTGTTTAACTGTATTCTGTGACAACAGCTCTACCATTAAGCTGTCTAAGAATCCAGTTATGCACAGAAGGTGTAAACACATTGACATTCACTATCACTTCTTGAGGAACCTGTGCCGAGAAGGAATCATAGAGCTGAAATTCTGTCATTCAGAGGATCAATTGGCAGACATTCTTACCAAACCACTGAAGATTGAGAGCTTTGTCAAGCTGTGGAACTGCCTGGGAATTTGCTGCTCAACCAACTCTCTGAGATTGACCTTAATTTGTTGTTTGCTGTTTAAATTTCTGATGTAAACTAGCTGTTTTTTTTTGAAATGTTTGTTCTCTAATTGATTGATCAAACTGATACCTCAAAGAGAATTCAGTTTGAGGAAGAGTTTGTAACCAGTATCAGCTCATTAGTTTTGTTTGTTTCCTTTGGGCCTGCCTTATGGGCTTGTAGCATTGCTTCATTAGTGGCCTTATTGTTTTCAGCATTGAACAGCATCTGATGTACTACAAAAGAGGCATTTTTGCCAAATGAATAATAACAAATATTCATTTCGTTACTCTGTTCGTTACAAATATGCTGAATTCAGTTCTCTTCCAACTTTCATCCCCTCCACCAAACATCGCAGACCTAGTCATATAGGATGTACCAAAAATGAAGCAATGTATTTTCCCATTGTTTATGAATTACTTTCAAGTTGTTGCTCTGGAACTATTTCTATTTATACTAGCTTTCATGGTTTAACCAAAAGCCACAAAGCATTCGCTAAGGTATGTCATTGTCTCCTATGTTTCTTTAATTTTAGGCTAGCAGGGAGATTCCTATATATTGTAATTCTTCTCCAATAGAATGTGAGAAAAAGCTTGTATTGTCGTGTTTTCATTTGTCAAGACATGTTGTATTAATGCGTAAAAGTATTAATATAAACATTATGTAGAACTTCTAATTCTATTTGTTAACTGTTTAAAACTACAGTTTTTTTATGAGACGCTAAAGGGAAAAGAAGTGGACAATTGTTTTTGCAGTTCTAGCAATAGTAAGTGTTGGTGGCATGTCCTCAAAGATGTGAAAGTTACGACCTCTTTGTACACCGATGAGAATGCTGATTTTAAGACCATGTTAGACGTGTTGTCTTCAGATTTTTTTGTAGATGAACGTATTACCTTTAGGTTAGAATTTTAGTGTCGTTGTCATTGACTCGGACACGATTATTTAGAAGCTTGATGTTAAAATGTTGTAATAGGTACTGTCATGGTAATTAGAATTTCTGCTATTTACACCTCCTCCAAGGCCCAATTGTTGGAAGACCCATTCAAAAATTAAAGTCCATTCTTTAATGGCCAAGATCACTCTGCAAGATCGGACGGCCCAAATCGACCATAGCAAACACCACTCAAAATCTATAAATACAGCATTCAATGCTCATTAATGGTAAGCACTTTCCTAACAAAATACTCATTCACTCAAATACTGACTTGAGCGTCGGAGTGTCTTTGCAGGCACAACATCGGACATCTCAAGATCGAACAACATCGAACATCTGAAGATCGAACAACATCGAACATCTCAAGATCGAACAAGATCGAACATCTCAAGGCCTGAAGACAGAAACAGAATCAAGGATAAAACACCTACTAACTGCGTAATACCAATCACTAAAATCGAAAGCACATTACCGAACAGGTACATTCTATATTTTGTTGTATTTGGGAGGACAAGCAAAAAACTCTTGGATGTTAGCCAAGAAATGAGACGAAATGTATGTATTGTTGATGCTTTTCTTCCCTTTCTTACCATGACTTCTACCCGCAATAAGATCAAGCACCTTAATTTCTTTATTACATTGCATTATTTAACAAGTCCAACTTTTGTTCTATTGCACAAAAGACACATCACTTTGTCTTAATTTAACATAAAATGGGCTCCTTGTTCCGTTCATTCTTGAACAAGTCCAACTCTTGTTCTATTGCACAATGACACATCCCATTATCTTAAATTTATCTTAAAATAGGCTCCTTGTATTGTTCCTTCAAAGCCTTACACAAAGCTAGGGAAATAATTTTCTTGAGTGTTCAGGTGCCTCTCCTCATTCGGATTCTTGGTTGTTACCTCAACCTCTAAAGATCATATCTATATGTTTATTGTCGAGTTGCAATTACTATAAGCTCAATGAGCTAATATCGCTGGCTAACTTGTGAATTTAACCGTTTGTTGAAAACAAGTTTGGCTGGTAGCAGGAGTATTTTCACCTTCCTTCGCTTTATGCTTATCCAAGAAATGGATAGCGTAAGTAACAAATCACTTGTTAAGAATTCAAGTGCGAGTGGTTAGTCTCACATCGGCTAGAATCTTTGCCTACTTCTGCGGCTACAAAGCACTGTAGTTACGTCTTATTGCTTGAGTGAAATTAGGATTACAAACTTAGGGTGTTTTTGAATGGTACTCCCCGGGACTCCCCAACAATCGGTATTAGAGCCCAGGTTCGGCTCGGTGGGGGGAGCGGGAAGTGGATCCTAGTTTCGATCAAGGCTAAAAAGATGGGTGACTCACACTTGAGGGCGAAATTGTTGAGAATTCGAGTGTGAGTGGTTAGTCTCACATCGGCTAGAAATGAGCTAAATAAAGGGGACATAAGAGAAGAGACCCCTATACTCATTGCTTTAAGGTTTTGGGTGGAGATGTAATGTTCAGGTCTATTTAGCGTCCAGGTCATTAGTTCGGTGTTACTCCCGGTGTTCCCCGGACTCCCCCAACATCACTCAAACTAGATTTTACTCCCTCCATAATCAAATATAAAAAGAAGTACCCAAACCGAACAATGCTTTTCTCAAGATATAGTTATAAAAATTGAACAATTTCAAATAGAAACAAAATCTCTATCGTCAAATGCTCCCAGTAAAACAACGAAGTGAAAAACTCAAACAACGAAGGCGACGCCAAGATCAACGGCCAAGATCGACACAGATAGATCCAACGGCCCAGGCTTGACCTAGGCGAGGCACAATCCCCTTTTCCGCGTCTATAAATACAGGGTCACCCTCCAAAACCAGGTATGCTCTCTCATAAGTACCTCTCCATCACTTTTGTTTGCTGACTTTGGCATCAAAGTGTCTGCAGGTACCAACCCCGCCGAGCTCCAACCTCGGGGGAAGACGACTCTAGACAAATTCATCCGACTTCAGCCAGGGGGAGCCCGACTTCAACGAACACTTCTACCAACTGCAACCTCGGGGTCCGATCCCGATAGCAAGGTACAGAACACTGGCGACCACACTGGGAGGATATCACTAACTCTCACCAGACTTTAACACCTACCCATGGCTCCCCGAGGTCGTCCACCTACCCGAGGCCGATCTTGGCCACAGAGCGTGATTGAAGTGTTACCCCAACCGGATCAAACTCCTGAAGGACACGTTCTGACTCTTCCAGCAGAGGCAGCGCAATCTATACCGCTGCCTCCTCCTCCACCAGTCACTGAGGCCATTCCCGTCCTGGTGTAGGCGATGAACCGGCTACTAGGTATCCTAGACCACCGAAGCAGAGACATGGCACAACAGGAAGTGTGGCTAACTCAGATGGAAGAAGAAGTCGTCGTTGTCCGAGCCAACCCCATTGCTGCTTCAGAACGACTTCGGGCCAAATCTCCTACTCAGTAGACAATAACATCGAGACGTCATCGCTTTCCACCGCGGTACCGAATTGCCCATAGACAGCATGTTTATAGGTCTCCATCTCGGAGAGGACGTCGAGGTCGAGGGTCCAGAACTCCACCAACCTCACCGAGCTCGAGTCTGAGACGAACCTCATCCTTCGGTTCCCCCTCTTGACCGCTTTGGCCGATCCCGGCGGAGCCCGTTCATAAAGGATATTTTGAATACCACATCCCTTGATTGTTTGAGAAACCTTCACAGCTGAATATGTACGATGGCACCGGGGATCCAGATGAGCACAATACAAAAATGCTAGTGACGACGTGAAATGCAAGGTTTTTCCCCTATCTTTGAGCAAGTCAATGTCAGTCTGGTTCAGGGACCTTGAGCCCGCCTCAATAACATAACGAATCAATAAGGAAGCAAACAACGTCAGAAACTTACAGGACAAGGTTAGACTACTCTTCATGAGATACGGCCTCCGAAAAAAGAGTCTCTTCCAGATTGACATCGGTATTCATCGACCTCGCAGCCTCGAATTCTTGCGGAGGGCACACAAGTTCATTGACTACGAGGGACACGACCTCGTAGGGGAAGTCGGGCAAGTCTCGGCCCCGGCTAAGGGCCGAGACCAAAAGGATAACCACTCCAAGAAAGATTTTAGGGGAAAAATTCGAAAATTCACGGAACATACTGAACTGAACACCAACATGGCCAAGATACTGGCAGAATGCACCAATACGGAGTTCAGGGATATCAAATGGCCGTTTCCATTGGCATAGAAAAACGGAATGCACAAACGCAAGTTCTGTCGCTACCACCAAAGCCACAGGCAGGACACCAATCAATGCAAGGTCTTGAAGGACGATATTGAGGAAATGATCCAGAAAGAAAAACTCTCCCAGTATGTCCTGAGAAAGAGCAAGAGAGAAAACAGTCTCGCTCCCCACGAAAAGGCAAGACCGTGGAAAGAAATACTAAGCATGGCCTGCAATCCGACCCCGGCACAGTCCTCAAACATGCCACCTCTAGCCTTCTCCGATCAGGACTTGCTAGATGGGAAGCCAAATAAACACATACCGCTGATAGTCTCAGCTGTGATGGTCGACGTTGAGGCTCGGCCGACATCTTATTCAAAGAGCTTCTAGGGAAACTAAAAAATTGCCGAAATCGGTCCTGCGCCTTACCGAGGTTCCGATCTGTCTGGTTTTAATGGAGCCAAGACTCGACCTCTGGGGTATGTCGAGCTTATGGTGACTTACGAAAACGGGGATCTTTCCCGCACAGTCAAAACCCAGTTTTTGGTTCTCCCCTGCGAGTCACCCTACAACTGCATCATTGGCAGGCCGACTCTAGGAAGATTGGGCGCATTCGCCTCTATTGTCCTCCTCAAGATGAAGTTCTATTCGCTAAAGGGCGAAATCTTCACCATATCAGCCGACCTAGAAGCAGAAAAGGGGTGCCACTACCTCTCCATCAAATTAGAGCTCAAAGCTGAGAAAGGCGCCCCGGGGGCCACCCACAAAGGATCTGAGATCGAGATAGCCTCATCAGAAGCCTGAACTACCTCTACCATGATTGTGATAAGCAATATCGTACAGATGTAATGAAACTGGACCATTAGGTCAAATGGAATAAAACTAGGCACTTTGTACAAAATGTTTAAATAATCTCTAAGGAAGGAGCAGAGGTCGACATAGAAGGATCCCGCTGACCCCCCGAACCTCTTCACTCCATGATTCACTCCAAGCTTAACACTTGGTGAGCTGGACCGAACGAGGTATCGAAAAGCCAACGACCTCAATACTGCCTCCTTCAAACCTCTGGGATCCCTGCTTTAGTTAAGTCAAGCACTTGGAAAGCCGGACCTAGAAGGTTGTGAACTGGATTAAGCATAAAATTGCTACAGCCTACCACCCACAAACAAGTGGACAAGTTGAGCTATCAAATAGGGAAATTAAAAGAATGCTTGAAAAAAGGGTTGGACCATCAAGAAAAGATTGGTCTTTACATTTAGATGAGGCATTATGGGCATACAGAATAACATTTAAAACACCATTAGGTATGCCCCCCTATAGATTAGTCTATGGCAAAGCATGCCATTTGCCTGTTGAGTTGGGAAAAAAATTTTATTGGGCTATGAAAAAGCTAAATTATGATCTCAACAAAGCAGGCGCACAAAGGTTTTTAGAGTTGAATGAATTAGATGAATTTAGGAAATTCTCTTATGAGAAAGCAGAAATTTACAAAACAAAAACCAAAGCTTGGCATGACAAGAAAATCCAAAGAAGAGAGCTTAGAGAAGGAGGAATGGTCTTACTATACAATTCAAGGTTGAAGTTATTTCCTGGAAAACTGAGATCAAGATGGTCAGGGCCATTCAAGCTAATTAAAATCTATCCCCATGGTGCAGTTAATTTATATGATGCAACCACAAATACCACTTTCAAAGTAAATGGGCAGAGAGTCAAAATGTACTATGGTGAACATGTGGTGAGGGATAAACTCACCACCCATTTTCAAAATCTCTAATAAAAAGAGATAGTCAGGCTGAAAGACTCTTAAAACAAGCGCTTATGGGAGGCAACCCATGTTATTAAATATTTAGCTTTGCAATTTCTTTTTCAATTTAATGTTTTTCAAGTGTTTTGTAGGAATACAGGTTTTTAGTGCTTCTGCACTTAGGTGCATCCGCACCTAGCAGTTCCTCAGTGCTACTGCACCAGAAATTTCAAAAAAAAATACACTTGGGTGAAAATTTTTCAAAAAGTGCCAACACAACAAATTTGCAGTTGTGATTTGTGGCCTAGACTTCATGTTGTGTCACCTAGCACCCCACGTGTCATCATGCATGCAGTTACACAAACACACCCCTAACGGCTACTAACCCTCATTAAACTCACGCAACCTCCCCAAAGTGACCGTTTTCCTTCACCACTAATCACTCTATCACTCACAGAAACCGCAAATCACGAAATCCCCTTCTCTGTCAAGAAAATCCCCAATTTTTGAGAATACCAAGTTCCATCTTCTTGCGAAAATTCCAAAGTTCCTTGCCAACAATCAACAATGGTTCTCAAACAAAGCGCAAACAAAACTTCAGGCAAGAGCAGAGCCTGCACAGTCACCTCATCACAACAAACTCCAAAGAAACAGTCCAGTGCTACTGCACCTGCTTCAAGCACTGTGGATCCTAAATTTTCACATTTCTGGGAAAGAAAATTCCTCCCTGAACGAGGCTACAGTCTGATGAAGGCTCACCTTAATTTCATGGCAACAGTCTCAAGTCCCAACTGGGATCTGTTCATACAACACAGAGCCTTCTATCTGGAACAGGTGGTCAGAGAATTCTACTCTGGGATTCAAGGCAACAAACAAGGAGCACTTAGTGCAGAAGTAGGCAGTTTGGAAATTTCAGCAAGAACAGCATGAGTGGCTACAAATCAGATTGATGGACATATCTCAGGTACCAACTCAAATAGAAACCCCAGTGTTTCCAACACGGGTCTTTCAGAATCCAGAAAAAGAAGAAGAAGAGGAAAAAGAAGAAGAAAAGGAAGAAGAAAAGGAGGAAGAGAAGGAAGAGAGTGAAGAGGAAAATAAGAAGAAAAAGATCATGAAAAGAAAGAGGGAGACAAAAAGGAAGCAGAAAGGGAAGAAGAAGAAAATTGAGGAAGAAGAGGAAGAGCTGCTAAGTAAAGGGATAGCTGAGACTGATGAGGATGAGACACTAACAAGAATGGTGAAAGAAATGGAGAAAAATGAAGATGAAGATGATGATGAGAGCACTACTGAAAGTGATGACAAGAGTGGGAAGAAGAGGACCAGAATATAAGCATGGAGGAATTGGTGAGGGAGAAGTATGAAGACAGAGCTCAAACAGAACCACTCCTCACCCAAATTACTCCACCAGCCCACCCACAACCAGAAAACACATCAACATCACCATCCACAGGAAAAACACCAACTCCACGAAGATCTAAATCACCATCACCCATCCCACAATCATAACCTCCAAACCACTGAACCAACATTGGAAACTACTAACATTATGCTTGAGAAACAATCTTTGCAGGCTATTCAAGAAGATCCCAGTGAAGAAGAAGAAATATCTGAAGAAGAAGATCAACCAGCAACAGATGCTTCTGCACCTAGTGCAGATGCATCTCAAAATATTCCAACTGTGACAGTCATACCAAAGAATAAAGAAGATACTGTCAAACTAGTGCTGGAAGAGCTGGCAAAGAAGAAGAAAGAAGAATTGGGCAACACCCAAAAATTCTTCAAGAAGCATACGGAACTTTCAAAGGGTGTGGTGCAAACAATAGGAGAAGAAGGACAGAGTGCCAAGAAAGCAACTGAGGAGCCTGCAACAAAAGAAGCTGAGGAAGCACAACCTACAACAGAGGAGGTTGGTGCAGAAGCACCTGGTGCAGATGCACCAAAGACTAAAGAGGCAAAGAAGAAAAAACAGAAGGTCAAGCATGTTCCCGTGAGAGCCAGCTCCAGAATCAAAAGTGGTGCCAAGAAAGAGTAAAATCTTTAATGCTGTTATTTTATAAGTACTTTTTGATATCCCACATGTATTAACCCCCTCCCCATTTTTGGAACAAAAATTACTTTTTCTAACTCAACTTAGAGCAGTGAGGACACTGCTCAACTTTAAGTTGGGGGAGGGGGAGAAAAACACTTTTAAATTACTATATGCATGTGCTAATATGTTTTTAAGTATGAATGTCTATGTTTTGTTGTTTACCTATATGTGCACAGTATAGTATAGTTAAATTCAAATTTTATGATGCAATCAACAAAGTTTCTTTTAAGCTTATTCAAAAATTTAAATTGTTTTACAAAAACATCAGATACACAAATTTTTGTTGAGGTGCATCAAATGGTTTTTAAAGTTCAAAAGTAAGATTTGAGAGTTTTTGAAGCATGATCAGCCTGAAATCTTTTTCACAAAACTTAACCAAATGAATTCTTTGATCTGATTTTTAATGAAGAAAGAAAGAAAAAGAAAAGAAGCCTTATTTTCTCCCCAAATAACCAATTTTTATTATTACCTTGATACATCAAAACTGAGTTTTGAGAAGAACATTGTTATATGAAAAACTATCTGATACAAGAAGAATTTTTAGCAAACCAAGGTCAAAAACAAATTTTTACTAAAAACATAGAAGAGCATAAAGAAATAAGTTTGGGGGAATTTCCATGAATACTAAGGCTGAGTATAAGAAGCTTAGAAGAGTCAATGCAAAATGTTACCAAAATACACTACAAAAGAGCCAAAATGTTATGAGCTAGCCATATTGACCCAAATCATTAAACTTAACCTGTTCTAGTAGTGCATTTGGTTTGAAAGAAAAGAAATGCAAAAGAAAAGAAAAAAAATAATGAAAAAGAAAAACAAAAGAAAAAAGTATGCATAAGGAGGTCAGTGGGGAGGGCAATACATGCTACAAGTCTTGAAAAATAGTGTCAAGTGCAGCTGCACTCAAGTGCTTCTGCACCGTTACAAAAAGTCAGTGCTTCTGCACTTCACAAAAATATTCGGTACATCTGCACTAAAAGTGCTTCTGCACCAACAAAAAGAACCACAAAAAATAAGTATAGTGTATTGACTCAACAGTTTTTTTAAATGCTCAATCAAAGTTGTTAGTTGTACTTAAAGCCCCCCAAGTCTTGAAGAAGTTGTTAGTCTAGTCTATATTTTGAAACATTTTTGTTTTGACCAAACGTGATCTAAAATTTTCCAAAAGTTAAGGAGAAACTTTTCACTTAGTTTTGGAACTGATTGGATCTCAGTGGGGCACACACTCACACAAATGAGTTTTAATAAACTTTGGATGTTTAGGGAATTCAAGGGCATAAGGATAAAATGTTCTGAAAAATGAAGTTCATCAAATGCAAAATCATTCTTTGAAAAGATACAAGCTGATCTGTTCTTCTTTAATTTGAAAATCCTACTTGTATTTTCTTTTTGTCATTACTTGAGGACAAGCAATGGTTTAAGTTTGGGGGTGTGATAACTCTAATCTATATTGAGTTATTTATACATCTAAACGTAACAAATTTCTTGAAACCCAAGTATAAAGTATGTTAAATATAGTGGTATTAGTAAAATAACAACATTCTAGGAATTCTGTGATGAATAAAGCATTTTGTATATATATATATATATATATTGGTATGTTTGATGTGTTTTTTCAGTTTTCCTACAAATGATGCTTCTGCATTTAGTACTTCTGCACCACGATGCTTCTGCACTCAGTGCTTCTGCACCATTCTGCGCTGAAGATTTATAACCCCACAATGGAAGCACCTCAATTCATACCTCTTCTCCAAAACTTCTATGACATCATGCTTTGTCACAATTCACATGGAGCACATGCCCACATGCATAAGGAGGCGCCCACCATAAACATCATCATGAAAGACTACTCACCTAAAGACATATGGCCTTACACAATTGGACATCTCCTTATGGAAATGTGCTGAACTCAATCTCCACATCTAAAGATCAAAAAAGCAACCATGGTTAAGCCTCCTTAGGTTAACTTGGTTTTCAAGCAAACCCTCAATCAAAGGAAATCTCCAAGGCTATAAAAAGGGCTCACACATCTCACTTGAAGAGCATCGCATATCTCACTTGATAATATGTAGATCATACACTTTACTTATATTTTAGTCATTTAATTTCTTATAGTTTTTATAGTAAATAGTTGGCAAGAAGGTGAGGAAGAAATCGACAACTTCTTCCTTCACTTCTTTATCAACTTAGTTAGGTGCAACTGCACCAGGAAGTCAGTGCTTCTGCACTGCAGGGCAATTTTATGCAAGAGTGCTTCAATCAGTGTAATCTCTACCTTATTGATATCTCTTGTATTTTCATCTATATTAATATGTTTCATTTCATCTATCTTTGCCTTGCAATGCTTATTATGAGCTAAACCTTTTTTTGGTTGAGATGTTCTAACTTTATAATGAACTTTTGAGTAAGTTATTGTGCTTTTTAGTGTTGCAAGCATTTTGGGTCTTGTGTTATACTACATCCATCTTATTTTAAGGTTGATTATTTAGAATAAGTAGAGTTATATTCACAGACATGGTTTATAATTAGAAATCAAGACTAATAAGGGTGAGTATTTTAATGAAGGCTTTGTTAACTTGTGTAATAAAGACAACTTTATTAAAACCATGTTAAGTCCTAGACATAGGATAACATAGTCATTAGGGTGAAACAGTGGGTACTTCAAAGGCAGGAGTGAACTTAGTTAGCAAGGCCAGACATGGGAAGCTTGTAACGAAACTCTGAAGAAAGTAGCTGAAAAGCACACACTTATGCAACTGCACTCAATGCAACTGCACCTTGGTGCTTCTGCACCTTTGGTGCTTCTGCATCACTAAAAGCATAGAAACTCTCAAAAGAACATTATTTAGTGAAAACATCTCTACCATCTTTCTCAACTGATTTCTTTCGTATTCTTTTACATATTTTCATTCTGCTTTCACTTAACATTAAAACCCCAAATTTGTGGGTAGTATAGTAGTACTAATTTATATGCTTTCTAAACATACGTACATAAAGTTAATCAAATCCCTGTGGGTTCGACCTTTCTTATCATTGTATTACTTATTTCTGACTGTGTATACTTGCACATCTTTTCACACACCAATAGTCTATAGAAATTAATCAAAATATCAAGTCATAATCATAAGCATGAAGATGAGAAGAATACCTAGTGTAATTACAGGGCATGCAATCTCTCGAATCTTTTTAAGCTTCTAGGGTTTAGAGAACATCCCCCCAAGACTGTTCATGATTTTTTCACCCCGAGGGTCAAAAATTTAAATTTTTGAGATATAAAATAGAGAAGATAGAATGAATAACAAAAAAAGAAAACACGACACTCACACTACAAGAATTTAAGGTATTTCCGGCGGGCTATTTCCAGCGGATTTTGGGAGTTACCGGCGGCCTGGGTCCCCCGGTAAATTACCGGCGGATTTTGCATTGCTTACCGGCGGATTTTAAAACCTGAAAAATTACCGGCGGATTTTATGTGCTTACCGGCGGAATTTATGTGCTTACCGGCGGACCATTTTACCGAAAAAAATTTAAAATCAATGCGCCGGTAATTGCAATGATAATTTCGGTAATTATAAAATAAAACTTTTAAAAAATCCGCCGGTAACAGCCAGAGGAAAAACCGGCCGGTAAGCTGGATTTCCGGCGGATAAATTTTAAATTTTGAAATTTAAAATTCCGCCGGTAAGCACCGAAAATCCACCGGTAAGCACGAAAATCCGTCGGTAATCACGAAAAGCCCCCAGATAAGTACGAAAATTCGCCGGTTTGCATTTAGCCGTTGCGATGTTGACTGAATTCTGCCGGTAGTCAATGGAATCCGTCGGTACTGGCCATTACCAGCGGATTTGTGCGAGATAGCCGTTGGGGTGTCGCCTTTATATTCGAACCGCTTCCCTCACTCTTCACTCTCTTCTCCAAAATCTCTCACTCTTTTTCTCTCAAATCTCTCACTCTTTTCCTCTCAAATCTCTCAATCCACTCCTTTCGAAGGGTTTTGTGTTCTTTCTGTGAGATTGCTCTTAAGTTTTGTTTAAGGTATGTTTTTAAACTGAGTTTTGATTGTTTTAGTTAATCTTTAGTTTTTAAATATGTGTTGTTTAATATTTTTTTTGTTATTATTTGTTTTGCAATTGGTTGGACTTGCTAGTTTGGAGTTTTGTTTACAAGAGTCCACCGGAAAGCATCAAGTCAGGCACTTCTCTTCACTACCGATTAGTTAACAAAATTATTTGTAATAAAATAAATAAATTTCAATATTTTTTGATGTTATTAGCTGAAATTTTTCAGGAAAATAAAATAAATTTCATTTATTGTGTAATAGTTTATTTTTTAGTAAAAATTATTGATGTTATAGAAATTATTCAAAAAATAAAATAAATTAGATTGTAATAATTGTTTGTTATTTGCAATTATTGTTAAAAAAGTAAATTTATTAGTAAAATAAAATGTTACTAAAAATATATTACCATTTGTATATTTGGTCAAACATAAAAATATCAATACCAATGTGTATTGTTCTAATACACGTGATATATGTTGTATTTATAATTAAGGAACGTACACAAAAAAATGGATCGTAGTTGGATGTATGATAGAATATTTCCTGGAAGAACTGGGTTGAAACGACGTTTTGTACAAGGAGTCGAAGAATTTGTTCTTTTTGCTAAGCGTTAAAAAGAATTTGAGCGACAAGGTGGAATTAGATGTCCTTGCTCCATATGTGTGTTTCGATCTATAAAAAAGGAAGGTGATATTCGACTTCATTTGTACAATAATGGGTTTAAGCCAAATTATTGGATATGGACCCGTCATGGCGAGGTAGCAGCTGGAGTTCCTGCGGTTGATAATGTTCCTGTCCAAGTAGATCAAGATCTCGCGTCAAGTCCAGTCGTAGCTTCCACATCAAGTAGTAATATTCCAATGACTACCGGATATCAACCGCCGTTTGATGTTGTTCAGGGGATGATATCTGATGCTGTCGGTGTAAATTTGGATTTTGAAGAACCACAATATGATGCTGAAGAAGTTCCAAACGAGGAAGCTCAGAGGTTTTATATGTTTTTGAATGAGACAAATAAACCATTATTTGAAGGATCTACAGACTCTAAGTTATCAATGTGTGTTCGGTTGTTGGGTCTTAAGTCTCAATTTAACGTTGCGGAATTGTGCATGGAATACATGACAAAAATGATGTTGGATGCAACCCCTGTTAGAGGACTTTTGCCGTAGAGTTATTATGATGATAAAAGATTGGTATCGAAGCTTGGTTTAAAATCTATAAGAATTGATTGTTGTGTGTCTGGTTGCATGATCTATTATAACAATGAGTTTGGCATAAATGATGGAGAATTGCTGGAATGCAAGTTTTGTCAAGAGCCACGGTATCGTGTTAGGAGGAAAGGGACAAGCAAAGGCAAACCAGTTCCAAGGAAAGCAATGTTCTACTTGTCGATTATACCAAGACTGAAGAGGATGTTCACTTCAATGGAAACTGCGGGTAAAATCACGTGGCACTATGAAAATAGAAATAATCCTGGTGAATTACGTCATCCATCTGATGGTGAATCCTGGAAGCATTTTGATCGTGTTCATCCATATTTTGCCAATGATCCACGCAATGTTCGGCTTGGTTTATGCTCTGATGGTTTAACACCATATATTCAAGCGTCAGCAACACCGTATTTTTGTTGGCCAGTTATTGTTACCCTATACAACCTACCTCCTGAAATGTGTATGTCTAAACCGTACATGTTTTTAAATGCTATAATACCAGGGCCAACTAATCCAACAGCTGGTATTGACATATATTTGCAACCTTTGATTCATGACCTAAAAAGGTTGTGGGATGGTGTTTTAACTTATGATGCAGCACGAAGACAAAATTTCATGATGAGGGCGGCTTTGATGTGGACAATTAATGACTTTCCTGCGTATGGAATGTTGTCTGGATGGGGGACACATGGTAAGATGGCGTGTCCAATTTGCATGGTTGACACAAAGGCTTTTACTCTTAAATATAGAGGAAAATCCTCATGGTTTGACTCGCACCGTAGGTTTTTACCTACCGATCATCCTTTTAGAAAGTCAAAATATGCATTCATCAAGGGGAACGTTGAAACAGGTGAACCTCCTCGTAGGCTGACACCAGAAGAAGTTTGGAAAAGTGTCAAGGATATCCCTCCTGTGGAAGTGGTTGCTGGTGTTGTTTCTCGTCCAGATGGTTATGGACTATGGCATATATAATTGGACGAAAAAAAGTATTTTCTGGGAACTTTCATATTGGAAAGATAATCTATTGAGACACAATCTCGATGTAATGCATATTGAAAAGAATTTCTTTGATAACATATTTAACACTGTTATGAACGTGAAAGGTAAAACGAAAGACAATGAGAAGGCTAGGAAGGACGTGGATCATTACTGCAGGCGAAAGGATTTGTTATTGGTTCAGCAAGCTAACAGCAGGACACTGAAACCTAAAGGCAATTATACTTTATCTACGGATCAAGCGAAAGCAGTTTATCGGTGGATTTCTGAGTTGAAAATGCCAGACTGTTATTCTTCCAATTTAGCAAGATGTTACGATGTGGATAATGGGAGGTTACATGGGATGAAGAGCCATGATTGTCATGTATTCAAGGAGTGCTTACTTCCTATTGCCTTTAGTTCGTTGCCAACACACGTTTTGAATCCACTCATTGAAACAAGTGAATATTTTAAGAATTTGTTTTCTGCAACACTAAAAGCGGATGATCTTACAAAAATGGAACAAGACATACCATTTATCTTATGCAAGTTGGAGAGAATATTTCCGCCTGGTTTCTTTGATTCTATGGAGCATCTTCCTGTTCATCTCGCATATGAAGCTAAACTTGACGGGCCTGTCCAATACAGATGGATGTATCCGCTTGAAAGGTCAGTTAAATATATATATCATTTAGATTAATAATTTCATCGATGATTATATATATTAACAAATGATGGATATCATTTGCTAGGTTCATGGGTGATTCAAAAAGATCAGTTAAGAATAAAGCTAGAGCTGAAGGATCGATATGTTCTTCTTACTTACACCGTGAAACAACTCATTTTTGTTCCTCTTATTTCAAGAATGAATTTTCTCCTACAAGTAGTCGAAATGACATGGAAGTTGAATGTCCAAGACATCATTTCGCTTTGTCTGTCTTTTGTCTACCTGGTCGTCCGTCTGGAAAAGAGTCAATTCATTGGCTAACAGAAGAAGAGTTATATTCAGCCCATGTTCATGTTATGATAAAATGTACCGAGGTCCAACCATTCATTGAGTATGTATTTCTCGACCTATCTCAATTAAATTAAATTACACAGTAGTTGTATATAACAATTAATTAATAATTTCTTATTAGAGAGTTCTTGTCATCAGAGGCAGTAAGTGAAGACCAATCTTCTGTTCATATTCATGCGCATTTTCCAACGTGGTTTAGGCAATGTGTGTATTCCCTCCCGCTAACTCCTACCAACCAACACTTGAGGAACTTATATGACGGTCCTCGAAGATGTGTTAAAGAATGGCACACATATTTTGTCAATGGATACAAATTTCACACTAAGGAATGGACAGAGGGTAGAGAAACAGTCAATAGTGGAGTTTGCATGAAAGGTGTCACTGGGAGAGGCGAAGATGATTTCTATGGTGTGGTTGAACACATATATGAACTTGCGTACCCATATCTTGATTATAGTCAAAAGGTGGTTGTTTTTTTTATTGTAATTGGTTCGATCCGTCCACTCGAGGAACAAAGTTTAATCCAAAGACAAATACAGTGGACATTAAAATGAATAGTAGATATCGACTGTATGATCCGTTTGTCATTGCACAAAATGTGAGACAATTCTATTATGCCTCTTATCCAACAACACGGACTGATCGGCGTGGTTGGTGTTTCGCAATTAAGACAAAACCAAGAGGTCGAATTGAGAAAATTAATGATGACACAGTGGAAGACGTGCCGTATCAAATGGATGAAATGTCCAATGTAAATGAAGTGATTGAAGTTGAACCCATTACTCGTTTATGTGATGAGCCAAACACTGGTGATGAAGTTAATGAAGAAGAAGATACAGATCATGAGGATGCAGTCGATCACGTCGGTGTATCAGGAATTCACTCATCTGATGATGATGGTGATTTCGAGAAAGAATGGGATTCTAATTAATTTGTTATGAAATAATTAATATTTAGATTTATCAGACTTTGATTCATGTATGTTAACGTTATTCATCATGTATGTTATTCATCATTTATGTTATTCATCATTTATGTTATTCATCATTTATGTTATTCATTATTTGTTATTTATCATGTATATATATATATATATATATATATACGTACAGTCATGGCATCATCAGGATCAGATTCCGATCATGACCTACCTCCTGTCGACCCACCGACCGGTTTTTTTAAGAAGATTGCTACTTCTTTACGTGGTCGTCGTCGTGTAACTCGTGTCGTTGTTGATGGCGATTTTGTGGCTCCACCTACTACGACTAATGGCAGCGGACCTAGTACGCTGAGTCGTCCCTTTGTGCCTCCAGCCGATACTGTGACACCCCCGCCAGATGCGGATGGGATAACCAGGTATAATATTGATAATGAGGTGGTTGAGGTTACGCCTGACGGTCGTATAGTGGTGAAGGTTGTCAGCAAGCAGTAAGTATTAACTAAGTAATTTATTTATTAATGATATTTGTTTGATTTATATTTAAAACTTTAAATATAAATTATTATCTAAACATTTATCTTTTTTATGTACAGATTTATTCCTGGGAGGATTGTGGCTGGCACAATCACAGACATAATAAAAGCAAATTACACTAAACCGTGGATGGATTGGACGGAGGTAAAAAAAGATCCGTCGTCTAAAATGTGGACTGCATTCAGAGTAAGTTTTTTCCCAATTAATTAATATTTAGTTTTTTAATTTTGTTGAATTGATTAATTTGTTTTTACTAACAAGTAAATTTGTTTAAATAGGAAAAAATGGCATGGAAAAGTGATGCGACGAAAGAAGTTGAGAGAACATTCAACACAAGAGCTTCTCATCGCTTTTCTGAAATGCTCCGGGAATGACGTAATAAGGGGACGCAGCCGGATTGGATGGGCGATTCTAATTGGCAAGAGCTCCACGTGAAATGGAGAGATGCGAAGTATAAAGACAAATGTGAGAAAGCCAAGAAGAATCGTGCTTCTGAGAGAAGGGGTTGCATAAATACGGGTGGTTCTATCAACACTGCTGAAATTTACAGACGGATGGTAAATTTAATAGTATATACATACGTATTTTATATTTTATAAAATAATAATAATATTAAATAGTAACTGTGTATATATATTTAGGAGGCTAGCCTTGGTCGGCCACCTACTTTGCCTGAGTTACACTGCCAATGTAACACCCCGGTATTTCTATCTACTAAAAATACCCAAGTGCCCCTTAGTAACACATCAGAGATATATTTCCTGCTTAGACACTGAATATCACTATAAATTTTTCGCTGAATAAAACCCAAACAGTCTTATTTACAACAAGACAATATGGTTCTCAGACCATATACCATCATCATTTATAGCATTCAGTATCATACAAGAAAGCGGAAGAAAGATATACACTAAATACATAATGTTTTAGTATACAGACAACAAAAGGGAAATAAGCTTAAACATAAAGCTAGGCTATCAGCAACCAGTCCGAGCCCAACCTACTCGTGCCTCTTGGATTTCCACTGCCCCTGTGTCTCTGTAAAACAACAACATTTAAACAGTGAGATACAATCTCAGTGAGTCCTACCGTAACCCCTACTAGCTCTCTCGGTACTAGTTTAAAACATTTTTTTAATCTCAACACGGCATCGACTGCGTAACCGCTACTTCCGATGAACCGCATTATTTTACACATAGCATTCCACCGACTGCGTAACCGCTACTCCCGGGGAATTTGCTATAACTTAGTACGACACCGACTGCGTAACCGCTACTCCCGGTGAACCGTACTACAATTAATTTAACATAACACCGACTGCGTAACCGCTACTCCCGGTGAACCCCCCTACCAATAGTACATTCTCCCATTGGCATGGAGCCTAGGGTAAGGGATCATGACTGCCCTGCCTAGTAGGTTACACATGGGTCGTCACCCAACTCGATACATATACACACACAGGTCTGTAATCATATGAACTCAGGGTCCATCACCTCAAATAACCAGTTGAACACTTAACCCACGCTTTTATAAAACCAAGTTCACACTCGCACTCTAATTTACCTCTTTTCGACACAATTTTCAACTTCGAAAACAGTTTATTTTGCCTTAAAACTAGAATATTCAGTTAGGCCTCTGAATAAGCTTTTCAACGCATCTTAGAACACCTCAATCGGGTTCCCGGATCAAAAGATATCGCGAAAACAAAAGCAGTGAAAAACTGTTGAAAAACTGTTGAAAATCTGCAAAGCGTCGCGACGCGAACTGCTACCGTCGCGACGCGAAAAACGACAGAAAGTTTTTGCGTGACAAAACTGGGCCAGGTCGCGACGCGAAAGGGACGGGTCGCGACGCGACCCTCTGCAGAAAAGTGCAGGTTTTCCGTTTTCTTGCGAAATTCGCTATTCTGCTCAATTCCGATTTTCGTTCCGACTGAAAACAGATTTGACAACCAATACAATAGACCCAATACCAACCACACAATCAATCAATCCAATCAAAACTCAATCAAAACGGATTGTATCAAAAACGACACATTTTCCAATTAACGGTTTTTAAGTCAAAATCTTTCGAAATCAAATCGCCAAAAATTCCATTTCAACTCAACGCAACTCGAGACTCGCTCCGATCGATTCCTAACCCGAAACAGACAATATCCAGAAATATTCCAGTCCAGCGAAAGCGATAAAACATTAAATCAATTAATTCGAAACGTAAAATCCTAAACGTGAGTAGAACTCACCCTTGAAGCGTGAACCACGAGCGGGCCGAATCCACCGAGTAACCACACGAACATTCCCCGCTCCGGCGACACCCGATCCGCTTCCAAAGCTTCCCACTCGATCACGAAACCGCTTTTGACCGGAATGCAGAATTCCTCGAAATCCTCCATGGGCACTATTCATCATCTTCTTCAATCTCAAACCACTATTCACCAAAAACCCCAATTTGATTTTCAATCCCCAAATCACTCAACTCGCTTCCAATCAACGATCCATCATCCTTGGGTTCGCGCCAACCACCATCCCAAGTTGTCCTTGAGCTTCAACCATCGAGACCTCACTTTAGAGCTCCAAATCGAAAATGGTGGATTTGAGGAGAGTGAGTTGATGATGAAGATTTTGGTACCAAAATGAAGAGGAAGTAACGCTGAACGTTTTTCGTGTTGGAAGGAAGTCGTTTCGATGAGCGTAAACCCTTCCTTTTTCCTCTTCTTCCTCCTCCCCCATTCTTTCTCTCTTCTTTTCCTTTTTTCTTCTCCTCTCTGTTTCTCGCCCCTCTTTCTTTCTTTTCTTTCCTTTCAATTAATTCTTTCTCCTCTCACACACACACCCGTATACATATATATATATATATATATATATATATATATATATATATATATATATATATATATATATATATATATATATTTAATATTTAAGTTGTAACGCGGTCAAATTACCATATTGATCGAAATCTCCTATTTCGATTCCAAAACTTCCTTGACCCGTATTATCCGGTTAACGATCCGATGACAACCAATAATTAATTTTAGCACTCAATAAATTTACCAGTCGGGTACTAAATTAATTTAATTGGGTTAGCACCCAAATAATTCTATTAATTATTTTGCGGATGTTACAGCCAACTTCATATGCGAGAGGAGACTGCTGATTTTGTTGAAGAACGGTCAAGAAATATCACGGTAAATAACGTTTATTATATTTATATTTATATATTGTTTTTATTATATATATTATATTATTATTATATATTACATATATGTATATACATACTAATTTGGTTATACATTTCTTGGTGTTGTTGCTTTCAGGAAAAATTTTATGAATGGCAGACCAATTATCGTGAAACTCAGCTAAGTAGTGGCACTACTGAGATTGATCCCGTTGAGGAGAGTCGAGCGGCTTTTCATGCTTGGCAGGAATCTGTTGGGCCATCAAAAACGGGCCGGTTAGTAGGATCTGGTGGTTTGGGCCCGTCTGCTTTACCAGATTCCATTATTCCCAATGTGGTTCCCACAACTTCTTCAGAGAGAAGTACCGGTCGCAATTATGTCCCTACGTCTTCAGAAATAAACTATGTTGAGCTGTTGACGCAGAAATTGAACGACTAAGAGAAAAAACATAATGAAGAAATGCGGCAGATCCGAGAGCAGCAGGCGGAGCAGCAACGGTTGAATGAACAACGCTATAAGGAAATGATGGATACTATGTCTCAATACCCGAGGCCATTTATGCCATCATCAGCATCATTTTATCCACCGCAGCAGATGCAGATGCAGCAGCCTTACGGCTCTGCTTTTCAGCCGTACGCACCAGTCTTTCAGCCTTCCTTTCACAGCCCTTATGGTCAGCCACATCAACCCCAGCAGCAGCCCCAACAGCCCCAGCAGCAGCCCGAGCAACCCTAACAGCAGATCAACACAGATCTAGACCTCAACGCAGTTGATTTAGAAACATGGTTTAATAACCCGTCTGATCAGCGCTACTATGACTAGGAGTTTTATTAGATCTAGGATATTTTAATTTGTATTTTGTGATAAATATTTTAATTCTTGGATGTTTATGCAATTTTTTTATCATTTAAAGAGTTATTCAATTCTCGTTTAATTAGTATTTATAGTATAAATTTAATTTAATTTTTATGAATTAAATAACAGATATTAAAAACTGTTTTTTTTATGAATTAAATAAAAACTGTTTTTTTTATGAATTATTATTTTTTAAATAAACGAATTAAAAACTGTTTTTTTTATGAATTAAATAAAAGATATTTTAATTAACAAATAATAATAATATTATTTGTTTTAAATAAACGAATTAAAAACTGTTTTTTTAAAATAAAATTAATTGGTTACCGGCGGTAATATCCGCCGGTAACCTTTAAAATCCGCCGGAAAACACCGGCGGAAAATCCGCCGGTAACCATTATCTGTGGGCGAATTACCGGCTGCTTTCCGGCGGACAAAATCCGCCGGTAATGTCCAATTACCGGCGGATTTTGGTCATTACCGGTGGATTTTGGCCGCCGGAAATCATCGAAATTCTTGTAGTGTCATTTGGAGCCAGATTTTACTTACCTCTCAGTCGAACTCCAGATTATTCAAGGCCCCTTTTCCCCTGGACACCGGAGCGGAGTCAAAGACTCCTAGACCAAAAAGAATATTATCATTTTCTAATTTATCACTCTTCAAAGGATCTTATCAAACTAGCTTACATAAACGTTTGCTTAAAAATCCAATATAGGAATTTTACCTATTAAAATATTTATTTATAGGTTAGACATAAAGAAGACTTTAATTGAAAGAGATTAATTGCCACTAACTTATTAAATGATTCTCTTAGTGGAATATAAATTAACTATTTTTCATATTTATATGAAATGATATTTTCTTATGCAAATATAGAAATAGATAATACATACTAAAAATATGTTTAAGTATAATACAATATAAAAAATATAGTCAATCTTTATATTTATATGGCTAAATTATAGTTTTGGTCCCCCTATTTTTAAAAATTCAGACATTTTGTCCCCCTATTTTAAAACTCAGATATTTGGTCCCCCAATTTTCACTAGTGCAAAAAAGACATTTATCGTCGGTTAAATTGGACATTTAGCGTCGGTTATCGCCCGACGCTAAATCGCCCGATGCTAAATGTCCTGACATTTAGCATCGGTTATTTAACCGACGCTAAATGTGACATTTAGCATCGGGTGTTCAGATAACCGATGCTAAATGTCCATTTCATCACTATTTTTGCTGTCTGAAAATGACATTTAGCATCGGTTATTTGAAACAACCGATGCTAAATGTCCTGAAAAATGACATTTAGCATCGGGTGTTTGAAACAACCGATGCTAAATGTCTTGAAAGTGACATTTAGCATCGGTTATTTGAAACAACCGATGCTAAATGTCCTGAAAGTGACATTTAGCATCGGTTGTTCCAAATAACCGATGCTAAAAGTCATTTTTGATAAAAAAAAATGACATTTAGCATCGGTTGTTTCAAACAACCGATGCTAAATGTCTAATTTTAAAAAAAAAATAGACATTTAGCATCAGTTGTTTAAAACAATTGATGCTAAATGTCTATTTTTTTAATTGGAAGCTGACAGTTTTATCTTTTTGTAGCAGTACACTTACAACATCAACATACAATTCATTTAATTTTAAACATATCTCACAAACATCACTTACAACATCAATTCATAGAAGCTTCAAGCCATTCATTCAATATGAGATAAGAATACTCCTGCACCAACTGTTCTGCCTCCCTCTCTCAATGCAAATCTTTGTCCTCTTAATAAACACAAATGATTATTGTGAGATTATACTATTAAGTGTGGTCATAAAAAATGTTGCATATACGAACTAATAAACAAAGACAATGCAAAAACTGTTCTAGCTACTATTTCTACACCAGTTACAGTAGTCTTCAAAGGTTCACCCTATATCCAACATTTTCTTGAACATTTCTACGACAAAATTCACTTATAGCTGACCTCGCGTTGTGCCTGCTGTATGTCACCATGGAGAGCTCTCGCTCCATGCAACAACCCTGCAAGCTGAGATGCCGATTCCTTTGTCTTGGTAAATATAATTGTTCGACCTCCACTGAAGGTTAAAGTTCAGTAGACTGTAATAGATACCATGCATGAATTGAATCAGAAATTGAATCATAAAAATCACCTGCTATAAAAATCACCTGGCAGAACCAGTACAAGGAAGAATAATATGCCCAACACTGGTACTGTACTAGCCTTCATTTTTGTATTTCCAACAAGGTCAGCAGTTTTCTTATCTGGCTTCAGAAATTTTGCAGCTATCTAGCGAAAATGGAAATAAGATTAGGTTAAAAGACAATGAAGTATAACATCCAATCAGTGTAAAGAAGAAATTATCACACAGAGGTATACATGCTTAATCCAGTCTGGCAAAATAGCACTAAAAAGAAGTGTCTGAACTTTACTAACATCTTCCACCTTACCTGCAAAGATAAGTAATAGACCATTGTGATATCGAAAATGTTGCACAATTTATCAATATAATAAGACTTGACAAAGAAAAATGAGGGACCATTCATAAAGTCAGGGCTATTTTCAGAAAGCATAGTCAGAGCTATATGAACAGATTGAGCATATGGGCAATAAAAGCACAAAGAACAGTTCAAGAGTTAACTAAACCAAAACCAATAATTTAGAAGCTAAAGAGTAAAATAGTTTCACAAAGAATTCAGCACATAATTGCTGCAAAATTTGACAGAATAACAGTAACCCAAGCATTGAGAACAAATAAATAAAAACCACACACCAATAATCAGTTCAACATCTTCAACAAAACCCATCCTCAGCATTTCATCAGCTTCATCAAGGACACTAAACTCCAGTTGGCTCAGGTCAATATTCTCCCTCTCTATATGATCCTGCACCATCACATGAAACATGGAAATCATATCAAGAAATAACAAAGCATCTACATATAATAAATTAGTATAATTACGGTAATTACCTTTATGCGGCCCGGTGCGCCAACAACAATATCCACACCTCCATATAAACAACAAGAAGTCAATCCCATTGCCCCACCATAATAAACTTCAAAATCAGCATGCACCTAATGCACAACACTTGACAGTAATAAAACACATATAAAGAAAGAATAATATCCATCATGCAGCCACCTGCCACCACTAAGTGCAAATCTATGCAAGGCTACGAAGCACCGACACTTCAAATTGGAATATATGTTTGTACACCAATACTGATAGTTTAATCGCTTCCATTTTCCATTTTCTTAAATTATTATATGTCTACATTTTCCATTTTCTTAAATTATTTCCTAAGAACCTTGGATTTACAAATTATTCCACTGATAAATCTTAAACCAGACGTATTCGTTTGTTGAGGCCTCATTTCCTATAAAAAAACAATCTAGTACAGTTACAGTACACCTAGTGGATAAAACCTATCAAGGATGATGATAAAGGATGTTTCAAGGAACCTGTTCAAGCAAAGATGCTCTCTCAACATAATCATCATTTGAGTATACATTCTCTTGTTCTCTCTCGTCTGAAACAGCACGGCCATGATTTGAAATAAGAAAACCACATGCCTGATATTTAATCACCACATTATACCACAAGTATAAGACAGAAAGTATAGAGGAAGCATTTTATTCATTAGCAGAGGAGGACTGCATTCATGAGTCAAGAAAAGTACCATTTTGGTATTTGGCCTAATATAAAAGAATACAAAAGAAATAACTAATGCAAAAATCTCATCTGAAAAACTATTCAACGTTAACTGAAATTAAAAAGAAAAACACAAATGCAACCAAAAATCCAGGGAACATATAGATACCTTCAGTACTTCAAAATTAACTTGAGAATATGCTCACAACAAAATAACCAAGAAAAAAAATACCTTCTGCAATACAATCTTGAATTCCAGCAGTTCATTATATGACTGCCGGAGTTTGTCACTATTAGAGTCCATTTCAATTAGCTCATGTTCATGCTCAGCAAGTTGTATCTGGTATAAGAGAAACCCAGCAGAATATCAGTGTCATATTCAAGAGTGAAAATCCTCAGGCGAACTGGAAATCTGCTGAGTAATGACCAACAACTTAAGTCATGTATGCCTTTTCTTGTCCTCATGTCATGTATACCTTTCAATTAAGTCAATAGTTTTGGTATCTGTTATCTTTTTTCCTTACTGTATTTCATTAAGTGAACAAGTTAGCTGCTTAATTAATAGATGCAAAGTGCACTTTGCTGTCCAAGTATTCATAGATGCAGAGATACCGAATTACTTGATAATTGCCAAAGTTCTAAAACATTAATTAGGCTAATAGCAATATAATATTCATATAAGAGAAATACCTTCATACACATGAAGCCCACTGGTACATTGAGTTCTCCAGCCCTTTGGAAAATAGCCTTCCCAACTTCTTTGTCATCTGCAAATGAGATCATTTTAATATAAACTAGAAAAAGCACAATTTTGATACAAATCATTAGTAATACAAGCTATAACATAAAATCACTAGAAAACATAGATATCAGTAATACAAGCTATAACAGAAAATCACTAGGAACTTAAAGAGTAAAAAAAATCATGTTACACCGACCAACATGAGGTAAACAGTTCTTTTCATTCCCACTTTCATGATATTTAAGCTGCAGTGAGTAGAGATTTAGATCAATGAATAGAAGGAACAAGATATATTATAAGTTTTCAGTATAAGACAAACCATAATATCCTTAGATGGAGAAGCACATTACCCAAGGGGCAGGAAGAATTCTTGCTTCAAACATAAGGTTCAATTGAATACCCGTAAAATATCATTTTCGCGATCGCGAGGTCTCTGACAAGTAACTTTCAACCGAGAAGTAATTTGTTTCTCATTCAATCTTTTGGTATAACGTTGCCCTTCAACAATTTTGCAGGCCTGAGGAACCAAAACCAAACACACAAGAATAAACAAAAACACTATGAGAAAGTTGATTGGTTAATTCAATTACCAAGAACTTTCCTAACCTCCATAGGCAAGTAGTTAGCCTTCTTTTGGTTTCCTACTTGAAGGAAAGGAAGGTGTGTATGTTGAATAGTAAAACCATACATCTCTTGGAAATATTGAACTACTGACTTCATAGTTGAGCTCTCATCAATAGGAAACCTGAAGAAATAAATTGTCATTGTTAAATGTTCTAATTCAAAATCATTATGACTAAAATAGGTATAAAAAGTACACAGATGCCTAAACATATGACTGCCACAAGCAACCCTCTTACCAATTTCAATAAACTAGAAACAAATGTTTCCAATAAATGACTGGAATATGACACAAATAGAACATTGCTAAGGACTTGTGTCTTCAGAACCAAACCATCTTGCTCAATCTCCAAGCCAATACATAGTTTCTACCCATCATCTCCAGTCCCAGGCATAGTATAGCTGCAGCACTTGTGTCTTTTTGCTGAAATGAAGCATAGTATGAAAATCAGAACCAGAAGCTGAACATTGAGTGAGAAACGTGATATTAGTTACAGTAATATATGTAAGTTATAGAAGCACAAAACTGATATGGCACAAATATGAAGCTTGCCAAGATGACAAGTTGACTACACATATACATAAAAGCATTGTTCCAATATCAGTCAGTATACACATTGCATAGATGTTGCTGATTTGTGGGAAACATTCAAAGAGTGCATTATATAATGTGATTTGAGATTTTCTTTTAGACACGGTCAACCAGTCAAGAAATCAAATTCAGACCATTAAACCAATCAACCAGCTGTACTTTCAAAAATCAATCAGTACTTTAGCACTTCATTATGATTTAAACAACAATAGCATCAAAACACAGTACCACAATAAAAGCACAATCAAATTGTTTGTAATACTTTAGCAATAACAAGTACCCAAAAACAGAAACACTGAATCATATTCGCAATCTCCGTTTATATTTCTCCTTAAATAAAACAAGCAAACCCTAGAAAGTACCTGAACTGAGTTGGGGATTTCCTTCTGCGTTTTCTGGCGGCGTCCTTCTCGTTCTTTCGTTCAGTTTCAGAGAGAGACAGGAAGAGAGTTAGGGCGCAGGTTTTAGGTTTCGTTCGGTGTTCTTTTGTTCTTTTTGATTCTGAACAGGGTATCAAAATGTAATGAAGACGAAACTTAGAACGAACCAAGAGAACAAACGCACGAAGAGAACGACCGATGAAGTCAGATGACCGGAGCGGAGCTTTCACCGTTGTTAGGGTTCCTCCATGGAGCTTAGCGGAGAACAAACGAACGACGAAAACAAACGATGATTTCTGCGTCTGAAGAGAGGTTAACGCAGAGAGAGGAATAAGAGAACGAAGCGAGGAAGAAGAGAACCTCAAGGAACGATGATTTCTGCGAGGAAGAAGAGAACGAAGGGAGCGCACGATGATTTCAGAAAACGAAAGCATAGAGCGCACGATGATTTCAGAAAATGAAAGTTGTGTTTTGCTTCACTAATAGGACATTTATCATCGGGTGTTTTAATACCCAATGCTAAATGTGTTTGACATAGATACATATAACATCAGTTATTAAGATACCCGATGCTAAATGACCAAGTCAAGCACTTTTAGCATCGGTTGTTAAAACAACCGATGCTAAATGTCTAACAGAAAACTTAAGTTGTGGGTTTAATTGCAAAAATGCCACCGGTTCAACATTTAACATCGGTTGTACATACAACCGATGCTAAATGATGCTTTTTAATGTCTTTTTTCCACTAGTGTTTAAAAAATCAAATACATTTAGTCCGAAGAGGGACCAAATGTCTTTGATTTTTTAAAATTAGGGGACCAAATGTCTTTGATTTTTTAAAATTGAGGGACCAAATGTCTTTGATTATTAGCCATAAAAAACTGAAAATTCCTCTTGGGACTAAATGTCTTTGATTTTTTAAAATAGGGGGACCAAATGTCTGAGTTTTAAAATAGGGGGACCAAATATCTGAATTTTTGAAAATAGGGGGACCAAAACTATAATTTAGCCTATTTATATCTATCTATATCTATATTATATATATATATATATATATATATATATATATATATATATATATATATGTGTGTGTGTGTGTGTGTGTGTGTGTGTGTGTGTGTGAAGCTTTTCTGGAGCCTTTACAACAATTCTCTCTTATTTATTTATGATAACTCACAATTCAAAAAAATAAGGTTATTTTAGTTGCCTTTTGATGTCTTCAAATTATTATTTTGATTAGTATTCATTATCAATTAATTTAGTTAGAATATAATAGACATTTGATTAGAATCTTTTCATTTTCCTTGACTTTAAATCTTCTTTAAAATATACTATAAATACCTAAACAATTTGAGAAGAGTATGGTCACCACTCATCTTTTCATTTTCACAACACTTTCTTTTGTTGTTACATCACTTATGTAAATCTTTTGGTTGCGGTAGTTGGAGTTCCAATTTTTTTTAATGTAAATTTGTCATTTTTTTCTTCAGCTTTTATTGATTGTGATTCAGTATTGAAATTGCTATAGGATTCAAGTTTCATGATCATCTTTTTGTATTCTTTAAATAGAAGCAATTAACTCTTATTGGATTCAACTATTAATTGTAATCTTCTAGATTGTATGGTGGAACTATAACGGAGATGTTGCTTTGAATTTATTCGCAGTCTTTGCTAAATTAAGAAGTTTAATAGAAATTTTGGGTTGCAACCATAATAAACATAGCACATGTTGTTTCTATTGGAGATGTATCTTCTAATGGTTTTGATATTTGATCTTTTCCCTTCATGCATTTTCTAATAGACAATTATTTGTGAGGTAAGAGAATGATCCTGGTATTTTCGAAGGGACCATTGGTGGAAAGTTATCCAAGAGAGAAAAGACAAATAAATTCATAAATTACTCCCGGTTTGATAGAAACACTATTTTGAGATATGTAAAGGAAGCTCCACAATGCTTCTCAATATTTTTATGTATTAAAATATTTATTTATAATTTGTACATAAATAAGACTTTAATTTTGATGAAAGCATATGTAAAACACCTTTCTATATATTTTGATGAATTATGTATAAAGTTCTTTAGCTTAGGAATTCATAAGCTTAAATGTATAATTTAGTACTTGTTGTATGTATAAATTTCGGTGCGTTGTGGTTCTTTTAGTTTGTGCTTGTTGTATGTATTATAATTAAGTGATAAGATTAAACTATCTCAATTTATTGTGTATTTGAGTTATTAAAATTGGTTGAAAACATATTTAAATGTACTTTATATGCTATTGGTAATATATAATTGTTATTATATATTTATTTTATTTTTATAAATATTATTATTTAAATGTTATTTATGTTATAAGTTATTTTGGGCTATGGAGGTGTTAGAATGGTAATTGTAATGAAAATGGGCTTTAAAAATATTTTAAAACGGATTTTTTAAGTATTTTAATGCTACACCCCCTTGTTTCATGCGCACTGTAACACCCCGGTATATCTAACATGTAGAGAGACCGAAGATGCACAGATGCGGAAGTTCAGAGGACACAGTTCCTATTTCAGTATTGGACATACAAACTTTGGTTCCTGTTTCAAAACCGTAAAACACCTATTTTTCCAAAAACTCAGAATTTAGCTTCCAATGCATATTTTCAACAAAATATCAGATTATGTCAAGGGTTCAAATAATCAAATTTGGTTCCCTAATCCGTGAGTAGAACTCACCGTGATGTCGATTTCACTAGGAGCTCCCACCGAGACACGGAAAGACCGAAACGTAAAACGCGCGAACGAGAACCGAAGGCACCAACAAAAGTCACCACCGCAAAATCACTAGGACAGCAACTTGTTTCCACTAAGCCACTGAAATAGCAACTTAGATAGCAATCCTAAGCTTGAAATTTCCCCCAAATTCGAAATGTGATGATATCCCTCCTTCTTGACAACAAATGATGAACATGCAAGCCACCACAAACTCAGAACTTCATTGTCTTCCACCTTGAAGGTTCTAATTTCGAAAATGGTGTATAGAGAAAGAGGGAGAATCAGTCCCTGACTTTGGTACCATTGGATTCAGAATCAAAAATGGAGTAGAGAGAGGTTTAGAAGACTTACATGCAATGACAAGTTGAGAAGCTCTTCTCTCCTCTCCTTCCACTTTCCTTCGCCCCACTCTCCTCTCCCTCACTTCTGTTTTCCGATCTTTTCTTTCAGCTGGAGAATGGTCAAGTGAGAGGGTGAGGGTTCAGTTGGGTGAATATGACTGAGGGTTTAAATGATGGTGAAAAGACCATTTTGCCCTTGGTCCATAAAATGATAGTTTAGGTGTTGAAGATTCCCCTCGGTACAAAACTTTCTCGATTATTCCGGTTCCGACCCGAAGTTCCTCAATTCTTTCGGTTCATAATTAATTATAACCTTCATAATTGTATTTTAATAACTAGGGGTGTGAAAAGACAGATTTGCCCTTTGGCCCCAATTCCTCATTTAACTATGAATAGGCCACCCTTTAATGGAGAATAGGTTTTCTTGATAATTTTCCCGACATATAAGTCCCCGAGACACGACCAATTATTCCCACAAATAATTAATCGGTCTCAGGTATCATAGTACGAGTCTTTTAGAAAATTAGGGGTGTTACACGCACACCCCCTCCTGCTTACTAAATTCAGCCCAGTGCCTTGCCCAGCCCACGAGTGCGCGACCCACTGGGCCAGACCCGACCCGCGCCCTGTTCTTCTTCTTCCTTCTCGCGCAGCTGCGACCGAAACCTACCCAGCAGCTCTCCTTCGCGTTCTCTTCATCAAGCCGCGGCCACACCCCAAAACTCAACTCTCCCACTCGAAATTCACTCCTGGTTTCGATTATGGCCTTTGTTTCACGGATTTCTCTATCGTTCACCACCACAAAGTCGCGCCCAACAACCACCACGAAGCCGCTCCTCCTCCATTTCGTTCTCCGCCCATAGACCACGGCTTGCTCCGAAAACCGACTCTCCCACTCGAAATCGCCCTCTGAGTTCGATTCTGGCCTCCATTCACGTAATGGCAGCCTCTATTTTGTGTTCTAGTCGCATCCCTCCTAACACGAAACCGCCGCCGCGACGGAAACCATAGAACCACCGTGACCATTCCCACCCATCTCAGTCACGATTTTCCTCTACAATCGTGGCTCTGCCACTACGTTCACACTTTAGTTCCGATTAGCACCATCACTGATTTTGTCTTGCCATTATCGTCTAAGATGGACAGATTTAGCAACCTTGCTTTTGGGTATCGCACAGACAAATAGAACTATTGTGTTCCATTCATAAATCAGCCTAGTACTTTTGTCACAAAGGAAATAGTTGTTCGTAGCCACAAATATTCGCCAAAGAACGTGTTCCATCCATCGTTGACTAATCCTATTAAGACAAGCCCCTTCGTAATTCGTGCATTCGGCCATTCCAACTTGACCGCATTCATGGCTTCGAACGGTTGTCATTGGCGTCTTGCACTATCCGAAAGGTACTCTCCTTCCGAAAATACGATTAATTCATTTAAAGCGATTAATTATATTTAATATGTTTGGTGTCTGACGTTTGGACTGCCACTGTATTTGTTGTTGCATAACTGTGCGCGTTCGAGTTAAGCATTGCATGTTGGAGTTAAATCGTGCTCGTGAACCCGTAATTTCTTTCCGTCAATTCGTTATTGGAATACCCTTCAATATCAGGTAAGGGTGGGATTCTATCTATCTAATGGGTTCTATGAATTGTTGTATGTATGGGGGTTAGGGTTTGATGATGTATCACATGTGTGACCTTATACTTGTGTTGTTTGATGAATTGCTATATGTGTGACCGTATACTTGTGTTGTTTGATGAATCATTATATGTGTGACTATATATGTTATGTTGTTTGTTGAATTATGTTTGTGTGATCTTATGCTACTGTTGAGTCATTATTATATGATGATTTTCATTCAGTTTGCAACCAAAATGTCTGTGGTTTATTGTTTGATTCAGCCAATTGCTAAGGGTTTTAGCATAATTTTAGTTTTTTGTAATAAGTGTGGAGCTGTAACAAAATGTATGAAAAACCTTCAATTTGATGTGGCGTTTACTAGCGAACCAGACACTTCCCTAGTGACGAAACGGAGAAAAGAAGAAAGGAAAAAGATTAGACAGCCTTCACACCAAGCAGCCAGAACGATCGCGCCACGACCAAACTTTCTGGAGAAAGTCGCGACGCGACCAGGCACCATCGCGACGCGATGCGTGGCCGAAATTTTGGTTAAAATATCAGTTTTGCGTTTTCTGAATCTTCTTCGGCTTGGGAACGATTCTAGGGTTTGGAGCAGCAGCTGGAGGTGATTTTGGGGCCTTCCCAACACCTTGGGAACAAGGGTTTTGAGGTTCTCATGGATCCATCTCTATGTAATCTTCTTCTACTCTTTAATCTTATCCCTTTTATGCCATGTAATTAGATAGTTTTGATTTGGGAGAGATGACTCTTCCTTAAACCCTTGTATGAATGCTTTGTTATGGTCAAGTCAAGTTTTTATTCATTTTATCCATTGCCTATGCTTTATGTTCTTAATGCTTTACAAGTACACATGATATTTGTATCGATATAGGTTTATCATCACCATAGGAATGTGGGTTGTTTGCTGGAAATTGGGGCTTAGGTCACGACTTGAATTATCATAGGAATATGTAATTGGGTTTCGTGAATTCTTATTTCATTCGGTCGCCATTGATGATCATAGGAGTGGGAATTTGTGTGAGTGAATTCTTTAATTCTTGAACATAATGCTTTACCCTTTGGCATGAATCACCTAAGGAATTAGGGTAACTCTTAGGGTAATAGGGGTTTTGAGACAAGGGATTGTTCTTAGCCTAATTTAGTGAATTGAATCGGATAATTTGGATAATTACTTTGAGAGTGGCTGAAGGTCATATAAGAGTAGAGGGGAGATGAGTCGATCCCAATTCGCTTCTATCTTACTTTATGTTATTGCACTTTCTATTTCGTTGTTACAATAAACCAATTCTATCACAAGTATCACGACTTAGAATTAACAACTTGCCTATTGATAATGAATCACAATCCCTGTGGATACGACCGGTACTTACCGTAAAATTATATTACTTGCGACATTTGGTGCACTTGCCAAAAGTCCTAACAAGTTTTTGGCGTCGTTGCCGGGGATTGTTGATTTCATTGTCAATTAGTGAATGAGTTAATTCTTGGTTGTTTTTGTTTATTTATTTATTTCAGTATTTTATTGTGTGTTTTATTTATTTGGATCCTTAGTTATTGTGTTGGAACTTTTGATGGTTTGTTAGTGTTTCAGCAAGCTGTCTATGCGGGGCCAAGATTCGAAAGAGTTGCTGCTTGACCCCGAGATTTGAAGATCATAAAAGGCAAACCGGAAGAAGTTGATGTTGCATTTTGGTGCTACCATGTGATTTCCTCCAAATCAGATTTTATCATCAGATAGTGTCAGTGGCTAAGTCAAAGGTTGAGGAAGATCTAGATCATCTTTGGGCAAGCTCTCGAAAGTTCATCTCTTAAAAATCCCAGCTGAGAGGTTTGAGCCAAACACTTATTCTATTCATTGTGTGATTATTCCTTGCTTGCATTAGTCTGCAGAACTTGAGCTTGTACTTAACTGTCATGCATATGTTTTACATACACACTGAGGCAAAAAAATTTGGCACCCCTGAGCCTTTCAAGCCAACCCACTAATTGTTATCCTTTGTTAGCCCTTCTGAGCCTAATTGTTTATTTTTATTTTTTCCTGCAAATCATAGCCTAGTTTTTCTTAACTTGGAGTTAGGTAGATAAAAGCATGAGAGTGGGGAAAAATTCTAAGTTTGGGGTTGCTCATGGAATAACAACATTCTAAGTTTGGGGTGGTATACAAGAGAAAGGAACATACAAAGTTTAAGAAATATATATATATATAGATATATTCAAAGAAAAAAGAAAAAAAAAGTTATACATAAAGAATAAGTGAATAGTTCCTTCTCTTGTGGAATGCTTTGGGGAAAATGGGTAAGTGAACAATAGTGCTGAAATTGACAAAGAGAGAGGTAGGTCTAACTCCAAGTTTTAACCTACTTATCCAAATTTTATCCACCTTTACCTAAGCCCCATTACAACCTTTGAAAGTCCTCAAAAGTGTGTGTGTATTTCCTGTGTATTGATTTGTATAGTACTTGTTCAAGCCTATGAAACGATGATGCAGGTACTGTGAATTGAGTGAACACCCAAAACACCTCAAGAGAGAAACAGTAGTGAGATGTGTGGAAAAGAGAGGACTTGAGATTGCTTGTCTGCTTATGATCTTGTGTTTTCCAATTCAATTGTCTTGCTACTATATTATGATTGGATGATATCTTCTGATGTGTTGAAGGAGTTGTGGTATGTGAACGATGTGGAAGCTGAATAACAAATTGCCACAGCCTGAATTGAGTGAATTGCTTGAGGACAAGCAATGATCTAAGTTTGGGGTTGTGTTGAGTCATTATTATATGATGATTTTCATTCAGTTTGCAACCAAAATGTCGGTGGTTTATTGTTTGATTCAGACAATTGCTAAGGGTTTTAGCATAATTTTAGTTTTTTGTAATAAGTGTGGAGCTGTAACAAAATGTATGAAAACCTTCAATTTGATGTGGCGTTTACTAGCGAACCAGACACTTGCCTAGTGATGAAACGGAGAAAAGAAGAAAGGAAAAAGATTAGACAGCCTTCGCACCAAGCAGCCAGAACGATCGCGCCACGACCAAACTTTCTGGAGAAAGTCGCGACGCGACCAGGCACCATCGCGACGCGATGCGTGGCCGAAACTTTGGTTAAAATATCAGTTTTGCGTTTTCTGAATCTTCTTCGGCTTGGGAACGATTCTAGGGTTTGGAGCAGCAGCTGGAGGTGATTTTGGGGCCTTCCCAACACCTTGGGAACAAGGGTTTTGAGGTTCTCATGGATCCATCTCTATGTAATCTTCTTCTACTCTTTAATCTTATCCCTTTTATGCCATGTAATTAGATAGTTTTGATTTGGGAGAGATGACTCTTCCTTAAACCCTTGTATGAATGCTTTGTTATGGTCAAGTCAAAGTTTTTATTCATTTTATCCATTGCCTATGCCTTATGTTCTTAATGCTTTACAAGTACACATGATATTTGTATCGATCTAGGTTTATCATCACCATAGGAATGTGGGTTGTTTGCTGGAAATTGGGGCTTAGGTCACGACTTGAATTATCATAGGAATATGTAATTGGGTTTCGTGAATTCTTATTTCATTCGGTCGCCATTGATGATCGTAGGAGTGGGAATTTGTGTGAGTGAATTCTTTAATTCTTGAACTTAATGCTTTACCCTTTGGCATGAATCACCTAAGAATTAGAGTAACTCTTAGGGTAATAGGGGTTTTGAGACAAGGGATTGTTCTTAGCCTAATTTAGTGAATTGAATCGGATAATTTGGATAATTACTTTGAGAGTGGCTGAAGGTCATATAAGAGTAGAGGGGAGATGAGTCGATCCAAATTCGCTTATATCTGACTTTATGTTATTGCACTTTCTATTTCGTTGTTACAATAAACCAATTCTATCACAAGTATCACGACTTAGAATTAACAACTTGCCTATTGATAATGAATCACAATCCCTGTGGATACGACCGGTACTTACCGTAAAATTATATTACTTGCGACATTGGGTGCACTTGCCAAAAGTCCTAACAGTTACGATACCTTGTTGAGTAATCATGTTTGTGTAATTGATGTTCATATACCCTAGAAATTGTTGTTGTGCTTCGCCATGATCATAAGAAATTGAATTGGTGTTGGAAACTCTATTTGTTGATGTTTGAGGATATTTGTTAACGATTGGAAATCAGTTTTTGGGGTTTTAATTCGTGAAAAACTGGGTTTTGGGGGTCCCTGGGCGCGATGGGCGCCGTTGCTGCTGTTCTGGGCGCCTTCCTGGGCGCCATCCTGTTGTTCGCTGGCGCTGGGCGCCATCCTGGGCGCCATGGGCGCCGTTTCCTGCTGATTTTCAGCAACTTCGAACTATTTTGTTTTCGCGATATCTTTTGATCCGGGAACCCGATTGAGGCGTTTCAAAATGTTTTGGAAAGCTTATTTAGAGGCCTAGCTGAATATTCTAATTTGAGGCAAAGTGATCTATTTTTCTGGAAATTGCTAGCCGTTGGCTTAGCCGTTAAATGTTGCTGTTTTTGGAAGAAAAATTGTCGCGTCTCAAATATTTTGGAAAATTGTCGTCGTCTCAAATATTTTGGAAAATTGTCGTCGTCCCAAATATTTTGGAAAATTGTCGTTGTCTCCGGTGTTGGGAAAAATCATCGCGTCTCAAATGTTTTGGAAAATTGTTGTCATCTCGGTGTCTTGGTGCTGTTTGAGCTAGGTGTGAAGGCTCAAACCTTGGTGTTGTTGGAGCTAGGTGTGAAGGCTCCAAATATTGGTGTTCCGTTGTTTCGGGTAGTTTGGTGTTTTGGTGTCGTTGGGCTGGGTGTGAAAGCCCAATTTTGGTGATATTCAGTGATTGATTTTTGGTGTGTCACATTGTGACTAATTGTTGATGATTGTCTGTGTGCATTCATGGTGTCGCATACAGCATACGCATTTATTTCGGTGGAGGCCTTTGGTCTTGGAGCTGGGTGTGAAAGCTCAATTTTTTCTAAAACTCGTGAGCCGGGTGTGAAAGCTCAATTCTTCTAAATTGGTGAGCCGGGTGTGAAAGCTCTCAATTTTGATGACGCCTCTATTTACAGGCAAAACTTTTGGTGATTTGGTACCACATGCATATGCCCGTTGGTGCGGGTTGCATTCATTCATTTACACATGATTTAGGTGATGACTGTTGGTGATGATTTTGGTGATGTTTTGGTGATGACTATTGGTGACGTTTATGGGTGATGATTATTGGTGATTGTAATTGATGTTATTGTGTGTTGTTGCTGTTGTTGCTATATGTTGTCGTTATTGTCGTTGGTGTGGCTATTGTTGTTGTTGTCGCTGTTGTTGTATTGTTGATTTTGTTGATGACACTGATTGAGATGATATTGACTGTCGTGACGTGATTGTCGTGCCGTGATAATTTTGATGTCATGACCTAAGTATATACTGCTTTTCATACGATTCATTATATAGTGTGATATCTCACCCCTTCTGTTTGAATGTTACCCCTATGTTGGTAATGCGTAGGTGATCTCGAATGAAGACTATAACTCTTCATTAGTTTGGTGTCGTCGCTCTGATACGTAGCACTCGGGGAGGGATGTCCGCTGTTTTTATATTCAATGTATACATATGTCGTTTCATTGATGTTACGAACCCTTTTGATTTTCCGCTGCATGTCGAATAAAGTTGATTTGTTTTTAAGATGCAAAATATGGTTTGCCGGTTCACCTCTAGTGAGAGTGTTATGTAACTGTTGTCGAAGTGTAGCATCCGTTTCTTTGTTGAGAATGGTTTTTGAAAACTCTGATTTTACGCTTATAAATTCCCGGGTAGAAATGGGTGTTACAGAAGTCGCGTGGTGGTGGTGGTCGATTCGAGAACAGGACGAAGAAGGAGATAGAGCCATGGTTGTGGTGGTTCCAGTAGAGAGGAAGAAGAAGCCATGGGTGAAGATGGTAAAGACGAATGAAGAGGCTTTTAACAAAACACTTCATGTTGCAAAGACTTTTAACAAAACACTCAGCATTTACGGTCATCATTTTTAAGACACCTTGGCAGACACGTAGGTTTTTTTAACGTCACACTAATCCTTCACTAACCGAAGGGCTTAAAACAAAACACGTCATTTTGCAAGAGTTTTAAAATAAATAAAAAAATTGTAGGGGCTTAAACCAAAACACCTTATATTTACAGGGGCCTAAAACATATTTAAGCCTAATCTTACTATATAGTGTTGTCAAAAAAATATAATGTTACTATTTCGTTGTTTTATATAAATCTTAGCGATGGAATAAAAGTTAATGTTCTCTTTTGCTTTACATTCTATTTTGAAGACCCATTTTAGTTCCTGACAATTTTTTTATGGGACAAATTAGTCCAGACATTTTCTAAACAGGGACAAATTAGTCCCTGACATTGGATGAGTGGGGGACTAACTTGTCCCTGTTTTGAAAATGTCAGAGACTTATGTGTCTCAAAAATTGTCGAGGATCAATTTGTCCCATAAAAAATTATCAGGGACTAAACTGTTCATCTACTTGTTTTTTTTAATTAATTTGTCTACATTTTGTTTGCTTGCTTCGATCTCGATTCATCTAATATTGGGTAAACCCGGGTATCCTCCACGGCGACTGTGAAGACTAATCCCTCGAGGTACTTGAGTTCATTTAAGGGCTGACCAACAATTATTTTAGTTTCATTTTTGCCAAAAAAAAATACTAAAATACATTCATAAGCCCTCCCAGTAAATCACCCGCCTAATCACTCTGGTTAGCAGCAGGAAGTGGCGCAACATGACCATTCTTCTTATCCTTGCTAATAGAAGCTTAACCCCACTCTATTGGAGAACGTGCTCTTGTGATCCTGAAGGGATAGATGAAATTATTTCTTCATCAATTTTAAGAGTTCCATTAAACCCATCAAGACAACATCAATAACGATATCCAAATATCACAAATAATTAACAAAAAACGTTATTTCTAGCAAAAAGTAAATTTAATTAAAATTAAATTAAAAAAGGAAAGGAAAAGAAACCTGAGTGAGATAGTATGGAAAAAAGTGTCAAGCTTACTTTCAAGCCATATGTCTTTAAACACTTTTACCTTAAAGCTTCCCAATCAAATACAAAGAAGAAGGAAAAGAGGTTGACCAATAATAGCACAATGATTGTTTGGCTTCTTTTGCAATGAGAAAAAATAGTGACGAATTATTTTTACAGAAATGCTATTTTGACCACAAAGTGGACCACAAAGTGGACCAAAATACAAAAACGTATACATACCACACAAATACATGTAGGCGTTGCATTAACATTTTAAAAGCAAAAAAAATAGAAACCCCCTTTTGTCGCTCCTCTGCACCCTTCGTTTCTCTCTTCCTCTCTGCAATCCTTTTTTTCCCTTCTCCTTCCTCTGCGAAAACCTTCTTATCCTCCCTCTCTTTCTCTTTGATTCACGTTCACATTGCACATTCTCCACGCCTTGTCCCTAGCAACACTACGTCACTGAACATGCGATTCTGCTCCCGCAACTCTCTGTTACTGCGTGCGATTTCGCTCGGGCAACTTTTCACTATGCCTGATTCACGATACGTCTCCAAAACGTCACTGCGAGCGTTCACACTCTGTCTCCTACAATGCTCCACCACTTTAGCTGAACATCATATCCTTCCTTGTAAGGTAACCTATTTTCTTCTCTTTCATCTATTTTCTAGTTGCAAGCGGAGAGCTTGTTTCTAGGATTTGATTATCTTTTCGTAAGTTGTCTTCTACATTATAATTATCTTTTAGATTACCATTTATCATTCATTCACAGCCAGTCATTTTGATGCATGTTCTCAAGCTCAAAGTACACCTAAACTATATCATTTATGGCTACCCACTTCTAAGCAATCTTAGGATCAGATTAGTTGTTTCTTCATCTGGAGGTTTTGTAAGGAAGGGAAAATCAACGAGGCACGCAAGCTGTTTGATGAAATGGCTAAACATAATATTTGTTTGTGGACTACAATGATAAGTGGTTATATCGAGTGGGCCATGATTAAGTAAGCTAGGAAGCTGTTTGATAGATCAGATGCTGAGAAAAGGGTGATTGTTTGGATGGCTATGGTTAGTAGGTATATCCAATAATGCTTAATGTTGGCTCCAATAATCAAAAGCTAATTGAAGACCCCCTTAAAATGCTTATTTATAACTGTTATATGTCATCTTGTTTCATTTATTGGGGACTAAGGATGGAATCAAATTTCATGTTGGGCATGTCAATTCGACTTTTTATATTAGCATCATTAATAACTTCAAAGTTCAATATCTAAGACATGGGAAGAGCTGATAAACTGCACTTGTTTGTGGTTTTGAACATAAGGCCAGGACTTTATCAAGTTCTTTCCTTTCTTAGCCTCCACTGCTAGATTAAAAACCTGTAGAGTCTTTAGAATAGCCCACCTTCCTTCTTACAATCATCATACTACTCATCTCACATTGGTTAAGTCATTTATCTAGAGTTGTTTGCTCTACTAGAACTTCCTTAATGTCTACACTTCAGAGCTTGACTTGGCTTGTCTTAGCTCAACTAGTGTCCCTAAGAGTTTGTTTAAGAATAAAATTTTTAGATATATAATGAAATCATTAATTTGCTTTAAACCAATGACATAAGCTTTTGAGATAGTTTGTTTGTTACATGGTATTAAAGGTTCCATGATCAACTGGTCTAGAGTTTAACCCTTGTCTCCATTTTTCTAAATGAAAGAATATTAAGCTCATGGTTGGTGGACTTGTGCATTGTACATATTTATATTAATATGAAATAAGCTCAAGCTCAACTTACTATTCTTTCACACTCATCCTCCTTCTTCACTGCGCTCTCTCTCTCTCTCTCCCCCTCCCCCTCCCCCTCCCCCTTTCTCTCTCTCCCTCTCTCCAATTCGTGGTGCCTTTCTCTCTCTATTCGCATCTTTCTGGTTTGGATAATCAACAAATGGATCTTGATGATTCTAATCTCAATGAGAAGTATCTTCCTTTGGTGATTCCAGGTTATTCCAATGATTCTAATCCGTTTGGTGATTCTAATCTCAATGAGAAGTATGATCCTTTCTATTCATTTGCTTTATCATTGTTGTTTTTAGCGAATGGTTGTTAAATTAAACTTATTTTAGATCCTACTGGTAGCTCATATATGCAGGTATACTATATGATTCATAAACCTACAAAACATTGTTATATGTAGGTTTGTTTGGCACAAGAAGATTGAGCTTGATGTAACTCAGGGTGTATCTATTGATGCATTTTCTGTTAAGGCTGAGAAGAAGAGAAAGAAAGAAAGGATGGTATGTATTTCCCTCTCAAAAATTTACTTTTTGCATATATTGTTGGTATCTTGTTAGTCTTCTAAATTTAAGGGATCTTGTTAGTCTTCCTCTATAAGGTTAGCATAAGTAGGTGATATTTCATATAACCACGAAATTGGTAGATAGCAACAACAACATTAGGCCCACCCTAGTAATGGCTTTGTTGGACAATTGTCATCCCTTCGATCTCTCGAAAGCATCTATACAACTTTTGACAATTAAGAAGCTTAATAATAAACATAGTAATAGCATACTGGTATATTGGTTCCAATTCAAGTACCCCCTCAAAAAAGAGACTATATGATAAATGGAATTCATTTTGCTACAAGTTTTCAATCACAGCCTTAAAACAACTAATAGAAAATGATCCTAGTGAAAAGATGAATGCTGAACAACTGATATGGTTGTACTCTCTCATGATATTTGCAACTGTGGTGAAGCTTATGCTCTGTGCAGATGTAATTTCAGTTCTTTCTATTGTAGTTTAAAACTAGGATTAGGATTTAGGTCTTTAAAGATGAATTTAAAATAATTTATGTTCTTTCATTCCTTATTCCCATAGTTCACCACAACTACAACAATAAAATGATTCATCAAAGGCTTAGTAAGTTCAATTATTGTTGAATTCAGAATTGCTGTGATCATTCTTTCCACTTTATTTTGGAATGCTATTTCTCTCTCAAAGGTTTAGCGGTTTCATTATCTCGTGTTTTATATATTAGATTGAGAATTGTTATTTCATAGGAATAGATGTTTGCAGCCAACTTGATAGAAGGAATGTCTGATTGATGCTGCAACGATGCTTACCGGAATAGAACTCCTTGATAGCTTCAATTGCAACTATATTATTTTTCTTATACTCTCTTTTTTAAGAATTTTTCTTTGCATCTGTGAATGAAAGCTATCCTGTTTATCTTTTAGTTCATATTCAAGCACTAATTGTCTGCATCTTTTACTAAAAGTTTGATTTTGGTTATTTGTTTCATCTTTGGCTTCATCTGTTTCTGCAAGACTGTTTGAAAAACAATACCACTTAATCTACTATGATGTATCAGACACCTAAGGGAGTTGTGCTTGTGTGGCAGGTAGCTCTGAATCAAATTCCAACATTGGATCTTTTGTCCAAGCTCACCACGGTATCAAGAAGATCCTCGCTGAGGCTTCCGTGACGCTTCCATTTCAGATGTTGCCACCACTGATTCTTTCGTTTCTGACGTTTCCATCACTGTCAACGCTTCCGTTTCAAACGCGAGCTTACTGTAGATGCATAAAGTTTTAATTACAATGTAGAGCTAGCAAAGTTTTGTAAGTACTATAAATAAGATATTGAGTCAGAGTTTTGTAATTACTTTACTCTACATTAATTAAAATGTAGTGTTTGCATTTTTTCAATGTCTTCAACCTTAGGAGTGATATTGGAGCATGGTTGAATTGTATCTGAGATGTCAAACGGGTTAAGGTTTGCTTGGAGTTTCTTTGTTAAAATGCCTGACAGGGACTTGGTTTCTTGAAACACAATGATTTACTTTTGTGTGAAGCGTGGACATATATAGGATATATATCAAATTGTGACATATGATGTAACTTTTGAAATGTTAAACAAACATGTTTGTACTTCTTACATTGACTATATGACTTGTTTAGGATATCTATCAAACTTTGACTTATTACGTAACTTTTTAATTATTAAACATGTGTGTTTGTGCTACTTATATTGACTATCTAGTTTAATTATTAAATGAGTAATTTTCTTTCATTAAATGTGATATTTATATGTATTATATTTAAGTTTTAGTGAGTGGTTGTGGTTGAAAAAAATAACAGAACCTATGTGAGGGTGTTCAAATTAACAGGACCCATAAACATAAGCACAATGACATGGGGTGTTCAAATTACATATAATTTTTTAGTTTGAATCAAATCACCAACTTCCCGTCATAAATACCCAAGTTTTTCTAACAATTGACCAACTTCTTATCCTCATAATTTTCTTATGAAACTAACCATGGGACTATAAGTGGGTACTAAATGAGTGGGTTGGGACCCATACACGAAAGCACAATGACATGGGTGTTCAAATTACATATAATTTTTTAGTTTGAATTAGATCACCAACTTCCCTTCACAAATACCCAAGTTTTTCTAACAATTGACCAACCTCTTATCCTCATAATTTCCTTATGAAACTGACCATGAGACTATAAGTGGGGAATAAATGAGTGGGTTGGGACCCATAAATATAAGCACAAGGACACGGAGTGTTCAAATAACATGTAATTTCTCAGTTTGAGTCAGATCACCCACTACCGTTCACAAATACCCAAATTTTACTTATAAATGGCCAACCTGTTATTTCCATTTTTTCCTTGTGAAACTGACCAGAGACTTCAAGTAAGCACTAAAGGAGTGGGTTGGTGACCCATAAATGTAAGTACAATGACATGAGGTGTTCAAATGACATAATTTATGAGTTTGAATCATATCACCAAAGACTCTTCACAGTTACCCAAGTTTTCATTAAAATTGACCAACCTATTATTTTCATACTTTTTCCTTGTGAAACTGACCAAGTGGGTACTAAATGAGTGTTTGGAGGCCCATAAATGTAATCACAATGAAATGAGTGTTCAATGACATAATTTATGATGTTGAAATATATCACCAAATTCCTTTTACAATTACCCAAGTTTTTATCAAAGCTTACCAACCTATTATTTTCATATTTTCCTTCTGAAACTGACTATGAAACTTCAAGTGGTACTAAAGGAGTGGGTTGAGGCCCATAAATATAAGCATAATGACATGAGATGTTCAAATAACATGTAATTTCACAAGGAAAATATGAAAATAACAGGTTGGTCAATTTTAATAAAAATTTGGGTAATTGTGAAAAACACTTGGTGATATGGTTCAAAATCAGATATTAGATGTCATTAGAATAACTCATGTCATTGTGCTTACATTTATGGGTCCAAACCCACTCATTTAGTACACACTTGAAGTCTCGTGGTTTGTTTCACAAGGAAAACATGAAAATAATAGGTTGGTAAATTTTGATAAAAACTTGGGTAATTGTCAAGGGAATTTGGTGATATGGTTCAACGTCATAAATTATTTGTCATTTGAACACTACATGTCCTTGTGCTTACATTTATGGGTCCCCAAACACTACATGTCATTGTGCTTACATTTATGGGTCCCCAAACACTCATTACTGGTTGGTCAATTTTAATAAAAACATGGGTAATTGTGAAGCACAGTTGGTGATATGGTTCAAAAATAGATACTAGATGTCATTTGAACATCTCATGTCATTTTTTGAACTTACATTTATGGGTCTCAACCAACTCCTTTAGTACCCACTTGAAGTTTCATAGTCAGTTTCAGAAGAAAAATATGAAAATAACAGGTTGATTAATTTTAATAAAAACTTGGGTAATTGTGAAGGGGGACTGGGGATATAGTTCAAAATCAGAAATTAGATGTTATTTGAACACCTCATGTCATTGTGCTTACATTTATGGGTCTCAACCCACTCATTTAGTACCCACTTGAAGTTTCATAGTCAGTTTCAGAAGGAAAATATGAAAATAACAGGTTGGTTAATTTTAATAAAAACTTGGGTAATTGTGAAGGGGGACTATTGATATAGTTCAAAATCAGAAATTAGAATTTGAACACCTCATGTCATTGTGCTTACATTTATGGGTCCAAACCCACTCGTTTAGTACACACTTGAAGTCTCATGGTTTGTTTCACAAGGAAAATATGAAAATAACAGGTTGGTCAATTTTAATTAAAACATGGGTAATTCTAAAGGGAAGTTAGTCATATGGTTCAAATTTAAAAATTATGTCATTTGAACACCCTGTTTCATTATGCTTACAATTATGGGTCCCAACCTACTCCTTTAGTACCCACTTGAAGTCCCATGGTTAGTTTCACTGTGAAAAAATAACAATAACAGCTTGGTCAATTTCAATAAAAAGGTGGGTAATTGTGAATGGCAGATGGTGATATGGTTCAAAATCAGAAATTAGATGTCATTTGAACACCCCATATCCTTTTGCATACATTTATGAGACCCAACTCACTCCTTTAGTATCCACTTGAAGTCTCATGGTCAGTTTCATAGGGAAAATATTAAAATAACAGGTTGGTGAATTTCGATAAAAACTTGGGTACTTGTAAAGGGAGGTTGGTGATATGGTTCTAAGTCAGAAATTAGATGTCATTTGAACACCTCTTGTCTATGTACTTTCATTTGTGGGTCCTAAGCCACTCATTTATAACCCTCTTGTAGTCTCATGGTCACTTTCACAAGAAAAAGATGAAAATAACCGGTTGGTCATGTATAAGAAAAACTTGGGTAATTGTGAAGGTGACTTGGTTATCTAATTCAAACTGAAATTAGATTTTATTTGAACACTATTTGACAAACTAACAACCACTAATATGAATGCCTTAGGACACCATATGTTGTCTTCATCCAAAATTTAATAATTTTGATAAACCTAAGAGGTTACACACCATTTATACAATGTAGCAAAAAATCAACCTGATGGCATAGTGGCATTTTCATCAACCGTGAGACATTTACATAAATTACATAAACTTTAGAAAGGAAATAGTTTACAAATGAACTATAATTTATTATATCCATTATGTCCTAAAACTACTTTACAACTAAAATCTTAAACACTCTAGAAGCCTTTTTGGCTTTGTGCATATCTTTATCTTTGTGCAGCTTCTATGTGCTTCAAATTCATTATATGCACTATTTGTTGATGCCTTTAGAAGATCATTTGCATTGAGCAACATTTTCCTTTGTCTTTGTGTAACTCTTTCTCTTTTGCTTCAAGTGCCTCCTGCCTGCCTATAATAATTAGTCACCCCAAATGGCATCAGTCACCACCAATTGTAAAAAAAAATCTATTTTTAGAATAAGCATGGTAAATATGATTTGAAAATGAAACCATTTGACAGCCCATTATCATCCTTTATAATAATCAAATAAAAAAATTATTCAAAGGAGAACAAACTTTCCATGTTCTTCTAAAGGTGTGCCTAATCTTGCATAGTTTGATACCAAAATGCAGTATTCTACCTCAACGTCACTTTCCTTTTCAAGTTTTGTGTAAGTTAACAGTATCTCAATGGCAAGAATCATTAATCCACCCTTATTCTTCATCTCCAAAACTTTCTATATTACTTCCAAGCTAACTGGTCTACAAAAAGACAGTTGAAGACATTACCAATAATCATGGAGCATAGAGAGTTTATTGAGATAATAGATATTGAAAAAATACTAAACACAATAAATTTAGGCCAGATAAGAAATAGCAAAGCAAAGCACCAAAGAAAATAGAAATAGAAAAGCAAGTGACTATCATGCTAAGATGATTATTACCTTCACATCTAAAGCAGAAATTCCAACCCTGACAGAAACTGGTTTTCCACTGATTTAAATTTGAAGGCAGTGCAATGACTTGTGAAATGAAGCAGAAAGTTGATGAACTAAATGAAAAATAATGAAGAGGACAAGGCAAACAGAATAAATCTTATTTCTTAGACATCATACTTCAATCAACAATAAATCCTCCATACACACATTCACAGTAACATGTTAGAGTGATTAATAATGGAAAAGAAAGGAGAATGCTAACTTACTAAAATTATATAGAAGACTTTTCTTCTTGTGGTATTCCTCCATTAATAAATGAGCTACTTATTAACTATCATTTCTTGAAATGAAACCACTAAACTATCATCTTCTACCACTTATTTAATTTAAACAGAAAATATAAAAGCAACTTAGATAGTTTTACTTTCAGGTATTGAGTGAGGAATAAAAACAAACACATGACATACAATGCAAAAAAACAAACACATTGGGAAATATCCAACATAACGTTTTCGAATAATAACTAATAAACCGTTTGAACCCAAAAACAATTTTTTTTGAAAATAAACAAAACAAATCAACCCCATAAGCAAAAAACTTGATAAATGAATAAGATTAATCAAATGGGAATCAAAAAAGATGAAAAAGGGGTTAGAGTGAAGAGGGAGACTCACCTTGCTTTTCATAATTTTTAAGGGAGATCAGAGTCGGCGGCGGAAGAGGAAGATGGAGATCGGAGTCGACGGTGGCAGAAAAGGAAAATTACGAAAACATTCTTGCTATCATCGATTCCAACGAAAACAAGAAAATTACGCAACACATAGAACTCACCAAAATCTTTTGAGTCGTCAAGATCATCCCAACCTCCATAGATAGTTGAGGTAGAAGCATACTAAGCTCTAAGGGAAGAAAACGAAATCCCAGAGAGAAATAGGATTAGGGTTCCCAATCAAAAGAGGAATATGATCACAAGATTAGGATTTCGAAATCAATAGAGGAATAAGTGAAGAGAAAAAGATGAAGAAAGGGAGAGAAGAAGAGTTATGGCTTGTTTGATGAAGAACGTAGAAGAAGAAGGTTGAGGGAGAGAGAGTAGTTCTGCGAAAGAGACGGTACAGAGAGAGTGTAGGGTTTTTTTTGTTTTTTAATTTTTTAACAATTAACAATAATTTTGTTAAAGTAATAGATTAAGACTGGGTCCCACCGTATAGTAGAGTAGAGAGTGGTGTATTTGGTCCACTTTGTGGTCCACTTTGTGGTCAAAATAGCATTTCTTGCCATCAGAAATGCTATTTTGACCACAAAGTGGACCACAAAGTGGACCAAAATACAAAAACGTATACATACCACACAAATACATGTAGGCGTTGCATTAACATTTTAAAAGCAAAAAAAATAGAAACCCCCTTTTGTCGCTCCTCTGCACCCTTCGTTTCTCTCTTCCTCTCTGCAATCCTTTTTTTCCCTTCTCCTTCCTCTGCGAAAACCTTCTTATCCTCCCTCTCTTTCTCTTTGATTCACGTTCACATTGCACATTCTCCACGCCTTGTCCCTAGCAACACTACGTCACTGAACATGCGATTCTGCTCCCGCAACTCTCTGTTACTGCGTGCGATTTCGCTCGGGCAACTTTTCACTATGCCTGATTCACGATACGTCTCCAAAACGTCACTGCGAGCGTTCACACTCTGTCTCCTACAATGCTCCACCACTTTAGCTGAACATCATATCCTTCCTTGTAAGGTAACCTATTTTCTTCTCTTTCATCTATTTTCTAGTTGCAAGCGGAGAGCTTGTTTCTAGGATTTGATTATCTTTTCGTAAGTTGTCTTCTACATTATAATTATCTTTTAGATTACCATTTATCATTCATTCACAGCCAGTCATTTTGATGCATGTTCTCAAGCTCAAAGTACACCTAAACTATATCATTTATGGCTACCCACTTCTAAGCAATCTTAGGATCAGATTAGTTGTTTCTTCATCTGGAGGTTTTGTAAGGAAGGGAAAATCAACGAGGCACGCAAGCTGTTTGATGAAATGGCTAAACATAATATTTGTTTGTGGACTACAATGATAAGTGGTTATATCGAGTGGGCCATGATTAAGTAAGCTAGGAAGCTGTTTGATAGATCAGATGCTGAGAAAAGGGTGATTGTTTGGATGGCTATGGTTAGTAGGTATATCCAATAATGCTTAATGTTGGCTCCAATAATCAAAAGCTAATTGAAGACCCCCTTAAAATGCTTATTTATAACTGTTATATGTCATCTTGTTTCATTTATTGGGGACTAAGGATGGAATCAAATTTCATGTTGGGCATGTCAATTCGACTTTTTATATTAGCATCATTAATAACTTCAAAGTTCAATATCTAAGACATGGGAAGAGCTGATAAACTGCACTTGTTTGTGGTTTTGAACATAAGGCCAGGACTTTATCAAGTTCTTTCCTTTCTTAGCCTCCACTGCTAGATTAAAAACCTGTAGAGTCTTTAGAATAGCCCACCTTCCTTCTTACAATCATCATACTACTCATCTCACATTGGTTAAGTCATTTATCTAGAGTTGTTTGCTCTACTAGAACTTCCTTAATGTCTACACTTCAGAGCTTGACTTGGCTTGTCTTAGCTCAACTAGTGTCCCTAAGAGTTTGTTTAAGAATAAAATTTTTAGATATATAATGAAATCATTAATTTGCTTTAAACCAATGACATAAGCTTTTGAGATAGTTTGTTTGTTACATGGTATTAAAGGTTCCATGATCAACTGGTCTAGAGTTTAACCCTTGTCTCCATTTTTCTAAATGAAAGAATATTAAGCTCATGGTTGGTGGACTTGTGCATTGTACATATTTATATTAATATGAAATAAGCTCAAGCTCAACTTACTATTCTTTCACACTCATCCTCCTTCTTCACTGCGCTCTCTCTCTCTCTCTCCCCCTCCCCCTCCCCCTCCCCCTTTCTCTCTCTCCCTCTCTCCAATTCGTGGTGCCTTTCTCTCTCTATTCGCATCTTTCTGGTTTGGATAATCAACAAATGGATCTTGATGATTCTAATCTCAATGAGAAGTATCTTCCTTTGGTGATTCCAGGTTATTCCAATGATTCTAATCCGTTTGGTGATTCTAATCTCAATGAGAAGTATGATCCTTTCTATTCATTTGCTTTATCATTGTTGTTTTTAGCGAATGGTTGTTAAATTAAACTTATTTTAGATCCTACTGGTAGCTCATATATGCAGGTATACTATATGATTCATAAACCTACAAAACATTGTTATATGTAGGTTTGTTTGGCACAAGAAGATTGAGCTTGATGTAACTCAGGGTGTATCTATTGATGCATTTTCTGTTAAGGCTGAGAAGAAGAGAAAGAAAGAAAGGATGGTATGTATTTCCCTCTCAAAAATTTACTTTTTGCATATATTGTTGGTATCTTGTTAGTCTTCTAAATTTAAGGGATCTTGTTAGTCTTCCTCTATAAGGTTAGCATAAGTAGGTGATATTAACTATCATTTCTTGAAATGAAACCACTAAACTATCATCTTCTACCACTTATTTAATTTAAACAGAAAATATAAAAGCAACTTAGATAGTTTTACTTTCAGGTATTGAGTGAGGAATAAAAACAAACACATGACATACAATGCAAAAAAACAAACACATTGGGAAATATCCAACATAACGTTTTCGAATAATAACTAATAAACCGTTTGAACCCAAAAACAATTTTTTTTGAAAATAAACAAAACAAATCAACCCCATAAGCAAAAAACTTGATAAATGAATAAGATTAATCAAATGGGAATCAAAAAAGATGAAAAAGGGGTTAGAGTGAAGAGGGAGACTCACCTTGCTTTTCATAATTTTTAAGGGAGATCAGAGTCGGCGGCGGAAGAGGAAGATGGAGATCGGAGTCGACGGTGGCAGAAAAGGAAAATTACGAAAACATTCTTGCTATCATCGATTCCAACGAAAACAAGAAAATTACGCAACACATAGAACTCACCAAAATCTTTTGAGTCGTCAAGATCATCCCAACCTCCATAGATAGTTGAGGTAGAAGCATACTAAGCTCTAAGGGAAGAAAACGAAATCCCAGAGAGAAATAGGATTAGGGTTCCCAATCAAAAGAGGAATATGATCACAAGATTAGGATTTCGAAATCAATAGAGGAATAAGTGAAGAGAAAAAGATGAAGAAAGGGAGAGAAGAAGAGTTATGGCTTGTTTGATGAAGAACGTAGAAGAAGAAGGTTGAGGGAGAGAGAGTAGTTCTGCGAAAGAGACGGTACAGAGAGAGTGTAGGGTTTTTTTTGTTTTTTAATTTTTTAACAATTAACAATAATTTTGTTAAAGTAATAGATTAAGACTGGGTCCCACCGTATAGTAGAGTAGAGAGTGGTGTATTTGGTCCACTTTGTGGTCCACTTTGTGGTCAAAATAGCATTTCTTGCCATATGTCTTTAAACACTTTTACCTTAAAGCTTCCCAATCAAATACAAAGAAGAAGGAAAAGAGGTTGACCAATAATAGCACAATGATTGTTTGGCTTCTTTTGCAATGAGAAAAAATAGTGACGAATTATTTTTATAAGGGTGAAGAAGTCAAGTGAACACGGTAGATTTCAAAACTTTATTAGATCGACGAAGTAACATCGAGAAGTGGCAGTTACCTAGAACTCAAGATGAAAACAAGTTTCTTTCTTAGCTTTTTTCTTGTGTTTACTATTCCCTTCTTTCTACCCAGTGGCATTTTTCTTCATCTCCCCTGAAATTTCTTCTTCCTCTTCTGTTTTACAAAGGTAATAATAAGGTCAAGAAGGTTGATAAATGGTGTCCCACAAAATGAAGCATTTAAAAACTTGATTAGATGAAGCAACTAAATATGAAAAAACTATGCATAACAGATACATTCATTGAGAAGTAGAAGTTGCCTAGAACCTAAGTTTCTTGCCTTTTTTTTCTTCCATTCACCCTTCTTCTCGGTGGATTTTTTTCTTCATCTTCCTTGATATCTCTTCTTCTCCTTCAATGCCTAGAAAATAGCATTATTTCAAGACATGAATAAAGAAAAGCATTCTAGAAGATAAGAAGGAAGAGACAGAGAGAGATGCGATCAGAAATAGGAGTGATTTGTGAGAGAAAGAAGAAAGAGAAATGGAAGAAGAAAGCATTACATGTAGATGAAGTGTTGTGGAGAATCCTAGATGCATGGAAAACTTGGAAACTCAGTTGGTGGTTCGGGTTTGGTTGCCTTCAGCTTGAAATGGAAGTCAAGATATTGGGTTTTGGTGTTGTTGTTGTTGGCGCAGGTATAGAGGTGATGGTGGAATAATTTCAGAGAAAAGTATTTGGAGAGTAGAAGTGTGAAAGTGAAAAGTAATTGGAGATAGTTAAGGGGAAGAGTGTTTAACATAGGTAGGACTATGTTGTTTCCCGGACCTGGATCCTCTCAGTCAACTTCTGGTCCAGTCACTGCTGTCACTAAATATTGGCCGTTGGATACAAATCAAATGGCTATGATTTAACTTATAAAAAACAGATATAAAATACAACTTTAAATCTACACCGTCAGATCATAATTCAATGGCTGAGATTGTGACTTTTGGGAAAACTGACTGGAGGGGATCCATTTCCGTTGTTTCCCTAAGACAAAGTGTGTTTCCGTGGGATAAAACTGCCCACCTCTTTGACCATCAGACAAAAACGTGATACATTGATTCAGACAGTGTACTTTCAGTAAAAGTGGAAAGTTCTTCAAATTTTCGGCGGACAAATTATTGAAATTGAAATATTGACGTCAAAGGGTAAAAAATGCTATAGTGGAAGAGAAAATGTTTGAGGGCAGTACCGTAAATTTATAGGTAGCTTAATGACATCAATTTATTTATAGCCGACAAATATGCATATCTATGTGCATACAATTTGCATAAATGTTATAATTAGCTTTAGAACAATGAAATAGAACCCAATAAAATTGTAGAAAGGAACTTACTTTCTCCCATCCACACTAGTTCTCAATCAAGGCCCGTAATTTGCCATCCACAACCTTTCACACAGCTCTTTCTTATTCTTTCTCCTCGCAGTGGTGTTGTTGTTTGGGTGGGAGAATCTGAAAATTGATTTTTAGAGAGATGCACGAAAGATAGTGAGATGTGTCCCTACTTTTTAGAAAAAGTAGTTGTGAGAGCACGACTGGAGAACTCGGGTAAGCCTGACGCTGGCCCAACATTACAAGACAATAGTCTGGTTTTGGTGGGGGTTGGCATTGATTCCAAATAAATTCAAAGGCGTTAACAACCATGCTATTACACCTGCAGAGATGGCTGGGGGCCAGGTTCCTGATGATGCTCATACCTGCTCCAACAAACCCGCGATTGATTCTGGTGCTTCACCCCCTGTGGAGACACCTGCTATAAAGCAAATTTGGGCGGATATCTCGGATGATGAGGCTTCTATCTCTCAAGCTTCTGTGGTCTTTCCAAAAACCAAAGTTATGATCGTCGACTCAGAGGCTATGAATCCCACAGTTAGAGCTGACATGCAAATTTTAAGTAGGCTGTGGGGTGAGTCGCCAGATGATGTTGGTGATCCGGTAGTTCCTGACTCAGCTGAGCGATACTTGGAACCGGTTGTATCCAAGAAACAAAAGAAGAAGCAAAAGAAGACTGTTGGTTACAACCTTCGGTCTAAATCTAGCTCCATCTCTGTCGCGTTCTAACCTGTTGTTTTTAGCCATTTTTGGCCGGTTTGTTGGTCTGCTTTCATTTGGATGGTTGTTTTTGGGGGTCTTCGCCCCGGTTTATCTTTTGTTGCTTTGTTAGTTTTTTTCATGGCCTTGGGTTTTGGTTTGGTCCCCCCTTGGTCCTCCTTTTGTTTTTCTTTTCTCTTTATTAATATATTTATCTTTGCATAAAAAAAAAGAGCACGACTGTGAAAACATCAGTTGTTTTGAGAGGCTATGACAAAAGCTTTTGATCCTTGTGATATATAATTTTCGGTCGGGGTCGGCCCAACACTATACGAGACTTAAAGCGAGCTTCGAAATGAGGCGCTTTTATATTTTAATAATAATATTTTGCAACAATATCACAATTTTATCTAATTTTTTTTGAGTTTTTCTTGACTAAAAATCATTTATCAAATTACATCAAAATTTGAATGTTGTATAAAAAGTTAAATAATTAACTATTTTTTAGCTTTTTGTGATAACAAAATCCAGTTGTAAGAAAATTTTAATAATAAACAATTTTATATGTACAAATTTAGTTGAATTTTATGCCAATAAAACCATCTTACTATAATTATTTAAAAAGACGAAAATTAGTATCTAAACTAACATATATTGAGAGTACCAATTTAGTCAAAAAAACAATTAAAAACAGATACAGAAGAGAATAACCATTTTTTAGGAGGAGAGAACAAATATTTAAAGGATGATTAAAAGTTGATTATGTTTAGCCAATAAAAATGTTTATGTTAGATAAAGATTTTAATTGTGTAAAAAAAAATACCAATAAGACAACATATTTTTACAAACTAATCAATGACATGTTATGTTATGGAGCCAACTAGTAAATGAATATATCAAAAACATTATCAAAAGTATCAAATCCAAAGGTTGTACACACAACATTGATAAAGTTGAGGCACTTTTCTGCCAAACGAGAAGTTGCATCTTTGGAATTCTAAAACGAACTTTCTTTTTATATTACATCACTATAAATTTTGAGGCCCATTTTTTTTTAAATAAAAATTGGGTTTTTTTTATGTACCCCCATCATCTCCCTATTTACCCCCACATAAAAGTGAAACCCGAAAATACCCCTGCCCAATTTTTAAGTCGCTCGGATTTACCTCCATTTGAGGTAAATCCGCTTTGTTATTTTTAAAGTCGGATTTACCTCATATGGGGGTGCCCAATAGGTAAATCCGATTTCAAAAATAACAAAGCGGATTTACCTTAGCTGGAGGTAAATCCGCTTTGTTATTTTGGAAATCGGATTTACCTAGTGGGTACATAAATCCGATTTCCCTAAAAAAAGAGAAAATCGGATTTATCCCACCTAAGGTAAATCCGATTTCCCTAAAAAAAGAAAATCGGATTTATCCCACCTAAGGTAAATCCGATTTTGTTATTAAAAAAATTGTTTTTTATTTAATTTTTTAAAAAAGGTTATAAAATACTACTAAAAATCCGTTAAACAGCCAAAACTAATCCAAAAATTATGAAAACACCACTAAAAATCTAATAAAACCAAAATAAAGTTATGCAAATTTTTTCAGATTTTTTGGAGATTATGAAAAATTTAAAAAATTAATAAAAAATAGTAAACGATGGAATTTGGGATTTTGAGGTCCCTAGTCCTGAAAGAAGTCACTTCTTTAGGAGTATTGATCCTTGATATTTTTCGGATTTAAAGAATGTGGTTTCATTACAATTTGAGTAGGTTGCCCGAAAACTGATTTTTTAGCCTAAATTATTCTCCCGACGTACAATATCGTCACGTGTTAACGAACTACACACTAAACAGAACCAAAAGACGGTCGAAATTTGTTTTTAAAATTTTAACTGATTTATTTATTTATTAATTGGGTTAACAAAGCGGATTTACCCCACATAAGGTAAATCCGCTTTGGTTATTTTTAAAAGCGGATTTACCTTATATGATGGGGTAGATCCGCTTTTAAAAATAACAAATCGGATTTACCCCCACTTAAGGTAAATCCGATTTGTTATTTTTAAAAGCGGATCTACCCATCTTAAATAAATCTGATTTAAATTTTTTAAAATTTTTAGTGGAAATCGGATTTACCTAAATCCGATTTCCAAAAAAAAAAATGAAATCAGGATACGTTCGGGATTTTTAAATTTTGTTAAGGGCAATTGCGTCTTTTCGCAGGGTCGGTGGGGGTAGCTGGGAGATGATGGGGGTACAAAAAAAAAATCCCATAAAAATTTGAGGCTCAAAGCCCTAACTTTAGTTGCTTGGGCTTTGGGCCGACCCTGTTTTCGGTTCGCAAAAGGTTCAATAGAACAGCAGTCGTGAGTTATCTCCACTGTTGATGCTTGTGAAAAATGGTAGAAATGGAGGTTTAGAAGAAAACGATTTTGACGTTGCCTTTACCTATATTTTTTTCGCGTCCTGATCTATTCTCTCTTGCTTGACTCGTTCTATTTTTTTTTTTGTTTGTGATTCTCCTCTGCTCTCAAAAGTCAAAAGTTCAATAGGTCAAGAAATGTGGGTAAGTGGTAAGATGGATGTGAAACGTGAAAAGATTTTGAAAAGTTTTTTTTTCCTTTTGTGTTTTGCCACGTTGTATGGCTTTTCTTTCAAGTGTTCATCGTACTTATTTTTTCTAAATGACATTTTCTTGCCCTTTTGTTTCACATTTATCCCTCATAATGCTTAGTGTCAAACTTCAGAAATGGCTAAGATTGATTTTTTCTTATAGGATTATTTGATTATTTTGATGATGATGATTATTATTTTGATAGTAGAATAGTAGAGTAGATAGATACTTGATTTATTGATGATCAGTGCTCGGATCACCGCCGGAGGCACAAAAGCTACGGTGGTTTTTCAGTCCGAGCTTGTTGTTATAGCCAGAGTTGCAGCTCGAGCTTCTGAAGCTTCCAACAGGTTCTTTAAAAATGAAGACTAGATCTTCACATATTAAATTTTAAATATTACTACTTTGTTATTTATTATATTTTGAAATTTTTATTGTAGGTAGCAAAGGAGTTTGAAAAAGGAACCTAATTCCATAGAAGAGAAGAGTTCCCTTCCGAAAAACTAACTCCTTCAGGTGGCATTAATGTGTTTAGAATAAAGGAAATGTAGAAGATATCTTCGTTTAATAGTTTGGCATTTCTATTAGGTATATAGCAAGTTCTGTCATGCTAGTTAGTTAGAAGATGAATGGGGAAATAGTAAGTGTTGGTGGCATGACTTAAAAGATGTGAAAGTTACGAGCTCGTTGAACCTGGATGAGAATGTTGATTTTAAGACCATGAATGTATTACGTTTAGTTCATGAATGCATTGTTGGGGATAAACACGTGAAAGAGATAAGAAAAGGAAGTGGCGGCGCTAAGGGACAAGATGAATGATTAGGGCAATATCAATAAATAGTAAAAGCTGCACTGAATTTCATAAAAGTAGGGTACTAAATTACATGCTACTGACGTCTGTATATATATAAAATGAAACTGGCCCAGACCCATAATTTCGACTAGCCCATTCGACTGGCCCATTTCGACTAGGTTTCTAACTACACCTACTATTATTACAAGCAATAGAATTACAAGGCATATCTCAATATTCCCTCCTAATTCACATTGCTGAGTGACATCATCCCAAACATCGTTCTCAGTTCTTCGAATCTTCCCTTTTGCAATGGCTTGGTCATTGCATCAGCTACTTGAAGTTCCGAACAACAATATTCCAGATTCAGCTTCTCATTGTTTACTTGATCACGCAGGAAGTGATATCTGGTCTCTATGTGCTTCGACCTACCATGTGCGACAGGGTTCCTTGCGAGATCTATCGCAGATTTGTTGTCGATCAACAACTTCATTGCTTCGACCCTGTGCACTCCAATTTCGACCAGTAGGATGCTCAGCCATGATGCTTGACATGCTGCAAAGGAAGCAGCTACATACTCTGCTTCACAGGAGGACAACGCAACTATACTTTGCTTCTTCGAGCACCAAGAGATGGGTGTCGATCCATACATGAAGACATACCCACTTGTGCTTTTTCGATCACTCTTGTCTCCATTCCAGTCGGAGTCAGTGTAGCCAAACACTTCATTACCATTCTTCGACACAGTCTTGCTAGGGAACAGAATACCATAACTTTGTGTTCCCTTTACATACCTTAGTACTCTTTTTGCAGCTACCATATTAGAGCTTTTCGGCTTCTCCATGAATCTGCTGATCATTCCGACACTAAACATAATGTCAGGTCGAGTGTTGCACAGGTACCTTAGGGAGCCCACGATCTGTTTAAACAGGGTGGCATCTACTTCAATCCCTTCGTCGTCTTTCGACAACTTGCTGCTAGTGTCTGATGGTGTCGAAACTTCCTTGCAGTTGCTCATGTCGAATCTCTTCAGGATATCAGCTGCATACTTCGACTGGTGCAGGAGTATACCCTTACTTGTCTTGGTAAACTCCATCCCCAAGAAATATGATAGATGTCCCAGATCACTCATTTCAAATTCTGACATCACCACTTTCTTGAAGGCTTCGACTTCATTGCTGCCAGTTACAAGTAGATGATCTACGTACAGGCACAACAACAACTGAGTCGAAGTTCCATTCTTCTTCACATACACTCCATGTTCATTGGTGCATCTCATGAACTTCTGAGCCAAGAGAAATCCATCAATTCTCTTGTTCCACGCTCTTGGAGCTTGCTTGAGTCCATATAGGGCTTTCTCAAGCTTAAAAACCATGTCTTCTTGGCCCTTCGACTCAAAACCAGGTGGTTGACAAACATAGACTTCCTCCTCCAGAGGTCCATTAAGAAATGCTGACTTTACATCTAGTTGATGTAGGGGCCAGCCTCTATGACTTGCCAATGCTACTACCAATCTTATGGTTTCGATCCTGGCTACTGGGGAAAAGACCTCATTGAAATCCAAACCAGGTTTCTGCAGGAACCCTTTGGCTACTAGCCTGGCCTTGTACTTGGCCACTTCTTCATTGGGCTTGAATTTGGTCTTGTAGACCCATTTCACGCCTATAGCCTTCTTTTGTCTTGGAAGTTCGACTAGATTCCAAGTGCCATTCTTTTCGATTGACTTCAGCTCATCAATCATTGCTTCCTTCCACTGCTTGTGGCTAAGAGCTTCTTCCAGGCTCACTGGTTCTGCTTCAGCCATTAACGCAAAGTGTGTCAGGTCTCCCTCTGCTGTAATAGCAGAATCTGGGTAAGTGTCGAATCCTTCTAGTCTTACTGATCTCTGCCTTTCCCTTTGCGACCTTCTTAAAGGTTCGACAGCAATGGGTTCTTCTGGCTCTTCAGTTTCGACCTCTTCATTCTGATCATTTCGATCAGAGACTTCGTCGAAGTCCATCATTGTAGGTTTCTCACATCCTTCTTCCCAGTTCCAATGTTTCGACTCATCTACTACGACATATCTACTTTTCACCATTTTCTTCTGCACAGGATCATACAGTGACTTCATGCACAGGATTATGCTGAGGCGTGTAAGGTGCAGTGACTTCATGCACAATTCCTTCTTTCTCACAGAATTCGACAAATCCATGAGAATTGTACTCACCACCTCCATCGCTTCTAAGGGTTTTGATTGCACATTCACTCTGCTTTTCAATCATTACCTTAAACTTCTTGAATGTTTCTAGTACTTCACTCTTCCTTTTGATCAAATACCTCCAGGACATTCTAGTGTATTCGTCAATGAAGGTGACAAAGTACTTATTCCCTCCTAGGGAACATACTTCGAAAGGACCACAGACATCAAAAAATATCACCTCCAGCTTCTTCTCTGCTCTGCTAGGTAATTCTGATTTAAACGAGTTTCTTGGTTGCTTCGATTTGCAACAACTCTCGCAAACTTCGACAGGTACTTTTATTGCAGGCAACCCATGAACCATCTTCTTTTCATGTAGTTGACTCAAGCTCTTGAAGTTGAGGTGGCCAAATATCCTGTGCCATCTCCAGTGCTCCTCTTCGACAGTGGTCTAGAGACAATGTTCTTCGACTACTTGCAGCTTGATCTTGAAGGTTCTGTTACTTTGCATCGACACCTTCAAAATCATCTTCTTGGTCGAATCGAACAAGCTGGGACTGTTATCACCCATTTCGACGGTGAAGTTTTTCTCAATCATCTGCCCAATACTTAGCAGATTGCTCCTCATATTTGGTACATAAAATACCCCTTGGATGTAGCACCACTTACCATCTTTCGACAGGAACTTTATGGTACCTACTCCTTCAGCAGTAACTCTACTGTTATCTGCAAACCTTATCTTTTTGCTTATCTGCTCCAGTTCGACAAACCACTCCTTGTGACAACACATGTGATTTGAACATCCTGTGTCGAGATACCATTCGACAGACTTCTCTTCAGTCGAATTTGTATCAGCCTTCAACAACAGTAATTCTGGGTCAGTAGCTGTCATGAATGACAATTCTTCATCATCATTGCTGGCAATGTTGGAGGCATCACCAGTGTTTCCACTGCCCTGCCACACACACATTGCATAAGTATTTTGAGCAACGCAAGTGAATCCACTTATACAAGTGTTCCCACTATTTTGCTCGCTACTTTCAGCAATTCCTTCATCGAGTCGAATCTCATCTTCGACAGCCATCAACATTAACTCCTGAGTCAGAGTCTGAGTCACCATCATTAGCAAACTTGGCTTCTGCATCTTTATTCCTAGCACTACAAGAAAAGACAGTTTTAGCTACCAAGATTTGCGACGGAGCTTAATCCGTCAGTCATTTGCGACGGATTTGCGACGGCATGTATAAAAAGTAAGAAGCGCAAAATTTTCCGCTGGCGTTTGCGACGGATTAGAAAACGGTCGCAATTTTGCGACGGAGATCCCGTGGCAAAGCCGTCGCAAACCATCAAATTTCATTTATCCAACCTTTAAACCCTCGTATCCTCATTTCAACCCAATCTCTCTCAGTCGCGTTCTCTTTCTCATATTTCACTCTCAGCCTTCGCCTCCCTCTCTTTCTCATCTTTCACTCTCCGCCTCCACCAGCCTCCGCCCCCTCCGTTACTCAGCCTGTCCTTCGCAGCTCACTACCACCATTTCGTCTCCCCCTTATTTCAACCGAATCTCTCTCAGCCGCGTTCTCTCTTTCTCATCTTTCACTCTCCGCCTTCGCCTCCCTCTCTTTCTCATCTTTCACTCTCCGCCTCCACCAGTCTCCGCCCCCGCCGTTACTCAGCCAGTCCTTCGCAGCTCACCACCACCATTTCGTCTCCCCCTCTTCAACCGCATTTCATCTCCACCACTGAAATGCAGAATCGCTCCTCCCCACCGCCAATCTGAACCATAACCAAAAAATGGCTTCTTCTTCTTCCTCAAGGGTACGTTTTCTTCTTCTATTATACTTTGATTCTACACAAAACCCCTATTTTTGATTAACTGAAACCCTAACCCCCTATTCCTAATTTGTCAGCTTCAATCCAAACCCTAAGCCTCCTTTGTCCCTATATCAAGCTTGGAAGAAGCATTCGGGTAAACATTATTGCATTTGATTTCTGATTTTTAATTTCTGAAACTTTTTTTTTTGATGATATTTAATTTCTGAAACTTCAACTTTCCCTATATGAAAAAATAAATAAATTACGATAGGTATAACATAGAGGTTCTGTCTTTTGTTTATTTATTATTGACAATAACATGGATTGCTGAATCGATTTTCTGTGTCAAACTTGAGTTTTGCAACTGGTGTAATTAGAATACCTGCTGGATCTGGTACACGTGCTTGTGTTGGGCAGAAATTTGTTATCCAAGTTGTTGCCACATTGTTGGTATCATCCTGCTGTAGAGAACATGGATGGAGCCTACCCTAAACTCTCCACAAGACAGAAAAAGTGGTTGGAGTTGAGAGCCAAGATGGTAAAGGATGAAATATATCATGATTATAACTTCAGTTAGTTTATTTATTTGAAGAAAACTTAAGCTCCTTGCTTTGTTTCCTTGGCAGCAAGAAGCAAAAAAGCATAATCAAATTTAAATAGCTGCTGAAAAGAAAAGGATGGAAGCTCCAACTGAGTCTAGGGGTATTTCTAAGCAGAAGTGGCTTGAGGATTGGAAGAAAAAGATTGGAAAACTTCTCGATCCAAATGGATTGGAGATGACAAAATCATATATGCTTGACACACAAGAGGCGGCTGAACAGAAATACAAGAAATGGGAGAAAGATCCTGCTCCATTCGGCTGGGATGGTATGTTTTTATATTTGTTCAAGGAATGTTCGTGCACAATCAGTACAGTTACCTGTCTGTCAGTGGCTGCCATGATTAGTTAGTGTCTTGCATGTGTAATTCAAGGAATGCTCATATATATAGCATTGTGGAGTCATTTGTAAGTTCAAATACTATTTCAGGGAGATATTCATCCTCTCTTTTTGTCTTATACACTTCTCAGTATTCTGGAATTGTGATTCATGATCATTTGCTCATAATTTCTTTTTTGTAATTTTGCTCCAGAGATGGAAAGCTTGTGCCTATTCAAATGGTTGAAGAGTTGGATAAGGGAAAGCATGAAGGCACGTATAAAAGAGGATTTAGGTATTTATATAACCTTAGTTTGATAGGATTTGTTTTCTGATTTTGGTTTCTGCTTTATAATTTGAATTATGGATTACCATTCATCTACTAACCGGAATGGTCATTTTATAATTGTGTGGCAAAATGGTTGAAGAAGAGGTTGATTTTCTTTTGTTTCCTAAATTCTTATATCTAAACGAGATTTAGTGGCAATCACGACCACACCAGCATTAGTTTTTTTGTTTTTCAGGGTAAGCAACTTTTTTTTAAGATAGAAATGGATCATTTGTTGGGTCTTACATTACATTGTGTTTCACATACTCACGGTTATTGCTTTGTTTCCTGGATTTTAGTGGGCAACCGGAGGGAAAGTTCATATGCCGGCGAGGGCTCGGAGTTGCTACGCACACATGGGAGTAGCTCGCTTGCAGCGGCGACGTTGTTCAAGTGGGAGTCACACTCATACTTTATTTGTTTTTTCTTCTTTACTTGCCTTCCTAAATACTGATTGCAGAATACTTTATTTCTGTTGTTTGCTCTCCATTTACATGATTGCAGATAAGATCTTTATTTGTGTTTTAGAGATAGGGATTTTACTGATTTTATTATCCTGATTTAGGAATTTTGACCTTTTGCTTTTCTTTTCATTGTATTATGCCACAATGCTCAGATTTAGAAACTGGTCTTCTACTATTTCCATCTTTTTTCAAATTGAATTTCTTTTTCAGTTTAGTTTGATTTAAGACTTTCAGACCTTTCAAATTGCAATTTGACTGACTTTGTTTATTCATTACTTAATGTCTGATAGTATTTATGCTGTTTTTTAAAGGAGAAAACTTGATAAAAGTTGAATAAGAGAAAACATGTTATGTTGACTGCTGATTTTCCCTTACTATTCTAACATGATGATTTTCCCTCTCTCTTGGATCAACAGCAGCAGCTTGAGACAAAAGGAACCTCTGCAGCTTCAGACATTAACAAAGGAACCTCTGCAGTACCTAACAGTAGTGCAATATCTGAGAAAGAAATTTCAATTCTACACTCTAGTTGTACTTTTACAAGTAATTCGGACGGCTTTCAGCTCAAGGAATGCATAAACCAATTAGAACTAGAATCTGTTTTAGATTCAAGTATTCATCGGTGTCATTCCGCATTATCTGAACAAGTGGGGATCACAGTGGAAGAAGCATTCATTCTTCAATTTAAATTCCAGTAACCCTTTCCATGTCAAAGAGTCAAGAGAATTCAGTGGACCTTATTTCTCAATGATAAGGATCCAGCAGTTATGCATAGATAATCAGAAATTGAAAGAAACTGAGTACATGTTACGCAGATTACGGTGAGGCTTCTTATAGTGCTCACTCTCTTTTATCGCGTCGTTTCATTCAATTTCATAAGTTGTATTTCTAAATGATCTACTTGGTGAATGAAGAAACAAGACATTAAAGCTTTATAAGACAATTTAATGCACCAAAATGAATCAGTATACCAAGATTGAACCGTGTACTTTTTGGTTTGATAATTTCCTAGGCTCTTGCAGGTCACTTGTTTCTCGTTTGGAAGAAGTTAATCCTAGAAAAATGAAACATGAAGAAAAGCTAGCTTTTTGGATTAATGTGCACAATTCCTTGGCAATGCATGTACAGTTTGTAAATCTTATCATGCATGGTATTTCTCAAAATTCACAAAACCATTCCTAACATTTTGTTGTCTGTCCTCTACAGGCCTTATTGGTTTATGGAATTTCAGCAAACAATGTCAAAAGAATGTCTACGGTACTTAAGGTAAGTTGGGTACTTATAAAGTTTCAAGAAACTTGTACTAAGATTGTATATTTCATTTTACATAGCAAAATACTAGTTTAGCAGAGATCAAATCCTGTTGTCCATCCATGCTGCTTTCTTAATGCACCCTTTTTTTCCCTCCCAGTGGCTGCGGCTGTGGTTTCCTTCAAAGACAAAACCAAAGTTTAGAGATGCCAGAAAAGGATAAGCTCTTCTCCGTCCAGAACCTTCAGCATTATTTGCTCTTAGCTCAGGAAGTCTTTCTGATCCTGCGGTAGACTTCTGGTCTTTCAGTACTTATTGTGTATTTGTCTACGTAGAAGGACATGTATTCGGCAAGAAAGAAAACAGAATCACACCAAGTTAAAACACTGGCTAGTATAATGATTTAATCTTGAATCCGATTCTTGAATTTATATATAATTACATCTTTCTTAGGTTGAGGTTATAAACAATAACAAATACAACTTAGTACTTGACATATAATGTAAGTTGCTAAGGCCCCTGTCATAAAGAAATCCCCTTATTTGGTAGCTTACCTTTCACAGAATCTCAGCTGGGCTTGGTTGTAAATTTATCAGGTACGTTTGTACACATCAAATAGAGTCTTGGAGGAGCAACAATCTGCAAAAGAAGAATACATTCAGTCACCGGAATTATTTGATACATAGACACAAGTGAGCACTTTATCTGTTCTTGTGTTGTTAATATGCTATGAATGGACTTTTTGTGGTTTTTGATGTGATTTTGTTTTGAGCTTCAGGGTTCATGTGTGAGATGCTCCATGTTGCTGAAGCATTTATTGACAAAATTGGAGGATGCTATTGCTGTTCTTGATTAAGGTGTTGGATGGATAGGATAATGCCAGCATGAATTTGGAAATTGGTGTGGGATTTTATGCATACCTTCAGGGTGTCTTGTGTTTCCAGAGGAAGATAGGCATATGACACTAATGCAAAAATGACATTAGAATTAGACATTTAAAGTCAGGCGCCCAGATGCCTGACTACATAGGTAGACACGGTGGCAAACTTGTAAATAAGTGGCAAAACTCGTGAGTATTAAGGTCAAGCGGATACACGCCTGACTTCTAAAGTGAAGAAATAGGGAAAAAATAGGACTTTAGAAGTCAGGCGTGTATTCGCCTGACTACATAAGTGACGCGGTGGCAAACTTGTAATTAAGGGTGAAATTATTTTTTTCTATTTTAATACTTTAGAAGTCAGGCGTGTATTCGCTTGACTTCTAAAGTACCAAAATAGAAAAAAAGATTTTCACTTTATGCGAACCCTAGCTCTCCACTCTCAGACCTTTCTCACGACTTTACGCGAAGCCTTAGCCTCTTTCTTTCTCCTTTCTTCTCTCTGGTTCCTAGCTTCTTCTTCCAAGCTCTCCACTCTCAGACCTTTCTCACTCTCAGAACCCACGAAGCCTTCGCCTCTTCGATTCTTTCTCCTTTCTTCTCTGATTCCTAGCTTCTTCTTCCAAGCGAAGCCTCCCCTCTCACGATTTCAGAAGGTTCTCTCTATGGTTCGTTACTGCGAAGCAAACGAAGCTTGAATCCTTCAAGCTAACTACAGCAGAGACTCCACAAGGTATGGATCTCTCACTTATCTTTCTTGTTTCACTGATTTCTTTAATCTTCAGCGAAACCCTAAGATTCTGATCTTCTGTTTTCAGGCTCTCTGTTGCAAGGTTTTGCTGCGGACCGTTCCACTAGGTAGATTCTTCACTTAGATTCTGTTTTTCTGTTGATTTGATGATTTTCCTTTTCAAAACCCTAACTTCTGTGTTTGCTGTTTTGTGTGTGGCTGAGACGTGTTCAGCGATGATCTTCAATGCTTTGAAGTTCTCTTCACAGAGATGACTCACGAAGGTAGAAATCCCCTTTCTCTCTTTTCTTTTCTGTTTCTGTTTCTGTTTATGTGATTGTAGAACAAATACTCACTTGTGTTTGTTGTTCTTTTGTTGTTGAAGTTTTGTTTAAAGGTTGAATCATTTTCGTTGATTTTGAGTTTATGATGTTGATTTTGTTGTTTTGTTACTCACTTGTTATTTTGTTGTTTTGACTTTGTATCTTAAATGTGTGTAAGCGCATGGTAAATCAGGCCTCTATGATTCATTTAAATAGTGATCATTACCAGTTTGGGATGATAGTTTTGGTACTTGAAGATTTTGTAGTTTATTTCCTAACATTACAAGGAATACAGGGTATTGAAACTAGTGACATGAACATCATGTATCTATCTTGTCTAGAAGCCTTGTTGATCTTTATTAATGTGTTCATAGTAGGAGAGGTGGAAAAATGAAAGAAAGTGACAATAAAGAGCAATGGGATGAGTTTGATATTTTATTGTTGGTGTTTGGTAGAGAATATGGAAAATAGGATGACTGAAAATTAGTTTAAACTCATGGTATTGGTATTTAATTTTCATCTCATGATTTAAAAGGAATGTAAATGGTGGTCTCTCTTACATTGAGCATTTGTATACATGCATGTGAGTGCCAAACTGAGTTGAAATGTCATGGCTTATCTGGTTTGAGAGCCAAACTGTCTGTTTATTCATGTGTGATGTATCTATCTTACAGATCAACCCCCATTAGAAGAACTCCGTCAATTCCTAGAATATCAATTGCCTCGACATTGGGCTCCAGTGTTTGATCAGCCTCCTGGATTTGGTCCCAAGCATAAAAGAAACATGTCTTCAGCACTTCGGTTCACATTCATGGGGCCAAAGCTTTATGTAAACACTATGCAGGTAATTTGTCCTTGTAGTATTAATTGATAATCAATATATAATGTGTGAAAAGTTTAATATACTTGCCCCTCCTAAAATGTTTGTGGTTTCATGCGTAGTTCTCTGTATGATTTGACAAATGATAAAAGGAAAGATAAATGAAAGGAATGTTATGAGTGCTATGAGTATTTCCTTTCACTTTATTTAGAACTGGGAAGGATTTATGTATATTTCTCTATATGACTTCAATAATGAGATGAAGGAAATAAATATGAACTAGATACGGTTGGGTTCATTGGCACAAGATTGGTATTATCAAGTTAAACACTTTCCAGAAACTGGTAAGGCTAGCTTTTGAGTGGATGATTTATCATCATTTGAACCAAACAAAATTTACTTACAGTATATAACATAATGTATTTGGTACTATAGAGAAATGACATGATAGAAATAAGAAGAGGAATCTAAATGGAAAGTGATTATTTATCTCTAAATTGAAAAAGACCCTTACAATCTACTTTGCAGGTTGAATCTGGATGTCGACCTATAACAGGTCTTCGATTATTTTTGGAAGGTAGAAAAAGCGACCACCTGGGGATCCATCTCCAACATCTTTCCAATCTTCCTAGTAATCTTCAAATATTGGATCATCATGATTATGGGTGTACTGATGAACCAGTTGATCGAGCTTACTTTGAACCTGTAAAGTGGAAAATGTTTTCACATGTATGCACTGCTCTTATATTTTTCTGATTCGCGACTATGCTGAAATTTTATGACTTTTATACGTTTCTTTGTGGTTTCTGCGAATTGATTTGTAAATAACCGTTTACAGATCTAAATATTGTTTGAATTATCTTGAGATCGGTGTTGTCTGAGATGCCCTTTGATTTTTTAAGCTTTGTTTTTTAATTTTATTGCCCTAATCATTTAGCTATTTCTTGGTTACTTTTCCGTAGAACTGTCCAGATTACATAATTTTTTGAAATTGTTGATTAATGTCTGTGTGTGTTGATTGCACGAAATATCATCGATTATTTCAAGTACTTTACCATTAGCCATGCCTTATGTGTTTTTTGAAAACCCTTTGTTTTTATCCTTCAACGCCTTCTTAATTAGTACTTACCTGTATTAGCCATTTTAGGTTGTGCTGAATGCAATGTTTTATGTTTTCGTCTTTCTAATATTCATATCCATTATGAGGTCCCTTTAAATTGGTATTATTTGGCTCAAAATCACAATCTGATGTTTTGTTTCGAATGCTTTTTTGTAATTATAGATTATGGTTTTGAATGAACTGGCTTGGTTTTTATCTATTGTATTATTTGTGTGATGTTAATTGTTAAATGGTGTTTAATTTAGGACCTGCAAGGTGTTATCGCTAAGGACAGCAACAGGCATCATGCACAAGAGGCTCTTCATCGTGCTAAGTTCAAGTTCCCTGGTAGACAAAAGATCATTGTCAGTAGGAAGTGGTATGTATTACTTTCTAAATCACAAATTCTAAGAGCTTATTTATTGTTGCTTAACTCATTACTCAGATTTTGTCCTAAGTTGTCAGGTTCTAGTTCCTTATTCTGTTATCCTTTGTATATGTTGATGCTCTAAGTCTAGCACCAAATAAGTTGCAGTAGAATTATGACATTTACTGTCATCATTGCTAATTATAATGTCTATTAACTGATGAGTTTGTGCTATAATGCTAAAACCAATGCATTTCTCTTAATTTTGTTAAAACTTATTGGAGACTAGTGTTTCACTGATCAATTCTCTTTTAAGTTGGATCTTCTTAGTTGTGCCCTTTATAGTATAATTTGTCAGTTTCTTTATAGTATAATTTGTCAGTTTCTGTTTGTATAACTTAACAAAATCTGTTAGTATTAGTAGTAGTATTAACACTAACAGATTTCGTGTTTGACTATGTAAAAATCTGCTTTGTGTTTAGAGATTTTTGAAGAATAAGAATGAGGAAGTTGTGTTTAAAGTATGTCTAATGTTTTTGAAAAAAATCTATGTGACTGGTGTTTTTATGGGTTGGGCTGTAATATGTATTTTGATTACTTCAATATTTAGTTTCAAGTTGTGACTGTACCTCAACGACAGAATATATTTTTATTACAGTTCTGCAAGTAAGTCGGGATATCGAGGGGGATCACGAGTTCATGATATTCTTGTAAAGAATGTATCTGTAACTGTTCACTGTAAAAATCCATCAGTTCAAATTTTATAGGAAAAAAAGGAATAAGCTCACTAATATATCATGCATGATGTTTACTTTTCATTATATTTCTGTCGATTATTCTTGAATGAATAATGAATTAACAACATTTGGATGATAACATTACTCTTAATTTAGTTCCTGGTTTGATGAATTATTATTACTTAAAGTTACCTAAAGTTTGTGTGACTAAACTTTCAGGGTGAATATCTCATTATAGCAAATGTTGGTGACTCAAGGGCTATCTTGGCAACCACTTCAGAGGAAGATGGCACATTGACTTCTCTTCAGCTTACCACTGACTTGAAGCCAAATTTACCAAGTATACTACTCTCTATATAGCTATGTCTATTTCTGTGTACACATTTTCATGTTAAAAGCATTTTCATTTGTTAAAAAAAATTGAGTGAGTCTTGTTCTTGTTAATTTCTGAGCAGAGCGCATAAAACAATCCAAAGGGAGGGTATTTTGTTTGGAAGATGAACCATGAGTGTATAGGGTGTGGATGCCTAATGGTAAGACTCCAGGATTAGCAATCGACTTTTGATTATTTAATTATTTAATGTGCAAACTATACATGCCTTGTGCTTGCGCTTACTTTGGATTAGTTGAAGGTTTCTGGTATAATGTAAAATATCTAAGCATCAACCCATCTACTAAAGAGAATAGAGAGCTGTCACAATCTTTTCTGAATTTTTGATCCAATCTTTCGAAAATCTTTATATTTGTGTTTTATATATGCTACATAATGTCAAATACTGATGCAAAAATACATTAATAGGCTGAAACAGGTACCATAATAGACTTCTTATTAGTATGCTTTGGGACCTTTTATTTTACATGTGTTGTTTTTGAAACTGAAAATTGTTTTGGTAGAGTCTATGGCTGACTAATCCTTGTAATGGACTACACCTAGTGAAATAAGGCTCTTTTAGTGGGGGGTTTTACTGCTGCTAAGCTAACCTGTTTGATTTGGTGTTATTTTATTCTTATGGTAGCTGCTATTTATATTTATTTTACCTCACACCTAGCGGGACAAGTCTTGGTTTCCTGTTGTAACTGTTTGGTTTCAAAAATCTGTTGTATTTTCATTTTACGTATTCATTTTTATTGCAATTTTGCTAATTGTGTGGTAATGTAACATGAAGCACTTATACATAGATCTTTTTGTGACATCTGTAGATTGTACAAGAGTGGAAAGCAAACAAGTCTTGGCTTCGAAAAGAACGAATAGATGAGGTATTTGATTTAACTTGATTGCCATATTCTTGAATATATTAAAATTTGTTATCTGTAGCAAAATCATTTATTTTTGGGTTGTTAACTTGCAAGGTGATAAATGATGTGGAAAACTTGAAGAACTGGTTGAATGAGAAAGAAACTGAGCAAAAGAAGTAAGTTCCTGTCTGTATAAATGATAGTACGTCAATAATTAGATTAGTGATCGTATTTTATTATGTCTAAAATTGGGAACTGATGAGAAAACGTTTGTTCATATATTCAGTGAAAGGAGTGGGGCACATTTGGCTGCCGTTAGTGCTTACTACCATGACATGTATGGTCACTCGTTGGAGAAGGTATCTTGATCATTTCAATCTTATCACTTCAACTTTATTTCTTTCTTGAGATATTCATTATTCATGCTGAATCTATATCAGGCTGTAAAGAATGAAGCATCAGGGAGTTTCAGCCATGCACTTTTGACAATAATCTGATGTGCTACGATCCCGGGAAAGTATTTCGCAAAGGTATTCCTTTCAAGTTTTAATGCAGTGGCCACAGTGTTTGTGTTCAATATCAGTGTGTTTGTGTTCAATATCAGTATTATTCTGCACTTTCAAATTATGTGACATAATATTCTGCTGCATGTGTGATTGAATTAATTTTGTTCAAGATTATGTATTCGTGTTTTGTTGATATAGAGTTATCTTGCAGCTGCTGCAGGGGACTGGGGCGAACATGCTTAAAAATGGTGGGCTTGGTGCTTTTATGTGGGGTTGTAAGTGAGTAGTAATTCATGGTTGATTCATTGTATTTTGTAATAAGCAATTAAGTCAGTTTTAAGGCATGTTAGTTAGCTGGCTTAGTTAGTTAAATTTGTTAAGTTTCAGTTAGTTGAGTTTTTGCCTTTATCAGTTTTAACAGCAATATATAAGTTGCTGTATTGTAATAGTGCTACAGTGTGCATTTCAGTTAATAAGCAAGTTTCCGCATTTACTGTATTGTAATATATAAGTTGCTGTATTGTAATAGTGCTACCAAATAAATTTTTTTTTAAAAAAAAATGAACTTTTAAAGTCAGGCGAAACAAAATGCTTGACTTTAAATCATACTTACGAAGTCAGGCAAGAATAAATGCTTGACTTTAAATCATACTTACGAAGTCAGGCAAAAATAAATGCTTGACTTTAAATCATACTTACGAAGTTAGGCAATAATAAATGTTTGACTTTAAATCATACTTACGAAGTCAGACAATAATAAATGCTTGACTTTAAATCATACTTACGAAGTCAGGCAAATAATAAATGCTTGACTTTAAAACAGACTAACGAAGTCAGGCAAAATAAATACTTGACTTTAAAACAGACTTACGAAGTCAGGCGAAATAAATGCTTGACTTTAAATCAGACTTACGAAGTCAGGCTATCGCTTGACTTTAAAACTACTGACATACAAAGTCGACTTAATAAAAGTCAAGCGGGCGCCTGACTTTAAATCCCCTTTTCGCCTGACTTTAAATCCCTTTTTTGCACTAGTGTGACTAATATAGAGAGAAAGGTGAGCCTTGTCCTTATACATACATGTTGTTCACCTTCCATGAATGTGACATACTTGAGTCACTTGACCTTTATTATCCTAGTTCACTGCATTATATTATCTCTGTTATGGTGTTTGTCTGATCTTTAAGATATGATGCCACAGATTCGACCAGTGTTCAATATCCCCACTGTCATTCTTTGATTTGGATATCATATGTGTGTTGAATGGTTGCCTAAATTTTATGGTTATTGATTTGTTATGATTCGCTACTAATTGATCATTTGACCTCATGTTCTCTGTCACTCTAGTTAGCTGGATTTTACTCAACAAAAAACTGCTATGATACTTTAGTTTTCGTTATGGTATCTGATTGATAATTTTCCTCTTTATTTTATCATGCATATATGCCTAACATGTGTATATGAGTGTGGTTGTTGTGTGTGGTTGTATGCTGCTGGAATTCATGTTTTGTTGGTCTTACTAATAATATTCAGGATATGGAATGCTTTTATCCTAAAACTTGAAATCTGACTCCATGGCCCAATGGATAAGGCGCTGGTCTACGGAACCAGAGATTCTGGGTTCGATCCCCAGTGGAGTCGTTTTTTGTCACATTGAGAAACATGTAGGACTTTTAAGAAAATTGTATAATTGGTGAAATTTTGTGTTTGTAGGATTTTTTTTATTTTTATTTTTTTAAAATTTCCGACGGATTTGCGACGACTTTGCGACGGAAATTTGTGACGGATTTGCGGCGGAAATTTGTGACGAACTTGCGACGAATTTGCGACGGAAATATTTGCGACGGAAAAATCCGTCGCAAAATATTTGCGACGAGCGTTTTTGCGACGGAATTTTGTCCGTCGCAAATGTCGTCGCAAACGCAAATTTGCCACGGAAAAAGGTCCATTTGCGACGGAAATTGCCGTCGCAAATGAGCGATTTTCTTGTAGTGTAGGAACTTTCTTGTTTTGACACTTGTTCCTATAATGCCCAAATTGCTGACAGTTATAACACTGAACTTTCGACAGGCCTCCCTTCTTCTTGTCGAAAGATCCTTGTTCTTTCTTCTTACTGCTTGATCCCTTTTCTCTACCCTTCCTGTTGTTGCCTGCCTTCCAATTTCTCTTAGAAGAGTAAGAAAGCAAGGCTTGTTCAGTTTCTTTCTCTGAACTTCTCTGCCTTATTCTCAATTCATGCGCCTCTAAGGAACCCTGAAGTTCATCTAACTTCAACGTATCTAGGTCCTTGGATTCTTCGATAGCAGTGACAACATAGTCGAATTCCAGGGTTAAGGATCTGAGCACCTTTTCGACTTTATTTACTTCAGTCACAGTTTCACCATTACCTTTCATTTGATTAGTTAATGCTACTAACCTCGTAATGAATTCTCCAATCGATTCTCCATCTGTCATCTTCAAGGCCTCGTACTGTTTCCTGAGCGACTGAAGGCGTATCTTCTTCAGTCTATCTGCTCCTCCATACGAGTTCTTGAGGATGTCCCAAGCTGCCTTTGCTGACTCACTGTCGATGATCAGGTTCAGGACATTGGAATCAACGCATTGGTGAATCAAAAACAGCCCTTTTCCATCTTTCTTCCTCAGCGAATGGTGGTTGTTCATCACCGCTTCAGTGGCGTTTGCTGCCAAGGGTGGAACACCATCATTCACGACATCAAGGACATCTTGATATCGAAACAGCACATTCATCTGCGCACACCAACGTTCATAATCCTTTCCGTCGAAGATTGGGAGGTTCCCCGGAATACCTCCACCAGAGTTGTCTCACGCTGCCATGAATCTTGATAGATTTTGTAAGGATCTAACAAGCTCTGATACCAGTTTGTTGGGGATAAACACGTGAAAGGGAGAAGAAAAGGAAGTGGCGGCGCTAAGGGACAAGAGGAATGATTAGGGCAATATCAATGAATAGTAAAAGCTGCACTGAATTTCATAAAAGTAGGGTACTAAATTACATGCTACTGACGTCTGTATATATATACAATGAAACAGGCCCAGACCCATAATTTCGACTAGCCCATTCGACTGGCCCATTTCGACTAGGTTTCTAACTACACCTACTATTATTACAAGCAATAGAATTACAAGGCATATCTCAATATGCATTACCTTTAGGTTAGAATTTTAGTGTAGTTGTCATTGACCCGGACACGCTTATTTAGAAATTTGATGCTAGTATGTAGTAACAGGTGCATTTTACATTTTGTTGTCTTTGGGAGTACAAGCAAAACTCTTGGATGTGAGAAGGAAATGGATTTATGTTGATGTTCTTCCTCTTCCCTTTCTTTCCACGACTTCTAACCGTAAGATTTCATGGTTTTATTGTCGTGTTTTCATTTTATGTCAAGACATGTATTGATGCGTAAAAGTATTAATATAAACATTATGTAGAACTTCTAACTCTATTTGTTAATTGCCTAAAACTACAGTTTTTCTACAAGACGCTAAAGGGCAAAGAAGTGGACAACTGTTTTTGCAGTTCTAGCACTAGTAAGTGTTGGTGGCATCAATTAAAAGATATGAAAATCTCTTTAAACACCAATGAGAATGTTGATTTTAAGAGTGTGTTAGATGCGTTGTCTTCAGATTTTTTTATTTATGAATGTATTACTTTAGTTTAGTATTTTAGTGTCGTTGTCATTGCCTCAGACACGCTTCTTTAGAAGCTTGCTATTAGTATGTAGTAATAGATGCATTCTATATTTTGTTGTATTTGGAGTACAACAAGAAATCTCTTAGGGTATGTTTGGATGGAGGGTTTCGGAGGGGAGAACTTGATTTTCAATTCTAAATTGAGAAAGCTATAAAATATTTCTAAACAAAAATGAAGTATGATTAGCAATGTTTTATCATTGTCTATAATGTATTTCTTTCAATTTTTTAAAATCTCAAATAGATATTAAAATATAGACGAACCCCTCCAAAACCCTCTCCTCCAAATCCCCCTCCCAAGCATACATACCCTTAGATGTAGCCAAGAAACTAAACAAGAAAACTCTTCCAAGCATTTTTTACTTACATGAAATGGATAACTTACGCAACAATTCACTCAAAAACTAGATTCTAATCCCTTTAGTATCAAATCAAATGTTAGAAAAAGTACCCAAAATTGAATAATGCTTTTCTCACGAAAGAATTATAAAAAATGAACAATTTCAAACAGACAAAATCTCTATTAATTGTCAAATGCTCTTAGTAAAGTAGTGAAGTGAAAAATTCAAATAAATGTGAGGTATACTATCAATATAAGTGAAAGAACCATAACGACGAAAGAAGACACATTTGAACAAATTCAATAGAGAAACCCTTTGTGTCTATCGTATTAATCACTTCCCTACTAATTTGCGTGCACGCTGGTTGGCACCTTTTACTCGAGAATTCAGCTCATCCACATCGTCACCAAGATGATCAAGAGCTTTGTTTTGTCTGCAATTAATTATCGTAATATGTGGAACATTAGGGAGTGAAATACAAATTATTATTAGTTTTTATTAAAAAAACTAAAAATTATTATTATTATTATTATTATTATTATTATTATTATTATTATTATTATTATTATTATTATTATTTTGTATAGCAAATTAAGGTTTTACCTGTCTAGTTCAGTTCCCATATTGATTGCCATACCCTTCAAATCGCCCAAGATACCACTTAGATCTGTGAGTGCATCATCTTGTTTGGCTTTCTCATGCTATTTCAACAATATATATCATTAGATTATTAGGTAATCCAATGAAAACGTTGCTTTAGAGAATAATATTCATAAACACAAGTAATCAATTAATTGATTATACATTAATGAAAGGACTTACGTCAATTTTCTGATAAGCATTGGCTGATTCAGGAGGAGGTGTGGTAGGAGCAGAGCGTCCCTTAGGTAAAGGAGCTAACCCTAGCTTTTCTCTGTCTTCTTTATTCTTTACATTCTTTTTAGATGTATTATCTGTTCACACACAAATTTAATTATAATATTATTATAGCAACCTAGCCTATGAAAAATAAGCAATGTTAATTAAGTCATAATCATAAGCATGAAGCCTAGAAGAATACCTGATGTAATTACAGGACCTGCAATCTCTCGAGTCTTCTTTGGCTTCCAGGGCATAGCGAACATGCCCCCGAGATTGTTCAGGAGTTTTTCACCCTGAGGGTCCACATTTAAATTTTTGAGATATAAAAAAATAGAGAAGATAGAAGGAATAACACAAAAGCAAACACGACACTCATTTGCATTTTCATATATTATAGTTTTTTAATTTATTAGTTTACTGAAATGTTTTCTTAAAATCTGTAGACATAAATGTGCATTTATGATAAAATTGAACAAGAAATACATACCTTACTCAAATCTTTCTCAGTGTCAACAACCATATTATGAGTCCTTGTTATCTGCTCACCTTGTTGGTGCAACATATCAAGGGTCTTTGTAGCATCCTCCCTAATATCCTCAGCAATCCTCAAACAATTGTTAACACTATTTGTTGTCTCCTCAGCTTTGTACACAGCATAGTGTTCCAGATCCTGAACGCTTTGGTTCTCTAATCCTCCCGAATCGCGAAAACCATTTTTGTACCTATCTTTTCCAACCCCTGAGGATGTAGTCGAAGAAGGTTTTCTTCCCCAATCATCGTCGTCGTCATCGTCAAAATAGTTTCCTTTCGATTTTGGCATTGGAAGGACAGGTTCTGATGATGTTCTTCTATCTGGAGTTAGAGTTGTCTTCTTGTCTTGTTCCGACGATGTTGTCTTTGGTGGTGGTGTTTTTTTAAACCCGAACATTTTTTCTTTGTTCAAGAAAATTAATTTTTTTCAAGTTGTGTAAAAGCTGGTGGAAATTAACACATTAATTTATGTCAAGATCATCACATACAAATAAATATGAGAAAATAATCCCATAAACAATTGAATTCAATATATGACAATAACATCACGTAAACAATTGAATTCAATATCTTTAGTCCAATAATATTATCACAATGAGATAATAAAATCTAGAAGTTTCGGAAATGCACATAAGTAAAATCCCTATCAGATATTTTACAAAAAAAAAACGTATTAGATATCTTGTAAAATAATTTCTTTACTTGGTGAAGAAGATAAAGGTCTGCATTTTCATGAATCAAAATGTTTCTATGATATAGTAAGAAAAAGTAATAATAACAAGACAATCAAGAATCAAAGAAAAAAAACAACAAGAATCAAAGAAACCCACAATCGAAAATCATGGCATATATAACTATCAAAACAACAATCAAAACATAAGAAAAAAGTGCAACATGGGTACCTGAAATCTGGGGACAATAAGGATATGTTGTGTGGTACACAAACCCAAAACATGTAATGGGTTTGCGTACGAGAAAGGGAAGAAGACACAAGAGAAAAATGGTTGGATAGAATACGAGAGAGTGAAAATTGTCTTTCTTTTGTTACGTGAAATAAAACAAGAAAAAGAAATAAGGTGTAAGGAGTTGCGAAAAAACAGAGACCTCTCCCTGTTTCAACCATACAAACACCTTTTGACAATTTTAGATCGTTGGCTTCAAAAACCAACAACCTTCTCTTTTTATTTATCTCTCGTACTAAAAATGAAGGGGTAAAAACAAAGAAAAAAATCAACATTTTGATTCATAGTTGCATAATGCATACTATATGCACTCATTATATCTCAATCAGGTTAATGTGCAATGTAATCTCTCTCTCTCTCTCTCTCTCTCTCTCTCTCTCTCTCTCTCTCTCTCTCTCTCTCTCTCTCTCTCTCTCTCTCTCTCTCTCTCTCTCTCTCTCTCTCTCTCTCTCTCTCTCTCTCTCTCTCTCTCTCTCTCTCTCTCTCTCTCTCTCTATATATATATATATATATATATATATGCAGGGCAAGCTGTAGAAGGGATTGCGCGACAACCGGAAGCAGAAGACAAAATAAGGGGTACTTTATTACTTAGTCTGGCTTTTATGGAAGCTTTAACTATTTATGGGCTGGTTGTAGCATTAGCGCTTTTATTTGCGAATCCTATATATATGGAATGTATCAAATAAGGCTTTTATTACGACAGATTAGAGAAGTGAATGGTAGCTCTAGATTAAATGATGAGTGATTTGAGATTAAAGAAAAGTCAATGTGATAACTGCTCACAATTGAATCACAACCACACACTTTTCACCCCTATATATATTTGGTTGTTTATCTTATTTTTTTTAACTTCAAAAATATTCATTCATTCAAATTGATAGATTATATAAAATTAACACCAATTCAACATTGTTAAAATTAAAAAGGACAAACACTCAAGTTAATAGTATAAAATGCCAAAATGCAAACAAAATGTGACAAAATAAAACTGACCAGAACATGACTCCGGATCTGTAACTTTGAGGGCCTAGTCATTGGTTGAATATTGAAGTTGATCTATCGATCTGAACTAAACAAACACTTCAACAAGATGGGAAATCAAAAGTGCCGCACTAAGACGATGAACAACAATGACGACGCACTTAGACAACGAGTGGAAAACACTTATTTAGATAAAAAAAGAGAGAAAAATGATACAAATGGGAGATTCCAGACCAAAAAAACTGGTTTTCTTGGGTAGCTTGCAACATATGACTAGTCCAAGAGCTTGCGCAACCCCTTGTCATGTTTTGTATGGAGATGACATCATGGTATTTTGTCGAGGTACTAAACGAAATCTAATCGCTCATCTATCGTTATTTAATGAGTACGACAGCGCATCAGGCAGCATCTTAGTTTGGGTAAATGTAAGTTTTTAACTGGGTCTTTGTCTCTTGCTCGGAAGCTCAGCCTCATAAGGTACCTGGGTTTTTCCTATGGTACGTTACCATTTAATTATCTTGGAGTCGCCATCTTTCAAGGTAAACCTAAAACTGTTTACTTGCAACCCATAATTGATCGTATCATAAATAAATTGTCTTCTTGGAAAGGATCTTTACTCTCAATCATGGGAAGAGTTCAGTTAGTGAAATCTATTTGTCATGGTATGTTAATCTACAACTTTCATGTTTATCTGTGGCCTATTGCGTTCCAAAAGTCTCTGGATCGTTGTATTAGAAATTTTATTTGGTCTGTTAGCATTGATCAACGAAAGGTGGTTATTGTTGCTTGTCATAAGGTTTGTTCTCCATTATCTGTGGGTGGTCTTGACATCAAGTACCTGAGATCTTTGAATGAAGCCTCCATGCTGAAACCTTGCTTTGATATGCTTTCTTCTCCCTCATAGCGGGCCATGTTATTAAGAGCTCATTTTATAAAGCATAATAAACTGATTGAGCACTATGCAAAATCTTCTATTTGGTCAAGTATTAGGCAATTCATCAATATGACTATGGATGGAAGTTGTTGGCAACTTGGGGTAGTAAGGTTAATTTTTGAACAGATTGTTGCCTTTCACGTCCATTTGCAGAATTATTGCATCTTCTTGACACTACAACTTTTTTAAAAGCCTCAGTTAAGGACTTCATTGTTGATCAGGCATGGAACATTCCTCCTAGGCTGCCCACAACCTACCCCTCTATCTTGGCTGAATTTCAACAAGTCACTATTTGTATTGGTCCTGGTGAGGATGTCCATATATGGAAACATTCTATTGATGATTCTATAAGTCTTACAGATGTTTATCTTCATCTCAACCCGCCCGGTTCCCCGGTCAGATGGGGGTAACTTTATATGGAGCCAAGTCATTCCCCCTCCAAGTCATTTATGCTTTGGTGACTAATCCATAATAAAATGCTCACGGATGAAAATCTTCAATCTTGGGATTATACATATGTGTAGCATGTGTGGAAAAACTAGTGAGACTTCTGAAGACCTTTTCTTGCATTTTGATTATGCTTCCAGATTTTGGCATTGGTTATAGGATCTTTTTAATCTATCTATTGATGTTAGTAGCATTCATACAGTGCTAGGCATATGTGAAAAAGCATGGGGTTCTCAAATTTATGATATGGTCCTATCTAGCATTGCTCACATCGTATGGGTTATTTGGTATGGCAGGAATCAGACTCGATTCAATAATGTCTCTTTCCCTGTTAGTAAAGGCCTTCATCTTATCTTTGCTGCCGTCTCTTTATTTGGTCACATGTCTACAAGGGTTAATTCAAACTCCATTGACGACTTTCATTTTTAAAGTTTTTCTTTGTGATTGGTCACCCTCCAATGCTCCGTCCATTATTGAAGTCTTTTGGCACAAGCCTCTGTATGGGTGGGTTAGGTGCAACTCAGATGGGGTTTCGCGTGGTAATCCTGGCCCAGCACCGTATGGTAGTCTATTCTGTGGCTCAAGTGGGGCAATCATGGGTTGCATTGTGCACTACGTTGGCATTGCTACCTCTTTTGAAGCAGAGATCTTGGCTGTTATGAAATCGATTGAAATTGCTATTGAGAGGGGGGTGGGGTAAGATTTGGATAGAGTGTGACTTTGCTCTTGTTGTTGCAGCTTATAAGTCCTTTGGTTTGGTTTCGTGGAGACTTAGAAATAGATTAAATTTCATTATTTCCCACATCTATCGAGAAGGAAATTGTTGTGCAGATAAGCTAGCAAATTATGGCTTTATTAGTCTTGGTTTCAACTAGTGGGATTTACTTCCTAGTTTTGTTTTAGAGGACTTTAACTGGAATAGGTTAGGTCTTCCGTATAATCGTTTCTGATGACTCTATTTTCCTGCCAAGAGTATTAGTCTAGTCCCCTCTCGGCTCTCTTCTCATTCTTTTTCTCTTTTTTAATGATAACGTGGAGAGTACTCTTTTTTTTAAGATGACTTTTCCGTAAGAAGGTTTTGCATCAAAAGGTTTTAACGAGGCTCATTTCCTTCTTTGCCCAAAAATAAAATCTGCTGGCTTTAAACCCGAACTGAAGTAAGGCGGTTCTCAACCCGCCAAACCATGTCCTTCGGGCTTGTGAGGCCATAGATGGCATTGTGAAGCCTGCAACCTAGGGACTTATCTGTGTCTTCAAACCCTTGGGGTTGATACATATATATACCCCTTCAGTGAGGATTCCATTTAGAAAGGCATCATTGACGTTAATTTGATAAAGACTCCATTTGTGTGTGAGAGCCTTAGTGAGAGTAATGCGTATTGTGACAGGTTTAATGACTGGGGAAAAGGTCTCATTGAAATCTTGGACCCGTTGTTGATGAAATCCCTTGGCAACTAGACTTGCTTTGTACTTGTTTAAGGAACCATCAATATTCTCCTTAACATGAAAAACCACTCACAGCCAATGAAGTTTTTTCTAGGAGGAAAAGTTACTAGAGACCAAGCGTGGTTCTTTATTAAGGAAGCATATTCATCAGCCATGCCAGCTTGCCAAGCAGGCTGCTGAAGAGTTGTTTTCACACTCTTTGGTTCAATGTGGGCAAGTAGGAGAGGGTGGGGTGAAGCCTTGGTTTAACAATGCCAGATTTTGCACGAGTTTACATGGGATGGATGTTAACTGGTAGTGACTACAACATTTTTGGTCTTTAACAACATTTAAAAACTGTTGCCAGAACAATAAAAAATGTTGCCCGAAAGTATAGGCAACATTTTCCAGGTGTAGACTAAGCCAGTGTTAATTACCTATTGTCTATGGCAACATTTTTTTGCACTTTCTGACAACATTCTCGAAAAATGTTGCCTATAGGTTACGAAGAGGCAACATTTATCGTCCACACCTAACGCAACATTTAGAGAATGTTGCTACATTTAAGTACATGTCATAACTATTCCCTAAACATTAACAAAAAAACATTTTATAACTGTTGTCTTTTATATAGACAACAATTTTTAACTGTTGTACATGGTATATAAGGAACAATTTTAACATGTAACTTTGTAGCTAAAAGTACCAAAAATATTTTGCAACTCTACTCTCATTTCATAAAATTATTAAAAATACTATTACATTAAACAAACATCTTTACCTTAACATTATATATAATCCATAAACATACAAATAAAACTAAAATTTGATTATATATTCAACCCAGTTAGCTTTAAATTTTAATGATATAATTGGTAAATTAAAATAAATGGATTAAGTGCAAAATATATAATGTATAAATTTTTTTAACAATCAAACTAGTTCAAACACCAATTCGAATCCATAATCAAACTAAAATTTGATTATAGGGAATCAAAGTTCTTCATCTTGAAACTCATCGAGATAATCTTCCAACACATCATCTTCATATTCTCCAATGATATCGTTCTGCATATAAGAATGAAAAACAGTTATAATGTAATAATTTTTTGAATGATGTAGATATAATAAAACAATTATTATATATATATATTAGTTACCTTTCTACAATGTGGAACGTGTGTAGATGTAGAAGAATGTGGTTGTCGAACAATCTTTGGCGAACTATTTAGTTACCCATACAAAACATATACAGAATTCTCTCGTCCAGGCTCTCAACTGCAGTGTCTGCAGTAATCTCCTGCAATTGTAACAGTGTGGTTAAGTCTGATTGTTAATATACATGAAACATTTGGCATTTGTGATAGTATATTTTCAACAAAGCAATTAAACAGTTACACTTTATATATCTAAGAAGGTGCAACTTATCAAGGGGGAAATCACATGAGCTAGCATGCAATACCTGAAATGTTGTATCTTGATCAGCCCACACAGGTTGGTGCATAGAAATTGGTGTTCTAGCGGCACATAGACACTATCAATCTTCTCTACTGGAAGTCCTACTCGTCTTGCTATTTCTTCTTTGCTTGGGTGAAGATTTCCCTCTTGAACGGTAACATCAACAGAAAAGTTTTCGTGAACACTGACATTTCAAAAGGGTGAATCTTAAGTTCAAAAAACTAAATTTACCGGCAGACGAATTGTCCTTGAATGATTAATATGGCCTTCCTTATTGCTTGTTTTATCCACCAGTATGCATAAGTACCAAATCGGCAACCAGCTTGAGGTTTAAACTTTTTGACACTCTTCAAAAGACCTGTACTTCCCTCCTAAAGTAGCACCAAAAACAAAAATGTAAAATACATATATAGCTGGTATTTGTAATTGTAATTGACAACACTGAAAAGTGAAGACAATTACAATTCTAGCCTAGGACTACCTGTAGTAAGTCCTCATGGCTGATACCGCGTCCCTGGTAAGTTTTAGCAATGTGATGTACCATATGTAAATTTGCTTGAACTAGCTTTTCTTTGCTTCTGTTACCACGACGAAGCTGCGCCTTCAGTGCCCGACAGTTAAGTCCTGCACTGTCAGCCCATTCAGCAATAGTTGCTTCCCTTCCAAATTGAGATTGAAGACCGGTCTTGAATTCTTCTAATCTCATTAGTTCCTGTTACATAGTCCACATTACTATAGCATACCACTCATTTAAAGGAGTAATGAATTTGGGGTAACGAACACAACACCTGTATCTGAGCAATTAACTGAGACTCTTGTTCAGAAGTCAAAAGTTGTTTTGTATCAGGACTCTGCAATAACAAGTTCAAATCAGATCCTTCTTTTTTCTTCTTTTCAACATGTAGCCCTTCCTGTGCATCATCCTTTCCATTGTCTTTAACTTTGGACTTTGGTACTTTTCTCTGCTTTAATCGTCTTTCTAGGCGCCGTGTTGACCTCACAGTTTTATTGCTTTGAAGTGAAGGGTTGGCCAAATGGGCGGAGGCGAGACTGAAGGGAAGGTTTTAGTTTAGGCATTAAACTCCAAGGAAATTAACCTATCAACAAAAAAACCAAATTGAGGATATCAGGTTGGCCAAGAAGATTGAACTAACCCAAAAGGAACTGATTTATCAGCATCCTCATCAGCTTTAATTGATCCTGAATCTTCAGCTACTAAGGCTGCTTTTTTTGAGGGAGACAAAGCTTTCCTACCAAGAGAAACTGCGGGCCTTTTTGAATCAACAGTAAGACGCGGTAGAGTTGTTGTTGAAGCATCAATTTCTCCTGTTTCTGAGGAAGTTAATCTGCAATGTATCGTTTATAAACCTATAACAACACGGACACGCATAGACACCGGTTTTAATCTAAAAAATACAAGTAATTGAAGTGTCGGTGTCAGACACATCTTTAACCGGAAGTGTGAGTGCTGCATAGCCAATCAGTAATCACCAACTAATAAAATTGAAATGGAAGAACAATTTGATTTATCTTACAAATTCTCTAAACGAGGCCAGAGATGCAGGTGCTGCCTAAAGTCATGAGCTACCTGATCAGTATTGCCAGTGTTATTCTCTTCATGAACAGAGACCATATCCATCTGCTTTGTATTTAATATTGCCTGAAATAAAACAAAGGAAAGACTAATTGACAGTTTGTCCATTTGGCATTATGCCATTATGTGATGAAGTAGAAAATTTTATAAATTAGAAACCTAAAAGAACCAATTAGTGCATTCATGTTTAATAAAACACCTTATTATTTAGGAGTGATCAGCACCTCAAGAAGAAGTGTTGGTGCTTCATAGGCCAGTGGACCGTTAATCAATTCTAATTGATTTGAGAACAAAGTACAAAAAATATGAAGAAGTAACCTAAGTTTGATGAAGTAAAGTGAGTTTATGAATAAAATTGGAAACCTGGCATGTCCTGTCTTCCTTAGAAATGTGCAATAGAGGCCTATATTCATCACGTTGCTCTTGTAAAAGAACTGAGGTAGGAAAATTCTGAGCTGAAAAACTAGTAGAACAAGAGGCCACCGTAGACGCAATTTGTTCACGAAGCATCAAAACTGCAGGTTTATGACTTATGAGCATATAAGCATGTAACAATATTTTCAATCCAGGGTTATACACACACGGCCACATTACTTAATTCAGATGTGGTTTCCAAATTAAAAAAAATCAGAAATTAGGGTTTTCAATTCATGCAGAAATTGAACAATTTTCCCCAAATCAAACAATCATCAAAGAAGAGAAGAAAAAACTAACCTGAGAAGAAGAAGAAGAACTGAAGAAGAAGAAGCCAGAGAGACAGCGCCTGAGGAAGAGGAAATTGGAGACCGGTTCTGCGACTGAGAGAGGGAAGCGAGAGAGACAGCGCCTGAGGAAGAAGAAGAAGCCATTTTCTGGTTATGGTTCGGATTGGCGATGAACTGTGGTTGAAGAGGGGAAGACGAAATGGTGGTGGTGAGAAGCGAAGGACCGGCTGAGCAACGATAGAGGTGGAGGCTGGTGGAGGCAGAGGCAGAGGCGTAGAGTGAAAGGTGAGAGGGAGAGGAAGCAGCGTGAGGGAAGTGAAAGAGAGGGTGAGGAAGCAGCGTGAGAGAAGCAGCGTGGAATACGTGAAATGAGAGAAAAACGAGAGCGATAGGGTTTCTGTAACTATCTCAGATTTAATTTTTCTGGAAAAAGTAAATAATATCTTTTCTTTTGTTTTAGGAGGGATGAGTGAATTAGCTGTAAAAAAAGAGAGGGAATGAGTAAAAATTTTACCGCCTAAATGAAATAAAGATAGTACCGCCTAAAATGAAATGAAAAAATGTTGAAAGGAAATTCAACCAAATCTAATTTTTAAATATAATTTTAAAGGCAACACCAAAAGAAATGTTCCCGTTTAAAATAATTAGTGTAACAATTAGAAACTGTTGCTAGTGAAAGTTTAGGGAACAGTTATTAAATGTTGCAAACGAAACAGGATAGCAACAATCTAAAAATGTAGTCATATAGAATTTAAGGAACCTTTATTCATTGTTGCCAAAAGAGTGTGCTGTAAAACATTGATTTAGAGGCAACAGTTCCCAAATGTTGTCTGATATGATTTAAGCAACATTTTTTGCATGTTGTCAAAGGATGTGTTGCTAGAGACAAAAAATGTTGTAGTGTGAGGGAGAGGGTGAAGAGGGGGAAATGGTAATGCTGGTTGTTTGGGTAGTGAAGGGATAAGACCCAGTTAGTAAGAGAAGGGTTGGATGGGGGATTAGCTGGTTGGTTCATAGGATTAGATGCAAGAGAGGTATCTATGTTCATTAAAAATAACATCCTTGGAGATGTAAATTCGTCCATAAGGAGACAGGGATTTTTATCCTTTATAGGACGAGGACTTCCCAAAAAGACACACTTATGAAACCTAAAGTAAAGTTTGTGAGAGTTTTAGAGCCTGAGGCAAGGGAAACAACTACACCCAAAGACTCTAAGAAAGTAGTAGTCAAGAGGATGACCAAAGAGGACTTTGAAAGGAGTAACACCATGTAGAGACGTGGTAGGAAGTCTGTTGATCAGATAAACTATTGTAAGGGTATCTATGCTCATTAAAAGTAACATCATTGGAGATGTAGATTCGTCCATAAGGAGAAAGAGATTTGTATCCTTTATGGGACGGGGAGTGCCCACAAAGATACACTCATGATACCTAAAGTCAAGTTTGTGAGAATTGTAGGGCCTGAGGCAAGGGAAACAACTACACCAAAAGACTCTAAGGAAGTAGTAGTCAGGAGAATGACCAAAGAGGACTTTGAAAGGAATAACAGTATGTAGAGACGTGGTAGGAAGTCTGTTGATTAGATAAACTATTGTTGAGAAGGAATGATCCCAATAGTGTAATGACATTTGGCATGAGAGAGAAGAGTTAGGCCAAGTTCAACAATACGTACATGTTCATGCTCCACTACACCATTTTGGTGATGAGTGTGAGGACAAATTATTTTGTGAATGATACCTAACTAAGTGAGATACTTGGAGAAGGGCCTAAAATATCCTCCCCAATCTATTTGAAGAGCCTTGAGTTTGGTATGAAATTGTAATTCAGCCATAATTTTGAATTATTTGAAGAGATTAATGGTTTCTGACTTAGATTTAAGTAAAACCAAGTGTAGCGTGAAAATGCATCAAAAAACGTAAGATAGTAATAAAAGCCATAAGATGATGCAAGGTCCCCAAAAATCAATGTATACAAGGTCTAAAGGAGAATTTTAAACAGTAAGTGAGTGAGAGGAAGGCAGCCCATGAGATTGGCCAATACAACAATCAGCACAAAACACAGAAGCATCTTTATTAATAATTTGCATATTACAAAATTGGTATACAAGTTTCAGTGTGTTGTGAATTGGATGACCTAGCCTAAGGTGCCAAGTGTGCAAGCTGTTAGAAGCTTGTGAAGTAGTGACAAGTGCAGTAGCACCATTTACCCTAGGTGAGAGAGAATTTAAAGGAGATTGAGCAAAAAGGCTGACTTTGGCAACTTGATGAAGGAGATTAGGAAAATCATACATGCCATCAAGTCTAGCGTGTCCTTTTAACAAAACTTCACGTGAACCCTATGATTTGACCAAACAATGATCAGCATGAAACTCAAATAACATAGGATTATCACGAACAAATTTGTTAACAATATATATGTTACCTCCAAAATAGGACTTTGCTTATGTTATTGCATCTTCTAACAACATTAGAGCAAAACTCGCAGAAAATCTCTCTCACCCAGTCATTAGAACACATTTCTAGCTCCAATAGAGTTCTCAAGCCTACCAATGGTAAATAGCTTCTCCTTTTGCCTATTTGTCCAAAAAAGTAGATCATAAGTTCCATTTTAAATGGAAAAAATTAAACAATGAAGAGCATCAGGTTTTGGTGAAGTTTGAGTGCCCTACTGCCCTCATATCATCACTAAAGAATGGAACCACTACTGCAAGAGAACAATGTGATTAATCCTTGTTATTATAGATACCCAGATTTAAAACAAATCAAACTACCATTACTCATTGTTGGTTAAAATTTGGTAAATCGAGATAATACTGGATAAATCTGAAGTCGTGTATAACACTTTCAGATTGAATCAAATTTCGGGGTTCAACCAAAATTGTTCAATCGGATAAAATCAGAAGATTATAATTCAAGAGTTTTTGTTCTGGTCTTGTATGTTTTTACACCCGTTATGCTTTCTGAACCAGAATGATTATTTATGATCAAAGAACAGGTGGTTTTTGGCGGTTGATGGAAGTTTTATCTTTTAAACTGCCTTTTTCGGTCAAATGGCGCGTAAGTAGCGCACAGTTCGCGCTCCACGCGCAACTGGGCAGAACATTCTGCCAATCCGCGCGTAAGTAGCGCACAGTACGCGCTCCACGCGCGCTCCGCGCGCCAACGACCTGAAAGTCACTTTCATGTAATTTCCAAAATTTGCGTAAACCGAACATCTCGTTATCACATTAAAACAAGCGTGCACTCTTATTTTAACATAATAAAGAGATCAATTACACTAAAATGTCCAACAGTCACTTTGGTCCCTCATTATTATATTTCTTTATAGTTTTTCCATCTTTGTCAGAGGTGTTTGACGTTAATATAGATGATATTCTTACAATAGCATGCTTGCTTTGGGCCTAAAAGAAGTCCATTTTGAAACCAATTAGCTGTCATAAAATGTGAAGCAACCAACTAAAGCTTACCATAGATTGGATTGAAAAATAAATCAAATAATCTATACTCAAGTTAAAGTACAAACTACAAACCAACATAAAAAATAAACAGGATTACAAGTTAACAAACCTCGTATATACAACCATAAAAATAAAATAAAATTTGATGAAGTCTATGATAAAAACACACAAGCACCAATAGCATCCTCGTTGATAAAAAACCACCCTCTCAAATACATCTTCAAAACGTAAGTGATCCAGTATATGAGAGTTTGCTTTATTGTATGTTAGTAACCTTCAACATCCTCACTACCCACCCAATTAGGTTAAAATTTCCCTTGTTGTAATTGACAGAAGATAGTGAATCAAATGAATTAGCATTGCTAGAAGCCATTTATAATTTGTAATGAAAATACGTAATCCTGAAATCCCGAAGCAGTGCATATGCAGGTATTGATAATGTATGATTTTGAATAAAATTTGGGAGGGAAATATGAAATAATTTGATATTTTCAGGTGGTAGTGATAATTCAGTTTAGTTTCCCCATGCGCAATTATTATTTATGCCAATTAAGTATAGTTTTGGAAGCTGCTAAATATAAGGTGAAATAATAGTTGTTTTTTATTGCATATTAATAAAATTGATTGTCTCTTTTTTTTACACTGCCGGGAGTTTTAAAATGATTGCAGAATACTTGGAATCAATTTTGAGAATTGAATTTAAAACGTGGAACAAATTCTTCTCAAGTACAATGCTAATACAACTGAGAAAATGTGGTAGATCGTTTCACATTAGTGTGGTAAGTTTGGTACAAAATATGGAAAAGGAAGTAATTTGAATTAGAAAACAATTGCTGCCTAATATGGAATCAGTGATCATTTGAAATATTTTTTTTATGAACGTTTAGCACTTTAAAAATTAGTATCTTATCAATTTGGAGTGCATTTTATTTGTTTTTTATTACAATTATTATCTAGAGTTAGACGACATCACTAGTGCAAATTTGACATTAAAAAGCACCATTTAGCATCGGTTATTTGATTAGCCGATGCTAAATGTGTAACCAGTGGCATTTTTGAAATTAGGAGAAAAAGTTTTAGTTCACGTTAGACCTTTAACATCGGTTGTTGTAATAGCCGATGCTAAATGTTCTTGAGTTGGACATTTAACATCGGTTGTTTGTAATAACCGATGTTAAATGTCCAACTCAAGAACATTTAGATTCGGCTGTTACAAACAACCGATGTTAAATGTATAAATCCTCTTTTTTCTATTTCCCAATCCCTCGCACAACATAACCCACACTCTATCTCACTCTTCTTCCTCGCGAGGCTACTCTCTCACGTTCTCACTCTCGTCTCTCGCTCTCGTCTCTGAACCTGGCTCTCGCTCTCAACACTCAGATCTCGTTCTCAGCTCTCTTTCTCAACTCTCAACTCTCGTTCTCAACTCTCAACTCTTCCTCACAACGTTACGAAATCCTCTTCCTCTCGCACTCCCAAATACGAATACCTAGCCTCACAAATCAAAAGCGCAAAGACACTACAAGAAATTTTGGGATTTCCGGCGGACAAAATCCGCCGGAAATTGCACATTACCGGCGGATACCAACAGATTTCTGCCAAGCAAGAAAAGCCGCTCGACTCTCCTCATTGACATCAATCTCACCGCCACTACTCTGTTGAGTTTCACGATAACTGGTCTGCCAATCATAGAAATTTTCCTGAAAGCAACAACCAAGAAATGAATAACCATTAGTATGTAATACATAATATAATATAATATAATATAATAAAAACAATATATAAATATAAATAATAAACGTTATTTACCGAAATTTCCCTTGACCGGTCTTCAATATATTCACCAGGCTCCTCTCGCATATGAAGTTGGCGGTGTAACTCAGGCAAAGTAGGTGGCCGACCAAGAAAGGCCTCCTATATATATATATATATATATATATATATATATATATATATATATATATATATATATATATATAGTTATTATTTAATATTATTATTTAATAAAATATAAAATATGTATGTATAATATAAATTTAATTAATTATTAAATTTACCATGCGTCTGTAATGTTCAGTTACGTTGATAGAACCACCCGTGTTTATGCAACCCCCTCTTTCAGAAGCACAATTCTTCTTGGCTTTCTCACATTTTTGTTTATACTTCTCATCGTTCCATTTCAATTGGAGCTTATGCCAATCAGAATCACCGATCCATGTCGGCTTCTGTTTCTTATTACGGTGTTCTCGGAGCATTTCAGAGAAGCGATGAGAAGCTCTTGTGTTGAATGTTCTCTCAACTTCCTTCGCCGCATCTGGGTACCATGCCAATTTTTCCTATTTAAACAAATTTAATTAACTTGTTAGTAAAAACAAATTAATCAATTCAACAAAATTAAAAAATTAAAAATTACTTAATTCGTAAAAATACTTACTCTGAATGCATTCCACATCTTTGAATCCTTATATTTTTTGACCTCCGTCCAATTCTCCCAGGGTTTAGTGTAACTTGCTTTGATGATGTCTGTGTTCGTGCTGGATACAATCCTCCCAGGAATAAATCTGTGCCTAAAAAAGATAATTTTTTAGATAATAATTATATTTAAAGTTTTAAATATAAATCAAACAAATATCATTAATAAATAAATACTTACTGCTGGCCAACAACCTTCACTACTATACGACCGTCGGGCGTAACCTCAACCACCTCATTATCAATATTATATCTGCGTATCCCATCTGCATCTGGCGGGGGTATGGGGGTACCGGGTGGAGGCACAAATGGACGACTCAGTGTACTAGGTCCACTGCCATCATCCGTACTAGCAGGAGGAGCCACAAAAGGGCCATCAACAACGACACGAGTTACACGACGACGACCGCGCAAAGAAGTAGAAATCTTCTTAAAAAAACGGTCGGTGGGTCACGAGGTAGGTCATGATCAGATTCTGATCCTGATGATGCCATGTCTGCATCTATATATATATATATATATATATATATATATATATATATATATATATATATATATATATATATATATATATAATATGATGAATAACATACATGATGAATAACATAAATAATGAATAACATGCATAAATGATGAATAACATACATGAATCAAGTCTGATAAATATAAATATTAATATTTGATAACAAATTAATTAATTACAAATAAGATGATCTAATTAATTAGAATCCCATTCTTTCTCGAAATCACCATCATCATCAGATGAGTGAATTCTTGATACACCGACATGATCGACTGCATCCTCATGATTTGTATCTTCTTCTTCATTAACTTCATCACCAGTGTTTGGCTCATCACATAAACGAGTAATGGGTTCAACTTCAATCACTTCATTTACATTGGACATTTCATCCATTTGATATGGCACGTCTTCCACTGTGTCATCATTTGTCTCAATGCGACCTCTTGGTTTTCTCTTAATTGCGACACACCAACCACGCCGATGAGTCTGTGTTTTTGGATAAGAGACATAATAGACTTGTCTCACATTTTGTGCAATGACGAACGGATCATACAGTCGATATCCACTATTCATTTTAATGTCCACTGTATTTGTCTTTGGATTAAGCTTTGTTCCGCGAGCGGTCGGATCAAACCAATTACAATAAAAACCAACTACCTTTTGACTATAATCAAGATAAGGGTACGCAAGTTATATGCGTTCAACCACACCATAGAAATCATCTTCGCCTCTCCCAGTGACACCCTTCATGCAAACTCCACTATTGACTGTTTCTCTGCCCTCTGTCCATTCCTTAGGGTGAAATTTGTATCCATTGACAAAATATGTGTGCCATTCTTTAACACATTTTCGTGGACCGTCAGATAAGTTCCTCAAGTGTTGGTTGGTAGGAGTCGGCGGGAGGGAATACACACATTGCCTAAACCACGTTGGAAAATGCGCATGAATATGAGCAGAAGATTGTTCTTCACTTATTGCCACTGATGACAAGAACTCCCTAATAAGAAATTATTAATTGTCGTTACACAACTGTGTAATTTAATTTATTAACTAATTGATATAGCTAGGTCGAGAAATACATACTCAATGAATGGTTGGACCTCAGTACAGTTTATCAAAACATAAACATAGGCTGAATTTAACTCTTCTTCTGTGAGCCAATGAATTGACTCCTTTCCAGACGGACGACCAGGTAGACAAAAGACAGACAAAGCTAAATGATGTCTTGGAGATTCAATTTCCATTTCATTTCGACTACTTCTAGGAGCAAATTCATTCTTGAAATAATAAGAACAAAAATGAGTTGTTTCACGGTGTAAGTAAGAAGAATATATCGATCCTTCAACTCTAGGTTTATTTTTAACTGATCTTTTTGAATCACCCATGAAACTACAGAAAATGATATGTTTATAGTCATCTAATCGAAATGATATATATAAACTTCTTTATATATATATATATATATATATATATATATATATATATATATATATATATATATATATATTAAGTGACCTTTCAAACGGATACATCCATCTGTATTGGACAGGTCTGCCAAGTTTAGCTTCATATGCGAGATGAACAGGAAGATGCTCCATAGAATCAAAGAAACCAGGCAGAAATATTCTTTCCAACTTGCATAAGATAAGTGAGATGTCTTGTTCCATTTTTGTAAGGTCATCCGCTTTTAGCGTTGCAGAACACAAATTCTTAAAGTATTGACTTATTTCAAAGAGCAGATTCAAAACATGTGTTGGCAACGAACTAAAGGCAATAGGAAGTAAGCACTCCATGAATACATGACAATCATGGCTCTTCATCCCATGTAACCTCTCATTATCAACATCGAAACATCTTGCTAAATTCGAAGAATAACCGTCTGACATTTTCAACTCTGAAATCCACCGATAAACTGCTTTCCCTTGCTCCGTATATAAAGTATAATTGGATTTGGGTTTCAGTGTCCTACCGTTAGCTTTCTCAACCAACAACAAATTCTTTCGCCTGCAGTAATGATCCACGGCCTTCCTAGTCTTCTCATTGTCTTTCGTTTTACGTTTCACGTTCATAATGGTATTAAATATGTTATCAAAGAAAAATTCTTTTTAATATGCATTACATCGAGATTGTATCTCAATAGATTATCTTTCCAATATGGAAGTTCCCAAAAAATACTTTTTTTGGTCTAATTATGCCACAATCCATAACCATCTGGACGAGAAACAACACCCGGAACAACTTCCACAGGAGGGATATCCTTGACACTGTTCCAAACTTCTTCTGGTGTCAGCCTATGAGGAGGTTCAGCTGTTTCAACATTCCCCTTGATGAATGCATATTTTGACTTTCTAAAAGGATGCTCGGTAGGTAAAAACCTACGGTGCGAGTCAAACCACGAGGTTTTTCCTTCATATTTAAGAGTAAAAGCCTTTGTGTCAACCATGCAAATCGTACACGCCATCTTACCATGTGTCCCCCATCCAGACAACATTCAATACGTAGGAAAGTCATTAATGGTCCACATCAAAGCCGCCCTGATCATGAAATTTTGTCTTCGTGCCGCATCATAAGTTAAAACACCATTCCACAACCTTTTTAGGTCATCAATTAAATGTTGCAAATATATGTCAATACTAGCTGTTGGATTAGTTGGCCCTGGTATTGTAGCATTTAAAAACATGTAGGGTTTAGACATACACATATCAGGAGGAAGGTTGTATGGGGTAACAATAACTGGCCAACAAGAATACGGTGTTGCTGACGCTTGAATATATGGTGTGAAACCACCAGAGCATAAACCAAGCCGAACATTGCGTGGATCATTGGCAAAATCTGGATGAACACAATCAAAATGCTTCCAAGCTTCACCATCAGATGGATGACGTAATTCAACAGTATTATTTCTATTTTCATAGCGCCACGTCATTTTACCCGCAGTTTCCAATGAAGTGAACATCCTCTTCAGTCTTGGTATAATCGGCAGGTAGAACATTGCTTTCCTTGGTACTGGTTTGCCTCTGCTTGTCCCTTTCCTGCTGACACGATACCGTGGCTCTTGACAAAACTTGCATTCCAGCAATTCTCCATCATTTATGCCAAACTCATTGTTATAATATATCATGCAACCAGACACACAACAATAAATTCTGATGGAATTTAAACCAAGCTTCGACACCAATCTTTTAGCATCATAATAACTCTGCGGCAAAAGTCCTCTAACGGGGGTTGCATCCAACATCATTTTAGTCATGTATTCCATGCACAATTCCGCAACGTTAAATTGAGACTTAAGACCCAACAACCGAACACACATTGATCACTTAGAGTCTGTAGATCCTTCAAATAATGGTTTATTTGTCTCACTCAAAAACATATAAAACCTTCCTCGTTTGAAACTTCTTCAGCATCATATTGTGGTTCTTCGAAATTCAAATTTACACCGACAACATTAGATATCATCCCTTGAACAACATCAAACGGCGGCTGATATCCCGTAGTCGTTGGATTACTACTTGATGTGGAAGCTATGATTAGACTTGACGTGGGACCTTCTACTTGAATAGGAACATTTTCAACCGCAGGAACTCCAGCTGCTACCTCGCCATGACGGGTCCATATCCAATAATTTGGCTTAAATCCATTATTGTACAAATCAAGTCGAACATCACCTTCATTTTTTATAGATCGAAACATACATTTGGAGCAAGGACATCTAATTCCACCTTGTCGCTCAAATTCTTTCTGATGCTTAGCAAAAAGAACAAACTCTTCGACTCCTTGCACAAAACGTCGCTTCAACCCAGATCTTCCAGGATACATTCGATCATACATCCAACTACGATCCATTTTTTGTGGATGTTCCTATAATATATATAGGACAATATATATATATATATATATATATATATATATATATATATATATATATATTATATATATATATATATATATATATATATGTGTGTGTGTGTGTGTGTGTGTGTGTATTAGAACAACTCTATTAATGTGTTACTAAATAGTTTACTCTAATTTTATTTTAATTAATAAAATAAATAAAATAATTACAATATAATTTGTTTTTTAGTAATTAGAAATATTTTATATCATATTAATTTTACTTTTTTAACAAATATATATTACTAATTCGTATTTATTTTATTTAAAAAATATAAACAACAAATATTAACTACAATCTAATCTAAACATTATACAACAAATTTAATTTATTTATTTTTTTTCAAATTAATTCAATAAATAAACAAAATAATTAATATTTATAATTCGTTTTATATTATATTATATTATATTATATAATATAATATTTCGTATTTATATAATACTATTTATATAATACTATTATTATATTATATAATAATTGGTATTTATTTTTTACTTTTTAATTTTTTATTTTAAAAACTACTTATATTATATACTATTATATTATATAATAATTCGTATTTATTTTTTAAAATACATAAACAACTAATATTAATTACAATCTAATTTTTATACAACAAATTAAATTTATCTATTTTTTTAACAAAAACTTATAAACTAGCAACATCAAATAAATTTTTACTAAATACTAATAATATCTATAAGTTGATAACTAACCGGTAGTGAAGAGAAGTGTCTGACTTGACGCTAATTCCGGATTCCTTCGAATAAATTTTCTACCAAACTCAAAAGAACAGCTAACAAAATAATTTCAGAAGTATCAGAAGTATTAATTAAACAAGAGAAGAAAATGGAGAAAAATATGAAGGAAAGAGGAAGGAAGTATCATATTTGTATGCTGCCTGATGAACCGACGAACAAAGAAATAGGAGAGAATGAGCAACAAGAGAAGAATGGAAAGAATTGGAGAGAAATAGTGTAGTTTTCAGTTTAGAAAAAAAATGGAGAGAATAGAGTGATTTTCGGGTGGAGAGAGTAGGGAGTGAGAAATGTCTCAATATATAGAGCTTCTCAAACGGCTATAATTTTAAAATACGGAAATATCCGTTGGAAATGGTTCTAACCGGCGGACCTGGTCAACGAGTCAAAACGATTTCCTAGACGCTAATCCGCTGGAAATGAATCTTACCGGCGGATCGTCTGCATACCGACGGATCTTGCGCAATTACCGGCGGAAATGTTGAGCTTACCGGCAAAATTTTGAAAAATCCGAATTTTAAAAAAACCGCCTTGCTCTTTACCGGCGGATCTTCTGCATACCGACGGATCTTACGCAATTATCGGCGGAAATGTTGAGCTTACCGGCGGAATTTTGAAAAATTCGAATTTTAAAAAAACCGTCTTGCTGATTATCGGCGGATATTTCAAAATTACCGGCAGAAATTTAAAATTTGAATTTCAAAAACATCCGCCAAAAAATCTATCTACCGGCGGAAATTGTAGCCGGTGAATTCTGGCGGAAATATGGGCCGGAAACCAGTATTACGAGCGGATTTTTTTATATTTTTTTAATATTACGCAATATTTCCGCCGGTAACTGTAATTACCGGCACATCCAGTTGTTTTTTTTATTATTTTTTCTAAAGAACAGTTCTGCAGGAAGCAGGGGGAAATTCCGCCGGTAATTTACTGGGGGATTAAAAGCCGCCGGAAATTGAGGAAAACCCGCCGGTAATTTATGGGCGGAACAAATCCGCCGGTAACAGCAAAAATAGCAAAAATCCGCCGGAAATTTACCGCGGAATTTTTCCGCCGGAAAAAACCCACCCGTAATGCACAAAATTCTCGTAGTGAGAACCCTGAAGAGAAAACCATCATCATCACTGTTCTTTGCTCGTTGTTGCCACTGCTTGCTGTTAGAGGACACGTCGTCACTGTTCTTTGCTCGTTGTTGCCACTGCTTGCTTTTTTTTTTTTTAGATAATCAATAGATTGAAGGGGGGCACTAGGGGTGCACCCAACCCTTACAAAATTATGGGAAGGGGAGAGGCCTCATTAAAACCTCTCTGGGCCAAAACCCTTTGGGAAAAAGACCCAAGGAGGAAAAAAGAGTACCTCAATACAAGGGTTAATTACAACATAGATACGCAACCCACGGGGCAAGAATACCAATCTGAAAAAGAGACCCCGGTATTTCTCCCCTTCCTAGCCATGAACCAACTCCATGATACATATTTGATGGAGTATATTACAGAGTTTACATTAACTACAACGCCCTGAAATAGAGTCCTATTTCTTGCTAACCACAACTGCCACATAGTTGCTGCCCAAAATAAGTGTTTGATCCTAGTTGGTTTCTTCCCTTTCATGCACCTACCAACTTGTTGAAAGGAACTAAGAACTTCCTCTTCCAATCCATCGTCCAAATTAATCCATGAGAATATAGCACACCAAACCGTTCGCACCACCGGACACCTACAAAAAACATGAGCAGCTGACTCTATTTCCCCAAAACAAAAAACACAAGAGAGTTCGTATGGAGATGACAACACTCCCCGGATATGCAGATTTTCTCTAGTCGGCAACCTATTCAATAGCAACCTCCAACAAAATACCAACACCTTTGATGGAATGTCACATTTCCATAGTGAATTACAAGCCTCCACAACCGGATCTACATGAGTTAGAGCATCACCGTGAAGAAATTGAGAAATCCATTCGTAACACGACTTCACCGTGAAGCCACGAACCGTGTCGGGCAGCCACATGTATCGGTCATCATCGGTGTTCAGCAGCTGTACACCGAGCAACAGCTGTTGCAGCTCACTGACTGCATCGGTGACAGCTGCACCAGCAGCTAGGGGCCGAAAGTTCCACCTCCAATCACAGCCCGAGTCATTCCATACCCCCATATCGGAGACCGTGCAATCCTTCGTATCACAAGCTTGCTGTTAGAGGACACGGTAAGCTTCGAAGACGACGTCGTCATTCTCGTCTATTTGCATTCTAAAGGTCTCTCTCTTCTATATATTTGGTTTTCGGTTCACATTTACGATTTTGTTGATATTTTATTTATTTTGTATTTGAAGGAAGTGTTAGAGAGAGCGAATCTGGAACTGCAATCGCACAAGGAGAAGATAAAAGAGAATCTTGTTCGAAGGAGGGTTTGGGGAATCTGAGCCCTACTGGAATTAGTTTTGTTGAATTTACTTGGGATTATGTTATGCTGTCAAATAGGTAGGTGATCCACTCACAAATCACAACTATAGGTTCACAATTTGTAAAGAAAGTGTGTAATAAAAATGTGACAAATGATAATATGAAACTATGGAGTTTGCTATAGGAGAAAAATGTATGAAAGAAATGTCTGTTTAGTGTTGAATGTGATCTATCACTTCATTAAGCTCCTACTGATGCTTTATTGGAAACATATCCAAACATCCTTTCTCATTATAGGTAGGACAAATTTTCAGTATCTAACATATTGACATGTTATGTTGTGTACTTTTTTGGAATATTCACTTACAAATTATGATAAATTAAACTTTTAGGCTTTAAAGAGTAAATTAGAATGTATTGTTTCTAGTGGTAGAAATGCTTGTAAGTCCTATCAGCATGTTTGAAGTTCCAGATTTCAAGTAATAGTAACAACAACAATTTATCTTATTTTAGGTTGAAGAATTTGGCCCCAAAATTCAGCAGGTCATAGGCTGGTGGGTAAATTAGAACCCCTCTGTCCTATTTGGCTACATTAATATTATTATCATTATGAGGTTTCATAATTTTGTGTTTTTTTATTTATTGATATTTCGTGGTCTAATTTATTGTTTCTAACTGGAGAATGTAGATTGAGGTTTATTTGGATTGACTTGTGTTGTTTGGCAGGTTTGGACAATTGCAAGCTGTTGATCTCCAAAGCATTGAGCCCTCCATCAGAGGAGATACCGAAAACAATTTGTGTGACAATATTCCTGAAACATTTGAGCATAGGTGAGTTGTTTATTCATTGTTTGTAAATTGGATATAATTTGACAACCAACTAATGATGTCTAATGGAGTCATTTTATTCATCACAGAGATTCCATCGTTGCTTCTGTTCCAAGCTATGAAGAGCCTTATATTAAAGTTCCAAGGGTCTTAAACATGGACTAAAGTTGCGTACATGAGTTGTTTTGATAAAAAGAAACTCATGAAGACTACTGTCCTCTACTGCTACTCTGATTTTCTTGGTAATTTATATGATCCAGCTCTTGTTCTGAATTTTTATGATTGAACTCAGCTCATGGACATTGTACTTGGACAAATTTTTATGGTAATTTATACAATCTGTACTATACACCATGAGAATCTGCCATAAACCTCATCTTTCTTTAATTTTAAGTGATTCTCACACTCTGATTGATTTGATTTGTTTCCAAAGTATCATTTATGCTTAAATTCAAATGTGTTTTGAGCTTTTATTCTTTCTGCCATTACTCCATTAGGAAGAGGGAGCTAGCAATTCATATTTCAAGCATACTTATTCTTTCTGCCATTATTCTTTCTGTTGCATGATCAAGATATTAAGGCCCAAATTGATCTTCCAAATTCTCTTTCCTATGAAGAATCTTTTTTGCAGGATGATTTGCTTGTTTTGATTATTATGATGAGTGAATACTCTTTCAGGTGCACCTGGCTTCATATTGGTCTCATTGCTTTAGAGTTGATTTCTTTGATTCATAATAGCAGATTTGGAGTGCTAATCTTGACATCACAGTAAGTCTTCATCTAAACTCTTTCAGCAATATTATTTATTTCTAACTAATGTGATTTTATATCAGATCATATTATTCCTTGATATCATTAATCTATGATCCGGTCTTATATTAAAATAAATATTGATATGATCACCTCAGTCAAGTCATTAAAAGGATTCCCGGCGAACATTCAAGTTAAGTGGGATAGTGCAAATACAACTGATTGTTTCCTTGTATAAATAGGAGCATACCTGTATGAGATTGAAATAAATAAAGATAAGTAACAGTTGAAGGTCAAGCCATACTTGTATGAGATTGAAATAAATAAATAAATAAATACAGCTGATTGTTTCCTTGTATTCCCTATTTGGTTTACCTCACTATTAAATTGACTTATTAGCTAACATGTTTATGGCACATAATTTGGTGTTCTCTATATAATGGAATACGATAATCACTAATTAATCCTCTCCTAATGCGTGTCCAATCATGTCAAACGTGTCGAGTTTTAATTTTCAAACAGAATAAGAATGTTGCAAGTATGAGCTCTGTTACATAATGCGACTCCAATAAATTTTTTCTCCACTATATCCTCTCATAATGCGTGTCCAATAATGTCATTTCTATTTTTCTTATCGTTAATAGTAAGTTATATATGTTATACGAGTATAGATTTCACTCTTTGTCCAATGAAGAAGTGGCTGAGTGCTTCTATTGTTCTCTTCAGGTTCAATATCCTCAAGATTTTTTTACATGGAGAATATCCTAATAATCCAATTGTTATTAACTTGGACAATAGTGCTGAAGTTCCTGCTGATGAAGAGGCGGAGGTTATGCATGGTGTTGATTGTGATTTCGATTAGCTTATGTGTTAAGTTGTTGTAGTTATCTTTAATAATGAGTATATGTGTCTGCATCTTTGGTTTTTTATTCAACATTTTGTTTGTGACTTGTACCAATTAATTTGTTTGTTTAATTTTAGGGATGTGGTGGTTCAATTTCGATAGACAATGGTCCAGAATTAGAAAAACGAACATTTGCACATCAATGGGTTAGAGAGTTTGAAGTGATAGAAAAAGCCAATGCACTTTTGGAACCTCTTGCTACTTCATTGCTTTTTTTTTTGACAATTACTTCATTATTGTTAGGCTTTTTAATGGATGGTAGACCTTTTTAGTAACATTTGTAGAATTTTGTGTAAGAAATTTGTAGAACTTATAAGATTAATGACTGTATGACATTAAATTTCAATAGAATTCGAAGTATTTTAAATAACTTATTATGAGTTGCTCTCTGGAACTAATTTTGTATATCAGGATTTTATAAATTGGTCAATTTTTTTGGTTAGACCAGGGTATCCACCGCCGAACGCAGTGACTAATCCCCTCGCTGGATTGGAGGCACCTTGAAGGGTGGGATAGCTGGTCCAGGGATTTAAAGCTGCTCCGTACCCAAGGCGATGATCGAACCCTCGACCTAAATTGGTCAATTGATATCTATTAATAGTGCCAATTAATTTTTTTTTTAAAAAAAAGACATTTAGCATCGGGTGTTTAAACAACCGATCCTAAATGTCATTTTTAGAGAGATTTAGCATCGGTTGTTTCAAACAACCAATGCTAAATGTCATTTTTCAGGACATTTAGCATCGGTTGTTTAAACAATCGATGGTAAAAGTCATTTTTCAGACGTCAAAACATTGATGAAATGGACATTTAGCATCGGTTATTTAAAAACCGATGCTAAAGGTGGCTTTTAGCATCGGTTAAATAACCGATGCTAAATGTCCCACTTTTAGCATCGGGGGATTTAACATCGTCAAATAACCGATGCTAAATGACCAAAACAACCGATGTTAAATGTCTTTTCTGCACTAGTGCATATGGCGTATTTCCTCTTTGGGGATATTCCCAGTTGTATTTTATATAGATATAGATATAAATTGATATAGATTAAAGTGAATTATTTTAGTTGTAAATGCCACATATATATTTCACATGCCATGTCACGACTTTGGCTCATTAGGATGGTCCTAAGACTACATATCTCGTGTTTCCTCTTTGGGTATATTCCCAGTTGTATTGTTTTTTTGACAACAACAAACTCATCTCATTTCATTATGGATAATAGTCTCAATCCAAGTTGCAATCAAATCAAAAACATGGAAACTAACATTAAATCTTGATGTTCTCGCTAGAGTGTGAGCGGCAATATTTGCTTGTCTCCGAACAAAGCTAACTTGAAATCTTGGAAATCTAGATAAATAATTCCTACAGTATGACATTAGCACACCAAACTCAGTGTTTGATTGAAGGTCTTCCCTCAACCCATTTACAACTGCTAAGCAATCCAACTCTATGGAAATTGATGTCAGTCCCAAATCTCCCAACCAAAGAAAAGTTTGCTAAAGTCCATCGCCTCTGCTTCTTGGGGTGTTGGAGAACCATTGAACCACATTGTTTTGCCTTTGAGGAAAGAACACGTGGAGTTGCGAATACAAATTCCTAGACATACTTGTTCTCACTCGCAAATAACACTGCATCCACGTTACACTTATAAAACCCAATTGCTGGTTTACGCCATTGATGATCCTACTGTTGCTGAGATGAATTGTCGTTACTTGCAGCAGCTCTCTTGGTTCGCATCAGACCCCAATCATGAAACAAGTCCAGCACCCTTTTCACCACTTGTGTCACCAATTGCAACACACCCTCCCAAACCTTATCGTTTCTTCTACGACACAATGCCCACAACATCATCGTGAAAAAACATTCTCGATAACTCTCAAAGATTTCCATCACAGCCGTAATTTGCTGACTCAGACCCGTAGCTTCCCATACTCTCTCCACGTGTGCACAAGGAAAAAAAACATGCCATTCATTTTCTGGGTTCCCTTCACACATAGGACATCAGTTCTCACACATAACATGTCTCCTAAGAAGATTGCTTCGGGTTGGCAATACCTCCCTCACTGCTCGCCACAACAACAGCTTGATTTTTGGAGGTATACGTAACTTCCATATACTCAGCCATGGTCCCTCAATTCGCAGCTGAGTACTATCGAAAAGATCCTTCATGATAGCATAATACGCAGACCAGACAGAAAACATACTATTTTCGCTCCTACTCCAAGTGATTTAATCTCCCTATGTTGTTACAAGTCTAGGCATAGATTTGATCATACTGGCTTCTTGATCGTTGAAGAGATGATCTATTAAATTTGTATTCCAAACTCTTGTATTAGGATCATGCAAATCCTTAACTTTAAAGTGCCCAGTACTAACTATAGTATCTGCGTGATTAACAATGTTTCATGCTTGCTTCCCTAGCATTGCCAAGTTGGATCCATGAAAATGTCGGAAACCCATACCTCCATGTTTTTTACGCATGGTTAGTTTATCCCAATTGAGCCAATTAATACCTTTCCTTGCTCCACAGTTAGAACTCCACCAAAAAGAGTTTCCCAGTTGTATTTTATATAGATATAGATATAAATATAGGTATAGATACAGATACATATATAGATACAGATACAAATATATATAGATAGATATAAGTATAAATATAGATATAGATAAATATATATATATAGATATAGATATAAATATATATTCATTTTTGCGTGTGTATACACAAGAACTATATTGTGAGAAATTATATTTTATAAATATTATATTACTGGAAGTAGTTTCTTTTGTGAGAGTATGAAATGAATGAAACCCTCTCTTTCGCCATCAGTAACTCTTTTACCTCAGGTAACAAACGCCATTTTCATGTGCTTCACCACCACTTTTCTTTCTTCCTCTAATGGCAGAAACTCAGCTACCATACGCAATTCTCAGCTACATTTTCTCTTTTCTCCCACCAAAAACTCTGCTACCACCAGTGTTCTTTCAAAGTGATATCGTAATCTCTAGCGCTCGGTTATCACTCTCGATTTTGACAACACTAAAGAATTAGTAGCCCGCAACCAAACATCTATTTTCAACTTCAAGAAAATTGTGTACTCCGTTTTCTCTCGCGAGATCACAATCATCCTATCAAGAGGTTCCGCCTCAAGCTTTTCTATGATTGTCTTGATTATCATGATCTTGCTATCATCAAATGCCTTAACTTTGTGTAGCAGTGTGAACCTCCTTTCCAGTGGCGGAGCTTGCCCAAAATATTGGGGGGTGCCGCAACTACTAACTAAAAAAAAACCATCACATTTTACCATACCCTTTATTATTTAATAATATATCTTTCATAACTCTACTAATTTATCTTTCCAAATGTTATTAATGAAGGTTAATTTGGTAAACTAACTCACAATTTATCTACTAAAAAAGAAATTTTATTTTTTCTGGGGGTACCATGGTATCCTTCCGCCCCCACCATGCTCCGCTACTGATGTCGTTTTAGGGTAGAAGTATAGTAAAAAAAAATTCTTTTTTTTCTGGGGGGTACCACAGCTCCCTCCCGTCCCTATGAAGCTCCGCCACTGCTCCTTTCTCTCCATGTGTACCGAGAATGTATTTTCCCATATTGCCCCTTTTTGTTCTCAGCTGCACTACACTTAAATTTCTCAAGCTTTCTCTTCTCAACTACATTACACCCAAATTGCCCAAATTGCTCCTTTGCTTAAACCCTACAATTTAGATATATTAGTTTCAATGAAGTTCGAAATTTTACTTTGTTTGTTGCTTGATGTCTGGTTCTTGAAGAATTACATGTGTCATTGCTTTCATTCAAGTCAAATGTCAACTTTGTTGCTATCTCTCGCTACAGGATAAACAACTCTCTTAACTTTGCGAGTGGGAAAGCTTTAGCTTAAGGAAGTTGATGCCACCCAACTCTCAAAGTTAGATTTTCCATTGAAATTTAGACCCCCACCCAACTCTCTTACATGTTGTTAACTGTAATTTAGACCCCTACCCAACTCTCTTACATGTTAACTGTAATTTAGATTTTCCATTGAAAATACTTCACAATGTTCAGTCTCCAGGCATTGAAATTGATAAGGTGTATCACCCCAGTGATGTCATTCCTGTTGGAGTTCAAACTGAAATCCATAGATTACACACACTTGCAGAAAATTGAGAGAGAAGAAGATAATAGAATTTGGGAATTTCTGTAATGTGTATTGATTGAATGAAACTGAATACAATGGGTATATATGTTCTGGTAATACACCAGCAACTAATCAAATTGAAATGCAACTTAAATTCAACTGTAATGTAAATGAAATTACCCTAGAAACTAAACTGTAACTGTATCAGTAAAACAGTAAAAGCTTAAATGACATTGAGTTGCTCTCTCAACACCATCCCTTAACTCAAGGTCTCAAATAAAATGACACCAAGATCACTCATTAACTTGACAAACTGATCCGTCTTGATTGCCTTCGTGAGTATATCAGCAAGTTGTTTTTGAGTTCTGCAATGAGCCACTTCAATCACACCATTCTGCACTTGATTTCGAAGGAAATGAAACTTTGTATCAACGTGCTTGCTTCTCCCATGGTGCGCTGGGTTCTTGGCAAGACTTATGGATGATTTGTTATCAATCACCAGCTTCACAAGTGTATGAACTTCAATCTTCAAATCCTGCAACACATTAATCAACCAAATAGCTTGGTTGGCAGCCACTGCACCTGCTATGTATTCGGCCTCACAAGAAGATAATGCAACCACTGGTTGCTTCTTGGAGCACCATGAGATTGGAGCTCCTAAGAACATGAATAAGTAGCCTGTAGTGCTTCTCCTATCCACCCTGTCACCGCACCAATCAGAATCTGAATAGCACAGCAGCTCACCAACACTGCTGGCTGCTGCATCAGATGGAAAATAGATACCATATCTCAAAGTTCCCTTGATATATCTAAGTATCCTAAAAGCAGCCTGATAATGTGACCATTTAGGTTTACTCATAAACCCACTCACTACCCCAACTGCATAGCATATGTCAGGCCTATTGCTACAAAGATACCTCAAGGAACCAACTAGTTGTTTGAAAGCAGTGGCATCAACATATTTCCCTTCACTGTCAGCATTGTATCGACCGAAAAATCCGAAGGAGAGATTCTTCGTCATTTTGGAAATGAAGCCGCCATCAATATTTATTAAATAGGAAAACATTTAAAAAAAAAACCTTTATTTTTGGGTTCAGGGGTCGATTATGTGTGGGGAAGGTATTAGCACCCCACAACATCCTCTCGTAAAAATGTTACCATTTAATTTAATGTGTAGAAGAAGTTAATTCAAAGAAAACACTCTAATTTACCCTTTTTATTATTTGCAAAATTGAAAAGGAAGACTTAATAAAAAATTTAGTCTTTTGCGCTTGACAGGAGTGGGCCCCTGCTCCTACGTATCTCCAGGTGCGATGGAGAAATCAAAGCTACGTAGTTCTTGGGTAAAAAATGTTTGTGTGTTTGGTGTTTTTTATTTATTTTTGAAATTGGGAGAGGTATTCATAATGACCAAACAAGTAAAACTCAGAGTGGTCATCACTCATAGCCCATTTGAAAAAATATAGTGGTTACTAACGGTCAAACAAGTTGAGCTCAGAGTGACTATTAGTAACGAACCGCTTTTTTTATGTGAGTTTGATTGTTTGAAAGGAAAGAAAAAGGAAAAAAGAAGGAAAATTGATTTGAAAGCATTACGGTGTAAAAAAAATGCGATGAGTTATGGTAAAAAAAAGGGTAGGTGCAATTAACAACAAGGGGTGTTATTTTGAGAAAGGGGGTGCGAAGAGCAACAACCCAATTTACCTTTTGGATTTAGCAGCCCACGAATTCTGGGCTTCCGGGGGATGTATGGAGTAAGGGAGATCAATTGCTGAAACCCTAGTTTTTCTTTCCTCCTCACATCCAGCTGCGCCGTTTTCACTAAAATGGGGAGAGAGAGTGGGTTCGGGATTCGCGGTGGAAAGAGAAAGTGACTTCTGGTGATAGTTATGGAGAGAGAAGGTTATGAGGCGGTGAGAGAGAAACGCGAAGGGGGAAGAGAAGAGCGTGGGTTCCGGCAATGGCAAGAGGAGCAACGACAATGGCCGGCCGTTATTTGACCGGCGATGGCGACAATTTCTACGGGGCATCGCGACAGTCCACGAGGCGGTTATGGTGACATTCGCGACGGGGGGAAGTGCTGCAGCTCTGGTGACCGATCGCTCCTTGGCCGGTGATGACGGTGGTGACGGCGGCGAGACTCACGGCCAGACGATGATGACGACAATGAGCAGCTTCAGCGTTATGCGATATCAACAACAGCCTCACAACGGAAGTAACAACCACGAAAGGGGGTGCACGACGGTTTTGATGGTGATGACCGCCGTCTACGGTAGCCGGAGGTGAGTTTTATTATTTCTTGCTTTTCTCTTATCTTCTACTCCTAATTTCTGATTTTAGAACCTCTAAACCCAAATCCATTTTTAGTCTATAATCTGATTTTTGCTTTACTCCTAATTTTTGATCTTTAGAATTCCTAAAAATCCAGAAACTATCACCAACAAATTTTATTTGTGATTTTTCCTTTTAACTCTATCAACAACAAATTATTTATTCACGGTTTCTATAACATATAACATATGTCATTAAACAATGTTTAAAAAGAGCATGCTTGAAATTTCAACTATTTGACATCTCATATGTACATTTTGTCTAGGCACATGTTCGAATTAAAAGACAAAAACGATCTAAGGCATGTGTCTAAGAATCTAAAAAAGATGTGACCAACCTGGGTTTCTGAATGAAAATAGATCTGTTGTTAATCCCTACCCCTTTTGCTCTACTGCTGCTTTTCGTTTGACTAACTGCTACTGCTTCTATTTCTAAATTTTTGGTGTTTTGTGATTAGGGTTTCAGTGTGAAATCCTAATCGTTTTTCATGCTCCTCTCTGAATTTTGTCTAATTTTCTATGTTTGTACGTATTTTTTTTGTATATTTCAGTCACTCTCTCTGAATTTCTGTATCTCAGTCGCTGTACTCTGTGTATCCTTCAGTGACTATGTGCCTGTTTGATATTTATAGGTGGATTGATGAGGTGATCAGGAGTCAAAAAGGACAGCAATTAGGGCAAATTTAGGGCACAAAAAGGACAGCAATTGAGGAAGAATCAAAAGGACAAAGGACATCTATTTGAATGGGCAAAGGACAATAGGTGGCAATGGAGGAAGGACAGCATCCAAAGAGAAACCCTAGCTAGGACAGCCAGCAGCAGCTGCTGCGCCCCTTTTTCTTCTTTTTCTTTTTTTGCAATTTTGTATTTTTAATTTTGTATTATTTTTTTTTTGCTGTTTGTTTTCTTTTGGATTATATGTGTAAAAAAACTATATTATATATCAAAAAAAACTTTTGACTATTCAGCTTCTTCATTTATTTTTTTGCACCAATAACAATAATAGAAAAAAACAAAACGAGCATGAAAACAATCGTTGTACGAGAGTGCCAAAGACACACGCGTTTAAAACGATATGTGACGCAATGAAAATAAGAACTTTTTGGATTTTGATTGATCGGACAAAATTAGGGTATGACAAGCATCCAACTTATGATTAGGTTCTGCTAGTGTAATTGCAGGCTTGCAATCCATCAGCTCAAATCTCTTTAGCAACTCAATTTGATACTTCAGTTGATGCAAAACAGTTCCTTTAGCAGTGTATAGAATTTCCATCCCTAGAAAGTATACCACCTTGCCAAGACCAGTCATTTCAAATTCACTCATCAGAATTTTCTTGAACTTGTTTATCTCAGTGAGACAACTTCCTGTTAACAGCATATCATCAACATAGAGACACACTAGAATCACATTGCCCCTAGGTGTGTGCTGCACATACACACCATACTCTAGTTCACACTTCTTGAACCCTTGCTGCTGAAAAAATGAATCAATCTTCAGGTTCCAGGCCCTTGGCGCCTGTTTGAGCCCATACAGGGCTTTATGTAACTTATACACCTTGCTCTCCATATTCATTACCTCAAATTAGGGAGGTTGTGTCACATAAACCTCCTCTTGTAAAGGTCCATTCAAGAATGCAGACTTTACATCTAAGTGTAGCAGAGACCAATTCCTAATGGTAGCTATAGCAATCACCAATCTAATTGTTTCATGTCTAGCTACGGGTGCAACGACTTCAAAATAATCTAAGCCAGGATTTTGTAGGAATCCTCTAGCTACTAACCTTGCTTTGTGTTTAGCAATTGACAGATTTGGCTTCAATTTGATCTTATAGATCCATCTCACACTGATTGCTTTCTTATTCTTGGGTAATACTGCAACTCTCAAGTACCATTCTTCTCAATTGCTTCAAGCTCTTCCTTCATAGCTTGCACCCACATTTTCTCCTTAAGTGCTTCCTCAAAACTAATGGGCTCAGCATCCACAAATAGAGCAAAGTGACTGATTTCACCATCAATTTCAATCTCAGAATCATGTACAAGTTCATAGTCTGCCAATCTACTTGGCAATTGTCTTTGTCTCTGTACCCTGGCCGCCAGCACAGGCTCCACATCAGAATCAGAACTAAGATCATTTTCTTCAACAGGTTCATCATGAATCACATCATTTTCAGGCACTGCGGTGTTATTGTTTTGTTCTGTCACAGCTTCATCTTCTAATTCAATTATTCTGGCTGCACCAGTACTTAGTTGGTTTAGCTTCCAGTCCCATGATTCTGTCTCTTTCACCAAGACATCCCTGCTAATCTCAACCTTCTGAGTCACAGGACAATAGAGTTTGTATCCTCCAATTGAATGATACCCTACAAGTATCATTGTTTTGCTCTTGTCATCAAGTTTCTTTCGATTTGCATTTGGCACATGTTTAAAGCATAATGCTCCAAACACTTTGAGATGACTCACACTTTTTTTCTTACCAGTCCACTTTTCAATAGGAACCACTTCCTTCAATCTCTTTGTAGGGCACCGGTTCAAGATATATGCTGCAGTGGATATGGCTTCACCCCACAGTGTGTGTGGTAAGTCCATTCCCTTTGGCAAGCTCCTTGCCATGTCAAGCAAGGTTCTATTTCTTCTTTCAGCTAGTCCATTGTGTTGTGGAGTGTGAGGAGGTGTCACCTCATGGTCTATGCCATGATCCTCATAAAATTCATTGAATTCTCTTGAGTTGAACTCACCACCACCATCAGTTCTAAGGGTCTTAAGCTGCTGTCCACTTTGCTTCTCAGCTTTAACCTTTTAAATTCAGCAAACACTTCATGCTTGAATTTGATGAGTGAAACCCACAACATCCTTGTAAACTCATCCAAAAATGATACAAAGTACCTATTCCCACCAAGTGAAGGCACTTCAAATGGTCCACAAACACCTGAGTGTACTACTCCCAAAGCATGAGTTGCTCTAGGAGGTAACTCAGCAGCAAAAGGAAGCCTAGACTACTTGCTCCTCAAGCACACCTCACAAGTCTTCTCTGGTGTCACAGTTTTAGGAATTCCCGGCACAAGGCTCTTAGAATTCAAGTGGCCCAGGCTCCTAAAATTCAAGTGGCCTAGTCTCTTATGCTATAAAAGGCTCTCTTCTTGAACATCAATGGCATTTTAGCACTGTGTCTCAGTAGCTTGGATGCTTACCTTAAATGTCGTGTTCTTGCCCAGTGAGGAATTCAAAATCTGCTTCTGTTGTTGATCAAACAGTTTCAGCTCACCATCACACATAGTAACTGAAAAACCCTTCTCTCTAGTAGCTGACCAACACTCAGGAGGTTACACTTCATACCAGGAACATACCACACATCCTCAATTAGGACAGATTTACCATCCTCTTTCAATATCAGTATGTTTCCCATACCCTCTGCACACAAAGTTCTTTCATCTGCAATCCTTATTCTAGTCTTCTTACTAGCACCAAAGTTAATCAACCAGTTCTTGTTCTTTGTCATATGATTGGAACAACCCGTATCCATATACCACAGATCAGTAACTGAATTATCATCAGTTGTTGTAACCATCGATACAACTGGTTCACTATCAGAGTCCTCTTCTGCCACCTTAGCTTCATCACTATCCTTACTCTTATCGGCCCAACATTCTTCAGCAAAGTGACCGAATCTATCACAATTATAGCACTTAATTTTCCTCTTATCAAATTTCTTCTTCTCATAGTTTTTTTTTGCCCTTTCCTTTATTAGAATTAGAGGATTCTGGTTTATCACTACTCTTCTTATCACTAGCAGCAACTTGTTTCCTTTTCTCATAATTCTCTTTACCTTTCTTCCACTTATTATAATCAAACTGTTTATTATTAGAGGTTTTAGCTTGCAATGCTTGTTCTGTTTCCTTTCCATTTCCTCTTTCAACTAAGCGCAACTCATGTGCTTCTAAATTCCCTTGCAATTCATCAACTTTCATAGTACTCGTATCCTTTGATTGTTCAATAGCAACTACTATAAAGTAAAATTGAGAAGTTAGTGATCGAAGTACCTTTTCAACAATTGTCTGCTGAGTCATCGTCTCACCACGGGTCTTCATCTCGTTTGTGACAGTAATCACACGTGATACATAGTCAACAACCTTCTTATTACTCTTCATACTCAGATTCTCGTACTGTTTTCGCAAGGATTGAAGCTTAACCTTCTTCACTGTTGCATCACTGCCATAACATCGCACCAATGTGTCCCACGCAGCCTTGGAAGTTGTAGATTTAGCAATTTTCTCGAACACCTTCGCATCTACACACTGATGTATGTAGAACATAGCATTCTGGTCCTTCTTCCTCACTTCACGATGCGCGTTCCTCTGAGCCTCCGTTGCATTCTCTGCTAGCGCAGGATGACCGTTGTTGACAAACTCAAGCACATCTTGAGCACCGAACATAACTCACATCTGAATTGACCATCGGTTCCAATTTTTGCCGTCAAACACCGGTAGGTGCGTGTTGAATCCATTGTTGCCATTCATCTTCTCGTTCTCTACAAATCACTCAGTTTAATTTCTCACAATCGCTCGTGTTTCCCAACCCTAGTGTCATACCCCAATTTTGTCCGGCTTAGGTCAAAACCCTAATTTTCAATCAAAAATAAACCAAGTCTTAGCATTCATCCTAGAGGTTAGGAAGAGCATCATGCTTGCATCTTAGAAGTTTCAGAATGCATTTTAGGGTTAGAAAAGCATTGCATGGCATTTTAGAGCACTTTAGAGCATGTCTAGGGTTTCTAGGGTTTTTCCTAGTTCAAATGGTATTTTGGTAATTTCGCCAAAAAGACTTATTTTCTCATCGTGCATGCATTTCTAGAGTTTTAGAGTCATCCAAAGGGTCTCAGGATCATTGTTAGAGTGGAAATGAAGTTTGGAGCAAAATTAGGGTTTTTGGGACCAAAAGGGCATTTTGGTCATTTCACTAAAATAAATAATTTCTCGGTAAAAACCATTATACATCTCTTGAGGAATTTATGCGAATCCAAGTGAGTATAGTTGTGTATTTTTTGTGCATCATGGGAATATTTTTGGCATGAAATTCGGTTTTTGAACAAAAGGGTAAAATGGTCATTTCCTTTGGAGTGGGGTCAACAAATCAATTTTGGGATTGGTGAGATCATAAAATTCAGAGTCCAATCATTGAATCATGGGACATGGCCCAAAATGGTAAGATTAATGAAGAATTATCTAGAAAAAAAAATCAAGAAAAAGAAAGGATAATTAGAGAGGTAGTGGGAGACAAATAGTACAATGACAACTTGCAATTACTCTCTCTCTCTTATCCTTTGGCTGCGAATTCCAGCCCTTTTTTCCCCATTTTTGGTTTATTTTATTGATTGCAAATTGTGTTTAAATCATGGCCTTCCATTCAAGTGTTAAATGCAATCCTCACCCTTCATTTGAATTAAAATGGCACTCTTGTAATATGCTTCATGAGAAAATACATTTTTGTAATTAAACTTATCCTTCACTCACCTCCTTAAGCTACACCCCTCAGCCCTCTCTCTCCTCACTTTGTGCTTTCTAATTGCCCCTAATCCATGTGACATTTGATCTTGACCCTTGGTTCCAAATTTAGATGCAATCCTAGAGCACCTAAAAAATAAGAGACTAAATTACCCTTAAACCTAGTTTCATCCTATAAATACCTCCCTCATTCCCACACCTAGGATGGATCTTTTTTTGCTTCTCATTTGCCTCTCATTCTCCTACACAAAACCCTAGCACACCTCCTCTCCCTCTCCTCACCAAATTCGTAGCCCCTCCTCCCCTCTTCCATATATTTTCTTCAAAAATCAACCACCAATCCTCCATTTCTTGTTAGATCACCATCTTCCCTTCCATTCTCTTCAAGGTTGCATCATTAAATTGCTAGTAATTTTTTTGAGCTTATCACCTTCTTCATTTCATTGTAGTTTTGAGGTAATCCTTGAAGCTTTGCACCTCATATTTAATTTTCTTGCATAATCTCTCCTCTACTCCAAACTCCTTCTTGATTGTTGTTTGCTTTGAGGATCCATTTCAAACATTTTGACAAAGACTTAGGGAGCTTTGGGTGTTTGAGATGGATCCTTGGCCTTGAAGGAGTTATTCTTCTACTTGAATAATTTTCCTTGCATCTTTACATATTATGCACTAAATTTCATAAATAAATTGTTGTCTATGGGCTCTAGCATTTTCGCATATCATGAAAAAATTAGGGTTGATATGATTTTGTTGCACTTCCTTGCTTAATCATATGAACCCTTGTAAAAAAATAGATCTATGGTGCTTTGTGTTAATTTTGTTGTTTTCTTTTATAAATAAAATGTGGATCTATGTTTCCTTTGGTTCACATGCTTATAAATCTAAAAATATTTCTAAGTTGATTTTGTTGTTGTTCATTGTATAATGATGTTTAATCTTGTCATTAGTATTTCATTTTAGTGTTAAATGTTACTTTTGTTGTTTGATGATTTAGCAATATGATTCCCACTAGTGCCTAGTGCACCTTGACCTAAGTGGTGAAGATTGCTAGAAATGACTCAATTTAGTGATGTGCTTATTTCATCTTTGCATTTTAGTTTGCTTATTGTTCATTGTTGATGATAGGCAAGTTGATTCTCACTAGTGCCTAGTGCACTTTTCCCAAAGTGAGAGGATTGCTCTATGTGATTCAACTTAGTTATGTGTTTATTTAATCTTGGCATTTTTAATTTGCTTATTGTTCATTGTTGATGATAGACAAGTTGATTCTCACTAGTGCCTAGTGCACTTTTCTCAAAGTGAGAGGATTGCCCTACGTGATTCAACTTAGCTTTAGTGTTTATTTACTTGCTCTTATATTCTAATTTTATTATTGTCCATTGTTGATGATAAATCATATGATTCCCACTTGTGCCTAGTGCATCATATTCTAAGTGGTGAGGATGGTTTTAGATGATTCAACCTTCTCCTTTCAACTTCTTATTGAATAAAAGATGAGATAGTTAGGTTTATGGTTTAAGGTCCATGGGGTATTGCAAAGGATAGGTTACCCAAAACCTTGATGCTCCCTCCTCGTTGATTGTGTTATTTGCCTTTGGGTACTTATTCATGAATGCAAAGGATAGGCCTACCTTAGCCTTGATGCAATTTCTCCTTTTGTTCATGTTATTGAGAAATCATTGCTCATATGTTCCTTAGTTTAATTAAGATCATTCTATGCCTATGATCAATTTCTTGCTTGTTTTTGATGCATTTTAAATGTCTTGATTCAATTATATGCCATTCCATCCATGTGTATGACCTCCTAATGAAGACGTAAGTCTACATGCATGTTGTAGCATAGAGTCATTAGGGTAAATACACCCCTTCCTACACACACACATTTGCTTTGAGAACTTCATCTTGCATCCTTGATAAGTGGATCTTTTGATCATATTGGCATGTTTAGTCTTAACTAATATTCAACATATGCATGATTCCGTGATTATTGAATGTGCTTGAACTTTGTAACCAATCATTGATAATAACTTCCCCCTTTTTCCAAAAATCTCTCAAACTCTTTTCCATTTAATGCGAGTTATTAGTGACCATCACTCAAAGCCTTGGCTTGTTTGATTGTCATGAACGCTATCAAGGGTTATTAGTAATGATCACTCAAAGCCTTTGCTTGCTTGACCATTATGAAAGCTCTTCCCCTTTCAAACCCTTTTCAAAAGAACACTTTCATTAGAACTACGTCGTTTTGATTCCCATTTGGGATACGTAGGAGCGAGTCACGTTCTCGTCAAGCGCAACAAATAAAAATCCTTTTCGCAACCCTAAACCAATCATTTTCACAAAACAAACCAAAAAGTCATTTTCAAACCCATTGTTATTAGTGACTATCACTCAAAGCCTTGTCTTGTTTGATTGTCATGAATACTATCCGGAGTCATTAGTAATGATCACTCAAAGCCTTTGCTTGCTTGATCATTATGAAAGCTCTTCCCCTTTTCAAACATTTTCAAAAATCAAAAAAATCAAGAACTACGTGTGATTTGATTCTCTACCAGGAGATACGTAGGACCAGAGGGCGGCCGACCTCTGTCAATTGCATTAATAAAAAACCTTTTTTTTCTCTTTTAATTCACTTTTCTCCTTTTTCTCAAAAAGTACAAAAATAAATAAGTGTTTATCGAGTCCTTTTTTTATTATTATTATAAGGGTAAAAACATTATTTTTGAATTAATAAATGTTTACACATTTAGTTAAAAGGTAACCTTCCTTAGGAAGGATGTCGTAGGGTGCTAATACCTTCCCTACGCATAAACGACTCCCGAGCCTAAATCTGGTCCGCGAGACCCCTTTTGTCCACTCAATAGGGATTTTCCAATGTTTGCCCTTAAACTAAAACTTTGGTGGCGGCTTCATTCGAGAACTTCGAAGAATCCCTCTTCCTGGATTTTTCGGTCGCTACACCTAGGAATCGAGACGATGATTCCTTCAATTTTGATTTGCAAATCGATGTGAAATGCGAAAACGAAATTGTGCACACAGCTCGCAGTTCACTCGTGTTTCCCTGGATCGCTCGATAATCAAGCTTTGATACCAATTTGTTGGAGTTCAAACTGAAATCCATAGATATTACACACACACACACACTTGTAGAGAATTGAGAGAGAAGAAGATAACAGAATTTCGGAATTTCTGTAATGTGCATTGATTGAATGAAACCGAATACAATGCAATGGGTATATATGTTCTGGTAATACATAGCAACTAATCAAATTGAAATGCAACTTAAATTCAACTGTAATGTAAATGAAATTACCTTAGTAACTAAACTGCAACTGTATCAGTAAAACAGTAAATGTAAAACAGTAAAAGCTTAAATGACATTGAGTTACTCTCTCAACAATTCCCACATATCATAATTTAACCCAATTGAAGCTTATGCTTCTCAATTTTTAATGGAGTTTGTTAGTAGAAGTGCTCAAGCACTTCCCTAAGTTTCAAAAACGCTTTAACCAGGCTGACTTCAGCAAGGGTATTCTTGTGAAGAGAATAAGGCCATATTTGGGTGGACCCAGAATTTGTTCCACAATGCCTTTCATTACACCTTAAAACTTGTTATCTTAGGAATTTCTTAAGCCTTCAAGGTGAGCTTCTGCTAGCAAAATATATTCGGAAGAATGCAATAGTTTTACAAACCATGTGGATTTGAAGTCGGAAAAAGCAAGAGACCAGCATAAGAAGTCTATTGTCCTCATGCCTAGGGGATCTTCAACATATGAACTTACGATTTATGATAGGCAATGTAAGTAGTATTCCTCTATCCTTCCTATAATTTCATCAGCTTCTATTATGTAACAATTTGATTCGATGGTTTGAGCCATGAACTTTGTCTTGGTGCACAAGGTTTGGAAAAGCGATCCTCAAGTAGTTGTATTCTCAAAGAAATCCTTAGTTGTCTATCTTTGATATTATTAATGTTCTGACATTAACTAATAGGAGAAGGATTTTTTGTTAGTGTAATTTTCTGATTGTCACATGTGATGTAACTGTCTTAACCAAATTTTGTCAAGAAATAAATTTCTTAGATTAAATGATATTGTATTTACAGTCAAAAATAAATTTCTCGAAGTATATTGAAATGAGATAATATTAAGAAAATTTTGATATAGTACATGATTGTGATATGCATAAAAAAAATGCAATTTTGTGTGTTAAATATTATAAGGAAGGATGGTAGTATAATGCATGCTATCATTAGAATGTTAAATTAAGAAATTTCTTTAGAAGCTTGGACTGCATCGTTTATGATTCTAATATTTAATATTAGGAAAATAGAAACAAACTTATTGCACTATCCGAGTATGTATACCAATTGTATTGGAAAGTTTTGCACTATCAATTTGTTGAGCAATTTTTATGGTTTTCGTTAGAATCACATAATGTGTGTATACTGGGAATTATGATATAGTATGAGGTAAATATCCATTATATTATAAGATTGTATTAGAATATACAATGATGTTAACTAGATATGATATAAAGGGATTTTATCCTCAATGGATGCGTCATCACTTAGAAGTCGTCTAAGTATAGTTGAATGCATAAAGGAAAATCGACTTCTAACACACGCTAAGTATCTATGGTTCATAAATATTGCTTTACCAATTCAGTGTGATATTGTGGCGAAACTCACCAACTTCTCGTGTTAATGTAAGCTATGGAAAAAAGATCAAAAAGCTCTGAATACCATAATAGAGTTTAGGAACATAGAAAAGGGAAAACAGAAACTTACCAATTGATCCTATTGATTGCTTGAATGATTTAGAAGAGCGAACTCTCTTCTCAAGATGAGAGTGTGGGGAAATGATGATTACTCGACGAGATAGTGTGTGTTTTGAGAAAATTGGAAATCAGAGAGGGGGAGCTATGAGAGTTTGTGTTTGTGAGTGTGTTTTGCTTAAAAATTAGAAACCTTAGATTAGATAAAGAGTAAAGCTAATTTTTCCTAATTGCAAGAAGAGTTTGTTAACTTAACAATTATATTAATATTTACAATTATATTTATGAATTACATGAAACACGTGACAATCACCAAATTATTGTTCTACACCGATTGATTCAATTTAAAAAGAATTAAATGTTCAACTACTCATGCATATTTCATTGAGTAAAAGCCTATTTTAGTCCACGACAACTTTTTGACAAGACAAATTAGTCCCTGACAATATTTTGGGACAAATTAGTCCTTAATATTTTAAAACGGGGACAAATTAGTCCCCGTACATGTCGGAAACAAATTTGGGAGAGGGGGGAGGACAAATTCGTCCTATTAAAAAATTGTCAGGGACTAAAATGGGTCTTTACTCTATTTCATTTTTAAACTTACAAAATGAACACAAAGAATAAAGTATTATTGATTTTGAATTGCAATTACTTTATGAAATATGGAACACAACACAATCACAATATTTTTATTCTATACTGAACATTCAATTTAAAAAGAATGAAAACAAGAATTAAATTTTTTCAAAAAAAAAGAAAACAAAAATTAAATGTTTAACTACTTACACATATTTAAATAATTATTGTAAATAAATTTAGTTTTATCTTTTATACATTATAAATACCGATATTTTTTGTATATATGAAAAGCAAGATTAATATTTTGTAACATTATTATTCCTCTTTTCAATATGTTGAGTTTCTCAATTGAGAAAAATATTCATCTTTATTGATTATGGAAAATGAAATGATTACAAAAGTGATGCTAGAGAGGGGCTTATATAGCCATAAAAAGATTACATTGATCAAACTCAAAGCTTGGGTGCAAGTGGTTAATGCACTCCAACTAAAGAGGCGGACTCGGCTAGTACCCGGGTTCGATCCCAGCGATCGAACAAATTCGAGCCAGACTTTACTTACCTCCCGACTGAACTCTGGATTCAGGGCCCCTTTTTCTTGGACACCGGAGCGGGGTCAAAGTCCCCTAAACCAAAATAAAAAGATTACATTGATCTTAACCTAGATTTAACAAACTCTAACAAACTATTTTATTCACTAGATTTAACAAACTCTAACAAACTATTTTATTCACTAGATTTAACAAACTCTAACAAACTATTTACTCAGTAAAACAAATTAAGTTAGATTAATAACTGATAATTCAAAATACTCGATGCAGATAAGGTCAAACAAACCCAGCCTTTGTGAATATATTGTATGTTGCTTCTTGATGGATATAAGAGTCATGTTAAAAGCTTCTCACAAATATACCTTTGAAAACCGTATGATTTTATGAATTCACAAGCTAATAAGATTGCTTATGTCATATCTATAGTCGATGTGGGACTTCAACATACCATTCACGCTCAGGACTGGACATCTGAAGCATTGACTGATGCAGGTAGAATAACAAGGATCTCAACACACCCTTTCACACCCAGGACTGGACAACTGAAGTGTGAAAAAAATGGGTGGAATAATAGAGATCTTGGCCTAATAAGAAATCTAGAATAGGCTCATGCATGAATATTTGTGAGTCATAACCAACATAAGTCAGTAATAATGATGAAGCTGGCTCGAGGGATGAACGAGGAAGAAGCTTCAAAAATTTTCTTCAATGAAGAAGCTGGCTCGAGGACGATTGAGGAAGAAGCTTCAAAAAATTTCTTGAATGATGAAGCTGGCTCGAGGGATGATCGAGGAAGAATCTTCAAAACATTTCTTGAATGATGAAGCTAGCTTGAGTGATGACCAAGGAAGAAGCTTCAAAAAAATTCTTGAATGATGAAGCTAGATCGAAGAAGAAGCTTCAAAGAACTTCTTGAACACACTCAAGAAGGAGACTTTAATAGTCATGAAAATCGGGGAATTTGGTCTTGTTGGTTTTGTCGAAAAGGTCCCCGGATTTTTTTTGGTAATGATGAACAATGGCTGACAGTAATGTTCTGTCGAGAAAAACTAGAAAGGTGATTGTAGCAGCAAAAAAGAAATAAATTGAAAACTGAAAAATGCGGTGCTGCCAAACACAATAATTTAACCAAAATAATGAGAGAAAAAGTGGGGGTTTTCAAATTTAACGAACAATAAGTGAGGTAAAAATCAATATATAAAAATGACTAATCCACTGATTTAGGGTAATTTCACTTCGACCTATCACGGGTTTCATTATATTTGATTTCTTTTTAGGATTCTAATCTTGTTTGATCATAAAATTGACCAATCAAGTATCAATCAATCCTATATGAATTCCCACTAGATTAAGCATCATAGAATTTGATTAAAAATAGTTAAGGAACAAGCGTCACAAAACCTTAATTAATTTAAAAAAACAATATTTAGTAAACTAAGTTATTCAATGAACCAAAAATTGTACTATCTCTTATAAACAGGATCAAAGGTATTAATATAAAGTGACTCGAAGGTATTAAAAGAAAATGAAACTGAAAAGAAGCAATGATCCCAAGATTGATATTGGACCTATGAAGCCATATGTCATGATTGCAGTGGATGTATTGTGCTGAAGAATCTAATGCAATCACATGGTTGTATTTGTTTAGCAACAAAGTAAAAGCATCCCAAAGGATTAAGCATTTTCTAGTTTGGCAAGAATCAATTTGGCAAAACGATCAAAAGCATTAGATTGCCAGTCTTTTACGGCTTATTTGGCCTATCTATTTCCATTAGCACTAATTGAGACTGTTTGGGATAGCTTATGGAAACAACTTATGACGTGTTCATAAGCTGTTTTCTGCTAATTTCCATAAGCTCCACAGGATAGCTTATGAAAACAGTTTATGGCTTATAGAAAGATAGTTTAACATTAGTTTATCTTTTATTATATAAACAACTTATGCATAAACACTTACATGATAAACATTTATGCCATAAGTGCTTAATTAAGCTGTTTATCCAAGCGGGCCCAATGTAAATGAGCTTTCTATGAATGAGCTTCTGCAGGAATGAATTAGGCACTTCACATAAGCTCTATTGCCCTTACATACCTCAACAAAATTCAGTATATATCAACACCTCCTAAATGTGTGGCAGGTTCCTTCTAGTTTATGTGGTGCTTGTGTGTCTACTACAACCTTCCTATAATAGAAATCCATCTCCAAATCTGAGTGAAAAATCACCATTTGAAGTTCCTACAGGCAACCTACATGCTTACGATGAGTTGAGGGTATTTGGTTGCCTTGTCTATTCATTCACCATACTAAAGCTGAGAACAAAGCTTTGTCCAAGAGCCACTGTCCATGAACATTTATTTCTCTTTTTTACAGTTCCACACACTGATCATCAAAAGTGTTTCCCTCAAGTTAGTTAATTAGGTTGTTATATCAAGTCTTCTTTTTTGTTACAATTAAGTGTTTTTCTTTAAAGTTAATTATATATATATGACTATTGTAACTAACTATAACTACTATTTGTATATGAGAAGGGTAAATATATATATATATATATATATATATATATATATATATATAATCTTAGTTGTAGCAAGCTAACCACAATAAGAGTTCTCCTTAATAACAGCTCAATATGTAAACAACACAAGTAAAGCATGTGTATTTACGTTGTACATATATGTTTCTATAGATTTTAACTAACACATGCAAGACAACCACACTGCGTAGGGAATATTGCTTGCAAATTAGCTCCACACTTGCGTGGGCAACAAACTTGAGGGGAAACTGTTTCCGATACAAACCCGGCTCAACACTATAAGTCACTAACTTGAACATCGCAATGTCTTGCAAGTAGCCACCACCGCCGTCTTTTACGGGAGCTCGGAGAACCATCATGTCCTCCATCTCTTTGCCACGGTGAAGTACATTTCCTGGAATTCCGCTTAGAACATTATCTATTAAAAAATATAAACCACGTGTTTAAACAAATGACAACGTGCAATATTAGTAAGATTACTTTTTCAGCCTTACATATGTAGTGAGTTTCCACCCAATAACAATAAAAGCACTACTAAAAAAGTGAAATTAGAGAGCATAAATTGGTCAACGAAAATGTGAAATTCATTTTTAGTTCCCTCACTAAATTTTGTGACATCTGAATTAGTAATGAAATTCAATTTTCCCGTCACCAAATTAGTTTTTTCTGGTGGTGAAATTTATGGCACCAAAGTTGAACCTTAAAATTCACAAGATATAGAATTTTGATGTCGGGTAATCCATGGGCTAGCTGCTACAGAGTTCGATTATAATTATATAAATTAGGCTTAAATATTTCCCTACAAATATAGAGATTTTTGTTTTTCGTCCAAAAAATAATTTTTCCTTTTTCGACACTACAATATTAATTTTTTTCTTTTAGTTCTTCCTCTATTGTTTTAGTCCCTGAAATTTTGTTTATATTTGGTTTTAGTCTTTGAAATTAAAAAAAAAAAATTGATTTAGTCTTTGAAGTATGAACTAAATGAAGACTAATTCCAAAAATAGATATTAATTACAAGAACAAAATACAGAGAAAACTTTTTACAGATTAAAAACAAAACAAAAATTCAGGGACGAAAAATAAAAGACTATATTTTTGGAGACAAAAAGATATTAAGGATATAAAGTAATTAGTGATATTTGGTAGTATAACGTTTTGGCCATTTAACACAAATTAAGAAATATAGTTAATTTTGTATGGAAAAGATAAATTAAAAGTTACTTTAATAAATTACCATTCATTAATATCATGGGAAAGATAAATTAATAATACGATATATTATTAAATAAGGAAGAGTATGATAGAAAAAATAGCATTAATGCACTACAAAAAAAATTGGACTTTTCGGAGGGCAAAATCGGTCGGAAAAGCCAAAAATCCACCGAAAATGTGGAATTTCCGGCAGATTTTTGGCGCCGGTAGCCAGCTCGCAGCAAACGGTTTCCAGCGGATTTTGTGGTGCCGGAAAATCCAAGAAAAATCCGCATGAGTTTATCCGCCGGAAAGTCCACAAATCCGCCGGAAAAACCGTTTTTTTTTTTTAAAATTAATTATTTTTCAAAAATAAATATTATTTTTTTTAAAAATCGTTTTATTTAAAAAATTAATATTATTTTATTAAAAACTTTAATTGATTATTTTATTAAAAACTTTAATTATTGATAAAAAAATAAATTTTAATAATTAATTAATTAATTTACTATTTAAAAAATAAAAATTAGGAATGAAAATTAATCATTAATTTAAATAAACATCCGTACAACAAAAAAAATATCCATACAATAAAAAAATAATCATACAACAAAATAAAATAATCTAAAGCTACTGGGGTGGCTGCTGGTCTGACTCATCACCATGATAATAGGTATCATCAGATGCAAGAAAAGAACTAATCGAATCGATATTATTAAGATCGATGTGGGGCTGCTGGGGTGACCACCGCTGGGGGTGCTGGTTTGGCTGGTGGGGTGACTGCTGCTGGTATTAGGCATGGCAACGAAACCCATACCCGCGGGGACCGAACCAAACCCGCCCCGATTTGACGGGTTTTCCCCGCTTTGACTGGGTTTGGGTTTGGGTTTGAGTTTTCCCCGAAATTGAAAAACGGGGATGGGACAGGTAATGGGGATATAGGTCCCGTCCCCGAACCCGCCCCGAATGTAGGAAGTTACATTGATTTTTATATATTGATATGCAATACGTTGTCATTTTGGATAATTGATATTTTGGTTATATGTTGTAGTATTGCATTGATTTTATGTTGTGTTAAATTTCGGGTTTGGGGTGGGTTTGGGTGTCGGATAAGTTTTGGGTTTGGGGGCAGGTTCGGGTTTGGGTTTGGGACAGGTAAAAACTACTTTTAAATTTTAAAAAATGAATTCCACTGCGGGGACGAGGCTGGGGCAGGGATCCCCGAACCCGTTGGGTACGGGGATGGGGATCAATTCTTCATCCTCGTTGGGTTTGGGACGGGGAACGGGGATGAATATGGGAATTAGGGATGGGGATGGGGAATGTCAAACTCGTCCCCGCCCCGCCCCATTGCCATGCCTAGCTGGTATGGCTGGTATGGCTGAGGTGCATACTGCTGGGAATACTTGGGTGCATACTGCTGCGGAGGCCACTGCTGAAATGCACCGCCGTAATGCTGCTGCGGCAGGTAGGATGGCATATGTGATGAGGATGGCCTCGAGTGCTGAGACATCAGCTGATCTTGCAAAAACTTAAAGCGCTCCTCATTTAGGCTAGCCTGCTCCACAGCTAACCTAGCCTGCTCCTCGATGCGCTCCGCAGCTACCCTAGCCTGCTCCTCCTTGCGCTCCTCAGCTATCCTGGCTTTCTCCCGAAGCGCCTGCACTTCCCATTCATTTTGCTCCTGCCGCTCGTCAAACTGACGATGGGCCTCGCTCAGTTGCTGCGTCAATTGCGTAACAACATTCAACTCACCGGCATTGGGAACATAAGGGCGACCAGTACTCGAGGATCCAGAATATTGTGAAGCTGATAAAATCGGAATAATGCTTGTTCGGAAAACACCCGGTCCAATACCACCTGATCCCACCATACGATTACTCTTTTGGGGACCAACTACTCTCTCCCAAATATCACGAGCTACTCTAGCCTCCTCCACTGGATCGATATCAGCTGCCCCACTGCTTTGTTGTGACTCATGGTACTCAGTCAGCCCACCCTGGAAGCTCTCCTAAAATAATAACCCAACAAATAAATAACTATAGCAAAAGTAGTTTTAATATAATATTCCTCGCCCGATATAAAGATTAATATAAATAATAAACATTAATATATAATTGTAAAAGTAGTTTTACCTGAATATTCCTCGCCCGATCTGTAGCAAACTCACCAGTGTCCTCCCGCATATGAAGGTAGCGATGCAACTCAGGCAAAGTGATTGCCCTTTGTTCCCTCGCCTCCTATATATATACATATTATTAATTAATACACATGAAAATGACTAGTTAATTATAAATAATTAATTAATCAAGTAATAAAGTAATAAATTTACCAAACGCATGTGATGCGTTGCAGTATTAACACTCCCCCATGTGTGTGTGCAACCACCTTTATCAGAAGCACGGTTCTTCTTGGCTTTCTCACAATAATTCCTAAATTCTGGTGTCTGCCAGTACTCCTTTAACCTAGCCCAAGTTGAGTCTCCCATATAAGATGGCTTCGCATTCTTACCGCGCGCCTCCCGCAGTAATTCAGAATAGCGATGGGAACATCTCGTATGGAAGACTCTCTCAACTTCCCTTTGCTGCTCTGGTAACCATGTACATTTTTCCTATTTAAGAAATTTACAATAATGTTGTTAATTATAAGACAAAATAATTGATCAAGTCAATAAGATAATACACCAAATTAATTATTTCTTAGAAAAACTTACCAAAAATGATTTTAACATCCTCCCAATTGCCTCTGTATCTTTTCTAACAGCCGTCCAATTCTTCCAGCTGCTGGTGAAATTCTCCTTGATGTTTTTGTGATGGCGGTAGCTATAGCCTTCGAAGGAAGAAACCTGCATTAAAAAAAGATGAATTTTGTTACACCAAATTATATAAGTTATATAAAAGGCAACAAAAATAAATTAATAAATAATAATATATATACTTACGAATCACCAGCAGTCTCCAATATGATACGCCCATCAGTTATATACCGGACCACCTCACAGTCAACAGTGAATGTGCGTACCCCATCAGCATCAACATCTGTCGGGGCTAAGCCCTCAGTAGCAGCAGGAATCGCTGGGTCCCCTGCAGTACTAGTACTAGCACCCTCAGACCCAGGTGGTGGCAAATATCTGCCACCAGAAACAACAACACGAGCAGGCTGAACACGACGCCCTAGGAGAGTAGAAGTCTTCCGCCTGCTAGTGCTGGTGGCATCACCCATGACAGATGGAGGAACATATGTCTCGTCATCGGATCCTGAGTGAGATGTCATGACCGTATCTAGACATATACATTTAAACAAACAAACATACACTAAACAAGGTTAACATAAACATACTAAACAACTCAGCAACATTAAATTGAGACTTAAGACCCAACAACCGAACACACATTGATAATTTTGAGTCTTTAGATCCTTCAAATAATGGTTTATTTGTCCCACTCAAATACATGTAAAACCTTTGAGCTTCCTCATTTGGAACTTCTTCAGGATCATATTCTGGTTCTTCAAAATCCAAATTTACTCCAACAGCGTCAGATATCATTCACTGATAAATATCTAACGGTTGTATAATTTGGCCTCCAGATGTCGTAGTCGCTGGATAACTACTTGATGTGGGAGTTACTACTTCAACCGGAACATTAACCGCAGGAACTGCAGCAGCTACCCTTGGTCCTACTTCCCGGTGACGACTCCATATCCAATAATTTGGCCTAAACCCATTATTGTACAAATCAAGTCTAACTTCTTCTTCATTTTTTATAAATCGAAAGAAACATTTCAAGCACGGACATCTAATACCGCATTGTCGCGCAAATTCTTCATGACACTTAGCACAAAAAATAAACGCTTCTACTCCTTCTACAAAACGTCGCTTTAAATCGGATCTTCCAGGAAACAAACGATCATACATCCAACTACGATCCATAATTTCAAGATCTATGTACTACACTACAACGTAAATGAAATAAACTATCAATTACTTTATATTTTGATATATTAATTACTTTATTTTGATATATCAACAAACTATCAATTACCAGCAACATAATGAATTTTTAGATAATATTATATATTAATAATTTAAACATTATAAATAATAATTGCAAATTTAATTTTAAATTTCAATTTTTATAAGACAATATCTGTTAATAAAATTTATAAGTGAACTTAATAAATAAGTTTTTTCAATATAAATTATTTTGTAATATTGTTGCAAACAAAATTTGTAACAAAACTTTACTACAAATAGTGAAGTAATTAATATTTTATTAATTTTAATATTGTACCAAAAATGTGATTTGAGAAAACCAGCTTCTAAGACACAGGAACATGTATTCAAATCATCGACAATAAGAGTTATTAAAAGTCACGAAGGACTAAAAGAAAAAATCCAAATTTTACGGTGACCAAAAGTTGGTAAAAAATTTTTAGACACTAAAAACAAAAAATCCATATATATATATATATATATATATATATATATATATATATATATATATATATTGATATATTAATTACTTTACTTTGATAACTAACCGTAGTGAAGAGAAGACTCTGACTTGAAGCGTATCCCCATCTCGATCAAAGAGAAAAAACGAGGAAGAAATTTGTAACAAATTCATATTATAAAATAATTTAAAAACTAAAACTATTAACTCATGTTACAAACATACCTTAGAGAGAAGAAATTTGCCAAAGAGAGGAAGAGATTTAGTAGAGAGAGGAAGAGAGGAATTTCAATAAGATATTTAGTAGAGAGAATGAGAGTATTGGTAGAGGTGTGGAGAAGAAGTGGAGAATGGAGAAGAGATTTATATAGATTAACGAAGTAAAACGGTCAAAAGGCAAAATCCGCCGGAAATGTCATTTACCGGCGGATTTAGGGGATTTCCGGCGAATCAGGGGATTTCCGGCGGATTTTCAAGGGTTTCCGACGGATTTTCAAAAATCAAATTCCCCACTCTTTTCAAAAAATCCGCCGGAAATGACGTTTCCGGTGAATTTTAGTCGGGTCGTCATGTCCGGCGGATTTGTAGGTATTTTCGGCGAATTTTTAGGTATTTCCGCCGAAAATACCTAGAAAATAAACGGCCTAACACAAAAAAATTTCGTAGATCCAAATCCGCCAGAAATACATAGAAAATAAGTCAGCTTTCCCTTCTACTTCACAAAAACCCTAACCCCTTCTCTGCTTCTTCTCCACCAAATCGTATAAACACAAAAAAATGCCCCTAACACAATACTCAGGATTCTTCCCTCACTATCATTCATCATCAGGGCATCATCACCAACAATGCAGTGTAGGCTTAAACACAACATAACATTTGCTGCCCTAAAAGATAAACTACTGGGTAAGGTGCAGGTGCAAGTGGAGGGCGACGAGCGAGAGATAACTCGTATAGTTTATCGGAAACCCGATTGGTCTGATGGACATGTGCCCCTGTCTACAATGGATGTCAAGAACGACGGTGACGTCTAAGCAATGATGTCCATTTATGTCCTGTTTAAATGGAAGGGTTATCTGCATTTGTACGTGGAAACCACATGGACCGTCGCTGAGATCCTTAGTCGTTTAACTCCACCAGCTCAGTAGTTTCTGTCATTTTATCGTTTTCGTGTATTTCGAGTTTTATGTACGGTGACGCTTTTGAATAATAAAATTGTTGTTTAATTTAAACGGTACTGTAAACCAAAAAATAATCAACCCAATATTTATTCTTACTAAATCAGTGACGTTCAATTACAATTATTGATAAACAATATAACAGTAAAAAACTACAACTGGGTAACAACAGAGTCGGATCCAGCATCACTCGCAGTATCACTGTCACTCCCACTCCCATTAGAGGCAACCGCCGGCATAATCCTGGCAACGTTGAAGCTCCCGGACTGATAGTATGTTAACGAGGCTTCCACACTCTCAACACCCCCCATACGCTTGGCAGATGGCATGCGTATTAGTAAGGATGTTGCCATAGCGCATGTTGTTGACACCACGAATACAAGGGCCAACTTCCAAAACAAAATAAAAGTAACAAGGCAACTCTAGTCTCCAAATCTCATTTGGAATGGAAATCCTCCCAGCATTTCTTTCAATGAGGGTAACGAATTGGATCATACCTGCAACCGAACATATCAAACAACCGCATCTGGAGAAGGGATTTATATAGAAGAAACGAAGTCAAACGGTCAAAAGGCAGAATCCGCCGGATCATTGTTCAAGGTATCAGATTTCAATGGCTCAGAAAATTGAGGAGTGTTAGCTTGACTGCTAGGTGACAAAACTTGGATTATTCCTGATGGTGTTCTATCTAGCAACTCACCTGCAGTAACATTTTATGTTAGGCAGTAATGGACATAAGCAATCCACCTAAAACAATAGGAATGAAATAGAATAAAATGAATAAAGCATTAGCAACTTCTTAAAATTGAATAATGAATATAAACCTCATGTTTATAATTTCCACCACTGCTTACACTAAGATTTCTAAGCAAGACAAGATATTAAAGGAACCATCAAATGCTGAACATAAATTCAGCTTACCATTTGTCACATGAAGCTGATCCCCAAATATGACTCGACCACTACCATCTATCTCTCCCTCCTGCAACCAGAACCAACTAACACCCACTAGTTACATTTCACAATATATCTGACTCAACAGAATAGAAAACGCTCAATGAGATGGGGTTGTGTTCGTCATAAACAGTACAATAACAAACTGAAACAGAAGAGAAGTCAGAGTTTATACCTTCGGTGAGCAGATCATTGGTCATAGCTTCAAGATCGTACCAGAAAACAGTAAAGAAAAGAACAAATCAGAGTTTGAATCTTAGGGTTTCAAACCGTGAAGAACTGAGAAGAGTTTGAATCTTAGGGTTTCATACCTGTTCGTTGAAGAGGAGGAAGTCTTCGCTGAGATTCTTGGCTTGATCCTCCATCAGAATCAAGCGTGAAGAAGAAACCCTCCGTGCTCTCTCTCGTCTTCTCCGTGAAACACCCTACCTGGGTTCTTGGTTTCTCTGAAAACCTGATGAAGAGACACGCTCCAGAGTCACACCGAAGGAGGAGGAGGGTAGAGGGCGAGGGAGGAGGAGGGTAGAGGGCGAGGAGGAGGGTAGAGGGTAGAGGTCGTGGGAGGAGAGAATGAGAGTGAGGTGTGATTCTGAGGGAGAACGAGAGTGAGGTTAGGTTTTAATTTTGGATGGTTGGTTTGCGACGGACATTAAGGGGTTTGCGACGAACATTTTCGTCGCAAATTTGCGACGACTCTGGTTCCGTCGGAAATGTCAGTGTGAATTTGCCTGCTTTTTTCCTTTAACAGTTGCGACGGTGATTTTGGTCGCAAATCCGTCGCAATTTGCGATGGAATATGTTTCGTCGGAAATGTTCGCAGGAAACAAGCCTTTTTCTTGTAGTGAATATTTTTTTTGACTTAGAGGTCTTCAGCCTAGCGTCGTTGTCCTGAGATAAGCAGCCCTGACTAATCTCGCCCCTTCGGTCGTCGAGATGTAAGTTAAGTCTTACCTTAATTTGTTTAGGGATCAAACTTATGTACTAGCTGAATCTGTCCATTTAGATAGAGTTGTTAGCCACTCGTGCCTAATCTTTGAATTATATTAGAATAGATTAAAGTTTAATACATATTTACTTCTTATATAAGGGGAATGTGGATTTTAATATAGGATGAAATGATAATGTAATTCAAGCATCTTTCAACTAAGGGGTGAGTGTAATTTTCTTTGTATTTAATTCCCACATTTATGTTAGTGTTTAAGATGTCCACACAAAAATTTCAAAATATTAAAGAATTGAAACTGTTTGTTTAGTAGTAATAATTTAAGAAGGTTTAGATGATTAGATTTAGGAATAAACGCTGTCTATGCACCTAACGACATTGCATTCAACTATTAAAGCAAATAGACTGGTGCATTGTACCGGAGGCTTATTATTTGTACCATTGTGAATTTTTTGGGGGCACATAGCCAAATCTAAAAGACTGTTTTTGTTATCAAAATTGGGTACTATAATGTGTGGGCCAATCATTTAAATTTAAAAGTAAATCATTAGTTTAGTCTATTGTCAAAAAAATTAGTTTAGACGTCTATCAACTAATAGTCTTTTTAAAAAAAATTAGGTGTAGGGATAACGCCCCAGTCTAAAGCAGAGAGAAAACCTTTGAACTCTTTGAGAGCACTTATTAAGGAAATTATATTTACTTCACCATAAGGATCAGATAAGCGGCCTTTGGACTCTTTGAGAGTACTTATTAAAGAAATTATATTTACTTCACTCCAAAGAGATTAGTGAGGATATGAAAATAAATAGTCCGCAAAAGTATGTGATATCAATTAAATTACTTCCTAATGTTTTATAAACAGTGTCTTACGAAGACTAATAAGACAAATTAAATTTATCAAAAATTGAGAGCAAATTAGGTGCAATTTTAAGGGTATTAGTGTAAATTTAAAATTTCAGGGGGTTCAACACGGCCGTGTGTCCAGGAATTTTGGGGTCAAAGGCGAAAATTTTAAAGATATTTAATTTCATAGAAAATATCAATTTTTTATATTAACATTTTAAAATTTTAAGCTCCAAAACAATTTATTATAGTTTTATAATCAAAGAATTCTAACTAACATTTTAAATATGATATAAATAACTTTAATTTTTTTCAGAAACAGAAGTTGTAACATTTATTGCCAAAAATATGTGGGAAAAATATGTTTTGATATAACTTAATACTTTCAATATATTTGCTTATTACTACAATAAAAGTATTAAGTTATATCAAAACATATTTTTCCCACATGTATATATATAATAATTTTACAAAGTAAATAAAAAATGATACAATGATAAATAAAACCTGAAAAATTTATTGAAGAAAAGAAACAATGAGATTTTTACAACACTGATATCAAGTATGATTATTGTAATATCCCTAGTTTCGTTAATTTCGGTTTACGAAATTAACTCACGATCTATTATTCGATTAAATGATAAATCGAGTCTCGGATATGGCTATGTCGCGAAAGCAATATTTAATTGCTCAATCATATGAATTATATGCAATTTTAGTTGAATTCTGAGAGTTGTAGTGGGAATTGGAGCACAAGGGTAAAATCGTCATTTTGACTCATGTTGAAGATGTACCATTTGACGAAATAATAAATTGGGTCCTAGTCATGATAGGATCATGGGAATGGTAGTTGAATTCCTAAGTTATATGAATGAATTGATGAGTGCTCGATGGACTAAAGTGGATTTAAATGAGAATTAGGGGTAAGGGCATTTTAGTCTTTTCCCACTCATTTAAATGTTACCTCCAGTACAGTACTAGCCAACCACACCCACACTCCCAAAAGCAATCATATGTAGAAATTGAGAAGTAATAGAGAGAGTTGGAGTTAAGGGAGTGTTTATAGTGCAAGGGCATTTTGGACCTTTCACCATTTTAAGCTGAATTAAAAACTTTCCCTCACTCTCATTTGCCTCACAATCAGAAAAGCTGAAAACCAGAAAGAGAGAGGGAGGAGAGGGCGAAGAGAGAGATAGAGAAGAAGAGGAGGAGGAATCCACAAATCCTCATGCATGTAGGTAATGTTAGTACCATTCTCTCCCATTTTTCATCCTCTACTCATAGACAACAAAATCACTAACTGATTCTCCCTCCATTTCTATCTACCATTTTCGAAATTCAAGCTCCAAGTTGACCAAAAATGGAGTTCTTGCCTTGCATGTTATTTTTGGGACACTTGAGGCTAGCATAAGGTTCTAGGAGGTTCAAAGCTAGATTTGGAAGCACATTCTCTATCCACATTGTAGTTTCAGAACCCGGAAGTGAATTTTAGGAGCTTGGGGTCGAATTTGAATGGAGTTCAAGGCCTTGGAAATAGGTTTCTCATAGTACACAGCATTCCTGCACAGAAACAGCTTTCACTACCTTTAGTATCTTCTTTATAACTCTCTCTGTAAAACTCATATGAAGTCCATTCTTATTTTTTCGGAAACCAGACTTAAAACCCTTCATATTTTGCACAAGAACCACCTTATTTGACCGAGTATTGAGGGAGAACAATTAGTTACAAGTTTTACTTTTGTAACAGTACCGATTTTGAACCAGTATATGTATTTTAGCAGTAACTCCCAGAATACTCATCATATTAGTGTGGGACTTGAACCATATGGATAGTTTTCGTTAAGAATTGAATTAGTTATGTCCATTGCAAAACAGCTTACAGATGCTGTCAAACCGATTTTGGAATTAATTGCTGCGTTTCTAAGAGTCGGGATTAGGTTGGAGTAGAACGGAGATTACATTGTTGATTGAGATGCATTTGGGTAAGCTTCAGTAGCTGGACACGTTTGGGGTTCGTTCGGGATCGATTTCGTGTTCGTTGGAACGTAGGTGAACATTCGGGGATAGTTCGATTGGTTACATTGTCGCTTGCATTTCGTGGAGTCTCGAATGTTCGTGATTTTCATCACGATTGGTGAGTTCTATACTCGCTTAGGGTTTTCAATTTTATTGTGTCAACCTTGCATGTGACTGAGAATATGGTTTTGTTTTTCGTTTCGTTCGATTTCGTTGAAAGCCGTTGTTTTGCGAAAACCGTAATTGCGAAAATGTGTTTAATTATGAACAATTGATTGATTGGTGTCTATGTGAGTGCTTGAATGCTGTTTGAGGCTGAGATAGTGAGTTCTACTCACGGTTAGGATTATTTTCGTTCTGAAATGAATGTTATGTGAATGATTTCGTGAATGTTCCGTTGTTTCGAGTGATTTTGAGTCGAAAACCGTATTTTTATAAAAACTAGTGTTTTGAACTATGGAACAAATCGATTGTTGATGCATTGTGATTTAATGATATTGTTTGGACTAGAATATTGTCTGGTATTATCTGTTTTGAGGTTGGATTTTGATCGAAATACGGATTGGACACGAACAGAGAAGCGAAACGAGAGAAATAGATTGATTTTGGTGTCCTGAATAGAGCACACGGACCGTGCGCCCCTGTGGCATGGACCGTGTGCCAGCTTCGGTGTTGGCTGGTTAAAATAATGCAACACGCACGGGACGTGCGCCCCTAGGGCACAGACCGTCCGTGTGGTTCGGGTTCAAGGTGAAAAATTCTCGTTTCGTCGCTCATTTCGATTCCAAACCTCTTCTAATCTTCTTCCCAACCGTCCCTCATGTCATGGAACCAATGATGCTCTGTTTTTGAACATGATTGCAAGATTTAAAGTGTATTGTTTTTGGAAGTCATAAATGTTTCAAAAATCATAAAGTAGTACACGTGAGCGAACATGTGTTTTGTTTATTTATGGAACTAAATGTTCAAGTGACTGTTTATTTATGGAACTAAATGTTCAAGCGACTGTTTATTTATGGAACTAAATGTTCAAGCGACTGTTTATTCATGGAACTAAATGTTCAAGCAAGGTTAAGATATATAAATTATATCAAAGCGCGGGTGTACCCAGTTAATTAGTATACTAGGGGAGGGGAATTGAGCCCCAGAACCTAGGCCTCACGAGGTTTGAAGCTAGTGTAAGCTAGTGGAGAGGTTCGACGGTAAAGGCTTAGTCATTACCGGAGATGTACTATGGCATGTCAGGAAAAGCTTTATGCACGTAGTATCCTTGTGAGCTACGATTGTTTGAAGATAATAAATGAACCGCGAGTGTGTAGTAAGGGGTCTCGATAGGACTCACTGAGATTTGTAATCTCACCCTTTATATGTTGATGTTTTACAGATACGTAGGGAAAGAACAAAGCGAGAAAGCGGGGTTAGATGAGGTCTTATGGAGAGCCTGAAGACTTAGCTTTTGTCTTCATTTTATTTCCCTAGTTTTTGTATCTCGAGTTTATGACTTGTAATTGTTTAAAGTTATAAATCGTTTCCGCTACTTTTGGTTTTGGATATTGAACACTAGGACATGAGAAGTTGTAAGGCTCGTAACTTAAGTATTTAAGTGATTTTATGTTATGTTATGATATCGAGGTGACCGCTTGGTAATTTTTCATCGAAGTTTTAGTTTGTGTTCAATATTTGGGACTGGAAGTTATCTCTGATGTATGCTAAATTGTTAAATTTAGTATTTCTACTTGTTAGAAATATTAGGGTGTTACAATTATTGTGTACAATCACTAATAATAACCACCTCGATTATTATTATTAATATTATTATTATTATTATTATTATTATTATTATTATTATTTTGGTTCTGACCATCGCTGGCTACCCACGAAGTATCCCAACATTTTCAACAAAAGACTAATCTCCGCTCGTACTAATGATATTAGACCTTTTATTTTTTCAACTCTCTCCTAATTATTAGACTTGAATAACCCGAATGTACTAATCAAATGTAAACATGCCACTACACTGGACCACCTATTTTATATTATATAGTAGTATATTAAAAAGTATTTTTTGGGGCCTAACAAGGGATTAATTACTTCACGGGAGAGAACACCTTGTTGGTCTAGACTCTAGCCTACTACACAAGCCTGGGGTTCAATTTTTTTTACATACATAGGCAAGAAGAATTATTTTCTACGGGGTTAAGTGAATCCGCTCGGACAAATGTAGGTCCGCCACTTAGTATGCCATCGAGCAGATAAACTCTTGTATAGGTATAAACTTAATATTTAATACTTTCAGACAATCAATAAAATTAGGTTTAAATATGTATTTCGTCCTTGTAAATATAATTGTTTTTTAAATAAGTCTTTGCAAAATATTTTTTTTTAAATAAGTCCCTGCAATTTTTTTTATATACGTCTTTCTGTTAGTGAAAAGTTATAAAAAATGTGGTGTGTCTAACGAAGTTCTGATGGGGCAAATTTTAGTCCATTTGACTTCGACACATCATTTTTATTTATTTTATATTTACTTCTAAAAATTTGGAATTGAAATTAGGGTTCATCCCCTTCTCTTCATCTTCCCCGTATTCTTCATCTTCAATATCTAATAAGCTAACTATTTCTAACCATAAGAAGGAGAACAAATGGCAACGTTGAAGACAATTCCAGTTGCTCCAAAACTTGTTGACAGCAGCAAGAAAGAGAATCTGAAGAAACACAAAACACACATTAAATAGGTATTAATTATAAATAATAATTTAATTTATTTAAATAATTAATTCTATTAATTTGGTTGATTGTTTGTAAGCATTAAATTTTATGTTAACACCTATATTAGAATTTCTCCATCAGGCGATATGTCTTTACAAAAGAGAACACAAACTATTAGAGACATAATAGTTGTTGATTTGGGAGTAATTTATTTTTTTACATAGGAAGTAATTGGTTTTTTTTTTTACAAAAGAAAGTAATTTGTTAGTAGTTTTTTTTAAAAAGAACAATATATTAAAAGAATTACAAGATACGCCCAACCTATTTCAAAAGAAAGTGGGTTGTTTCACTAATTTGTGATATTCAGGTTACATTTACCACCTGCTCTACTAGTATTAAACTAACTCCACAAAAGTACATTTAATTTTATTTAAAGATAGGTAGGAGGCTTGTTAAAACATCTGATGTAAACTCTTCTTAAATAAAAATTATCAACAAGGAAAAAGAGTACCACTCATCATTTTAGTTAAAAGAAATCAAGAAAAACATTATGGTTAAATATGCTTTTGGTCCCTATAAAATTTTGGTTGTTTGGTTTTAGTCCCCCAAAAAATTGTCTCCTACTTTTGGTCCCTATGTCTTAATTTTTCATCAGTTTTAGTTTCTCATTACTTTTAATAGCATTTCACGACTTTTAATAGCGCTTGTAAAGGTAAAAAAACATTATTAAAAGCCATTAGGCATTATAAAAAATCACGAGCGACTAAAACTGATGAAAACAATAAAATGATGTAGGGACCAAAAGTAGATGAAATATTTTTGATGCACTAAATTAAAACAAAAAAACCTAAATTTTATAGGGACCAACAACTTAGTTAACCCAAAACGAAATACAAAGAAAGACAAAGGGGGACTAAGTCAATATTCTTGATTGGAGAAAACTGTACAATCATTAAACCAGCACCCCAGAGCCAAATAAACAATTAATTAAACCTATAGTAAGGTAGTTCCCATCTATTCAGAAAAAATCATCCCCGATAAAATTAAGAATGTTGTTCCACCGATGAAAACCTGTGATGGATGTTCCAAAATTGACAAGTTAATCCACACATGAATTACCTGCTCTAAAAATATGAGACACTCGAAAATTCATAATTGATGGTTTAAGTAAACAATTTCCCCATCTGTTTTGTTAGCTTCTAAGGAATAATAAATGAATCTCTGGCAGCCATCACCACCAATTGGGAATCACACTCAAGCGAAAGATTATACCAACCGTTGTTGAATGCAATCTCAATGGCATTGATTGCACCCATAATCTCATTTTGAACAATAAAAGAGTTACTTGTATTCATAGTGAAACAATCAAAAACCACCATTATACAATCTCTGAAAACCCTGCACAACCAGATGACTCAGGAGAACCCTTAGTCGTACGGTCAATGTTACATTGGACCCAATGTTATATATATGGCCATATATATAACTTCTTTAATCTTTGGAGATTTAATTTGCTAGACTTACCAGAGATGGAGAAAGCTTTGAAGATTACAAATTCTTTTATGGAAGAAGATATACATCCAGAACTTGGCATCCCTGAAAGACCAACACTAGAAACAATCCTATTTTTGGTTACCCATAAGGATATACTTTTATCATAAAAACAGGCGCTATTCCTACAATATTAGGTGGTGCTAAAGGTGTTAACAACGCGAACCTGAAAAACCTCTTTAAGTTGGGAACTCCAATTTTTCTTGCAAATTTTCAAGATAGCTTGGGGATTAGAAGAATCAATGGAATCCTGAAGGATATCAGAGAGCCAACTCTAAAGACTGACAACAAAATTGCAATCACAAAAAAGACTTTCCACTCTCATATTACAAATATCACATCTAGAAACCTGTATGCATCCCCTAATCATTAGATTATCATTTTTTGGCATCTTATTATGCAGAAGATGCCATACTATGAAAGACATGGAGGGAGGGATAATCCTGCTACAAAGCAACTTATATTTTGAAGATGTCGCTCTAGATAGACTATAAAAAAACATAAGCATCTTTGAGACTCAATTAGCTGGAATTGGAGTGTTCCCAAACTAGCTGATCTTGATCCTCAAAGGAATGAATTGGATATTATCTAACTCCACATTGACGTTCAGGGCTTTCTCAAAAATCACCTCAAGAATATTCCAACCACCATTATGAATAAAATCACTTATGTGAGAATGAAGATTTTTTTCATCAGTTGAGGAAGATTGAGAAGATCAGTAAGCAGCTTAGACAACCATTTATCCGTCAAGAAATGAATGCTTTTTCCATTGCCAATTTACCAAGAAGTGTGCTCTTGTATTATTGATAATTGTTCTTACGTAGAAGTGGAGAGACTGACTTCTTAGCAAACTAGGGTTTCTCTGTGAGTAAGAGTGTGTCCTCTTTCTCGTGTCTGAGGGGTCTTTTTGTAAGGGTTAACCATAACGAATGGGAGCGCTTGTCTCGGAGTGATTGACTCCTCCTTGTCTTTTCACGCCACCTAGGATTAGGTCTTCGGCTTCGCTGGGGAGAGTTGGATCTCAACCAGGTTGGGCTAGTTGTGCTGCTGCGACAGGTCCATATCCTGTGTGCAGGAGGGCAGCTTACTCATATTCTGTGTGCAGAAGGGCGAATTAATATTACTCGTATCTTGTGTGCAAGAGGACGACTTACTAGTATCCCGTGTGCATGCATGAGGGTGACTTACTCGTATCCTATGTGCAGGAGGGCGACTTACTCGTATCAATTACACAACCCCTCAAGCACCAAGCCTTGTAAAGGGAGTAGTGGTTTGTTGTCCTTACGTGGGCATCTTGTTCTGATCATGCTTTGGGCGACTTAGTTGGGTTGTGGTTCATGGGTGGCATGATCGTTCCATAGACGACTTAGCTACTCTCTCTCATGGGGAACTTATTTGGTCTCGTACACTATCCCTTAGTTACCCTCTCTCTCTCTCATGGGTGGCCTGACCTTGTCACAACAACACAACTAGCCTAACCCGGTTGAGATCTAACTCTCCCTTGGGAAGCAGAAGACCTAATCCTAGGCGGCGTGAAGAGACAAGGATGAGTCAATCACTTTGAGACAATCACTTCCTATCTATTATGGTTCAACCCTACAAAAAGACCTCTCAGACACGGGAAAGAGGACACACTCTTACTCATAGAGAAACTCTAGCTTGCTAAGAAGTCGGTCCATCACTTCTAAGCAAGAACAATCACAAAGGCTTTAAACCATTCCAAATGGAAGATCTGATGTAGGAAAGTAACAAGAGAATTGTCCAAGAGGATCCAACCTCTCAGTAGAATTGCTCATTGATATGAGGATGAAGCAATATCCCATCAAAGCTTCAACATAAAAGTACATTTAGTTGGATTCTGGGTTGAATCTAAAATAGCAACAGCACCGCTAAGCAAAACCCCATTACAAGTTAACCAAATAGCCCACACAGCTACTAATCAGAGACCATTGTGGATTATATCTTCAACAAGATTGTGTCTGGTCTAGTGGCTGCACACTTTGATTGTTACCTTGTGGATGTATGTTTGATTCTTCATATAGATACTTTTTGAGCCTTACTCGACCATTACCCGTGCGATGCACGGGGCAAAAGTGCATGTCATATGCATGACTAAAAAGAATAACAATGGTATATTATCAATTGACCTCGTGAAAATTACACAACAATGTCACAAAAATATGGCACATGACTAGTGCATTACATTAGCATAAATGAGAACATGAGTTATACTCAAAGTCATGTTACATGACAAAATAGTTGAGTCTAGAATGATTAAAGAGAAATATTGGAGAACAAAATTGTAGCTAGATGAGTCTGATATACATATTGTAGTAAAACTTGATTTCCCACATAAACTACTAAAGACCCACTACAAAAAAAACACTGATTAGCGACGGACATTAGCGAGGGACTTGTTGTCCCTCGCAAAAACAGTCATTAGCGAGGGAATTAGCGAGGGCATAGAGCTGTCAATTTTTTTGTCATTAGCGAGGGAACTGTCCCTCGCTAATGACTGCCCTCGCTAATTCCCTCGCTAAATTTTACTTTTTCAGATGATGGGACTCAACGCAGGGGTTGGTAAAGGTGCAGAAATTAGCGAGGGACAGTTCCCTAGCTAATTCCCTCGCTAACGTTAACTTTTCAGATGATAAGACAGTTCCCTCGCTAATTCCCTCGCAAATTTTTTTCTTTTTTCCTTTATATCCGTTTACACCCTCACTCTTCTTTCTCACTCACTCACTCACTCACTCTTCACCATTCCTCTTCCCTTCCTCTTCCCCCTTCCACTTCCTCTCACACCCTTCTTCTCTCTTCACTCTTCCAACACCACCACCACCACCATCATCACCACCTCCTCTCACACTCTTCTTCTCTCTTCACTCTTCCAACACCACCACCACCACATACCTCCTACCACTCTCACTCACTCTCTCTTACTCTTCACCACCACCAATCCACCACCCCACCACCACCACCACTCTCACTCTTCTCTCTTTTTTTTTCTCTCTCTCTCTCTCTCTCTCTCTCTCTCTCTCTCTTCTATCTCTCTCTCTCTCTCTCTTCTCTCTCTCTCTCTCTCTCTCTCTCTCTCTCTCTCTCTCTCTCTTTCTCCCTTACTCTTCTCCTTCTCTCTACTCTAAACCACCCATCACCACCACCACGCCACCACCACCACCACACCACCACCACGCCACCACCACCACCACCACCACCACCACCACACATCACCACAAAATTAATATTATAATATAATATTCATTAATTAATATATATAAAAAAAAACAAGCCATTCAGCACTGGACACGTGTCATTTTTTTTGAAAACTGCAGTCATTAGCGAGGGCAAAAGCCGTCGCTAATTCCTGCGCATTTACCAACCCCTGCAACTGAGTCCCATCACCTGAAAAGCTGCAGTCATTAGCGAGGGAACTAGCGACGGCATAGTCCCTCGCTAATTAGCGAGGGATCCAACTTCCCTCGCTAATCCCATTTGCGAGGAGGGAATTAGCGAGGGAACCAGTCCCTCGCTAAGTCCCTCGCAATTGACCATTAGTGAGGGAATCAGGTCATTTTGCGAGGGAACTGTCCCTCGCTAATGACTAGTTTTTTTGCGGTGACCCTCCATGGACATATTTCCACTGGATTGCATCCAATATTCATCAATTGGGTCCGTGAAGATAATAATAATCTATATCAAATTAAAAAGGCATTACACTTCAGGCATCGACTCATAAAATAATTAGACTTACTCCGAAGTTCAAAGTCATGTTACATGACAAAATAGTTGAGTCTAGAATGATTAAAGAGAAATATTGGAGAACAAAATTGTAGCTAGATGAGTCTGATATACATATTGTAGTAAAACTTGATTTCCCACATAAACTACTAAAGACCCTCCATGGACATATTTCCACTGGATTGCATCCAATATTCATCAACTGGGTCCTGTGAAGATAATAATAATCTATAGCAAATTAAAAAGACATTACACTTCAGGCATCGACTCATAAAATAATTAGACTTACTCCGAAGTTAATACTTACCTAAACCAAGGTCCGAAGTACTTCCTTATAAACGACATTTGAAGTAGTAATATTGGACACCTGAACTTCATCATCAAGCAGAAGTAGTCTTAAACCCCTCCGTGAAGTAACTCTAGATAATGCTACATATGGCTGGCCATGCCATGAGAAAACACATGTTTAGGAAGGTAGATGCCAACATGTTCAAGTGATTGTCCCTGACTCTTATTTATCGTCATAGCAAATGAAACGACAATAGAAACTGCTTCCTTAGAAATTTAAATGGGATCTGATGATCAGCTGCTTCCTTAAATTTAAATGCATTTGTAGAGACCTTCAAAATTATCACATATTCTTTATGTATTCCTTGTATTACTTCTACAGTCTTTGAGTAGGCACAAAATATGTAATGAGTCTAATTTCAATTAGAACTGAAATGTGAAATAAATTCAACAATAATGGAAGGTCCCCTAGCAATGGATGTTGGGATTACAACTAATAAGAATGTATAATTACATGGTGAAAGAAAAGAGATAGAATCCAATAGAGAAGGAGGGAAATCAGAAGGGGAAAGAACTAATTACATCACATATTTCATGTCTTTTTCCACCTCTTACATCATGTTATATACTACTCACTCTCTACACACACCTATTTCATGTGTTTTGTTACTCCTTCTGTTACAATTCATTTCTGCCCCACATGCATGCTGATTTGGCTTTCCATATTTGCATCATTTATTTGGCTTAAGCATTTTGCTACCCTTTCTCCCAACTAATATCATTGCAAAATATTTATAAAAAATACTAACAAAATGAGTTCCAGAAAAAATACTTATCACGAATAAAATATTTCTTAGCCATCATTATATCCAAAATAGAATTAAACTAAATATTACAATTGAGCTTTACCTTTAAGCATATTTTCCTCCCATCTTCTGATGGATGATGATGATGGGTCACTTTTTGACATCTTTTTTCCAATGTTGTTATAGACCAATTAACTGGTCTCCAAATCACCCATGAATCAGTTAGTAAGCAATAATCAAGATACATTAGATGAAGGGAAATTCGATATATACTGTGTGACAAGATATTAGGCATGTTATTACTTTTAATATTATCACAATTGCAATACTCTTTGCCAAAAAAAATCACTTGCCTTTGATTCATTCCTAATTGGCAGATATCGGCCTATTTGAAGATTAAAACCATGTGTATGAAGTGGTTACTTACTTTTCTTCCCCAACATAGCTTTTAAATGGAAAAATTCCTGATCAGGCATATGTGCAACCTCATGAGATAGATAGATTTAGAAAATTGAAGTCAAACATGGAAAAAATCAAAGCAAACCTATAAAAAGATATATAAAAGACGTTTGACTTCTTATTGTAAAATCTAAATTAGAGACTCATGAGCCATCAACTTACCCAAATATCGGAAAAATAAAAAAATAAAAAAAGTAGAGAGACAGTGAATAAGAAAAAAAAATTGCCAAAAGTTAAAAAACTATTATCTTCAACCTCTAGCCTGCATGGTGTTACCAAGTGGCTTCAGTCTCAAGAGGGGGGGGGGGGTGAATTGAGATTTTAAAAATTAAGTCCCTTTTAATGACTTGATTGATTTTTCGCGCAGGTTTATGGAACGAGTTAACGAGAAATGGAAATTGAAAATAAAGCAGTAAAGAACACAGAGATATTTATACTGGTTTGGTCACCTGCCAGTGACCTACGTCCAGTCCTCACACCCTTGTGAGATTTTCCACTAAACACAACAAAGCTTACAGGTTCTTTGGAAACCTTTACAGACTCAGGCACTCTTCTCCTAGGATACCCCACCTATGAAGAGCCCTCAAATCTACCACAACAGCAACAACAAGAGATACCCCACCCTTGTTCCAACCAATAACCCTAGAGACTGTTGCGTTAAAAACACACTAGAGCAAGTGTACTCTATCGCAGAAGTAGTATAAAAAATATCGTCTCCACAGGGATTAATTAATAAGTACCAAACTACTTAAGATTAATTATTATTTAGACGAATGAATATTTGGTGGTTATAGAAACTAAAAATAAAAAGAAATAAATAGCAAGAATTAAAATGTAAAGATTAACCAATGGAGAGAAGCCTAGGGTCACGGTTTCACTTGCAAGTTTCGATTCCTCTATGTCTAATTCTACCTGAATCCCCTTATTTTATTCAATTACCAATCCCTTTACTAAAGCTATTAACCCGTTTGGTCATTCGCAATTAATATTCTTTTCCCTAAATTAACCCTAGTTTGGTCATGCTAGAATTTAAATCGAAGGAAAGCATAAGGTACAAAAAGGTTGAATGATTGGAAGACTAAATTAAAGTTTGGTCATTCATTAATTATAGTCTCAATTATCCTATAGGTCCACCAACTAATTGCAGTACGGTCGCTGATCAACTAATTGATTATGAACATGCAAAGGGTTGTCAATCCTAATTATGTGATAAAGCAATAGGATAATATTAATTGGAATAAAAATTAGGGACTCAAAGTATAAATTAAAACATAAAAAGGTCTCTAATCAAACAAGATCCACCTAGACCCTAGAAGAGGATTTAGCTATCCATAGTGTTCAAGAACAATGAAATAAAATTAGGAGTCATAAATTACAGAGATAAAAATAACCCGGATTAGAGAAAATCTTTATCTTGAATTTTGTCTCCTTTTTCTGCTCCAGAGCTCTCTCACGGTGTCAAGAACGGTACCCAAAACTTGCTCCTCACTCTCTCCGTACGTTGCCGGTGCTGCGTTGTCTTTGTTGTTGTACGCGGCTACTGTTCTTTTATTAATTATCAAATATCTCTTCCTTCTTTTTTGCTTTCCTTCGGCTACTGTTCCTCTCCAATTCAATTCCTTTGATTTCAATTCTTAAGCTTTCTCCTGCACGGCTCCTGTTCCTTCTATTCTCACGCGGCTACTGTTCACGTTTTTCTCCCCTCCGAATTGCCTCGGCTCTGTCTCTTTTATACATGCTGATGCCTGCTTAGGGTTGAATAATTCAATTCCTTATTATTTGGGCTGATCCCTTCCAATTGGCCGTGGGCCATTTTTGTGACATGGGCTGCCTTCTTCTTTTTTAATTTAACCTCATATATATATATATATATATATATATATATTGAACTTTGAGTGGCATAAAATTGGACTTTTATTCTTTTTATCTTTTTTTCTATCTTTCTGCAAAACAAGAGCAAATTAAGTTAGTAATTCATATTATTAATAATAACAGCTCTAAAAATGATACAAAAGTGTCTCTAAAAAAGCACTAAATTCGAGCTTATCAACTCCCCCACACTTAACTTTTGCTTGTCCTCAAGCAAATTTCCTGGCTCAATAAATTTTTTCAAAGAAGTAACCGAGACAGTCGAATAAGGGACCCAAATTTAGAAGCACAATGACAGACAATAGACAATATAACACATATGAGGTGTCAAAAGGTTGCCCAATTAGAGGCTCATGTCCCTGAAGAATACATTTCTGTGAACAAAGGCACTCGCTCACAATCTCTCTAAGTGTTTAGGGACTAGGGAAATATACACTCAAGTTTCCACAAAATGCACATTACCATAATCTTGTAATTTGACCAAATCTCCACTAAATAGTTCACATGCATGCAAAAGACTGGGTGTTAATGGTTGTAATGGGGCTAGGGTGAATTCATGTAGGGTAGGAAATAAGAAAGAAGGGATAATCAAATGGCTAAAAACAGGAAATGAATAGTAACATTTGAAATCAAATATGGAGCTCCTATCTATTTTACAATTTTTGCCCAAACTCCAAATTAATTCCATTTCCTTCTTCACTCTTTTTCTATTGAATAGATCTTTTTGATTTGCCTTTTTTCTTGAGTAGGCCCTTTCATTTATTTATTTATTTATTTTGGATTTGCCCTTTGGCTCTTCCATTCTTTTGATGTGCCTTTTCCTCCTTGTTGCTTTCCTTTTTTTTTCAAATTTTCTTCCTAATTTTATTTCATTTTTTTTTTGGAGGAAAAGGTAAGTACATGATTCACTCTTTTTTTTTTTGTAAACTGACAAGATAGACAACTAAAGTATAGGACGAAATTGTAATTTTCAATAGTTGCTCCACATTTAATTCCAAATGGTTACCACAAAAAAAAAGAAAAATTATATCTGGGTACCAAAGAAAAAAAAATATAACAATTAAGCTCAAAGGGGGCAACTAAGGGATAAATTCAACAAACAACTATGAGGCCAGAAAAATACCTAAATTCCCCAAATCTTTTTACATGATGCAAATCAATTTTCGCCTTGAAATGGTCAAAAGACAAATTCTAGAATGTAGCAAATTGGAAAACACACTCATAGAAAGAAAAGGGGTAAAAATTTATGATTTAGTATCAATCCCCTTATGAAGGCTCAGATCTCACATTTAGAAGCTAGTTCACAAAAATTACTCAACAGGGACAAATGCTAATTATCGGCTTCCTAAGGACAACCTCATAGTTACAATTAAGCACAAGTCTGTCAAGTAAATTAATTATGAGATCCCCTAAAGGCAAAATCTCTATTTTTTTTAACTTTTAGCATAATTCATTCAAAACAAGCCAGAAAAAATGCTATCAACATATATGGTGGGTAGGTGCATTAATAGAGATCAAGTGACAAAAAATAAACTCTCCTCCCCCACACTAGCATGAAGCATGGTCCTCAATGCAAAATGATCAAATAGACACCAAAAAAAATAAATGAGAGAGAGAGAGTAATAGTGACTTCCCTGAGAGAGCTTGTAGTCCGAGCTTATCCCCGGCAACGGCGCCAAAAACTTGTTAGGACTTTGGCAAGTGTACCAAATGTCGTCGCAAGTAATAAAATAACGGTAAGAACCGGTCGTATCCACAGGGATTGTGTTTTATTATCAATAGGCAAGTAAATTAATCCTTAGACGTAACAGTTGGACGAAAAGTTAAGTAACGGTAAAATAAAGCAAACGTTTGTAAACAATGAAATAACAGCGATTAGGGGTCGAATCATCTCCTCTCACCTATCCTATGATCCTTCAGCTAATCTCAAATTGTTTGTTTAAATTACCAGATTCAATTCACTAAATTAGGTTAAGGACAATCCCTTGCCTCAAAACCCCTTTTACCTAGTTGAGAAACCCTAACCCCTTAGGTGATTCATGCCAACAGGTAAAGCAATAAACGCAAGAAATAGAGAATTCACATATCCAATCCCATATTCCTATGGTGATCACAAGTATGTGATCTACTACCCCATATCAAGAATGTAACCCATATCCCTATGTGATCACAATCCCTAATTCATTACAACTAGCATATGTAGAAGTAAAGCATTACACAAAGAGGCATAGACTTATGATAAATTAACCAAACAACTGAATCAACCATAACAAAGTAATCAATAGATAGGTTTGGGGAGAGTCATCTCTCCCTAATCAAAACAAACTACATGGACAACATCAAGGAAAGAGAAGATAAAAATAAGGAGAAGTTACACATAGAGGAATCCATGAGAAGTCTTCAAAACCTTGTTCCCAAGTGATTAGAAGCTCCCAAAAACACTCCCAGCCGCTGCTCCAAATCGTAGCTGCGCTCCCAAGACGAAGTCCCCTGTAAAAATTGCTGAAACTGCTTTAAAAACCCTAATTTTGACGCACCATCGCGACGCGGCCCGTGCCCGTCGCGTCGCGACAAATGACAGAAACTTCAGGTCTCGCAAAACAGCTCCAGGTCGCGTCGCGAACCCTCCTGGTCGCGACGCGAAAAATAACAGAAAGTTCTGGCTTGTAGAATTCCTCCAGATCGCGTCGCGAACCCTCCTGGTCGCGACGCGAAAATCAACAGAAAGTTCTGACTTGCAAAATTCCCCCAGATTGCTGCATTTCCGGGCAAGTGTCTGGTTCGCCGAAAGATGCCACAACCAATTAAGAGGTCTTCAAGTCCCATTTAGCTCCAAAAGTGAAGGAATAACTTACAATTGAACTTCCTACTACAATGATCTAAAACTGAACTAAATCCCAGATAATGACTGTTATACAATAAAAACCCTGCACAATTGGTCCTAAAAATGCCTAACTTACATCATATGACTGGGAGTCAACAGGTGGGTAGGTGCATTAATAGAGATCAAGTGACAAAAAATAAACTCTCCTCCCCCACACTAGCATGAAGCATGGTCCTCAATGCAAAATGATCAAATAGACACCAAAAGAAATAAATGAGAGAGAGAGAGTAATAGTGACTTCCCTGAGAGAGCTTGTAGTCCGAGCTTATCCCTAAAAACAAAACAAAACAAAAATGAGAAAAAATAAAGCACAGGTTGCCTCCTGCGAAGCGCTTGTTTAACGTCTCGAGCCTGACGGTACTAAAGTCAATCCTTGAGGGCAGTGACATAGCTCACTTGACTCAGCCCTTCCTCAAAATGCTTCACACGCTGCCCATTGACCTTAAAAGTGGTACTATCTTCATGAGATACCTCAAGCACTCCATAAGGAAAAACTTGAGTAACAGTGTAGGGTCCATACCACCTTGAGCGCAACTTTCCTGGAAAAAGACGCAAACGTGAGTTATAAATTAAAACTTTTTCACCAACATGGAATTCACGCTGCTGGATGCGCTTATCATGCCACTTTTTAGTCCGCTCCTTATATAACTTGGCATTCTCATAAGCTCCCAGACGGAGCTCATCCAATTCATCGAGCTGCAGCAACCTATTTTCACCTGTAAGCTGAGCATCAAAGTTTAGAAATTTTAAAGCCCAAAGTGCTTTATGCTCTAATTCAACAGGTAAATGACATGATTTTCCAAAAACAAGACGATAAGGAGACATCCCAATGGGGGTTTTAAAAGCAGTTCTATAGGCCCATAGTGCATCATCAAGTTTCAAAGACCAATCTTTTCTTGATCCACTAACTGTCTTCTCTAAAATCCTTTTCAGCTCTCTGTTTGAAATTTCAACCTGGCCACTAGTTTGTGGATGGTAAGGAGTTGTCACCTTATGAGTGACACCATATTTGCTCAAAAGATTTTCAAATTGTTTATTGCAAAAATGGGTGCCACCATCACTAATAATTGCACGGGGAGTGCCAAATCTTGTAAAAATATTTTTCTTTAAAAATCTCACTACCACCCGAGCATCATTAGTGGGCAAGGCTACAGCTTCTACCCACTTAGACACATAATCTACAGCAACAAGAATATATTGATTTGAAAAAGATTTAGGGAAGGGCCCCATAAAGTCAATACCCCATACATCAAATATCTCACAAACCAAAATGTTGTTTAAAGGCATCTCTTGACGCCTAGAAATATTGCCACTCCTTTGACAACTATCACAAGCTTTCACAAATTCATGAGCATCTTTAAATATAGTAGGCCAATAAAAACCACATTGTAAAACTTTATATGCAGTTCTATTTGGGCCAAAGTGGCCACCTACCTCTCTAGAGTGACAATGCTCAAGGATAGAAGTTACCTCATCCATAGGCACACAACGCCTAATAACCTTGTCTCCACATACTTTAAATAGGTAAGGGTCATCCCATAAGTACTGTCTAGCATCAGAAATTAATTTCTTCTTTTGCTGAAAAGAAAAATCAGGGGGAACAACCTTACCCACCAAGTAGTTGACAATGTCTGCAAACCAAGGAATAGTAGAAATAGCTAAAAGTCTCTCATCAGGGAAAACCTCATTGATCTCCCCATCATTTGAGGCCTGCATCACACTATGGTCAAGCCTTGAGAGGTGGTCAGCTACAAAGTTCTCTGAGCCTTTCTTGTCTCTAATCTCCAAGTCAAACTCTTGTAGCAACAAAATCCACCTGATTAACCTGGGTTTAGCATCCTGTTTTCCAAGCAAATATCTAATGGCAGCATGATCAGTGTAAACAATAACTTTAGAAAGAACAAGGTAATGACGAAACTTGTCAAATGCAAATACTACAGCTAGTAACTCTTTCTCTGTGGTAGTGTAATTTTTTTGAGCATCATCAAGAGTACGACTAGCATAGTAAATGGTATAAAATACCTTATTCTTTCTTTGCCCCAAAACAGCCCCCACAGCAGTATCGCTAGCATCACACATAATTTCAAAGGGAAGCGACCAATCGGGGGCAACAACAACAGGGGCACTAATTAATTTTTCCTTTAAACAATTAAAAGCCTTCAAACAAGTGTCAGAAAAATTAAAAGTGGCCTCCTTAACCAAGAGGTCAGTCATAGGCTTTGCAATTTTTGAGAAGTCTTTAACAAACCTCCTATAGAATCCGGCATGGCCTAGAAAACTACGGACCCCCTTAACAGAATTGGGTGGGGGCAACTTTGCAATTACCTCAACCTTTGCAGGATCAACTTCAATGCCTCTAGTGGACACCTTATGTCCTAGAATAATGCAATCTTGTACCATAAATTGGCACTTCGCCCAATTGAGCACTAAATTGGTATCCCTGCATCTCTGCAACACTGAATTCAAGTTATGTAAACAATCCTCATAAGAGGATCCAAAGACGGTAAAATCATCCATGAATATCTCAATGCATTTTTCAACCAAGTCAGAGAAGATAGCCATCATGCATCTTTGGAAAGTGGCAGGGGCATTACATAAACCGAATGGCATCCTTTTATATGCAAATGTTCCATATGGGCAAGTAAAAGTAGTTTTTTCTTGATCTTCAGAAGCCACTGGTATTTGCAAATAACCGGAATATCCATCCAAACAACAATAATAATCATGACCTGCCACTCTCTCAAGCATTTGATCAATAAAGGGAAGGGGGAAGTGATCTTTTCGAGTGGCATCATTTAATTTTCTATAATCAATGCACATACGCCACCCGGTAGTTTTCCTAACTGCAATTAATTCATTTTTATCATTCTCCATCACAGTAGTACCTCCCTTTTTAGGAACACATTGAACAGGACTTACCCACTTACTATCAGAGATAGGATAGATGATACCTGCATCAAGAAGCTTAATCACTTCCTTTTTGACCATCTCTTTCATGTTAGGATTGAGGCGGCGTTGAGGTAGTGCTCGAGGTTGGTAATCATCCTCCATATAAATCTTGTGAGTGCAAATTGAGGGACTAATGCCTTTTATATCATGAATAGACCATCCAAAGGCTTCTTTGTTGGCCCTTAATACCCTCAAAAGCTTATCCTCCATGGTATCTGTCAAATCTGCAGAAATAATCACAGGCAAAGAGGAAGGGGGATGCAAGAAAGCATATTTTACATTTGAAGGAAGAGGCTTTAATTCAAGCTCAGGAGCCTCTTCAATTGAAGGTTTGGGATTTGGAGTATCACCCCATTCCAATTCCTCAAATCTATAGTTACTCCAGTTTTTCTGAGGGTGGTGAGCCTGCAAAAACATTAAGAACTCTTCTTCCTCACCACCCTGCAATATGCCAAGTCCCTGCAAAGTAAGTACTTTTTCTAGAGGGTCCTGAATTCTAAAATCATCAAAACTTTCAGAGGTAACCACATCATTAATATCCATGGCTTGAATAAAATTACAAGAAGCAAATGAGGAGGGATTTTTTAATGAGTTCAAGACTTGAAATACAACTTCCTCATCTCCAAATCTCAAAGTCAATTTTCCTTGCTGAACATCAATTAAGCTTTTTCCTGTAGCTAAGAAAGGACGCCCTAAAATAATTGGGACTTCCTCATCTTCTTCCATGTCCAATACAACAAAATCAGCAGGGAAAATAAACTTATCAACTTTAACTAAAACATCTTCCACCACTCCACGGGGGTGGGCAATGGATCTATCAGCTAGCTGCAAAGTGACGTTAGTAGGATGTGGTTCCTGCAAACCAAGCTTTCTAAAAACAGAAAAACGCATCAAATTTATACTTGCCCCTAAATCACATAAAGCCTTTTCAAAATGAGAGTTACCAATTGTACAAGGAATAGTAAAACTACCTGGATCTTTAAGCTTAGGTGGTAACTTTTTTAGAACTATAGCAGAACATTCCTCATTAAGCCTAACTGTCTCAAAGCCTTCTAACTTCCTTTTGTTAGAAATAATTTCTTTTAAAAATTTGGCATATTTAGGCATTTGAGCAATAGCTTCAGCAAAAGGGATGTTGATATGCAATTTTCTAAATATTTCAAGAAATTTGGCAAATTGCTTATCATGCTGCTCATTTTTAAGTCTTTGAGGATAAGGAACATTTACCTTTGCTTGCTCATATTTTTCCCTTTCCTTTTTGCTTTCCTCAGAAGTGCTCCCCTCAGCAGGAGCTTGTATTTCTTTCTGGGGCGCCCGCCCGTCTTGATTGTTTTCTTGAACCAGCTCCTTGCCACTCCTAAGAGTGACAGCCTTGCAATGCTCATTTCTTGGATTAGGCTCAGTTTGGGTAGGCAGTGAGCCTTGAGGCCTTTGAGACAACACAGTAATGAGATTTGAGATTTGGCCCTCCAAGCTTCCAAATTTGTTGTTAATGGCTCCAATTTGGCCCTCCAAGCTTCCAAATTTGTTGTCCATGGCTCCAATTTGGCCCTCCAAGCTTCCAAATTTTTCATTTGTCTGCTGCATAAACCTTGTCAACACATCATTGGTATCCAACTTTTTCTCCTCTTGCCTTTGCACATGTGGAGGCTTATAGGAGTTCGAGCTTTGCTCCTTTTGTTGTCCTCCCCAAGAGAAATTAGGGTGATTTCTCCAACCCGGATTGTAAGTGTTTAAATAAGGGTCATTTTGGGTCCGGTTGGAATTCTGAACATAATTGGCCTCTTTAGTTGAAGTTGTTGGCCGGCCCTGTGCTTTTATCAGTTCTTCAATGGATTGCAACCTCTCATCAGTCCTGTCCATGTAATTGGATAAAACACCCATGCACGGGTGTCCAACTTTTTCCATATATCTAACTAAAGCCTCTTGCATACCAGGCCTTAACTCACTTTTCTTCTGACCAAGATAATTGACTTCTTCAGTTAGGCCTCCCCAGAGATCATTTGTGATGTCACTTGTGGAGGTAACTATTGGAGTAGATTGAGCTTGTACCTTCATTATAGATTGCACCTGTTTAGCGAGAGCATCCAGCTTTATGTTAACATTAGTGTCATCTTCAACCTTGTAGATCCTAGCTGATTTCTTGATGTGTCTGTCACTTGTCTCCCATTGGGCATTATCGGCTGCTATCTCTGCAATTAAGTCATATACTGTCGCAGGTTCCCCATTCATTAGAGAGCCCCCACAAGCCATATTAACAATTCCCCTATTTTGAGAAGATAATCCGTTGCAAAAATATTCAAGCAATTGCCACTTCTCAAATCCATGATGTGGACAACTTCGGAGTAAGCCTTGAAATCTTTCCCAAGCTTCATGCAAAGATTCTTGCTCGAGTTGAGCAAAGCTGATTATTGCACCTCGGATCTTAGTAGTCTTACCTGGAGGAAAATATTTGGTCAAGATTTTTTGCTTCAGTTGATCCCAAGTGGTAATGGACTCAGCAGGTTGAGAGTCTAGCCAAGCAGATGCCTTGTCAGCCAATGACCATGGAAACAATCTCACTCTAATGGCATCAGGAGTGACACCATTACAAATTACTGAGTCTGCCACCCTCAAGAAGTTTCTAAGATGGGTGTGCGGGTCTTCTGTTGGTGTACCTCTGAACATAGTAGAATTCTGAACCATTTGAATTAAGCTTGGTTTGAGCTCAAAGTTAGTAGCTTGCACAGGTGGATTGACTATGCTTGTAGTGATATTCGCTGTGGGAGTAAAGTAGTCCCGAAGAGTTCTTCTCGGATTGGCAGCCATCGCTCTTGTCTCTTTTCTTATCCTTCGAGCAGTTCTTTCAATTTCTGGATCAAAAACCAAAAATAGGCTCCTGGGAGCGGGTGAGCATGCACGAGTAATAGTAATAAAAATTAAACTAACTAATAAAATAAAACTAAATATAATTTTTTTTTCTTTTTATTAAATTAAAACAAGAAATGAAATAAATGTCTAAAGCAATAAAAAATCTTTTTCGTTTAATATTATTAAATTAATCCCCAGCAACGGCGCCAAAAACTTGTTGCGTTAAAAACACACTAGAGCAAGTGTACTCTATCGCAGAAGTAGTATAAAAAATATCGTCTCCACAGGGATTAATTAATAAGTACCAAACTACTTAAGATTAATTATTATTTAGACGAACGAATATTTGGTGGTTATAGAAACTAAAAATAAAAAGAAATAAATAGCAAGAATTAAAATGTAAAGATTAACCAATGGAGAGAAGCCCAGGGTCACAGTTTCACTTGCAAGTTTCGATTCCTCTATGTCTAATTCTACCTGAATCCCCTTATTTTATTCAATTACCAATCCCTTTACTAAAGCTATTAACCCGTTTGGTCATTCGCGATTAATATTCTTTTCCCTAAATTAACCCTAGTTTGGTCATGCTAGAATTTAAATCGAAGGAAAGCATAAGGTACAAAAAGGTTGAATGATTGGAAGACTAAATTAAAGTTTGGTCATTCATTAATTATAGTCTCAATTATCCTATAGGTCCACCAACTAATTGCAGTACGGTCGCTGATCAACTAATTGATTATGAACATGCAAAGGGTTGTCAATCCTAATTATGTGATAAAACAATAGGATAATATTAATTGGAATAAAAATTAGGGACTCAAAGTATAAATTAAAACATAAAAAAGGTCTCTAATCAAACAAGATCCACCTAGACCCTAGAAGAGGATTTAGCTATCCATAGTGTTCAAGAACAATGAAATAAAATTAGGAGTCATAAATTACAGAGATAAAAATAACCCGGATTAGAGAAAATCTTTATCTTGAATTTTCTGTCTCCTTTTTCTGCTCCAGAGCTCTCTCACGGTGTCAAGAACGGTACCCAAAACTTGCTCCTCACTCTCTCCGTACGTTGCCGGTGCTGCGTTGTCTTTGTTGTTGTACGCGGCTACTGTTCTTTTATTAATTATCAAATATCTCTTCCTTCTTTTTTGCTTTCCTTCGGCTACTGTTCCTCTCCAATTCAATTCCTTTGATTTCAATTCTTAAGCTTTCTCCTGCACGGCTCCCGTTCCTTCTATTCTCACGCGGCTACTGTTCACGTTTTTCTCCCCTCCGAATTGCCTCGGCTCTGTCTCTTTTATACATGCTGATGCCTGCTTAGGGTTGAATAATTCAATTCCTTATTATTTGGGCTGATCCCTTCCAATTGGCCGTGGGCCATTTTTGTGACATGGGCTGCCTTCTTCTTTTTTAATTTAACCTCATATATATATATATATATATATATATATATATATATATATATATATATTGAACTTTGAGTGGCATAAAATTGGACTTTTATTCTTTTTATCTTTTTTTCTATCTTTCTGCAAAACAAGAGTAAATTAAGTCAGTAATTCATATTATTAATAATAACAGCTCTAAAAATGATACAAAAGTGTCTCTAAAAATGCACTAAATTCGAGCTTATCAGAGACATACCCCGCTCCCTAGTACCAACAGCAACCCTAGAGAGATACCCCACTCCCTAGGACTGTGAACAACGTAAAACAAATTACAAATTGAAAAAACCAAAATACCTCTTATGAAGGCAGATTACACAACTTGAAGATCACCAACCCAACTCTAACCCTTGAGAGAAATCAGCTCTGACAGATGAAAAATATGTGAAGACCGAAAGTGTGTGTGCTAGGGTTTTTGAGTTTTGCGTTTCAGCGTATGCGTAAAAATGGGTTGTGTTTTACTGAGAAACAGTAAGTCCCTATTTATATACTTAGGAGAAATATGACCGTTGAATGAAATCACAGAGAGTTTAGAAATCAATTTATAGCTTGATATTCTTAGGAGTGAAAATCGATTCTTGTCTTAAAAATAGGAATAACTCATAAGTGTGTGATTGATTGATTACTTCTAAAGGATAAGTGGAAATCGATTCTTAGCTTAAAATTATGACCGTTGATGGCTTTTAAAAGGAAGGAAATAGATTTTATGCTTAGATGAATGAGGAGAAGAATCGATTCTTAGCTTGAAGTAGTATAGTTTATGAATCGATTCATTGCTTGCTTAAAGTATTTGGAAAGAGGAAGGAAATCGATTTTGCACTTTAACAATAGAGTCAGAAATCGATTTTGCACTTTAAAAATAGAGTAGGAAATCGATTTTGGTCTTATGGAAGAAAGCATGAATCGATTTCTCACTTTCATAAAATAGTTTTTATGTTAGTGCTTTACCTATGTGCATGCATGCATTTCGAAAACTGTGAAGGCTATGAAACTGTGAGATGAGCTGACCCTCAGAAAAGGCTTACAAAATATCCTAAGACACGACCCAAACCCTAGAGACTGCCCTTACTTCTTGAGTCTTGTTTGTGCCTTGGATTTCCACTTTGAACACATTATCAAAACCTAACCTGCTTGTCATTTTCACTTCGAACACATCATCATCAAAACCTAACCTGCAAAAGCAATATAACCACATTCTCCCCCTTTTTGATGATGACAAAACTTTACTCATCTTTGGGTGGGAGGTTAGTTCATCAAACAAAATAATGAATAAAATATAACTGGACTCCCCCTCACTTAATGCTCCCCCTATCTCAATGATTAGATGCAAAATGACAATTTTATATCAATCCTATATGTATAAACGTCCTGTATTCTTCTCCCCCTTTTTGTCATGATCAAAAGGGTGACGATGAGATATAGTTTGTGAATCAAAGAACAGCACATTCAAACAGATGAGGAATCAATGATTCCAAGTTCTCTTCGAATGAAAAAGAAACTTTCTTTTTGTAAAGGTTTTGTAAAAATGTCAGCTAGCTGTTTAGATGATTCAACAAATTCAATCACACAATCGCCTTTTTGGACATGATCTCTAAGAAAATGATGCCTAATCTCTATGTGCTTAGTCCTAGAGTGTTGAACGGGGTTCTTTGTCAGATTGATTGCGCTTGTATTGTCACATTTTATTGGTAAAAGCTACAATGGGTAGTTAGTAGACACAATTTTCTTTGATTTAAAAGATACTTTGACTTGTTTACCTTTTTGGCATGGATCACATAGCTTATCTTTTTCAAACTTGATTTTAGGAAGACCACTAACTAGTTTCTTAGTGACTAATTTATTTAGGTGGTCCATATGTATATGAGCTGCTCTACGATGCCATAGCCAAGAGTTTTCTTCCTTACTAATGAGACAACATGCATTATGGGATGACACTTTATCAAGATTAATCATGTATATGTTTTCTACTCTGTTTCCTGTAACACCCCTTTTCTACCCATTAGTCTAATTGGAAAAATATCAGAGTTTTCAAAATTTTGTTTCGCACGAGGAATGTTACACATGCTTCAATAAAACCACATTTCTCAATAAAACAGCTCAAAAAAAACATAGTAACCATGTATTACGTAGCACATCACTAAAAGGCGAATCTCAACACCACAGTTATCATCGCAATAAAACTTAACGTCAATAAAATCAACTACGCAGCGGAATAACAAAATAAAACCGAATTATCAACAAAACATCACAACCAAAATCAATCATAACATTAAGTTCGTCCCCCCCTGAGTGCTACGTATCAGAGCGTGACGACTCGACTCGAATTAGTGAAGGTACCTAGTCCTTCACTCGCAATCACCTGCACGTTACCGCATGGGGGTAACATTCAAACAGAAGGGTGAGTCCAATTCAATTCATATAATAAATCATATGATAAATAATAAGTCAAGTCACAGCTCTAAATTAATCACATCACGATCATCAATCACGTCACTACAATAACTCATCATTATGTCATGTGGGCATATGAAATGCAACCCACTCGCGGGCATATGCATGAGGTACCTTTTCACAAACGTCGCTTAGCCATTATGGCCTCATCGTCACTTAGCCTTTTGGGCCTCAAAAACGTCACTGGGTTTATGCATATGGGGCATGAGACACTATGACATGCACCACTCACAAACACACAAATCACGGTCAACTATGTGACCCGTCACTTACCGAATTGCCAAATCAGAGGCACAGCACCTGTCAATCCACAATTTACACAACAACATCACTTAGCCATTTAGGCCTTAACATCACTTAGCCATTCAGGCCTCAAAACGTCACTGGGTTTCATCGTCACTTATACATAAACATCATCAACTCAAACAATAGCCACTGAGGGCAAAAACGTCATTTACTAGCCACCCAGGGCATCATCGTCATTTACACATCATTATAAATAATATTAGCCACCAAGGGCAAAACAGTCATTTACACGTCATTATAAATAATATTAGCCACCAAGGGCAAAACAGTCATTTACACGTCATTATAAATAATATTAGCCACCAAGGGCAAAACAGTCATTTACACGTCATTATAAATAATATTAGCCACTAAGGGCAAAACAGTCATTTACACGTCATTATAAAAAATATTAGCCACTAAGGGCAAAACAGTCATTTAACTAGCCACTAGGGGCATCATCGTCAAAATCATCATTTTTGACACTAAATAGTTAAAACCACTGGTCATACGCAAAAGAGAATTTTTAAAGACACCAAAACATCTTTTCATTGTCACAGCAACGATCACCGGGAACAGCCACTTGGGGCGCCCCAGTAACCTTCAGAAATAATAAGTTTTTATTTTTAAAATTGGGACACGCAGATAGACAACTGAAAATGCTTCACAACGCTTGTTGAAACGTTCAAAACGGATGTCCGAGTCAAAAGATATAGCGAAAACAGTTTTCGAAAACATTTTGGGACATCTTGAAAAACTGGCGCCCTGGGCGCTCCAGCGCCCAGCAAACGCAACACGCACACCCACTGGCGCCCAGCGCCTTGGCGCAACACGCAACACACGCATATGGGCGCTCAGCGCCCAGCGCCTTGGCGCAACACACACGCACACACACGGGCGCTCAGCGCCCAGCGCTGGCACCCAGCGCCCAGTGCTCCACACACACACGCACAGCAACACGCACTGGCGCCCTTGGCGCCCAGCACAGGGCGCCTGGAGCCCAGAACACTCCCAGCAACAACATTTCATCAAAATCATCACAATTTTCAGCACAAGAATCCAGCAACATCAAAATCATCACAATTTCAGAATAGAAATCCAGCAACATTCATCAAACATATGGCGCCCTAGGCGCCCATACCACACCAAACATGAATTTTCAGCCACAAACTAAGGGCATTACGCATACATCACCAATAAGAACATGGATTCACAAACATAATCATGATCATGGTTGATCTAGGCCGTCACTACCTAAAACCTATCATAGGAATTATTATAAAAATTGCTAGAACACCCCTTACCTCGAATTTGAAGAATAGGAGCCCTAGAGACGGTCACGATCGGAACCACGGCAACAGAATCACGTTCCTCTTTTCTCCTTGGAGCTTGCGACCTTCTCCTCTCTTCTTCTCCCTCTACGGCGCACTTCTCCTTTTCTTTCTCTCTATTCTCACTTTCGCAAATGCTAACCCAAGAACCCTAACCCCTAGGCGCCTTGGCCACTTCGCATATGACTTGATTCATGGGCTTGGGCTTCTCACTTAAGCCCAAGTCCATCTAATTTGGCGCCTCCATCTTCTAATACCACCTACACATATTAATATAATTTCTAATAATTAAATTATATTCAATTAATTAATTTAAATTCCTAAATGCTTAATTAAATAAATTAATTAAATATTTAGGGTGTTACAACTCTCCCCCACTTAGAATATTTCGTCCTCGAAATTTACCTGATCAAATAACTCTGGGTAGGACTCTCGCATCTTGCTCTCTAGCTCCCAAGTCATACTCTTGCCGGCAGCTCCTAGCCAAACCACTTTCACTAATGCAATCTCTTTGCCTCTAAGCGCTTTCACTTCACGATCCACAATCCGTACGGGCATCGTCTCCACAGTGAGATTATCCCGCACCTCTACATCATCCATATGGATCACATGAGATGGATCCGAAACATACTTCCGAAGTTGCGACACATCAAACACGTCATGCAAATTCGAAAGATTTGGCGGTAAAGCCACTCTATACGCCACATTTCCGATTCTTTCAGAAATCTGATAAGGACCAACAAATCGAGGAGTGAGCTTCTTTGATTTCAACGCTCGGCCAACACCGGTAATAGGAGAAACCCTCAAGAACACATGCTCACCCTCTTGAAACTCTAAATCTTTCCTCCGCTTGTCATGATAACTCTTCTGACGACTCTGCGAAGCCTTCATCTTTTCACGGATCACCTTGATTTTCTCTGTAGTCTCCCGGACAATCTCCGGTCCCAACACTACACTCTCTCCCGACTCATACCAATACAATGGCGTTCTACATTTTCGACCATACAATGCTTCAAATGGTGCCATCCCGATACTGGAATGGTAACTGTTGTTATAGGTAAACTCAATCAACGCAAGGTAGGAATCCCATGAACCCCGTTGTTCCAATACACAAGCCCTCAAGAAATCTTCTAACGACTGAATTGTCCTCTCTGACCGACCATCTGTCTGAGGGTGATACGCCGAACTCATTTTCAGCTTTGAACCCAATTCCTTCTGCAAACTCGCCCAAAACTCAGAAGTGAACCTCGGATCCCTATCTGACACAATACTCTTCGGAACACCATGCAACTTCACAATTTCTTTGACATAGACCTCTGCCAACCTCGACACCGGATAAGTGATATTAATAGGAATAAAGTGAGCAGACTTCGTTAACCTATCAACGATCACCCAAATAGCGTCATGACCCCTAACTGTATTCGGTAATCCCGTCACAAAGTCCATCGCAATGCTATCCCACTTCCACTCTGGAACCTCCAACGGTTGCATTAACCCTGCAGGCTTCTGATGCTCAACCTTAGATTTCTGACAGGTCAAACAGGCATACACAAACTGCGCCACATCTCTCTTTATACCATACCACCAAAACATCTTTTTCAGATCTTGATACATTTTCGTCGCTCCAGGATGTATACTCAACTTGCTACGATGACCCTCCTCTAAAATTGCCTTTCTCATCTCCTCATTATCCGGAACACAGATCCTACCTTGGAACCTCAACACACCACTAGAATCCAATTCGAAATCTTCATTTTCAGATTGACCAACCCCATTAATTAAATCTACTAACTTGACATCTGACTTCTGAGCCTCTCTGATGCTGCCCAGGAAATCATTATCGATCTTTAACATTCCCAGCTTGACACTGCGAGGTGTCATTTTACAAACCAAACTCAAATCTCTGAATTCCTTAATCAACTCTAATTCTTTCACCATCATCGCCGACATATGCAAAGACTTTCTGCTTAAAGCATCAGCCACGACATTAGCTTTGCCGGGATGATAGTTCAAACCAAAGTCATAATCCTTCAAGAGCTCCAACCACCGACGCTGTCTCATATTCAACTCTTTCTGATCGAACAGGTACTTTAGACTCTTATGATCACTGAACACTTCGAACCTCGAACCATAAAGGTAGTGCCTCCAAATCTTAAGCGCAAATACCACAGCAGCCAATTCCAAATCATGCGTAGGGTAATTTTTCTCATGAACCCGCAACTGCCTCGACGCATACGCAACGACTTTCCCATCCTGCATCAGCACACCACCCAGACCCATCTTCGAAGCGTCACAATATACCACAAACGGCTCCTCCGGATTAGGCAACGTCAAAACAGGCAACGTTGTCAATCTCTTTTTCAGTTCCATAAAACTTTCCTCACACCGAGCATCCCAAACAAAAACTTTACCCTTACATGTCAACTGAGTCAACAGAAGGGCCAACTTGGAAAAACCCTCGATGAACCTCCTGTAGTACCCAGCCCAACCCAAAAAGCTCCTAATCTCTGTTGCGGACTTCGGAGCCTCCCACTCCAACACTGCTTCTACTTTTGCCGGATCAACCGCAATACGATTACCAGAAATCACGTGCCCAAGGAAACTCACCTCTTTCAGCCAGAACTCACACTTTGATAACTTAGCATACAATTTTTTCTCTTTCAGAACTTCTAACACTGTCTTCAGGTGCTCAGCATGCTCTTCCTCTGACTTAGAATAAACTAGAAGGTCATCTATGAAGATCACCACAAACCGATCTAGGTAATTATGGAAAATACGATTCATATATTCCATAAATACACCAGGAGCATTGGTCACACCGAACGGCATCACTGAATATTCATAATGCCCATACCTTGTCTTGAATGCTGTCTTCTGAACATCCTCATTCTTCACTTTAATCTGATGATATCCGGACCTTAAATCAATTTTGCTGAAAACACGGGCACCCACTAATTGATCCATCAGATCGTCGATCCTCGGAAGCGGATACTTATTCTTGATAGTTACCTTATTCAACTGACGATAGTCCACACATAACCTCATGCTCCCATCTTTCTTCTTCACTAACAATACCGGAGCTCCCCACGGTGACACACTCGGTCTCACAAAATTTTTCTCAAGTAATTCTTCAAGTTGCGTCTTCAACTCAGACAATTCAGACGCCGACATCCTGTACGGTGCCATAGACACAGGCCTCGTACCAGGTACAAGATCAATCGAAAACTCAACTTCTCTCTCCGGCGGCACACCCAGAATTTCATCAGGAAAAACCTCAGGGAACTCGCGTACCACTTGCAGTTCTTCAATAACAGCCTGACTCTCAGCAGACAACGATGCCATCAACGCAAATAGCTGAACTCTTTCCTTCTTCAACTTCTTCAACTGACCAGCAGATACCAAAACAGAATCTTCTTCCCCGAACTAACCGACTTGCTACGACAGTTGATATGGACGTGGTTATTCTCTAACCAGTCCATGCCCAAGATTACATCCAGACCTCTCAACGGCAAGCAAGCAAAATTCACAACAAAGTCCCTGCCGAAGATCGACACGGGACACTGAGAACACACTAGTGAAGTGGTTACCGACCCCATAGCTGGAGTATCGACTACCATTTCTCCATTCATAACAGACAAAACACGATTCTACTTCTTACAACATTCAGCAGCAGCCCAACAACAGCAGCAGCAGCATCGATCCTCCCAGCCATCTCAACGCACTTGCTACAAACAAACAAGAGTTAGATATAACTGACAACACACCGTTGTCAGTTGACACTACGACTGGACAACTTGGCCGGACAGACCGAACTGCTCTGATACCACTAATGTAACACCCCTTTTCTACCCATTAGTCTAATTGGAAAAATATCAGAGTTTTCAAAATTTTGTTTCGCACGAGGAATGTTACACATGCTTCAATAAAACCACATTTCTCAATAAAACAGCTCAAAAAAAACATAGTAACCATGTATTACGTAGCACATCACTAAAAGGCGAATCTCAACACCACAGTTATCATCGCAATAAAACTTAACGTCAATAAAATCAACTACGCAGCGGAATAACAAAATAAAACCGAATTATCAACAAAACATCACAACCAAAATCAATCATAACATTAAGTTCGTCCCCCCCCTGAGTGCTACGTATCAGAGCGTGACGACTCGACTCGAATTAGTGAAGGTACCTAGTCCTTCACTCGCAATCACCTGCACGTTACCGCATGGGGGTAACATTCAAACAGAAGGGTGAGTCCAATTCAATTCATATAATAAATCATATGATAAATAATAAGTCAAGTCACAGCTCTAAATTAATCACATCACGATCATCAATCACGTCACTACAATAACTCATCATTATGTCATGTGGGCATATGAAATGCAACCCACTCGCGGGCATATGCATGAGGTACCTTTTCACAAACGTCGCTTAGCCATTATGGCCTCATCGTCACTTAGCCTTTTGGGCCTCAAAAACGTCACTGGGTTTATGCATATGGGGCATGAGACACTATGACATGCACCACTCACAAACACACAAATCACGGTCAACTATGTGACCCGTCACTTACCGAATTGCCAAATCAGAGGCACAGCACCTGTCAATCCACAATTTACAGAACAACATCACTTAGCCATTTAGGCCTTAACATCACTTAGCCATTCAGGCCTCAAAACGTCACTGGGTTTCATCGTCACTTATACATAAACATCATCAACTCAAACAATAGCCACTGAGGGCAAAAACGTCATTTACTAGCCACCCAGGGCATCATCGTCATTTACACATCATTATAAATAATATTAGCCACCAAGGGCAAAACAGTCATTTACACGTCATTATAAATAATATTAGCCACCAAGGGCAAAACAGTCATTTACACGTCATTATAAATAATATTAGCCACCAAGGGCAAAACAGTCATTTACACGTCATTATAAATAATATTAGCCACTAAGGGCAAAACAGTCATTTACACGTCATTATAAAAAATATTAGCCACTAAGGGCAAAACAGTCATTTAACTAGCCACTAGGGGCATCACCGTCAAAATCATCATTTTTGACACTAAATCGTTAAAACCACTGGTCATACGCAAAAGAGAATTTTTAAAGACACCAAAACATCTTTTCATTGTCACAGCAACGATCACCGGGAACAGCCACTTGGGGCGCCCCAGTAACCTTCAGAAATAATAAGTTTTTATTTTTAAAATTGGGACACGCAGATAGACAACTGAAAATGCTTCACAACGCTTGTTGAAACGTTCAAAACGGATGTCCGAGTCAAAAGATATAGCGAAAACAGTTTTCGAAAACATTTTGGGACATCTTGAAAAACTGGCGCCCTGGGCGCCCAGCGCCCAGCAAACGCAACACGCACACCCACTGGCGCCCAGCGCCCAGCGCCTTGGCGCAACACGCAACACACGCATATGGGCGCTCAGCGCCCAGCGCCTGGCGCCCAGCGCCTTGGCGCAACACACACGGGCGCTCAGCGCCCAGCGCTGGCACCCAGCGCCCAGCGCTCCACACACACACGCACAGCAACACGCACTGGCGCCCTTGGCGCCCAGCACAGGGCGCCTGGCGCCCAGAACACTCCCAGCAACAACATTTCATCAAAATCATCACAATTTTCAGCACAAGAATCCAGCAACATCAAAATCATCACAATTTCAGCATAGAAATCCAGCAACATTCATCAAACATATGGCGCCCTAGGCGCCCATACCACACCAAACATGAATTTTCAGCCACAAACTAAGGGCATTACGCATACATCACCAATAAGAACATGGATTCACAAACATAATCATGATCATGGTTCATCTAGGCCGTCACTACCTAAAACCTATCATAGGAATTATTATAAAAATTGCTAGAACTCCCCTTACCTCGAATTTGAAGAATAGGAGCCCTAGAGACAGTCACGATCGGAACCACGGCAACAGAATCACGTTCCTCTTTTCTCCTTGGAGCTTGCGACCTTCTCCTCTCTTCTTCTCCCTCTACGGTGCACTTCTCCTTTTCTTTCTCTCTATTCTCACTTTCGCAAATGCTAACCCAAGAACCCTAACCCCTAGGCGCCTTGGCCACTTCGCATATGACTTGATTCATGGGCTTGGGCTTCTCACTTAAGCCCAAGTCCATCTAATTTGGCGCCTCCATCTTCTAATACCACCTACACATATTAATATAATTTCTAATAATTAAATTATATTCAATTAATTAATTTAAATTCCTAAATGCTTAATTAAATAAATTAATTAAATATTTAGGGTGTTACATTTCCTATCATCCTAACTTGTTTACTCTTTTTATCCTCTATGATGCATGATCCTGAATCAAATATTACTCTATTTCCTTTATCACATAGTTGGTTAATACTTAGTAGGTTATGTTTGAGACCTTCATCATAAAGCACATTATCAATAGCAGTAGATAAATCTCTACCAACTTTACCTTCACCGAGGATTCTTCCTCTGTTGTTATCACCATAAGTCACATGACCGCTTGATATGGGGGTGAGAGTTAGGAAGATTGTTATATCTCCAGTCATGTGCTTTGAGCATCCGCTGTCAAGGTATCAATCTGACCCCCGTACCTTGAAGTATACCTGCGTTGAATTTAAAACAAGGTTTTAGGTACCCAAGTTTCTTTGGGTCCTTGTGGGTTAGCACTTGGTATGGTTCCTTTAGGAACCCACACCTTTTTCACATTTTGTTTACCTCTTGCCATGCAAACAGAAGCTGTATGTCTAGGTTTAACACAATAATAACATTTGATATAGGGTCTAGTTGTAAACTTAGGTCTATGATGCATATGTCTTTTCACAAAATTATTTCTTGGAACGCTAGGATGCACATGTTGTAAGTTGGACATTTTGCCTATTGTCCATTCAAGCACATGGATTTTCTTTTCATGTTCTATACACTTATCACATACATAATTTGTCTTAAAATAAACAAAATCATCATTTTCTTTTCTAAGCTCTAATTTTTCCTTAGTTAAAGCATTAACTTCATTTTGAAGATGAGCAATAGTTTTCTTAGATTTACTTAATGCCTTAGCTAATTTTAATGAAATATCATGCAATTCAACAAATGCTTCATGTAATTCATCATATGCATTTTGAAAAGATTCAGAGTTAGAGCTTACCTCATTTTCGGTTTCACCTTCACTTTCATGATTGGCCATAAGAGCAACATGAGCTTCTTCACTTTCTGACTCATCTGAACAACTCATGTCATTGTCTTCCCATGCTACGTAGGCTTTCCTTCTTTTGTTTTCTTTGAATGCCTTTCTTCGAATTTTGATCCCTTTTTCTGTAGACTTGGGCATTCCATCCTCATGTGACCAGGTTTCCCACATTAATAGCATGTTGGAGGACCGGATGAACTTTCTTTGCTTGAGAACTTTTTAGGAGAAAATTTTTTCTTTCTCGTAAGCTTTTTGAATTTTCGAACCATGAGAGCCATGTTCTCTTCGCTTTCATCATCCTCACTTTCTGAGTCATCACTATCACACAGTTGACTCGAACTAGAAGCCTTTAAAGCCAAGCTTTTCTTTTTCTTATCTGTATTTTCATGCTCAGCCAAACGAGTGAGTTCTAGTTCATGCTCTTATAACTTACCAAATAGAGTGGCAAGTGTCATAGTAGCTAAATTCCAAGATTCCGCTATAGCCGTTACTTTGGGTTGCCATTCTCTATTTAGACACCTTAGGACTTTGTTGATCAGATCATCAGCAGGGAATGACTTTCCCAAAAGACTCAGTTGATTCACTATGTGAGTGAACCTCTTTTGCATCTCTTGTATAGTTTCACCTGAATTCATTCTGAAAAACTCATATTCTCTGATCAGAGTGTTTGTTCTGGCCTTTTTTACTTCATTAGTACCCTCATGAGTGACTTGCAGATTATCCCACATTTCTTGAGCAGATTTACAATTTGATACTCTAAAGAACTCATCAGGACTCAATGCAGAAGTAATAATATTTTTAGCCCGTAAATTGTGTTGCACTTTTCTCTTTTCATCATCAGTCCATTCAGCTCTATCTTTAACAGTAAGAACACCATTTACCATATGCATGGGGACATAGGGTCCTTTTCCACAGCATCCCAAACACCTAGATCTACCCCTTCTATGACTATTATCATTCTTTCTTTCCAATATGCGTAGTCTTTCCCATTGAATCCCGGAGGACGGGTAAGAGACGCACCCTCTTGCGTAGACCAACCTGAAGCCATTTCTCTTGAAGCTGCTAGACCCTTTATACAAGAGTCTAGCTCTGATACCACTTGTTACCAAGTGGCTCCAGTCTCAAGAGGGGGGGTGAATTGAGATTTTAAAAATTAAGTCCCCTTTAACGACTTGATTGATTTTTCGCGCAGGTTTATGGAACGAATTAACGAGAAACGAAAACTGAAAATAAAGCAGTAAAGAACACCGAGATTTTTATACTGGTTCGGTCACCTCCCAGTGACCTACGTCCAGTCCTCACACCCTTGTGAAATTTTCAACTAAACACAACAAAGCTTACAGGTTCTTTGGAAAAATTTACAGACTCGGGCACTCTTCTCCTAAGATACCCCACCCTTGTTACAACCAATAACCCTAGAGAGATACCTCATTCCCAAGTACCAACAGCAACCCTAGAGAGATACCCCACTCCCTTGTACTGTGAACAACGTAAAACAAATTACAAATTGAAAAAACCAAAATACCTCTTATGAAGGCAGATTACACAACTTGAAGATCACCAACCCAAATCTAACCCTTGAGAGAAATCAGCTCTGACAGATGAAAAATATGTGAAGAACGAAACTGTGTATGCTAGGGTTTTTGAGTTTTGCGTTTTAGCGTAAGCGTAAAAATGGGTTGTGTTTTTTTGAAAAACACTAAGTCCCTATTTATAGACTTAGGAGAAATATGACGGTTGAATGAGATCACAAAGAGTTTAGAAATCGATTTATTGCATGAAATGCTTAGGAGTGAAAATTGATTCTTGTCTTAAAAATAGGAATAACTCATAAGTGTGTGATCGATTGATTACTTCTAAAGGATAAGTGGAAATCGATTCTTAGCTTAAAATTATGACCGTTGATGGCTTTTAAAAGGAAGGAAATCGATTTTATGCTTAGATGCATGAGGAGAAGAATAGATTTTTAGCTTGAAGTAGTATAGTTTATGAATCGATTCATTGCTTGTTTAAAGTAAGAGGCAAATCGATTTATGGCTTTGGAAACAGGAAGGAAATCGATTTTGCACTTTAACAATAGAGTAGGAAATTGATTTTGCACTTTAAAAATAGAGTAGGAAATCGATTTTGGTCTTATGAGAAATACTAGGAATCGATTTTTATCTTTTGAGAAGAGTTGGAAATGGATTCTTGGCTTTATGGAAGAAAGCATGAATCGATTTCTCACTTTCATAAAATAGTTTTTATGTTACGTGCCTTACCTATGTGCATGCATGCATTTTGAAAATGTGAAGGCTATGAAACTGTTAGATGAGCCGACCCTCAGAAGCGGCTTACAAAATATCCTAAGACACGGCCCAAACCTTAGAGACTACCCTTACTTCTTGAGTCTTGTTTGTGCCTTAGATTTCCACTTTGAACACATCATCAAAACCTAACCTGCTTGTCATTTTGACTTCGAACACATCATCATCAAAACCTAACCTGTAAAAGCAATATAACCACACATGGGATTCGTAAAGAGAAATAATAACCTCAACAAACAAAAATAGGGAAAGTCTGGCCTGCGTTGAAAGTGTTAGATCTGAGTTTGGTCTGTCGAAGACTCATATTTTAGGCCTAGCCTTGCCTTTTTAAAAGCCTACTAAAGTCTGAAAGCTTGTTTAAAAACCTATTTCACGGTTTTTTTTATGAAAACCTACGACATTTGAGTGATGTATGCTTTAAGTTATATTTTACATGACACCCAATTTAAATTTTATTTTATAATAATAACTTTAAATATGTCAAATAATGATGTATATCGATATGTTTATATTAACAGAAAATATTAGCAAATTTATGATTTAAGACAATGTCAAAATTTAATATAATAACAATAATATTAATAAAAGTATTATTTATATTTACTTAAATAGGTCGGCCTGGTAGGCATAAAAGGCTTCTTAAATGGCCTATAGCTTGGTCTTTTTAACTAAATAGGTTTTTTAAAAAGCCTTATCCTGGACTATTTAAAAAAAGCCTGGGCTGAAGTAGGCTGGGCCGTAGTCCCCTGTTGGACGACCGTGCCTATTCCCACCCCTAGGTCAAAGAATGTGAAAGGTTTTGGACCAAAAAAAAAGTGAAAGGTTGGGGAGTTAGAGGATTGCCACGGATTTGTGTGTATTGAGGATTTTAAAGCATAGTTGTTAAAGACTCAATTATGTCTTAAAGTATTAGTAGCCTATCCAATTTCCAATACATACGTCATAATTGCTATTATGTCTCAATATATGGGTAAATAGCCAATTTGGTCCATCAATGTGTATCCCGCTGTCAATTCGGTCTCGCATTCGATCAAAAATGCAAAAGGATCCCCCAATGTGTATTCCGTCCTTCACATTCGCCCATCACGTTAATGTGCATCGTTAACTCCGTCAATTTGGCTGATGTGGCATGTTTAGTGCCACATTTATCTGCTTAAGTGGCTTTTTAAATATACCTGGCTTTTTTTATTGTTGATTAGGTTTTTAATATTGAAGTAAACTTCTGGTCAAACAAAAAATATTGAAATAAACTCACAAGTCATAAGGGACCACTTTCTTTCTCAGAGCACAAAACGCTGAGAGAAGACAAAATGCAGGAACGTGGAGGACATCATCATCGCCACTCTTGTTCCTTCTTCCATTATCGTCGCTTACTCAGGTCACTGTTCGCTCTTCTTCTTCCATCATCGTTCGCGCTTCTTCTTCCATCATCGTCGCTCTTCTCGCTATTAAGGTATTTTACGCAGTACCGTTTGAAATTTTGTAAAATGTTCACCAGTTTTCACTTCAATGGTGACGGAAATGGTTCATTTTATGATATTTAATGAAAGCTTAGTTTAACCCTAATTTCTGTTCTACTATTTGATATTTCTAGGGTTTACACAAATACTCATTTCAAATATAGTTAAAATTTTATCCTTTAGGACTTCATTGTTGTTATTTTCGTTTGTTTTAGCATAGTTAATGGAAAATTTGTTTTACCCTAATTGTGTTTCAGTTTCAGTTATAGGGTTTAGGTTTACAGATTAGGGAAAAATTGGGCCTTTTGTCATTTGGTAATCAGTTTTTTATGTTATTTATAGAATGGTTGATGTGCCAACTAAGATGAATGCTGAAGTTCAAACCCAATCACAAGTTGAAGTGATACAAGCTGTACCTAATGAGACAGAAGTGGTACAAGCTGATGATGATATTGAGGATGATACACAACCAGAAGCTGATGGCAGTGATGATGATAGTGAGTGTGAGGATGATTCCAATTACTTGCCTTCATATTTTAGTGAGGAAGATGAATTAATCAAGAATCGTTTAGTAAAAAAAGAGCACCTCCAAGTGTACAACCTGAATATGATGAGCATTCAGACAATAATTGATGGCACTCAGGAGTTGAAGACCCCAATTAGTACAGATGATGAGGATGATGGTAAGGCAGTTTTCCCAATATTTAATCCATATTCAAAATTTTGTCAAGTTCACCTAGAGTTGGGGATGGAGTTTCAAACTCGTGAATTGTTTAAGGAAGCGGTTAGAGACTACACAATTCACTTTGGCAGGGAAATTAAATGGGTGAAGAATGATAGTGTAAGTTTTAGAGTTATGTGCAAGGAAGAAAATTGTATATGGGAGATTTATTGCTCTTGGAGAAAAGTTACTAAAAGTTACCCGATCAAAACTTTTATTAGTGAACACTCATGCTGTAGAGTGTTCAAAAATAGCCAAGCAAAGACAAAGTGGGTCTCTAAGACGCTTGAGGCAAATATTGGGGAACAACCAACAATCACATATACAGAGGCATTTGATTACTTAAAGAAGGATTTTGGAGTGCATATTGATGACACCAAGCTATTTAGATCATTGAGAGACACAAGAAAATTGGTGAAAGGTGATGTTAAAGAACAATACGCAAAGATTTGGGACAATGCTCATGAGTTACTTAGGAGTAACCCGGGATCAATAGCCAAGATTGATTGTATTCCCATTCCCAATGCTCCACCTCAATTTCAAAGTGTTACCAAGTGGCTTCAGTCTCAAGAGGGGGGGTGAATTGAGATTTTTGAAAACAGTTCCCCTTTTCAACGACTTAGATTAATTTTTGCACAGGTTTAGGGAATGAACGAATTAGAACTTAAAACAGTAAATAACACACGAGATTTATACTGGTTCGGTCACCTCCCCGTGACCTACGTCCAGTCCTCACAAACCTTTGTGAGTTTTTCACTATCAAAACAAAGCTTTAAACTGGGTGCTTTCAAACCCTTACAGACTCAGGCACTCTTCACCTAGGATACCCCACCTTGTGCAAGAGCCCTCAAAAACAATTACAAACAAGAGATACCCCACCCTTGTTACAATCAAAATCCTAGAGAGATTCCCCACTCTCTAGTACAACCAATTGACAAACAAGAGATACCCCACCCTTGTTACAATCAAAAACCCTAGAGAGATTCCCCATTCTCTAGTATAAACCAATAACAATTTTAAACAAATTACAACAAGATAAAAATACCTCTAAGAAGGCGGATACAACAACTTGAAGATTCCCAACCTAACCCTTGAGAGAGATCGGCTCAAAATGATGAAGAACGTGAAGAACAAGTGTGACAGTGCAATAGGGTTCACGTTTTGCTTTGTGATTCGTAGGTTGTTACTGTTTGTGAAACCCTAAGTCCCTATTTATAGATTCTGTAAAAGTATGACCGTTGGGACAATTTTTAAACACTGTTACATAAGTGGATAATCTATTGTCTTCTTTTAAAAACATAGTTTCATAATTGATTGTGTGCTTTTAAAAAAACAACTTCATAAGTGAATGATCGATTATGTTCTTTTAAAAACATATATTCATAATCGATTGTTTGCTTCCAAGACCAAGTCCATAATCGATTGTGTGCTTTAAAAATCAAGTCCACAATCGATTGTGTGCTTGTCATAATTGATCATCATCTTGCCATAGGCTCATAATCGATTGTAATGATCGATTATGTGCTTTCAAATAGCCATTTTCTCATTCAATGATCGATTATGTGCTTGTAATCATTTGTGCCTAACCTATTTAGCATGCTTTTATCAATTGAAGACATATGTTAGGTTGATTGTGTGAGTGCTAGTGTGTTAAGTGATTTGAGCCGATCCTCAAAAGCGGTTTACATCTCATTCCTAAGACATGACCGGACTTCCTAGCATCTACCCTTGACACAGACATTCTTTCTTGAGTTGGTTGTGTCTTGGAGTTCCTTTTTGTCACTTTATTTCAGGCTGCTTCATCATCAAAACTTAACATGCAACACAAGATATCCACACAAAGTTTCTATGTTTGTTTAGAAGCTTGTAAGTTAGGCTTCAAGGCTGGGTGTAGACCATTCATTGGTCTAATTGGTTGTTTTTTAAAGGGTTATTATGGGGGACAACTTCTCACTCTGCTATTGGACAGGATGCGAACAACCTGAATTTCTGTATTGCTTATGCAATTGTGGATGCTGAGAATAAAGACAACTGGAAATGGTTTCTCACACTAATGAGGCAAGATTTGGGTGATTGTAGGCAGCATGGGTGGAATTTTATGAGTGACATGCAGAAGGTACGTGTTAATATATGTACTATTATGATGTTTTATATATTCTTTGAAGGACCAAACTGACAGCAAGTGATATCATTCAAGGACTAATAGCCGTTGTGCATGAAGTATTCCCAACTGCACCTCATAGATACTATGCTATGCATTTGTGGAGGAATTTCATTAAGCAATGGAAAGATTTGGAATTGAGAGGTGTAGTGTGGCAGTGTGCAAGGGCAACAACACCTGCTCAGTTCATTGCTGTCATGGAAAGGTTGAAAGTGAAAAATGAGAAGGCTTGGAGTTATTTAAATAAGTGGCCTAAGGAGGCTTGGACCAAAGCACATTTCAACATTAAATGCATGACAGACAACATTACCAACAATGTGTATGAAAGATTTAATGCAAGTATCTTAAAGTATAGGGCGAAGCCCATTTTGGCATTGGCTGAGGAGATTAGATATTACATCATGAGGACAATGTCTAGTAACAAACTGAAGTTGTTGAGGAGGCGAGGTCCACTTTGTCCAGCGCAACACTCTAGGTTGGACACCACAGTGGACTGGAGATGGGAGGTATGAAGTGTAACATCCTCAAAATAATTAGGCGAATTATTTGGATGTTAACCCAATAAGAATAATTTAGTACTTAACTGGTAAATTTATTGAGTGCTAAAATCATTTAATGGATGTCATTAGATCGTTAACCAGATAATACGGATCAAGGAAGTTCTGGAATCGAATTAAGGGATTAGGATCAAAATGGTAATTGGACCACGCTACCACTTGTTTATTAATTAAATATGTGTGTGTGTGTTGAATAAGAAAATAAAAGAAAGAAGAGAAGGGAAAAGAGAGAAAGAAACGTGAGCAGAGAAGAAAGAAGAGAAAAGGAGAAAGGAAGAGAAAAGGAGAAAGGAAGAGAAAGAGAAGAAGAAGAAGAAGAGGAGCTCCACCCATCATCCCAAACTATCATCTTCATCATCATCTTTGCTTCCCCTCCCACCATTCCAAGCTAGGTAAGCTAAGGTTCCATTTTCCTCTCCCTTTTTGCATTTCGTTTTCTTAGGGTTTTGTGGGGGAATCCGAATTTGAGTTGATTTTGATGGTTGAATCGTGTCTAGCAGCAAGCCCAACAACGATTGTAAGCGGATTGAAGCTAAATTCGAAGTTTGGAGCGGATTGGAGATCCTAGGGTTCGATTGGGGATTTTTGGGTGTCTCGGTGATTTCGGCTCGATATCGGTTCACGCTTCGAGGGTGAGTTTTACTCACGCTTAAGATGTTTTTGTGTCTCGTTAGTTTTTACGTTAATTGATTTCGAGAGATTTTGAAGCGAAAACCGTTATTTGAAAATATGTCGCATTTTAATACAATTCGTTTCGATTGAGTTTTTGATTGATTTGATTGATTGTGTGACTTTGATTGAGACTGTTTTTATGGTTGTGAAATCTGTTTTCGGTCGGAACGAGAATCGTTCGAGAACTTTTGGGTCAAAAACCGTTATTTCGGAATATGTCGTATTTTGGTAAAATTCGTCTTGATTGAGTTTTTGATTGGATTGATTGATTGTGTGGTTTGTATTGGGTCTATTGTATTGGTTGTCAAATCTGTTTTCAGTCGGAACGAGAATCGGAATTGAGCGGAATAGCGGATTTCGCGAAAATCGCAAAATCTGCACCAGACAGACCCCCCCATTGCGTCGCGACCCGCAGGGCATCGCGTCGCGACCAAGTGCAGTTTTGTCACGCAAAATGTTTCTGTCGTTTTTCGCGTCGCGACGGTAGCAGTTCGCGTCGCGACGCTTTGCAGATTTTCAGCACTGTAAACTGTTTTTGTTTTCGCGATATCTTTTGTTTCCGGAACCCGATTGAGGTGTTCTAAGATGCGTTGGAAAGCTTATTCAGAGGCCTAACTGAATATTCTATTTTTAAGGCAAAATGAACTGTTTTTGATATTGAAAATTGTGTCGAAAAGTGGTCAGCTAGAGTACGAGTGTGAACCTGGATTTTTAGTTTAAGTGCGAATTAAATGTTAAAAGATACGGTCCACCGGGAGTAGCGTTCGCGCAGTCGGTGTGACGTTAAATGTTAAAGGATGCGATCCACCGGGAGTAGCGTTCGCGCAGTCGGTGTCGCGTTAAAGGTTAAACGATACGATTCATCGGGAGTAGCGTTCGCGCAGCCGGTGTCGTATTAAAGGTTAGATGACACGGTCTACCGGGAGTAGCGTTCGCGCAGCCGGTGTCGTGTTAACGGTTATGCGGTACGATTCACCGGGAGTAGCGTTCGCGCAGTCGGTGTCGTGCTAAGTTATAGAGACTTGATTTATAAATTAAACTACGATACGAGTCATCGGGAGTAGCGTTCGCGCAGCCGGTGTCGTACTGAATTATAGCAGGTTCGCCGGGAGTAGCGTTCGCGCAGTCGGTGGAATGCTATGTGTAAAATAATGCGGGTCATCGGGAGTAGCGTTCGCGCAGCCGGTGTCGTACTGAATTATAGCAGGTTCGCCGGGAGTAGCGTTCGCGCATTCGGTGGAATGCTATGTGTAAAATAATGCGGGTCATCGGGAGTAGCGTTCGCGCAGTCGGTGGAATGCTATGTGTAAAATAATGCGGGTCATCGGGAGTAGCGTTCGCGCAGCCGGTGTCGTACTGAATTATAGCAGGTTCGCCGGGAGTAGCGTTCGCGCAGTCGGTGGAATGCTATGTGTAAAATAATGCGGGTCATCGGGAGTAGCGTTCGCGCAGTCGGTGTCGTGTTAAGTTAAAGAGAATTTCATAATTGAACCGAGAGTGTTAGTAGGGGTCTCGGTAGAACTCATTGAGATTGTATCTCATTGTTTATATGTTGATGTTTTACAGAGAAACAGGGAATGCGGAGATCGAAGAGGCACGAGTAGACGATTACTCGGGAGGATACCGAAGATTTAGCTTTTATGTTTAAGCTTATGTTCTTTTTCCTTGTTGTCTATGTATTATGACACCATGACATTAGTGTTATGTTTATCTTTCATTCCGCTTTCTTGTATGACTCTGACTACCATAGTTGCTGACAGTTTATGGTCTGAGCACCGTATGGTCTTATTTGTATATAAGACGGTTATGTTATATTTCAGCAAAAATTTTATTGTGGTATTTAGTGTCTAAGTAGGAATTTTTATCTCTGATGTTTATTGTTGTGCACTCGGGTGTTTTTATCAAATAAATATACCGGGGTGTTACATGAAGTATATTGCAATTGGAGGTCACATGTAGATGTTGACGTAGAGCCACAAACATGCACCTGTAGGTTTTGCCAGCTAACAAGTATTTAACAATTCTGGTTTCTGGATTGATTTCTGGTGTAATAAGTTACTGGTTTAATACTTAGTAGACTTGGTGTAATAAGTTACTGGTGTAAAACTTTCTGGTGTAATAAGACTTGGTTAATACTACTTGGTGTAATAAGTTACTGGTTTAATAAGTTACTTGGTGTAATAAGACTTTCTGGTGTAATCAGTTACTGGTTTAATAAGTTTTCCTGCTTGCTTTTAGGTATGTCATGTGAACATGCTATTGCATGCATTGCACATCGGATAAGAAAGCCTGAGGATTTTTGTCATGGGTGGCTGACATTGGGGTCATACAATGCCACATATGAGCATCTCATCAAGCCAACACAAGGTGAAGAATATTGGGAACCAACTCAATATGATAGGCCAACACCTACACCACTTAAGAGGCGCCCAGGGAGACCTAAGAAATAGAGAAGGAATGACACTACTGAGAACCCTTCACAGACAACAAAGTTGAAGAGATCATACCCTATCATAACTTGCAAGAGATGTGGTCATGAGGGTCACAACACAAATGGATGTTACTATCCATGAGTTCCACATAGACCACCAAATTGGATTCCACCACCACCACCAAATGAAGTTGAAGCACCAACTGCTGAAGTTCAAGTACCAACTGATTCTGCTCAAGCATCAAATGCAACTGCTCCTGCTCAAGCATCAAATGCTACTACTACTGACATTGTAAGCCCATCTAAATTTGTACTTAACTAATAATTATGTCTATTGTTCAATCACCAAGTTGGTAATTAATGAAATCTTCTTTTTTTAGGGACTGGTGCAACCAATTTGGATTTGGCCAGGGAATATTTGCTACTGCACCTATGCCATTTGTAGTTAAGCCACCTCCTATTAGGGGAACTTTTCCAAGACCAGTTATGGTAATTCCATGTCCCATACAGCCTAATCCTAGTCAAAATGTGATGATGGTATTCATGCCAACTCCCAGGCTTCCCACAAGCGGACCCTGTCACAATCAAGGTTGAAGACTATTATTATGAAGTTGTAATAGAATATCTAGGATACCTTTTGAACCAAGTATGCAACTATGCAATTATGTATATGTTTTGGACAAATTATGAAGTTGCAATAGAATATTTAGGATACATTTTGAACCAGTTATGAAACTATGAAATTATGCATATGTTTTGGACAAATTATGAAGTTGTAATTATGCATATGTATTAGAATATGTTTATGAAAAGTAATGAAATTATGCCTTTATGTTGCTACCAATTTAACAGCTATTGTTTTATCAATTTACCATGTCAGCCAGTGTATGCAATCAGGAATTCCAGTTAAATTTATGCAGGGACCAAAATGACAGTAAGCTATAACTTTAAGGGACTAAAATAACATTGTCATACCCCAATTTTGTCCGGCTTAGGTCCAAACCCTAATTTTCCACACAAAAATAAATTATGCATTGCATTTTGGGTCCTAGAAACCGCTCCAAAGTTTTTGAAATCATTCTTAGGGTTAGAATGCACTTTTTGGGGAAATTAGGGTTTTAGGGTCAAAAAGGGCATTTTGGTCATTTCTCACAAAAGGTTTTATAAAAATAATTTTTGCATTAAACCTCATGCATGCAAGATAAAATAGGACAAGCACATGTGTTATGAAGTATAAAATCGATTTTATCTTGCATATAATATATTCTTGATGAAGAAGGAAGTTATCCATGTTTTTAGGAAGGCACTCAATCGATTACATCATATCCTTCCTTCAAGCAAATAATCGATTATTCCACTCCTTTCAGTCAGGAGCATAATCGATTATTCACTCTGAAATAAATTCAGGAGCATAATCGATTATCATCTCCTTTTCAACTAAGTCCATAATCGATTACTCACCTGAAAAATAGTTAAGAGCATAATCGATTATCCCACTTTAGAACTACTTAGCCTAATCGATTATCAACTATTTTTGGTAAGTATCAACATTTTTGGAAAGCTTATAATCGATTATACAAGGAGTATAATCGATTATCTACTCTGAAAAACAAGGAGCATAATCGATTATCTACTTGAAAAAACAAGTAGCATAATCGATTATCTACTCTGAAACAATTCAGGAGCATAATCGATTATCCCATGTTTTCACTAAGGTCCATAATCGATTATCAACATTTTTGGAAAGTACCTAATCGATTAATTCAGGCTCCTAATCGATTATCTACTTGAAAATCAATGAGCCAATAATCGATTACATCTCTCAAGTTATTTCCAACATAATCGATTATCATGTTTCCTAAAATAGATCAAATCTAATTTCCTATAAATAGGACGCTCATTTTTTCATTTCAGGAGAAGGGGATTCTCACGATCTATCACTTCTACAGATCCAATTTTCGCAAATCTCATCTTTTTAGAAAAACTCTTCTATATTTTATTTGTGCTCTCTTCGTTCCGTTGGTCCGTCAGAGCCGACCTTTTGCTAAGAATTAGTTGGGGTGGCATTCTTCAAGTTATAATATCTGCCTTCATTAGAGGTATTTCTGTCTTTACATTTGTTATTATTTAATTATTGTGATCCGTGCCAAAATTGCCCTTATGTGATTTAACTTAGCTTTAGTGTTTATTGTCCATTGTTGATGATGAATCATATGATTCCCACTTATGCCTAGTGCATCATGTTCTAAGTGGTGAAGATGGTTTCAGATGATTCAACCTCCCCCTTTTTAGCTTCTTAATGAATAAAAGATAGTTAGGTTGATGGTTTAAGGTCCATGGGGTATTGCAAGGGATAGGTTACCCAAAACCTTGATGCTCCCTCCTCTTTGATTGTGTTACTAGCCTTTGGGCACTTATTCATGAATACAAAGGATAGGCTTACCTTAGCCTTGATGCCATTTCCCCTTTTGTTCATGTTGTTGAGAAATCGTTGCTCATATGTTCCTTAGTTTAATTAAGATCATTCTATGCCTATGATCAATTGCTTGCTTGTTTTTGATGCATTTTAAATGTCTTGATTCAATATGCCATTCCATCCATGTGTATGACCTCCTAATGAAGACGTAAGTCTACATGCCTGTTGTAGCATAGAGTCATTAGGGTAAGTACACTCCTTCCTACACACACACACACACTTGCTTTGAGAACTTTACCTTACATCCCTGATAAGTGGGTCTTTTGATCATGTTGGCATGTTTAGTCTTGATTAAATATTCTACATATGCATGATTTCGTGATTATTGAATGTGCTTGAACTTTTGCAATCAATCATTGATAGTACCTTCACCCTTTTTTCCAAAAATCTTTCGAACTCTTTTCCAAATTAATACGAGTTATTAGTGACTATCACTCAAAGCCTTGGCTTGTTTGATTGTCATGAACGCCATCAAGAGTTATTAGTAATGATCGCTCAAAGCCTTTGCTTGCTTGATCGTTATGAAAACTCTTCCCTTTTAAACCCCTTCAAAAACATTTTCACTAGAACTACGTCGCTTTGATTCCCATTTGGGATACGTAGGAGCGAGTCTCGTTCTCGTCAAGCGCAACAAATAAAAATCCTTTTCGCAACCATAAACAAATCATTTTCATAAAACAAACAAAAAGAATCATTTTCAAACCCATTGTTGCTAGTAGCTCATCAGAGCCTTTGTTCGTTTAGCTATTAGTGGCAATGTCCTTTTCTCATAAGAATAATAAACGATGATCCATCATAACCTTTGTTAGTTTGATCATCGTGCGAATCAATCTCTTTCGAAAATCACTTTCAAAAAAAATAATGAAAACGAGTTGTTATCAAATAGTCCATCAGAACCTTTGTTCGTTTGACTAGCGGTACAACTCTCTTTTTTTGAGTATTTAGTAGTGATTCATCATAGCCTCTGCTAGTTTAATCATTCACTAATGCTCGTCCTATTTCAAAAAACTCACCAAAAAAGACAAAAAACAAAACTTTTCAAAAAGACAACCAAGAACTACGTAGCTTTGAATTCTCCATCGCACCAGGAGATACGTAGGAGCGGGCCATGTCCCGTCAAGCACTTTTTCTAAAAACCCTTTTTTCCCCCTTTCTCGCCAAAAATAAAATTTTCATTAAGTTTTCCCATTCACTTTCAAACAAGAAATAAATAGGCAAATCTAGGTATTTTTCAAATCAACGTTAAAACCACACATTTAATTAGAGGTTCCCTTTCGATAAAAAGGACGTGCGCGGTGCTAACACCTTCCTCGCACGTAATCGACCTCCGAACCTATATCTCTAGTTTTCAAAAGACCACCCGCCTTGTCCAAAAGACCTTTTTTCAATGTTTTGGTCTTAAAATTAAAATATTGGTGGCGGCTCCAAAAATTTTCCACGTTGTACATTGAGAAACCCAAACAGGGGATTTTTCGGGGTGCAACAGCTGGCGACTCCACTGGGGACACATTTTAAAAGACGAGGGTCAAGCCTAACTAATTTAAATGTGTGGTTTAATGTATTGTTGATTTGATTAAAACCTCGTTTGCCTTTCTTTCTTATCACTGATTGTAGGCGTATGCATTTGTGTTCTTCTATGTTGTTCCCTGTCTCATCTTTTATTCCCTTTCTTTTATCGCTTATGCCCATACATTCTTCCAATCCCCATGATCCCCTCTTCTTGGCTCCTCTTCCTAAGGTAAGCGATACCCTTGTTTATAGATATTCCAGGTATGGAACCCTAGGGTAGATAACTTGTTATTGCTTGCTTTTGTCTGGACTGCTCTGGTTTTCATTTCAGGTGGGGGTAGTGCTAGGGAAAATGCCCTTGACACACACTACACTTATACCCTGTGACTATGTGTTTTGAGTGGGACCATAACCCAGGTCTGCAAGAACTTAGGAGAGTGGATTCGAGTAGTGAGAGCCCATCAGGACCTTTGTCCGTTTGGCAACTTGCGAGAGTTTCAACCAGAGTTGTGCTCTTTCATGATGCCTCACAGCTAGCAGTTTGCTGCATTTGTGGGGAGTTTTGTGAAAGGGACTGTAGCTCTGGTGGCCTTGTGAGGGAGTGAATAGAGCTACATGGGAGGATTACCCTTTAAATTGCCCTAGATCATAGATCTCACCTCTTTTTAGGTCACAAGGGCTTTTCCAAAATTGTGTGTTGCATTATTACATCTAGTTTAATTCTTTTCCGTCAACGATTTTTGAAAAAACAACAAAATCAAAAATATGTTTTTCCTTCTCTTTCACAAATACCTATATGAGGTGGCATATAGGGTATACTGCCCTAAATTTTCAAAACCCCCACCTGTAAATATATGTCTTTATAACAAGCATCCCCATCATCCGCACTTTGCATCATAACATCATGCATTACATAAGCAAAATTCTGAAAAAATTCATACAGCATTCCTCATGCATCTAATCTGTTTGCCGGTAATCTTGGAGTAATTTGGAATCTTGTCGTAGGCGTGAAAAAACAAGACAACATGGGATCAAGAAGCGAGGGTATGCTAAATTCGAGATTTCCAGTGGTAAAGAAAGCAGATGTGGCCAGTTTGACAGAGTGTGCCTCTCTAATGGGACCGGATGAGCATAGGTTGTTTGAAAAGGCTTATGGGAATATTCTTCGGTTGCTGTAGTTGGATCTTCAAGAAAATGTTGTGAAAGCCCTCAGTCAGTTCTATGATCCTGATATCCGCTGTTTCATCTTCAAGGATTTCCAACTCTCACCAACTTTAGAAGAGTATGAGCAAATTTTAGGTTTCTTTAAGTCAGAGGCGACGCCTTATCAGTGCCAAGGGCATCAATATTCAGATCAGAAGCTCTCTTTGCTACTGCAAGTTGGAGTGGGGGAGTTAAAGCTTCGAAAAGAGAAAAAGAACCGTATAATGGGGTTTCCACTGAGCTATTTTGAAGACCTAATGAAGTCCCATGCTCAAGCCAACAGATGGGGTCCCTTTAAGCAGTTGCTGGCACTAACCATCTTTGGGATGGTCCTCTTCCCACAAGTTGAGAGGTTCATTGATGAGGTTGCCATTGGGGTGTTCTTAGCCTTCATAAGCAAGGATAATCCAATTAACCCAGTACCAGCCGTACTCGCAGACACTTACTACTCCTTTACGCATCATCGAGTGTTGGGGAAAAAGAAGATTGCCTGCTCCCTTCATGTACTATATGCTTGGCTCCTTAACCACGTCATCGCTCACAAGAATCAAGCTGCAGATCTGTTGGCCTATGCCTTGAATTGTGAGGTAGAGGTCAAAAGTGCTCAGGAGTGGGTGCATGCCTTAGGGAGTCTCAATGCCCTCAAGATCCGCTGGTTCACTTATTCATGTTGGAAGAACAGACCATCAGTAGTGTTTCGGTGTGGAGACTTTCAGAATGTGCCACTGATGGGTACTCAAGGCTGCATCAACTATAATCCTTCCTTGACTATCCGACAGCTTGGGTACCCTATGAGGAATATGCCTACTGAAGACATGTTGGCTCCTATCTTCCTTGACAAAGAAGATCCGAAAAACAAGGGTTTGCTTCGGAAAATCTCAAAGGCATGGGAAACTGTGGTCCTTAAAGATAGAGATGAGCTCATGAAAAAGGTTGGCGATGTCACTTTTTACCAATGGTTGCATGAAAGAATCCAAAGTGCCCGTCCACCTTCCCAAGAGGCACTTCCAGTCGAGAAAGAGATGCCAGAGCCTCGCCTTCCTACCCCTGAGGAGTTGAATGAGGTTAAATCTGCCTTAGAAAAAGCGGAGGAAGAGAAAAAGGCATTGCAAGCAGAGTTGAAGAAAGTAACCCTACAAAAGGAGAAGTTAGAGGAAGAGAACAAGATCAAAATGATAACTGTTGAGGAGAGTGTCAAGCGATTCAAAGCGGAAAAGGAGAGTAAACTAGAAGCTCAGAAATACCTAAAGGGGGCTAGGGATGAACTCCAAAGGTACAAGCAGAAAACAAGAAAGGCCCGCGAAGAAGCCAAAGAATGGAAGATTGTGGCGACTGAGCCCAGACAAGAACCTCACTTGGTGGTGGAGTTGAAAAGGCAGCTGAAGAATCTTGAACAAGAAAGAAATTCCATTGGGAGTGTTCTCAGAGAATATCAAGAAATGCTGAGGTATGAGCAAGAAAGATCTGATGAACTGACAAGGAATCTCCGGTACCTAGGGGAGTCTTATAGGCAAGTGCAAGCGGAGAGCAAGTACTGGGAGCAGCGCTTCCTAGCACTGATTGGCAAAATAGAAGAGCAAGAGATCGTTAAAGAGCTAAGAGATGAGATCCGACTTTGGAGGGGCAAATTTTCGAAGTTGGCATGGCTAGCTAATCAAGCTGTAAGGGTAGTCCCCAGAAGGCTAAGGAGGGATGAAGCTGAGATGCTTCCCTTCAATACCCCAGTCCATGTGTATGAGTTTGTGAATTTCTGCAAGGCCCTGACTGAGGAGCTCATGGAAAAGACTGAAGGAGCCGCTGCTGCAAGCAAAGAAAGAGAAAAGAAAAAGAAGTTGAAGACCATATGCCACTAGATTTCAGTGCATTGTAATTTTCCTTTTAGAATGTTCTCTAGGAAGTTATAATTTTTCTCTAGAATGTTGTACTTTTCTAAGAGCATTGTATTTTTCTTTGAGAGATATTGTATTGCACTCTTAATAGTATTGTACTCTCTTTCTTTCTTATGATTGGCTTAAAACTCGAAGGAAGTATGCCCTATCGCTTTGATCTCAATGTTCGTCACGCTCTTAAAATATTTCGATATTTGCTTATGACAAGAGCGAGTTATCTCACGATTCCTGGCGCTAAACACAAAAATAACATAAGGCCATGTGAATATGCATTGCATTCATTTACGCATTCATACTTGTACTCATAAAAATGTTCTACCAAAAGAAACGAAAGGCAAGCTGGTTCGCCAACACCGATATTCCACCCGTCTACAAGCAAGATTGATGGCTAGCAATCAACATCTCGAGAATGAGGACCCCCTGGGTCAAGATGAGTCGGTTGTGGAGATTCTTAACCCTGAGCAGCTGGCTCAGGAGAATCAAGCTTTGAAGACTAAAGTTGAGGCTATGGAAGCACAGATGGTCGAAGTAATGAGTATGCTACAGAATCTGAGGGGCGGGGCCGCTGCTGGGGCCGCCGCTGTTGTAAATCCCGAAGGGGTTGTTACCTTTGTTTCTCCTCCGGTGTCCGCTGAAGTTACAACTACTCACACTTCTTATGGACATGGGGTCAATCACTTTGCCCATCCTCCAGGGGCGAGCGGACAGAGTCATCTGAATGCACCGATATACCCTTGGGGGATGCCAACGGGTTATATGCCGTCTGTTGCTGAAGCTATTCCTGTGGGGTCGAGTCAACCTGTCACGACTATGCCTAGTGGAGCTGCTATGGGACCACAAATTCACACTCCTAGTCCTGGTATTGTGCTGCCAAGAAGTTCACCTAGTCCTACTCTGGGAGTTGCTGTGAACCCTCAGAGCGCTGTCCATCATATGAGAAACCCTGCTCAGTATGGGGGTTATTATCACAGTCCGAGGAACTATCCACAAGGTCATTTGTTTGAGAACACTCAGCATGGGGATCGGTATCACTCGCTTGAAGAGCGTTTAAGAGCTGTGGAAGGGTCGGGAACTAGAGCCAGGGATGCCCGGGATTTGTGCCTTGTCCCAGATGTTGTCATACCTCCTAAATTCAAAGCACCTGACTTTGATAAATATCGCGGAACCGGGTGTCCATCTAGCCATTTGACAATGTACGTTAGAAAAATGGCCGCTTATGCTCATGATGACAAGGTGCTCATTCACTATTTCCAAAACAGTCTGACTGGGGCATCGTTAGATTGGTATATGCAGCTGCAATCCTCCGAAGTTCACAATTGGAAAGATCTCTCTGAAGCATTTCTGAAACAATACCAGTATAACATGGACCTTGCTCCCGACCGGTCTCAATTGCAGCACATGAGTAAAGGAGATAGAGAATCATTCAAAGAATATGCTCAAAAATGGAGGAGCATAGCTGCTCAGGTGAAGCCGCCATTGAATGAAAAAGAGACGGTGTACATGTTTATGGAGACCCTTCCAGGGCTGTATTATGATAGGTTGTTGGGGAGCGTTTCATCCAATTTCTCAGATATGGTTGTCATTGGGGAACGATTAGAGCACGGATTGCGTAGCGGAAAGATTGCTGGAGGTTTTGGCAATTCTAGTGGACAAAAGAAACCCTTTTCCAATTTCCCTAAGAAGAAAGAAGGGGAAACCAATGTTATTACCGCAGGGGGAAGCCCATCTTTCAGCTCTCCACAACAGGCAGTACCATTATCTTTCAACTCTCCGCAGCAAACTAATTCAGGCTACAGAGCCCAGAACTATCAAGAGAAGAGGCGTGCTAATTTTGATCCGATTCCAATGACCTATACTGAGTTGTTCAATCACCTCGTCTCAAAGAAATTGGTCAATACTCGCCCCATGAAGCCTATGCAACCTCCCTTTCCTAGGGGATACAATGCCGATGCTACCTGTAGCTTTCATAGTGGAGGGGTCGGTCACACGGTGGAAGACTGCAAGGCTTTCAAATATGTAGTCCAGGATTTGATTGACGCCAACTGGATCTCTTTCAAGCCAAACAGTCCGAGCACAACTACAAACCCCCTATCGGAACATGGGACACCATCCGCTAATGCAGTAGAGGATTCTGTGGGACAGACAATGATAAAAGATGTTAAGTGTATCCAGACTCCTCTGGAAAATATACATGCTGAGCTGTGCCGTTGTGGTGTTATCAAGAAGGGCTGTGTATGCGCTGATCCTTTATGTGTAGGTGCTTGTGAAGTTTTCAAGTCAGTTCTGCAAGACTTGATGGATCGTTATGTGGTTCGAGTGGGAGTAGTTGAAAAGGAAGAAAGTGTGCTGACGTTGCAATTCACTGATGGTAAAGAGGCTAGGAAGCCAATTGAGATATTGTACAATCCAAAACCAGCCCAAGTCAAGCCTCAGCCAGTGGTTATTGGGATTCCCGCTCCATTCCCATATGAGAAGGACAGTGCAGTACCATGGATATATAGTACCCTGCCTCCAGTAGAGAGTTCTCCAAACACTTCTGTTGTTACCAATATAACTGGGGCAAGTGGAATGACAAGGAGTGGCCGTATGTATACCCCCAATTTCGTTCAGGGTGAATCATCCAAAGAAGCTGAAGATAGGGCTCGCAAAGGGAAGGATAAAGAAGTGGAGAATGCTCAGAAAAAGAAAGTGGCAGAACAAGAAACTGATGAGTTCCTAAAGATTGTAAGGCAAAGTGACTATAAGGTGGTTGACCAGATGAATCAGACCCCAGCAAAGATCTCAATGCTGTCATTGTTGCTAAGTTCAGAAGCGCATCGAGCTGCCCTAATGAAAGTACTGAATGGGGCTCATGTTACTCAGAATATTTCCGTGGGCCAATTTGATGAAATGGTTGGGAATGTTGTGGCTGCGAATCATGTGACTTTTGCCGATGACGAGCTTCCCCCAGAAGGAAGGAAACACAACCAAGCCCTACACATCTCTGTTAAATGTGGGGATTTCGTGCTAGCTCGTGTTCTGATCGACAATGGTTCTTCTCTAAATGTGATGCCAAAATCCACTGTAAACAAGTTGGATGTGGATTGTTCTTTCATGAAGCCTAGCTCGACATTGGTGAGGGCGTTTGATGGATCGAGGAAAGAGGTAATAGGGGAAATGGAGTTCCCTATTCAGATAGGTCCTGAAACATTCTGTGTTAACTTTCAAATCATGGACATCTCCCCGTCCTACAGCTGTCTGCTTGGAAGGCCATGGATTCATATGGCAGGAGCCATCCCTTCCTCTCTACATCAGAGAGTCAAGTTTGTGGTCGATGATAAAATTGTGGTAGTGTTCGGAGAGGAGGAAATGTTAGTCAACAAGCCTTCCCCCTTCCGTTATGTGGAAGCGGCCGAAGAATCCTTGGAGACTTCCTTCCAGTCTCTCGAAATTGCCAACGCTGTGTTTGGAGGGGGTGAGCCGTCGCCTGTGATAAAGTTGTCAAAAGAGGAAGATATGGTTGCGAGAATCATGATGGATCAGGGATACCAGCTGGGACGCAGCTTGGGAAAGGCTGGACAAGGAATTCTTGCTCCTATCCAGCTGAAAGAAAACAAAGATCGTTGCGGGTTGGGATATTACCCAAGTGAGGCTGGAAGGAGGAAGTTGGCTGAAGAGAGAAGAGGTGAATGGTTGGCCAAGTTGAGAGGCCAGGATCCATGGTCAAAGAGGATCCCCATCGGTGACATCAGTCAGAGCTTCAGGAGTGCAGGGTTGCTAGATCCAGATCAGATCACTGCTATTGAGAATGGTTCAGAGGATGAAGAAGGCGGTACCAGCTTAGTCCGCCGTTGCCTTGCTGAAGAAGAGCTCAAAAATTGGGAAGCTGTAGACTTGCCCATCACTTTTAGTTCAAAGTAATGATTGTAATGCAATCCTTTGGCTCTGCCCAAGGCCTTAGGATAGTTTGTTAGGGCATGCATGTTTTTATTTTCAATGACACCATCATCAATAAAAACGCTTGTTTTGAATTCCATCAATAAAATCTCTTTTTCTCCATTTATCTTTCCTTTCTTTTCGCTTTATTTTGTTTATTTCGCATTTCATTCTACTTTCTGCTTCTACGAATGCAGATCAAAAGTAATTGTCTCTGAAAATAACAGTGCCAATGATTCCTATTATGACTTTGATCATCCAATCAACCAAACTGAAGGGGGTGTTGAGGAAAACTGGGAAACTCCTCCGGAATTGACGAGACTAATAAAGCAGGAAGAAAAGATCATTCAGCCTCATGGAGAGTCGATTGAGATAATCAACTTGGGTACATAAGAGGATAAAAGGGAGGTTAAGGTCGGTACCGCCATGGAAGATAGTGAACGCAAAAGGCTAATCCAACTCTTGCGTGATTACGCTGATGTCTTTGCGTGGTCGTACAAGGATATGCCAGGGTTAGATACTGATATTGTTGAACACAGGTTGCCCGTGAAGCCAGAGTGTCCACCGGTCAAGCGGAAATTGAGAAGAATGAAACCTGAGATGTCATTGAAGATCAGGGATGAGGTAAAAAAGCAGTTTGATGCGGGGTTTCTAGCAGTGGCCAAATATCCACAATGGGTAGCAAATATCTTCCCTGTTCTGAAAAAGGATGGCAAGGTCAGGATGTGTGTCGATTACAGGGATCTGAACAGAGCTAGCCCCAAAGACGACTTCCCTCTGCCTCATATTGATGTTCTGGTAGACAGTACAGCCCAACATTCTTTATTCTCCTTTATGGACGGGTATTCAGGGTACAATCAGATAAAAATGGCTCCAGAAGATATGGAGAAAACCACCTTCATAACTCTCTGGGGAACATTCTGCTACAAAGTGATGCCTTTTGGACTCAAGAATGCCGGTGCGACTTATCAGAGAGCAATGGTGACATTATTCCACGACATGATGCACAAAGAAATTGAGGTGTATGTAGATGATATGATTGCAAAATCCAAGACTGATGAGGGGCACATTGTTAATCTGCGAAAACTCTTCGAACGTCTACGGAAGTTCAAGCTCAGGTTAAACCCGGCAAAATGCACTTTTGGTGTGAGATCTGGAAAGTTACTGGGATTTATCGTCAGTCAGAAAGGGATAGAGGTCGATCCAGATAAAGTCAAGGCAATCCTTGAAATGCCAGCACCAAAGACTGAAAAAGAGGACCGTGGTTTCCTTGGGAGACTGAACTACATCTCAAGGTTCATATCCCAATTGACCGCCACTTGCGAGCCTCTCTTTAAGCTGTTGTGCAAGAACCAAAGATTAGAGTGGAATGATGATTGCCAAAGAGCTTTTGAAAGAATTAAGGATTACCTTCAAAACCCACCAATTCTGATGCCGCCAGTGTCCGGACGACCGCTTATCCTGTATCTAACCGTGTTGGACAATTCGATGGGGTGTGTGCTGGGGCAGCATGATGAATCAGGAAAGAAAGAGCCTGCCATATACTACTTGAGTAAAAAATTCACTGACTGTGAGACGAGATATTCAATGCTAGAAAAGACTTGTTGTGCCTTAGCATGGGCTGCTCATCGTCTAAGGCAGTACATGCTGAGTCACACAACCTGGTTGGTATCCAAAATGGATCCAATCAAGTATATTTTTGAAAAGCCAGCACTCACAGGACGGATCGCTCGTTGGCAGATGTTATTGTCAGAGTACGATATCCTGCATGTCACGCAGAAAGCGGTCAAGGGCAGTGCACTCGCCGAGTACTTAGCATGTCAGCCAATTCAAGACTACCAATCAATGCAGTATGATTTTCCCGATGAAGACATCATGACACTGTTTGAGGAAGGAAAGTCTCAAGAAGAGGAGAGGTGGAGGATGATATTCGATGGTGCATCCAATGTGTGGGGGCACGGAGCTGGGGCTGTGCTAATCTCCCCAGATAACCGTTTCGTTCCGGTCACTGCCAGATTGAGCTTTTATGTCACTAACAACATCGCAGAATATGAAGCGTGCATCTTGGGGATTCAGGCAGCCCTTGAATGGAAGGTTAAAAGACTCGATGTGTATGGTGATTCGGCTTTGGTTATTCATCAGGTGAGAGGTGATTGGGAGACCAGAGATCCTAAATTGATCCCTTATTGTAATTATGTCCAGGAATTGATGGAGTCTTTCGACGAAATTACTTTCCAGCATATCCCTCGAGGTGAAAATCAGTTGGCCGATGCTTTGGCAACTCTGTCGTCAATGTTCAACATCAATTGCGACAAAAATCTAACTCGTATCAGAATCCAACATCGGGGTCTCCCTGCACATCATTACTGCACTGCAATTGAGGAAGAGCCTGATAGCAAGCCATGGTATTATGATATCAAGCAGTACGTCATCAATAGAGAATACCCCCCCGGGGCATCAGAGAATGACAAAAGAACGCTCAGAAGATTGTCGAGGAGTTTCTTTTTGAATGACGAAGTTCTCTACAAAAGAAATTATGATATGGTCCTCCTGAGGTGTGTGACAGAGGAAGAGGCAGCAAAAATTATGAAAGAGGTCCATGAAGGGTCGTTCGGGGTTCATTCCAGTGGGCACACCATGGCAAGAAAAATCTTGAGAGCCGGCTATTACTGGTTGCAGATGGAAGGTGACTGCTACAGCTTCGTCCGAAAGTGCCACAAGTGCCAAATCTACGCTGATCACATTCATGTGCCACCTGCCTCTCTAAATGTCATGACTGCATCTTGGCCGTTCTCAATGTGGGGCATGGACGTCATTGGCCCTATAGAGCCTAAAGCATCAAATGGACATCGTTTCATTCTGGTTGCAATCGATTATTTCACTAAGTGGGTCGAAGCAGCTTCCTACTCCAGTGTAACCAGTTCAGTGGTCGCCAAGTTTGTGAAGAAAGACTTGATTTTCCGTTATGGTCTTCCTAACAAGATCATCACTGATAACGGCAGCAACCTGAACAGCAAAATGATGAAAGACCTGTGCGCAGAGTTCAAAATCCAGCATCATAATTCTTCCCCCTATCGGCCCAAGATGAATGGGGCAGTCGAAGCGGCTAACAAGAACATCAAGAAGATAGTGCAGAAGATGGTGGTCACGTACAAAGATTGGCATGAGATGCTTCCTTTCGCTCTACACGGCTATCGTACTTCAGTGCGTACATCGACCGGGGCAACCCCTTTCTCTCTGGTATACGGGTCAGAGGCAGTCCTCCCTATCGAGGTCGAAATACCCTCCCTGCGGGTACTAATGGAAACTAAGCTGGAAGAAGCAGCGTGGGTACAAGCTCGCCTAGATCAGCTAAATCTCATTGAGGAGAAGAGAATCACAGCCTTGTGTCAGGGGCAGCTATACCAGCAAAGGATGAAAACCGCTTTCGACAAGAAAGTTCACCCCCGAGGACTCAACGAGGGAGACCTAGTGCTCAAGAAGATCCTGCCTATTCAAAGTGATCCCCGTGGAAAATGGACTCCCACCTATGAGGGCCCGTACATAGTCAAGAAAGCCTTCTCCGGAGGAGCGCTGATACTCACGAACATGGACGGAGAAGATTTAAGGAACCCCGTCAATTCCGATCAAGTGAAGAAGTATTATGCCTGAAAGAAATAGACGAAAAAAGAGAAAGACAAGCCAAGTAAGAATTAGCTCGCTAGGTTGAAAACCCGCAAAGGGCGGCCTAGGCAAAATCAGAGCGGCCCGGTGGATTGAAAACCCTCAAAGGGCGATCCAGGCAAAAATTAGGGTCAGAAAGCTTGGGCATGAAAAGTAAAGAAAGGCATACAACTCCCCTGAAGACTTGGATGAGGAGGTGATCAAGGTCAAGGACATAAATGTTTAGCACTGTTCCACAGAGACGGACAGTCAGAAATTAGTTTCTCTCTTTTTCGTGTCTTTTTGTAGTTTAAACTTTCAAATGTATTGAACAGTTGGCATAACTTCTTGTGCGACCGATTTCTACATCAATAAAGTTCAATCTTTCTCACGTCTGTTTGTTTTTCTATTTCCCTGCTTTTTCTGCTCAAATGAACGTTTTATGATGATGGTAACACTGACCTGTAAAACATGTGCATAAATCATAGAGCATCACAATCATTGCGAAATATTTAAAAGTTATGGGAAAGAAGCAACTTCTCAGGGCAAATTAAGCTTACAAGGAAATAATTGCACTCATAGGCCATTTCAGATGGCAGATTATAAGACAATCGGCACTGGGCTTATACGCCACCACAATTCCAATCGGTCCATCAGTCTTGTCGCGGGTTGGTCGAACTAGCAAAAGGAATAAGCCAAAAGAGCAAAAGAGCAAAAGAAAAAACAAACGATCAGAAAAAAGAAAGCTGGTAAAAAAAAAACCGAGAAAAGCAAACAGTCAGAAAGGAGAAAGCTGACAAAAGAGATGAAGAATCAGGAATAGCATTTCACCACATTCATCATCACACCAAAATCATAGCATTGCATGCACATGCATAACATGCCCTTGCATAACATGCACCCATACTCCATGCACTATTCCTTGCATCAACTGACGTATGCAGGTACATCAATTCAGCGCGACAGCATTGAACATTTCTATCAATCAATCAACAGGATTTGCGAATCCCTTCAGGACCCAAGTGTCCCTTCAAAAGCAGACTTCACCTCGTATTCGAGCTGCGGGTAAGTCCTTCAAACCCCGAGTGGTCCTTCAGACTAGTTGTGTCAGCCTAAGACACAGTGGACGTCCTTCATGGTCAACATATCAGTTCCGGATCTGATCTTGACCCATCATGGCCACTCGAATACAAAGGCCCCCTCAGACCGTTTTACTAGTACCGTTGCTAGTTTGCGCTCCATCAGACCCATTGGTCCATCAGGCTTAGGCATGCCCTTCAGACCTCGTCGGTCCCTCAGTTTAACTCTAATCAATGCGCCAAGCATCGACTGCGAATTAGACCGTCAGAGCCTTAGTGCTCCTTCAGACCCTGAGTTGTCCTTCAGAGCCTTAGTGCCCCTTCAGACCCTGAGTGGTCCTTCAGAGCCTTAGTGCTCCTTTAGATCCCGAGTGGTCCGTCATTTTCCCTCTCGGTTAATGCGCCAAGTGTTGACCGTTCCCGGTTTATCATCAAGCCCATCTATTCAAAAAAATATATAGAAAAAGAAAAAGAGGAAAATTCGGGTTTCCCCAAGTAGACAAAATCGGTATAATTTCTGAATTCTTTATCTTCATTTTGCCTTGGAATATGTTTCGGCCAATTCATATTCCTCGTTAAAATTCAGATAAAGAGGGGCAGCTGTCATACCCCAATTTTGTCCGGCTTAGGTCCAAACCCTAATTTTCCACACAAAAATAAATTATGCATTGCATTTTGGGTCCTAGAAACCGCTCCAAAGTTTTTGAAATCATTTTTAGGGTTAGAATGCACTTTTTGGGGAAATTAGGGTTTTAGGGTCAAAAAGGGCATTTTGGTCATTTCTCACAAAAGGTTTTATAAAAATAATTTTTGCATTAAACCTCATGCATGCAAGATAAAATAGGACAAGCACATGTGTTATGAAGTATAAAATCGATTTTATCTTGCATATAATATATTCTTGATGAATATGGAAGTTATCCATGTTTTTAGGAAGGCACTCAATCGATTACATCATATCCTTCCTTCAAGCAAATAATCGATTATTCCACTCCTTTCAGTCAGGAGCATAATCGATTATTCGCTCTGAAATAAATTCAGGAGCATAATCGATTATCATCTCCTTTTCAACTAAGTCCATAATCGATTACTCACCTGAAAAATAGTTAAGAGCATAATCGATTATCCCACTTTAGAACTACTTAGCCTAATCGATTATCAACTATTTTTGGTAAGTATCAACATTTTTGGAAAGCTTATAATCGATTATACAAGGAGTATAATCGATTATCTACTCTGAAAAACAAGGAGCATAATCGATTATCCCATGTTTTCACTAAGGTCCATAATCGATTATCAACATTTTTGGAAAGTACCTAATCGATTAATTCAGGCTCCTAGTCGATTATCTACTTGAAAATCAATGAGCCAATAATCGATTACATCTCTCAAGTTATTTCCAACATAATCGATTATCATGTTTCCTAAAATAGATCAAATCTAATTTCCTATAAATAGGACGCTCATTTTTTCATTTCAGGAGAAGGGGATTCTCACGATCTATCACTTCTACAGATCCAATTTTCGCAAATCTCATCTTTTTAGAAAAACTCTTCTATATTTTATTTGTGCTCTCTTCGTTCCGTTGGTCCGTCAGAGCCGACCTTTTGCTAAGAATTAGTTGGGGTGGCATTCTTCAAGTTATAATATCTGCCTTCATTAGAGGTATTTCTGTCTTTACATTTGTTATTATTTAATTATTGTAATCCGTGCCAAAATTGCCCTTATGTGATTTAACTTAGCTTTAGTGTTTATTTTCCATTGTTGATGATGAATCATATGATTCCCACTTATGCCTAGTGCATCATGTTCTAAGTGGTGAAGATGGTTTCAGATGATTCAACCTCCCCCTTTTTAGCTTCTTAATGAATAAAAGATAGTTAGGTTGATGGTTTAAGGTCCATGGGGTATTGCAAGGGATAGGTTACCCAAAACCTTGATGCTCCCTCCTCTTTGATTGTGTTACTAGCCTTTGGGCACTTATTCATGAATACAAAGGATAGGCTTACCTTAGCCTTGATGCCATTTCCCCTTTTGTTCATGTTGTTGAGAAATCGTTGCTCATATGTTCCTTAGTTTAATTAAGATCATTCTATGCCTATGATCAATTGCTTGCTTGTTTTTGATGCATTTTAAATGTCTTGATTCAATATGCCATTCCATCCATGTGTATGACCTCCTAATGAAAACGTAAGTCTACATGCCTGTTGTAGCATAGAGTCATTAGGGTAAGTACACTCCTTCCTACACACACACACACTTGCTTTGAGAACTTTACCTTACATCCCTGATAAGTGGGTCTTTTGATCATGTTGGCATGTTTAGTCTTGATTAAATATTCTACATATGCATGATTTCGTGATTATTGAATGTGCTTGAACTTTTGCAATCAATCATTGATAGTACCTTCACCCTTTTTTCCAAAAATCTTTCGAACTCTTTTCCAAATTAATACGAGTTATTAGTGACTATCACTCAAAGCCTTGGCTTGTTTGATTGTCATGAATGCCATCAAGAGTTATTAGTAATGATCGCTCAAAGCCTTTGCTTGCTTGATCGTTATGAAAACTCTTCCCTTTTAAACCCCTTCAAAAACATTTTCATTAGAACTACGTCGCTTTGATTCCCATTTGGGATACGTAGGAGCGAGTCTCGTTCTCGTCAAGCGCAACAAATAAAAATCCTTTTCGCAACCATAAACAAATCATTTTCATAAAACAAACAAAAAGAATCATTTTCAAACCCATTGTTGCTAGTAGCTCATCAGAGCCTTTGTTCGTTTAGCTATTAGTGGCAATGTCCTTTTCTCATAAGAATAATAAACGATGATCCATCATAACCTTTGTTAGTTTGATCATCGTGCGAATCAGTCTCTTTCGAAAATCACTTTCAAAAAAGATAATGAAAACGAGTTGTTATCAAATAGTCCATCAGAACCTTTGTTCGTTTGACTAGCGGTACAACTCTCTTTTTTTGAGTATTTAGTAGTGATTCATCATAGCCTCTGCTAGTTTAATCATTCACTAATGCTCGTCCTATTTCAAAAAACTCACCAAAAAAGATAAAAAACAAAACTTTTCGAAAAGACAACCAAGAACTACGTAGCTTTGAATTCTCCATCGCACCAGGAGATACGTAGGAGCGGGCCATGTCCCGTCAAGCACTTTTTCTAAAAACCCTTTTTTTCCCCCTTTCTCGCCAAAAATAAAATTTTCATTAAGTTTTCCCATTCACTTTCAAACAAGAAATAAATAGGCAAATCTAGGTATTTTTCAAATCAAACGTTAAAACCACACATTTAATTAGAGGTTCCCTTTCGGTAGAAAGGACGTGCGCGGTGCTAACACCTTCCTCGCACGTAATCGACCCCCGAACCTATATCTCTAGTTTTCAAAAGACCACCCGCCTTCTCCAAAAGACCTTTTTTCAATGTTTTGGTCTTAAAATTAAAATATTGGTGGCGGCTCCAAAATTTTTCCACGTTGTACATTGAGAAACCCAAACAGGGGATTTTTCGGGGAGCAACAGCTGGCGACTCCACTGGGGACACTTTTTAAAAGGCGAGGGTCAAGCCTAACTAATTTAAATGTGTGGTTTAATGTATTGTTGATTTGATTAAAACCTTGTTTGCCTTTCTTTCTTATCATTGATTGTAGGCGTATATGCATTTGTGTTCTTCTATGTTGTTCCCTGTCTCATCTTTTATTCCCTTTCTTTTATCGCTTATGCCCATACATTCTTCCAATCCCCATGATCCCCTCTTCTTGGCTCCTCTTCCTAAGGTAAGCGATACCCTTGTTTATAGATATTCCAGGTATGGAACCCTAGGGTAGATAACTTGTTATTGCTTGCTTTTGTCTGGACTGCTCTGGTTTTCATTTCAGGTGGGGGTAGTGCTAGGGAAAATGCCCATGACACACACTACACTTATACCCTGTGACTATGTGTTTTGAGTGGGACCATAACCCAGGTCTGCAAGAACTTAGGAGAGTGGATTCGAGTAGTGAGAGCCCATCAAGACCTTTGTCCGTTTGGCTACTTGCGAAAGTTTCAACCAGAGTTGTGCTCTTTCATGATGCCTCACAGCTAGCAGTTTGCTGCATTTGTGGGGAGTTTTGTGAAAGGGACTGTAGCTCTGGTGGCCTTGTGAGGGAGTGAATAGAGCTACATGGGAGGATTACCCTTTAAATTGCCCTAGATCATAGATCTCACCTCTTTTTAGGTCACAAGGGCTTTTCCAAAATTGTGTGTTGCATTATTACATCTAATTTAATTCTTTTCCGTCAACGATTTTTGAAAAAACAACAAAATCAAAAATATGTTTTTCCTTCTCTTTCACAAATACCTATATGAGGTGGCATATAGGGTATACTGCCCTAAATTTTCAAAACCCCCACCTGTAAATATATGTCTTTATAACAAGCATCCCCATCATCCGCACTTTGCATCATAACATCATGCATTACATAAGCAAAATTCTGAAAAAATTCATACAGCATTCCTCATGAATCTAATCTGTTTGCCGGTAATCTTGGAGTAATTTGGAATCTTGTCGTAGGCGTGAAAAAACAAGACAACATGGGATCAAGAAGCGAGGGTATGCTAAATTCGAGATTTCCAGTGGTAAAGAAAGCAGATGTGGCCAGTTTGACAGAGTGTGCCTCTCTAATGGGACCGGATGAGCATAGGTTGTTTGAAAAGGCTTATGGGAATATTCTTCGGTTGCTGTAGTTGGATCTTCAAGAAAATGTTGTGAAAGCCCTCAGTCAGTTCTATGATCCTGATATCCGCTGTTTCATCTTCAAGGATTTCCAACTCTCACCAACTTTAGAAGAGTATGAGCAAATTTTAGGTTTCTTTAAGTCAGAGGCGACGCCTTATCAGTGCCAAGGGCATCAATATTCAGATCAGAAGCTCTCTTTGCTACTGCAAGTTGGAGTGGGGGAGTTAAAGCTTCGAAAAGAGAAAAAGAACCGTATAATGGGGTTTCCACTGAGCTATTTTGAAGACCTAATGAAGTCCCATGCTCAAGCCAACAGATGGGGTCCCTTTAAGCAGTTGCTGGCACTAACCATCTTTGGGATGGTCCTCTTCCCACAAGTTGAGAGGTTCATTGATGAGGTTGCCATTGGGGTGTTCTTAGCCTTCATAAGCAAGGATAATCCAATTAACCCAGTACCAGCCGTACTCGCAGACACTTACTACTCCTTTACGCATCATCGAGTGTTGGGGAAAAAGAAGATTGCCTGCTCCCTTCATGTACTATATGCTTGGCTCCTTAACCACGTCATCGCTCACAAGAATCAAGCTGCAGATCTGTTGGCCTATGCCTTGAATTGTGAGGTAGAGGTCAAAAGTGCTCAGGAGTGGGTGCATGCCTTAGGGAGTCTCAATGCCCTCAAGATCCGCTGGTTCACTTATTCATGTTGGAAGAACAGACCATCAGTAGTGTTTCGGTGTGGAGACTTTCAGAATGTGCCACTGATGGGTACTCAAGGCTGCATCAACTATAATCCTTCCTTGACTATCCGACAGCTTGGGTACCCTATGAGGAATATGCCTACTGAAGACATGTTGGCTCCTATCTTCCTTGACAAAGAAGATCCGAAAAACAAGGGTTTGCTTCGGAAAATCTCAAAGGCATGGGAAACTGTGGTCCTTAAAGATAGAGATGAGCTCATGAAAAAGGTTGGCGATGTCACTTTTTACCAATGGTTGCATGAAAGAATCCAAAGTGCCCGTCCACCTTCCCAAGAGGCACTGCCAGTCGAGAAAGAGATGCCAGAGCCTCGCCTTCCTACCCCTGAGGAGTTGAATGAGGTTAAATCTGCCTTAGAAAAAGCGGAGGAAGAGAAAAAGGCATTGCAAGCAGAGTTGAAGAAAGTAACCCTACAAAAGGAGAAGTTAGAGGAAGAGAACAAGATCAAAATGATAACTGTTGAGGAGAGTGTCAAGCGATTCAAAGCGGAAAATGAGAGTAAACTCGAAGCTCAGAAATACCTAAAGGGGGCTAGGGATGAACTCCAAAGGTACAAGCAGAAAACAAGAAAGGCCCGCGAAGAAGCCAAAGAATGGAAGATTGTGGCGACTGAGCCCAGACAAGAACCTCACTTGGTGGTGGAGTTGAAAAGGCAGCTGAAGAATCTTGAACAAGAAAGAAATTCCATTAGGAGTGTTCTCAGAGAATATCAAGAAATGCTGAGGTATGAGCAAGAAAGATCTGATGAGCAAGTACTGGGAACAGCGCTTCCTAGCACTGATTGGCAAAATAGAAGAGCAAGAGATCGTTAAAGAGCTAAGAGATGAGATCCGACTTTGGAGGGGCAAAGCTAATCAAGCTGTAAGGGATGTCCCCAGAAGGCTAAGGAGGGCTGAAGCTGAGATGCTTCCCTTCAATACCCCAGTCCATGTGTATGAGTTTGTGAACTTCTGCAAGGCCCTGACTGAGGAGCTCATGGAAAAGGCTGAAGGAGCCGCTGCTGCATGCAAAGAAAGAAAAAAGAAAAAGAAGTTAAAGACCATATGCCACTAGATTTCAGTGCATTGTAATTTTCCTTTTAGAATGTTCTCTAGGAAGTTATAATTTTTCTTTAGAATGTTGTAATTTTCTAAGAGCATTGTATTTTTCTTTGAGAGATATTGTATTGCACTCTTAATAGTATTGTACTCTCTTTCTTTCTTATGATTGGCTTAAAACTCGAAGGAAGTATGCCCTATCGCTTGTTGATCCCAATGTTCGTCACGCTCTTAAAATGTTTCGATATTTGCTTATGACAAGAGCGAGTTATCTCACGATTCCTGGCGCTAAACACAAAAATAACATATGGCCATGTGCATATGCATTGCATTCATTTACGCATTCATACTTGTACTCATAAAAATGTTCTACCAACAGAAACGAAAGGCAAGCTGGTTCGCCAACACCGATATTCCACCCGTCTACAAGCAAGATTGATGGCTAGCAATCAACATCTCGAAAATGAGGACCCCCTAGGTCAAGATGAGTCGGTTGTGGAGATTCTTAACCCTGAGCAGCTAGCTCAGGAGAATCAAGCTTTGAAGACTAAAGTTGAGGCTAGGGAAGCACAGATGGTCGAAGTAATGAGTATGCTACAGAATCTGAGGGGTGGGGCCGCTGCTGGGGCCGCCGCTGTTGTAAATCCCGAAGGGGTTGTTACCTTCATTTCTCCTCCGGTGTCCACTGAAGTTACAACTACTCACACTTCTTATGGACAGGGGGTCAGTCACTTTGCCCATCCTCCAGGGGCGAGCGGACAGAGTCATCTGAATGCACCGATATACCCTTGGGGGATGCCAACGGGTTATATGCCGTCTGTTGCTGAAGCTATTCCTGAGGGGTCGAGTCAACCTGTCACGACTATGCCTAGTGGAGCTGCTATGGGACCACAAATTCATACTCCTAGTCCTGGTATTGTGCTGCCAAGAAGTTCACCTAGTCCTACTCTGGGAGTTGCTGTGAACCCTCAGAGCGCTGTCCATCATATGAGAAACCCTGCTCAGTATGGGGGTTATTATCACAGTCCGAGGAACTATCCACAAGGTCATTTGTTTGAGAACACTCAGCATGGGGATCGGTATCACTCGCTTGAAGAGCGTTTAAGAGCTGTGGAAGGGTCGGGAACTAGAGCCAGGGATGCCCGGGATTTGTGCCTTGTCCCAGATGTTGTCATACCTCCTAAATTCAAAGCACCTGACTTTGATAAATATCGCGGCACCGGGTGTCCATCTAGCCATTTGACAATGTACGTTAGAAAAATGGCCGCTTATGCTCATGATGACAAGGTGCTCATTCACTATTTCCAAAACAGTCTGACTGGGGCATCGTTAGATTGGTATATGCAGCTGCAATCCTCCGAAGTTCACAGTTGGAAAGATCTCTCTGAAGCATTTCTGAAACAATACCAGTATAACATGGACCTTGCTCCCGACCGGTCTCAATTGCAGCACATGAGTAAAGGAGATAGAGAATCATTCAAAGAATATGCTCAAAAATGGAGGAGCATAGCTGCTCAGGTGAAGCACAACCATTGACAACAATTGGATTAAAAATATTCCATAGACTATTGTTCTAAACATCTTTATTTCAATCCCCATACAATCAAGCTTTGAGTTAACTTGGCCCTTCCACATTGCTTCTCTTCCATCATCTCTTCCAACCTCTCTAACATATTTTATTCCTCTTTCCATGGAAACTGTCCCAAGTGCTTCATCAGCTGCAAGTGCTTCAATCAATTTATCAATCCAAATAAAGTATCGACAATATCCAACTTCATCCTGAAGTCAAAAACCCTAAATCAGAAAAGTGCATTATTAACTAAATTCAAATACAAAGAATACAAATACCTTATTAATTGAACAAGTGTAGAATGACCTTCCTCTATTAAGATCTGTGCCAGCAACACGCCTAACATCCCTTCTACCACAACTACAATAGAGAATAACTTGTGTTGATGGTGAAGCTCTTGTTCGAGATGGTGATGCATTGCTCCTTTGTGACGACATTGTGCGATGACAGAGGACGAGTGAGCTGATTAGAGGTGCAAAAAAGAGGGCTAGGGATTCTGAATCTGAAATTGGGAATTTTGATGAAGAAGGAGATAAGAGGGCTAAGTTTTTTATTTTACTTTCATTTTAGTCCCTCCCAATTTAATTCGTCCAAACAGAGCCACGTAAGCAGATCAATGTGGCACTAAACGTTCCACATCAGCCAAATTGACGGAGTTAACGATGCACATTAACGTGAGGGATGAACGTGAAGGACAGAATACACATTGGGGGATGTTTTTGCACTTTGGATCGAATGAAGGACCAAATTAACAACGAGATACACATTGAGGGACCAAATTGGCTATTTACCCCTCAAAGTATTGATAGCCTCTCCAATTTCAAATACATACTAATAACATTTGCTATATCATTAATGATATGTAATTTTCCAAGCAAAATTTAAGTTCAAATTTTCAATATAGTTATAAAATTACTCCTAATAAAGGATTAAATTTCTAAAATAACCTCAAATTTGACGGAATTTTTCTTGCCTAAACACCAAATTTTGTATCCTACTTTTATATATAAAAGATTCATTTTATTAACGTTCGAAAAAGTTAAAAACACACAGATGCATTCGCTGGGATTCAAGCCTAAGACAAAGAAGTGAGCGATTGCACGCCTTGCCAACATACCAACTCAATGGTTGTGAAAAGAAATGAATCGTAATTACATATAACCGAATTCAATTTTCATTTTGAGATTCTTAAAAATTCTTCGAGGTCTAGGTGAAATTTATAAATTTGTTTCGAAAGATAACTGTTAAGATGCCGTTTGACCTAAAAGATCAAATGGTGGTGTTAGGCCTTTAGTCCATGTTTTAATTAGGAGACTTTTGCTTTTCATTTTGGCTATTTTTGGTGAATAAACACCCATTTGTATTTGGATTTGAGTACCTCTAGTACTCGTTTTGTAAAAAAAAATACTTTTATTATTATAAAACCAGAAGAGTCAAAGTATTTTTAATGGTAGATCGATTTTTAATTATGTAATATTGTAAAAAATAGTAATTAAGTCCAATAAAATTCCCATCATCCTATACGCAGTAAATTATTATTGTATTTTTTTGGGGTAAACAAATTATTATTGTATGATTAACTATAAATAATTTAAATGTTGATAAAACTTAGTGAAGGTACTAGAAATGCAACAAGGGGGTTTGAATTGTGTTGACCATTTTTACAAATTTTTTCTTTTTAAGACAATGTGTGTCCTTTACCAAAACATTTAACTTCGATTTTAAAACAGTTTATCGGAGAGTGAATTTAAACCATAGTGAATACAACAATATAAAAAGGTGAAAGAGAAGAGGGATATACACATTTACTTTTATTCTAGTTCACACCAACGGTTGATATGTGTAGACCCTCTTATAGGGAGATTTTGCCTTCTTCACTCGAAGGAATTAATTCACGATAAACCAGTGTATTTTTTGCCCCGCCTCTCCAGGTACCGTTAGTATTCTTTTTCTACCTCTCCAGGCTAGACTACTAAAATGATCTAGTCTTCTCAACATTTTGGCTAGATTTCGTTGAGTAACTGAGTGTTTACCTATCTCTCAAAACTATCTTTGACGAGGGGTTTTACCACTACTGAGCAGGGTTACAATAAGTTGAGTTTGTATCTGAATGATACAAAGTCTATCATAGGAATCTACTCTCATTGAGAGGATATTACAATATAAATCCTATATCAATTTAAGTGTGTTCAACAACTTGATTGATTTACATTTTCATCTAATAGCTCTCAAACTGAGAGGATAAGCATTTGAGATCTAGATATGTTTTTTGGCATTTTCTGATTTTTTCTTTTTATTTTAGAACACGCCATTTTCTTTTCTCACTTTCTTTTCTTTTCTCTCTTCCATGGATGTTCAACTAAACAATCTCATGGTGATTAAACTCATATGATATTCAATGATTTAGACTTATTCATTTTTCTCATTGTTGTCATTGCCGACAACCTCTTCGATTCAAAGGAACTCCTTCAAATACAGAAGAGATTATAGTCGTTGGAGAGTACGGACCATGCTACAATCGTACACCCTCTTTGTTTACTCGGGCTTCTAGCCACAAAACATGTCGGTCAATGGATTCTTGAGTTGGATCTTTCCCGACCTCCACTAGCTGTTAAAATTTACCAATTATTAATAAATATATCAAATGATTCATTTATAATAGTGAAAGTTGAAATAAAGGATGTGTCTACCATTTTTTCTTCAATGTCTTGATAACCCTTAACACCGCCTCTATAAGGGAAATCAGGATTTCTTGCTCTCTCTCGATTTTCATTGCATAATGTCTATAGAGAAACATAAATATACATTAATGCATAATAATTGTCAAATATAGTTAAGTTAAAAGGTAATTGTACAAACCAATAAGTCATCATCTTCGGTGCGTCTGGTTATAAAGGCATTCCAATCCTCCTGTGTTATAATCCCACAATATAGTGGTGGGGGATGGTGTATGAGGTTCCCTTCATCATCTGTCATCCATTTACTTTTTAGGATAGTTCTGAATAAGTCTGTCATCCATTTACTTTCATAAGACAGAATTCTTTGCGAGACTCATCCACATCAAAATAAGTCTGCTTACACACAAACAAGGAAAAAAACCAAAATTTTACTACTTTCTGACACCATCTTTACAACAAAGCAAACAGAAGGAAGTCAGTTTGTAAACAGTTTGTATACCTGGATCAAACACCATAGCTCCTCCTTGAGTCTTTCCAAAGCGAGATTACGTCTATCATGCCATCTAGTTATTGTAATCGGTATCGTTTGCTTCACTTTAGTACCAATGAAGCTAGTCAGCTGTTTACCATTTGGACCAAATGGTTGGCCTTTAACATTCCATTGGACCTGCATTATTACTTATGTAATTTAGATATAACAAACAATTTAAACTAAGTAATAAATTTAGTTAATTAGTAAGTATCTTACTTGAAGTTTAGGAAGTCCTTTACTCGCCCGATTGATTATATTCTTTTTAACAGTCATTCCACGGCGAGAGGCCTTTTTTGGGGGCTCATGATCACTCTCATGAGCACTATCATGCCCACTATCATGACTATGCGATGTCATCTGACCTGCAATAAAACATAATCAGTGTTATTGTTATATTTATACAGTTTAGATTACCTAAAAGATGAATAAAGAAGAGACAAGCAAAAAATGCCTAAAAGTAAGTTTAGATTACCTTTTCCTTTTCCTCGATACAATTTTATTTACAATTTGCTTATTCGTACTTTTTCCTCTTCGCTTCTTGGTACTCTGTTTTCGACGAAACGTAATTCCATCGCTATGATCATTTCTAATATACACAACATCCTCTTTAGAAGTACTTTCCCCTAGTATTGGTTTTGATGTCCCGAAGAAAGGGTCATCCTCAATATCAACATCTTCGGGTGCTTTATCACCAATGTCATTAACCAATAGTTTTTTGTTTGTCAATAGAACAATGGACCAATTGATATCAACTGGATCAGTGACATAAAACACTTGTTGAGCTTGCGATGCTAAAATAAAAGGCTCATCTTTATACCCAGACTTGTTGAAATTCACCCGCATGAACCCCGACTCATCAATCTGTACACCATTATTATTGTCAACGCACTTACATTGGAACACAGGCTCACGAAAAAAATTGTAATCCAACTCCCATATGTGTTCAATGACTCCAAAGTATGACATATTAGCGTAAATGGGATTTCTGTCTTTGGAACTTGATGTATGCATAGATTGAGCTACAAGAGTCACCCCACTGTTTTGCATTTTACTCCGATCATCATGGTTTTTTGTATAAAACGTGTACCCGTTTTGTAGATAGCTGGTGTAAGAGAAAACATGTATATTTGGACCTTTTGCTAACCATCTCAATCTATCAGAAATCAAGGTAGGATTCAAAGCAAACTCTAAAGAAATGTGATTTCTTAGCCACACTATGAAACTCCTATTGTGTTCTTTTCTTAACCAAACTTGACCCTTACTTGGGTAATCACTCTTAAGCATGTCCATGTGCTTCGCAACATATGAATCAACCTCATTGTCATTGTGCAGAACATATAAGTGTGCTTGCTCTAGTTCTTTCGTTGATACCATCGCTATTTTGCTTCCTGTCATCCCTTTACCAATGCTTCCTGTGTGACGCTCCCTTGGCAGCCCCACAGTATGTTCAACACTAGATAGATAGTCAGTGCAGAACTCAATAGCTTCTTCAACTATATAGCGCTCAGCAATACAACCCTCGGGCCGTGATCGATTTTTAACATATCCTTTTAATATCTTCATGTAACGCTCAAACGGGTACATCCATCTCATGTAATATGGGCCACACAACTGTGTCTCTCTAACCAGATGAACTATTAGATGAATCATTATGTCAAAGAATGAAGGTGGGAAAAACATCTCAAGCTCACATAATGTGACAGTAATTGATCTTTGCAACGCTGGCAACTTTCCAGGGTCAATCACTCTACTACAAATCGCCTTAAAGAAGAAACAAAGTTTAGTTATGGCCTGACGCACTTTGTTGGGCAAAATGGATCGTATACCAATGGGTAACAAATTCTCCATGAGAACATGACAATCATGGGACTTTAGAGACTTCAACTTGAGGTCTTTCATCGATACAAGGTTCGTAACATTTGAAGAGTACCCCTCTGGAACTTTAACTCCATGAAGAAACTTACAAAAGACAATTTTCTCCTTTTTAGATAGAGTATGAGCTGCCGGAGGTAGATATGTACGTGTACCCTTCTTTATCGGACCCAATTCGGGTCTCAACCCCATACTAACCAAGTCCAACCTTGCATTGATGGTATCTTTAGTCTTTCCTGGCATATTGAGTAAGGTACCAATAACACTTTCGAAGACATTTTTTTCCACATGCATCACATCAATGAAATGCCTTACATGTAATGACTTCCAGTATGGCAACTCAAAGAAAATCGATTTTTTCTTCCACCCTCTTTTGGCAAGCTCTCCTGCAAAAGGCTTCCCAAATTTAATATTCAAATCTTTCACCTTTTCAAATAGTTGTTCACCCGTCAAAGGTGGTGGAGCTTTACGGGTTTCTGAATTCCCATTGAATGCCTTTCTCCACAGTCGATACTGATGAGTTGGAAGCAAAAATCTACGATGACCAAGGTAGATATTCTTCTTACCATGTTCCAACCACATCCAATCTGTATTATCTTCACATATAGGGCATGCACACTGACCTTTGTTACTGTACCCAGATAAATTGCCATATGCTGGAAAGTCATTAATTGTGCCAAAAATCATAGCCCTTAGGGTGAAACTCTCTTCTCTGAACCCATCATACACCTCTACGCCAGTCTCCCACAGTAGCTTCAAGTCTTCAATCAAAGGAGCCAAGTATACATCAATATCATTTCCCGGTTGTTTGGGACCGGAAATTAACAAAGACAACATCATATACTTGCGTTTCATACAAAGCCATGGAGGTAAGTTATAAATCGCCAAAATCACGGGCCATGTACTGTGGGAGCTACTCTGGATACCGTGCGGGTTAAATCCATCAGCAGACAATGCAAGTCGAAGGTTTCTTGATTCCCCCCCGAAATCAGGATAATCAATATCAATTTTTTTCCATTGCGGAGAATCCGCCGGATGTCGTAGCAAGCCATCTTTAATCCTTTCATCCTCATGCCAAGTCAAGTGTTTTGCATCTTCTGAACTACGGTACATGCGCCTAAATCGAGGAATTATAGGAAAATACCACAACACCTTTTCTGGAGCAGATTCTTTCTTCTTATACCGCGATGCATTACATTTTGGACACGACTTTAACAATGCATGTTCATTGCGAAATAATATGCAATCATTGGGACAAGCGTGTATCTTCTCATAGTTCAAGCCAATGGTGCCTAGCATTTGTTTTGCATCATACGTCCGAGAAGGGAGCACATTATCCTTTGGCAACATATCTTTCAATAGTGCGAGTAATTCCGTAAAGCTCTTATCCGTCCATCCGTGACAAGTTTTCAAGTTATACAACTTTATCACAGCCAATAATTTTGTGAACTCGGTGCAACCCGCATACAACGGTGTCTCTGCGTCGGTTATCAACTTCTCAAACCTTTTTGGACAATCATTAAGATCATCTTCAACAGCCTTTGTCATCTCTTCAAATTGGTCGCCATCAAATGCATATTTTTCGGTGTCAACCGGCGCACATCTCTCAGTACTATTATTCATATTTGAATATTCGCCTCTCACCTCACCGTGCATTGTCCAACAAGTATAACTTTGATCGATTCCGTAGGCCTTTAAATGTCCTTCCAGCTCAACTGCAGTAACTAGGTTTACATAACAACACTGTAAACAAGGACATTTGAATTTACAAGAAGCTCCCAATCGTCGAACAGCAAAGTTAACAAAATATTCTACTCCGTCGACATATTCCTTCGAAAGACGATTTGCAGACATCCACTTTCGATCCATATTTAACCAAAATTGATAATAAATAGGAACTATGAAATATTCCTGCAACACATACACTTATCACATTTCTTGTAGAAATCATATTATTAAAATAATCAAAAGATGATATTTCTCATCATCACTAGTACGCACAACTCACTAGTTGAAATCTAGTTCCTAATAAATACCCTGAACTTGTTTCTCAAATAAGATCAAAATGAAAATACACGTTGCTTAAGTTTCAAATAGCTCACAAGTTACAGTCACAGAATTATTGGAACACAACATCAATGTATAATACTAATGCATCATAACCAGCCAGCCAACAAAATTGAGTTATTCTAAATTTGTATTTTATAAAGCATAGTGATTGCTAACCTTTATAAGTGGGACAAGAGGAAGCTGAATGGAAGTTGGATAACAACCAGGGTTTGCGACAAGGCGTGCAGTCTTTATTTCCTCTCTTAAAACCCCTGTCAATCTATGTACAGCTTCTTCCTGTTACAGATAACTAGATAAACTCAGCATGAAGAATTTTAATAGTGCATCCAGGATTTTTTTCATGACCAAAGCGCTCCCCAGGTTATACACTACCGGTCCTTAATATGACATCATCAGTCTTACAGGTTGACAGAACAACTCTGCTCTACTTTTCCATTTTTTACATATCATATTTTCATTTTTTTTCCCCCACGCCAGTATTTTTCATCATCACAGTCAATGAAATCAAAGTTGCACTGAGAAGGAAAAATTAAACTGCATACATGCATCGATCAACCAAACTTTGCTTCACAGTATTAGCAGCTTAGCTTCTCTTGAATGATGAATCCTCTCATCTGCCACTAGTTATTTTGAATTTCTATAGCTACTGGTTTTAATGTGTTTATATGTGTCTATTCATCTTCTTGCATTTATCTGGTCATCAACCAAGTCTGATACACAAACAAACAAGTCTATAGCTACACAAACAAGTCTATAGCTACACAAACAAGTCAGAATTCTATAGCTACACAAACAAGTCTTGTCATTTCAATCCTCAGGTTATTGCCTTCAATTGAAAATAAAAAATAAAAATATGAGAAAGAAACCTCAAGCAGAGTGCAAAGTGCCAAACACACACACACACACACACACACAGTGGAAGCAGAACATTGGGAAAATAATGAACTGAAGGTATCACCATGTACAGCAAAACATTGTATGTAAATCAAGTATGTAAATCCAGCAAAACAGTGGAAGCAGAACCAGTGGAATCCAGCAAAACATTGTATGTATCAGCAAAACAGTGGAAGAAAAAGAAGAACAGGAAGAAAGCAACTAACCCACAGGGAGTGCGTACCACGAACCAACAGGGAGGACGGCGTGGAAGTTGAATGGAAGGACGTCGTGGTCGCAGCAAACACGGAAGGACGACGGAGGGTTGAGAGCGTACGGGACGGAGGGAGGAGAGGCGAGGGTGGAGGCGTCGTCGAAGGAGGCTGTGGTCGAAGGAGACGGTGTGGTCGAAGGAGAGGAAGGAGCGTATACTGTGTACTGGGAACGATTTTGGGTTGAGGACGGCGGAGGGTTGAGAGCGTACGGGACGGAGCGAGGAGAGGCGAGGGTGGAGGCGTCGTCGAAGGAGGCCGTGGTCGAAGGAGACAGTGTGGTCGAAGGCGAGGGTACTGGGAACGATTTTGGGTTGAGGAGGCGAGAGGGTTTGCGTTTGGAACGATTTTGGGAGGAAGAGCGTATACTGTGTACCTAGAGGGTTTTTTGAGGTTTTAGAAAATTGAGAATAGGGAGCGCTTTCTACAAAAAGCGCTCCTGATGGGGCTATGCGAGATTTTAAATGAGGAGCGCTTTATAGAAAGCGCTCCTGATGGGGTATGCGAGATCAAGAATAAGGAGCGCTTTCTAAAAAGCGCTCCTGATGGGGTATTCGTGATCAAGAATAAGGAGCGCTTTTTAGAAAGCGCTCCTGATGGGGTATGCGAGATCAAGCATGAGGAGCGCTTTTTTGGAAAGCGCTACTCATGTTGCTAGATAGGGAGCGCTTTTTAAAAAGCGTTCCTGATGGGTGCGCTCTTTTTTGGTGTTTTTGGCGTAGTGCGTTGAGAAGGATAAAGTAAATCTATGTTGTATTGTACTTTCATATATATATATATATATATATATATATATATAGAGAGAGAGAGAGAGAGAGAGAGAGAGAGAGAGAGAGAGAGAGAGAGAGAGAGAGAGAGAGAGAGAGAGAGAGAGAGAGAGGGAGAGAGAGAGAGAGAGAGAGAGAGAGAGAGAGAGAGAGAGAGAGAGAGAGAGAGAGAGAGAGAGAGAGAGAGAGAGAGAGAGAGAGAGAGAGAAATACTAGCCTTTGACATATCTTCTCTCTTGCTTGATCTTTTGGCTAGTTCAGAGAATGCTGAGTTATCAGATTGAATAGATGAAGTTTGATGATAGATTCTCTTTGCTCAGACTATCCAAGCTTGATCTTCATTTTGGACACTTTATCATTATTACACGTTTTTCTTTTTGGAATCGGATGCTTTGGCATTCATCCCATTCTTTAACGTCAACCATTTTCTTTAGTAGAATTTTGATTTTCGTATTCAACAAAGCTTTGATGGGATGCTTTGTTAAATAGACGCTTTTATTCAGGCAGATGCTCGTGTGTTCAGATGCATCTTCTTTAGTGTATACACTTTTTGATTAGCATCTCTTCTGTTGAAACGAATGCTTGTTGAATATCTGATCAAACGATACTTCTTGATCAGGCGCTTCTGGCTTCTTCAGCGCAGTCACTCCTTGACTTCATGCTTTTGATGCTTCAACATATCTTTGAGTATGGGCAATTCTTCTTGATGACTTGGTCTTGGATATATCATGATGACCTTCGGCTTCACTTGTGTGTTTGACTTGTACTTTTGATGCTTTAGGTTTGTCTTGATTACACACACATCTTCTATTGTGCTGTTCTTGACCAAATGCTTGTAGCTTCTTTGTTGACCTCTAACATGTAGATGCTTCTTGATGTACTAGTCAACTAAAACTTATTAAACTTGCACACTTGAACAAACACTTTGTATAAAAAAAAAATTCTCTTGCTTTGTTATCATCAAAACATCAATTCTAAAGAAATTGTCTTTGAACCAATCTATTTTTTACACTTAATCGATACGAAAAAATTCACAATAAATATTATGTATACAAAATGTAAATTAAAATAACAAAGAAAATCAAAATTCACTAGTGCAAAATCTGGTTTATGAAGCACTATTTGGAATCGGTTGTTTGGATAACCGATTCCAAACGTAGGCGTGGTGGCAATTTTGCAATTAAGTTGATGTTTGGGAGATGTTTTGATACATTTGGAATAGGTTGTTTAAACAACCGATTCAAAATGTGTATATTTAGACATTTGGAATCGGTTGTGTAAACAACCGATTCGTATAGGTTTCATTTATTTTCGGTTTTATTGATAACTGATTATTAAAGGTCAAAATTCACACTCTTCACTAAAAAAAACCCTAAATCAGTTTGCGATCTCTCATTCATCTCTCACTTCATCAGCCTCGCTTTCCTCTCGTGTCTTCTCCATCTCTTAGTTCTCTCTCACGCCCTAGATCTCCCTCTTCGCTCTCACGCCATCGCAGTCTCTTCACTCTCTCGCGCTCTCTTCGTCCCTGTCTCTCTTCCTCTTAGTCGCTTGCTTCTCTAGCTCTCCTCCTCTCAGTTGCTTCCCTCTTTATCTCTCTTCCTCTCAGTCGCTGCCTTGAACGAAATAGTTGAAGAAGAATAAGAAGAAGAAGACCTACCGGTTCGAGTCCACGCTCAGTATCCTCAACAATGGACTCAATGAACTCAAGTCTTGGAAGTTCTTCGTCGGGTTTCAGCACAACGAGTTGTTGGTCTCTGCTTCAAGACCGCAGTTGAAACCGCTGGTGACTTGACTCAGATGAAGCTCGGATCAACCTCTTCGGCACTATCTTCGGAGTTGCGCCGCCCAATGTTCCCTTTCCTTCTTCCATCAACCTCGCCAATGATGGATTCATCTGTCGCAAATCTAGTTCTCAAGGTAACTAACTAACTAACTAAGTAACTCCTTTTATAGATTTGTTCTTTTTTGTGGAAATGATTTTTCAATTGGATTGTAAATTTGTAATTTGTTTGATCTATGAATTGATTAAAATTATAAGGTTAGAAGATTTGTGAAATAAGTGATATTTTGGGTTTGGAGTGTGTTTTAACTGTTTTGTTCTGTTTCAGCGAAGAATGGGACAAATGTGTGTTGCACTAGAGATCCAAAAATCAAAACAAACATAACAACAACTGAAAAGTTTCTGCCGCGTCAAAATGGAGATCTTACAATTATGTAGGATGTAATCAGAACTTATGATTCCAATTACTGGGCAGAGGTTGCTATTGCAAACCATCTGAATCTGATTTGCAATTTGTGTGGAGAATGAGATTAGGTCATAATTGCAATTATAGGTCTTTCATGGATTTTGATTCTTGAAGAATATTAGTATGCTTCGTGTTTATGCTTATTTTCAGCTTGTTTATATATTTGGTTTCTTAACCACATGAATGTATTGTCTCTATCTCTTTCTTACATATTGACAAATCTTAACTTTATTCTTTCAGCACATTCCATGGAAGAGGTAGAATTCTAAGCATCTAAGCCTGAAAGCCATGAGGAGAAAGGTTTTGAATTCCAGAAACCAGTACACTTGAAGGTTGGAGTTAACTCCCTGTAAGATCCTTAACTTTTATTTCCTTCTTTTAATTCAATTTTGCAGAACTTTTTGTTTTTGAGTTACAAAAGGGAGTACAATAACATTTTGTATCTATCCACTTTAATATACAGGATAGTGGAGCATACATGGAGCATAGGTATGCTGGACCTAAGACTTAACCATCCTTGGTCTTAACTCTGGAACTATTGATCTCACTCTTAATGGTTGGGATCATCAGGTATTAATCTCTTATTAAAAAGGCTAAGAAAACATCCAAGGTTTTAAATGAAAGATGGCAAAGAATTACCATAGTAAGAAAACAGTTTAATAGGTAGGATTGCATAATTGAATTGATGTCAAATTTTCAGGTTGGTCTCCAAGGTGAGAAGCTTAGCATATTTACTGAGGAGGGATCAAAGAAAGTAGAATGGAAGGATGTCAAGGGAGCTGGACCAACTCTCTCCTGGTACAAGGTAATGGTTATTAGATTAAAAGAGAGATTTCACTTGCCTCAATTTTGGTTAAATAACACAAATCTTTCTCTATATAAATGACACAAACCCTCATCACATATTATTTTGCAGACAAATTTTGCAAGCTTTGGTGATCCTTTGGGTTATTGTGGAGGCTTTACTATGGGAAAATGTAATGCACCTTCCTCTAAGAAGATTGTTGAGGAGGTACACTTTTCATCTATTATCTATTTGAAAGAGTTTACTATATTAATAACAAATGTGAAGCTGAACATATTTTATGTGACTTTGAACAACATTGCTTAGGGAAAGAAGGTTGTTCAGTTCCATTGAACAAAGGAATCTTTGGCAATGATTCTTGCCCAGATGTGACCTTAACTCCAACCTTCAAGTGTACTTGTTTCTGGAATTCAAAACCTTTCTCCTCTTGGCTTCCACTGGACAGGTTTAATTGCTTTGTATTCGTTTTGTATTCTCTTTCTATTATGTCTTTTTATTGTAATTTTCAGTTGTTCTGTTGGGTTAGTTATTTAGTGGTTAGGATAGTTAGTTTTAGTTACTGAGAGGGGCTGGCTGTTGTAAATGACCCAACTATCTCCCTATGAATTCTATAAATAGTGAAGCCAGGGGCTGGTCATGGGGAGCGAGATTTCAATTCAGTTTCAGTGGTTGAATGCGGCTTAAGCCGATTCTTCCTAGTTGGCGGGTTAAGCCACCAGTTCACATGCCGCATAGGGCAGTTGAGTTGTATCCTTCGCTTTGCAATTAATAAAATAGCTATTCATGATTGCTGGGTACTGTAGCGACCAAAAAATCCGGGCGAGGATTCCTCGAAGGTTCAAAAAAAATGAAGCCGCCACCAAAGTTTAGTTTAAGGGCAAATATTGGAAAATCCCTTTTGGAATGGATAAGGGTCCTTGAGACCAGATAAGGATTAGCACCCCACGACATCAATCCTAATGAAGGTTACCAGCTAACTAGTTGTAGGAAAGAATATTAACTTTGAAAATGTTTTATTTTACCCTTTTGTTGTGAATTGAAAAGAAAGAAGACTTAATAAAAAAATTTAGTTTTTTGTGCTTGACAGGAGTGGGCCCCTGCTCCTACGTATCTCGAGGTGCGATGGAGAAATCAAAGCTACGTAGTTCTTGGGTAGAAAAATGTTTGTTGGTTGGTATATTTTAATATAGGGGTTTTAGGGTTATTGAGCCGTACAGCTCATTCATCCTAGAACGCTGACTAACCCGTCTGTACAGTCGACTTAGTCCCCTATTTTATAAAAATGGAGTTTTTAGAGTTTGGAAAATGGTTTGATGTGTGTTGGTTTGATTTTATTGGAATTGAGATTTTAGGACTCTTGAGCCGTACGGCTCATTCATCCTAAAATGCTGACCAACCCGACTGTACAGTCGACTTAATCCCCTATTCGTTTTTTGGAAAAAGGGTTTATTAATTATTATTTTTTAGGGGTTCTAAGATTCTTGAGCTGTACAACTCATTCATCCTAGAACGCTGACTAACCCGACTGTACAGTCGACTTAATCCCCTGTTTATATTTTTTGAAACTGAAATATTCATCTATTTATTTTTATAGGTTTTTGTAAAAGAAATTAATAAAAACGAAAAGAGAGGGTGCAATAGTAAAATGGGGTGCAGTTTGCAGAAAGGGAGTTGTATTATTAAGACTGGGTGTGAATAGCAGCAGGCCAGTTTGTAGACTGGTCCACGAATTCATGGGCTTTTCAGGGGGGCGTATACAGGAAAATGAGAGGTGTAAGTAGTGTTCTGAGTTAAAAAGGAAAGGACGAAAATAACCCTAGGTCGCTACACTATATAAGGCATTTTCGAAGCAAACCTAAACCTAATTTCCCTTCCCCACTTCTTGTGGTGCCGTCCCAAAGCTTCAACCCCTCTCAACCCTAATTTCTTCATCTCCCCACTCCTATCAGCCGCACCACCGAAAACAGAGAGAGAGAGAGAGAAGATGCGAAAATTGCGCCGGAGGGGGAGGAATTTTGCGTGATTCTCACCGTAGAGAGGCGGACTCCTACAAGACCGAGAGAGAGAGGGAAGAGGAATGGTGGTGCGACAGCGGTGGTTCGTCCACGGTGGGGCTTTTCCACCGGAGATGGACTCGAAAGGGTGTTGGTGTGTCAGTGGTTTGATGGTGAGAAGACGACGGCGAGAGGGAGAGTAATAAGAAACTGAGAGAGAACAGAGGAGGTGGTGGACAGGATCCACGAGGGTGCCACGACGGTGATGACGACGCGAAGGGATGGGTTTGTGACAACTTCGGTGGAGGTTTTCACGGTGGCGATGACGTGCTTGTGAGAAAGAGTACGCGAACGATAGAGGGACCGCGACTTCTGGCGACGCGTTTGGAGGACAACGGTACTACGCGAACTCACGGTGGCGGCGACGACGACGACGCATTTTGGGGAGACGACCACCGTCACGGTGGTCGGAGCTGGTACGGTTCTAACCCCTCCTTTTTTTATTTCATTTTTTTTCCTTTTCACCCCTCTTCTACTTCTGATTCTGCCTTCCTATGATTTTATTCCCTGTTTTTCAACTTTTGCCCATATTTTTTAAGAACAGATCCACAAAAACTTAACTCTGTTACTAACCCATCCCATTTTTATGACCAAAACGATGTACCGAAGCTCTAATCTTTAAAACTGGATCTATTTCAAATTCGTTTTTCCTAGTGCTACTTTTGATTTTTTTTTAAGACTAGCTGAACCCGAATTTTAACTAAAGTCTATTGATTAATTTTTTTTAGGACAGATTAACCGAACCCGAATTTGTTTTATTTTTATGATCAATTTCGTTTTCCTGAGAAAGAAGACAGGAACCCTTATTTGTTGTTAAGGTCTCTACAAACCCATTCGTAATATGTCCCTAATCTAACTCTGTTTATGAGGCTAAAACATTTACAGGCCGGACCTTTTTCCCAATCCTAAACCCTAATTTTATATCACTGGCATTGATATCATATTATGACCCTAATTTCATTAACTATTTTACAAAAAAAAAAACACTCATGCAGAACACAGATGGAGTATAGAACACTTAACAGGATATAAGAAAACAAACATGTTTGCGGTTGCTATCTCTACATGTTTCGTATTTTTATTTCAATAACAATTAAAAAACCAAATCACCAACCTGTATTCCAGCTACTGAACTAGTCTCCTTTTGCTTACTGCTGCTACTATTTCATTTGTTTGTCTCTGCTACCACTTGCTCCTGCCTCTGGTTTTTTATTGCTTTACGATTAGGGTTTCAGTATGAAAACCCTAATCTTTTGGTTCTGCATTTCTGTGTACTCATGTCTGAATTTTTGGGTGCCCTTTCTCTCTGAATCCAGCTTGTTTATATAGGCAAAAATTAGGGTTTTTCTGATCCTTTTCCATCTTTGTTTCCTATTTTGCAGGTTTTGGGCTTGGGTTGGAGAAGATGGGTGCTTGGTGAGCAAGAAAAGGCTAGGGTTCAGCTGTTGTTTTTCCGTTGAGGCGCCCTCTTTTTGCTTCTTTTTCTATTTTTATGTATTTTCGGATTTTATTATTTTTTTTGTATTTTTGGTTTTTTTTTTTAATTTTTGTATTCTTGGACTTTTTGTATATATTAATATTGTAATATTTTTTAAATCTGATTTTATTTTATTGTTACTCTCCTTATGGCTTTTTGATCAAAAAGGCTAAATTAGGTCCAAAATACCGGCCACAGACCCATTTATTAAAACTAGCCCAAAAGTTAGATGTAGGCCCAAACGACCCAAAACATTAAACTTAAGCCTGCTTATTAAAAACTGATTCAAAACAAAAATGTAAGCCCAATTAGATAAGCTAACAAAATAAGGCCCAAAAGGTTGGACATAGGCCCAATTGGACAATTCGGTCCAACTTTAAACAAAACCGCGCTCGAAATGCCACGGGCTTGTGACACGGGGCTAAAGCAATTACGATAAAAAGATCGGGCGAAATTGGGGTATAACAGCTGCCCCTCTTTATTTATATTTTACTAGAAAAGGTGAATGGATTTCAGATTTTCGTAGTAGAAATACAAATAAAGATAGAATAGATGCTAATTTAGTCCGCTTAGGGGGAAGATGAGTTAGGGAAAAGAGGGACGAATAACACTTGGCGTGTTAACCGAGAACAATAAAGAAACGATCACTGGGGATCTGGAGGAGCACTAGGGCTCTGAAAGAGCATTTGGGCTCTAAGGGAGCACTGGGGCTCCAAGGGGTTGCCTAAACCCTGAAGGACCACTTGGGGTTCGAAGGTGCACTAAGGCTTTGAAGGACCACTGGGGGTCCAAAAGAGCACAAACTAGCAATGGTACTAGTAAAATGGTCTGCTTGGGGTGGCCTTTTTCGAGTGGCCATGGGGGCAAGATCAGGTCGTTGACCTAATTTGCTCACCTCGAAGGACGTCCACCATGTCTTTCTGAAGGACCTGGGGTCGGATGATCCGTCGCGCTCAGTGTCGACATAGTGATCTTGAAGGTAGAGTTCGAAGTCGTTGCTTTGACATATTGGTTCGAACTGAACTGAAGGACCTGGGGTCGGATGATTCGTCGGTTGCTCGATAACGTGACGTGCGATCTGGAATGAATGACCATTGAAGGTCTGAAGGAGCGCTTGGGCTCCAAGGGACCACTGGGGGTCTAGGAGTCTGGATTGTGATATGAGACCAGTGCTTGGAGCACTGACTTTGAGGGAACAAACTATTGGGTTTGACACATTGTAGCGACCGAAAAATCCGAAGGAGGGATTCTTCGTCAGTTTTGAAAATGAAGCCGCCATCAATATTTATTAAATAGGAAAACATTGAAAAAACCTTTATTTTTGGGTTCAGGGGTCGATTATGCGTGGGGAAGGTATTAGCACCCCACAGCGTCCTTTCAAAAGAAAGGTTACCATTTAATTTAATGTGTAGAAAGAAAGTTAATTTAAAGAAAATACCCTAATTTACCCTTTTTATTATTTGCAAAATTTGAAGAGGAACTTAATAAAAATTTTAGTTTTTTTGTGCTTGACGGGAGTGTGCCCCCGCTCCTACGTATCTCCAGGTGCGATGGAGAAATCAAAGCTACGTAGTTCTTGAATGGAAAAAGTTTGTGCGTTGATGTTTTTTTTATTATTTGGATATTTTTGAAATTTGGGTAGGTATTCATGATGATCAAACAAGTAAACTCAGAGTGATCACCACTAATAGCCCATTTGAAAACTAAAATTAGTCCTAACGATCAAACAAGTTAAACTCAGAGTGACCATTAGTAATAACGTGTTTTTGATATGAGTTTGATTATTCAAAAGATATTGGCTTGAAAACATAATGGCTTGAAGACTTTGTGAAAAAATTTAGTAAAAGAAAAAACAGTAAAGAATTTTCTCTCTTTTACTCAGAGACATCAAGAACTGCTCCCTTGCTCCTCTGAAACCTCTTGCTCACGACCTCGTATTTCCAACCTCTCTCTCTCAGAATGCTCTCCAAAATCCTCTCCCTTCTTCAACGATTTGGCCCTCATTTATACTAAACAAAACGAACTTCTGGTGGTGTGCTTTCCCCTTCGTTTTTTCGCTGGTCCTTGCACTCACATCTAAAGTTCTGTGTAAATCTTTGCCGGTTCCCTTTAAAACCGAAGTCACCCATGACAAACTGAGAAGAGAAACGCGTGAACTACTGTTCTATTGTGAGACCGACGGTTCCTTGAATGTTGGCGACAAAAAAGGGGTTGCGTGGGGAGAGGACGAGATGCCTAAGATGGAGGTTTCGTGTAGCAATGAAGATGTGGGGGAAGGTGAAAGAAAACGTGTTGAGATGGAGGAAAGGATCTGTGTCAGGGAGAGAGAGAGAGAGAGAGAGGTGACGGCTGCGGTTTCTTTTTTTGGTTTTCAGCAAGTGGTTGGGAAGTTAGGGTTTGATGTGGAGGCAATTAGGATTTGGGTGTGAGAGGTGAAAACATGCCATCCGGGTCAGGCCTAAGTCGTACGGGCCTCCAACAATGGCCCAAAATCAATTGCAATAAAAACAACACTGCCCACACCCCAATTTTTACTAATCGCCCCCTTTTCTCTTTTCTTGCTTTTTCAGTTTGTTTTCTTTTAAATACAAAGACTTATAGTAACTAGATAGGAAGTAATGTATAACATGAGAGTAAATTTGTATTTTTATTTTCTAAAAGAAAATAATTCTTTTTTTTTTTAAAAAAAAAAAGGTCGGACAAAAGGTCCCGAAGCACTTGTTTGAACGCCTCACAGTTTCCAATGCAGTGATGGTCATTGCATGGATTCTTTCCAGTGCATTCTCTCTTGATAATCCCAAAGGAACACAAATTAGCATGAATCGCTTCTAGGGGTGTCTGGATGCATTCTACCCTCCTAATTAGGGACTGCTCTGCAGAATCCTCAATTGCATTAGTCGAGGGCATCCCATGTCCTGGTAATGGGTTGGTAGCCACATTAGGACCATTTTCCTTGAAATTCACCCAGCCCGAGGCGATTAGATCCTGGACAACATACTTCAATGCCTTACAGATTTCTATGGAATGACCGACCGTTCCTGAATGAAATTCACATGTGGTGTTTGGGTCGAAGCCTCTAGGAAAAGGAAGCTGGATCTGTCTCATTGGGCGGGTGGTGATTAAATTATGGCTGAGCAGGTGGCAAAATAGGTCGGAGTATGACATAGGGATTAGATCAAACTGGACGAACTTTCCTTCTGAGTAGTTTTGTGGTTTATGGCCTTGGTTGTTTTGGGCAGGTGGGTTTGATGGTGTTTGAGTAGGGATTTGGAAGGTTTGTCGGGGATTGTTGTAGGGAAGCTTTCCAGATCCAGAGATGGCATTGGCTTCTCCTTCCTTCTTTTTAGGGAATCCTGTGAAGGGCTTTTTCTGACTAATGGTTCCAGCAAAGCTATGGGCGATCTTCCCATTTCTCCATCCATTCTCTAATCTTTCTCCGATGACAATCATATCTGAAAAGTTCGAAGACACGCTCCCGATCAACCTGTCGTAGAAAGGCGATTGAAGAGTATCCATGAACATGGATACCATCTCCTTTTCTAACAGAGGTGGTACTACCTGCGCGGCCAACCCTCTCCATCGTTGGGCATATTCCTTGAAGGACTCATTATCTCTTTTTGTCATGCTCTGCAGTTGTGTCCTATCGGGAGCCATGTCAATGTTGTATTTGTATTGCCTCAAAAATGCATCAGCTAGGTCCTTCCAGCACCTGATATGGGCGCGCTCTAATTGCATATACCAGCTTGAAGCTGCCCCAGATAGACTGTCCTGGAAGTAGTGAATGAGCAATTTGTCGTCATGAGCAAACGCAGCCATCCTCCTGCAGTACATGGTTAGGTGGCTTACGGGGCAGGTCGACCCTCTGTATTTGTCGAAGTCCGGCACCTTAAATTTTGGAGGGACGACCACGTTAGGGACCAGGCACAAATCATAAGCATCTCTCGCACCAACATTGGATCCCTTGATTGCTCTCAACCGCTCCTCAAGCATTTGCAATTTGTCTTTGGCCTGAGGGTTCTCCATGGAATAATTGTGAGGGAGCCAACTCATACCATAGTAAGGATGAATCATCGGAACTATGGCTGGGTTCACATTTGGGATATGTGAATGAGTGGGGTTCCTGAGATTGGACCCCTGAGCTTGAGTATCAACTATCGGTGGTCGAGTGTAGCCAAGTGGGAATCTTTGTGGTGCGACGACAGGGCTTGGTTTTTGAATCTGTGGAGCGACGATAGGGCTCGGGTTTTGAATCTGTGGCGCCCCCGGATTACCATCGTGACATGTCGGTGCAAGCTGTCTTTGGCCTACGACTCCTGAGGGACCATCCTCCGAATTGGCAGCGACTGTCGGAGGTGTGTAACCTTGCGGAAGTCCGTAAGGAGGCCATTGGTAACCCCGGTCATTAGCCCCAGTAGGGTACACCGTATGTGGGATTCCAAGTCCATTGGGAAGAGGAGGGTTAGTAGCTTGATTTTCAGTGTTCCCAACGGAGACATCTTCATCTGTATTTCCATTCCTCAAAGCTTGTAGGACCCTTAAGATTTCAGCCATCTGTTCTTTCATCCCATCTATTTCTGCCCTAAACTCTTGATTGCCTAGGTTCTGGTTACCATGACCTAAGTCATCTTGATGTGGATTGCCCTGATCCGGGTTATCCTGAGGCGGATTGTCCTGATTTGCTTCCATGTTTCTAGCCTGAGAACGAGTCCAATAGCGATGTTGACGCACCAGCTTGTCTTTTACTCTCTGTTGACGGGATACATGATATGAGTATATGAATGGATGAAAAGATGAGTGATGCATGTGTGCATGAGTTTTATTGTTTTAGGCCGAGAATTGTAAGCGCGTCTTGATTTGTCATAAGTTCATAAATTAACGTTTCAAATATTTAAAAAAAAAGATCAACAGGTGAAACAAACAAACTTCATTGATGGGGGAAAAGTACAGCATCTTTGAAATAAAACTTCGAACGAAACAGTACAATGCTCTTTTAAATTTTGCTCAAATACATATGGCTTTCATTTTTCCACTCCTCTCTCTTTTTCTACTAGTAGTGCTACCAGCCTTCTCCCTAAGTTCGGCAATCATGATCTTGCAAAATTCCATAAATTCGGAAACTTGGACCAGGGTGTTGAACGGGTGCATTGCCGCGTCAGCCTCTTTTAGACGCTTTGGGATACCCATGATAGCTTGATTGGCCAACCATGCCAACTTTGAGAATCTGTCTTTCCAGTATAAGCTTTCATTCTTCAACTCTATGAATACTTCATGATTTTCTATCCTGCTGACCAACTCTATAAAGCGGCTCTCCCAATGGATGCTTTCAGTCTTCAACTGGTGGTAAACTTCCTCTTGATATCTGATATGGTCTTTCAGCTCATCAGATCTTTCATGCTCCCTTCTCAAAGCTTGTTGGTATTCTCGGAGTATCTCTTCAATTGTCTCTTTATCTCGTCGGATACTTTTCACTTGTTCTTCAAACACAACTATCAATATCCGAGACTCTCTTTTTGATTTCACCAGCAAGCCATGTGCGGTTTTTTCAGCAATCATTGATTCTTCCCATAACTTCTTCCATTTGTGCGCATCATCAATGGCTTGGTTCATTTTCAGGTTGCATCGTTTTAGTTCTTCCTTTGCCCCTCTCAGGTATTTTTGAACCTCTTGTTTGTTTTTTCCTTCAATTTCAAGCTGCTTGCGGCTATCCTCAATGGCCAATGACTTAGTTGCGTTTTTCTCTAGTTCTGCCTGTAAACCCCTCTTTTCTTCTTCAGCTTTTGACAAGGCCATCTTGAGCTTATCTAACTCTTCAACAGTGGGAAGGGTAGGTTCAAGTACTTCTTCCTCAACCCGTAGTGCGCTTCGATAAGGCAATCAGGTGTCTTGGATCCTTTTTTGGAGCCACTGACGAAAGGTGGGTTCCTTATCGCCGCCCCTCTTAGTAAGCTCTTGTCCTTTGCGAACAACCATATCCCACGCTTGAGAAATCTTCCGGAGCATGTCAACCTCTTTTGGGCTTCCTTCATGGAGGTAAAAAGCGATTAACATGTCTTCGGTGGGCGGATTTCGCATGGGGATTTTGAAAGCTTCCACATTGAAAAACTACTGCAGGCTTGTCTTTCCACCATGATGGGTGCCAACGAACCTTGTATTCATGGAGATCTCTTAGCACTCGCAACCATTCATCAGTGCTCATCGTCTTCACATCACACCCCTTAGCGTCCTCAATTGGGCCTTCCGCCTTAACCTTGTTAACAAAAGCATGGGTGAGAAGCCAAACATACAAGGCGTGTAGGCAGCAAGATATCCTCTTTCCCTTTAACTCACTATAATGAGTGAAGGTACAGTAAGTGTCTGCAAGAATGGCCGTAATTGGGTTGGATGGGTTTTCCTCATCTTTGAAGGACAGGAAGGCACCAATAGCTGTCGTATCCACATATCTTTCAAGGCGTGGAAATAACACAATCCCAAAGATGGTCAAAGCTAACACTTGCTTGAAAGGACCCCAATTTCTAGCATCGGCGAAGGACTTCATTTGACTTTCCAAGTACTCTTGCGGGAACCCTACAATGCAATTTCGGTTTTTCTTTTGGAGCTTCAAACTTTCCTTGATGATTTTTAGCATTGAGGCAAGTTTCTCATCTGTGTAGTAATGCCCCTGATACTGGTAGGGCCTAATGTCTCGTTGAGGAAAACCAAAGATCTGCGTATATTCTTCCAGGGTAGGTGCCATCTGGAAATTTTTGAAGGTGAAGCATCTCTAGGAAGAGTCATAGAATTGGCTCAGAGCAACAATGGCATTTGTCTGCACTTCCAACCGTAATAACATAATAATCTTCCCATAAGCTCTATCGAAAGACCTGCGCTCGATGGGCGGCAACCAACCCGCACATTCTCTTAAGCTCGTCAGATTGGGCTATTTCACTGTAGGGTAGTTCGGGGTTTGAACTGCTTCATCGTTTGATCCCATATTGCCTTGCTTATGACACAATTTTTGAGCCTCTTACAATTCTCGGCAAACCTAAATGAGATGAATAACATGCATGTGAGAATTTTTTTTACATTTTGTGAAATAATGGTGCTATATGATGGATGAAAGAATGATGTCACGCGTGTTAAAAAAAATAAGGAAAATTTTGGTGATTCAACTTTGAGAAAGTATTAACTATGTGTCACATCCTATATATGTAAAAGGGGGAAAAAATAATAAATGGTTTTGATGATTTGATTTTTTTTGAGAAAAAAAAAATTATCTGTAACGTTGCAGCGGGTAGGTGAAATGCCCTTGTGTCCTAAACAGGTTATGTCTTATATATAGGTCACGGTCTAGGGTCACTTATGTGATCAATCTCTCAGGTGGCTCTATTCACTTCCTCACAAAGGTCTCCAGAGCTAAAATTCCCTTCATGATATGATCCACAACGATAGCTAGCTACCATGTGTGGAGTACCATGAAAGAGCGTACTCTGGCTGAGACTTTCATGAGAGTCAGACAGATAAAATCCAGAATGACTGTCACTAATCGTCTCCACTCGCCCTAGGATTTTTTCAGACCCGGGTATAAGGCCCCACTCAGAAGTGTGTGAATAAACATGTGTAAGTGACGTGTGTGATATGGACATAATACCTAGACTACCCAAGCTGCAAAAGAAATACAGATAATAGTACAAAGGTCTTCTACCCTAAGGTTCAATAGAGCAAGAAAATAAATAAATAAAATAAACATGCAAATATAAGCATTAAGGATAAACAAAGTACTAAATTAACAACAATCTACACATTTAATTAAATTAGGCTTGACCCTCTTAAATAGTCCCCAGTGAAGTCGCCAGCTGTAGCGACCGAAAAATCCGAAAGAGGGATTCTTCGTCATTTTTGAAAATGAAGCCGTCATCAATATTTATTAAATAGGAAAACATTGAAAAAACTTTTATTTTTGGGTTCGGGGGTCGATTATGCGTGGGGAAAGTATTAGCACCCCACAGCGTCCTTTCAAAAGAAAGGTTACCATTTAATTTAATGTGTAGAAAGAAAGTTAATTTAAAGAAAATACCCTAATTTACCCTTTTTATTATTTGCAAAATTTGAAGAGGAAGACTTAATAAAAACTTTAGTTTTTTTGTGCTTGACGGGAGTGTGCCCCCGCTCCTACGTATCTCCAGGTGCGATGGAGAAATCAAAGCTACGTAGTTCTTGAATGGAAAAAGTTTGTGCGTTGATGTTTTTTTTATTTGGATATTTTTGAAGTTTGGGTAGGTATTCATGATGATCAAACAAGTAAACTCAGAGTGAACACCACTAATAGCCCATTTGAAAACTAAAATTATTCCTAACGATCAAACAAGTTAAACTCAGAGTGACCATTAGTAATAACGTGTTTTTGATATGAGTTTGATTATTCAAAAGATATTGGCTTGAAAACATAATGGTGAGGTACATTTTTAAAAGAGATGTTTAAGTGAAATATGTGGGGTGTGAACAGCAACGCCCAAAAGGAGTGACAGCCCATACTCTAAACCAAAAGTCCATAGACATGAATTTTGGGGGTGGGGGTTACGAAATAGTGAACAAAGGTGCAATTGAAAATCGGGAGAACTGGATCATTAGAAAACAAGGTGTAAGTAGATGCCTGATGTTTTTTTTTGACAAAAGAAGCCTGATGTTTAAAAAAGGTTGTATCATTAAAAAAATTGGGACAGACTATTTATCTTCTTTTTCGAACCAAATGATTTATGAACTTATTTCAAAACATACGATTCTGATGCGCTCATTTATCATCTAGGCTAAAAAACGCATTTGATTGGAAAATATCTACTAGCTAAAAGAGCATCAGGTTGACCTTTTTTCCATAAAAACATTTGATTAAATGATTTTTAATAGGAAAATTTGGTTTTAAATTATTATGGTTCTGATAGCTTATTTTTGACAAAGGCATTAATGTATTTCATAAATCATGGCATTTCCAAAAGAGAAAATCATGGCATTCAAAGGAATGAATCAATCGGTAATCAAGTATAGAGCGCTTTTATATATACTGCAACAAAACAATCAACTGTAACCAGCATTCATCCAGAAATCTCTTACATACATGGGCATAACCATAACCAAAAGGACATTCATAAACAGCAAATTAAAATTGCACACAATATGTATTAAATGACACAATCCGTTACACAGATCACAAAACAAACAAGAGGACTAAAAGAAAATTACCACAAAGCCTTGAAGGATGAGTTCCCTCTCAGATCTCACAAGAAGGAAAAAAATAAGACTTTGTGAAAAAATTTAGTAAAAGAAAAAACAGTGAAGAATTTTCTCTCTTTTACTCAGAGACATCAAGAACTGCTCCCTTGCTCCTCTGAAACCTCTTGCTCACGACCTTGTATTTCTAACCTCTCTCTCTCAGAATCCTCTCCAAAATCCTCTCCCTTCTTCAATGATTTGGCCATCATTTATACTAAACAAAACGAACTTCCGGTGGTGTGCTTTCCCCTTCGTTTTTTCGCTGGTCCTTGCACTCACATCTAAAGTTCTATGTAAATCTTTGCGGGTTCCCTTTAAAACCGAAGTCACCCATGAAAAACTGAGAAGAGAAACGCGTGAACTACTGATCTATTGTGAGACCGACGGTTCCTTGAATGTTGGCGACAAAAAAAAGGGGTTTCGTGGGGAGAGGAGAGGACGAGATGCCTAAGATGGAGGTTTCGTGTAGCAATGAAGATGTGGGGGAAGGTGAAAGAAAACGTGTAGAGATGGAGGAAAGGATCTGTGTCAGGGAGAGAGAGAGAGAGAGAGAGAGAGAGAGAGAGAAGTGATGGCTGCAGTTTCTTTTTTTGGTTTTCAGCAAGTGGTGGGAAGTTAGGGTTTGATGTGGAGGCAATTAGGTTTTGGGTGTGAGAGGTGAAAACATGCCATCCGGGTCAGGCCTAAGTCGTACGGGCCTCCAACAATGGCCCAAAATCAATTTCAATAAAAACAACACTGCTCACACCCCAATTTTTACTAATCGCCCCCTTTTCTCTTTTCTTGCTTTTTCAGTTTGTTTTCTTTTAAATACAAAGACTTATAGTAACTAGATAGGAAGTAATGTATAACATGAGAGTAAATTTGTATTTTTACTTTCTAAAAGAAAATAATTCTTTTTTTTTAAAAAAAAAAGGTCGGACAAAATTAGGGTATAACACTCATGACGTACTTGCCTAGAACATACCTAATGAATGCATTTACCTGAGAAGGGAAAAGCTATCTATATTTGGCATGTCTAAAAATGCGATAAATGATGCATCCGTGCAATATAGGTATGTGAAATGGTAGGTGTCTGATGGGGTGAATGAAACGTGGCAGATGATGTGAGTTGAAATTGGTGGAACATGGAGGTTGACAAACAACGTATGTGAATGCAGATAAGATATGAATGTGATTGTGCTGATTAATGATGAATGTAATGGAATGAGCGATTTTTCCTCTTTTTGCTTTTTGCCTTTCCTTTTTTTTCTTAGTATCACTAGTGCAAAAAAGGGATTTAAAGTCAGGCGAAAATGGGATTTAAAGTCAGGCGCGCGCTTGACTTTTATTAAGTCGACTTTGTATGTCAGGAGTTTTAAAGTCAAGCGATAGCCTGACTTCGTAAGTCTGATTTAAAGTCAAGCATTTATTTCGCCTGACTTCGTAAATCAGTTTTAAGGTCAAGCATTTATTTCGCCTGACTTCGTAAGTCTGTTTTAAAGTCAAGCATTTATTATTGCCTGACTTCGTAAGTATGATTTAAAGTCAAACATTTATTCTTGCCTGACTTCGTAAGTCTGTTTTGACGTCAAGCATTTATTATTGCCTGACTTCGTAAGTCTGATTTAAAGTCAAGCATTTATTCTTGCCTGACTTCGTAAGTATGATTTAAAGTCAAGCATTTATTCTTGCCTAACTTCGTAAGTCTGTTTTAAAGTCAAGCATTATTGCGCCTGACTTTAAAAGTTTTTTTTTCTTCAAATTTTGGTTTAATCTGTACACCCTGGTTATACGAATTTTGGTCATTCATCACATTCTAATATAATTCAAAGCTAAAATTCATCACATTCTCCCAACAAATAGAAACTTAAACTCATCACGTTCTACTTTATACATCCAAAGCTAAAATTCATCGGTTTAAGTAAGAATTCTACACTTTAAGTACAAAATACATCCAAAGCTAAATTACATTGTACTTAAATTCATATACAACAAACAGAACAACACAGTCACTTAAATCACATTCTACTTACATTCTACATCATAAACATCACTAGGCTTGATATTGATATAGTTGAAAACAATAAATTTCAAGAATAAATGGAGTGCTCAGCTTTAACACAACTAATGACTATCCAGGACCTGTTGTAAACACAGAGGGATCAGCAGAGGACTGTAACACCCCGAGTATTTTTATCGAGTAAAAATACCCAAGTGTACCATCATAAAATAATCAGAGATATTTTTCCTGTTTTAGATATTGAACATAAATAAAAATAGCTCATAACCTAGAGTCCAATATCCAAATACCAAGAAATAGCGGAAACGATTTTACAACTTTTACTGGTACAAGTTATACAATCGGAAATACAAAAATCTCGAGGGAGAGAGATTAACAATGAAAACTAAGTCTTCACCGTCTTCATAAGCACACCACCTAGCTGTGCTCCTTCACCTTTGCTTTTTCCCTTGCTTCTCTGTAAAAACCACAAAATATAAACAGTGAGATACAATCTCAGTGAGTTCTACCGAGACCCCTACTAACACTCTCGGTTCAATTATGAAATTCTGTTTAACTTAACACGACATCGACTGCGCGAACGCTACTCCCGATGAACCGCATTATTTTACACATAGCATTCCAACGACTGCGCGAACGCTACTCCCGGCGAACCTGCTATAATTCAGTACGACACCGACTGCGCGAACGCTACTCCCGGTGACTCGTGTCTCATGACCTTTGATACGACACCGACTGCGCGAACGCTACTCCCGGTGACCCGTATCGTTTAACTTTTATTACAACACCGACTGCGCGAACGCTACTCCCGGTGAACCGCGTTATAAGACCTTTTTACGTACCACCGACTGCACGAATGCTACACCCGGTGAACCGCGTTATTTTTCACATAGCATTCCACCGACTGCGCGAACGCTACTCCCGGTGAACCTGCTATAACTCAGTACAACACCGACTGCGCGAACGCTACTCCCGGTGACTCGTACAACAAACTTTCTAACATAACACCGACTGCGCGAACGCTACTCCCGGCGAACCCCCTTACCAATAGTACTTTCCCTAATGGCACGGAGCCTAGGGTAAGGGTGCATGACTACCCCGCCTAGTATGTTAGAACCATGGGTCGTCACCCAAATTGGGCCGACTCCTTTAATCGATATAATTTATATATCGTGAATCATTGACTGGTTTAGACGAATAAATAATAACCATCCGCGTCAGTGTTACAATCCCACATTTTATAAAATCTAAGTTCACACTCGCACTCTAGTTGACCACTTTTCGACACAATTTTCAATATCAAAAACAGTTCATTTTTCCTTAAAAATAGAATATTCAGTTAGGCCTCTGAATAAGCTTTCCAACGCATCTTAGAACACCTCGATCGGATGCCCGGATCAAAAGTTATCGCAAAAACAAAAACAGTATTTAGTTGCTAAAAATTCTGTAAACCGTCGCGACGCGAAAATAGGCAGAATGGCCAAAAACATGTTTTCTGAAATTCAGTTTTACCCCATTTCGCTCCCTAATCGATACCGAGACATTACATGACCTCCGAGACCCAAAAACAGATATAACAACCAGTAATTCCAGTCCAGCGAAAGCGATAAAACAGTTAATTAATTAATTCGAAACGTAAAATCCTAAACGTGAGTAAAACTCACCCTTGAAGCAAGAGCCGATACCGGGCCGAAATCACCGAGACTTCAAATCTCCAAATAACCACACGAACAATCCCCGCATAAACTTCCACGCTCCAACGACGCCCAAATCCGCTTCCGATCTTTCCGCTCCTCGACCATCCGGCTCGCGAGACTCGAGAAATCCGCTTTTCACCTAGACACCAACATATGCTCCTAGGCTTCAAGCTCCTCACAAAAGCTCCAACTTTGATTCCTAAGCTTTCAACCCATACTATGAACTTCATCATCAACCTCTAACCTCCATGACACTATTCATCATCTTCAACCTCTAACCAAGCTTCCATAACCAAAAACCCCCAAATTGTAACCCTAACCCTTGATTCCTCCAAATGCTCCAAAACTCTAGTGATTGAGCTACCCAATCAACAACTTGACTTCTATGGAGCACTAATCACCATCCTCTTCTTTCCTTGGAGCTTCAATCATCAAAAACTCTCTCAAAATCGAAAATGGTAGAAAGAGTGAAAGTGGGTTGATGGTAATGATCTTGACATCAAAGTGAAGAGGATGAAGTAAGGACCAAAATGGTGAAAAGAAGGAAAATGTTTCATGAGTTATTCTCCTTCCCTCACCTCTTCTCACCTACGACTTCCTCTCTCCCTTTCTTCTCCATTTTTTTTTCTCTTTTCTTTCTTTCCTTTCTTTCCCTCACGGTTTCTGTATCTCTTTCTTCTTTTCACTTTCTTTTATTTCTTTTCTTTTCTTTCTCACTCACACACACTCACACTCATATATATTTATTTAATATATACATGGTAACGTGGTCCAATTACCATATTGTCTTTAATCTCTAATTCCGATTCTAAATCATCTTTGACCCGTATTATCCGGTTAACGATCCGATGACAACCAATAAATAATTTTAGCACTCAATAATTTTACCAGTCAAGTACTAAACTAATTTAATTGGGTTAACATCCAAATAATTCTATTAATTATTTTGAGGATGTTACATTCTCCCCAACTTGAAAGAATTTTGTCCTCAAAATTTCGTTAAGTCTTTCATCCGACTAACCGAGATTCGACGTTCACAGAAAGGTCTAAATTTGCTGGAAAACAATCTCGAACTATCAAAATGAGTGTAGAAAATCTTCCCAAGTTGGCACGTCGATCCTTAAGTATGTTCGACTACTACCCTAGAACGCTTCTAAGATTACAGTCTGAACTCTCTTGTTACGAATCAACATGAGAAACTCCTCTTTCGTCTACATAGGCTCGACACCTCGTCTGAAAACACTTCCGAAGCTTCATTCCAATTATCCTCGCTTGTGCCCCAACTTTGATTAATCTCAATCAAAGGGTCTAATACAAGACACTTGATAGAAATACAGGCTGAAATGAGATCCACAAACTGGTACTCCTCGGTAGAGGTAAAAACAAACACGATTTCCTCGAAGGGTGTAGACACTTTCTCAACAAATCTTCTAATATCATAACAGTTCCCGTACACATTGAAAAACGTGACGGAAGGTCACTGGGAAATTCCTTGACTCTCTCCCAAGGTTTCCAGATAAAACTTTTCAAAAAGATGGAATGAGGATTTTACAATAAGCTTTGACTTTAAACGTAGAAATAAACCGTGGGAACATCAATTAATTTGAACGTAACGAAAATCACCTCAGTTGTTCTCAAAACAACTATCAAACAGAACTCACAACCCTTCTTCCTTTATTGTAACTTTCCTCACAATATATTTATCTATGACGCACCCAATTCCTTTCTGAATTAGCCAATAGCGTTGAGAGCTTCCCCTCAACCTAAGTAATCCTCCTAGGATTTTCTTCCTTAATCAGATTTCTATTAGCCTCTTGATTCGTTCCCAAAATTAACTTGCATGCGGGTTTTCACAAAATGATTTTTCAAAACTACCATACCGCACGCCAAGCTTCACTTCGGAAATTTCAGACTCTTGCAAGCAGATCCATCACTTAATCCTTTGGTGGTTAATCGCAATGTGAAAAACAGTCCACAGTCACCTCACTTTCATATTCGTATTCACGTTTGACTTGTCAAACGGAATCACATAATACTATCACCTTGTTAACCTTCACAAAGGAGAGGTTAACAAACTAATACCTCACCACTAATACATCTGCTTTATATTCTGTACACCCTGGAACAGAATATAAACTTCGGTGTGCTTTCTCTAACACTTGCCTTCGGGCTGCTCGTGACTCCTTGGAACTCTTCCTTGCAAGGCACCTATTTGTATAGTGACCTTCTTCATTACAATAACAGCACCGATTGATCTGTGCTGACGATCACACTGTGAGGCTTTCCACAGTTAGAACATCTTCTGACCTTTGAAGAATCAAAGAATTGCATCTGCTTTTCCTTTGATGAAATTATCTTAGGACTTTGCATTCGGAGTTGATAAATCAACTACCTTCTTTCCTTTCCCATACTCCTTATGAGATCATCCTCGGCGACATAGGGTGGTTGCACTAAGGCAACAAAATTGGTAATAGTATAAGAACTGAGACCCTAAGTCATAAAAGGACTAAGGCCCTTCTTATACATCTGCATTCTCCATTCGTCATCCGGAGCTTACTTTACCACTTGGTAAAACTGAAACAACTTTCCAAACTTAGCGGTGTATCCTTCCACCGACATGTCACCTTTCCTGATGATACACCGGTTGGAGATTCCGGTTTTGGTTGAGGACTGCGTCTTGATCATCCTGTCAAATTCCGCTTATGATGCACTAAGTATTAAGTTGATCAGGCTCAATATCTCTTAGCATCACAAGTGTAATTACAAAAAGGACTAGCAAGGAATCGACTCAACCCTAAACTAAGTCCGACTAGGTCGAACTGCTCTGATACCAACTGTAACACCCCGAGTATTTTTATCGAGTAAAAATACCCAAGTGTACCATCATAAAATAATCAGAGATATTTTTCCTGTTTTAGATATTGAACATAAATAAAAATAGCTCATAACCTAGAGTCCAATATCCAAATACCAAGAAATAGCGGAAACGATTTTACAACTTTTACTGGTACAAGTTATACAATCGGAAATACAAAAATCTCGAGGGAGAGAGATTAACAATGAAAACTAAGTCTTCACCGTCTTCATAAGCACACCACCTAGCTGTGCTCCTTCACCTTTGCTTTTTCCCTTGCTTCTCTGTAAAAACCACAAAATATAAACAGTGAGATACAATCTCAGTGAGTTCTACCGAGACCCCTACTAACACTCTCGGTTCAATTATGAAATTCTGTTTAACTTAACACGACATCGACTGCGCGAACGCTACTCCCGATGAACCACATTATTTTACACATAGCATTCCACCGACTGCGCGAACGCTACTCCCGGCGAACCTGCTATAATTCAGTACGACACCGACTGCGCGAACGCTACTCCCGGTGACTCGTGTCTCATGACCTTTGATACGACACCGACTGCGCGAACGCTACTCCCGGTGACCCGTATCGTTTAACTTTTATTACAACACCGACTGCGCGAACGCTACTTCCGGTGAACCGCGTTATAAGACCTTTTTACGTACCACCGACTGCACGAATGCTACACCCGGTGAACCGCGTTATTTTTCACATAGCATTCCACCGACTGCGCGAACGCTACTCCCGGTGAACCTGCTATAACTCAGTACAACACCGACTGCGCGAACGCTACTCCCGGTGACTCGTACAACAAACTTTCTAACATAACACCGACTGCGCGAACGCTACTCCCGGCGAACCCCCTTACCAATAGTACTTTCCCTAATGGCACGGAGCCTAGGGTAAGGGTGCATGACTACCCCGCCTAGTATGTTAGAACCATGGGTCGTCACCCAAATTGGGCCGACTCCTTTAATCGATATAATTTATATATCGTGAATCATTGACTGGTTTAGACGAATAAATAATAACCATCCGCGTCAGTGTTACAATCCCACATTTTATAAAATCCAAGTTCACACTCGCACTCTAGTTGACCACTTTTCGACACAATTTTCAATATCAAAAACAGTTCATTTTTCCTTAAAAATAGAATATTCAGTTAGGCCTCTGAATAAGCTTTCCAACGCATCTTAGAACACCTCGATCGGATTCCCGGATCAAAAGTTATCGCAAAAACAAAAACAGTATTTAGTTGCTAAAAATTCTGTAAACCGTCGCGACGCGAAAATAGGCAGAATGGCCAAAAACATGTTTTCTGAAATTCAGTTTTACCCCATTTCGCTCCCTAATCGATACCGAGACATTACATGACCTCCGAGACCCAAAAACAGATATAACAACCAGTAATTCCAGTCCAGCGAAAGCGATAAAACAGTTAATTAATTAATTCGAAACGTAAAATCCTAAACGTGAGTAAAACTCACCCTTGAAGCAAGAGCCGATACCGGGCCGAAATCACCGAGACTTCAAATCTCCAAATAACCACACGAACAATCCCCGCATAAACTTCCACGCTCCAACGACGCCCAAATCCGCTTCCGATCTTTCCGCTCCTCGACCATCCGGCTCGCGAGACTCGAGAAATCCGCTTTTCACCTAGACACCAACATATGCTCCTAGGCTTCAAGCTCCTCACAAAAGCTCCAACTTTGATTCCTAAGCTTTCAACCCATACTATGAACTTCATCATCAACCTCTAACCTCCATGACACTATTCATCATCTTCAACCTCTAACCAAGCTTCCATAACCAAAAACCCCCAAATTGTAACCCTAACCCTTGATTCCTCCAAATGCTCCAAAACTCTAGTGATTGAGCTACCCAATCAACAACTTGACTTCTATGGAGCACTAATCACCATCCTCTTCTTTCCTTGGAGCTTCAATCATCAAAAACTCTCTCAAAATCGAAAATGGTAGAAAGAGTGAAAGTGGGTTGATGGTAATGATCTTGACATCAAAGTGAAGAGGATGAAGTAAGGACCAAAATGGTGAAAAGAAGGAAAATGTTTCATGAGTTATTCTCCTTCCCTCACCTCTTCTCACCTACGACTTCCTCTCTCCCTTTCTTCTCCATTTCTTTTTCTCTTTTCTTTCTTTCCATTCTTTCCCTCACGGTTTCTGTATCTCTTTCTTCTTTTCACTTTCTTTTATTTCTTTTCTTTTCTTTCTCACTCACACACACTCACACTCATATATATTTATTTAATATATACATGGTAACGTGGTCCAATTACCATATTGTCTTTAATCTCTAATTCCGATTCTAAATCATCCTTGACCCGTATTATCCGGTTAACGATCCGATGACAACCAATAAATAATTTTAGCACTCAATAATTTTACCAGTCAAGTACTAAACTAATTTAATTGGGTTAACATCCAAATAATTCTATTAATTATTTTGAGGATGTTACAGGACTGTACAAAGCCATTTGTGGGATGCTTGTTTCAAGCCATAGAGAGAAACCACAACTTGTGAGTTGTCTCAGGTGACTTGCTCCTCTAGTGCAAATCAAACCCAGAGTCCGCAAGCACAAGAAGAAGACTACAAAAAATGAATATAAAAATGGTCTAGTAAGTACCTTCAATTTGTATTTGATAGAGCAAGTTCTTTAAATCAGTTAGTTCACCATAATAAAAATCCCCAAAAAAATTACTACTCACCATGAGCAATGTTGGATTTGTGCAGCTTCTTCTTTGAATTTGAAATGAAGCTAGTGATCTTCTTGTGCAGCCATGGTCTTCAATATCAAAAGGTGTCCATATTGCTTAACTATATGACAGGAAAAGTATAAAATAGGACCTGCATATGCAATATGTCCATTTAGTTACTGTGACAAACAAGTGCATAATAATCAAACACATGTCAATATCAATAAACAAACCAACAGAACCCATTCTCTCTTTCACTCTGATAATGTGAATGCATAGTATACCAACTAGAGTAAAATAAGAAACAAAAGGAAAATGGTAATGATTGCTGTAGTGATCAACTTTCTGGACTCCAACTTCAAAGTTTCCAGTTAAAACAGTTCAATGAACCCAACATTAAATACAACATCCTAATGAAGGGTAATAGGGCTATATTCACCTTGCAACAGGTTCTGTAAAAGTTGAAAATAATTTGTAATGGGGGTTATTTTGGAACCCAAATAGATATAGTACTCAAATTGAGTTGTCAAGCATGAAATGACTGCAGATTCCACAATTAAGTTAAAAAATTAATCAAACATTACTAGTAGCAGCCAATAAATTGCTTGACAACTTATCCTCGGTACCTAATCCAGGAATAAAAGATGGATAGACACGGACACAAGTAATGACTTAACACATACACACTGTCTAAACTTTAGGATACTTGGATATATAGTATATTTGTGGAGAACATTAGAAGAGTTAATCTCAACCATTCATATATTTTTATGTTCAACAATATCTCCTTATGAACAAAGGAGGGACCAAAATTCAAAATGAAGTCTACCAAGACCATTCTTAACATCAGAGAGTTGAATGATCGAAACTACCAAATATATAGCAAAGGGAAATACCTTCTGATGAGCACACCAAGGACGAAACCTGATAGAGCAATCAACAATCCTGCACTCTATACAAGAACCTCCCCATCGATTGCAAATAGAACAGACCTGGCAGAAGTAATATACGAGAAAACATGGCAAATATCAAATGCTGCAAAAAATATATTTAGCTGTAAAACAGATTTGAACATATTTATTTGTAAAGGCAAATACCTTCTGATGAGCACACCAAGGATGAAACCTGACAGAGCAATCAACAATCCTGCACTCTATACAAGAACCTCCCCATCGATTGCAAATAGAACAGACCTGGCAAAAGTAATATACGAGAAAACATGGCAAATATCAAATGCTGCAAAAAATATATTTAGCTGTAAAACAGATTTGAACATATTTATTTGTAAAGGCATATCATAAAGACAACAAATTTCTCCATTCTCGTAGTTTATAACTATTATAACACCATTTCCTTTATTTTGACACTAAATTGAGGACATGGAGTTGTGTTAAACCATAACAGACGAGGGATTTCAGCTAAGTACTACTTCCATATGGAAGATCCAACAAACAATCCAGGGCTTACCATATATATAACCCTGAAGGAGGGGCTCCTTTTATGTCCATCATCTTTCTAACACTATCCCTTATTCTCTCTGCTGGATGGCAACAACAAAAGCAAAATCATGCACAAGAATTAATTGTAGTACTAAATAATCTAATCAATTACACGGTTATATTTTGTTCATAGTAGTCACAGTGTCACATGTAATTACCAAGTGAGAAATTACTAGTTAAGAATAGTTAGGTAAAGGTTTGACTAAAAAGACAACATAATAGAAGGTTAGTTAAAGCATTAAGCAAGATAATAATATCATTCTAGAGACTGCTAACAAATTAATAATGCTCAAAGCATGCCGCTTTTGTATCAGTTAAAGATTTTCAAATGAAATACTTACTCCAAAAGCATACATAATTAATAAAATACTATTAGCCGGTTTAGCAAAGCATATATTTTAAAAATTGAATTAGATATTATGAAGGAATCAAGTTGTTGTCTATTTCTGGAGGAAACTATCTAGTGTAGACAAAAGGATCCTTGGTCTGTACCTGAATCCAATTCAAAAGCAATCCTAGGGAACTAGAATTTGCACAGGTTGTGAGATCCTGTAAGGTGGGGAGGAAAATCAAAGCTCAGGTATATCTCAGTTTAACAAAAAAGAAAGAAAACAAGAAGTGAATGTATTCTTTTACAAATTACTACAAATAAACCGAAACACCATAAAGTAAATACCTTTCCAATTCCCTGAATTTTAGAAATTTCCCCAGCTAGACTTGTTTTATCAACCAACAAAGGTAGCTGCAGGACCAATGATACAGGAAATTACATTGTTGTCCAGGTTATAAGTTAACAATAGTTGAATGCAAAGGCAATAAACATAAAAGAGAACTCCAACCTGTAAATGAACAAACATATTCCTTTTTTTTCCCCTTTTCTGCTGTTCTGATTTCGATTCTGTTCTAGCATAGGCAATTCGGATCCTGCTGTCGTGTTGCCTTCTTGGTTGTATCGTTGTGCGTTCTCAAGAAGTCAATCAAGAATCTGCCTTTTGTTTTCTGCTGCATTTGTGTTTCCTGTGTTGCTGTTGCTGTTTTCTGTGTGCAGGTGCTGCTGTTATTTTGCTGTGCTGCTGTTGCTGTTTTCTGTGTGCAGATGTTGTGTGTTGCTGCTGTTTTCTTGCAGGTGCTGTGTGTTGCTGCTGTTTTCTGCAGGCGCATCTTTGCTGTTTCTGCTGCGCAGAATTTCTGCAGTTTCGTTGTTTCGTTCTCGGTCCGTTCGGTGTTCGATTACGCGTCTTGAAACCCAACAACCACAGTTCGCCAAATGTTTCTTACAAGTATCAGAAGGAACTACCATTTTCTGTCCTCCAACACAGAATGACAATGTATCACAATTGTAAAAAAATCAGGGTTATCTAGAAAAACAATAGCATAAGAGTGTCTGATATTATTTCCAATATATACATAAAAAATGTTTAACCAACCTTGAGGATAGAAGAATTATGCTGCAAGAGCTGAATAGCTCGACACAGTTTTAATCCATCTTGGAGATCTACAAATAAATCTCTGATCTGGAAATCATACTCGACAAGAGGCCCCTACCAAATCACAAAACAGCCAGGTAAAACTTCATCATAAGACATATATATTGAACTTGATAAGGTGCACTTATTCACAAATTAATAACAGCATTAATATTAAATTGAATCATCTACTATTGTCATGAAATAGCCCAAGACCCACAGCAAAAGATTCTGCACGCGTGAAGATCTGAATTTACAAGTTCCCACACTAACAGGCTACCTAACACAAGTAATTGGGCACAACACCTAAAAGGAAAAACCAACCTGTTGGTGAGATACTTTGTAACCTAAGATGACCAAATGTGCTAGAACATTGCCTTCCCCGCACATTACATCAGAGGATAGAAATTCTAAATTCCAATCAAACAGAGAGAGAAATGTCAACCTACAATGTAGTAACAGCTGTAACAAAGACATTAACAAGAAAAAAGGAGTGAATCAGTAACAAGGACTTACCATGGATCACAAGAAAAAAGGAGTGAATCATTAACAAGAAAGGAAGAAGAAAAAAGTAATTCCAAATTAATTGATGCGCTAATATCTAAAATCATTAAATTCCAAACTCAATTCCCATTGTTAGATTCCCCCATATGAGTGTATTTCTTTACATGGACAGCAAGTCAAGTAACTGCAAGTGGACAGAAAATTAGCAAGTTCAGTGTTCAAAAATCTCATTCTCTATATGAAAGCAACAAGATTCAACTTCAACAAATTATGGTAAAGTATCGTGAAATTTTAGTGGGACATGACATTCTCTATATATTGTTGGGTTCACTTTATATCCTATGCCACTTCTCAACATATATATATTAATGAAAAAGTAATATACTTAAATCAATCAAAATGGCTAAGATTTCTTGAGATCGAACTTCCAAGTTCCAAGAACATTGATTATTGATATGGCAGATCTATACAAGTAAATTCACTTGACTGCTTTGAATAATAAAGGGGAACCACCATCCAATCCATCAATACCATACTCAAGCGGGAAGCAACTCTGACAGTTAGCTTTATCCAAGATTATCACAAGCAACAAAATCCTCTTCAAAATCACATTCCCCAAATTCTCATAGTAACCAGACCTATAAACACCTTCAAAACAGCAAACACACAAAACAGCAAACACAAGTTAGGGTTTTGAAAAGGAAAATCATCAAATCAACAGCAAAACAGAACCTAAGTGAAGAATCTACCTAGTGGAACGGTCCGCAACAAAACCTTGCAACAGAGAGCCTGAAAACAGAAGATCAGAATCTTAGGGGTTCGCTGAAGATTAAAGAAATCAGTGAAACAAGAAAGATAAGTGAGAGATCCATACCTTGTGTAGTCTCTGTTGTAGTTAGGTTGAAGGATTCAAGCTTCGTTTGGCTTCGCAGTAACGAACCAGAGAGAGAGAAGAAGATTCAGTATTCAGAGAAGATTCAACAGAAATTGAAAGGATAAAGAAGAGGGGTTTTGTTCTCACCAGTGACTGAGTCGTTCTTGCTGAAAGATTTAAGCCAAAACCTTCTGAAATCGTGAGTTGAAGGGGAGCTTCGCATGGAAGAAGAAGGAACCAGAGAACAAAGGAGAAAGAAAGAGGCGTTCGTGTGTTTTGCTGGAAGGGAGAGGAAAGTGTTCGCGTGTTTTGCGAAGGTGTATTTTTTTTTCTATTTTAGTACTTTAGAAGTCAGGCGTGTATACGCTTGACTTTAAAACATTACTTATTAATTACAAGTTTGCCACCGTGTCACTTATGTAGTCAGGCGAATACACGCCTGACTTCTAAAGTCTTATTTTTTCCCTATTTCTTCACTTTAGAAGTCAGGTGTGTATCCGCTTGACCTTAATACTCGCGACATTTTCCAGTTATTTACAAATTTGCCACCGTGTCTACCTATGTATTCAGGCATCTGGGCGCCTGACTTTAAATGTCTAATTCTAATGTCATTTTTGCACTAGTGTATATAATGAGTGCAAAGTGCGAATGTGACGCAAATGTAATGCTTTGCTGCGAATGCCATGGTGGATAAAGGAAAACACGCAAATGCATGGTATAATGATATGATTAGTGATGTAAAAAATTTTTTGGCAAACGATGAGACCGGCACTTGGCACATCTATCGAAGCAAACAATGTTATACATGTGACGAATGATTGGTATTTGTTGGGATGATGAATGAAATGGGTATACCATGGGTGTTGAACCTGATGGGATGGGATGAGAAAGTTGACAAACGGTTGTATGAGGATGCAGATAAGATATGAATGCAATTGTACTGCTTAGATGCAGGTGCTACGATGAAATGCATGGTTGTATGATGGAATGATTTATGCTTTGGTGGGGGTAATGAATGCAATGTGGATGATTTTTTTCTTTTAGCTTTTCTTTTTTTGCCTTTTTTTTGGTCTTTTTTTTGCTTTTTCTTTTTGAGCCTCTCTTGTTGCTGGTCCTTCAACTCGCAGGACTTCCGGCATGGGATTACGAGGCTATCAAGTGCATTCGTACTGCTAAGTCAATTGCGCATGACTGGGACTTATCATTTGAGATGATCACGCATTTATTGCTCTATTCCCGCGGTTCCTTTCTTATAGGTATTTTAATGAAAGACTATATCTCTTTTGTGATTCTCGGAAATTTCGTAATGATTGTAATGCTTTTCATTATGCCACATGTTTCACAATTCAGTATCAATTATCGCAAAACATTATTTCAAAAATAGACGTTGGAGGCCAAATGTGCAGAAGGCACACCGACTTAAGATTACGTCAGGAATTTCATTGAAAGAATAGGAAAGCTGAAATACTAAGCAGACTTTTCGGTATTTAGTGTCCTTGAAGTAACGGTGCCGGCCACCCATGTTCACGACCTTGATCACTCATCATCCGACTTTTGAAAGTGTTGATTGCCTCAATGTTTGTTTAGTCCAACTTCCTGACCCTAATTTTTGCCTGGATTGTCCCTTTTGGATTTTCAATCATCTTTCTCATTTTTCTATACTCCTTTTTTAGGCAGAGTTCACCGGTAGTGGGAGGTCTTCCCCATCCATTTTTGTGAGAATTAAGGCTCTTCCAGAGAATGATTTCTTTACCACGTAAGGTCCTTTATAGTTCGAGGTCCATCTCCTGCGGGAATCCTTTTGGGTATGACTTTCTTGGGCACCAAGTCTCCTTAAAATTGTTGAGGACAGACCTTCTTCTGTTAAGCTTTCTTTGTTCTTTTCCTATATGACATAAGACGACCGTTCTTTTGTTTGATGAGGTTTAATGGAAGTACTACTCCCATCGTACGGGGTTTCCCCTGTTGAAGTATGAACGAGGTCTGATCTCCATGTAAGGTGAAATGTCACTATCATCCCCGATATTCTTTGTTTGTTGTTGCAACTGCCCCATTTGTTTTTTGGGCAGTATGGGAAGGGATCATGATGCTCGACTTGGAGTCCTTACATAGCCCTTTCACCATTGTCCGTGACGATCTTTTTAGGAAAACGGTAACGGCAGATCAAATTTCTTGACAATCACGGATTTGTTACACCAGTGGGCATCTTATGTCAGACAAGGTGATGCAAGCTAATTTTCTTGATTCGCTATCTTTTTGGTGTGATGTTAATTTTAACACCTTTTTATCATCTTTTGTGCCCAAGTTAATCATTTCGCTTGATTCCACACGAGGCTGGATCACTTTATTCTTTTGTTCCATTATTCTCATCACCTCTGGAAGAGTTTCCCAGTTATCTTCAACATCTTCCATAGTTTGATTAATGGGGTGATCAAAGTTATGACATGAGTTACCGATGTTGTTATTTTCAAGGACAAGTTATTTAGATCTGCATTAGTAGAAATTGGAGAAGGATAAAAGAAAAAGTAAAGCGAGCAAATGAGTAAAGAAGGAATTTATTGGAGAATTCAAAATGCTATTTTATTAATATTGATACCGGAAAGAAACATGTGTGCCCTTATTGAAATGTCCTAAGGCTCTGGGCGGAGCCATAGGATTTGCATTACGTGACATTACTTTGAACTGAAAATCACAAGAAAATCAACAATTTCCCAATTCACGAGTGCTTCGGTTGCAGGACAAAGGCGCACAAGGTTGATGATGCTGTTTTTAGCCCTTTGATCGCCTTCAAAAGCATTGACGGATGACTTCTCATGCCCCTGGCAAAGGGTTAGCGCCTCCATTCGGAGCATCCTCATTGAAGCTCAACCATTTGGATTCGATCAGATCCCGAATCACATGTTTCAGTGCCTTGCAGTTTTCTACTGAATGCCCAATTGCGCCTGTGTGAAATTCGCATGTGCCGTTCGGGTCATAGCCTCTCGGGAAAGGAGGTTCAATGGGCCTCATCGAGCGGGGGAGATTAAGTTGTGACTAGTGAGGTGGTCGAACAGATCTGAGTAGGATGCAGGAATTGGATCAAATTGTACATGTCTCCTTTCTGGGTAGTTTGGTGGTTTATGGCTTTTAGTGGTTTGGGTAGAGAAGTGCAGGGCTTGAGGATGGTTTTTGGAAGTGTAAGAGGCTTTCACTGATCCTGTTATGGAATTGGTTTCCCCTTCATTATCTCTAACAAATCCTGCGAAGGGCTTCTTTGGGTTATGGGTTTCGGCCAAACCGTAAGAAATTTTCCCGTTTCTCATACCGTTTTCCAACCTTTCCCCTATGGTGATCATGTCTGAGAAGTTAGAGGATACACTCCCAATTAATCTGTCATAGAGGGGTTGATTGCAACGTATCTATGAACATGGATACCATCTCTTTCTCTATTAGAGGCGGTGCTACCTGCGCTGCCGATCCTCTCCAACGCTGGGCATACTCCTTGAATGATTCGTTGTTTCTTTTCCCCGTATTCTGCAACTGTGCTCTATCGGGAGCTGTATCGATGTTGTATTTGTACTGCTTTAAGAAAGCTTCAGCCAGATCTTTCCAACATCGAATGTGGGTGCGTTCCAACTGCATGTACCAGCTTGAGACTGCCTCGGTCAAGCTGTCCTGAAAGTAATGGACGAGCAGTTTGTCGTCGTGTGCAAATGCGGCCATTTTTCTACAATACATAGTCAGATGGCTAGCAGGACAAGTTACGCTTCTGTATTTGTCAAAGTCAGGCACTTTGAACTTGGGTGGGATAATCACATTAGGGACGAGACACAGATCATATGCATCCCTTGCCCCAACGTTGAATCCTTCCACAACCTTTAAACGTTCCTCTAGCATTTGCAGCTTATCTCTTGACTGAGGATTCTCTGTAAGGTGTTCATAAGGAAACCCACTCATACTGTAGTACGGATGAATCATCGGAACCACAACTGGGTTTGCAATTGTGATATGTGAATGAGAAGGGTCCCCAAGGTTGAGCATATGAGCTTGACGACTTGTAATTGGTGGCACGGTGTAGTCCTGTGGAATGACCTGCGGTGCAGTGGTAGAATTTGGGAATTGAACTGGTGGTATCTTTGTGCTTGCATTTTGAGCTGAAGGTCCAGCTACTCCCAAAGGTCCTTCCTGTGGATTGGCTTCCATGGTAGGAGGTGCATAACCAGCTGGGAGACCGTAAGGGGGCCATTGGTAGCTATTCCAGTGGTATCTGGAGTTTCGGAGCCGGGAGGTGGAGGAAGACTTGTAGCATTGTTCTCAGTATTCCCTGCCGAAGCACTTTCATCTGCATTTCTTCTCTCGAGGAGTTTCACGAATTCAGCCATTTGATCTTTCAACGCCATCATCTCGGTCATTTGTTCTTTCAGTTTTACAATGTCTTCTCTCAGCCTGATTATCCTCTTCGGCCATTTTTCTTGCTTGAGAACGAGTCCGGTAGCGATGTTGGTGAACCAGCTTGCCCTTTTAATTTTTTTTTACGTAAGTACATGAATTAATGGATGAATGTGCATGAAATGCAAATGTATGATTTCGTGTTACGCCGGGGAAATTGTAAGTTTCTCTTTGACGCAGAACTGAAAGAAACTTAGATTTATTAATGCAAATGTTTGATCCATCTTGTCAGAAAGAATGCAATGTTAATGTGCAATAATTAATTTTTTTTATGCCATGGAAAAGGGAAAGGTAAAAATGCATGAGGTATGCTAAAAAATAATTTGCCAAAATAACAGATGATTTTTTTTGAAATTTTTTCTTTTAAGAAGACCGGAAAAATGTATCAGTGTTTGTTTAAATGCAGGGGTATGAGGCTCCTTTGTGTCCTACGAGGGTTCCTTAGAGAATAGGTCTAGGGCTTGTCTGTTAAGTGAACCTTTCAAAGGGTAGCTCTAAAGAGTCCTACATAAGGTTCCTAGAGCCAACGACCCCAGTTAAGAACACTGATCACAACAATAGGCAAGCTATTAGGAGCGCCAGCATTCTCAAGATGGACCAAACTCTAGGTGAGACTTTCGTGACCACCCAACAGGACGCACATCCAGTAGGTCATCACTACGCAGTCTCGTTTTAACTTAGGTTATTCTCCAGTCCGGGTACAAGACTATTCTCACGTGTGTGCAAAAGTGTGATAGTGGAGTGTGTGAAGGAGCAAAATATCAAGAATACCCCCAAGCCGCAAAACAAACAAACATATATACAAAAAAGTGATCTTCTATCCTAGGGTTTTCATATCACAAAGAATAATAAAAGACAAAAAGGAAAGGGTAAAAATAAACATTAAATTAACCACTAATCCTACAACTAATTAGACTAGGTATGACTCTCTAAATTGTCCCCAGTGAAGTCACCAGCTATAGCGACCGAAAAATCCGGGCGAGGATTCCTCGAAGGTTCAAAAAAAATGAAGCCGCCACCAAAGTTTAGTTTAAGGGCAAATATTGGAAAATCCCTTCTGGAATGGATAAGGGTCCTTGAGACCAGATAAGGGTTCGGGAGTCGGTTATGCGTGGGGAAGGTATTAGCACCCCACGACACCCTTCATAATGAAGGTTACCTGCTAACTAGTTGTAGGAAAGAATATTAACTTTGAAATGTTTATTTTACCCTTTTGTTGTGAATTGAAAAGAAAGAAGACTTAATAAAAAAATTTAGTTTTTTGTGCTTGGCAGAAATGGGCTCCTGCTCCTACGTATCTCCAAGTGCGATGGAGAAATCAAAGCTACGTAGTTCTTGGGTAGAAAAAGGTTTGTTGGTTGGTATTTTTTAATATAGGGGTTTTAGGGTTATTGAGTCGTACAGCTCATTCATCCTAGAACGCTGACTAACCCGTCTGTACAGTCGATTTAGTCCCCTTTTTTATAAAAATGGAGTTTTTAGAGTTTGGAAAATGGTTTGATGTGTGTTGGTTTGATTTTATTCGAATCGGGATTTTAGGACTCTTGAGCCGTACGGCTCATTCATCCTAAAATGCTGACCAATCCGACTGTATAGTCGACTTAATCCCCTATTCGTTTTTTGGAAAAAGGGTTTATTAATTATTATTTTTTTAGGGGTTCTAGGATTCTTGAGCTGTACAGCTCATTCATCCTAGAACGCTGACTAACCCGACTGTACAGTCGACTTAATTCCATGTTTATATTTTTTGAAACTGAAATATTCATCTATTTATTTTTATAGGTTTTTGTAAAAGAAATTAATAAAAACGAAAAGAGAGGGTGCAATAGTAAAATGGGCTGCAGTTTGCAGAAAGGGAGTTGTATTATTAAGACTGGGTGTGAAAAGCAGCAGCCCAGTTTGTAGACTGGTCCACAAATTAATGGGCTTTTCAGGGGGGCGTAAACAGGAAAATGAGAGGTGTAAGTAGTGTTCTGAGTTAAAAAGGAAAGGACGAAAATAACCCTAGGTCTCTTCACTATATAAGGCATTTTCAAAGCAAACCTAATCCTAATTTCCCTTCCCCACTTCTTGCGGCGCCGTCCCAAAGCTTCAACCCCTCTCAACCCTAATTTCTTCATCTCCCCACTCCTATCAGCCGCACCACCCAAAACAGAGAGAGAGAGAGAGAGAGAGAGAGAGAGAGAGAAGATGCGAAACTTGCGCTGGAGAGGGAGGAATTTTGCGTGATTCTCACCGTAGAGAGGCGGACTCCTACAAGACCGAGAGAGAGAGGGAAGAGGAATGGTGGTGCGACAGCGGTGGTTCGTCCACAGTGGGGCTTTTCCACCGGAGATGGACTCGAAAGGGTGTCGGTGTGTCAATGGTTTGACGGTGAGAAGACGACGACGAGAGGGAGAGTAAGAATAAACTGAAAGAGAACAGAGGAGGTGGTGGACAGGATCCACGGAGGGTGCCACGACGGTGATGACGACGCGAAGGGATGGGTTTGTGACAACTCCGGTGGAGGTTTCACGGCGGAGGCGACGTGCTTGTGAGGAAGAGTACGCGAACGATAGAGGAACCACGACTTCTGGCGACGCGTTTGGAGGACAACGGTACTACGCGAACTCACGGTGGCGACGACGACGATGACGCGTTTTGGGGAGACGACCACCGTCACGGTGGTCGGAGCTGGTACGGTTCTATCCCCACCTTTTTTTATTTCATTTTTTTTCCTTTTCACCCCTCTCCTACTTCTGATTCTGCCTTCCTATGATTTTATTCCCTGTTTTTCAACTTTTGCCCATATATTTTAAGAACAAATCCATAAAAAGTTAACTCTGTTACTAACCCATCCCGTTTTTATGACCAAAACGATGTACCGAAGCCGTAATCTTTTAAACTGGATCTATTTCAAATTCGTTTTTCCTAGTGCTACTTTTGATTTTTTTTTAAGACTAGCTGAACCCTAATTTTAACTAAAGTCTATTGATTAATTTTTTTTAGCACAGATTAACCGAACTCGAATTTGTTTTATTTTTATGATCAATTTCGTTTTCCTGAGAAAGAAGACAGGAACCCTTATTTGTTGTTAAGGTCTCTACAAACCCATTCGTAATATGTCCCTAATCTAACTCTGTTTATGAGGCTAAAACATTTACAGGCCGGACCTTTTTCCCAATCCTAAACCCTAATTTTATATCACTGGCATTGATATCAGATTATGACCCTAATTTCATTAACTATTTTACAAAAAAAAACACTCATGCAGAACACAGATGGAGTATAGAACACTTAACAGGATATAAGAAAACAAACATGTTTCCGGTTGCTATCTCTACATGTTTCGTATTTTTATTTCAATAACAATTAAAAAAACAAATCACCAACCTGTATTCCAGCTACTGAACTAGTCTCCTTTTGCTTACTGCTGCTACTGGTTCTCTTGTTTGTCTCTGCTGCCACTTGCTCCTGCCTCTGGTTTTTAATTGCTTTACGATTAGGGTTTCAGTGTGAAAACCCTAATCTTTTGGTTCTGAATTTCTTTGTACTCTTGTCTGAATTTTTGGGTGCCCTTTTTCTCTGAATCCAGCTTGTTTATATAGGCAAAATTTAGGGTTTTTCTAATCCTTCTCCATCTTTGTTTCCTATTTTGCAGGTTTTGGGCTTGGGTTGGAGAAGATGGGCGCTTGGTGAGCAAGAAAAGGCTAGGGTTCAGCTGTTGTTTTTCCTTTGAGGCCCCCTCTTTTTGCTTTTTTTTCTATTTTTATGTATTTTTTATGTATTTTCGGATTTTATTATTATTTTTTTGTATTTTTGTTTTTTTTTAATTCTTGTATTTTTGGATTTTTTGTATATATTAATATTGTAAAATTTTTTAAATCTGATTTTATTTTATTGTTACTCTCCTTATGGCTTTTTGATCAAAAAGGCTAAATTAGGTCCAAAATACCGGCCACAGGCCCATTTATTAAAACTAGCCTAAAAGTTAGATGTAGGCCCAAACGACCCAAAACATTAAACTTAAGCCTACTTATTAAAAACTGATTCAAAACAAAAAGTTTAAGCCCAATTAGATAAGCTAACAAAATAAGGCCGAAAAGGTTGGACATAGGCCCAATTGGACAATTCGGTCCAACTTTAAACAAAATCGCGCTCGAAATGCCATGGGCTTGTGACACGGGGCTAAATCAATTACGATAAAAAGATCGGGCAAAATTGGGGTATAACAGGTACCACTTGTGGTATGAATATTACAGTTGTATGGATTGCTGATAGTAAATTGGTTTATAAATATGCATTCAGTTGCTGTATAAATTGCTGATAGTAAATTGGTTTACAAAAATGCAATTTGAATCGGTTGTTGCAACAACTGATTCTGAATGTCACATTTTGAATCGGTTGTTTGCAAACAATCGATTCTGAATGTCACATTTTGAATCGGTTATTTAACCTATTCAAAATGTCCGCACATTTAGAATCGGCAGTATCCGAATCGGTCAATAACCGATTCCAAATGTGCCAAACAACCGATTCAAAAAGTCTTTTTTGCACTAGTGATTGTCGATAGCTATTTAGGAAAGTTGAGCTCAACGACACTTCAAGGAGACCAATTCATTCATAATTGACGCTACTAATTTTTGACACGACTCGAAGAGTGTTATTATATTTTAGAAAGTTTGATATTGACCTATATCAAACATGTATAGTACAATATTGTTATTTTAATATAACAATGGTTTATGAGTCATTGTTGTTTGGGCTACTAACACACTAATAAACCTGTTGTTCTTTTCTCTCCTTGAAATAATAAACTTGATTGTGATAGCTAAATATAAAACATACTTACTTTTTTAATCTTATAACGAATCGAAGAAACAATAGCTGAAACTCAGTAAATGGTGGTAGTAGAGCCACTCTCCGCCAGTTATAAAATATACCTACTTTAACAAATATATTTTTTTGGTAGTGTAGCCAAGGCTACCCCATACTAGACAACCCTCTGCTCCTCCTCTCATCCATTATTTCCCTCCATCTCCATCTCTCCAATCTAGCCTCTCTTTATGTACATTTGGAGCCCCCCACCCCCGCGTAAGCCCGCCAAAAATCGGGCGGGGTAGGCTGCCCCGCCAAAAGAGAGTGGGTTGAGAAAATCAGCTCGCCCCCACCCCTCGGCGGGCCGGCAGGTTAGCCCACCATTAAAATAAATAAAAAAATAAATAATGTATTAAAAACATACTTTTGGGCTTAGGCCCTACCTACAACTATTCTTTTTTTCTCACATTAGAAGGTGTTCCGGATCGACCAAACACTTAGGCCCATTTTTAATCAAAGCCCACGATCCACAAAAGCTCAACAGTGCAGATGCTGTTCTCAGATCAATGGTTCAGGCGTATTTACGGAAACACCAATCACGACGCGCCGTGTGTAGGCGCCAATCCCTATAAAAGCGTTGTCCCATCAATGTTACAGGTACAGATTTATTACATCACATCACATATTTCCAATGTTGACATAGGCATCAGAGTGTGTGCAGGTACCACCCCCTCGTCGGATCAACGCGATTAGGAGCACATCATATACCAATCAAACACTCATCTCAACCATCATCTCAGAAGTATCTCGGAGTGAGCAATCTCCTTAGCTTGGTGAGCATCTCGGTCGCCAGCTCGACCGACATGTGCAACCAGTACAGATCATTGGCGACCACAGTGAGAGTTAAATGCTCCTACCATCGCTCAATCCGAGTTACCTCGAAAAGTCTATCAACCTTGATAATGACAACTTCATCAACCATCTCGGCCTCGGCCCTAACCGAGGCAGAAGTCACCGATGTTCGACCTGCACTAACTTTCAGCGATGAAAAGCTGATTGGGGGGAAAAGCCCATTATCCTCTACCCCATCGTAATTCAAGCTGCTATAGACAATCGTTCGGTTCGCAGAGTCCTAGTAGAACAAGGAAGTTCACACGACTTCATATCTCTTGACTCACTCATGGCGCTGGGAATATCGGTAAGGGACCTCGGACCCTATACAGGGGAATGTTTACTCGGCCTTGATGGAATCCAAATCACTCCCCTTGGATGCATCGTCTTACCAGTAACTTTCGTGAGAGGTCTACTCAATCGCACTGTCGACGTCCCCTTTTTGGTTTCACCGACCCTGACGGCCTGTGATTGCATAGTGGGAAGAACGACGTTAGGAAGATTAGAAACTATCACCTCTACTGTAACACCCCAACTTTCTTAGGTCACTAGTGAATAGACGGACATCACAGTCTTGCTACTCTAAAACCAACTCTGCAGAGCGAACCGCCTCCAATGCTAAGGTCAATTTGGCCTATTTAGATGCGCGGTACGAACCACGTAGCTCAGACGACGAGGAAGGTCATCATGATCGGATACGACCTATCCGATGAAGTAAAGATGACCCTCGTTAAATTCCTCGGAGATTATGCCGACTTGTTCGCATGGAGCGCCGCTGACATGCCCGGAATTTCCCCGACATTGCCTGCCACCATCTTTTTGTCAACCCAAAGGCAAATTGGGCAGCACAATGCAGAAGATCTCAATCCGACGAAAAAGCCAAGGCAGTTGCAAAAGCAGTGGAGGTCCTTATCCAAGCAAAATTTGTAAAGGATGTCAGGTATACCACCAAATTCCCATGCATGTACCTACCCGACCAGGAGAAAACGGCCTTCATGACTCCAAAGGGAAATTACTGTTACCGAGTGATGCCTTTCGAATTAAAGAGCGTGTGTAAAGAGTGGGTGAGTGAGCATCTCGGTCCTCAACTCGACCGACGTGTGCAACCAGTACAGATCAGAAGGAAAGAGAGTGTAAAGAGTGGATGAGTTAAAAAATTTACAATCTTATTCCTTTCTGATAGTAATATTTTTCATTTTGTTTTATTTTTTATTTTATTTATTCTTATTGTTATTTTTTATATTATTTTCTATTGAAATATTTTATTATTTATATTTATTACATTTTTTATTTTCCCTTTTTTATAAATTAAAGTTTAAGCGAGTTGGGTCACAAAGGCTCACCTGTGTTAGAAAACCTCGAGACTCTTTCGGCGTATAGAGGTATTTACATATTACCACCGTCAATGTCTTCGTATTAATAACGAGATTCAAATTGACGTCTTACACGTCTTACAAATTAGACCAACTTTAGTTGCCTTATTTTGCCTTTCCTTGTTCAATTTACGCCCTATTTTTCTTTCCTTTTATTTTTCCATTTCATTAAAATAATCTCAAACCAAACTATTAAATAATCATATTATTTCCTACTCTCTTTTCTCTTCAGTTCATTTCCCTTTCTTTCTTCAATCTTTTTATCATACACCAAACAAATCATTTAACTCATCCTCTCTATTCTACTCTTATATTTTGTGACGTAGAGCAAAATGGAAAAGAGGTGTTCAAACTTCAAAGTCTTAGCCGTACTTGATAACTGAATAGCAAAAAGAACTGGAATAGCAATAGAGCAGCAACACGCAACTCCTTGGGCAGAAGCAGAGCACAAGGACACCAAGGGTCCAATCATTCATCACTCTCTTTCTTCCCCGTCTCACTGTTGAGTTCACGCTCATTTTTCTAACTTATCTCTTTTCTTTTCTTTTATTTATTTATTTCAAAATTCATTACTTTTCAAAACAAAATAAAAATCTCTCTCTCTCCACTGTGCATTGACGAGACAGCGCTTTCAAACGCTTCATAAACATGAAAAACTACGCGTCTCTTCCTCTTCACAACCAACACCGTAAACCAAAACCCTAACTTTCATTCTCTCTCTAATATCTTTCTCGCTCTTCACATTTTCTCGGAAAATTCATGATTTTCGAGAATCCGTTTCAGTTTTTCCAATAGCGCTAATCTTCATACTGTAAAATTCGCGCGCAATTTCCATGTATGGAAAACAAAGGCAGAGCACCTTCCGATCCAACCTCCACCGGTGAAACTGCCGCTGAGTCAAGCTGGATGCTCGGCGCCGATGACTCCACTAGCGCTCATTTTTTCACCGGCGATAGGGAAAGAAGCTTATTCGGCGAATTCGGTTGGAACCTTCAACCGGACCGTGTAGATGATGGATTATGGCCGCCATCTCAGACAACTCAGAGTGGTTCGATCGAGCAGGAGACGGCGCCTGCACCGTCGTACAGGTGGAATAATCAATCAGTTTCTTCCAGTTCCAGCGAGGATCCGTCGGAGAAATCAACCGTTTCCGATGAGAAACTGCCTGAGATACCGTGAGTTGGTGAAAACGAAAAATAACTTGATTTCACAGCTTTCAACTTTCAAGTTTGTGCTCTGTGTGATGAATTCGTGATTAGCGTGAAGTTCTGAGAGGTTTCAACCAAATCGTAATCAAATCAAGTTGCTGTTTGTTTATTTGTTTCGTATCCTTTTTTTATTCCGTTTTCAATTTTACTACTAACTTCTTTGGGATCAGTGCAATTATCTGTCCGTACAATTGGGAATCTTCTTCCCAAACAGAATACAATCCGAGATAGGTTTTTTTTTTCTTAGTTTTTCTAAATATTTTTTCTGATTTGGATGTATTTGGCAATTTTTTAAAAGCAACGGGTTGAATTAAAAACTACAAAAATTGGAGTAGAAAAAGGGGAAAGAAAAACAATAATGGGGATTACCTTTTCGGATTTCTCAAGTCTCAGCGCACGAGCACCACCGTTATTGCGGCGAGAATAGCGTGCTCTAAGCCATCAAGCTCTTTTTGCCTTATTATTTATAGAATGATAATTATTTTCTAATTTTAATTAATGTCATTTATAAAAAGTTGGAGTGGTAAGTGTAGGATAATAAAATTAATTGGCCTCCACTTTTTTTGCTTTTAAATTTATATTTTTACCTTTTTAGTGAGTTGTCTAGTAACTAGCAGTAATTGCATATACTGCTTTTGAGTTTTTGGCATTAATAAGATTCTAACCACTTGCAGCTTTATATGGTAATTTTTACATTTTTGAATGAAAAGCAGAGTTTCTGCTTTCTAGGTATGATGCTTATTCATTTAACATGGACGGTATGGGATAGCACAGCATTAATTGGCATTTTATGTTTCATAATATAATGTATTCAATGCTGTTTGAATAAAAGTTTCATGATAGTACAATATTTCTTTCCCTAAAAATATGCTCGCGTGTTTTTATTTTATTCTTGTGGTCCATGATTGATATCCATTATATGCCTACTACATGCAGAACTAATTTTATGTCATTTGGCCCCAATACAATGTGGTTCATATATTTTGAGTTGGGACCCGTAGTGGTCTTTGGCTCTTTGCACAAATTAAATTCAATAATATGATTTAAAAGTTCTAAATTGGTTTAAAGCTGAAGCTTTTTGTCAAGTACATTTCCATTTTCATTTTCATTTTCATTTTCCCTTTGCTTTTCTTTTTTGGTGTTGTAAGAAGATGCTAATCGGTTTCTTTGATTTTCATTCAATTTGTTTTTTGTGAAAAAACTCTCATCCAACTTATAACATTTGTTTATCATAATAGTTGAATGTTGATGATCAAAACGTACACACGGATGCCATACTAAAAAAAGATGAAACAATGTTGATGTTTATCATATTTTAACGTTACTTTTATCGTAAAATTTGTTTCTGATATAGGTGGTGACATTCTTATTCTTGTTATTTTGGTTTTCAGTATGCTGCTTCTATTTTAATAAATTGAAGGTGTCATATTTTGCAGGGGTAAAAGTAAGAAGAAGGGGCAAAAGAGAATACGGCAGCCACGGTTTGCATTTATGACCAAGAGTGAAGTTGATCATCTTGAGGATGGATACAGATGGCGGAAGTATGGTCAGAAGGCAGTTAAAAATAGCCCATTCCCTAGGTTTACAATACTTCTCATCAAATTACCTTTCCTTTAATTATCAATATAATCGTTGAAGCTAGCTAAAATAAACTATTGTTTTAAAATAATACTACTTTTCACGGTTTGAAAAATACAATAATAACAATTATCTTTTTCCTGTTAGGTCGAATAAGTTACATACAGTCAGACTTATCACTTATGGATAACCAGCTTTTTAGTTGGGTTAAGCTACAATTTTTTTGTCATAAGCTACAAATTTTAAGATAGTATCAAAGTTAATTCTAACAAGATCTATTATTGGTAGGTGGTCTATGACCGATACTTGAGAAATCGTCTAAAATTTTGACAACGACCAATGCCACCCTCAAGTAAAACATCACGGAACTCCATATCTTTGTATGGTAACCTGATCAATGTCTCAAAACTCAACTTATTTTCATTTTAACTTTTTGTTTTCCTTCAAGCTGACACTGATCAAGTCACTGTCTCATCTGTGAGGATTATGCAAGCTCCTGATTTCAGTGTGTAACATAGGTCGTTGTCATAGTTTCGATCACTTTTGCAAGTTCTAGTCCATGCCCTATCAAAGTGGTCCATACTAGAACGTCTCACCTTAAAAACGGGATCTAATACAAAGAAATCTAGAGGATTACACTTCACTTATATTATTATGATGGATATGTATATTTGTTTTGTGCAGGAGCTACTATCGGTGCACAAACAGCAAATGCACGGTGAAGAAAAGGGTTGAACGCTCATCTGAGGACCCAACAATTGTGATAACTACATATGAAGGCCAACATTGTCATCATACCGTTGGATTTCCTAGAGGGGGAATCAGTACTCATGAAGCTGCCTTTGCTGGCCAGTTTGGTCCTACAATGCCACAGTTCTATTATCCAGTTCAGTCACCTAGAGAGAACACTTGTATTAGTAATATTCCTCAGCGTATGCAACCACATGATGAAGCTGGTGGATCCAACAGTGCTACAATGCCAGCTGATACATCGCCACAGCCTCCTACAGATGAAGGATTACTTGGAGATATTGTACCACGGGGAATGCGCAACAGATAAGAAAAATACCTAATGGTAAATAATCTTGGATGATTTGTTTATCTTTCTTTGTGATAGAAAATTGAAGAAGATTTTAAAGGGTGTACGTATCAGTTACACTGGCAGGCAATGTGAGCCAACTACTTTGCTATTTTAATCTCAATAGTTGGTTCTCATGTGATGTAAGTGTACAACTGAATTACACCAAGCGCCCATGCCCTTAATTTAAACATAAAGATGAATCAAATTCCTTTAAAACCAATGACTTACTTTCAAGGATAAAGTAATAACTGAAAAGTTGCCTGTTGAGATTTTCTACTATATAATATTCATATGTATAGTAAGTTATGAAATTATTTAAATCTCAATGGTTAATATTTAGATCAATTGCTACGAATCTTCACTTTTCACTCTAAGTGAATACTATGTGGTTTTAAAGAGGTCAAATCCCATTTTTGTTACATAGCTGATTGCAAGAGTGTGTTTGGAAATGCATCCAGTGTGTTTTTCTCCAATTCCAATGTCCTTCCAACGTGAATTTTTTGAAGTTTTAAAAGTGAGCTTCTAACCCACTGTGCGTCTATTTGATAGCCACCGTGGTTCCAAAATTACTGCGTTTCTTATGGATTGTAAGGGATGGCAATTGATTAAAAAGCACAAGTGGATAAGTACAAGTTTGGAATCTAAATAACTAGGACATACACCCGTGCATAGCACGGGGTGGTAACAATGATGCGGGTAATATAATTCACCAAAAAATGGATGTGTGTACTATTGATGTTGCAACATAGAAAAAGAAAGGAGAAAGAAGAATTGGCCGCAATTTTTATTTTCGGCGTGGCGGCGATGGTTTCCGGCGTGGTGGTCGCCAGAGGAAGGGGTTGGTCATGAAATTTTTTTGAGGGGTTTTAACGCGGACAATGAAGTGATTCCAAATATCATGTTAGTTTTCTGGTTGGAAGTCTATGGGGGTCGAAAAACATGGAAGAAGGAGTGAATTCAAAGTTTTCCAATCTACTTTGTTTCGGAAAAAGGACGAGTCTTTCTTGTAGAGGAGGAGACGAACAAAATGGTGATATTGGTTGGGAGGGGATGGTCGGAGTTGGCTGGAAAACAGGACTAGGCGGTGGTCATTTTCCAAGACGAGCAAGATAGAGGAGGATGGAGAGATGAAAAAAATGTAGTTGATTTTTGGAAAGGTGGCCGAAATCAGTTGAAGATGAGGGGAGAAGTTGAGGGCATCCATGGGGAAGAGGAATGAGAGCCAGAGAAAGGAAGAAGAGGAAAAGAAGAGAAGCCGTAGACGAGAAGGAAAGGAAGATGAGGGAGAGGAGAGTGTGTTTTTTTTTTTGATAAAGTAGAGTGTGTAGTTTTTGGCATCTAGTGGATGGAAAAATACATCTTGCTTTAGTGTTATTTACGGAGTTGCCATTTTCCCTCCTAATGGGAAAAGTAGATCTCGGATTAATATATAGATATTTAGCAAGGGGATATACATAATAAATTAAAATGTGAACCGTTTAGAATTGTTGTTTTAAATTTAGCCTTAATGGCGAGAGAATGTTATCTTGTATATTTTTATACTCCATTATATAAGCAAAATAATAGAGATGCTCATCAAGACAAATGGCATAAAATGCAGCATAGTATATTGGTTTCAGAAAAAGAATACATTTTTGTTGCTCAATAAATGAATTGTGCATACTTTGAATTCTAGAATTGGTATAGTTAACGTATAAAAAGATTATTGGTATAGTTAGTAATTATATGTTGGCAATAAATTATAAAGAGGGCATAAATGGATTATATATGCCTAAGTATTAGTCCAAAAAAAATGCCTTAGTAACTACATAAGATCTATGTTATTTTTTTTGGTCCTTACTAAGCTCTATGTTTAGTTGTAGTAATGAATTACTTAGATGATTCGGTGTGTTTACTAATCTTCATTTTGATGCATAAATCATTTTTGTTTATTTAAAAAATAGAAGGGCTCTGTGTGATTGAGCCTTAACTCCGGTAATGAGAAAAAACTTAACAAGTTTTGGAGATAGGTAGGGCCAGTGATCCAAAAAAATTCAAAAGTAGGGGCAAAAAATAGCCTATAAAATTTTTTTCAAAAAAATATTTTAAAAGTTTTACAAAATATATATTTTCATTACAGAAAAGTCTTAAAATACCTAAATTTCTACAAATTAAATAGCTAAAAATGTAGAATTAGTACCATAATAATGTAAGTGCCGATCCAATTTTCAGTACAGTATAAAGTAATAGTATTATTTTAACAAATATAATGTAATATTAATTTATGTTCATTGGTTTATCTCTAGTGTATTATTAGTTGGGTCATATGGGGTCAACATAAAACATAAAGTGGGGGTCAAGATGTTAGAATACCCTTACTATTTGTTGGAAAAAAAGCACAGAGTGGGGTGACCAATATGCATCAAGTAGATCAGTGCCTGAGGCCAGTCCAACACCTGTAGAGACCTAAAGAGAACTCTGAAGTGAGACTAATAAAATAATGTAAACTCTTAAAGGTGTCTAAAGGTGTGTATGGAAGAAGTATTTGTTGGAGTAATGCAATTTTTTTTGGGGGGGGGGGGGGGGGGGACTGAATTAATTTAGTTTAAAATATTTCAATCCCCCACCCCCTAAAAAATTTTACATTACTCCCAAAAAATATTTCATTCAAACAATTTAAGTTGGGAAAATAATGCAAACGAAAAATCAAGGCTCCATTAAATATACGATTCTTTTGACAAGAAATAAATATACTATTTGGATAGCTTAAGTAAATAATTTAAGTTGGGAAAATAAATCAATAATTTGTAAATAATTTGAGGCTTTTAATTGATCAACATTTGGGCCCTCAACTCTCTAAATAATTTTTTTATTCGGCTTTTATTATTAACATGAAGAGCTATGCACTCTCAAGTAAATCAATTTAAAAAATAAAACAAAAAGTGTCTCTAACATTTTTTTTGGTTCGGACTATTGCTGACTACTCACGGATTGTCCCAACACTTTCAATGACAAACTAATTTTCGCTCATGCTTAGGATCAAATTTCACACTAGCCAATCCCAAATTTGTCCACTGTGGAAATCAAATTTGGGAGCATTGAGTGTGTCCACTATAGGACAATAAGTTGCCCTCCGGCCAACTGGGCTATACAAATTTGTTGTAACCTAACGAAATTTAGTCATAATACTCCCTCTGTTCCTGATCTTTGATACTTTTAGCCTTTTATTTTTGTTCCAAAACAATGGTACTTTTAAAAACCCAATGTACAATTCACCTAATTTTTCCTAATACACCCTCTATATTTATTTAGTCTTTTAGAGTCCCAAAGTATGAATTAAGTGTCCGAAGACTATTTTATTTTGACTTCAATTATCCCAAGTCAACTACAAAAGGGGGAATTTTAGTATTTAACCAACGCAAATTATTGATATCTTAATTTGTGTGTAACAAGTCAAAAGTGCCAAAGCTTAAAAACGGAGGGAGTATCACTTAACAGCAAAATTTTGAGGCCCCTTATTTTTTAAAATTTTGATGCCGAAAGCCCTTGCTTTAATAGGTTGGGACTTGGCTGCCCTAGAGAGATAGGACTACTTAAATATATATAAAAATTTTGGTATGTACCTGTTTAACAAATGATTATGGATTGGTCCAAGTGATAAAATAGTTTGGATTCCAATTTTAAGGTCTTAAGTTCAAATTTTTGGTGCATTAAAAACTCTATATAGAGAAGAAAACTGCACAGACAGACGAAAACACAAAGTTAATTTTTCAGTTTAAAACTTTTCAAAGTGTTTATTTGGTAGCTGAAATTAACTTTGAGGATAATTGAGTTGGCAATAATACTATATGTCCTGTTTGATGAATGATGACCACATATTCCATCATTAAAAAAGTTAAACCTATAGACTATCCAAAATATAATAGCACCATCTAAATGGGTTGCTGAAGATCTGCTTGTCTGTGGTCGTGACGGGCCCATCATTACCATAAGCATCTTATGCAATCTAAGTGGCTGCGAACTTGCACAACAATATCTTGACTCGTACCCATTTCATCATGCTGTCTTTATATAATATGACCACTTAAACAACATCTTTCTTAGGTTACAGTGTTATATATTGAAGACAACAATCGATTTTTTTCCTCCAGAAATATGAAATTATGAATACAGTGCATGCGTGCATGTGTAAAACTTATATGTATATATAAGCCTGATATGTGATTTATTTTGTGTGGGGAAGGAGGAGGAGTTTTTTCTTTTCTTTGTGATTCATCTTCTTTTCCATAATTGGCTTTGAACTTATTTTTTTTGACCAATTAATTGGCTTTGAACTCTTTACTCTTTATTGGACTTTCGACTTTTTATTTGAAAAGTCAGCTCCGCATGAATAAGTGTCACTTTATAGCTAGGGCAGATGAAGAGACTTTACTAGGTCAGTTGTATTCAAAAAGCCAATTCGATTATATACATTCACTTAATAATGGATTCGATGTCGGTCACTTTTAAAAAGAAACTTCATAGTATTAGTAAATTCACATTTCCAGAATGAGGAATAGAGTTGTGTAGAATGGATCATCTTTTCGCCTTTTATTCATCACAAAATATAAGAGTGAAAGTACAAGAAGAGGTGTATGGCTTAATTTAACTGATAAATGTTGAAATTCTTAGACTATATATATCATGTCTTAGATTTGTATTCGAGATATCGTAATTGTGTGTGAGTTTTAAGTGACACATGTCACTCCGTTTAAAGACCAAAAAAAGTAAAAGAAGAGAATTAAAATATAGACAGAAAATTAATGAAAAGCAAGTTTAATAGAAAATAGAGTGGGATTAGGGTTGGACAGACGGACCCAGCCCGACCTAGATCTGAAGAAACCGAGCAACAAAATGTGAGCTCTGGCGGGCATGGGCGGTGAAACAGGTCTACTGATGAGCTTAGAAGACTAATATGGATTGTTGAAGACAACATCAGACTAGGTGATCATATCCAACGAAATTTGGTTCCCCTAACCCATCATCCATGTGTTGCGCACTCCATGCCTTGTGCAGGTGAAAGTTGAATAATGTTTAATTAATTACACTAGGAGCACTGGCATTGCATCTGTTGCAACAGGTATGGATGGAAAAATAGGCACAGCTGTTGCAGCTAGTACTAAGGATTAGAGATTGAACTTTTTTATAGGGCAAAATTTGCATGTATTTATAGGAAATCGTGCCCTCTCGTGGATCGTTGGATGGGTAGAGTCGATCTTGATCGTCCAAGCATGTTGGGCTCGCATGAGGTGGATATGGGCTGAATCGGTTGGGCTGATCCATATTACTTGCTAAGCGCACCTCCTGGTTTTGCTAATGGGACCCCTTGGTCCACTCCAGAACAGTTGCCCCCCAAGTCGAGATTATTCTGGTGGATGGTCTTGGCTTGACGGAGATTTGTCGGCTCGTCGGATTTGTTAAGTGGCCAGGGACACTGCCTCTGTGATAGCTGCGTTTCAGGGCCTTCTCCTTCACCTGCTTGACCAACCTAATAAATAGGTGGATGAAAATTTTGCTGAGGGGTGAAGAAAAATTTCTTTGGGGCGCCTACTTAGAGAGGAAAGTCGAATCCTCGAAGCACCTATTTGGAGAGGAGACAAACGATCGGATCCTCTTGCTCTGACACCTTTTCTCCTTACTAAGTGTTTGCTTCCCTTTCGTTGATGGTGCCCCATGCGCCTTGTAACTGGCGATTTGCAATTGGAGGGTGGCACCCTCAGGGGCGCCTTGTTCTGGGCGTTTTGCAAAAGGGGAGTGGCGCCCTCGTGGGTGCCTTACACTCGATGAATCGCCCATCGGGGAGAGTGGCTCCCTCGTGGTTGTCACGTGCTCGATGACTTGCACCAGAGAGGTTGGCGCCCTCGTGGGTGCCTTGCACTTGATGAATCGCCCATCGGGGAGAGTGGTGCCCTCGTGGGTGCCACGTGCTCGATGATTTGCAACAGAGAGGTTGGCGCCCTCGTGGGTGCCTTGCACTTGATGAATCGCCCATCGGGGAGAGTGGTGCCCTCGTGGGTGCCACGTGCTCGATGATTTGCACCAGAGAGGTTGGCGCCCTCGTGGGTGCCTTGCACTTGATGAATCGCCCATCGGGGAGAGTGGTGCCCTCGTGGGTGCCACGTGCTCGATGATTTGCACAAGAGAGATTGGCGCCCTCGTGGGTGCCTTGCACTTGGTGAATCGCACACCTAGGGGAGTGGCGCCCTTAGGGGCGTCTTGCGCTTGATGATTGCCGAGAAGGGAACTGGCACCCTCATGGGCGCCTTGTGTTGGGCGACTTGTGTTGTCTGACTTGGCGCCCGTCTGGGTGCCCCCTTGGGCATCAGTTTCGACCATAAATTTCGCTTTGTACTTCCTTCTTTGTTGTTCGTTTTGTTGCTTGTTTTGACTTGCTCTTTAATTTGATATTTTTAGGCTTCTTGCCATCAAGGGGACTTGTCTTTTTCCCGATTTTTGCCCGATCTTGCTGCTTCTCTATCACTTGGTAATTGTGGTGACACTTAGTTTCTTTTCTTAGCCTCTTGGCTTTCGAGCTCGTCTCGTTTCTTTGAAGCCTCCCACCTCGGGATAGGGTGTTGTTTGTCTAGTACTTAACTGTTTGTGTTGCCCCCTGTCCAGCAGGTTGGGAGATGGTGAGGATGATGGAGACAGCCTTGACACATGGGGTGTCGACCTCATTCCGAAAGTCCTTTTTGGGTGATCTCTTGGAACTTTTAACTTATTCTTTGAGGTGTTCTTTTAACCTTGTTGTATTATGTGGGGGTGAATGAAGAGGGGAATCGGTTTATCTTGGATAAGAACCGGCTTCAGGTGGACCTACATGGAGCGTTGGAAACCGCTTGCCAAAGTGCCGGAGTGCTAAGTCATCCCGATGTTGGCGCCTTGTGTCAAAGTGCTCTTGCCAGACGCCCTCTTGCCAGGCGCCCTCCTGCCAGGCGCCCACTTGCCAGGCGCCCTCCTGGGTTCTAGGCGGGGGGGGGGGGGGGGGGCTGTCAGATATCATCCCAAGAGTGTTGATTTCGATGTCCTTGCCCCCTGACCATTTCTCTTTGGTTGATTTGCTTTTCACCAGTACTTTTTCTTTTATTTGCTGGATGGCTGGATTTTGTTGTTTCAATGACGACTTCTATGCCATACATGATTTTATCTCTATTCACCCTTTCTTTTGGCTCGTTGAATTGTGCAATATCTCTTTGTCGTGACCGTGACTCATCTTCTGGTGTTTACGCCTCCCTGGGCGCCTTGAGCCAAAGTGCTAAGTTCTGCTGTTGGAGCCCTCCTGGGCGCCTTGCTGGACACTTGTTTGTTCCTGAGAGTTGGCACCCTCCTGGGTGCCCTTGGTGTTGTTCCCTCCGTGCGTGCGCTGGGTGTCTCCTCTTGGAGCAGGATTCGCGAGACAAGGTTTGGTGCCCTCATGGGTGCCTCGGGAGCCTTGTTGCATAGTGCTGTCTGCCCCATTGCGAAAGGTGAGAGTTGGCGCCCTCCTGGGCGCCTTGGTTGCCGGTTTGCCGCATGCTTTGGGCGCTCATAAGCTGGGTGTCTCCTCGTGGAGCAGATTTTGCGAGACAAGGTTTTGGTGCCCTGGGTGTCTCCTCGTTGAGCAGGTTTTGCGAGACAAGGTTTTGGTGCCCTCATGGGTGTCTCCTCGTGGAGCAGATTTTGCTAGACAATGTTTTGGTGCCCTCGTGGGTGCCTTGGGCGCCCTGTTGTACAGTGCGGGCTGCCCCATTGCGAAGGATTTGCTTACAGACCACCTACTGCCAGGCGCCCTCATGCCAGGCGCCCTCCTGCCAGGCGCCCTCATGGACGCTGCCTGCTTCTTCATTGGCGCCCGGCCAGGCGCCCTCATGGGCGCTGGCTGCTCTTCACTGGCGCCCTGCTAGGCGCCCTCATGGGCGCTGGCTGCTTTTTCATTGGCGCCCTGCCAGGCGCCCTCATGGGCGCTGGCTGTTCTTCATTGGCGCCCTGCCAGGCGCCCTCATGGGCGCTGGCTGATTTCTTCTTTGGCTCCCTGCCAGGCGCCCTCATGGGCGCTGGCTGCTCTTCACTGCCGCCCTGCCAGGTGCCCTCATGGGCGCTGGCTTGTGTGGACGCGTGCTTGGCACTCTGCTTTATTTTTGTTGCTCATCCTGTCTCTTAGCCTGTTTTTCTTATTGATGAAATTTCAGGGCTCGCTTGGTGCCGAGGGGAATTGCTTCTTTTGTCATTACCATTATCTGTTTGATATTTCCACGATCTTTCAATTTGACCATATTCCAGGCTTGTTTCTTATACTTATAACTGGCACGCGTAAGATGACCTTGGGCGCCAGTCGTCGCCTTGCGCATCTGAATGTATGATCTCATATCACCTCGTGGCAATGTTAACTCTGGGGGCAGTTTATCAGAACTCGGTCTGAAATTAACTCGCCCATCAGAGGTTGCGACACGTTTAAAGTCGCTTCGTGCCTCTTGGCAAAGTTAACTCTGGGGGCAGTTTATCAGAATCGATCTGAATTTAACTCGCCCATTAGAGGTTGTGACACGTTTAAAGTCACTTCGCACCTCGTGGGACTCTGGGGGCAGTTTATCAGAATCGGTCGGAATTTAACTCGCCCATCAGAGGTTGTGACACGTTTAAAGTCATTTCGCACCTCGTGGGACTCTGGGGGCAGTTTATCAGAATCGATCTGAATTTAACTCGCCCATCAGAGGTTGCGACACGTTTAAAGTCGCTTTGTGCCTCGTGGCGAAGTTAACTCTGGGGGCAGTTTATCAGGATCGATCTGAATTTAACTCGCCCACCAGAGGTTGCGACCATTTTCGAAGCCGCTTCGTGCCTCGTGGGAAAGTTAACACCTCGTGGTGACGTTGGATATTGACCTGGTTCCACTGTTGCCCCCCAAGTCGAGATTATCCTGGGGATGGTCTGGACTTGACGTTGTCGTTTAGGATGCCCTCGTAGGTTAGGTTACCCTTACGGCTCATGCCGTCGTCGGGTCTGCTAATTTTGTCAGATGATCGCAGCAATTATCCTGCTCGTCTATTGATATTTTTTGCTGACTTGCCTTGGTCGAGGTGATTGATGGTGAGTATGGGCGAGCAACACCATATTTTCTTTTCCTCTTGGCCGATTACATTTCACCTAGGGGCGAGCATAGGAGAGTGTGAAGGCGAGCGGAGGAGAGTGTGAGGGTGAGCAGAATGACACCATCACTTCACGGGTTACTTTATTTCCTCTCACGCTCATGCATCATTTGATTTTCTCACGTGCTCGCGCATTACGTTATTTGCTCACGTGCTCGTGCACTATTTTATTTTCTCACGTGCTCGTGCACTATGTTTTTTGCTCATGTGCTCGTGCACTCTTTTATTTCCTTTCGTGCTCATGCACTCACATGCTCATGCATCATTTCATTTTCTTACGTGCTCATGCACTCACATGCTCATGCATCCTTTAATTTTCTTACGTGCTCATGCACTATGTTATTTGCTCACGTGCTCGTGCCCTCTTTTATTTCCTTTCGTGCTCATGCACTCACATGCTCATGCATCCTTTAATTTTCTTACGTGCTCATGCACTCACATGCTCATGCATCCTTTAATTTTCTTACGTGCTCATGCACTATGTTATTTGCTCATGTGCTCGTGCACTCTTTTATTTCCTTTCGTGCTCGTGCACTCACATGCTCATGCATCCTTTAATTTTCTTACGTGCTCATGCACTATGTTATTTGGTCACGTGCTCGTGCACTCTTTTATTTCCTTTCATGCTCATGCATCCTTTAATTTTCTTACGTGCTCCGCTGGCTGCTTCCGTAACAGGATTTGGCGCCCTCCTGGGCGCCTTGGGTGCTGGCTTGCCATGGTGCTGTCAGCTTGTATGAATTGGATTTCGAGCTTAACATGATAGTTGTAGCTCTGCTTCTTAGCTTTCCAACACATGCTTACACGCCTCAATCGAATAAACACAGATGAAGTTATGGCCTGCAAACTAGACATCGCCCTTGTAGGTGGGTATCTCTGGTGTCTGTGACCTCATGGTATCGGCATTTACTTGACTTCCGCGCCTTTCTCGGCGCTTGCTACCCAAGCCATCGTGATCTCATGCCATGGATCCCCGCCGGGTGGGTGACGTGATCTTGGCTGCTTTGCCTTAGGAAGATGAGCGCGCCATGACACCCCTGACTCCCATACTTGGAGAGGTGATCTTGGCTTTAGGTTTTTACTCTCTAGATAAATACTTGGAGAGATGATTTACTCCTCACCTATTTACCTTCTATAAATAGGTGAGTCTTCATCCTGTGGTTCGCACTTGAAATTTCGTGGGGGAGTAAGGATTAGGTTTCTTTGGAGTACCTACTTGAAGAGGAGAAGGGAGGTAAGGTCTACCCGCTTCAACGTTTCTCCTTCTCGGTAAGTGTTTTATTATGTTGATGGCGCCCTCGTGGGCGCCTTGGGCGCCTTGTCACGTTGATCATGGAGCCGCCTCTTGGAGCATGATCTAGCGCCCTCATGGGCGCCTTGTTGCGTTGTTTTGGTCGCCGCCTCTTGGGGCAGGATCTGGCGCCCTCATGGGCGCCTTGCCGTGTTCTTGAGAGTTGGCACCCTCGTGGGTGCCTAAGGCCGTGTAGATCTTTTGGCGCCCTGCCAGGCGCCCTTCTGGGTGCTGGCTTGGGCTTGACTTGGCGCCCTTTCAAGCGCCCTCTTGGGTGTTGTGTTCTCACTTGGCGCCCCCTAGGCGCCCTCTTGGGTGCAGGGCTGAGCGTTCACTTGGCGCCCTCGTAGGCGCCTTGGTCATTGGTTTCTGCTTGTATTTTATTTGTACTCAAACAACAAAATTCATAACTAGGCCTAGCCTTAGGCTCGAGTCCTGATGCTCTGCTCCTTATTCGGAGTTGCGAGTTTCATCCTCTTCTTCATTCACGTATTGGGCGGGCATCCCTTCTTCAAGGTCATCCCTGGGGGTGTTGCATTTGCTGGTACTCTGTCCATAACAAGTCAGATCAGCCTTCATGCTGCCAACCTTGGCCTCCTCTTGGTAGGCCATGCTGTCTTCTTCATAGTCCATGTACTTTTGATGCCTGCGTCGGTCGGGGGATCTCCTCGATGGCGATCCCCGGTGGTGCCTCCGGCGGGTGTCGACCTGGTTCCTTGACCTCTCTCGAGTATCAACGATGGTACCTCGAACTCACCGTTGTTGGAGGAAGGGTTCCCTGGCCAGGCGCCCTCATGGGCGCTACCTGATGTTGCCAAGGCGCCCTGCCAGGCGCCCTCATGGGCGCTGTCTGATGCTGCCCTGGCACCCTACCAGGCGCCCTCATGGGCGCTGCCTGATGTTGGCATGGCGCCCGGCCAGGCGCCCTCCTGGGTGCTGGGTTGGGCATGTCCTTAGCACTCTGCTGGTCTTCCTGATGCAGCATAGCTTGAGTGCCATTGGCCATGGAGATCCAAAAGTTGACTCACATTTGAGGGCTGGTCAGGCTGACTGGTACCCTCGTCAAATAGGGTCACGACGTTGCCCTCAGGAGTACCCTCTGATCGGGGTGAGGGTATGGCAAAACTTTGAACCCGGGGTCTGCCTCTGGGAGCCATGGAGCAGCAAGAGAAAATTCGAGTAGTGGTGATGTGAATGATAGATATCTCGCACTGTGGTCGCCAATGTTCTGTACCTAGCAGTATTTTGGTCGGCTGCTGTTGGTAGGTCTCTTGCTGCCCTGGCAGGAGGTCAGTGAGCACCCGCGGGGAGGTACCTGCAAGCCACTCCGACGCTCAAGTCAGTATATCCAATATATGAGTGAAGGTACTAAGGATTAGAGATTGAACCTTTTTTAGGGCAAAGTTTGCCTGTATTTATAGGAAACCGTGCCCTCTCGTGGATCGTTGGATGGGTAGAGTCGATCTTGACCGTCCAAGCATGTTGGGCTCGCATGAGGTGGATATGGGCTGAATCGGTTGGGCTGATCCATATTACTTGCTAAGCGCACCTCCTGGTTTTGCTAATGGGACCCCTTGGTCCACTCCAGAACAATTTTGATGCATACAAGTATTGGAAGATAGAAAAATCAAATTAAACAAACAAATAACTCTTAAAAAAATTGCCCTAAAATACTACTCCATCCGAACCGTAATATAAGAAGAAATTACATAAAATCAAAATGCATCTCATATATACCTCTTGTTAGAATTTCGGCAAGTGTAACGAATCGTCGCAAGTAATAAAATCAGTAAGAACCGAATATCGTCCTCAAGGATCGAACACAATTACCAATAAACGCTAATTAACAACAACTAAATGAACACAGATAAACTGAGATTTGGTTGATATAATCGAGTAACAAACTCGAAGTAAAGACAGTAAATGTTTTTGTATTTTTAGTAATAGAAACCGAAGAACACTTTAAAAATATGAGATGGTAAAAGATGTTAGGGATAAAATTCTATTTGTTCCACAATGTTGCAACTGATTTGTATTGAAAAGTTACTCTCTCTTTAACTTTGTTATCAAACCCACAACATTAATTAATCCCTAATTCCTTAGGCAACTAATCCTTTGTCCACAACCAAAAACCCTAATTCCTTAGGTGATTATAGATGACAACAATCATTAGAATCAAGAGTTTGCAAGATACAACAGCTTTAAGATTATTCCTAAGCTAAAAGTTGAAGATATTCAATCTCAAGCATTCAAGTATAAAATTTTCATTCCATAAATGAACCATAGATCATTCTATGGTTGATCAAATCATGAAAAGCATTAAGAACAGAGATTAAATACACAAAGTAAGAGAGAATATCACATTAAGAACAAACAAAATCAGTTACAATTGTGATTCATCAATATTCACATCCCTAACACAACGATTTAGCTAGACATAGTAGAAGAAATGGATAAACAGAAATTACAACTTAATGGAGAAGATGAACTCATTTGAAGCTCCCAATCTTGTTCCCAAGCCTTAAATCTTCAATAGAGATGAAATGGAGATAGTGCTGTTGAGTTCTAGGGTTTCTAAGAGTGTAAAAACTGCCCCCTTTCAGATTTTCTACGCCTTTATATAGTCCACCAATTAGGGCAACTTTCCCTTGTAAAAAGACCATGAAACCCCTCTATAAAGGTGGTTTATACATTTCAGAATAAAGAGTTTCGCAGTGGGTCCCGTCCTTAACTCTGCTAATAGAAAAAAAGACAGTTTTAAAGGGCAACTTCCACTGATGGAAGTTCAGTGCAAAACGTAACTGCTGCTTTTTAAGTTCAACTTCCACCAGTGGAAGTTTAGTGCAAAATTAGACTGTCTGGTGCTGCCAGAATTTTGTTGTAGTATAGTCTGCCTTAATTCTCTCCAAACTTCACCTCTAGCCTGCACAACTTGTTCTTCCACTTGATCTATTTCCCGTGCGCAAAAAATACGAGAAAAACTGGCATAACCCTTGCACGAAAACTAGATTTACAAATTCACAAAACCTGCTCAAACTTTACTGATTTTCATTAAAACCTTCATGGACAACACAGTTTTTAACATTCAAAACAAGCATGTGATATGGATTTATCACAACCCCAAACTTAAAGGTTGTAATGGGGCTTGGGTAAGGAAGGACAAATTTTGGAATCTAGGCTTTCTTGATTGGAAGTGAGGGATGCCATTTTCACTTATGAACATTTCCAATGCTTACCAACTTCACCAAAGAATTTCCCACAAAAAAAAATTGAGCTTATTATTTCTTCTATATGGTTTGACTTTGATTTTGATTTTTTTCTCTTTCTTTTTTTTTTCTTTTTTTTTAATGTAATATTTAACTTTTGGTATACCACCCCAAACTTGAACAATTGCTTGTCCTCAAGCAACCCCAAACTTAATTTGCAACCCAAACTTAATTTGCAACCCCAAACTTAATTTTGAGCTTCAAGTTCAATAGTGACTATAGACCCCTCAATTCCAAACAAGTGGGACACTTAGTTTTTCAGATAATGGCTTATAATGAGGGTAAGACTAAAAAAAGGTCTAAGGCTCAAATGGGCTATGCAAAGGTCAATAAGAAAGGGTAGGCCTTTTAAAGCTCTAGCTGCCAAAAAAACAGAAAGTCCTCAATCACGTGTGTGTGAGTATAAGCAATGCAAAAGTAGTCAAGAACTAAGTCAAGTTCTGAAGAGTATCACAAGCAATGGAAGCACTCAAGAATAAAATTAACTGTTTAGCTCAAACACTCACAGGTTATTCATGATAGGGCATTGAGCACAATGAATCATGTATTCAAATGTCACAGAACATTCCTCTAAGGGTTTTCATCCAAAGGATTTAGAACAACAAGATGCATGATGAGTCTCATTTAAACTGGTTCATAAAATATTAGAGCATAGTATCATAGGGTCATTGAAAATCACAATCCAATAAAAATCATCTATGAAAACTACATTCCTCCATCAGATAGAAACATGATCAAAACATTTTTAGGAATGCAGCTTTTACACCACATGCTATGAACAGAATTTGTATCAGAAGCAGAACAAGTGTCGATCCCTATATACTTCCACTTCTTAAGTCAATACGACAAGCATTGAATCTTATATCAAACACCAGATCGCAGTGTTAGCACAGAGTCTAGCATAGATCCTTCAGACCAGTTTGGTCCTTCAGTTCAGTTCGAATTAACACGTCAAAACGACGGCTTCGAACTCTACCATCAGATCTTGACGTCGCCACTGAGCGCGGCGGATCCTTCAGACCCCCAGAGGTCCTTCAGATTAGCTGTGTCTGCCTAAGACATAGTGGACATCCTTCGTGGTCAACATATCAGTTCTAGATCTGATCTTGACCCTCACGACTGCATCGACGTAGGTCACCCTCAGACTGTTTTATTAGTACCATAGCTAGTTGCAGTCCATCAGACCATTTTGGTCCATCAGGCCCAGGCAGCCCTTCAGACCCACCGGTCCTTCAGTTTAACTCAAATCAATGCGCCAAGCATCGACTGCGAATTAGACCCTCAGATCATTATGCCGATACTTCAGGGCATCGATCCTTCAGACCCGCAGTGGTCCTTCAGAGCCCTAGTGCTCCTTCAGACCCCCAGCGGTCCTTCAGAGCCCCAGTGCTCCTTCTTTATTCCTTTCTCGTCGGTGCCCCGAGTGTCAACCGTTCTCTGTTAATTCTCAAACTTTACACTTTTCTACTATACAGTCGGGTTAGGCTGCTTTTTAGGCCACTAATGAACCGTTACGGATCAGGTCCTAAAATCCCTATTTAAAATAAATAATTTCTAAATTAAAAAAAAATACAAACACATCTCTTTCATTTCGAAAAATCCAAAATCTTATTTTCAAAGTAGGGGATTAAATCGGTCGTACGGCCGGGTTAGTCATCGTTTTAGGATAAGTGAACTGTGGTCCTTCAGAGCCCCAGCGCTCCTTCAGCCCTCAGCGGCCCTTCAGAGCCCCAGCGCTCCTTCAGACCCCCAGTGGTCCTTCAACACAGGTCACACAGTCCTAAAACCCCTATATTAAAAAACACCAACCAATAAACATTTTCTAACCAAGAACTACGTAGCTTTGATTTCTCCATCGCACCTGGAGATACGTAGGAGCAGGGGCCCACTCCTGTCAAGCACAAAAAACTAAAATTTTTATTAAGTCTCCTTTCTTTTCAATTCACAATAAAAGGGTAAAATAAACATTTTTAAAAATTAATATTCTTTCCTACAACTAATTAGCAGGTAACCTTCCTTAGGAAGGATGTCGTGGGGTGCTAACACCTTCCCTATGCATAACCGACTCCCGAACCCTTATCTGGTCTCAAGGACCCTTATCCATTCCAAAAGGGATTTTCCAATGTTTGCCCTTAAACTAAACTTTGGTGGCGGCTTCATTTTTGAACCTTCGAGGAATCCTCACCCGGATTTTTCGGTCGCTACAGCTGGCGACTTCATTGGGGACATTTTAGAGAGTCAAGCCTAGTCTAATTAGTTGTAGGATTAATTGTTGATTTAATATTTATTTTTACCCTATCCTTTGTATTCTTGGATATTATATTATTTTCATGTGATATGTAAACCTTAGGATAGAAGACCATTATGTTTGTATATATGATTATTCTTTTATTTTATTGCCAATTAATTTCCTTTATGTATATAAACCCTAGGGTAGAAGACTATTATTGTTGTATGTGTGTTTGTTTGTTTTGCAGCTTGGGGGGTATTCCTGATATTTTGCTCCTTCACACACTCCACTATCACACTTTTGCACACACGTGAGAATAGTCCTATACCCGGACTGGAGCATAAACTAAGTTAGAACGAGACTGCGTAGTAATGGCCCTCTGGATGTACGTCCAGCTCGGTGGTTACGAAAGTCTCACCTAGAGTTTGGTCCCTTCGTGGGTGCTATCACTTCTAATAGCTTGCCTATTGTTGTGGCTAGCGTTCTCAAACGGGGTCGTTGGCTCTAGGAACCTTATTAGGACCTTGTAGAGCTACCCTTTGAAAGGTTCACTCAGTGGAAAGAATCTTAGATCTATTCCTAAGGAAACCCTTCTAGGACTCAAAGGAGCTTAATATTCATGCATTCAAACAAATACTAGTGCATTTTTTCCACATTTTCTTGAAAAAATAAAACAAATATTTCATTTTAGCACCTATTCTTTTTTTTTCTTCTTTTCTTTTCTTCTTTGCATATCACATAAATAAATATAAAAACATCTCATTTTGCATGCATTTCAATGAGCGCCGGGGAATTACAAAACTTTTTGCAGTGTGGGTGACGCAAGTATAAAAAAGACCATTTGAAAGTCAGACCACCGGTATCATAGTTTAATAAAAAAATTTGGATTCCCCGACGAGATGAATAAAACCATACATTCACATCTCAAGCACATTCATTCATTCATTCAAAGGCGAACTGGTTCATCAATACTCATGCATCTGTCTTCCCGTTCCAAAAACAACAAAAATATTCAAAATCATGTCAAGCATCTTGTACTCTTTCTTTTCCATGCATAAAAAAAAATCACTGCGAGTGTCATGCATTTTATTTCCTCGCACAAAAAGAATAATTTTTAGTCATATAACGTGAGCATCTCAATATGCACTGACATTCATACATAATCATTCAAAATCATTATCATATAGCGTAGGCATCACATCATTTGTAAAGTCATGAATTACATTTCAAAAAAAACATATCATTCATACATCATTTTCCCTCATGTTGCCATCCTAGTTTAAATGCATCAACTCCATGTTCGCGTATCATTTTCCCAAATAAAACAAAAAAAAATCATTTCATTATAATTGTATCATTCATCACCCAATAAATCAAAAATAAGAGTCTGCATACATGTTGCACCACCTCTTGGAAAATAAAAATAATTGCATTAGGATCAAACATTTATTTCTTCATGCATACATGCATTTACATACATACCCGTCATCATGACATCATATCTTGCTAGAAAATAAAAAAATCATCATGCATTCATAATAGAACGAAATCATTTGTTTTCATATACATCTAGTTCTCATGGTACCGACATGCATATCATCATCCCAAGAAAAAAACAAAGACACTGTATATTTGTCCAACTTGCAGCATCTTGCATATTCATATAGAAAAATATATTTTATAAAAAACGTTATATTCATTACTCCTCTTCATGCATCATAGAAAAAAAAAGTTCTTCATTTCTAGCCACTTCAAATGCATTTAGCCATCTAGCATGCATGCATCATTTCCAAATAAAAGAAAAAAATAAAAAACATAAGGCCCTTTTCTTGCATCATTCATCAGCATATTGCAATGCCTCCGAAAAATCATTTTTGGATAGTCAATATTTTCAAGTGATCATTCACATCTCATGCATCTGCATCACGCAACATCATTTGTTCATTCATGCATTTTTTTTACTAAAAAAGAGATAATAGAAAAAACCACGAGCACAATTAAAAAAATTGTGATAAGCATTGGAATATATCATTTAGCATTCACTTCCATTCACAAGAAATCATCACCAAATAGTGTAGACATTTCATCATTTGCAACATCATGAGATGCATGTAAAAACATTTCATTCATACATCATATCACCCATCCTAATAAATAAATAAAAAACCGTTGTTTCATCATCATTCATACGTGATTTCATTCCCCGTTTCAGCATGCATCATTTCACAAAAATTATGTCATTATTTTTGATACATAAATGAGGCCCTGCATCAGTCACATGCTGCATTGCCACCAAAAAAATCATTTAGAATAATTGGTCTTTCCAAGTGATCATTCATGCGCGCATTTTATGCATTTGCATCTGCATTTTCATCATGCATATCTATCACCATGTGTTAATTCATGCAATAGGACACAAGGGGCATGTAATTTATTTATCCTCGTTGCATGGGTATAGTTAATCTTTTAACTAGAAAAAATCATCATGTATTCATAATAGGAGTAAAATCGTTGGTCTTTTCAAGTGATCAGTTCCTCCACGCACTTCATACATTTGCATTTTCATCGTACATATCCATCATCGTGTTCCAAAACAAAACAAAAAACAAAAATATATCATCACTCTTTTTCATGCATCATTGAGCATCCAATAAAAGTGAGAATTTGTGACTTTGCATCCTTCACAGGTTGCATTTCCTTCAAAGAGCATTTAGAATCATTGGTTTATTTCCAAATGATCGTGCATTCACGTGTTTCATGCATTTGCATTTTCATCACGCATATACATGATCATGTGTTCATCCATACAAAAAAAGACATGAGCATTGCTTCTTCAAAAAAATGGATGAGAGATGAGACGAAATTGTTTATTTTTCTTTGGAAAAGTTTTAGCTGTACAAAACACGGTCAAACTCAGTTGCAAACTCAAGGTATTTTCGAGACACTCAATTTTCAAAATTTTGCAGCTCATTCACAAATTTTTACCAACAAAACGATGCATCTCATCAGTCCCATGATAAACGATCAAAATGGTCCATTTTGTTAACCAATGTGTTATCAAAAATTTCTTCTATCATGTCGCTAACTATATTAACTCTCTGTGAAGCATTCGTATAGTGAACTTGTATGCAACACGCATTTACTCTTGTTTGAGTCAGTTAGTGTCTGTAGCTTTCCCATCATCATTCCTTGTTCATGTCCAGTCCCACCCCGACCATCCCATAAGGTGCATGTTCTCCACACAAGTGCCTAGTTAACCATTTGGTTTGTTCCCAATGATGAAATTTCATGAGCTAACACTTTAGGCCCCAAGCTGGGGCAAATTTATGATCACTAGATATCTTGTCAACATTGTATTCCCTTGGTGTAAGTCCTTTGCAAAAAAATCAAATAAGCCTGTTAGGTTGAAAACTCGCAAGAGCATCCTAAGCAAAAATTAGGGCAAAGAAATGAAATAAAGAGAAAAGAGCGGATATAAAAAAATAAATAATTTTTGTCCTTGAATTAATTTTTGAGAAAAACAAGCAATCATGATTTGAAATGAAGTTTGGTCGTCTTCCCGTATCCTACAAATAATGGTTCTTTACTACCCCTTTGAGCAAAAAAAAATCAAAATTCTTTCAGTCACCCTAGACAAGGATCAATTCCACATCAAAAATGGTGTGTCACTTTTATCAGCTCACTCTACTCAAAAAAAAAAGAAAAAAAAGATCACAAAAAATGTGAAATTCAAAAAAGAGGATTGAAAAAGAAATCCTCAAAAAGAAAAAGCAAAAGTAGTAGAAATTGTGAGCTGATACATAATACCACTGAACACAAGATATTCTTGTCCGAATAAACCCACAAACACCTCCTTCGGCCGAATTATCCTTTCTTCCACAAAACCCAAATCATTGACCTCAAGTTAACACTTCTCTGAACCTACTTATTTTTTTAAAAAAGGGTCATTGTATCAATAAACCATCAAACACCTCTCTGAGCCCATTTGAGCCTACGCACCACAAACCCATAACCATTGACCACATTACCCATAACATGTAACCACATCACAAACCCTTCTTTCATAAACCCCTAACCACTGGCCATGTTACAACCCTAACGAGTCCATGCTGATCAATGATTGGTTGTTTTCGTTTTCTCAAAGATTTAATTTTAGGACAAGTAAGTATATTTATTTACAATATATTTGCAAAAAAAAAAATTCTCAAAAAAAGAAAGCTGGAAAAATTCAAAAAAAAAAACTCAAAAGGCTTGCACTCCATGTTCATTCAAATCGCACTGATATCAAGACAAGGTATAGTGATCACCAATTGAAATTCTCATCATATCAAAAAACTCAAGACTGTCACAGTCTTTGGGATTCACCTAAAAGAGAACCAAAAGTTTATACTAGGACCATCACCTAGATCCCAAAGTGGGGCACACCTTCCACCTTTCATGCTTCTTGAACGTGGAAAATGTCGGGCATCCATCCAATTCATATACCCCATCCAACCATACGACCAATTCCAAAGACCCATGACCCTAACTCAGTTACCTTTCATAACCCCACTAAAAGCAATCATTTAAATATCATTCCAAAGTGGGGCAATCCCATCACTCTTCACTTCACTTAAAGTCGGAGAAATTTGTTCTACACCCATCTCATCCCCTTGTCATATCCACATCCACACAACCATGCCGAGGCATCTTCTCAACCCATTATCCTAAATACAGCCCTTCACAATGTTACTTCAGCCGGGGCAACCTTGCTCTCGTCAAGATTGGGGCAACACCAAACGTCATGGGTTGAGATAAAATCCCTCGTTTGCCACCCTACATTCCAAAGTCATGGTATTCCCAACTAATTGTTTCCTCTACACCCCTTGCTGTTGTCATCACTATACAGAGGCAGACTGTTCGATAACCTTCCCTATGCATAACCGACTCCCGAACCCTTATCTGGTCTCAAGGACCCTTATCCATTCCAAAATGGATTTTCCAATGTTTGCCCTTAAACTAAACTTTGGTGGCGGCTTCATTTTTGAACCTTCGAGGAATCCTCGCCCGGATTTTTCGGTCGCTACACCAGCTGATATGGTGATAAGCCCAAGGGTGTCTTATAAGTTGTCCTATACACCCAAAGCGCATCATCAACTCTAGTTGCCCAATCCTTCCTTGAATTCCCCACTCTCTTCTCCAGAATTTTCTTTATTTCCCGGTTGGATACCTCAGCCTGCCCATTGCATTGTGGATGATAAGGAGTTGCCACCTTGTGCTTAACACCATATTTAGACAGAACATTTTGCAACTGGGCATTGCAGAAATGACTGCCTCCATCACTAATTAACACTCTAGGCACTCCAAATCTGGAAAAGATATTCTTGTTGACAAACTTTATAACAGTTAGAATCACTCTTTTGAGTTGCAATGGCTTCAAACCACTTTGAGACATAATCAACTGCCACCAAAATATACAGATTTGAATAAGATGGTGGAAATGGCCCCATGAAGTCAATAGTGATTCATCAATATTACTTCATCACTAACACAAAGAGATTTAACTAGACATAGTAGAAGAAAGGGAAAAACAGAAATTACAACTTAATGGAGAAGATGAAATCATTTGAAGCTCCAAATCTTGTTCCCAAGCCTTGAATCTTCAATAGAGATGAAATGGAGAGAGTGCTGTTGAGTTCTAGGGTTTGTAAGAGTGTAAAACCTGCCCCCTTTCAGATTTTCTAACCTTTATATAGCCCACCAATTAGGGCAACTTTCCCTTGTAAAAAGACCATAAAATCCTCTCTAAAGGTGGTTTATACATTTCAGAATAAAGAGTTTCGCAGTGGGTCCCGTCCTTAACTCTACTGATAGAAAAACAGACAGTTTTAAAGGGCAGCTTCACCTGGTGGAAGTTTAGTGCAAAACGTAACTGCTACTGTTTTAAGCTCAACTTATTCCACCAATGGATGTTTAGTGCAAAATAAGACTGTCTGGTGCTGCCAGAATTTTGTTGTAGTATAGTCTGCCTTAATTCGCTCCAAACTTCACCTCTAGCCTGCACAACTTGTTCTTCCACTTGATCTAGTTCTTGTGCGCAAAAAATACGAGAAAAACCGGCATAACCACTGCACGAAAACTAGATTTACAAATTCACAAAATCTGCTCAAACTTTACTGATTTTCATTAAAACCTTTATGGACAACACAGTTTTTAACATTCAAAACAAGCATGTGATATGGATTTATCACCTCTAAGGTAAAATATTTTATACTAAGGCTCTGTTTGGTAAAAAGTAGTGGCTAGCAAATAAACTAGCGGATAGCGGATAGCTTATAGTGGATAGCTGATAGCGGATAAGCTAACTGATGGCGAATAAAGTTTTTGGTAAAATTAATCGTTGAACTAGCTGATAAATGTAAAATGACATAAAATGACATGTTTAATTAATGGTTAGGTTTTTATAATCAATATAAAATATGGCAAAATATGTATAAATTATTATTGTTATAAATTCATGATAATTAAACTAATTATTCATATATTTATGAATTAAATTATTTAAATTTCTATTTTAATAGTCTAATTTATATACTTACTTGAAATTTTAATTTATTTTTGTATTTCAAATTAATGATAGTCTAATTTGTTTTTCACTTGATAGTTAAATTTATTTATTTATTATCAACTAATTTATTTTCATAGTGTAATTTATTTACCGAAAAAAATAAAAATAATCTCATTCCAATTCTTAATTCCACTTGATACGATGGCATTTACATAAAAAAAACCTTGATCAAACACAAAGGAAAGGAAAAAATAGAAAGAAAAGGAATACAATGTAGAAAAGCAAGAAAGCAACAGTGACGTACACAGGCATCCATAAAACATTGAAGAAACGATGCAGAAATACGGGACTGCAGGGTATAAAAAAAATTACTTTACGTTACTTAGGACATTGAAGGAATATTATAAAAGTAATGAGGATAAAAATGACTAAAAACATGGTATGCTATAAGTTCAAACGCTACTTGAAGTAGTGTTTCAAAAAATGCTATAAGCTACCTCAGAAACGTTAACCGCTACTGCTTGCCAAACACGTCTAATCTTTTTCAACCGCTATCCGCTAGTCAAATCCGCTATAAGCTAGCGGATCAGACTTGGCAAACAGAGTGTAAGATTAGGCTCTGTTTACTGGCATACTACAATTTGACTTGAATGGAGTATAAAATATAGTCATGTATATAATGTATATTAATGCCCATTTTTTAAACATGTATTTTTTTAAAATAGCAAAATTATCTCATTAACATTGATTTTTTTGAGTTACTGAAGAAGAAATTGTGCAATCAAAATTTCTTTTAACTTTTCAATTACAAACGAATTAAAATCAATTGCCATTTTGTCAAAAAGAAAAACATTAAAATCAACCGCCCTTTCAAGTGTAGTAATCGATACATATGCATATATTTACTGAAGAACAACTATTTCTTTGAGATTTGTTGAAAAGAGAAGAAAAAACATCATTTGTCTAACGTTTTGTATAGTTAGATGTTTAGTTGAGTATTATTTTTCATGTTGCGTTGAACATTGCATCTCCATGGTTCGTACTTTGAATGTTCCTTGGCCTTGAAAGAGATAGCACAACGGTAAAAGATATGTTGATACTGGGGATAGGGAGTAGGCAGCCCACGTTTTTTTTTCTCACTCATCTACATTTTACTTTCCACTTAAACTCCTTTCCTTCCATTCGTGTGATTTAAGTAGGGATTTTCAAATCCAAATCAATCTAAATAATACCTACAAATCGATCTAAATCAAAATTGAAAATCTCCAAAAAGTATTGCTCAGATTTCGATTTGCTTAGGTCATTTAGCAATCAATCGAATTGGGTCGATTAATGACGGTTTTTTTCTTTTTCAAAGTCGAACTAAACCAAATCGAACTACACAGACTTTTATATATTATCAAAAAATAAAAAGCCTACTTAGTCTAGTTAGCCTCAATACCACACACACTCACACTCTTACGTGTTACTTAGTCACAACACCTGAAATTGAAATTACAAATTAAAACTACAGTTCATTTTGCTTTTAATCGCTAGTTTTACTAAACACATATTTTGCTATCCGCTAGCTCATTCGGATTTTCTTTTTAATTTTACCTCATTTTTAGTTTGGTTTTTATATGAGTATAAAATAATAATCAAATTATCATTTTATTCATTATTATTTGGATTTAGAATTAAATTAAATTTACCTGTAAATCAAATTTTGTTTTCTGACTAGTAAAAGTTGTACTAATTCCGAACCAACCCCAACCACATTGGATCAGTTTGGTTCGGAAATTTTTTAGGAATCCAACTAAACCAAATCAAACAGCTAGCACTTTTACTTAGCGGTTCAGATAATTTTTTGGTTCAAAACCGAACCAAATCACATAGTGAATAATACCCCTAGATCGGACCATTTGTTATTTAATTGGATAAATATTCATTTTTGACCTTAGATGTGTGGAACGTTGCCGCTATAATCCCTAAATGTGTCTAAATTTCAAAATTATCCTCTTTTTTATTTGTAATTTTGGTTATTATAATGATTAATGAAAGAGACAATTGAGGACCAAATTGACTAACAAAAACCCAAGAGCACTTGGATGAGATGATAGGGGTCTCTTCCAGCTTAACCAAGGTCTTGGGTTTGAATCCAGCCTTGGGCATGCAACAGTGTTAAATCTCTTGAGGGAGAGCTTTGTTGCCCATTGTGGTCCTACCCAGCTCGAGGGATTAGTCTTTGCAGTTACGCGCAGAGACTACCCAGTTTATACCAAAAAAACTAATTTACGAAAGATACATTCGAGGACCAAACTTTTTAAAGAAAGATGTATTTGAGGATGTTTTTGTAACTTTGATACATTCCAAGACTATAGTAACACCATCTCACACATTCAGGACCAAAATGGTTGTCTACCCTTATTTAAATATCAAATTTTAGAGACGGTATATAATACTATATCTTTATCTTAAATCCTAATTTATCTCTCACTTACTCTTTCCTTTTGATAATTTACTAGGATTTCATAAATATATAAGAAGTCAATCCCTAATTTATTTTTTTAGGAAATAAACTAGTTCATATTATTAAAAGATTGAGTGCAATGACGGCCGCCTTAGGAAGGCAATGAAAAACAAAAGAGTAATGTTATTCAGCCAAAATTTTCCAGCCAAAAACCACATTACAACACCAATTAACTAAGTTTTTTAAGCCATTAACCAACCTACATTTTCACAGTTTTTAGTCAACGGCCTAGAAAACTGTGAAAAAGTAGGTTGGTTAATGACTTAAAAACTTGGTTAATTGGTATTGTAATGTGGTTTTTGGTTGGAAAACTTTGGTCGAATAACATTACTCAAAAAAAAAATTAGCTTGTCTTGTCTCCCAACGAACTTTACTCTAGAATTTTGTGAAAAAGAGAACCAAGTAGGCCTGGACAAAAATTGAAAACCGACCTGAAAACCGAAAACCCAAAGACAGTGGGCTTCTACGGTCGGGTCCAGATGGGTATACGGGTTCACGGGTTGAAAAATTGGGCTCATGCGAGTTGGGATGGGTGGGTGCAGTTGTTATTTTTGGGCTCGTCGGTGTCCAAACCCGCCCGAAGTACTTTTCTTTTTGCGTTGGGTATTTTGAAATTTCGTAGGCAGTACTAGTAGAGGTCAGAGGAGCAGGGCGTAGACACACGTTTCATCATCTGTGTGGCTTCTTTAAAAATAAAAGATATAATAATATATTATATATTAATATTATTAACATTCCGTACTCACTCTCTCTGCTCTCAGTACTCTACTCAGTCTCACTTTTCAATTTTTATTATTCATTTCACGGCTTCACACTCCCAAACCCATGTCAGAAGTGAGAGAGAGTCGCACAGCACAAGTGGGTGGTGTACCTACTATCGAGACCTTTTCTAACAATTCTCTCTCTCTCTCTCTCTCTCTCTCTCTCTCTTATATAAAAAAGAATTTTATATTTTTATTTATGTTAAAGTGATAGTCTTCTTCTTCCTCTATCCTCTTTCACCATTTTTATTTTTTCATCTTCTTGTCTCATTTGTTAAGGTCCATTTCACTCCCTCACTCATCATTCATCTTCCCCAGCCTCTCTCAACCCCAACCCGCCCCTACCCACCCGCCCAACCCATCGAACCGAACTCGCACAATCCAAGAGAAGCTTTGGGCGGAAATGGGTTTATGAATGTGAACCGCGGTTTTGGCCGGATGGTGGTTTTGGGCCCGAAACCGCCCGTTGTCCAGGCCTAGAACCAAGTACACCGAGATTCGTCTATAACATCTCCTAGTTCGGTGGCTTCCACCTTAGTGGAACAGAACTATCAACTACTATCTTAGAATCCAGCTCATAAATCATGTAACCTAGTTTAAGGTCTTTCAAGCCCATTCACAAACCTTCAATAAGCCAATGTCCTCTCCAAGATGTGCGTCTAGTAGTCATTGGAGCCATAACGTCTTGGCCCCATAAAAAGTTCAAACTCATCTTTAAGGCAAATACTTATGCCCACTTTGTTGTGATCAATAGAGAAAGAGGCATCAACATTGCACTTCACAAAACCCATAGGAGACTTTGTCCAAGAAGCAATATCCCAAGGGTTCAGTACCTTGCTTCTAGAATCGTAATTCGAGGTTGCAGTTGGTAGAGTCGTTCTTGAAGTCGTCCCCTTTCGAGCTCGAGGTTGAACTAGTGATGGGTACCTGCAAAACTCTAATGCCAAAGTCCGCAATCAGAAGTGATGGGGAGGTACAAATGAGTGAAGCGTACCTGATTTCAGAGGGTAGTGTCGTGTTTATAGGTGCAGAGTGGGGCTTGATCATGGACCGTAGGATCAGGCGAGGCTGATCCCAACCGTCGATCTCGGTTCTGCCTCCGTGGGCGCTGTTTGGGCTGGACTCAGTACTGGATTCTGGGTCGTCCCTTATGCGGATTGGGCTTTTGGTTATTTGATGCATGCTTCGTATTCATCCTGGTTATTTGATGACTGGAAAGAGAAACTGAAGGAAACTTCTACTACCAACCCTTCGCTATTTTCCAGGATGAGCCTGGCGCCGCTCCCTTTGCTATTGGAGAAGCCGTCCACACCGAAGTTTCCAGGTCAGGGATTCTGCCTCAGGGGAGGGCGGCGTCATCTCAACGATGAAGTCAGCCAATACTTGAGACATGAGGGCCGACATGGATTCGTATTTGATGCCGAACTCGGAGAGTGTAACACCCCTGATAATTTCTAACTTGTAGAAACTACCGAAATGCACTACTGGCATACATCAGAGTACCTCCTGTTTTAAATACTGAACACATGCTAATACTCGATGCTAAAGACCATCAAGCGCGTTACATAACTTAATCATGAAAAATGCATAAAGCGTTCTTACACCACTCCACTAGTGTTCAGTACCAAAGAGAAAGTGTGCGGAAGCGATTTACAACTTTATAACATAAGTCGTACAATCGTACATGCTAAGGAACTGAATATAAAACACAAAGGAAACTGAAATACAAGACATGATGAAATAAAGATAGCGGCTGCTCCTTAAGCGTCTCCATGACCATGCCTCATCATCTTCAACTTAGCCTGCAATTCTGAAAAACAACAACATGGATTGGGTGAGACAACTTGTCTCAGTGAGTTCTATCGAGACCCCTTACTAACTCTCTCTCGGTTCAATTATGCTTGATTCGTTATTCTTGATTCATAATTCATAGTCTTAATATTTGACTATGTGGCTAACATAAACGTTGTCCTCATAACCCTCACAAGCAGTTACAAGAGGCAACACATGAACGATGAACAATGATTTTTAGCATGTCACCGGTCACTTGGCAAAATAAGCTCCCGGTGAACCCAATCCACTAATCGCTAGTGGGCAAACCTCAAGGGGCCTAGGTTCATAGGGCTCATGACTTCCCCTCCCCTAGCACACTAAACTGAAATAGGGTCGTCACCCTAACATGATGTATATATTTTAATATACCTTGAACAATGAGCAGTGAACAGTGATCTGTGAACATAACAGTCAGCTTATACTTGACATGATCTTAATCTTAACCTAATCTTATACTTAGCATAATCTTGTCATTAGGTGATCTCACATGGAATTACTAACGTTGTTAGCTTAACTTATAACTATCCATTACCTAGTCCACATCATAATGTATCGCCCATACTCCATATTATGATAACCTAACTTAGTCATAATCGATCTCATAAATACCTGCATCGGCCATCACATAAGAAAAGACATGAACATAACATAACTTACTTCGATCGTACTTGATTTCACGATACTAATATGTTTCCATCCTTGGGAAACCTTGAGGAGTGGATTAGAAAGGACTTAGGACCAATCGGAATGACTTAGGACATAGTTTAAAATTGAGCATCAGCAAGGGACGCACGATCCGTGCGCCTTGGCACACGATCCGTGCTCAGTTTTCAGAAAATCCACCTTGAGTACCAGAACCTCACGCACGACCCGTGCCCAAGGGGCGCACGGTCCGTGCGTGGCCATCAGCATTTCAGAAAACCAGTTTTCGCATTCTCTTGTCCATTCCGATCGTTCCCGTATCCATTCCGATTCACATCCGAACTTAATAATACATCAAAACAGTCATGGAAACCAATCAATCATCACATAACAATCAACAATCATAACAACAATCAACGGTTTAACTTAACCAATCACATAATTTTAACGATTCATCCATGTTTTCATAAAACGGTTCAATACCGGTTTTCATAACTTGCGAGACCAAAACTCAGAGCATAACACACATGACCATAACATCCTAGTGAGTATAGAACTCACCTATTTGCCGAGACTTCAATGATTCAACCGTTCCCGAGAACCACGAACTCTCCTCGGACTCGATCACAACACCAACTCACGAACTTTCTCCGGAATCGCTCCAAAGCTGCAAGGATGGGCTGATCGAATCTAGCTTCTCCCCACTTCTAATCTAGCTATCAAATGATCTCCCTAATGCTTGCTATGGTTTCTAGATCAGAGTGTGAAGCTCAAACCTCACATGCAACACTCTTCACTTCCATTTTGAGATTGAGGTTCATCAATGGTGAATTGGAAATGGATGGGTTGCAGCTTGCAAAAGTGGTGTCAATGGGAAGAGGAAGGGAAATGATGAAGGATGGTGGTGAGAAACAGGACATGCATTCAGATTGAGCCTCCCCTCTTCCTCTTCTCTCCTTCGTGACCTCTCTCTCTCTATACTCTTATCTTGCTTCTGTTTTTCCAGATTTTCAGAAAATGAGGCAATGAAGTGTTTATGCATATGGCTCAGCTGGGGGTGGGTTTTAAAAGGGATAGGGTACAATGACTAATTTACCCCTCACTTACTAACTCTATTCCTAATCATCCTAACTTAACCTAATTAAATACTCAATCACATACAATTCCATACTTAACAAATCAAACAAGTCATTTTCAATTTAAATAATTTCAATCAATTAAATAAATCACTAATAATTAGTATTATGCCAATATAATTAAATAGCACAAATAGGGGATGTTACAGAGAGTTCCACTGCCCATTTGATGATTCGGCCGGCGAGGTCTGGTCGTTGTAGGATCTATCTGATAGGCTGGTCTGTTCTTACAACCACTTGGTGGGCTACAAAGTACGGTCTCAGCCGCTGAGCTGCCATTACCAGTGTCAGGGTTACTTTTTTGATCTTCTGGTATCTCGTTTCTGGACCTTGAAGCACCTTACTGACGAAGTAGATTGGTCTCCGTCCGAGCTCGGTTTCCCTGACCAGCACTGCGCTCAGAGTCTCCTCGTCCACCTGCCAAGTAGAGGTAGAGGGTTTCCCCCTCTACTGGTCTTACGAGGATTGGAGGTTCCATGAGAAGTCGTTTGAGCTCGGCCAGGGCGTTCTCACACTCCAGAGTCCATTGGAACTCCACCATTTTCTTCAGTATCTTTAAGAAAGGTAACAATCTGTTGGCAGCTTTCGAGACGAACCTTGACAAAGCGAAGATCATAGCTGTTAACTTCTGAACCTCTTTCACTGAGGGAAACTTCTACTACCAATCCTTCACTAAATTCGTCGCTAATACGTGCCACGTGCCAGATTCTGATTCATCAACTTTAGCGAGGGAAATCTGTCACTAATATCCGTCGCTACTATATGCCACGTGTCCTATAATAACCTGCTCTAATGACCCCTGAAAGAATTTTTTTAAAAAAACCTGCTTTTTTAAAAACCGTCTATAATAACCTGCTATAATTAATATAAATACGAAAATCCTGAATTAACAATAAAATCTGAATCAACAAGTTTAACGACATCGGAATCAACAATGAAATCTGAATCAAAATAAACTAGTTCCAAATGTTAAAACATATTACTGAAATATCAAACGAATACAACAAAGTCCTAATAGGGAGTATCGGCATCATCAACCCCTCAGACTCAGACCCATCTGGTCGTGTGCGGTTATAATACTTCAATATCTTCGCCTGCGTATGGGTAAACGTCAAGAAGTCTTCCTGCAGAGTTGTTTGCACCTGTTCGTGAGTCTGCAGCTGCTGCTGCTGAGCCTGAATGACTTGTGCCTGAGCCTGCACCTGCTGCCTGAGCTGCTCGGTCTCCTCAGCTGAAGGAGGAGGATGAGGTCCACTGCTAGAAGGTTTGCTAGTGTCGAAGTGATCAACCCCAAAGTCCAATAACGGAGCCAAGGGCCCCGAAACCATCACTACACGAATAACTGAATTTTCCGGCCAGGACTTTCCGGCGGATTAGTAACCGCCGGAACATTTCCGGCGGATTTTAGGAATTACCGGCGGATTTTATCCGCCGGAACATTACCGACGGATTTTATCCGCCGGAACATTACCGGCGGATTTGTGGGATTTTCCGGCGGTATTATTTCTTCCAGAAATTTTCCGACGGATTATTGTGGACGAAATATAATTTAAAAAAAAAACAAAATCCGCCGGTAAGGTAATTTCCGGCGGATCATTAAAAACATTGGGAATTTTAAATTTTGAAAATCCGTCAGAAATTCATACAAATCCGCCGGAAATGACAAACCGACCAAAATCCGCCGGAAACGTCTTTTTCGGCGGATATTTTTGAAAATACGTGAAATTTAAATTTTAAAATATCCGCCGGTAAGTCATTAAAATCCGCCGGAAATCTCCTAATCCGCCGAAAATATATTCAATCCGCCGGTAGGTGATATTTTCGGCGGATTTTTGATACATTCGACCGTTCCCCTTCTTCCTATATATATAACTTCTTCAAATTTCTTCTCCACATTTCTTCTTCACACCCAAATTCTCTTCTTGAAATTCCTCTCTTCCTCCCTACGAATTCTCTTCTTCTCTCTACTAAATCTCTTCCTCTCTTAGGCAAATTTCTTCAATCTAAGGTATGTTTGTAACATGAGTTAATAGTTTTAGTTTATGAATTATTTTATAATATGAGTTAGTTACTAATTGTGGTGTTGTTTGTTTAGGTATTGTTTGAGTTTGGTTTTCTCTTTTTTGCCTCTTTGTTTGAGTTGGGGATTCGCATCAAGTCAGAGCCTTCTCTTCACTACGGTTAGTTATCAAAGTCGTTAGCTGGTATAAAACGTTATTTGATTTGTTTAGTTTGAATTTTTTTATTAAGTAAATATACAATAGTATAATATATTAATATTAATATTATAATATATTAGTTTATAAAAAATAAAGTAATTAATATATCAATATATATCAAAAAGTAATATTTGATAGTTTATTTCATTTACTTTGTTCACAAATAAAGTCAATGTAATTAATAAAACCGAAATATAATAATATATTAGTTAAAAAATAAAGTCAATGTAATTATTAATTTTTATTGTTTGTAATTTTTAGATAAATACGAAATATTATTAATTTCTGTTGATGTTAATTAATATATCAATATATATCAAAAAGTAATATTTGATAGTTTATTTGATTTACTTTGAATAGTTATGATATTTAATTTATTGATAATCAAAAATTGGATAGTTTGTTTAAAACATAGTAATTTATAGTTATTATTTAGTCAAAATGTTATTTATGTTGTTAGTACACAGATCCCTAAATTATGATAATGATAATATTTATTGTAGTGTAGTACATAGATCCCTAAATTATGATAATGATAATATTTATTGTAGTGTAGTACATAGATCCTGAATTTATGGATCGTAGTTGGATGTATGATCGATTATTTCCTGGAAGATCCGGTTTAAAGCGACGTTTTGTAGAAGGAGTAGAAGAGTTTATTTTTTGTGCTAAGCGTCATGAAGAATTTGCGCGACAAGGCGGAATTAGATGCCCGTGCTTGAAATGTTCATTTCGATTTATAAAAACTGAAGAATAAGTTAGAGTTGATTTGTACAATAATGGGTTTAGGCCAAATTATTGGATATGGAGTCGTCACGGGGAAGTAGGACCAGGGGTAGCTGCAGTTCCTGCGGTTAATGTTCCGGTTGAAGTAGTAGCTCCCACATCAAGTAGTTATCCAGCGACTACGACATCTGGAGGCCAAATTATACAACCGTTAGATGTTTATCAGGGAATGATATCTGACACTGTTGGAGTAAATTTGGATTTTGAAGAACCAGAATATGATGCTGAAGATGTTCCAAATGAGGAAGCTCAAAGGTTTTACATGTATTTGAGTGAGACAAAAATAAACCATTATTTGAAGGATCTAAAGACTCAAAATTATCAATGTGTGTTCGGTTGTTGGGTCTTAAGTCTCAATTTAATGTTGCTGAGTTGTGCATGGAATATATGACCAAAATGATGTTGGATGCGACCCCCATTAGAGGGCTTTTGCCGCAGAGTTATTATCATGCTAAAAGACTGGTATCGAAGCTTGCCTTAAAATCTAAAAGAAATGATTGTTGTGTGTCTGGTTGCATGCTCTATTATAACAATGAGTTTGGCATAAATGATGGAGGGTTGTCGGAATGCAAGTTGTGTGGAGATCCACGCTATCGTGTGAGTAGGAAAGGGATGAGCAGAGGCAAACCGGTTCCACGAAAAACAATGTTCTATCTGTCGCTTATACCAAGGCTACAGAGGATGTTTACTTCAATGGAGACCTGCGGGTAAATTGACGTGGCACCATCAAAATAGAAATAATTCTGGTGAATTACGTCACCCATCTGATGGTGAAGCTTGGAAGCATTTTGATCGTGTTCTTCCAGATTTTGCTAGTGATCCACGCAATGTTCGACTTGGTTTATGCTCTGATGGTTTCACACCATATATTCAAGCCTCAGCAACACCGTATTCATGTTGGCCAGTTATTGTTACCCCGTACAACCTTCCTCCAGAAATGTGTATGTCTAAACCATACATGTTTTTAAATTCTATTATTCCAGGGCCAAGTAATCCAACAGCTGGTATTGACATATATTTGCAACCTTTGATTGATGACCTAAAAAGGTTGTGGAATGGTGTTTTAACTTATGATGCAGCACGTAAACAAAATTTTGTGATGAAGGCAGCTTTGATGTGGGCCATTAATGACTTCCCTGCCTATGGAATGTTGTCTGGATAGGGGACACATGGTAAGATGGCGTGTCCGATTTGCATGGTTGACACAAAGGCTTTTACTCTTAAATACGGAGGAAAAACTTCATGGTTTGACTCGCACCGTAGGTTCTTACCTATGGATCACCCATTTAGAAAGCAGAAATATGCGTTCATCAAGGGAAATGTTGAAACAGCGGGACCTCCTCGTAGGTTGACACCAGAGGATGTTTGGAATAGTGTTAGGGATATCCCTCCTTTGGAAGTCGTAGCGGGTGTTGTTTCTCGTCCAGATGGCTATGGACAATGGCACAATTGGACAAAAAAAAGTATTTTTTGGGAACTTCCATATTGGAAAGATAATCTATTGAGACACAATCTCAATGTAATGCATATAGAGAAGAATTTTTTTGACAACATATTTAACACTGTCATGAACGTGAAAGGCAAAACGAAAGAGAATGAGAAAACTAGGAAGGATATAGATCATTACTATAGACGAAACGATTTGCTGTTGGTTGAGCAAGGTACTAGGACTTTGAAACCCAAAGTCAACTATACTTTATCTACCGAACAAGCGAAAGCAGTTTTATCAGTGGATAAAAGAGTTGAAAATGCCAGACGGTTATTCTTCCAATTTATCTAGATGTGCAGGATGTGGATAATGGGAGGTTGCATGGGATGAAGAGCCATGATTGTCATGTATTCATGGAGTGCTTACTTCCTATCGCTTTTAGTTCGTTGCCAACACACGTTTTGAATCCGCTCATTGAAATAAGTCAATACTTTAAGAATTTGTGTTCTGCAACGCTAAAAGCTGATTGTTGTGACCGAAAAATCCGAAGGAGGGGATTCTTCGTCATTTTGCAATGAAGCCGCCATCAATATTTATTAAATAGGAAAACATTGAAAAAACCTTTATTTTTGGGTTCGGGGGTCGATTATGCGTGGGGAAGGTATTAGCACCCCACAGCATCCTTTCAAAAGAAAGGTTACCATTTAATTTAATGTGTAGAAAGAAAGTTAATTTGAAGAAAATACCCTAATTTACCCTTTTTATTATTTGCAAAATTGAAGAGGAAGACTAAATAAAAATCTTAGTTTTTTGTGCTTGACAGGAAGTGGGCCCCTGCTCCTACGTATCCCCAGGTGCGATGGGGAAAATCAAAGCTACGTAGTTCTTGGGTAGAAAATGTTTGTGTGTTTGTTGTTTTTTAAAATTTTTCGAAATTGGGATAGGCGTTCGTAATGACCAAACTAGTTGGACTCAGAGTGGTTATCATTCATGGCCCGTTTTAAAAATTAAAATTGTTATTAACGGTCAAACAAGCTAAGATCAGAGTGACCATTAGTAACAAACCATTTTTTTTGTGATTGAATGTAAAAAGAACTGGTTTGGAAGCATTACGATGTAAATAAAAAAAACCAAATGAGTTGTGATAGGAAAGGAAGTGTAATTAACAGGGGCGTTATGTTATTAAAAAGGGGGGTGCGAATAGCAACAGGGGCTGTATTTAAAAAAAGGTGTATACAGCGAGCCCATTTCGTTTTTTTTGTAACTGGCCTGCATTTGCAAAAAAATGCTTGCTTGGGGGGGGGGGGGGGCGAGCATATAGGGACTGGTGGGGTGTAATTAGTAGTAGGATGTTGTGTTATAAATAACAGGGGGTGCATAAAGCAGAAACAGTTTCGTTTTTGTCAGATTTACTAGCCCACGAATTATGGGCTTTTCATGGGGGGTGCGAGTTGTTAAAGTAAGGGATATTAATAGTGATCTGAAACATTTTAATTTTTAAATGAAATAAAAAGAGATATAAAGGACAGAGAGTGTAACACCCTAATATTTCTATCAAGTAGAAATGCTAAGATGCACGAAATGGCATACATCAGAGTAATATTTCCTATTTAGATATTGAACACAACTAAAATTTTTCTTGATGATTAACATCAAACAGTCTAACATTCCATAAACTTAATTAAAACCATATAGGTTCCATGTCTTTCAATATCCGCATAACCTAGTGTTCAATACCATCACAAGAAAAGCGGAAACGATTACATAACTTAAAACAACTCAAGTTATACTATCGAGCTACAAAGACAACAAGGGAACTCAATATCTAAGATAAAAGAACCAAGTCTTCTAACTTCTCCTCAAGCACGTCACCTACTCGTGCCTTGTCGCTTTCTTCTTTCCCTGTTTCTCCGTAAAACAACATATAAAGGGGGAGAAAAACATTATCTCAGTGAGTCCTACCGTGACCCCTCCCAATAACTCTCGATCCATTTATTTCCTTTTTCTTTAATCGTAGTCCATATAGGGCCTACGTGCATATATCTTTTCCTTTCATGCCATAGTACATCTTCGGTAAGGACCACGCATTTACCGTCGAACCTCTCCACTAGTTTACACTAGCTTCAAACCTTTGAAGCCTAGGTTCTGGGGTTCATGACTTCCCCTCCCCTAGTGTACTAATCTACTGGGTCGTCACCCATCCTTTTGATATAATTTATATATCCACCCGCTTTGGGCCGTCTTTTATATAATACCCGCATTGGGCCGTCTCCTGTATTCGATATAATTTATATATTTAAACCTCAATAGTTTTTGATGAAAATATTTATTCATCCCTTTTCATTTCATGTCATTCATGTTAATACCTAAACATAAATTTGATGAACATATAGTTCCACAACCTTAAACATAACCCATGTCCTCTCGCGTGTACTACTTTACGGTTTTTGAAACAATTATGACTTCCAAAAACAATTCTTTTTAAACCTTGCAATCATGTTCAAAAACAGAGTATCAATGGTTCCATAACATGAGGGATGGTTGGGAAGAAGATTAGAAGAGGTTTGGAATCGAAAGGAGCGACGAAACGAATTTTGGCCGTAACCGGGAACAGAAAAACTGGCACGACCCGTGCCATACCTAGCACGACTCGTGCTGCCTGGAAATGTAATTCCAGTCAACCAGAAAGGTTGGCACGACCCGTGCTAAGGGTGGCACGACCCGTGCTGCCTGTAGCAGAGTCACAATTCGCTTATTTTGTTCTGTTTCGCTTTTCCTATCGCGTCCAATCCGTAACCCAATCTTAATCCAACTTAAACACAGTCAATATTCCAATCCAAACAAGTAACATCAATCAATTCCACAACAATCACGCAATACATATTCATTAAATCGTTAAAACGACGCAGAAACGAGAAATTTTCGAAAACACATTTCTCGACTCGAATTTTATAAAAACGATATTGCACATAAGGTTCCAGCAACTAGCAACAATCGAAACTCAAATATTAAAAACCCTAAGCGAGTAGAACTCACCGATCGTGATGAAAATCACGAAGCACCGAGACTTCTCGTAGTTCAACCGATCCGAAACCTCACGAACTCGATTCTAACGCGTCAACTCACTTCCAAACTGAATTCGAACAACTTCAGCACCTCTCCTACTGCTCACTCGAAACAGCTACAATGCAACTTGCTTATGAGTTATAAAATTGAATCCTTGCAACACTTACACCACCTACAAGCTTCCATAAACAACATGCAAGACAAAACTTTAAGGTTTGGCTATGGTTGAGCTCCAAAATCGAAAATGGTAGAATGAAATAGGGGAAGATTTAGCTACTGAAATTGGTATCATTGGAAAGAGTTCGAAAAACTGAAGAGAATGGTATAAAGATCACTTACATGCATTAGGATTTGAGCTTGCTGCCCTTCTTCTTTTCTCCCTCACTCTCTCGAGTTCTATCTCCCTCTCCCTCTCTCTCTATTTCAATTCTGTTTTTCCAGCAAGGTGAGAACTGTTTGGGGAGTTATGGTTTGAGCTGGGGTTTAAATGAGGGTAAAAGGACGAAACTACCCTTACTTCATCTAACACTCACTTAGCTTAATCCTATTCAATCTTGCACTTAATAACTCATACTATTAGCAACTAAATGTTGATTTCACGCTTTTCACATGTCCATGACTTGAATTATTATTTCATCGAATAGAAATTCGCTAGTTAATTTCATAAAACGAAATTAACCGAAATTAGGGATGTTACAGAGAGAAAAGATGAGAAGTGAGAACCCTAATCTCATTCACGTCTTCCTCAGCGCCGCAAGTTCTCTTTCACCATGAGAGAGAGAGAGAGAGAGAGTCCGTCCACCATGAGAGAGAGAGTCAGTCCACCATGAGAGAGAGAGTCTGTCCACCATGAGAGAGGGAGAATGAAAGAGAGAAAGGGAAAGAGGGAGAGAACGCGACGGCGAAGACCCACACGCCGGAGGGGAACCGTGGTATCGGTGTCGGCGACGGAGGTCACGGCGTTGGTGTGCCGCGGTGAAAGAAGACGAAAAGCGAAAATGGAAAAGGGGAAGGACAACGGTCTGAGGTGGTTCACAGTGGTGCTGTCAATGACGACAACGATGGTTCACGGTTGGACGACGACGTTTTCTTTGCAACGCGACAGAAGGGAGGTTCGCCACGAGCTTGGGCGTATGGACACTGTCTACGGTGGCCGGAGGTGAGCTCCATTTTTTCTCATTTTATTCACCATTTTTCTGTTTCTATATTAATCTTTTCTACTTCTATTTATTTTTTTGAATTCTATTCCCTTTTGTTTGAAACAAAATTTGTTCTTTCCTCATACATTTTCCTCTCCCACAAAGTATTTGATGTTTTGTTTCACCATCGACTTCTCTTAGCCCTCTTTTCTAACCTTTCCTCCCTTTTCTAGTGATTTCCCTCTACGTTGGCTATTGTACAAAATCCAAAGCCCATAAACATAATACTAATTGTTACTATTATCTATGCTCAGTTTATTCTATCACATAGAACAACAATAACAACACATCGCATATGACAGTAACAATGCATTTGTAAAATAGTAGTCAATAAAAAATTTAAGACTAAGCACACATATATTTTTACATTTTACAGAATCTAAGAAAAAGATTAGGGAGTATGGATAACCACCTTAGCTTCTAAAATTTCTGCAATGGTATTCTCTACAAAACTTCTACTTGCTCTTCCTACTCATTCAATACTTTTGTCAATGCTGCACGATGGGCTTCGGAACTGGGCAATAATGACAGCAGGGATATCTTAGGAGGGGTTTGGTTCAGCTGATCAACTATCTTATACTCGCTCTGTCTCATGAGCTTCAGAAATTTGCCGGCTTCTTGTTCCGATAGTGGTCTTTTACCCACATTCTTATAAACGGGTTCTTGTTTTATGCCTTTGCCTTTGCGGGCTCTTTTTTCCCCTTCTTTTGTTTGCTCTCCACTGAGTCCTTCGGGGCTATAAATACGCCTGCTTCGAGTCATTCCACTGGTCCCTGAGATGTTGATGACATCAGGAGTGGTCTGAACTTTCACATTGTAATTCCATGGGACTGCATTGGTGTCCTTAAAGGGGAAGGGAGCTGGCACTTGAATAGTGATCGGTTTGGGCATAGCTGGATTAATCTTTTTGTAACGGATTTCCAGTGGTTTCCAGATATCCTTGCTCTGGTTTGTATTTGACTGGAGAGTCCACATGTCTTCCTCCTTCTTTTGAAGACCCACCTGTATTATGTGTCGGTCTAGTAAGTCTTGCAGGATTATCTTGAATGCTTCACATGCCCCGACACAGTGAGGGTCAACACACAAATCCTTTTCAGCACATCCCTTCGTAATAATTCCAAAGGCACACAAATCATCATGGATGAGGTCTAGAGGAGTGATGATGTCTTCCACCCTTCTGATCAGGAATCGTCCCTCAAAATCTTCAATGGCGTTAACAGAGGGTTTCCTGTTCCCTGGTAATGGGTTAGTGGCAACATTCGGACCATCTTCTTCGAAACTTAACCATTTAGATTCAATCAATTCTTGCACCACATATTTTAATGCTTTGCAATTTTCTGTTGAATGGCCAACTGCCACAGCGTGGAATCCACAAGTAGCATCTAGGTTGTAACCCCTAGGGAAAGGAGGTTGAAGGGGTCTCATTGGTCGGGGAGTGATCAGGTTGTGACTGATGAGGTGATTGAACAGGTCGGTGTATGACATGGGTATTGGGTCAAAATTGACAGGTTTTCTTTCCAGGTAATTTTGTGGTCTATAGTTTGGGTTGACTTGGTGAGGTGGGACTAATGGTGCTTGAGTAGGGATTTGGAAGGTTTTTCGGGGATTGTTGTAGGGGAGATTTCCGGATCCAGAGATGGCATTGGCTTCTCCTTCCTTCTTTTTAGGGAATCCTGGGAAGGGCTTTTTCTGACTACTGGTTCCAGCAAAGTTATGGGCAATCTTCCCATTTCTCCATCCATTTTCTAATCTTTCTCCGATGACAATCATATCTGAAAAGCTCGAAGACACGCTCCCGATCAACCTGTCGTAGAAAGGCGATTGAAGAGTATCCATGAACTTGGATACCATCTCCTTTTCTAACAAAGGTGATACTACCTGTGCAACCAAACCTCTCCATCGTTGGGCATATTCCTTAAAGGACTCATTATCTCTTTTTGTCATGCTCTGCAGTTGTGTCCTATCGGGAGCCATGTCAATGTTGTATTTGTATTGCCTCAAAAATGCATCAGCTAGGTCCTTCCAGCATCTGATATGGGCACGCTCTAATTGCATATACCAGCTCGAAGATGCCCCAGATAGACTGTCCTGGAAGTAGTGAATGAGCAATTTGTCGTCATGAGCAAACGCCGCCATCCTCCTGCAATACATGGTTAAGTGGCTCACGGGGCAGGTTGACCCTCTCTATTTGTCAAAATCCAGCATCTTAAATTTAGGAGGGATGACTACATTAGGGACGAGGCACAAATCATAAGCATCTTTCGCACCAACATTGGATCCTTCAACTGCTCTCAACTGTTTCTCAAGCATTTGTAATTTGTCATTGGCTTGAGGGTTCTCCATAGGGTAATTATGAGGGAGCCCACTCATACCATAGTGTTATACCCCAATTTTGTCCGTATTCTTTTTCTAGTTTTAGTCGTTTATTTTTTGTAAATCGTGTTTTGAAGTCGCGTGATTACGAGAATTATCAGTATGGCGTCTCAGTTACTAATCCTAGCCAATTTCAATTACCCTGTTCAACTAAATCGAAATACCGTTGTTTTAAATTAGGCATGCACGCGAATGATCGGTCGTTTCGTGCGTTCTTCAATTTAATCTTTGTATTTGGATTTAGTCGAACCTAATTGAGACTACCAAAGTCATTTTTCTCGCGATTGGGCTTGTCGTTTCAATTCGGGCTTAAGAATGCAATTCCAAGTTAATTTTTAGCGCTTTTAGTTAACAGGCCCATTTTTCTATTTTTGGGCCTCGTCTTAGCGTATCTGTTTAGTCTGGCCCGTTCTCGTCTTTGTATTTGGCCCGACTCCTTTTTCTTGTTATTAATCTTATTCTGTTTATATAATTTATTTAAGCAATATAATATCAAAAAATGGAAAAAAAATTCTATTTATTTTTATTTACAATTTAATAGTGTTTAGGAGTCCAAATGTCCAAAAAATACAAAAATGATAATACTAAAAATACCAAAAAATACAAAATCCGAAAATAAATAAAAATAAAAGCAGCAACAGCAGTCCTTGGGCCTGTTCTTGCTGAGCAAGTTCCCCCAAGAGGTCCAAATACCTGAAAAAGGAAAGAAATGGAGAAGGATCAGCAAAAACCCTAATTTCTTTACCTACATAAGCAAGCTGAATACAGAGAAAAAAGGGGACAGAAAATCAGAGACGAAATTGAGAAGAATCAGAGCAAAAGATTAGGGTTTCACGCCGGAACCCTAATCGCAAAACAGCAAAAAATTCAGAAACAGAAGCAATAGAGCCGTAGTAGCAGTAAGAAGGTTTAGCAGCAAGAGTAGCAGAGTAAACATGAGTTTTTTCAGAAGCTGGAGAAGAGGTAGGTCATCACGACTTTGTCTTTTTCATGTCTAGTTCATAAATATGTTATTTTGAGAATTATAGTTGTAGTTTGTATATTAATCAAAATAGTATATATTCAGCTTATTAACTTAGTAATAAATTGTATATATAAACTGTAAGATAAGTGTTAAACTAGGGTATTAAGTAAAAAAAATTCGAATCTGTTCTTTTAGAAAAAAGGGGATTATGAACAAATTAGGGTGTCAATGTTGCAGTGTGAACAGTTTAGTCTATTGAACATAAAAATAGAAATAGGAAGCAAAATCAGAATTAATGGCAATGAAAAAAGGAAGATCAGAATATGGAAGGAGATTAAAATCGTAAGAGAAAAAACGCAACAGAAATAGAAATTAGGAGAGAAGGATAGAACCAATAACAAAAATCAGAGATCAGAATATAGAAGGAACAGAATGGAAAAGAGGAGAATCAGAACTGAATCCATACCTGTTAGCTCCGCCCACCGTAGACGGTGGCCGTCCGCCTCAAACCACCGTTACTCCCCCAGCCCCTTTGCGTCATCATTGCTATCACACAAGACCAGTCATTTCCGTTTCCTCTCTCTCAGCACGAACGCCGCCATCGCCACCGCATCGTCGTCGCGCGCCGTCAGTCACCACCGGCACAGTCTCACCACCACCGTAAAATACAAGTCTGGTCCGTCGTACTTCTCCCGTGCGTCGTCGCCGTCACTAAGCTGCGCCGTGACCTCCGGCGAGCCCACCACCTCAGACCGTCGTCTCCTCACCTTCGTTTCTTTCTCTCACCGCAGCTCACTCCTCCAAACACCGTCAACCGTCAACGTCGCCACCGCGTCGTCCCTCCCCCTTCGCCTTATCTCCTTCCCTTTCGTTTCTTTCCTTTCTCACTCCCTGGAATATCTCATCTCCTTCTCTCTCTGTTGAACATCAAAAAGCTGAGGATGAGAGCCATGGGTATGGCAGCGGAAAAACGACAATAGGTTTGAGAGAGAGGGTTTCGATTCATGGTTAAGGAAAAGAGGAAACGAGATTGAGGGGAGAAGGAGAAGAGATACGGCGCTGTGGGGGGGAGAGGTGTCGCACACGGAGCAAGGAGTGAGAAGGAAAAATTAGGTGAGAAAAATGGATCAAGGTTAGGGGGAGTGGGCGAGGAACGGGTGAGAGAAGGAAAGGGAGCTTAGGGTGAGGGAGAGAGGTGGATGCGTGAGAGAGAGAGAGATTTTTTAGGGTTGGGGTGATTTGGGGGAAGAGCTGCGGCGCAGCCATGGAAAGAAAGGAGGGAAAGAGTGAATTATGTTTAGGGTTTATTTTGTTTTAGGCTTTTATAGTGTCTCCAATAAATTATTTTATTTTAATTTTATTTTTAATATCAGACTACTATTCACACCCATTGTTTTAATTCACGCACCCTTCCTCACTTAAGCCCAGTTTCGCATACTGGGCCCTCAGATGCGAACTGGGCTTCTTTTTTACACCACCTATTAGTTATGCAACCCCTTGCTGCTAATAACACCTTATTTCACCATTTCACCCCCTCTTTTTTCTCGTTTTTTTAATTTAATTTAATTCTCTTCAAGACAAAATATTTTCTCATAAATTAAAAACTTTGTTAATAGTCTTGTGGAGCCTTTGCTTGCATGATTATTAACAACGAGGTACTAGTGGTGATCACTTGGAGCCTTTGCTCAATTGATCATCATGAATGCCTAATTTTCCTAAAGATTTTCACTAAATCAAAAACTTTGTTAGTAGTCTTGCGAAGCCTTTGCTTGCATGATTATTAACAATGGAGTGCTAACGGTGGTCACTTGGAGCCTTTGCTCAATTGATCATCATGAAAGCTCAATTTTCACAAATTAAACAAGATAACAAACAAAAAACATTTTTCAGGACAAAGAAGAACTACGTAGCTTTGAATTCTCCATCGCACCGGGAGATACGTAGGAGCGGGTCACATCCCGTCAAGCATAACAAATAAAAATCATTTTCACAATAAGTTTTCAACAATTATTTTCAAAAGAACCTAGAACTACGTCGCCTTTGATTCTCCACCCGGAGATACGTAGGAGCAGGGCCACGCCCCTGTCAAGCGCAAAAATAAACAATTTCTAAAATTAAAGAATATACAAACAGATCTCCTTCATTTCAAAAGCAAAAGTCTTATTTTCAAAGTAGGGGATTAAGTCGGTCGTACGGCCGGGTTAATCATCGTTTTAAGATAAGTGAACTGTGGTCCCTCAGAGCCCCAGCGCTCCTTCAGCCCTCAGTGGCCCTTCAGAGCCCCAGTGCTCCTTCAGACCCCCAGTGGTCCTCCAACACAGATCACACAGTCCTAAAACCCCTACATTAAAAAACACCAACCCACAAACATTTTCTACACACAAGAACTACGTAGCTTTGAATTCTCCATCGCACCGGGAGATACGTAGGAGCGGGCCATGTCCCGTCAAGCACTTCTTTCTAAAAACCCTTTTTTCTTCCTTTCTCGCCAAAAATAAAAATTTTTATTAAGTTCTTTAATTCATTTTTCAATAAGAAATAAAGAGGTAAATTAGGTATTTTTCAAATCAACACTTAAAACCACACATTTAATTAAAGGTTCCCTCTCAGTAGAGAGGACGCGTGAGGTGCTAATACCTTCCCCGCGCGTAACCGACCCCCGAACCCAAAACTCTCAGTTTTCAAAGGCCAATCGCTTTCCAATAAAAGGTTTTCCTAATATTTTCCTTGATAAATATTAGTGGCGGCTTCATTGTCTTAAGAAAAGTTGTGAACGAGGAAGGTTCTCCCTCGGGGACTTTTTCGGGCGCAACAGCTGGCGACTTCACTGGGGACACTAAAAAACATTTTTTCAAAAGTGGGTCAAGCCTAACTAATTAAATGTGTGGTTTATATGATTGATTTGAATATCTTGCTTTGCCTCTTTTCTCTTTCCTTTTTCATAAGCATGTTACGTCCATGTGCATTCTTATTCTATGTTTGCTTTTGCAATAGATAGTTACTTCTTTGCTTAGTTCCCTCATGCATTTCTTCCCCTTTCTTATCATGTCCCCTTCCTCTGTGCTCCCTTTCCTATGGTAAGCACATGCATACTTCCCTTTTCTTATCACGTCCCCTTCTTCTTTGCTCCCTTTCTTGAGGTAAGTAGTGCATTGTTATTGGCACCCTAGATTAGTTTATATTGGATCGATATTGAACCCTAGGATAAACAACATGCTATTTGTCTGGACTGCTCTGGATTTTCATTTGCAGGTGGGGAAGGGTAGTTATTCCTAGGTGTTGTGCCCTCGACACACACTTCACATCCTATACTTGTGAGCATTGCGTGGGGCCTAAAACCCAAGGTCTGAACAAAAAACCTAGGAGAGTGGGAACGATTAGTGACTGCCATTCGTAGACCTTTGTCTGTATGGCTCTCATGAAAGTTCCGCCCAAGAGTGCGCTTTGTCATGATGCCTCACACTCGGTAGCTTTCTACGATTGTGGGTGCCATCATGAGAGAGACTTTAGCTCTTGGTTGCCATTGTAAGGAAGTGATTAGAACCTACATGGGAGGATTACCCCTTTCGTCGACTTTAGACCCTAGGATTCCCACCCTTTGTAGGACACGGGGGCACGCCTTTGTTTGTTGCATTCCTTTTTCTTAGACTCTATTTCAAAAAATCGTAAAAATAATATCCTTATTTTCTTACCCTCTTTTTATGTAAATGACACATCATTTCGCATCCACATCATTTCGCATCCACATCATTTCGCATTCACATCGTTTCGCACCATTGCATTTGCATCTAACAAAAGTTTGACAAAAAAAAAAGAAAAAAAAAACCATTCATCTTGCATTCCCTTTCATTACATAAAGATAAGACAAAAAACAATTATCATCTGCATAGCATAAGCATTTCATTTATAGTCATGCAAAAAATCCTTGTCGAGTTCACCCAAGACGAGGCGTTCATGCATAAGCATTATTTCAAAAAAGACACGGTAGAACTACGTAAGCTTTGATTCCTCATTTCAATGGGGATACGTAGGAGCGGGTCATACCCCGTCAGGCACATTTTTCTAAAACTTTTTTTCCAATAAATCATTTGCATCTCCAAATAATTTTCAAAATCATGTTCCAAAACTAAAAAAACAAAGAAAGAAGATCATTGTGAGTATCATGCATTTCATTTCACAAAAAAAAATGAAAACAAGAAAGCATCTCATTCATAATCATGAGTAAAAATCATCATCAAATTTGTTCAAAATGTAGCATTCATGCACCATTTCATTAACCTCATCACTTTGGTTCAAATACATCATTCCTCCATACATGCATCTTTCAAAAAGGAAGGGGCATTGGCATTTCATACTTTGCCTTGCCTCTAAAAAAAAAAATCATTTAGAGAAAAGCATCATTCTTGCATCTTTCATCATTCAAAAGAAAAAGGGGGCATTGGTATTTCGTACCTTGTCTCGCCTCTAAAAAATAAAAAAAAATAAAAAATCAAAATCAAAAATCATTTTCAAAAAAAGGGGCATCATTCTTGCATCATTCGCATTGGCATTCCATGTTTTGTCTTGCATTAAAAATAACAAAATTATTTAGAATAAGCCACGCTCTTCGAGTGGTCATTCTCCACGCATTTGCATCATACTTGCATATCATAATTTGTTCATTCATTCATTGCATAAAATAAGAGTTGTGATGAGAAGCGAGACGTTCTTGCGAAACAATCATCCTTTTTGAAAAAGTTTATCCTTCCTCGGTTGCAAACTCAAGGTGTTCCAAGGCACTCAGTTTTTCAAATCAATAGCTCATTTGCATTTCTTTCAAAAGCACTGCATCCCATCCATTCCATGACAAAAGACTGAAATAGTGTATCAAAGAAAAAAACAAATTTTTAACTGATGTTAACTCTCTGTGAAGCATTCTTCTAATGAGCGTGCATGCTATGAGTACATTCTCTTGTTTGAGTCCGTTGGTTTTCCTCCCTTACCACAGTTTCCCGTCCAAGTCTAGTCCCGCCCCGTCCACCCATAAAGTGCATATTCGCCCCATCAGTGCGTATTTGAGTTTTGGTTCAAGTCCTCCATGCTGGGGCAAGTCTGTGATCATTAATTCCCCTTGATTAATATCATATTCCTTCAGTGCAAGTCTCTCAAAAAATAATAATAATATAATAAACAAGAAAACAAGCTCACTAGGTTGAAAACCCGCAAAGGGCGGCCTAGGCAAAAAGGAGCGCCCGGTGGACTGAAAACTCGCAAAGAGCGGTCCAGGCAAAAATTAGGGCACAAAAAAGGAAAAAGAGCAAACACATGAAGATAGATAAATTATTGTTCTAAAGTTAAGTCTCATAGAAATAAGCAATCGGGATTTGAAATGAAGTTTGGCCATCTCCTCAAAAGCCCCAAAATCCCAGAAAGTCCCTTTCCTACCCACCTTGAGCCAAGGAAAACCAAAATCCAAAGATCACCCTAGGCAAGGATCACCCCAAATAAAAAAATAGTGCATCACTTTTTATCAGCTCACCCGAGTCAAAGAAGGTAAAGAATCATAAAACAAAAAAAAAAAAAGAAGAAAAAAAAGGGGAAAAGAGAAAATAAAAAAAAGGGGATTCAAAAATGAAAATCCCAAAACAAAAGAAAATACAAAAGAAATGTGAGTGGTGAGCTGGTACATGTTACCACAAAACACAAGAGATCCTTGTCTAAATAAACCTTCAAACACTTCATCATTCCAACACCTGATTCCATAAACCTTCAAACACTTCCTTTGGCCTCAACATCAAACCCCTTAGTCATTCTACCATGAGACACGAATTTGCTTTAACAGAGCCCAAACAAGCCCAATAACCATCTTCCTCATAGACCATTAACCGCAATCAACGCCAAACAAAACTCATCCTCCTTTTAGCCTCAAACACTTCATTAAGCCTAACCCTCTTTCCTCCACAAAACACCACAATCCCGAAAAGTCCATTCTGATCAAAGACCGGTTGCTTTTGTTCACTCAAATTCTAATCTTAGGACGAACAAGTTTATCTATGTACAATGTGTTTGCTCAAAAGAAAAACAAGCGATCAGAAAAAAGGAAGCTGATCAAGAAAGAATAAACCCTCAGAAAAAAAAAGAACTGAGGAAACAAAAACGAACAGTCAGAAAAAAGAAAGCTGACAAAATAAAAAAGAGGGACTTGCACTCCAAAACACATTCAAGATGCATTAAAACAAGGTTTAGTGATCACCAGGTAAGGATTCTTTCGCACCAAAAGTCAAGACATCAGTAGAGAACCAAAGATTTGCACTGAGAATACCACTCAGACCCAAAAGTTGGGGCATTCTCTTCACCACCCACACACCCTAGTCTTGGGAAAGTCTATTCATTGCCCATCCCATGTCATTCCAGTTGTCAAGGTCATTCCAAAGTGGGGCAAATGCATTCCCATTTCCTTCACCTCATTCATTCCCATAAAAACCTCACCGGGGCAATCTCTCAACTCACTATCCTAAACAAGACCTTGTCATTCTGACTGGGGCAACATCAAATTCTGTGGGTTGAGGCAAAACCCCTTTCATTCCAGCTTTCATCCCAAGAGCCAAAGCGTTCCCAATTCATCATCTTCTACACCCCTAGTCGTTGTCACCACTAGACAGGGGCAAGTTATTCACTCGTCAAAGACCTGAATTGGGGCAATCTTGTATCTCTTGGTCCCTCATGAGCTTCGGCAACAACCGTGTCTGTCATTCCTTCACTTGCCATAAATGTCCATGCCCTAAACCAATTCCAAGTTAACTGGCTCATTCATTAACATTTGCACTCTTATGCATGCTTACTAGACAATGCTTCAAAAAGATAGAACACCAGTTGTTTACGTGATATCTAAAATTCAGTCATCATGGAAAGAAGGAGAAAACAAATGAGGTTGTTTGTAAATAAAAACCTTGAGAACACCGGAGTTTGAATCTAATTCAATTTTTTCAACAGAATGGGCAATAGTCATCTCAATTCCTTGCATTCAAAGTCTCGCATCTCATCATCACAAAAATGTCTACCTCACGCATCTAGGCATCTCAATCTATTCATTATAGCATTTGCATCAAAGCATTACATTTGCATCTTCCCATTTTGTGCATTCATCACATAGTAAAAAGAGAAAGCGTTCCACATCAGTCGCACCATATTAATACTTGCATAGAAGAAAATAGTAAAGAAGAAAAAGCAGAAATCTTTTCATTGCATTGGCATCATATTCGCACTTCATAAAAAAGGAAAAGAACAAAATCATTGCATCACATTTTGCATCAGATATTTTACAGAAAAAGCAAAGAAAGCAAAAAGTAAACAAAGAAAAGAAACCACAGAAGCAACACAAAAGCATTCCATGTCATTCATCATTTCACAAAGCATTCCTTTGTCATTCAATCATCAAACATTAAAGCAGTGCATATGCATCATATTAACGTTAGCATTTCCATAAAAGAAAAAAGAACAAGAATCATTGCATCAAACATCAGAGCATTGCATCATATTAATGTTTGCATTTCATAGAAGAAGCAAAAAGAAACAAACAGAAGTTAGAACAGGAGCATTTCATTCATCAAAGCATCAATCACCGCACACATTTGCATTCAAACATCAAAGCAATACAGTTGCATCACATCAATACTTGCATCTCATAGAAGAAAAGAAAGCTAAAGCGTCCCATGTCGTTCATCATTTCATTCATCAGCAATATTCACACTTCATAGAAAAAAGGCAAAGAAGAAAAATTTTCCATTACATGTCATCTGTCATTCCATTAAAATACATGAGCATTCATCAAAACTTTGCATTCACATACCCATGATTCTTAAAAGAGCAAAAAGAGAAGCCAAAAGAGAGAAAAGAGAAGAGCCAAGAGAACAACAAAAAGAAAAGAAAAGAAAGAAAAAGAAAAAGAGAGAAGCTAGAGAAAGAGAAAAAGACATATAAGAACGGGAGAAAATCATGCATTCATCAGACATAAGCAAAAGAAAAATAAAATCATGCATTGCGTGCAGACAAGAGAAGAAAAAGAAAACCATTGCATTCATCAAGCATATAGGAACAGTAGAGGATCATGCATTCATCCAGTATAGACAAAGGAAATAAGAAACTCATCATTCAAAGAAAACAGCAATCATGGCATTTGCACTGCATGAATTTGTTCATTTTAGCTACAGGTACAAAGAGAGGATGAGCACTTCGGTGTTAGCCCTCGCCCCCAGATTCCAGAAAATGTTCCCCCAAGTTGGGAGTTCAGAAAGAAAAAAAGAAAAGAGAGAAACAGAAAAGAAAGAGAGAAAAGAAAAGAGAGCGCTCAAGCGCGCATTGCGGATTGGAGCACAGAGATCATCGCTCCCTTCTGCCCAGGTCTCACGTCGCGTACGAGCAACGCGATGGACCGCAGCCCCATGTGAGGTTCAACGGAATAGTTGTATCAGCCTAAGATATAGTGGACGCCGTGCATTGATCAGTATATCAGTTCCGGAGCTGATAACGATCCCCCCGGTCGCTCGAAAAGGCCAACAGGAAGCGTGCTCCTCAAAGCCACGTGCAAACTCGGATTCACCAAGAGTCCGTTTAAGGATTACAGGTTTTAGGCAGCCTGGGCAATTTACCGCTTTCTGCACGCCAAGTGCCCATTTACCGCTTTCTGCACGCCAAGTGCCCATTTACCGCTTTCTGCACGCCAAGTGCCCATTTACCGCTTTTCTGCACGCCAAGTGCCCGTTTACCGCTTTCTGCACGCCAAGTGCTCGTTTTACCTTTTTTGCCTCAGGTTTCTCTAGGTAGACAAAATTGGTATAAATTCTGAATTCTTTATTTCTATTTTGCCTCGGAATATGTTTCGGCCAATTCATATTCCTTGTCAAAATCCAAATAAAGAGGGGCAGCTGTTATACCCCAATTTTGTCCGTATTCTTTTTCTAGTTTTAGTCGTTTATTTTTTGTAAACCGTGTTTTGAAGTCGCGTGATTACGAGAATTATCAGTATGGCGTCTCAGTTACTAATCCTAGCCAATTTCAATTACCCTGTTCAACTAAATCGAAATACCGTTGTTTTAAATTAGGCATGCACGCGAATGATCGGTCGTTTCGTGCGTTCTTCAATTTAATCTTTGTATTTGGATTTAGTCGAACCTAATTGAGACTACCAAAGTCATTTTTCTCGCGATTGGGCTTGTCGTTTCAATTCGGGCTTAAGAATGCAATTCCAAGTTAATTTTTAGCGCTTTTAGTTAACAGGCCCATTTTTCTATTTTTGGGCCTCGTCTTAGCGTATCTGTTTAGTCTGGCCCGTTCTCGTCTTTGTATTTGGCCCGACTCCTTTTTCTTGTTATTAGTCTTATTCTGTTTATATAATTTATTTAAGCAATATAATATCAAAAAATGGCAAAAAAATTCTATTTATTTTTATTTACAATTTAATAGTGTTTAGGAGTCCAAATGTCCAAAAAATACAAAAATGATAATACTAAAAATACCAAAAAATACAAATCCGAAAATAAATAAAAATAAAAGCAGCAACAGCAGTCCTTGGGCCTGTTCTTGCTGAGCAAGTTCCCCCAAGAGGTCCAAATACCTGAAAAAGGAAAGAAATGGAGAAGGATCAGCAAAAACCCTAATTTCTTTACCTATATAAGCAAGCTGAATACAGAGAAAAAAGGGGACAGAAAATCAGAGACGAAATTGAGAAGAATCAGAGCAAAAGATTAGGGTTTCACGCCGGAACCCTAATCGCAAAACAGCAAAAAATTCAGAAACAGAAGCAATAGAGCCGTAGTAGCAGTAAGAAGGTTTAGCAGCAAGAGTAGCAGAGTAAACATGAGTTTTTTCAGAAGCTGGAGAAGAGGTAGGTCATCACGACTTTGTCTTTTTCATGTCTAGTTCATAAATATGTTATTTTGAGAATTATAGTTGTAGTTTGTATATTAATCAAAATAGTATATATTCAGCTTATTAACTTAGTAATAAATTGTATATATAAACTGTAAGATAAGTGTTAAACTAGGGTATTAAGTAAAAAAAATTCGAATCTGTTCTTTTAGAAAAAAGGGGATTATGAACAAATTAGGGTGTCAATGTTGCACTGTGAACAGTTTAGTCTATTGTACATAACAATAGAAATAGGAAGCAAAATCAGAATTAATGGCAATGAAAAAAGGAAGATCAGAATCTGGAAGGAGATTAAAATCATAAGAGAAAAAACGCAACAGAAAGAGAAATTAGGATAGAAGGATAGAACCAATAACAAAAATCAGAGATCAGAATATAGAAGGAACAGAATGGAAAAGAGGAGAATCAGAACTGAATCCATACCTGTTAGCTCCGGCCACCGTAGACGGTGGCCGTCCGCCTCAAACCACCGTTACTCCCCCAGCCCCTTTGCGTCATCATTGCTATCACACAAGACCAGTCATTTCCGTTTCCTCTCTCTCAGCACGAACGCCGCCATCGCCACCGCATCGTCGTCGTGCGCCGTCAGTCACCACCGGCACAGTCTCACCACCACCGTAAAATACAAGTCTTGTCCGTCGTACTTCTCCCGTGCGTCGTCGCCGTCACTAAGCTGCGCCGTGACCTCCGGCGAGCCCACCACCTCAGACCGTCGTCTCCTCACCTTCGTTTCTTTCTCTCACCGCAGCTCACTCCTCCAAACACCGTCAACCGTCAACGTCGCCACCGCGTCGTCCCTCCCCCTTCGCCTTCTCTCCTTCCCTTTCGTTTCTTTCCTTTCTCACTTCCTGGAATATCTCATCTCCTTCTCTCTCTGTTGAACATCAAAAAGCTGAGGATGAGAGCCGTGGGTATGGCAGCGGAAAAACGACAATAGGTTTGAGAGAGAGGGTTTCGATTCATGGTTAAGGAAAAGAGGAAACGAGATTGAGGGGAGAAGGAGAAGAGATACGGCGCTGTGGGGGGGAGAGGTGTCGCACACGGAGCAAGGAGTGAGAAGGAAAAATTAGGTGAGAAAAATGGATCAAGGTTAGGGGAGTGGGCGAGGAACGGCTGAGAGAAGGAAAGGGAGCTTAGGGTGAGGGAGAGAGGTGGATGCGTGAGAGAGAGAGAGATTTTTTAGGGTTGGGGTGATTTGGGGGAAGAGTTGCGGCGCAGCCATGGAAAGAAAGGAGGGAAAGAGTGAATTAGGTTTAGGGTTTATTTTGTTTTAGGCTTTTATAGTGTCTCTGTCATACCCTAATTTTGTCCGGCTAATTGAAAATTTGTTAGAAAACATCAAAAATATTACTTGTCTGCATTTTCAGGTTTTAATCGTGACGTAGATCATTTGGTACTCATTAGCGTTTTTGAGGCCCTTTTTTTTTATTATTAGTAGAAGTTATTTATTTTCCATTGCAAGAAAAAAAAACTAATATATATATATATATATATATATATATATATATATATATATGTTTTTAGCATTTAGTTTCAACTATTATTATTGCTTTAAAAATACAAATATTACAAAATTTAAAAAATATAAATTAGAATCAGAATTGGATTGGATGTGCTGTTTACATTTTCCAAGTTTAGAGCCATATACACGTTTACCGTAATACACTATCTCTATTCTTGTTTTTTTTGGCAAATAAGCTTATTCACACTACATCTTCAGCCCCACACGCAAAGGCACTGCTGGAAGCAATGTAATCTGCTGTACGTCATCCACTGCTTCACTCCATCCACTGCTTCACGCTAACTCTCACTGCACACAAATACACACACCAACACTGTGTATAAGGGGGGAGATACAAGTTTCAGAATATAAAAAAATGGAGGTGGGAACCGTAGAGGAGGAGAGAAAAAAAATCAACAATAACACAACAAGCACAATGTAAAGAAAACAAAAACAGAAGCAAAGGGGAGGGGAACGATTTCAGAGAAAAAAAAAGAGGAAAAGGAAAAAACAACAAACACAGAAGGATTGCATTTCAAAACAGAAGTGAAAGAAAAATAACAATAGAGATAGAGGAGAGGATCCGAAACAGATACAGGAGGAGGGAGAAGAAAATAAAAGAGAGAGCACCATCACCACCTCACGTTCCCCCTCTCTCCACCACCCACACGACCACCACTTCTCACCATCTCGCCACCGTCCACCATAAAAAAAAAAACGCCGCCACCCACCACCGCAACCACCACATCACCACCAAACATTCACAGAACCAAACACCTATAGAACCCATCACCACCACCAAACAACCACCCTAGGACGCAACACCACCTAAACAGCACCGCCACCATCGCTGACCCAGAACCGAAACCGTAACCACCGTGAGGGAGAAGAGTGGGTCCATGGCTTTGGTGAGAGAGCAAAACGGAACCGTGAGAGGCGAAGAGTGGTCGAAGGTAAAGGTTAGTGAGGAAAAAAGGGGGGATCGATGGTTGTGGGGGATTGAAGAAGTGAAGTCTGGGGTTGGTGAGGTAAGGAGGAACGGGAGTGCCGTTGAGGAGAAAAGGGAAATTGAAAAAAATTGGGTTGAATGAAATGTTGGAGACGGCACTGAGAGAGTTTAGAGATTAGGGTAGGCATTCTATGTTCGGGCTTCATTAGTTTTTTTTTTTCTTTCTTAAAGTTCGGATTACTCTTAGCACCCCACATTTTAACCCACGCACCCCCTCGTAAGCCCATTGCCAAAAGCGCAGCCCAGGTCACAGGAAATGGACCGGGCTCGCTGATTACACCCCCTTTTCATGATACCCCCCTTTTATTTATTTACACCCTTATTCATTTATTTCACCCCTTTTTCTATTTTACACCCCTATTTACTCATTTCAGTCCCCCGTTTTATGAAGCGAACCCCCCATTGTTTTACTCACATACAACCCCATTTTGCTTTTTTATTAATTTATTTTATCTTCTTAAAAGCCCATAGTGCTATTTACACCCTTTGTTTTACTTCAACATCCCCCTCATCGTTCTTGCATTCTTCTCAAAGATTCCTCTCCAAGTCTCTAAAATCAAGCTCAAGGTTGAAGGTTAAAGAGTAAATTCAAGTGGTTTAGCACTCATTCATCTTATTTCTTGCTTATTTAGCTTGGAGTTAAGGTATATTCTTGAATCTTAGCATCATCATCAAAGTTTTAGCATCAAAAATATAGATCGACAATTTGTTTTTGCATACTAAGCATTTCATTACATTTAGAGTTACATCTTATGTAAATATGTTAGTATAATTGTTGTTGTTGAAGGAAAGATGCATCTCAATCATTAATATTTTGGATCCCAGCTACTCTTTTGAATTCATTTGTGCCTATCACTTCCTTGTCTACCCTCATGTGGAATCATTAATACTTGGATAGGCTCATTCCTCACATTGCATCTTCCACTAGATGTGCATTTAGATTCCCTTGCGTTTTGTAGAAATATTTGAGTATGGTTCTCGCCTAGCATCTTCCACTAGATGTGCATTTAGGTTCAATCTTGCCCACTCTTGTATTTTTGCTTAATGCCCAATTCAAGTTCCTTCTTTGCCTATTTATGTGTTGTGATCTAACATGCGTAGTCTAGGCTAATATTCGCTCAAGGATTCAAATGAGATTAGTTGTAAAGTTATGTCCATGTTGTTGTTTGCTTAAGGATTCGATTTCAATGATTGTGCCATGCTTGAATCTCCAAATCTTCTTGCATTCATTGTTTTCTTTTCTAAATAGCTTAGCATGAAAATGGTGACTAGTGACAACTACCCATAACCTTTGTTAGTTTGGTTGTCCTAAGCGCCTAAATTTAAAAAAAAAGAAGATGTTTTCATATGCATAAGCTACTAATGATAATCACCCATAACCTTTGTTAGTTTGATTATCATGAACGCTTCCGATTTCAAAAGAATTTTCGTAAGTATAAAGCAAGCTACTAGTGATAATCCATCACAACCTTTGTTGGTCTGATTATCATGAACGCGGCTTTCATTTTCAGAAGACGTTTCAAAAAGATTTTTCAAAGCTCGTTAGAACTACGTCGCTTTGATTCCCATTTGGGATACGTAGGAGCGAGACACGTTCTCGTCAAGCACAGCAATAAAAATCTAGCATTTAACCAAAGAAAAAGAGCTATTTTCATAAAAAAGGAATCATTTTCAAACCCATTGTTGCTAGTAGCTCATCAGAGCCTTTGTTCGTTTAGCTATTAGTGGCAATGTCCTTTTCTCATAAAGATAATAAACGATGATCCATCATAACCTTTGTTAGTTTGATCATCGTGCAAATCAATCTCTTTCGAAAATCACTTTCAAAAAAAGATAATAAAAACGGGTCGTTATCAATAGTCCATCAGAACCTTTGTTCGTTTGACTAGCGGTACAACTCTCTTTTTTGAGTATTTAGTAGCGGTTTATCATGGCCTCTGCTAGTTTAATCATTCGCTAATGCCCGTCCTATTTCAAAAACTCACTAAAAAGGATAAAAAACAAAAACTTTTCAAAAAGACAAGTTAGAACTACGTCGTTTTGATTCCCATTTGGGATACGTAGGAGCGAGTCACATTCTCGTCAAGCGCAATCATAAAAAGTTTAGCATTTGCATAACAAAAAGAAAAGAGTTATTTTCATAACAAAAAAGAATCACTTTTGCAAACCAAGATCATTTTCAGAACGAAAACTTTTTCCTTTCTAAAAACATTTTCAACCCATCGTCGCTAGTGGCTATTCAGAACCTTTGTCTGTCTAGCCATTGGTGACGATGTCTTTTTCCCAAAAGAACAACAAGCGATGATCACTTATAACCTTTGTTAGTTTGATCATTCGTGCCCATCAAGCTCTTTCGAAAACCCCTTTCAAAAGAACAAATAAAAGCGAGTCGCTACTAATAGCCAATCAGAACCTTCGTTCGTCTGACTGGCGGTAGTGACTCTCATTTTCAAGAGTACTTAGCGGTGATTACCCATAACCTTGGTTAGTTTAATCATTCATTAAATGCCCGTCCTATTTCGAAAACTCACTAAAAAGATAAAAGACAAAAACCTTTTTCAGGACAAACAAGAACTACGTGTGATTTGATTCTCTACCAGGAGATACGTAGGAGCGGAGGGCGGCCGACCTCTGTCAATTGCATTAATAAAAAAAACCATTTTTTTAGTCTTTTCTAAACATTTTCTTCCGTAGTTCTCAACAAAAATACAAAAGCAATTGTTTTCATTAAGTCTTTTTCAATTCATTTCATAACAAAAGGGAAATAAATATTTTTCAAAGTTAATATGTTTTGCGCAACTAATCAGAGGTAACCTTTTGAAAAGGATGCTGTGTGGTGCTAATACCTTCCCCACGCATAATCGACTCCCGAACCCAAAATCTGGTTTTCAAGACCATTTTCATTTTCAAAGGGATTTTTCAATGTTTTCCCTAATAATTAAACATTGATGGCGACTTCATTGAACGCGAGAGATCCGCCGGATGTTTCGGTCGCTACAGCTGGCGACTTCACTGGGGACTTTTGAGAGTCAAGCCTGACATGGTTAGTTGTGCTAAACTTTAACTTTTTCTATGTTTGTTTCCCTTTCACATTTAATATTTATTTATTTTATTCGTTGTAAATATTATTATTCTGTTTCAACCTTAGGTTAGACGATCATATTTTATTTTGTAAATATTGTATATATTTCGTTTGTCTCGCTGTTTAAATAATCCTATGTGTTGCTCCTATCACACACATCACGTACACCTTTGCACACACTTTTGAGTGGGGCCTTATACCCGGGTCTGAAAATAACCTAGGACGAGTGGAGATTATTAGTGACAGTCATTCTGGATTTTATCTGTCTGACTCTCATGAAAGTCTCAGCCAGAGTACGCTCTTTCATGGAATCCCACACCAGGTAGCTCGCTATCGTTGTGGATCATATCATGAAGGGGATTTAGCTCTGGAGACCTTTGTGAGGAAGTGATTAGAGCCACCCGAAAGGATGATCACTAAAGTGACCCTAGATCATGTTGAAAATACCAATTTAGACATGGCTCATTTAGGACACTGGGGAGCATCTTCTTTATTTTATTTAATATTGTCTTTTCCCTTACAATAAAGAATTATTATTATGTAGTCATATCATTGTACCCAATAACAATGCATTCATGCATCATGTTGCTCAAAGGCATTATTTTCTAATAAAAAAAAACAAAAAGGCATGACATTATTCTTTTATTACTGCATCATTCGTGCATCTAATTCTAATTATTTTCCAGTTTTTTTTTAGAAACATGTCTCATGCATTTTTTATATTCTTTCGCATATCAAAAATGTTCAAACATATCATTTTGCATGCATTTCAATGACCGTCGGGGAATTATAAAACTTTTTTAAAGAGAACAAGCATTTGAAAGTCAGACCACCTAGATCATACTTTAATAAAAAGCTCACAATTCCCCGACGAGATTAATAAAACCATACATTCGCATCTCATGCACACTCATTCATTCATATTCTAAAAAAAAAAAACCAGGGCAAAAAAAAAAGCAAGTTGGTTCGCCAACACTCATGCATCTGTTAAAATCATGTCAAGCAAGTTGGTTCGCCAACACTCATGCATTCTTTTCTTCCCATGCATTAAAAAATCACTGCGAGTGTCACGCATTCTATTTCCTCGCACAAAAATAATTTTTAGCTCGCACTACCATTCCTTCATAATCATTCACAAAAATCATCATCACGTAGTGTAAGCATCACATCTTTTATGACATCATTATCATCAAATACATCATTCCCCCCTGCATGCATCATTTACGAATAAAAATAAGTATCATTACTCTTGCATATCATCATAAGAAATATGTTTTAGCTAGCATTTTGCATTATCTACATGTTGCATTGCGTCTAACAGTAAACACAAAATCATTTAGAATAGATGGTCTTCTCAAGCGATCATTTCTTCAAGGATTTCGTACATTATCATTCATGCATCACATTTGGTTCCTACAAAAAAATATAAGCACAAAAATTCTGTTCATACAACGTTAGCATCGCATTTAGTATTCGCCGCCACTCATTCATAATCATTCACAAAAATCATCATCAAATAGTGTAGGCATCACATCATTCATACATCATTTCCTTCATGGTGTAACCCTAGTTCAAATGCATCATTCCTCCATGCATGCATTATTTTCTAAAAAAGAGGGGTCATATCATCATTCTTGCATCATTCATCACCAAAAATATATTTCAGTTAGCAATAAACGACGATCTGCCTCACCTACATGGTACATCGTCTCGAAAAAGTAAAAAAAATCGTTTAGAATAGCTAATCTTTCCAAGAAATCATTCCCTTCACGCATTGCACGCACTTGCGTTTTCATCATACATATCCATCATCATGTGCATTACATTTTTCTAGAAAGGAAAAATCATCGTGCATTCATAACAAAATAAGATCATTCTCTTCATACGTATCCCATTGTCATTTCATGCATCTCATCATCTTTAAATAACAGAAATATCATTTGCATCATTTGTCCATCTTGCATACCCACAAAAAAAAAATCAATGATATACTTGTTTAAGTTGTCATCACGCATTTCATTCATCTTCATTGTTGCTTATTTACAACAAACGTCCATATGTTCATGCATTATTACTTTATCCAAAATCATATAAATAAAAAAATCGCCATGCATTCATACTAAAATGATTTTTTCATAAACATTTCACTGTCATTCCCCTACCATGCATCTTATCGTTTAGAAAATAACAAAAATGTCATGCTTTTATTTGTTCATCCTGCCAAGGTGCATCATCTTGCATATCCATACACCAGAAATGATAAATATCACATTGATATTATAAAAAATTACATTCATTTATTATTTCATCACTCCTTTCCATGCATCATAAAGGAACAAAAACAAAAGTCCTTCATTCTTGTGCATCTCAAATACATTAATCTCCTTCATGCATCATAAAAAAAAAGGGTTATTTATTCCTCACACATTCATCTCAAAGGCATCACTCCCATGCATCATAAAAACAAAAGTAAAGGTTTTTATTCCTCTTACATGCATCTCATATTCTTACATGCATCAAAACAAAAATCAGAAATTGCTTCATTATTGCATCATTCATCATCCAATAGCTTTTTCTGGTTAGCGTCTTATTTTAGTTGAAACGCAAAAACATAAAAAATCATACACTTGTCTAAGGTATCATTACGCATTGCATTCATATGCATTGTTGTCCATGTACAGTAACACTCATATGTCTATGCATTATACCTAAAAAAAAAAAAAACTCATGATTTTTCTCGTTGTGGAAACACCGTTTGATGAGAAATGATGCATTCTTAAAAATATATTTGAATTGATTCCTCTTCCTTGAAAAATGTTGTCATACCTTAACTTGATTCACCAACATCAAGTTTCTTCACTCTTCATCCCATATACGTCCTACTCATACCTACCACATTCATGGAAACCATCCACCCACTTAACCCTTTAATTCAATTCACCAATAACTCGTTCATCATTATGGTCACTACAATATTGACCGCATCATTTCAAACCCTTCCTCCCATAGGCTTGACCCTTAGCCTCTGCATGCCTCACCAAAAGCATTAGCCAACATATATCTCACACCCGTGATAAGAAGCTTAAATGTCTATTTTGTTAACTTGTGTGGTTTTGGCAATTAAAATTGTTCTATCTTAACCAGTGTTAACTCTCCATGAAGCATTTGCAAAATAAACTAACATGACATGTGTGTTTACCCTTGTTTGAGTCAGTTATACTACCCCTATCTTTCCGCCATTTCCAAAAACCAGATCCAACCATCCATAAAAGGTGCAATCCCCCTAGTGATGAAATTTCACTAGTAATAGTTTGAAAGCTCCATACTGGGGCAGAGTGATGATTACTAAGATTTCCTGCTGACATTCCAAACGCTCGTGCAAGTCCTTTGAGTTAAAAAAAAAAACAAAACAAAAAAAGAAATCCAAAAAAGAAGAGCCCGTTAGGTTGAAAACTCACAAGAGCAACCCAAGCAAAAATTAGGGCATATAAAAAAAAAGAAGGAAAAATAAAGAAAAGCAAATATGTTAAAATGAGGTTTTGTCCTATGCAACCATGATTTGAAGTGAAGTTTGGCCACTCCCCCCACATCCAAAAATGAATCAGCCTTTATACTCATTTTTGAGTCAAAGAATTCCTTCCATCACCCTAAACAATGATCAATCCCATATTTAACGATGGTGTACCGCATTTATCAGCTCGCTCAGCTCAAAAAAAAAATCGCAAAAAAAAAAAGAAGAGAAAGTAAAATTCAAAAAAAGGATTGAAAAATCCTGAAAGCGAAAGCAATAGAAATTGTGAGCTGATACTTCACACCGTCAAGCACATAAAATGATCATTGCCTGAAATCAACTCTCAAACACTTCCTTTGGCCTAAATATCCTATCCTCCATAAACCCTTGGCCGCGTTACAACCCTAAACAGGTTCATGCCACCCGGAAGCACAAAAGACCATTTGTCTCAACCAACCCCCCCAAACACTCCTATGGGCAAAGTAATCATTTCCTCCATCACCAACCATTGGCCATAAATACAATCCTAAGGTCTATTCTGATCAATGATTGGTTGCTTCCACTTTTCTCAAAGCTTATCTTCTAGGACAAAATAATCAGAATAACTTATTTGCTAAAAAAAAGAGATTATTACAAAAAAAGGAAAAAAAAAAGAAAAAACTCAAAGAGGCTTGCACGCCCAAAATTCTTACAAGAGATAGCGATTTTAGTGATCATCAATAACGTGAAATCTCATCAAGTCAAAGACTCTTGACTGTCATAGTCTGTGGAATCTTCCTAAAAGAAAACTACAAACCCCTACTAAGGCAGTTACTTGACTTACCACCTCAAAGTGGGGCACTACCCTCACCCGTCATTCCTCTCGAACCCGGGAAAACTTTTCAACTCCCCCCTAAATACCCTCACCTTTCATCTCGCTCGTATACTACACCCATACAGCCGTTCCAGACCAATTTCCAAACCATTATTCTGACTTTGCAGCCTGCCACAATCTCACTCGAGATGGGGCAGTCTTCATCTTTCATGGATTAGGGCAACCCCGTCCTCTTGTAGACTGGGGCATCATATCCCTCAGGCCAAAATTATCCTTTCGTCTCCCGTTCCATTCATTCCTAGCCACTTGTCACCCCAATACCAGCATATTTCCCAATCCCTCAATTAGTCTATACCCTTAGTTGTCATTGTCCTCCCTAGACAAAGGCAGGCTATTTCACGCCCCACTATTTGAAGTCAAAATTGGGGCAGTTAAACATTTCCTACTTTGGGGCAAGCTCATCTCTCATATGTTTGCTCAAATAAACCCATTCTTCACTCCACTCGCGCGTCACAACCCTGAGTCGACTGACACACTCATTTGCATTCACACTTTTTTTCAGATCTATCAAACAAATGCTTCAAAGAGAGAAACACACGTTAATGACAATCCCTCTAAGTTAACATCTTAGACTTGAAAGCTTAGCCATCATCGGTCATCATAACCAAATGTGAACCCATTTGAACAAGCCTACAGGTACACATCTCAAGCTTCAAAAGGGGCACTAATAAATTGCCACGAGCCACACTTTCAAAATGACAGCCTCAAACTTACCAGAGTTAAAGCCATCAAAAATTTCTTACAAGGAATGATCAATTCAAATTATTCATCTCCCTATTCCTAGCAACAAAAGTTTTGTTTCTCATCAAACATTTTTGTATCCTTACAAAAAAAAAAACAAAAAAAAAATGTTGTCACCAACAAACCATGCATTAAACCATGCATCTGATCATACTCATCACAATTCTCCCATACAAGTATTGTACATGCATTCACATATATCACTTCAATAAAAAGGCCAAATGTCGGTCTCATCATTACCAAAAGTCTGTCTGCATCCCAATCAATCATATCATATGCATTCATGCACTTCCTTTTATTCACCGTAGCGTTTCCATCAAAAGATTACATATTTATTATATCCACATTCTCATGCATTCATCAAACACCAAAAAAAAGGCAATAAAAGGAAAAGACAAAAAATCATGTCACATCCCGACAAACATCCAATCATGGCACCATGCATTATTATATCTCAGCATCAAGTCATGCAGCTACCACAACTCTTGCATCTTAGCATTACGTGTGCACATTCACTCATTCGTTCACACATAAAAAGAGGAAAGAAAGAAGAGACAAAAATCATCCACACTGCATTCCACCAGACAAACATGCATCCACCATAACACTGGCATCTAAGCGGTATCATTTGCATTCGCATCTGTAGTCGCATACACAGCTTATGAATTTCTGTTCCCGACCAGCTTCAGCATCCATCATTCATGGGCTTTTATAGTCCATTGGCTTTTGCATTGCACATTCATCACTTCGCATGAATGCATATAACACTTTTTACTTCGATAGACGTGCCACGCACGGGTCTCATCATTGCCAAAAACTCTCTACAACACCAATCATATCATCCACCAATGCATCCATGTGTCTCCTTTTATTCACCATAGCATTTGCGTTAAAACCATTGCAATCACATTCGTATCTCGTATGCATCCACGTAAACTGCATTGCACTCGTTGCATGCATGCACACATATAACATTTTTTTGCTTCGATAGATGCGCAGAATGCCGGTCTCATCGTTGCCCTAAGAAAAAAGGTTTTTACATCACTAATCATATCACTATACCATGCATTCGCGTTCGCCATGGCATTCGCATCAAAGCATTACATTTGCATCACATTCTGCATTTCATACACTAAGGGTATACTAAGAAAAAAGCAAGAAAGCAAAAAGAAGAAAAGTTGCTCATTCCATTACATTCATCATTCCACCAAAATCAATCAGCACGACCTCATTCATACCTTATCTGCATTCACACACATTGTTTGTCAACCTCCATGTCCCATCAACTTCAACTCACATCATCTACCACATTTCATTCACCCCATCGAATACTTACCATTTCACATACCTATATCGCACGCATACATCATCCATTGCATTTTTAGACATGCCAAGTATATATGGCTTTCCGCTTCTCAGGTAAATGCATTCATTAGGTGTGTTCTAGGCAAGTACGCCATCTGTCAATCATAATATTTTGTTCCCCCAAAGTCAGCGCTCCAAATGCTGGTCTCATATCACAATTTAGAATCTCAGTACTCCTTCAGACCCCCAACGGTCCTTCAGAGCCCAGGTGCTCCTTCAGACCAACAATGGTCCTTCAATCCAGATCGCACGTCGCGTTATCGAGCAACCGACGGATCATCCGGCCCCAGGCCCTTCAGACTAGCTGTGTCCGCCTAAAAAACACAGTGCACGTCCTTCGTGGTTGTATCAGTTCCGGACCTGATTAACCCTAATGGCCGCTCGAAAAGAGGCCACCCCCAGACCGTATTACTAGTACCATAAGCTAGTTGCGCTCCTTCAGACCCATCGGTCCCTCAGGCTTAGGCATGCCCTTCAGACCCCGACGGTCCCTCAGTCAAACTCAAGTCGATGCGCCAAGCATTGATTTTGAATTAGACCTTCAGAGCCCCAGTGCTCCTTCAGATCCCCAGCGATCCTTATTTACTTTCTTTCTAAGTCAACCCATTTTTCATAATTTTCAAAAAAAAAAACAACAACAAAAAAAAAATCATAGTCTTGACAAAATTAGTGTCCTTTTATCTTTATTTCTATTTTACTCGAGAAATTTGGAGTCCATTCCTATTTCCTAGCAAAATATAAATAAAGAGGGGCAGCTGTCATACCCTAATTTTGTCCGGCTAATTGAAAATTTGTTAGAAAACATCAAAAATATTACTTGTCTGCATTTTCAGGTTTTAATCGTGACGTAGATCATTTGGTACTCATTAGCGTTTTTGAGGCCCTTTTTTATTATTATTAGTAGAAGTTATTTATTTTCCATTGCAAGAAAAAAAAACTAATATATATATATATATATATATATATATATATATATGTTTTTAGCATTTAGTTTCAACTATTATTATTGCTTTAAAAATACAAATATTACAAAATTACAAAAATATAAATTAGAATCAGAATTGGATTGGATGTGCTGTTTACATTTTCCAAGTTTAGAGCCATATACACGTTTACCGTAATACACTATCTCTATTCTTGTTTTTTTTGGCAAATAAGCTTATTCACACTACATCTTCAGCCCCACACGCAAAGGCACTGCTGGAAGCAATGTAATCTGCTGTACGTCATCCACTGCTTCACTCCATCCACTGCTTCACGCTAACTCTCACTGCACACAAATACACACACCAACACTGTGTATAAGGGGGGAGATACAAGTTTCAGAATATAAAAAAATGGAGGTGGGAACCGTAGAGGAGGAGAGAAAAAAAATCAACAATAACACAACAAGCACAATGTAAAGAAAACAAAAACAGAAGCAAAGGGGAGGGGAACGATTTCAGAGAAAAAAAAAGAGGAAAAGAAAAAAACAACAAACACAGAAGGATTGCATTTCAAAACAGAAGTGAAAGAAAAATAACAATAGAGATAGAGGAGAGGATCCGAAACAGATACAGGAGGAGGGAGAAGAAAATAAAAGAGAGAGCACCATCACCACCTCACGTTCCCCCTCTCTCCACCACCCACACGACCACCACTTCTCACCATCTCGCCACCGTCCACCATAAAAAAAAAAGGCCGCCACCCACCACCGCAACCACCACATCACCACCAAACATTCACAGAACCAAACACCTATAGAACCCATCACCACCACCAAACAACCACCCTAGGACGCAACACCACCTAAACAGCACCGCCACCGTCGCTGACCCAGAACCGAAACCGTAACCACCGTGAGGGAGAAGAGTGGGTCCATGGCTTTGGTGAGAGAGCAAAACGGAACCGTGAGAGGCGAAGAGTGGTCGAAGGTAAAGGTTAGTGAGGAAAAAAGGGGGGATCGATGGTTGTGGGGGATTGAAGAAGTGAAGTCTGGGGTTGGTGAGGTAAGGAGGAACGGGAGTTCCGTTGAGGAGAAAAGGGAAATTGAAAAAAATTGGGTTGAATGAAATGTTGGAGACGGCACTGAGAGAGTTTAGAGATTAGGCTAGGCATTCTATGTTTGGGCTTCATTAGTTTTTTTTTTCTTTCTTAAAGTTCGGATTACTCTTAGCACCCCACATTTTAACCCACGCACCCCCTCGTAAGCCCATTGCCAAAAGCGCATCCCAGGTCACAGGAAATGGACCGGGCTCGCTGATTACACCCCCTTTTCATGATACCCCCCTTTTATTTATTTACACCCTTATTCATTTATTTCACCCCTTTTTCTATTTTACACCCCTATTTTCTCATTTCACTCCCCCGTTTTATGAAGCGAACCCCCCATTGTTTTACTCACATACAACCCCATTTTGCTTATTTATTTATTTATTTTATCTTCTTAAAAGCCCATAGTGCTATTTACACCCTTTGTTTTACTTCAACATCCCCCTCATCGTTCTTGCATTCTTTTCAAAGATTCCTCTCCAAGTCTCTAAAATCAAGCTCAAGGTTGAAGGTTAAAGAGTAAATTCAAGTAGTTTAGCACTCATTCATCTTATTTCTTGCTTATTTAGCTTGGAGTTAAGGTATATTCTTGAATCTTAGCATCATCATCAAAGTTTTAGCATCAAAAATATAGATCGACAATTTGTTTTTGCATACTAAGCATTTCATTACATTTAGAGTTACATCTTATGTAAATATGTTAGTATAATTGTTGTTGTTGAAGGAAAGATGCATCTCAATCATTAATATTTTGGATCCCAGCTACTCTTTTGAATTCATTTGTGCCTATCACTTCCTTGTCTACCCTCATGTGGAATCATTAATACTTGGATAGGCTCATTCCTCACATTGCATCTTCCACTAGATGTGCATTTAGATTCACTTGCGTTTTGTAGAAATATTTGAGTATGGTTCTCGCCTAGCATCTTTCACTAGATGTGCATTTAGGTTCAATCTTGCCCACTCTTGTATTTTTGCTTAATGCCCAATTCAAGTTCCTTCTTTGCCTATTTATGTGTTGTGATCTAACATGCGTAGTCTAGGCTAATATTCGCTCAAGGATTCAAATGAGATTAGTTGTAAAGTTATGTCCATGTTGTTGTTTGCCTAAGGATTCGATTTCAATGATTGTGCCATGCTTGAATCTCCAAATCTTCTTGCATTCATTGTTTTCTTTTCTAAATAGCTTAGCATGAAAATGGTGACTAGTGACAACTACCCATAACCTTTGTTAGTTTGGTTGTCCTAAGAGCCTAAATTTAAAAAAAAAAGAAAAAGATGTTTTCATATGCATAAGCTACTAATGATAATCACCCATAACCTTTGTTAGTTTGATTATCATGAACGCTTCCGATTTCAAAAGAATTTTCGTAAGTATAAAGCAAGCTACTAGTGATAATCCATCACAACCTTTGTTGGTTTGATTATCATGAACGCAGCTTTCATTTTCAGAAGACGTTTCAAAAAGATTTTTCAAAGCTCGTTAGAACTACGTCGCTTTGATTCCCATTTGGGATACGTAGGAGCGAGACACGTTCTCGTCAAGCACAGCAATAAAAATCTAGCATTTAACCAAAGAAAAAGAGCTATTTTCATAAAAAAGGAATCATTTTCAAACCCATTGTTGCTAGTAGCTCATCAGAGCCTTTGTTCATTTAGCTATTATTGGCAATGTCCTTTTCTCATAAAGATAATAAACGATAATCCATCATAACCTTTGTTAGTTTGATCATCGTGCAAATCAATCTCTTTCGAAAATCACTTTCAAAAAAAGATAATAAAAACGGGTCGTTATCAATAGTCCATCAGAACCTTTGTTCGTTTGACTAGCGGTACAACTCTCTTTTTTGAGTATTTAGTAGCGGTTTATCATGGCCTCTGCTAGTTTAATCATTCGCTAATGCCCGTCCTATTTCAAAAACTCACTAAAAAGGATAAAAAACAAAAACTTTTCAAAAAGACAAGTTAGAACTACGTCGCTTTGATTCCCATTTGGGATACGTAGGAGCGAGTCACATTCTCGTCAAGCGCAATCATAAAAAGTTTAGCATTTGCATAACAAAAAGAAAAGAGTTATTTTCATAACAAAAAAGAATCACTTTTGCAAACCAAGATCATTTTCAGAACGAAAACTTTTTCCTTTCTAAAAACATTTTCAACCCATCGTCGCTAGTGGCTAATCAGAACCTTTGTTCGTCTAGCCATTGGTGACGATGTCTTTTTCCCAAAAGAACAACAAGCGATGATCACTTATAACCTTTGTTAGTTTGATCATTCGTGCCCATCAAGCTCTTTCGAAAATCCCTTTCAAAAGAACAAATAAAAGCGAGTCGCTACTAATAGCCAATCAGAACCTTCGTTCGTCTGACTGGCGGTAGTGACTCTCATTTTCAAGAGTACTTAGCGGTGATTACCCATAACCTTGGTTAGTTTAATCATTCATTAAATGCCCGTCCTATTTCGAAAACTCACTAAAAAGATAAAAGACAAAAACCTTTTTCAGGACAAACAAGAACTACGTGTGATTTGATTCTCTACCAGGAGATACGTAAGAGCGGAGGGCGGCCGACCTCTGTCAATTGCATTAATAAAAAAAACCATTTTTTTAGTCTTTTCTAAACATTTTCTTCCGTAGTTCTCAACAAAAATACAAAAGCAATTGTTTTCATTAAGTCTTTTTCAATTCATTTCATAACAAAAGGGAAATAAATATTTTTCAAAGTTAATATGTTTTGCGCAACTAATCAGAGGTAACCTTTTAAAAAGGATGCTGTGTGGTGCTAATACCTTCCCCACGCATAATCGACTCCCGAACCCAAAATCTGGTTTTCAAGACCATTTTCATTTTCAAAGGGATTTTTCAATGTTTTCCCTAATAATTAAACATTGATGGCGACTTCATTGAACGCGAGAGATCCGCCGGATGTTTCGGTCGCTACAGTCTCCAATAAATTATTTTATTTTAATTTTATTTTTAATATCAGACTACTATTCACACCCATTGTTTTAATTCACGCACCCTTCCTCACTTAAGCCCAGTTTCGCATACTGGGCCCTCAGATGCGAACTGGGCTTCTTTTTTACACCACCTATTAATTATGCAACCCCTTGCTACTAATAACACCTTATTTCACCATTTCACCCCCCTTTTTTCTCGTTTTTTTAATTTAATTTAATTCTCTTCAAGACAAAATATTTTCTCATAAATTAAAAACTTTGTTAATAGTCTTGTGGAGCCTTTGCTTGCATGATTATTAACAACGAGGTACTAGTGGTGATCACTTGGAGCCTTTGCTCAATTGATCATCATGAATGCCTAATTTTCCTAAAGATTTTCACTAAATCAAAAACTTTGTTAGTAGTCTTGCGAAGCCTTTGCTTGCATGATTATTAACAATGGAGTGCTAACGGTGGTCACTTGGAGCCTTTGCTCAATTGATCATCATGAAAGCTCAATTTTCACAAATTAAACAAGATAACAAACAAAAAACATTTTTCAGGACAAAGAAGAACTACGTAGCTTTGAATTCTCCATCGCACCGGGAGATACGTAGGAGCGGGTCACATCCCGTCAAGCATAACAAATAAAAATCATTTTCACAATAAGTTTTCAACAATTATTTTCAAAAGAACCTAGAACTACGTCGCCTTTGATTCTCCACCCGGAGATACGTAGGAGCAGGGCCACGCCCCTGTCAAGCGCAAAAATAAACAATTTCTAAAATTAAAGAATATACAAACAGATCTCCTTCATTTCAAAAGCAAAAGTCTTATTTTCAAAGTAGGGGATTAAGTCGGTCGTACGGCCGGGTTAATCATCGTTTTAAGATAAGTGAACTGTGGTCCCTCAGAGCCCCAGCGCTCCTTCAGCCCTCAGTGGCCCTTCAGAGCCCCAGTGCTCCTTCAGACCCCCAGTGGTCCTCCAACACAGATCACACAGTCCTAAAACCCCTACATTAAAAAACACCAACCCACAAACATTTTCTACACACAAGAACTACGTAGCTTTGAATTCTCCATCGCACCGGGAGATACGTAGGAGCGGGCCATGTCCCGTCAAGCACTTCTTTCTAAAAACCCTTTTTTCTTCCTTTCTCGCCAAAAATAAAAATTTTTATTAAGTTCTTTAATTCATTTTTCAATAAGAAATAAAGAGGTAAATTAGGTATTTTTCAAATCAACACTTAAAACCACACATTTAATTAAAGGTTCCCTCTCAGTAGAGAGGACGCGTGAGGTGCTAATACCTTCCCCGCGCGTAACCGACCCCCGAACCCAAAACTCTCAGTTTTCAAAGGCCAATCGCTTTCCAATAAAAGGTTTTCCTAATATTTTCCTTGATAAATATTAGTGGCGGCTTCATTGTCTTAAGAAAAGTTGTGAACGAGGAAGGTTCTCCCTCGGGGACTTTTTCGGGCGCAACACATATTAAGGATGATTCATCGGAACTATGGCTGGGTTCACATTTGGGATATGTGAATGAGTGGAGTTCCTGAGATTGGATCCCTGAGCTTGAGCATCAACTATCAGCGGTGGAGTGTAGCCAAGTGGGAATCTTTGTGGCGCGACGACAGGGCTCGGGTTTTGAATCTGTGGCGCGACGATAGGGCTCGGGTTTTGACTCTGTGGTGCCCCTGGATTACCATCGTGACCTGTCGGTGCAGACTGTCTTTGGCCTACGACTCCTGAGGGACCATCCTCTGAATTGGCAACGACTGTCAGAGGTGTGTAACCTTGCGGAAGTCCGTAAGGAGGCCATTGGTAACCCTGGTCGTTAGCCCCAGTAGGGTACACTGTATGTGGGATTCCAGGTCCATTAGGAAGAGGAGGGTTGATAGCTTGATTTTCAGTGTTCCCAACGGAGACATCTTCATCTGTATTCCCATTCCTCAAAGCTTGTAGGACCTTTAAGATTTCAGCCATCTGTTCTTTCATCCCATCTATTTCTGCCCTAAGCTCTTGATTGCCTAGGTTCTGGTTACCATGACCTAAGTCATCTTGATGTGGATTGCCTTGATCCGGGTTATCCTGAGGCGGATTGTCCTGATTTGCTTCCATGTTTCTAGCTTGAGAACGAGTCCAATAGCGATGTTGACGCACCAGCTTGTCTTTTACTCTCTGTTGACGGAATACATGATATGAGTATATGAATGCATGTGTGCATGAGTTTTATTGTTTTAGGCTGAGAATTGTAAGTGCGTCTTGATTTGTCATAAGTACATAAACTAACGTTTCAGATATTTTCAAAAAAAAGATCAACAGGTGAAATAAACAAACTTCATTGATGGGGGAAAAGTACAGCATTTTTGAAATAAAACTTAGAAAGGAAAAGTACAATGCTCTTTTAAATTTCGCTCAAATACATATGGCTTTCATTTTTCCACTCCTCTATCTTTTTCTACTAGTAGTGCTACCAGCCTTCTCCCTAAGTTCTGCAATCAGGATCTTGCAAAATTCCATAAATTCGGAAACTTGGACCGAGGTGTTGAACGGGTGCATTGCCGCGTCAGCTTTCCTTAGACGTGCTGGGATACCCATGATAGCTTGATTGGTCAGCCATGCCAACTTTGAGAATCTGTCTTTCCAGTATAAGCTTTCATTCTTCAACTCTATGAAGACTTCATGGTTTCCTATCCTATTGACCAACTCTACAAACCGGCTCTCCCAATGGATGCTCCCAGTCTTCAACTGGCGGTAAACTTCCTCTTGATATCTGATATAGTCTTTCAGCTCATCATATCTTTCATGCTCCCTTCTCAAAGCTTGTTGGTATTCTCGGAGTATCTCTTCGATTGTATCTTTATCCCGCCGGATACTTTTCTCTTGATCTTCAAACTCAGCTATCAATATTCGAGACTCTCTTTCTGATTTCACCAACAGGCTCTGTGTGGTTTTTTCGGCAATCATTGACTCTTCTCATAACTCCTTCTATTTGTGCCCATAATCAATGGCTTGGTTCATCTTCAGGTTGCATAGTTTTAGTTCTTCCTTTGCCCCTCTCAGGTATTTTTGAACCTCCTGTTTTTTTTTTCTTCAATCTTAAGCTGCTTGCGACTATCGTCAATGGCCAATGACTTAGTTGCGTTTTCCTCCTTCAATTTCTGGTCTTTTAGGAGCATTTTCTCTAATTCTGCCTGTAAGCTCTTCTTTTCTTCTTCGGCTTTTGACAATGTCATTTTGAGCTTATCTAACTCTTCGACAGTGGGAAGGGTAGGCTCAAGTACTTCTTCCTCAACCCGTAGTGCGCTTCGGTAAGGCAATCAGGTGTTTTGGATCCTTTTTTGGAGCCACTGATGAAAGGTGGGTTCCTTATCGCCGCCCCTTTTAGTAAGCTCTTGTCCTTTGCGGACAACCATATCCCACGCTTGAGAAATCTTTCGGAGCATGTCAACCTCTTTTGGGCTTTCCTCATGGAGGTAAAAAGGGATTAACATGTCTTCGGTGGGCGGATTTCGCATGAAGTACCCTAGCTGTCTTAGAGTCAGAGAAGGGTTGTAATTTATGCATCCTCTTGTCCCCATGAGTGGGACATTTTGAAAGCTTCCACATTGAAAAATTATTGTAGGCCTATTTTTCCACCATGATGGGTGCCAACGAACCTTGTATTCATGGAGGCCCCTTAGCACTTGCAACCATTCACTAGTGTTCATTGTCTTCACATCACACCCTCTAGCGTCTTCAATTGGGCCTTCTACTTTAACTTTGTTAATGAAGGCATGGGTGAAAAGCCAAACATACAAGGCTTGTACGCAACAGGATATCCTCTTTCCCTTTAGCTCACTATAATGAGTGAAGGTACAGTAAGTGTCAGCAAGAATGGCCGGAATTGGGTTGGTTGGGTTTTCCTCATATTTGAAGGATAGGAAGGCACCAATAGCTGTCGTATCCACATATCTTTCAAGGCGTGGAAATAGAACAATGCCAAAGATGGTCAAAGCTAACACTTGTTTAAAAGGACCCCAATTTCTAGCATCGGCGAAGAATTTCATTTGACTTTCCAGATACTCCTGTGGGAACCCTACAATGCAGTTTCGGCTTTTCTTGTGGAGCTTCAAATTTTCTTTGCTGATTTGTAACATTGAGGCAAGTTTCTCATCTGTGTAGTAATGCCCCTGATACTGGTAGGGCCTAATGTCTTGTTGAGGAAAACCAAGGATCTGCGTATATTCTTCCAGGGTAGGTGCCATCTGAAAATTTTTGAAGGTGAAGCATCTTGAGGAAGAGTTGTAGAATTGGCTCAGAGCAACAATGGCATTTGTCTGCACTTCCAACTATAATAACATAATAATCTTCCCATAAGCTCTATCGAAAGACCTGTGCTCGATGGGAGGCAACCAACCCGCACATTCTCTTAAGACACAATTTTTTGAGCCCATATTGCTTCACCGCTTGATCCCATATTGCCTTGCTTATGACACAATTTTTTGAGCCACTTACAATTCTCGGCAAACCGAAATGAAACGAATAACATGCATGTGAGGATTTTTTTTAACATTTTGTGAAATAATGATGCTATATGATGGATGAAAGAATGATGTCACGCGTGTTAAAAAAGAAAAATAAAGAAAATTTTTGGTGATTCAACTTTGAGAAAGCATTAACTATGTGTCACCTCCTATATATGTAAAAGGGAAAAAGAAATAAATGGTTTTGATGATTTGTTTTTTTTTTTTTGAGAAAGAAAAATATCTGTAATGATGCAACGGGTAGGTGAAATGCCCTTATGTTCTAAACAGGTTATGTCTTATATATAGGTCATGGTCTAGGGTCACTTACATGATCAATCTCTCAGGTGGCTCTATTCACTTCCTCACAAAGGTTTTCAGAGCTAAAATCCCCTTCATGATATGATCCACAACAATAGCAAGCTACCTGGTGTGGGATACCATGAAAGAGCGTACTCTGGTTGAGACTTTCATGAGAGTCAGACAGATAAAATCCAGAATGACTGTCACTAATAATATCCACCCGTCCTAGGTTCTTTGCAAGTGACGTGTGTGATATGGGCATAATATCTAAACTACCTAAGCTGCAAAAGAAATACAGATAATAGTACAAAGGTCTTCTACCCTAAGGTTCAATAAAGCAATAAATAAATAAAGAAAATAGACAAGCAAATATGAACGCTAAAGGTAAACAAAGTATTAAATTAATAATAATCTACACATTTAATTATATTAGGCTTGACCCTCTTAAATTCTCCCTAGTGAAGTCGCCAGCTGTTGCGACAGAAAAATCCGAAAGAAGGGATTCTTCGTCATTTTGCAATGAAGCCGCCATCAATATTTATTAAATAGGAAAACATTGAAAAAACCTTTATTTTTGGGTTCGGGGGTCGATTATGCGTGGGGAAGGTATTAGCACCCCACAGCATCCTTTCAAAAGAAAGGTTACCATTTAATTTAATGTGTAGAGAGAAAGTAAATTTGAAGAAAATACCCTAATTTACCATTTTTATTATTTGCAAAATTGAAGAGGAAGACTTAATAAAAATCTTAGTTTTTTGTGCTTGACAGGAGTGGGCCCCTGCTCCTACGTATCCCCAGGTGCGATGGGGAAATCAAAGCTATGTAGTTCTTGGGTAGAAAATGTTTGTGTGTTGTTGTTTTTTTAAATTTTTCGAAATTGGGATAGGCGTTCGTAATGACCAAACAAGTTGGACTCAAAGTGGTCATCATTCATGGCCCGTTTTGAAAATTAAAATTGTTATTAACGGTCAAACAAGCTAAGCTCAGAGTGGCCATTAGTAACAAACCATTTTTTTGTGATTGAATGTAAAAAGAACTGGTTTGGAAGCATTACGATGTAAATAAAAAAAACCAAATGAGTTGTAATAGGAAAGGAAGTGTAATTAACAGGGGCGTTATGTTATTAAAAAGGGGGGTATGAATAGCAACAGGGGCTGTATTTAAAAAAAGGGTGTAAACAACGAGCCCAGTTCGTTTTTTTGTAACTGGCCTGCATTTGCAAAAAAAGGCTTGCTTGGGGGGGGGGGAGCATATAGGAACTGGTGGGGTGAAGTTAGTAGTAGGATGCTGTGTTATAAATAACAGGGGGTGCGTAAAGCAGAAACAGTTCTGTTTTAGTCAGATTTACTAGCCCACGAATTATGGGCTTTTCATGGGGGGTGCGAGTTGTTAAAGTTAGGGGTATAAATAGCGATTTGAAACATTTTAATTTTTAAATGAAATAAAAAAAGATATAAAGGACAGAGAGAAAAGATGAGAAGTGAGAACCCTAATCTCATTCACGTCTTCCTTAGCGCCGCAAGCTCTCTTTCACCATGAGAGAGAGTCCGTCCACCATGAGAGAGAGAGAGTCCGTCCACCATGAGAGAGGGAGAATGAAAGAGAGAAAGGGAAAGAGGGAGAGAACGCGACGGCGAAGACCCACACGCCGGAGGGGAACTGTGGTATCGGTGCCGGTGATGGCGACGGAGGTCACGGCGTTGGTGTGCCGCGGTGAAAGAAGACGAAAAGCGAAAATGGAAAAGGGGAAGGACAACGGTCTGAGGTGGTTCACAGTGGTGCTGTCAATGACGACAACGATGGTTCATGGCGGGACGACGACGTTTTCTTTGCGACGCGACAGAAGGGTGGTTCGCGAGGAGCTTGGGCATATGGACACTATCTACGGTGGCCGGAGGTGAGCTCCATTTTTTCTCATTTTATTCACCATTTTTCTGTTTCTATTTTAATCTTTTCTACTTCTATTTATTTTTTTGAATTCTATTCCCTTTTGTTTGAAACAAAATTTGTTCTTTCCTCATACATTTTCCTCTCCCACAAAGTATTTGATGTTTTGTTTCACCATCGACTTCTCTCAGCCCTCTTTTCTAACCTTTCCTCCCTTTTCTACTGATTTCCCTCTCCCTTGGCTATTGTACAAAATCCAAAGCCCATAAACATAATACTAATTTTTACAATTATCTATGCTCAGTTTATTCTATCACATAGAACAACAATAACAACACATATTTTTACATTTTACAGAATCTAAGAAAAAGATTAGTGAGTATGGATAACCACCTTAGCTTCTAAAATTTCTGCAATGGTATTCTCTACACAACTTCTACTTTGTCTTCGTGCTTGTTTCAGAAAAGCTTTCATGCCTTGGGGTTAGGGTTTCAGTGTGAAACCCTAAACTTTTTGCTTTGATTTTTCGTGTGAATTTTCTCAGTTTTTTGTGTCTCTGTTCTGTGTATTTTTTCACTGTCCCCTGATTGTGCTACTGTTTTGGGTATTTATAGGTGGATGAGGTGCTGAGGACAGTCAGCAATTAGGGCAAAAAAATAGCATCAAAAGGATAGCATCTTTGGGGGGAATAAAAAGGACAAGAGCTAGCACCAAGGACAGTCAAAGGAAGGACCAGGAATCAAAAAGGACAGCCATGGGGAAACCCTAGCTACGGCAAGCAGCCAGCTTGCTGCGCCCTCTTTCTCTTTTTTTTTCCTTTTTTTCAAGTTTTGTATTTTTTTTAATTTTTTGTATTATTTTTATACTATTTTTTGTTGTTTATTTTTTGGTTCATATGTGTAAAGAAAGACTATGTTATATGACAAGAAAAAAAAACTTTGACTATTAGATTTGTTTATTTATGGTTTTATTATTATTTTTTTGCACCGATAACGATAGACAACAATGAAATAAAATAAAACAAACATCAAACAATCATTGTGCAAGAGTGCCAAAGACACTCGCGTCTAAAGCGATACGTGATGCAACGAGAATACGAACTTTTTTTGGATTTTAATTGATCGGACAAAATTAGGGTATGACACTAATGATCTTTCAAAAATGGAACAAGACATGCCACTTATCTTATGCAAGTTGGAGAGAGTATTTCCGCCTGGTTTCTTTGATTCTATGGAGCATCTACCGGTGCATCTCGCATATGAAGCTAAACTTGGCGGACCTGTCCAATACAGATGGATGTATCCGTTTGAAAGGTCAGTTAATTTTTATGATATAAGAAACAAGTTTAAAATAGATGATTATTATGTTAATTAATATCATTTTCTCTAGGTTCATGGGTGATTCAAAAAGATCGGTGAAAAACAAAGCTAGAGTTGAAGGATCGATATGTTCTTCTTACTTACACCGTGAAACAACCCATTTTTGTTCTTATTATTTCAAGAATGAGTTTGCTCCTGGAAGCAGTCGAAATGAAATGGATACTGAATGTCCTAGACGTCATTTAGCTTTGTCTGTCTTTTGTTTACCCGGTCGTCCATCTGGGAAGGAGTCAATTCACTAGCTAACAGATGAAGAGTTAAGTTCAGCACATGTTCATGTGTTGATAAACTGTACTGAGGTGCAACCATTTATTGAGTATGTTCCTCAACATTAACTATCGATCTTAATTAGTTAATATAAAGTAGACAAATGTGTAACAATTAATTATTTCTTTTTAGGGAATTCTTGTCACCAGAGGACGTAAGTGAGCAACAATCTTCTGCTCATATTAATGCACATTTTCCAACGTGGTTTAGGCAACATGTTTATGCCCTCCCACCAACTCCTACCAACCAACACCTGAGGAACATATCAGACGGTCCTCGAAGATGTGTTAAAGAATGGCACACATACTTTGTCAATGGATACAAAGTTCACACCAATGAATGGACACAGGGCAGAGAAACAGTCAATAGTGGAGTTTGCATGAAGGGTGTCGCTGGAGGAGGTGAAGATGATTTTTATGGTGTGGTTCAAGACATATATGAACTTTCGTACCCCCATCTAGATTTTAGTCAGAAGGTAGTGGTTTTTTATTGTAATTTGTTTGATCCGTCTGCTTGAGGAACAAAGGTGAATCCAAAGTCAAATACAGTGGACATTAAAAAGAATAGTAGATATCGACTGTATGATCCGTTCGTCATTGCTCAAAATGTGAGACAAGTCTATTATGTCCCTTATCCATCAACGCGGACCGATAGGCGTGGTTAGTGTGTCGCAATTAAAACAAAACCAAGAGGTCGCATTAGGACAAATGATGACACGGTAGAAGATGTGCCATATCAAATTGAAGAGATGTCTAATGTAAATGAAGTGATTCAAGTTACACCCATTACTCATTTATGTGATGAGCCAAACACCGGCGATGAAGTTGATGACGAAGAACATGCTGATGAAGATTCAACAGACCACATTGGTGTATCAAGAATTCACTCCTCTGATGATGATGATTTTGAGAATGAATGGGATTCCAATTAATTAGTTATTTTATGTTTCACCAATATATGTTAACCTATTTTTAATCAATGATGTAATTTATGTTTGTTTAATTAGTATGTTTATATATTTTTGTTTAGTATGTTTATATTAACCTTGTTTAGTATATGTTTGTTTGTTTAAATGTATATGTCTAGATACGGTCATGACATCGTCTCACTAAGGATCCGATCATGACGACACATATGTTCCTGCACCTGTCACGGGTGATGGCGCAAGCACTAGCAGGAGGAAGACTTCTACTCGCCTAGGGCGTCGTCGTCAGCCTACTCGTGTTGTTGTTTCTGGTGGCAGATATTTGCCACCACCTGGGTCTGAGGGTGCTAGTAGTAGTACTGCAGGCGAGTCAATGATTCCTGATGGTACTGAGGGCTTAGCCCCGATAGATGTTGATGCAGATGGGGTACGCACATTTACTGTTAACCAGGAGGTGGTGAGGTATACAGCTGATGGTCGTATCATATTGGAGACTGCTGGCGATTCGTAAGTATTATATATTATTATTTATTAATTTATTTTTGTTGCCTTTTATATAACTTATATAACTTTTATATAACTTATATAATACAGGTTTCTTCCTTCGAATGCTACAGCTACCGCCATCACAAAAACAATTAAGGAGAATTTCACCGGCACCTGGAAGAATTGGACGGCGGTTAGAAAATATAAAGAGGCAATTGCAAGGATGTTAAAATCATTCTTGGTAAGTTGTTCTACGAAATAATTAATTTGGTGTATTATCTTATTGACTTGATTAATTAATTTGTCTTATTAACAACATTATTGTAAATTTCTTAACTAGCAAAAATGTACGTGGTTACCAAAGCAGCAAAAAGAAGTTGAGAGAGTGTTCCATAAGAGATGTTCCCATCGCTATTCTGAATTACTACGGGATGCGCGCAATAAGAATGCGAAGCCATCTTATATGGGAGACTCAACTTGGGCTTCATTCAGAGAGTATTGGGAGACACCAGAATTTAAGAATTATTGTGAGAAAGCCAAGAAGAACCATGCTTCTGAAAAAGGTGGCTGCATACACACAGGGGGGAGTGTTAATACTGCAACCCATAACAAGAATACTATTCTAGTTCTCACACCGATATACTAATAAGACTACTCTAAATCTTCATATTCTTCGTCTTCTTCATCTTCAGTATCATCTTCATCTTCTTCCTCTTCTTCCTCCTCTTCATCTCTAGTCTCTTCTTCATCTCTAGTCTCGTCTTTTTCATCTTCAGTATCTTCTTCATCTTCTTCCTCTTCTTCCTCCTCTTCATCTCTAGTCTCTTCTTCATCTTCAGTCACTTCTGGTATTGGTTCAACTTCTTCAACGTACAGTCGATCATCACTTAAGATATCAATTGGTTCAACTTCAATTACTCATTAACTCCCGACATTTCATCCACTTGATAAGGAACCCCATCCTTCGCATCAGTTGCTTCAATGCGACCCTATGGTTTTGTCTTAATTGCAACACACCCGCCTTTCTTAGTTGATTGATATGAAACATAATACACCTGTCTCACATTTTCTGGCATGATAAACGGGTCATAAAGTTTATACCTTCTATCCATTCGAATGTCCACGGTATTACATTTTGGATTCAATTTTGTTCCTCTAACCGATGGATCAAACCAACTACAATAAAACAAAACTATTCTCTTTTGATACTCCAACTGTGGGTATTCAAGTTCATATATTTGTTGGATCACACCATAGTAGTCACCTTCACCTCCTTCTGTTTCCCATTTAACATATACCCCACTATTAATTGTTTGTTTTCCCTCACTCCATGATTGGGTGTCAAATTTGTAACCGTTAACTAGGTACGTGTGCCACTCAGTCACCTCACGAAAAGGACCATCGACTAAGTTCCTCAAGTGTCGGATTAGGGGAGTTGGTTCCGCTTCATAAACCTAAGTAATCACATATGGAAAAAATATGTCATATCTCATATCTACATTAAACGTTTGACATTAAAACATTAATTTTATTTACTTACTCTAGCATTAAACCATGATGGAAAATTTTCATGTATACAAACAGAAGATTCTGTTACCAAGTGGCTTCAGTCGCAAGAGGGGGGGGTGAATTGAGATTTTAAAACTTTTTCCCCTTTTAACGACTTAGATCAATTTTTCGCGCAGGTTTATGGAACGAACGAAAAAGAAATAAAAACAGTAAATAACATAGGAGATTTTATACTGGTTCAGTCACCTCCCAGTGACCTACGTCCAGTCCTCACAACCCTTGTGAGATTTTCCACTATCAAAACAAAACTTAACCGGGTGCTTTAAAACCCTTACAGACTCAGGCACTCTTCACCTAGGATACCCCACCTATTGCAAGAGCCCTCAAGATCTATTACCAACAAGAGATACCCCACCCTTGTCACAACCACAAACCCTAGAGAGATACCCCACTCTCTAGTCTGAACCAATTACAACTTTAAACAGATTAAAAGAAAAATAACAAATACCTCTATGAAGGTGGATACAACAACTTGAAGATTCCCAACCTAATCTAACCCTTGAGAGAGATCAGCTCAAAAAGATGTAGAACTTGAAGAACAAAAGTGACGGTGAAATAGGGTTTTGCGATTTGCTCTGTGAATATTAGGGTTGTGCAAATTGTGCAGCCTTAAGTCCCTATTTATAGACTTCGTAAAAATATGACCGTTGGGACAAATTCTAACATTGTCTCAGTAAGTGAGAAATCGATTGTTTGCTTAAAACCACTTAGCATGACAATCGATTCCATTCTTTAAAATAAGAACAACTTCATAAGTGAATGATCAATTGATTACTTCTAAAACTGAGTGTGAAAATCGATTCTTTAGTTAAACAAAATAGAATAAAAATCGATTTTGTGCTTTAAACAACTAAGGCTATGAATCGATTGTGTGCTTCCAAGATGAAGCTCAGAATCGATTCTGCACTTAATGAGTTAAGTATACAATCGATTGTTTTGCTTTAAAAATCAAGTTCAAAAGAAACAGGAAGGCAACCGATTTGTAGCTTCCAACAACAAGCTCATAATCGATTTTGTGCTTGATAAGTCAAGTGAAAAATTTTGTTTGCTTTATAAAACAAGTGAATAATCGATTTATGTGTTTTGAAAATCAAGTTCATAAAACAGGAAGATAATCGATTTTGTGCTTGTCCATAATAAAGAGGACAATCGATTATGTGATTTCAAAAACTATTTTCTCATTATTATGTGCCTAACCTATTTAGCATGCATACGTTTGGTTAATTATGTGAGTGCTGTGAGATGAGTGACTTGAGCCGATCCTCAAAAGCGGTTTACAATTTATTCCTAAGACACGACCCAACTTCCTAGTGACTACCCTTGACACGGACTTGCTTCTTGAGTCTGTTGTGTCTTGGAGTTCCGTTTCACTTTGTCTAGAAATGCTTCATCATCAAAACATAACCTGCAACACAAGATATCCACAGATTCTTCAGTGCGTATACCCGCACTTCGTAAGAATGCACTGAAAAGGAATTATTGATACTCTTTAAAATTTAAAATTGATCAAGACATGATTTAGCTTCATACTCTAAAGTGTATATAGATTGAAAATTGAATTGAAGCATACTTACTCAAGATATGGTTTAACTTCGGTGCAATTGATCAAGACATGAACATGTGCAGATTCATACTCTTTATCTGATAACCAGTTGGTCGACTTCTTTCCCGGGGGGCGACCAGGTTTGGTAAACAGAAATAATGTGAGGGCGTGTCTTTCTTTTTCAACCTCCATTTCGTTTCTATTATTTCTTGACAACATATATAAAGTTGTTGAAATAGTGAGAACAAAAATAAATTGTTTCACGGTGTAAGTAAGCTGCGCAGATCCATCCTTCAACTCTAGCTTTATTCTTTACCGATCGTTTATAATCACCCATTAATCTATATAAGAAAGAAGAACACTTGATTAAAAAAATAGTCATACTAAAGGTCACTTTAATTAAAATGTTGAAATAGACAATTACCTCTCAAATGGATACATCCACCTATAGTGAACTGGCCCACCAAGTCTTGCTTCATATGCAAGGTGAATCAGGAGATGCTCCATGGAATCAAAGAAACCGGGAGGAAGTATTCTCTCCAACTTACACATAATGAAAGGAATATTCTGCTCCATCTTAATAAGACCATCCTTTCTCAATATTGAAGAGCACATATTCTTAAAAAATTGACTCACTTCAGTAAGTGGTTCCAAAACACACTTTGGTAATCAACCAAAAGCAATGGGAAGAAAACACTCCATGAATACATGGCAATCATGACTTTTCATCCCATACATCTTCCCAGTGTTCACATGCGCACATCTTGCAAGGTTAGAAGAATAACCATCTGGCATCCTCAATCCCTTCAACCATCGACAAACATCATTTGCTTCTTCGGGTGTTAGACAATAATTGGCTTTAGGTTTTAACATCTCCCCATTAGTCATTTGCACCAAATTCAAATTGGATCGATGTTTGCTACGGTAAAGAGCAGAATCCATTCTAGCCTTATTGTCTTTGGTTCTATCTTTCACATTCATCACAGTGTAAAATATAAAAGAAATTCTTCTCGATGTGCATAACATCAAGATTGTGTCTCAATTGATTATCTTTCCAATATGGGAGATTCCAAAATATGCTTCTTTTTGTCCAATTATGCAGTCGTCCATAACCGTTCAATCGGGAGAGCACACCTACCTCTGTGGCTTGTGGTAAATCCATAACTCTGCTACAGATTTCACCTGATGTCAACAAAGGCGGTGGTCTATCTCTTTCAACTACCCCATCCTTGAAGGCCTTCCTGTTCTTTCTTAATTCATGACCCGATGTTATACCCTAATTTTGTCCGACCTTTTTTTTAAAAAAAAAAAGAAAAAAAGAATTATTTTCTTTTAGAAAATAAAAATACAAATTTTACTCTCATGTTATACATTACTTCCCATCTAGTTACTATAAGTCTTTGTATTTAAAAAGAAAACAAACTGAAAAAGCAAGAAAAGAGAAAAGGGGGCGATTAGTAAAATTGGGGGTGTGGGTAGTGTTGTTTTTATTTTTTCTGTTGTAACTAATTTTGGGCCATTATTGGAGGCCCATGCGACTTAGGCCTGACCCGGATGGCATGTTTTCAACTTTCACTCACAAAACCTAATTGCCTCCATATCAAACCCTAATTCCCATCACTTCCATCATCTCCTAAAAAGTCTCTCTCAACAAGTAACCTCCCCAACACCCTAGCCGCCCCAACTCTCTCTCTCTCCCACGTCTCCTTCACCACCCCCACACGCTTACCTTCACCATCCCTACACGTCTCCTACCTTCACAACCCCCAACGCCGCTACAGTGCACGAAACCTCCATTTTTTGGCGTCTCTTTCCCTCCTCTCCCCCACGCAAGCCCCTATTTTCGTCACCAGCCTTCAAAAAGCCAACGGTCCCATGATAAATTGTTGGTCCACGCGTTCTTCTCTCGGTTTTTTGTGGAGGGCCTCGGTTATAAAGAGAAAACGCAGTGATTTACACAGATCTTCAAATATGAGTGCAAGAACCAATGGAAAAAACGAAGGGGAAAGTATGACACTACAAATCCGGTTTTTTTTTGGTATAAATATGGGCCCATCCTTGGAGAAAAGGAGGATATTTTTAGAGAGCAAGGGAGAGAAAGGTCAGAACTTTCTGGAGATCCTGGAGCAAGAAACAAAAATCTGTCCTTGAAGTACTTGAGCGAAGGAGAGAGAGACAATTTTCGTTTTTTTTCCTCTTAAATTTTCATAGTTTTATTTTTGTTGTTGTCATTATTGGTAAGGGCTCACCAAAAGGTTCATTATTCAAGGTTGGTTTAGTACTTTCTCTTAAATTTCTTGTTTTGTTTTATGACATTTGCATCCCTATTCTAATTAATGTAAATTTGTTGTCTCATAAATCCTTGCTCTTTTGTTCATCTTCACGTTGTAGTGTTTTTGAGATTTTGATATGTTGAATGTAGAAGAGCACAAAATGCTCTATATTCTGATGCTCTTGTTATTTTTTTTTAAATAATTCAATTTGATTGCTTGCCCTTAAGGTCACGATTTTCTTTTTTGGGAATGCCAAGATTTATGAAAAATATTAATGCCTATGTTTTCGGTACAAATATTAATGCCTTTGTTTAAAATAACAACCATAATAATTTAAACCCAAATTTTCTCATAAAAAAACTACTTAAGAAAATGTTTTATGGAAAAAGGGGTCAATCTGATGCTTTTTTAGCTACTAGATCTTTTCCAATCAAATGCTTTTTTTTACACGCCTGTATTTCTAATCATACAGTCCCTCTGTTTCTTAACAAAAAAAATACGGACATCTAATTGCACCCCCTCTTTTAATAAAACGACCACCCTGTTTAGGCCCTGATTTCGTGGGCCAGAAAGTTTTTAAAAAGAGAACAAATAGGTTTTAGCTAGTCACACCTCCATTTTTTAATAGCGTAGCCCCTCCCCATACCATATGGGCTGCGCAGCTCGGGCCCAGTTCTATGAACTGGGTTGGGCTCTTCACAACCCCACCTTCTTTTTGCACCCCCTTTTTCGTATGTCCGCCCAACTTGCATACCAGAGCCCAGAAACAAAAAACGCAGGTTGGGCTGCTACTAAGCACACCACCCGCTTTCATTTAATACAACACCCCTGTTAATTGCACCTACCTTTTTTAAGTATAACCCATTGCGTTTTTGTTACACCGTAATGCTGTCAAATTAATATATTTTTTTTTCCTTCCCAACAACCAAGCTCACATAAAGAAAAAGGATGTTACTAATGGTCACTCTGAGTTTAACTTGTTTGATCGTTAATAACTACTATAATTTTCAAATGGACTATGAGTCATGGCCACTCTGAGTTTACTCGTTTGGTCGTTACGAATACCTATCCCAATTTCAAAATATTAAAGATACCAACGTACAAGCATTTTCTACCCAAGAACTACGTAGCTTTGATTTCTCCATCGCACCTGGAGATACGTAGGAGCGGGGGCCCACTCCTGTCAACCACAAAAAACTAAAATTCTTATTAGGTCCTCCTCTTCAATTTTGAAAATAATAAAAAAGGTAAATTAAAGTATTTTTTTTCTTTCAAATTAACTTTCTTTCTAAACATTAAATTAAATGGTAACCTTTCTTTTGAAAGGATGCCGTGGGGTGCTGGTACCTTCCCCACGCATAATCGACCCCCGAACCCAAAAATAAATGTTTTTTTAATGTTTTCCTATTTAATAAATATTGATGGCGGCTTCATTGCAAAAATGACAAAGAATCCCTCATTCGGATTTTTCGGTCGCTACAGCTGGCGACTTCATTGGGGACAATTTAAGAGGGTCAAGCCTAATTTAATTAAATGTGTAGATTATTGTTAATTTAATACTTTGTTTATTTATTTATTTATTGCTTTATTAAACCTTAGGGTAGAAGACCTTTGTATTATTATCTGTATTTCTTTTGCAGCTTGGGTAGTTTAGATGCTATGCCCATATCACACACGTCACTTACACATGCTTATTCACACACTTCTGAGTGGGGCCTTATACTCGGGTCTGAAAAATAACCTAGGACGAGTGGAGATGATTAGTGACAGTCATTCTGGATTTTATCTGTCTGACTCTCATGAAAGTCTCAACCAGAGTACGCTCTTTCATGGTATCCCACACCAGATAGCTCGCTATCGTTGTGGATCATATCATGAATGGGATTTTAGCTCTGGAAACCTTTGTGAGGAAGTGAATAGAGCCACTTGAGAGATTGATCACGTAAGTGACCCTAGACCATGACTTATATAAGACATAACCTGTTTAGGACACAAGTGCATTTCACATATCCGCTGCATCATTACAGATAATAGGAGGTGACATATAGTTAATGCTTTCACATATCCGCTGCATCATTACAGATAATAGGAGGTGACACATAGTTAATGCTTACACACAAGTGCATTTCACATATCTGCTGCATCATCAAAACCATTTATTTTTATTTCCTTTTACATATATAGGAGGTGACACATAGTTAATGCTTTCAAAAATGAATCACCAAAAGTTTTCTTTATTTTTCCTTTTTTAGCACGCGTGACATCATTCTTTCATCCATCACATTGCATCATTACTTCACAAAATGTTAAAAAATATCCTCACATGCATGTTATTAATCTCATTTAGGTTTGCCGAGAATTGTAAGAGGCTCAAAAGAAATTGTGTCATAAGCAAGGCAATATGGGATCAAGCGGTGAAGCAATCCAAACCCTGAACTACCCTACAGTGAAACAACCCAATCTGACGAGCTTAAGAGAATGTGCGGGGTGGTTGCCGCCCATCGAGCGTAGGTCTTTTGATAGGGCTTATGGGAAGATTATTATGCTATTACAGTTGGAAGTGCAAACAAATGTCATTGTTGCTTTGAGCCAATTCTACGACTCTCCCTTGAGATGCTTCACCTTCAAGAATTTTCAGATGGCACCTACCCTGGAAGAATATACGCAGATCCTTGGTTTTCCTCAACGAGACATTAGGCCCTACCAGTATCAGGGGCATTACTACACAGATGAGAAACTTGCCTCCATGTTACAAGTCAGCAAGGAAAGTTTGAAGCTCCAAAAGAAAAACCGAAATTGCATTTTAGGGTTCCCGCAAGAGTATCTGGAAAGTCAAATGAAGTCCTTCTCCGATGCTAGAAACTGGGGTCCTTTCAAGCAAGTGTTGGCCTTGACCATCTTTGGGATTGTGCTATTCCCACGCCTTGAAAGATATGTGGACACAATCGCTGTTGGTGTCTTCCTATCCTTCAAAGATGGAGAAAACCCAACCAACCCAATTCCAGCCATTCTTGCAGACACCTACTGTACCTTCACTCATTATAGTGAGCTAAAAGGAAAAAGGATATCCTGCTGCCTACAAGCCTTGTATGTTTGGCTTCTCACCCATGCCTTCGTCAACAAAGTTAGGGTAGAAGGCCCAATTGAAGATGCTAGAGGGTGTGATGTAGAGTCAATGAATACCAGTGAATGGTTGCAAGTACTACGGGGCCTCCATGAATACAAGGTTCGTTGGCACCCATCATGGTGGAAAGACAGGTCTGCAGTAGTCTTTCAATGTGCAAGCTTTCAAAATGTCCCACTCATGGGGACGAGAGGATGCATAAATTACAACCCTTCTCTGACTCTAAGACAGCTAGGGTACCCCATGCGAAATCCGCCCACCGAAGACATGTTAATCCCTTTCTACCTCCATGAGGGAAGCCCAAAAGAGGTTGACATGCTCCGGAAGATTTCTCAAGCGTGGGATATGGTTGTCCGTAAAGGACAAGAGCTTACTAAGCAGGGCGGCGATAAGGAACCCACCTTTCGTCAATGGCTCCAAAAAAGGATCCAAGACACCCGATTGCCTTACCGAAGCGCACTACGGGTTGAGGAAGAAGTACCTGAACCTACCCTTTCTACTATCGAAGAGTTAGATAAGTTCAAAATGGCATTGTCAAAAGCCGAAGAAGAAAAGAAGGGCTTATAGGGAGAATTAGAGAAAATGCTCCTAAAAAACCAGAAGTTGGAGGAGGAAAACACAACTAAGTCATCGGCCATCGAAGATAGTCGCAAGCAGCTTAATATTGAGGAAAAGAACAAACAAGAGGTTCAAAAGTACCTGAGAGGGGCAAAAGAAGAGTTAAAACGATGCAACCTGAAAATAAACCAAGCCATTGCTGATGCACATAAGTGGAAAGAGTTATGGGAAGAATCAATGATCGTTGAAAAAATCACACAGAGCCTGTTGGTGAAATCAAAAAGAGAATCTCGGATATTAGTAGCTGAGTTTGAAGATCAAGTGAAAAGTATCCGGCGGGATAAAGAGACAACCGAAGAGATACTCCGAGAATACCAACAAGCCTTGAGAAGGGAGCAGGAGAGATCTGATGAGCTGAAGGACTATATCAAATATCAAGAGGAAGTTTACCACCAGTTGAAGACTGAAAGCATCCACTGGGAGAGCCGCTTTGTAGAGTTGGTCAACAGAATAGAAAACCATGAAGTCTACGTGGAGTTGAAGAATGAAAGCTTATACTGGAAAGACAGATTCTCACAGTTGGCATGGCTGGCCAATCCAGCTATCATGGGTATCCCAGCACGTCTAAAGAAGGCTGACACGGCAATGCACCCGTTTAACACCCCGGTCCAAGTTTCCGAATTTATGGAATTTTCCAAGATCCTGATTGCCGAACTTAGGGAGAAGGCTGGTAGCACTGCTAGTAGGAAAAGAGAGAGGAGTGGAAAAATGAAAGCCATATGTATTTGAGTGAAATTTAAAAGGGCATTGTATTGTGTTCTTTCAAAAATGTTGTGCTTTCTCTCATCAATGAAGTTTGTTTGTTTCACCTACTGATCCTCTTTTGAAACGTTAATTTATATACTTATGACAAATCAAGACGCATTTACAATTCTCGGCCTAAAACAATAAAACTCATGCACACATGCATCACTCATCTTTTCATCCATTCATATACTCATATCATGTATCCATCAACAGAAAGTAAAAGACAAACTGGTGCGTCAACATCGCTATTGGACTCATTCTCAGGCTAGAAATATGGAAGCAAATCGGGACAATCCGCCTCAGGATAGCCCGAATCAGGACATTCCACACAAGGATGACTTAGGCCAGGGTAATCAGAATTTGGGCAATCAAGAGCTTAGGGAGGAACTAGATGGGATGAAAGAACAGATGGCTGAAATCTTAAGGGTTCTACAAGCTTTGAGGAATGGGAATACAGATGAAGATGTCTCCGCTGGGAACACCGAAAATCAAGTTACCAACCCTCATATTCCCAATGGACCCAGAATCCCACATACAGTGTACCCTACTGGGGCTAACGAACAGGGTTACCAATGGCCTCCTTATGGACTTCCACAAGGTTACACACCTCCGACAGTCGCTGCCAATCCGGAAGATGGTCCCTCAGGAGTCGTGGGACAAAGACATCCTGCACCGACAGGTCACGACGGTAACCCGGGGGCACCACAGATTCACAACCCGAGCCCTGTCATCGCGCCACAAAGATTTCCACTTGGCTACACTCCACCGCTGATAGTCGATGCTCAAGCTCAAGGGTCCAGTCTCAGGAACCCCACTCATTCACATATCCCAAATGTGAACCCAGCCATAGTTATGATGATTCATCCTTACTATGGTATGAGTGGGCTCCCTCACAACTACTCTATGGAGAACCCTCAAGCCAAAGACAAACTGCAAATGCTGGAGGAACGGTTGAGAGCAGTTGAAGGATTCAATATTGGTGCGAGAAATGCACATGATTTATGTCTCGTTCCCAACGTGGTTATTCCCCCTAAGTTTAAGGTGCCAGATTTTGATAAGTACAGAGGAGCAACATGTCTGGCAAGCCACCTAACTATGTACTGCAGGAAAATGGCTGCGTTCGCAAATGACGATAAGCTGCTTATCCACTACTTCCAAGACAGCTTAGCCGGGGCAGCTTCAAATTGGTATATGCAGTTGACACTCACTCATATCCGGTGTTGGAAGGATCTCGCTGACGCTTTCCTTAAGCAGTATAAGTACAACACTGATATGGCTCCTGATAGGACTCAGCTACAAAACATGACTAAAAGAGATAATGAGTCCCTCAAGGAATATGCTCAGCGTTGGAGAGGACTAGCAGCACAGGTAGCACCACATTTGTTTGAAAGGGAAATGGTATCTATGTTCATCGAAACTCTTCCTTCACCCTTCTATGAAAAATTGATTGGGAGTGTATCGTCAAGTTTCTCGGATATGGTCGTTATTGGGGAAAGGCCGGAGAACGGAATGCGGAATGGGAAAATCGCTTATACTTCCCCCGGAAACACTAACCTAAGAAAGCCCTTCTCCGGATTTCCTAAAAAGAAGGAAGGAGAAGCCAACGCCATCACAGGAACCGGAAAGACTTCCTACTCCAATCCCTCTCACACCAATCTGTTCTCAGCACAAACACTATCTACCCCACTTTCCCAAAACAACCAAAGCCATAAACCACAAAACTACTCAGTCGAAAAGTTCGTCCAGTTTGATCCAATCCCTACGTCATACTCCGACCTATTTCGCCACCTACTCAGCCATAATTTAATCACCACCCACCCAATGAGACAGATCCAGCCCCCTTTTCCTAGAGGCTTCGACCCAAACACCACATGTGAATTTCATTCAGGAACGGTCGGCCATTCCATAGAAAACTGCAAGGCATTGAAGTATGTTGTCCAAGATCTAATCGCCTCGGGCTGGTTGAACTTCAAGGAAAATGGTCCTAATGTGGCTACAAACCCATTACCAGGACATGGGATGCCCTCAACTAATGAAATTGAGGATTCTGCAGAGCAGTCCCTAATTAGGAGGGTAGAATGCATCCGGACGCCCCTGGAAGTGATCCATGCTAATTTGTGTTCCTTTGGGATTATCAAGAGAGAATGCACTGGAAAGAATCCATGCAATGACCATCACTGCATTGGAAACTGTGAGGCGTTCAAACAAGTGCTTCAGGACCTGTTGGATCAGCACATAATACAAGTAGGCTCTCTAAAGAAAGAAGAAGATGTGTCAACCATCCAGTCAAACAGTGGCAGGAATACAAATACTCGACGGCCGTTAGAGATTCTCTATAGCAAAGACTCAAGGATGGCCCCTGCTGCACCAAAAGAAATAACCATCCAAGTACCAACTCCGTTCCCTTTCAAAGACGTGAATGCAGTCCCGTGGAATTACAGTGTGAAAGTTCAGAGCAATCCTAATGTCACCAACATCTCGGGAAACAGCGGAATGACTCGGAGCGGGCGCGTCTATTCCCCTGAAGGACCCGGAGGAAGAAAATCAAATGAAAGAGAAAAGATTGATAAAGGAAAAAACGTAGAGGGAGAGCCATCTGACAAAAATACAGGCAAGAAAGCACTATCTGAGCAAGAAGCCAGTGAGTTTCTAAAGATTATGAGGCAGAGTGAGTACAAGGTAGTGGATCAGCTGAATCAGACCCCTGCTAAGATATCTCTGCTATCACTATTACTCAATTCCGAAGCCCACCGCGCAACACTAATGAAGGTGCTGAGTGAAGCTCATGTCACTCCCGACATCACAGTTGGACAGTTTAATGGGATCGTCGGAAATATCGTTGCAAACAACTACCTCACCTTCACAGATGACGAGATCCCCGTTGAGGGAAGAGGGCAGAACAAGGCTTTGCATATCTCCGTGAAATGTGGAGAATACTCTCTAGCTCGGGTACTTATCGATAACGGATCGTCCCTGAATGTACTACCCAAATCAACCATGAACAAGCTAGACGTAGATTGTTCATACATGAAACCCAGTTCTACACTGGTCAGGGCATTCGATGTGTCTAAAAGAGAGGTCATCGGAGAGATGGATTTACCTGTACAGGTAGGTCCAGAGGTCTTCATAGTGAGTTTCCAAGTGATGGACATCAATCCGTCTTACAGTTGTCTTCTGGGAAGACCTTGGATCCATTCTGCAGGGGTTGTGCCCTCTTCTCTACATCAAAAGCTCAAGTTCATAGTCAACAACAAGTTGGTGGTCGTTTCGGGAGAAGAAGAGCTGCTAGTTAATAAGCCGTTTCCTATCCTCTATGTTGAGGCTGCAGAAGAATCTTTCGAGACCGCCTTCCAAGCATTGGAAATTGCAAATTTTATCTTTGTGGGGGACGGGGTCCCATCGCTAAAACCAAAGTTGTCCAAAGCTGCATTGATGATCGCTAAAGTCATGACAAGCAAGGGTTATCAAGCTGGAGGCGGTTTAGGGAAGACTGAACAAGGGATCCTAACACCTATACAGCTGTATGAAAACAAAGACAGACGTGGGATAGGGTACCGGCCTAGTCGTGCTGACAAAGGAAGGATCGCCACGGAAAAGAAGGAGCGGAGGTTGGCCAAACTTGAGGGTTGGGAGCCGGATATGAAGAAAATTTTCATCTGCGACATAAAGCAAAGCTTTCAGAGCACAGGAATATTAGATCCTAACCAGGTTGCAGCTATTGAAGATAATTCAAGTACCGAAGATGGCGGTGTCAGTCTTGTGCGCGGTTGTCCTGCAAACGAAAAGCTCAAGAATTGGGAGATTGTTGATTTTCCTATAGTTTTTAGTTCAAAGTAATTTTCTGTAATGCAATCCTATGGCTCTGCCCAAGGCCTTAGGACATTTCATAAGGGCACGCATGTTTCCTTTCAATATCAGTATCAATAAAATAGCATTTTGAATTCTCTAATAAACTTCATTTCGCCTTGTTCTTTCCCTTTTATTTGTTTTCATTCCGTCAATTTTCGCTAATGCAGATCTAAAAATATCATCTTTGAAAATAACAACGACGATAATTCATACCATGACTTTGATCACCCCAGTAATCAAACCGAGGAAGATGTTGAAGATAATTGGGAAACTCCTCCAGAGTTAATGAGAATGATGGAACAAGAGGAAAAAGTGATTCAACCCCACGAGGAATCTACTGAGATAATAAACTTGGGCATAGAAGAAGATAAGAAAGAGGTTAAAATCGGCATCACAATGAAAGACAGTGAGCGAGAGAAGCTAGTTAGGCTTTTGTTCGACTATGTTGACATCTTCGCATGGACATACCAAGACATGCCTGGACTGAACCCCAACATAGTCGAGCATAAGTTACCAGTAAAACCTGAATGCCCGCCAGTGAAGCAGAAACTAAGAAGGATGAAGCCGGATATGTCACTAAAAATTAGATATGAGGTCAAGAAGCAGTTTGATGCCGGATTCTTGGCAGTAGCAAAGTATCCTCAATGGGTAGCCAACATTGTCCCAGTTCCGAAGAAGGATGGGAAGGTCAGAATGTGCGTCGATTATCGAGACCTGAACAGAGCAAGTCCTAAAGATGATTTCCCTTTGCCCCACATTGATGTCCTGGTGGATAGCACAGTGCAACACTCCTTATTTTCCTTCATGGATGGATATTCCGGATATAATCAAATTGGCCGCCGAGGATATGGAGAAAACCACCTTCATCACTCTTTGGGGAACCTTCTGTTACAAAGTAATGCCATTCAGATTGAAGAATGCTGGTGCAACATATCAAATGGCGATGGTAGCTTTATTCCATGATATGATGCATAAAGAAATAGAGGTATACGTGGATGATATGATTGCCAAGTCTAAGACTGAGGAAGAGCATATTGTTAATCTGCGGAAACTTTTTGAACGTCTAAGGAAGTTCAAGCTCAGACTAAACCCTGCAAAATGCACCTTCGGCGTAAGATCAGGAAAGCTGTTGGGGTTCATAGTCAGTCAAAAGGGAATAGAGGTAGATCCAGACAAGGTACGAGCAATTCTTGAAATGCCAGCACCTAAAACTGAAAAAGAAGTCCGTGGGTTCCTGGGAAGGTTGAACTACATCTCCAGATTCATATCCCAATTAACATCTACTTGTGAGCCTATCTTCAAATTGCTATGCATGAACCAAGAAACAAAGTGGAATGATAAGTGCCAGGAAGCCTTTGAAAAGATCAAGAGGTACCTCCAAAATCCACTGATTCTGATGCCACCGGTGCAGGGCACACCCCTTATCCTATACTTAACAGTGCTAGACAACTCAATGGGTTGCGTACTGGGGCAACATGATGAGTCCGAAAGGAAAGAGCATGCCATCTACTACCTAAGCAAGAAGTTCACCGAGTGCGAGATAAGATATTCATTGTTGGAAAAAACATGTTGCGCTTTGGCCTGGGCTGCACGTCGCCTGAGGCAGTATATGCTGAGCCACACGACTTGGCTGGTATCTAAAATGGATCCAATCAAGTACATTTTTGAAAAACCTGCACTCACAGGAAGAATCGCCCGCTGGCAAATGCTACTATCCGAATACGACCTCGTGTATGTCACTCAGAAAGCAATCAAAGGTAGTGCCCTAGCTGAATACTTGGCACATCAGCCCATTGAGGATTACCAATCAATGCAGTACGATTTCCCAGATGAAGATATAATGGCTCTATTCAGAGAAGAGAAATCTCCAGACGACGAAAGGTGGAGGCTGTCATTTGATGGCGCTTCCAATTTGTATGGGCACGAGGTCGGAGCTGTGTTGATCTCTCCTGATAACCGCTTCATACCATTCACTGCTAGACTGAGCTTCTATTGCACCAATAACATTGCAGAATATGAAGCGTGTGTCCTAGGCATCAAAGCGGCCCTTGAATGGAAAGTCAAAAGACTCGATGTATATGGGGACTCAGCTTTAGTCATCCATCAGATAAAAGGTGACTGGGAAACCAGGGATTCCAAATTAATTCCTTATCGTGATCACATCCAGGAGATGGTTGAACGATTCGAGGAGGTCACTTTCCACCATCTCCCTCGCGAAGAAAATCAGTTGGCTGACGCTTTGGCGACTTTGTCATCAATGTTCAATATCAATAACAACAAAAGTCTGACATTCATCCGAATCCAGCATCGAGACCTACCGGCACATCATTGTGTGGCAATCGAAGAAGAGTCTGATAGTAAACCTTGGTATTACGATATCAAGCACTATATCACAAGCGAAGAGTGCCCTCCTGGTGCCACTGAGAATGATAAGAGGACACTTAGGAGATTATCAATGGGTTTCTTCCTAAACGGGGAGGTGCTTTACAAAAGGAATCACGACATGGTCCTCCTCAGATGTGTAGCAAAAGAAGAAGCAGAAAGAATTATGAAAGATGTCCATGAAGGCTCGTTCGGAACCCATTCTAGCCGGCACACCATGGCAAGAAAAATCCTAACAGCCGGCTACTACTGGTTGTCAATGGAGACGGACTGCTTTAACTATGTGAGAAAATGCCACAAGTGTCAAATCTACGCTGATAATATCCATGTGCCACCTGCTTCTTTGAATGTCCTAACAGCACCAAGGCCATTCTCAATGTGGGGAATGGATGTCATCGGTCCCATCGAACCTAAGGCATCAAATGGGCATCGCTTCATTCTTGTCGCTATCGATTATTTCACCAAATGGGTCGAGACCACTTCTTATGCCAATGTAACAAAATCTGTGGTTGTCAAGTTCATGAAAAGAGATTTGATCTGTCGTTACGGTCTGCCAAATAAGATCATCACAGATAACGGGACCAACCTGAACAACAAGATGATGAAAGAGTTGTGTGACGACTTCAAAATCCAACACCATAATTCCACCCCATGCCGTCCAAAGATGAATGGGGCAGTCGAAGCTGCAAATAAGAACATAAAGAAGATCGTGCAAAATATGGTAGTGACCTTCAAGGACTGGCATGAAATGTTACCTTTCGCTTTACATGGGTATCGGACCTCAGTTCGCACGTCAACAGGAGCAATACCATTCTCATTAGCATACAGGATGGAAGCAGTTCTTCCCGTAGAAGTCGAAATACCCTCTCTGCGAGTGTTAATGGAAACCAAATTAGAAGAAGCAGAATGGGTTCAAGCTCGTCTTGACCAGTTGAACCTCATAGAGGAAAAGAGAATGGTAGCTTTGTGCCACGGGCAGTTGTATCAGCAAAGAATGAAGAAAGCCCACGATAAGAAAGTTCGACCCCGACAGTTTCAAGAAGGAGATCTCGTGCTCAAGAAGATTTTGCCTATCCAAAAGGATTCCCGTGGGAAATGGACCCCTAATTACGAAGGACCTTACGTGGTAAAGAAAGCATTCTCTGGAGGGGCCTTAATTCTCACAAAGATGGACGGTGAAGACCTCCCACTCCTAGTGAACTCAGATGCAGTTAAGAAGTACTATGCCTAAAGAAATATATGAAAAAGGGAAAGATGAGCCAAGTAAAAATGAGCTCGCTAGGTTGAAAACCCGAAAGGGCGGCCTAGGCAAAAATTAGAGCGACCCGGTGGATTGAAAACTCTAAAGAGCAGTCCAGGAAAAAATTAGGGTCAACAAGTTGGACTTTGAACAAATGCAAAGGCAATCAATACCTCCGAAAGTTAGATGATGAGTGCTCAAGGTCATGTGCATGGGTGGTTGGCATTGTTACCTCAAAGATACAAACAATCAAAAGATCTGCTCTTTCTTTCTTTCCTTTTTTTAGTTTAAACTCTCAATGTAATTTTCAGCCAGTGTGACCTTCTGCGCATTCGGTTTCCATTTAAATATTAAACTCTTTCTTCATTTTCTCATCTCCCTATTTGCTTTGAAAAGATGTTTTATGGTAGATGATACTGAATTGTGAAACATTTGCATAATCGAAAGCATTACAATCATTGCGAAATTTCTAAAAATCACAAAAGGAGAGGATCTCTCATAAAATTGCAAAGAAGACAAGTGCACAACCACTTCAAACAACGAATCACAATAACTCGCGCTTTGGTACCACTACTTTGGGGGCAACCCTCGTATCTCACGCCGAGAGTCCTGCGAGTTGATGAGATCAGTATAATAGTCAAGAAAGAGAAAAAGAGCAGCAAGTCAAGAAAGAGCAAAAGAGCAAAAAGCCAAGACAGAGAAAGAATAAAAAACGAGTCAAGAAAGAGCGAAATCAAGAAAAGAGAAAGAACCAAAAACAAAAACAAAAAGAAAAAGCATCCCACATTTCATTCATCAGACCACCAAATACTGATCATTGCGCATGCTTACACTGCATGCACACATACATCATCCATTGCATCATCCATTGCATCCTGCAAGCGTTCAAATATAAATTATAATGTTAGCACCGAGCCTAGCATCAGCCTTCAGAGCCCTAGCGCTCCTTCAGATCAACAAATGGTCCTTCAATCCAGATCGCACGTCGCGTTAATCGAGCAACCGACGGATCATCCGACCCCAGGTCCTTCAGACTAGCTGTGTCCACCTAAAAAGCACAGTGCATGTCCTTCGAGGTGTGCAAATCTGGTCAACGACCTGACCTTGCCCACATGGCCGCTCGAAAAAGGCCACCCCCCAAGCAGACCGTTTTACTAGTACCTTTGCTAGTTCGTGCTCCATCAGACCCATTGGTCCATCAGGCTTAGGCATGCCCCTCAGACCCCCGCCGGTCCTTCATTTTAACTCCAATTAATGCGCCAAGCATCGACTCCGAATTAGACCATCAGAGCCCCAATGCTCCTTCAGATCCTCGGTGATCCCTATCTACTTTTGTACTACGTAAACCCGGTTTTCTTGCGAATTTCTCAAAAAGGTTTTGAGAAAATTAGTGTCATTTTATCTTTATTTCTATTTTACTCGAGAAATTTGGAAGCCCTCCATATTTCCTAGTAAAACATAAATAAAGAGGGGCAGCTGTTATACCCTAATTTTGTCCGACCTTTTTTTTTAAAAAAAAAAAGAAAAAAAGAATTATTTTCTTTTAGAAAATAAAAATACAAATTTTACTCTCATGTTATACATTACTTCCCATCTAGTTACTATAAGTCTTTGTATTTAAAAAGAAAGAACAAACTCTCCACCGAACCCTCAAGAAAAACGCCGCCGCTGGGAGGGGGGGAGGCTCCCTCCCCGGTTTCTTCCCCTCTCCTCTCAGTGCTCCTTCGCCCTGCTGTCGCTATTGGCTTCGGTCTGGTTGAGTCTGTTCCTCTGATCTGCGCTTTCTCTGTGTTTCTCTTTTGGATCTGTTGGATATGTTGTTAAGCGATTTGGATCTCTTCGCGATCTGGATCTGGATAAGTTCTTGCGTCGTCGCCGTTTCGTGGTTGGATCTTCGACTTCGGCTGTTCAGGTGGCTGTAAATTAATAAAAATGGGTTGGGCGCTGCTTGGGTTGGAACCGCCGTTGGGGGCTCCCTTTCCTCGGATCTGATCTCCTCTGTGACATCCACGGCCTCTCCCCCGAGGCGTTGATGGTCGGATCTCCCTGTTGGTGGATCTGCGCGCTTTTGGAGGTACTATAGAGTGCTTCTGTTCGCGATGGTTTGTGGCTCTGTTAGCGCAGGGGTTGGTTCTGATGCAGTGTTTTGCGGTGTTTCGCGGTGGTTCACGGTGGTTTGTCTGATGTTCGCAATGGTGGCTGTCGTTTCGGACTTTGGACCCGCAGTCACGCCTCCTCTCCGTTTGTCGTGGGCACTTTTCCCTGTCGCTCGCGGTTTTGCTTGATTGTGCCACGGTGTTGGCCAGGGGCGCAAGGCCGCGGTGGTGGTTGGTGGCTCGGCTACCACGATCAAGCTAGGTGTTGTCGCGGTGTTGGCCGGTAGCACGACTTTGGGATGGTGGATGGAGTCGCAGCGCCCGATGTCTGGGGGTGTCCTGTCGGTGGGTGCTGATTCGATAGTTTGTACCTTGTCAGATGCCAGATTGCAGTTTGCAGATCGCCGGGCTCCTCCCCCTTTGTCTTCTGCTTCTTTGCCCCCTCCCAATCGTCTCCGGGCCTCAACCTCTAACCTCGATGCTTTGTGATGTGCTTAATGTGAGGATAGCGAGGTGATGCAGGCTGTTGTGGTTTGGAGTGTGAGTTCAGGAGGTGGTGGGTGGAGGTTGTGTGGGGACTCTCAGGTGTTGCCCTCTCCTTTCGGGTTTTCTGTTCGCCTTAAAATTTCTTCCATTAGAGTTCTATGGTTGTTTATTTTAGAGGCCTTGTTGGGCATTCTATTATTGTCCTTATTACCAAGGGTTTTGGTCTAGTCCCTCCTTGTGCTTTTATATCTCTCTTTATTTTATTAATAAATTCGGGCTGACTGCCTGTTTGATTAAAAAAAAGAAAACAAACTAAAAAAGCAAGAAAAAAGAAAAGGGGGCGATTAGTAAAATTGGGGTGTGGGTAGTGTTGTTTTTATTTTTTCTGTTGTAACTGATTTTGGGCCATTATTGGAGGCCCATGCGACTTAGGCCTGACCCGGATGGCATGTTTTCAACTTTCACTCACAAAACCTAATTGCCTCCATATCAAACCCTAATTCCCATCACTTCCATCATCTCCTAAAAAGTCTCTCTCAACAAGTAAGCACCCCAACACCCTAGCCGCCCAAACTCTCTCTCTCTCCCACGTCTCCTTCACCACCCCCACACGCCTACCTTCACCATCCCTACACGTCTCCTACCTTCACAACCCCCCACGCCGCTACAGTGCACGAAACCTCCATTTTTTGGCGTCTCTTTCTCTCCTCTCCCCCACGCAAGCCCCTATTTTCGTCACCAGCCTTCAAAAAGCCAATGGTCCCATGATAAATCGTTGGTCCACGCGTTCTTCTCTCGGTTTTTCGTGGAGGGCCTCGGTTATAAAGAGAAAACACAGTGATTTACACAGATCTTCAGATATGAGTGCAAGAACCAATGGAAAAAATGAAGGGGAAAGTATGACACTACAAATCCGATTTTTTTTTTTGGTATAAATATGGGCCCATCCTTGGAGAAAAGGAGGATATTTTTGAGAGGAAGGGAGAGAAAGGTCAGAACTTTGTGGAGATCCAGGAGCAAGAAACAAAAATCTGTCCTTAAAGTACTTGAGCGAAGGAGAGAGAGAGACAATTTTCGTTTTTTTTTGCCTCTTAAATTTTCATAGTTTTATTTTTGTTGTTGTCATTATTGGTAAGGGCTCACCAAAAGGTTCATTATTCAAGGTTGGTTTAGTACTTTCTCTTAAATTTCTTGTTTTGTTTTATGACATTTGCATCCCTATTCTAATTAATGTAAATTTGTTGTCTCATAAATCCTTGTTCTTCTGTTCATCTTCACGCTGTAGTGTTTTTGAGATTTTGATATGTTGAATGTAGAAGAGCACAAAATGCTCTATATTCTGATGCTCTTGTTATTTTTTTTTTAAATAATTCAATTTGATTGCTTGCCCTTGAAGGTCACGATTTTCTTTTTTGGGAATGCCAAGATTTATGAAAAATATTAATGCCTATGTTTTCGGCACAAATATTAATGCCTTTGTTTAAAATAACAACCATAATAATTTAAACCCAAATTTTCTCATAAAAAAACTACTTAATAAAATGTTTTATGGAAAAAGGGGTCAATCTGATGCTTTTTTAGCTAGTAGATCTTTTCCAATCAAATGCTTTTTTTTACACCCCTGTATTTCTAACCATACAGTCCCTCTGTTTCTTAACAAAAAAAATATGGACATCTAATTGCGCCCCCTCTTTTAATAAAACGACCACCCTGTTTAGGCCCTGATTTCGTGGGCCAGAAAGTTTTTAAAAAGAGAACAAATAGGTTTTAGCTAGTCACACCTCCATTTGTTAATAGCGTAGCCCCTCCCCATACCATATGGGCTGCGCAGCTCGGGCCCAGTTCTATGAACTGGGTTGGGCTCTTCACACCCCACCTTCTTTTTGCACCCCCTTTTTCGTATGTCCGCCCAACTTGCATACCAGAGCCCAGAAACAAAAAACGCAGGTTGGGCTGCTACTAAGCACACCACCCGCTTTCAACTAATACAACACCCCTGTTAATTGCACCCACCTTTTTTAGGTATAACCCATTGCGTTTTTGTTACACCGTAATGCTGTCAAATTAATATATTTTTTTTCCTTCCCAACAACGAAGCTCACATAAAGAAAATAGGATGTTACTAATGGTCACTCTGAGTTTAACTTGTTTGATCGTTAATAACTACTATAATTTTCAAATGGACTATGAGTCATGGACACTCTGAGTTTACTCGTTTGGTCGTTACGAATACCTATCCCAATTTCAAAATATTAAAGATACCAACGCACAAGCATTTTCTACCCAAGAACTACGTAGCTTTGATTTCTCCATCGCACCTGGAGATACGTAGGAGCGGGGGCCCACTCCTGTCAAGCACAAAAAACTAAAATTCTTATTAGGTCCTCCTCTTCAATTTTGCAAATAATAAAAAAGGTAAATTAAAGTATTTTTTCTTTCAAATTAACATTCTTTCTACACATTAAATTAAATGGTAACCTTTCTTTTGAAAGGATGCCGTTGGATGCTGGTACCTTCCCCACGCATAATCGACCCCCGAACCCAAAAATAAAGGTTTTTTTTAATGTTTTCCTATTTAATAAATATTGATGGCGGCTTCAATGCAAAAATGACGAAGAATCCCTCATTCGGATTTTTCGGTCGCTACACCCGACGGTAAGAATCTACGATGCGAATCAAACCAGGAACTGTTCCCCCGTATTTCAGCGTGAACACTTTTGTGTGTTCCATGCAGTGGGGACATGCCAATCTACCGTGAGTCCCCCAACCAGAAAACATACCATAAGCAGGGAAGTCGTTTATTGTCCACATCAATGCCGCTCTCATCATAAAATTCTTTTTTCGTGCTGCATCATATGTCAAAACACCACCCTCACAACCTCTTGAGATCATCAATCAAGGGTTCCAAAAAGATATCAATGTTAGATTTTGGATTGGATGGACCGGGTATCAGACAAGTCAAAAACATATAAGGTTTAGTCGTCATGCACATCTCAGGAGGAAGATTGTAAGGGGTAACAATGACTTGCCAACAGGAATAGGGCGACGCTGATGCCTGGATATATGGAGTAAATCCATCAGAGCACAAGCCAAGCCGAACATTTCGTGGGTCTTAGGCAAAATCCGAATGCACTTGATCAAAGTGTGTCCACGCTTCATCGTCAGATGGGTGGCGTAAAATGTCTGAGGTACGCCTATTCTCATAATGCCACGTCATTTTTATCGCAGTTTCGGTCGATGCAAACATTCTTTGTAACCTTGGAATTATAGGCAAATAGAACATCGACTTTACAGGGATGGGTATATAACATGATACCTCGGCTTTCCACAGAATCTACATTTCATTAGTGCACCATCTCTTTTACCAAATTCGTTATTGTAAAACAACACGTGCCCATTCACACAACAATCAATCTTCTTACATTCCAATCCCAGCTTCGAAACTAACATCTTTGCTTCATAATAATTTTTTGGCAAATTATCCATATTAGGTGTCGCATCGAACATCATTTTAGTCACATAATCTAAACCCAACTCAGAAATATTACTCATGGAATTGAGAGCTAAAAGCTTCACAGACATAGATAATTTTGACTCTGGCGAGCCTTCAAACAACGGTTTGTTTGACTCCCTTCACAAATTATAGAATCTCTGCGCTTCTTCATTTGGAAGTTCATCATGATCGTCATACTGAGGTTCATCAAATGGTACATTCATCCCGAGACCATCACAAATCATGTTTTCCATCGACTCAAATTGATCATTAGATGGAACACCAACACCAAAATGGCTTGAAGCCCCTACGTGAAAATTCAGAAGTAGTTCTCCATGGTCCACCCAAATCCAATAATTAGGCATAAACCCGATACGATACAAGTGCTCCCTGACTTCTTCATCAGTACTAATAGGTACACCCTTTCATTTAAGCCATGGACATCTAATCGCCCCTTTCCTCTTTAGTTAAATCATGCTGCCATGCTACACTAATAAACTCTTCAACCCCATTTACAAAAGTTTCCTTTAAAAACGCTCTTCCTGAATATAACCGATCATACACCCAACCACGATTCAATTGACTCCAATTCATCTACACGCATTTAAAAAAAAGCGTTAAATTCCCATAACATTCCCAATATAAAACCTATCAAGTTAGTGGCATCGATATGATCTCGGTGGAGATGATTCCGAGCCGAATATGGGGGTTAAGGACGGAACAAACAAAACCGTTTTCCATATAAGTAGTGAAGGAAGTTATTTCTAACTTCCAACCTTAAAATTGTTAATATCATCTCGCAATTATCTCAATGGAGATGATTTCGAGCACACACAATAACAACATCAAATAGTCGTCTAACATAGGGTTCATCAAACATCAAAACAACAATTTAACACAATTTCAATTTCAAAATTAACATACACTTGTCACCAATTATCAATTCCAACAACATACACTTTTCAATTTCAATTTCAATTAACAACTCTAACAAACATACACTTTTCAGTTAACATCTCCAACAACATACACTTTTCATACATTATTCAATTACATTTTTCAATTTCAATTCAATTCCAATTACACTTTTCAATTACACATTTCTAATTAATAACAACAACAATTTTATTCTACAATTCTAAACACTATCTTAAACACACACAACAACATTTCAAATTTCACAATCCGAAACACTAATATTAATCTTTCAAACAACAAAACTTTATTCTATAATAACATACACATTTAAAACTCACATTTCACAACTAAAAACAACTAAACAAAAATCATTCCTAAAAACAAAAAATAAATAAAAACTAATCGTTTTGAATCAAGAATCCAACGGTCTCGTGGCGGTCTGTTGCGGTGGTAAAAAACAAATTTGTGCCTATGGTGAGGAATGAGAGAGAGAAATGATTAGAGAGACAAGAGAGAAGGTTCGGAGAGAGAGAGAGATAGAGAGAGAGAGAGAGAGAGAGAGAGAGTGAAGAGTGAGAAGAAAGAAACCTTGGTAGCATGGACGGTGGTGGCGTCGTGGACAGTGGTGGTGTGGTTGGGTGTTTGGTTTTAAGAGAGTTTGAGAGAAGAATGGAGAAGATGAAAGAAAGTGAGAGAGAATGGAGAGGGATTCGTGTACTAAAAAAAGTTAAACATTAAGCGATGGAATTTGTGAGGGAAATCTGTCACTAAATGTGGCCCACTATTTAATAACCTGCAACGGTCAGTGGCACATTTTCCCAAGATTAGCGACGGATCCTTAGAGAGGGAAATCCGTCACTAATTCGAAACAAAATGTTCACATTTTTCCGCCTTGTCAAATCCGTCGCTAAAGACCTCGTACACAACCAAACCTTGTTTCGTCGCTAAAGGTGTCAAAATCCGTCGCTAATTATGGTTTTAGCGACGGACAATGAGTCAGTTTTTAATATCCGTCGCTAATCAGTCTTTTTTTAGTAGTGTTTCTTCGAGGTCGGCAGACGCATGTCTGTTACGGCCTTGAACTTATCCGGGTTTGCCTCGATCCCCCGCTCTGTCAGGCAAAAGCCGAGGAATTTACCAGCCCGGACTCCGAAAGTGCACTTTTCTGGATTGAGTTTGAGATTACTCTTTCTCGCCTCTGCGAAGTTCTCAGTGAGGTCGGCTAGATGGCCCTCGTCGTATTTGCTTTTTACGATCATATCATCTAGGTAGACCTCCACAATTCGGCCAATCTGTTTTTAGAATACCTTGTTCATCATGCGCTGGTAGGTAGCGCCGACGTTCTTCAACTAACTCAGTAACAGTAATTGCCTTGGTCTGTCATGAAGGAAGACTTCTTCTGATCAGGAGGGTACATCGGTATCTGGTTGTATCTGGAGTAAACATCCATAAACGACAATAAACAAAACTCGGAAGCACTGTCGACCAACTTGTCTACGCTCAGAACCGGAAATGCATCCTTGGGCAAGTCTTGTTTAGGCCCGTGTAATCTACGCACATTCGCCACTTGCCGTTGCTTTTCTAGACAAGGACGATGTTGGAGAGCCAATTCGTGTACTTGACTTCCTTGAGGAACCCCGCATAAATGAGGTCGGAGACGAATTATGCGGCGGCCTCGTCCTTCTCTCCATTCTGAACACGTCTCTGTTGGCCACCCATTTTTCTTCAGGGTTCACCGCGAGATGGTGGCAAGCGCTCTCGGTTGGGATACCAAACATGTCGGCTGCGGACCACGCGAAAAGGCCGGCGTGCTCAAGGAGGCAGGCGGTGAGACTCGTCTTCACGTTTTTGGGGAGGTCGGCACTGAGATTCACGGTCTTTGTTGGGTCGTCCCCCAGTGGAATTTCGATGAATTCCCCATTAGCTCGGGCCGTTTGATCTTCTTCTTCAGGTCTCTGGTGAGCTGGTCATCCTATTCATCCTCTGAATTGTCCGGGTCATAGCATGTGTCAAAGTCGGCAAGGTTGATCTCGGACCCCTTGCAGGCTACCTTTAATTTCTTCTCTACCTTTCGTTATATCTGGGTGGAAAGGTGATGGCATTTCCTGGCCGCTTCAATATCGACAGCTAACGTGATGACCTCGTTTTTCAACGAGTAAAACTCCAGTTTAAGGTGTGCGGTGGAAATGACTGCACCCAACCTGCCTAGAGTCAGCCTTCCAATAATGCAATTGTAGGGGGACTTGTAGGATAGGAAAAGAAATTGGGTTTTCACTGTACGCGAGAGGATTCTTTTTACCTTGATGCCAAGCATTACGGCTGAGACTATCAGGGGTATGTATTTATTCAATTTGCCAACTAGCAGATCTTGGTCAGAAAAGGCCAGCACTGGTCTGTCTAAGGGTGCTGCCGGGGTCAGATTGCTGGCGACACTTAGTATCTCCTTCCATTTCTGTTTCACGGAGCGCCTCGTTTACTTAGTGTTGAGGGAGTATCCCCCACTAATCACCATAGCTTCGGACTGAGGTAGGAGAATCCACGGGGTTGCTCTTCTGATGCTTGCTTATCTGGCTGACCCCGGCCTTGGCTTTCTGGGGTGAGCATAATGGTGTAAATGAGACATCCTGCGCAGAGGAGGTCAAGACATGCCCACCGGACGATTGATCAAGACATCCTGCGGATTGGGCTTTTGGCCCAGTCTGGAACACCAAGTACTCAGGTTAGGGACTAAAGTGGCATCGCTTTCCTTAACCTCAAGCCACTACTGGAGAGCTTGTACAGTTCTATGGACAATAGTTGCAAAACTCTCACCGGTTTCCTTCCACGCATTTAAACTTATGTGTCACCAAAGACTCGAAAGTAACATAACACATGTCTTCCTTTACTTCTCACCCAAGCGCTCCCAGATATGGAAGAATATTGAGAGAAAATTGCCTTCCTGTGAGTAACATTTGACATAATTGTGTTCCATTAATTAGTTGAGCTACGCCTAGCAATGACGATTCTTTTCACATAAAAGGAAGATATGTTTGTTGTCTTCTGTTGATTTAACTATATTGAGTACTCATATCCATCACATCCCTGTAAATGTTCTCTTGCAGTCCGCTCAAGAAGCATTCTAGAAAGGCCTTGTTGCTCAGTCCATACACTCGATTGGATAGAGTAGTAAATCCCTTATAATAGTCGCTTACTCAACCAGATTGGTTGAGCCAAACAATGTGGCTCACGAGCACTCATATGCGGAAGGACCGTAATCCAGCTCTAATTATCTAGTAAAATCGCGCCAAAAGTAGAAAGGGTGGGCTCTTTGTATCATTTGGAACCATGGAACCACCACGTGATCCAAATGAATTGATGCAATTGCTAAATGACCTACATTAGATGTGGCATAGTAATCGAAAAATTGCTCAACCTTAGAAGTCAAATCTATCTCGTTCTTACCATCAAATCTGAGAAAGTCCAGCTTCATCTTTCGTATTTGAAATGGCCGCTTCTATGACTTCGGTCCACCATGGGGAGATCCATGGCTTGGTTGTTGGAGTTGTAAAGGAGTCTTCAAGGCGTCATTGATATGATTGAATTTGTACTCATTTGCAGCGTTCACCAATTCCATTCGTTCGAATCGAGTTGAATGTGCTGCTTCCATTTTATTCAATGAAGCTTTGGTTATGAATTTTGAATAATTGTACGTCTGAATGAGATTCTCAGTGAATATAATCGTGATTGACAGAAGGAAGTTTGAACTAGATTTCGCAAAAATTGCTTGGGACAGAGAATTTAGGAATCGTTTACGGTGAGATGAATCTTAAACAAGCAGGCCTTAAGTAGGGAGTTTGTGGATTTGTATCTTAAAATAAAAGTACAAACATGGTGATGGTGTTATTTCTTTCATTCATAATAGACGCTCTGCCTATGAGGCTTTGAGCCGTGGGGTGCTTGAGGGTGTGCGGGAGGAGCGGCCACACAGAACCCCAAAATTTAGGTGGCACACTAAACTTATTTTTTAGCGCTAGCGCGCACACAAACACACACACACACACACACACACACACACACACACACACACACACACACATATATATATATATATATATATATATATATATATATATATTCTCTCTTTCAACAAAGTGTAGGAAAACTAATGTCAAAATTTTGCCCATCTAGCAATTGTCACAAACACAATGAGGATGTCGTAAGAATAGTATAGATACGATTAAAACTCAAGCTTCAATTAGAGACCATGAAATATATATTTGTTATCTGTTGTTATCTAGTTTGAAAAGTCTAATTACTCGCATAGACAAATGAAAAATATGGTGAATCTGGATTTGCAAAAACAATAGTTAGTATTGAACTAATTGCGAATAAAATGAAGATTGAATGTGTGTTTGTTCAAAAATGTCAAATTCGTAGAACAGAACACTATGATGAAGATCCGTCTGAATGCACACAATGAAACCCTATGTCTACTAAGGAGTCTTTAGGGTTCTTTTTTTTGGTAAACCAAGGTATCCTCCACGGCGACTGTGGAGACAAATCCTTCGAGGTATCTCAGATCCATTTAAGGGGTTGACCTCTCCCATCAAATGTTTTTCCATACGCACCGGCTAGGGATCGAACCCGGGACCAAATGGTTAAAGAACCCAAGTATCTACCACTTGTGCCACATCATGTTGGTGAAGTCTTTAGGATTCTTTATTTTTTTTTATATATTATACATCAAACAATTGGCTCACTTAATAGAATACTTGAGTAATATGAAGAGATATTTGGATTTTTGTTTAGTATAGAGAGGCTTAGGTCATTATCTAATGAGAACTTGTAATTATCTTTAAATGTAGTATGATAATAACTTAAGAAAAACAATAAATAACACAATGATGTATAACGGTTTATCCAAAACCTTGGGCTACATATCCACTCCTCACACCTAGCGAGTATTTCCACTATTTCCCAATAGTTACAACTTTACAACCAACCTAGGCTTAAATTTCTTGTGATAGTTTTCTTGACACAGCTCTACTTAATGTTTCACACCTAATACAATCCTCCTTATCTATTAGGCAGCTTCTAAAAAAAACTTCTCACAACCTATAGCAACACGTGCTACTTGAGAAGGTTCTACAGGTTATAAAATAAAGTGTTTGGGTGTTTGTGGGAATACAAGAGCTTGGTTGATGATAAAGAAATTCAATGCGCTCTCACAAACCCCTACAACAATGATCCATGGAGTCATTTATAGCCAAATATATGTGTATTAAAATAGAGCTGTTTGAGACTTGTTAGAGATAGGACAACGGCTTTTTCTGCACTTCTGCAGAATATAGTACTTTACAACTATCATCACTCTTCTCTTCTTTGACTCTTCTCAACTCTAGGCCTTCTCAAGTTGATGCTTCTCAACATGACTCTTCTCACCATTACCCTTTTGATCTTAAACCCTTTTATCATGATGCTTCTTAACCTGACTATGACTCTTATGATCGTCTTGACTCTTCTCATCTAGTCAAAGGGTGGTTTTCTTTGTTCTGTTTGTCAAAATTCCTATTGGTCATTAGTCTTGTCATTGCTTCAAGTCTTCTCATTAGAATTACTTCTTCAAAGCATATATCTTCTTGAGATTTTGCTAACAGTTCCTGTTCTTAATATACATTCAAGAAGAAGCATTATATACATATGAAATCAGAGAACTTAAGCTTCTCATCAAAAGGTTTGTTAACCATCAAAACTATATTAGGATTTTGCCTCAACAAGATGATGACTGAACCGACAATATGTGAAAAGGTACTTAAATCACTAACTCCTCAATTTGGTTACATAGTTGTAGCGATAGAGGAATCTCAAGATATGAGTATTGTTATGATTAATGAGATTCAAGGAAATTTAGAAGCACAAGAATTAAGAGTTAGTGAAAGAAATAAGGATAGAAATGTTGAAGAGGCACTTGTTGCAAGATTTAATCATGGCAGAAAGGTAAAGGTAAAGAGAGATGGAAAAACTAGAAAAATAGGGGAAAAGAGATGTTTGATGATAAACCAGAATCCTCTAAGAAGAGTGGTGGTGCTGCCAAAAATTATAAGAAGAAGGAATTTGACAAAAGGAAAATACAGTGCTATAATTGTGATAAGTTTAGGCACTTTGCAGATGAGTGCTTGTCTGGAAAAGGTGATAATAAAGGTAAGAACAAGGAAGAAGAAGCCAAATTGGATCATTAGAAGTCTGATTCTAATTATAATCCAGTTTTATTAATGGTTACTACCAATGAAAACACTACCACAAATGACCAGTGGTACCTTGACACTGGTTGCTCAAATGATATGATGAGAAGAAAGGAGTGGCTTATGGATTTTGACAAAAGCATAGGAACTAGTGTGAGATTAGATGATGGTTGAAGCACTGTGGCAGAGGGAATGGGAAATATTGTTTTTCAAATGGAGGATGGCAGAACTGCTGTTATTGAAGGGGTGTTCTATGTCCCTAATATGGATTGCAATTTGCTTAGTGTTGGGAAATTGCTTGAGAAGGGGTACTTTGTCACTATCGAGAATAAAACTCTTGAGTTGTTTGGTGCTGATAAGAAGCTGGTTTTGAAGTCAGTTCTGTCCAAGAACAAAACCTTCAAAACAAATCTCAAGGCAGTTGATGCCAACTGTCTGTCTCCCGCAGTTTCAGAAAATGAAAGTGGTTATGGCACATGAGGTATGGTCATCTCAATTTTATAAGTTTGTCTAAATTGAATGCTAAGGAACTAGTTTCTGGTGTTCCTAAGGGTACGTTTGATTTGCTATAAAGTAAGGGACTGGACAACTCCAATTATACCTTGTTTGATTTAAAAACTGTTCATAGTACTGGACAAAAATGGGGCAAGGGACTGAACAAAAACCCAAATTCCTGTACCTCACAAAACCACAGTACACCTTTCTATCCCACAATACAATTTTTTGATTAGCCAAAAAAATACCAAAAATATTATTTTTATTTCCTACTCAATAATGTTTCTCTCTCCCCTCTACTCTTTCTCTCTTTATCTCTCCTATCTCATTCTCTCTCTCTCTCCCCTATCTCATTCTTTTATCACCCTCTCTCTACCTCTCTCCTCTTAACTCTCATTCGCATCTCATGACCTCTCTCAGTCATCTATCTCTTTCTCTCTCCCTGTCTTTACCTCTCTCCTTCTCTTTATCTCTCTTCTATCTTCTCCATCGCACATTTGTCTTTAAATTTTTTTAATTATATTATAAGATGTTATATAAAATCATTATAAACATTATAAAAAGAATTATAGTAAAATTTACATTTTTTGCTTGTGCAGTCCAATATTGACCAAACAATGTACTGGACAAAAGGTTGTCCAGTACTGTACAGTCCAGTACCTACCTGATGCAAATCAAACGAACCCCTAAGGTGACTGTACCAGAGAAAGCATGTGCATTGTGTTTACAAGGAAAACAACCTAGACAGAGTTTTAAGTCTAATGTGTCTATGAAACCCACTAAGTTGTTGAATGTTGTGTACTCTGATGTGTGTGGGACATTTGAGGTTCCTTCACTAGGTGGAAACAAATATTTTATAACCTTCATTGAAGAATACTCAAGGATGATGTGGCTGTTCCTAATAAAATAAGAGTTAGGCATTTGAAGTGTTTAAAAGGTTCAACACTCTTGCTGAAAAACAGAGTGGGAAGGTTATTAACCCTCTTAGAACTGATGGTGGTGGAGAATACACCTCTAAGGAGTTTGAGGATTTTTGTGTTTATAATAGTATAATACATGAAGTAACAACTCTCTACACCCCTCAACACAATGGGGGCAGCAAAAGGAGAAACAGGTCAGTGATGGATATGACAAGGAGTATGCTAAAATAGAAAGGTTTACCCCATGAATTCTGAGGAGATATTGTTGCTACAACAGCTTACATATTGAACAAGTGCCCAACTAAAAGATTTAAAGAAGAGGTGTCTGAAGAGTTGTGGACATGCAGAAAAGCTTATATTAAACACGTGAAGGTGTTTGGTTCCCCGTGCTATTCACATGTGCCTATGCTAGATGAAAAAAGCTTCACGACAAGAGTACGCCTATGATACTTGTTGGGTATCATAATACAGGGGCCTACAAGCTCTATAATCCACTGAATAAAGAGATCAAGTATAGTAGAGATGTTGTGGTCATGGAAAATGAAGCTTGGGATTGTAAAAATGGTAACAAATCTACTAAAGGTGCACCAGTGAGCCTTGAGACAAATTTGGACACTTAAATAGAAATTGTGGGGGGTGCCAAACAGTGCTATTAAACCCGAACCGACCCGGTTCGCCCGGAACCCGAACCCAAATATATATATATATATATATATATATATATTCTTACTATACATGATTTTTTTTGAATTATTTTATTAGACACTGGGTCATCCTGTTTGATCAATGACCCACGGGTTAACCCAATGACTCGGTGACCCGGTGTCATGACCGGGTCGATCAACGGGTCGGAAATAACATTGGTGCCAAATGCTACTAAAGATAGTTCCGATGCAATTAGAGGCGTGCATGGAAGGCAAAGACAGTTGCATAGAAGGTTCAATGACTGTGAGATAGTGGCTGACAATGAGGTGGATGATGAGGGTGAATCAATCCACTTTGCAATGCTAGCAGATTCAGAACCTGTTGACTACAAGGTTGCCTTGAAAAAGAAGACTTGGAAATATGCAATGATTGAAGAGTAAGCACATCGAGACTAGGTTTCATTACTTACGAGATCAAGTGAACAAAAACAAGTTGATTGTTGATAACTGTCCAACAAAGAAGCAACTAGCAGACATTTTGACCGAGGGACTGAAGGGTGGTCAATTTGTCAAGATGAGGAGGGAGATTGGTGTGCTTTGCTTCACTAATCCGAATTAAGGAGGGATATTGAAAATGTAACTCAGACTAGTTCAATTCTTAATTGCAATATGTACATGCTTTTCCTAGAAGCCCTAATCCGCACTTAATGCAATTAGAGGCGTGCTTTAGCTAATAAGTCAAGTCAATACTAACTGACTTGAGATTACTAGATTTAACAAAACTAGTAGATGCTGAGGTGTTCAATAATCCAAAAAAATCCAAAAAAATAGAAAAAACGAAAATATAAAAAGGGGGTGTCAATAGCATCAACCTTAAGCCCAACAAGCTGCTTGTCCAGCAAGTCTGCTTGTCCAGCAAGTCTGCTTGCCCAGCAAGTCGACTTGCCTAGCAAGTCAACTTGTCCACTCTTTACTTAACCCTTCACCTATAAAAGGAGGCTCTGTCCACAGTGAAAAATACACCGCAGTGATTGAACAAGAACACTGAACACATTCTCTCACTCTCTTAGCGAAGCTCTCGCTCTCTCTCCCCCCCCTCCCTTTTTTATTTTATTTTTCTTTTAATTAGTTTATTTTTAAATATTAATGATAATTATTTTCACTAGTTGCATTTTTCAATTTTTCTTCTTTGTTAACTTTTCGTTCATATTCAAAACAGAAAAATAAAATATTCCTTTTCCTCTCATAAATAAAGAAATATTTTCAAGAACAAAATAGGGGATTAAGTCGGTCGTACGATCGGGTTAGTCATCTTTGTAGTACCATGAATGAACCGTACAGATCAGGTCCTAAAATCCCTATTTAAAAGAAATAATTTCTAAACTAAAAAAATACAAACACACAAGCATTTCTTTCAAACAAAAAACAAATTTTCAAAAACAGGGGATTAAGTCGACCGTACGGCCGGGTTAGTCATCATTTTAGGATAAATGAACTGTACGGATCACAAGTCCTAAAATCCCTAAATTAAAAAACACAAACTAACCAAACTTTTTCTACCCAAGAACTACGTAGCTTTGATTTCTCCATCGTACCTGGAGATACATAGGAGCAGGGGCCCATTCCTGTCAAGCACAAAAAATAAATAATTTTATTAAGTCTTTTTCATTTTAATAAAAGTGTAAAATCACATTTTGAATTAACACAACTAATTAGATGGTAACCTTCTTTAGGAAGGATGTCGTGGGGTGCTAATACCTTCCCCACGCATAACTGACTCTCGAACCCAAATCTGGTCTCAAGGAGCCTTATCCAACTCAAATGGATTTTCTAATGTTTGCCCTTATAATTAAACATTGGTGGCGGCTTCATTTTTGAACCTTCGAATAATCCTCGCCCGGATTTTTCGGTCGCTACAGCCGGCGACTTCACTGGGGACTTATTAAGAGAGTCAAGCCTAATCTGGTTAGTTGTAAAATTTGTTTGTTAATTAAATGTTTTATTTTACCCTTCCCTTTTATCTTTTATTCTTGTTGCATGTTATATTTTATATGATATGTGAACCTTAGGATAGAAGCCCATTTGTGTATATGTGTTTGTTTGTTTTGCAGTTTCGGGGTATACTTGACGTTTTGCTCCTACACACACTCCACTATCACACTTCATCTCACACGTGAGAATAGTCTTATACCCGGACTGGAGCATAGCTTAAGTTAGAACGAGACTGCGTAGTGATGGCCTACTGGATGTGCGTCCTGTTGGGTGGTCACGAAAGTCTTACCTAGAGTTTGGTCTCTTTTGAGAATGTTGTCACTCCTAATAGCTTGCCTATTGTTGGGATCAGTGTTCTTAGTTGGGGTCGTTGGCTCTAGGAACCTTATTTAGGACCCTTTAGAGCTACTCTTTGAAAGGTTCACTCAATAGAAAAGCCTTAGACCTATTCTCTTAGGAATCCTTGTAAGACACAAATGAGCTTCATACCCCTGCATTCAAATAAACACTAATAGATTTTTCTCATTTCCCTAAAAAAAACAAAAAAAAACCTATTTTATTCTTTCAAGCATGTCTCATGCATTCTTATTTTCCTTCTTCTCTACATATCATAAAAAAAAACATCTCATTTTGCATGACCTCCGGGGAATTATAAAACATTTTTTATAAGAAAGGTGGATGAAAATATAAGAAAACATGCATTTGAAAGTCAGACCACCTGAATTATATTTTACTCTTCGAATAAAAAGGTTACAATTCCCCGACGCGACACATTCGCATTTCATGCATCCATTCATATGCTCATGCATCTGGTTCCCCTTTTCCAAAAAATAAAAAACAAAAATATAACCTTCTCATTCATTCAAAAAACCATGTCATTAATCATGCATTTTCCTTTCCATGCATTAAAAATCATTGCGTGTATCATGCATTTCCTCGCATATATAAAAAAAACAATTTTTAGCAATATAACATAAACATCTCATTTAGCATGCACCACCATTCACTCATAATCATTCAAAAATAACCAGGCATCTCATCATTTGCAACATCATAAAATTCATAAATCATTTCACTCATGTTGTCATCCTAATTTAAAAAAACAAACAAAAAAACCATGTTGTTTCATCATTACATCGTCTCATCATTTTATTCATAAATCATTTTCGCATGCATGCACCATTTCAAAATAATAAAAAAAATCACGTCATTATTCTTGCATCATCCATCATAAAAAAAATATATATCCAGTTGGCATTCCATTTTAAATTATAAATGATACTTTGCATCATTTACATGTTGCACTGTCTCTAAAAAACCAAAAGAAAAACCAGTTAGAACAGTGAGCTTTTAAGTGATCATTCTTTCATGCATTTGCATCATGCCTATACATTATAATTTGTTCATTCATGCATTTCCAAAAAAATAGAAAACAAACATGAACATAATTTTAAAAAAACTGTGATGAGAGATGAGGCGTTCCTGCGAAATACATTTTAATTGATTGTTCGTCCTTGGCAAAGCTTAACCTACTAATTTTCAAACTAGGTCGAACTTAGTTGCAAACTCAGGGTGTTTCAAGTCACTCAATTTTCAAAAAGAAGAAGTTATTTACTGTTTGCAGCTCATTCACATTTTTTTGTCAGCAAAACAATGCATCCATCCACCCCATGGTAAATGATCAAATGGTCTATTTTGTTAACTAATGTGTCATCAAAAATTTCTTCTATCATGTCTCTAATTATGTTAACTCTCTATGAAGCATTCGTATAGTGAACTTGTATGCAATGTGAATTTAATCTTGTTTGTGTCAGTTCGTGTCCACTCTGTGCATCTTATCATCATCCCTTTTCCATGTCTAGTCCCACCCCGACCACCCAATACATATTCCCCACACAAGTGCCTAGTTAACTTTTTGGTTTGTTCCCATTAATGAAATAACACTTTAGGTTCACCATGCTGGCGCAAATCTATGATCACTATATACCTTGTCAATATTGAATTCCCTTGGTGCAAATCATTTACAAAAAAAGATAACAAAAAATTCAAAAAAGCCTGTTAGGTTGAAAACTCTCAAGAGCAATCTAACCAAAAATTAAGGCATATAAAAAGAAATAAAAAAAGCAAATATATAAAAATAAATAATTTTTTTTTCCTAAAGTTAAGTTTTGAGAAAATAAGCAGTCATGATTTGAAATGAAGTTTGGTCATCTTCCCATATCCTCAAAAAAGGCTCTTTACTACCCTTTTGAGCCGAAAAATCAAAAAAATCTTTCACTCACCCTATACAATTTCGGTTACCCTAGACAAGTATCAATTCCACACCTAAACATGGTGTATCACTTTTATCAGCTCACCCAGCCCAAAAAAAGGGAGAAGGAAAAATCACAAAAAGTGAAATTCAAAAAGGAGAGGATTGAAAAATCCTGGAAAAAAATAAAAGAAGTAGAAATTGTGAGCTGATACATCTTGCCATGAAGCGCATAAGAGATCCTTGTCTCAATAAACCCTCAAAACACCTCATTGGGCCCAATTATCCCTCCTTTCATAAACACCTCCTCCTTTCATAAATCCTCATTGGGCATAATTATCCCTCCTTTCATAAACCCTCAAACAACCGTTTACAACCTCTTTCTTTCATAAACCTCTAACCATTCGCCACATCACAAACCATTTCTTTCATAAACCCTCAAACACTTCATTGGGCCTAATTATCCCTCCTTTCATAAACTCTCAAATACTTCATTAGGCCTAATTATCCTATCCTTCACAAACCCCTAACCATCGGACACATTACAACCCTATGTCAAGGCTGTCTCCATCATCCTCACCATCTCCCAACCTGCTGGACAGGGGGCAACACAAACAGTTAAGTACCAGACAAAAAACACCATATCCTGAGGTGGGAGGCTTCAAAGAAACGAGACGAGCTCGAAAGCCAAGAGGCTAAGAAAAGAAACTAAGTGTCACCACAATTACCAAGTGATAGAGAAGCAGCAAGGTCGGGCGAACAATCGGGAAAAAGACAATTCCCCTTGATGGCAAGAAGCCTGAAAATATCAAATCAAAGAACAAGCCAAAACAAGCAACAAAACGAGCAACAAAGAAGGAAGTACAAAGCGAAACCTAAGGTCGAAACCGATGCCCAAGGGGGCACCCGACAGGGCGCCAAGTCAGAAAACGCTTCGCGCCCAACTCAAGGCGCCCATGAGGGCACCAGTTCCCTTCTCGCCGATCATCAAGCGCAAGATTCCCCTGAGGGCGCCACTCCCCTAGGTGTGCGATTTACCAAGTGCAGAGCACCCACGAGGGCGCCAACCTCTCTGATGCAAATCATCTAGCACGCGGCACCCACGAGGGCGCCACTCTCCCCTAGGTGTGCGATTCACCAAGTGCAAGGCACCCACGAGGGCGTCAACCTCTCGGGTGAAAATCATCAAGCACGTGGCACCCACGAGGGCGCCACTCTCCCTGATGGGCGATTCATCAAGTGCAAGGCACCCACGAGGGCGCCAACCTCTCTGGTACAAATCATCGAGCACGAGGGCACCACTCTCTTTCTTAGGAGAATTACCAAGTGCAAGGAACCCATGAGGGCGCCACTCTCTTACTTGGGCGAATTACCAAGTGCAAGGCACCTATGAGGGCGACAACCTCACTAGTGCAATACATCAAGCACAAGGCGCCCACGAGGGCGCCACTCTCTTACTTGGGCGAATCACCAAGTGCAAGGCACCCATGAGGGTGCCAACCTCACTCATGCAAATGATCGAGCACGAGGCGCCCACGAGGGTGCCACTCCCCCATCCTTGCACATTGCCAAACAATAAGGCACCCATGAAGGCGCCACTCCCATGTTTGCAAACTACTAAGTACAAGACTCCCATGAGGGGGCCAATCCATCTCGCGGACCGCCAAGTGTGAGGCACTCCTCCTCAACCACCTGTCTGGCGCAAGGCACCCATGGGGGCGCCACCCCATCGCTATAAATCGCCCATACAAGGAACAAAGCACCCAAGGGGGCGCCTCCCCCCTTCTCACCAAAACAGCGCCCAAGGCGCCCACAGGGGGCACCATCAACGAAAAGGAAGCAAAAAACTTACCAAGGCGTTTCGGTGTTAGAGCAAGAGGATCCGATCGTCTGTCTTCTCTCCAAACCAGTGCTTCGAGGAATAGATTTTCCTCTCCAAGCTCGCACCCCAAAGAGATTTTTTCTTCACCACGCAGCAAAGTTTCTACGTACCTATTTATTAGGTTAAGCCCATGAAGAAGGGGACCTCGAAACGCAGTCATCACTGAGGCCGCGTACCTCGCCACATCACAAATCCGACAAGCCGACGAAACTCCGTCAAGCCAAGACCATCCACCATAATAATCTCGGCTTGGGGGCAACTATTCTGGAGTGGACCGAGGGGTCCCATCAGCAAAACCAAGAGGTGCATTCAGCAATTGGAATGGATTAGCCCAATCAATCCAGCCCATGTCCACCTCACGCGAGCCCAACATGCTTGGACGGTCAAGATTGACTCTACCAATCCAACGATCCACGAAGGGGCACTATTTCCTATAAATACAGGCATACTTTTCCCTAAAAAAGGTTCAATCTCTAATCCTTAGTACCTTCACTCATATATTCTATATACTGACTTGAGCGTCGGAATGGCTTGCAGGTACCCCCCCCCCCCCGGGCGCTCACTGACCTCCTGCCAGGACTGCAAGGGACCTACCAACAGCAGCCGACCAAAAAGCTGCTCGGTACAGAACAGGTTTGGACGCTCTTTCTCACCTGTGCACCATTTTTTTTTAGATTGAGTTCCAGGTGTCGTTGGAGTGACCTTCTACGATTGTGTAGCGATGGAGATGTGATCAATACGGATCACCCAGCAACTTGCAGAATTATACTACCTGTTGATGTGACTCTTTTTTCATTATTTGGATTAAAGGTTAATTGCTCTGATCATGTGACATCAGGATTTGGGTTGTACTTTTAATATTATATTTAAAGTCATGGATGGCCTGGACATATCCAAACTACCGGAAGCACGTATCCGACATGTAAGGTTCAGATCATGATCAATAGTGGGGAGAGATGAAAATAGAAGGGTCATTAAACCCGACCTACGTGTCCATTGATATTGTAACACCCCACTTTTTATAAATAGTTATTAGGATGTGTTTTAGAAATTGTTTTATTTTAATGGTGTGTTTTTGGGGTTTAAAGGGAGATCTATTTCTAAGTTAAGCTATATAAGTATTTATTAATAAAATAAGTTTATGATTTATATTATAATTAAAATAAGACAAACAAATGTTTTGTTAAGTTTACATATTTATATATATATATATATATATATATATATATATATATATATTATTTTCAAATAATTGTTTCATATATTCATTAGCCGAAGATTTTAAGATCATAACATGACACCCATCCTTTAGTAACCCCTTAGTATGGCTGTTTTATTTTGTACCCCCCCCCCCCCCCCCCCCTCTTCTCCCTTATACCCCAATAATCATTTTAAACCCCAAAATACCCCTCAAAAAATTAAAAGGAAACTGATTTTTTTAAAATTTTCCGGAATTACCTCAAAAAATGATAATTCTGAGAGGAATTTCCGGAAGTCAAATTGGCTTCCGGAATTATCCTCTTTTGAAGTAATTCCGGAAAGTTGTTCCCAAAATTATCCTCTTTTGAAGTAATTCCGGAACACAGTTTTTAAAAGATTTCCGGAATTATGCCAAAACACATAATTCCGGAAGTCAAAAAATTGGCTTCCGGAATTGTGTTCCGGAATTATGTGTTTCCCGAATTTTTTTGAGGAATCAGGGGTAAAATCGTCCGTTTGGTGAATTACGGGGGGTATAAGGGAGGATAGGGGGGTACAAAAAAACAGCCCCTTAGTATATACATGCTTCCTTAAAAGATAAGTCATTACACCTCATGCTTCTTTAAAGATTTTGTGTTGGAGGTATTAGAATAGAACACCTCATGCTAGCTTAAGATGAATCACCATAATAACCCATGAGAGCATGCCACCTAAAAGATATTACACCTCATCCTTCTACATGCATCATGAGAGTCTTCCACTTAGGTGCCTGCTTAAGATTATTCATCACCTAAAGCTTATAGAATCATGCCACCCAAAAAGTGAATTTTGCACCTCATGCTTAGCATGATGTATGCAAGGTCCTAGGATTTACTATAAATAGCAAGCCAAGTTCTTTGATTCATTCATCATTCCATAACCAAAACACTTCCTTCTCATATTCCTTTAAACCTTCAACCACAAAACAACCAACAACTTGTGTTCGTAGTTTCGTAGTTCCTTAGCCCCAAAAACCTGACCCATAGGATTCCCGATTTTCTTCTTTTATCAGAGCGTGCAGCGGTAGCAGAGGGCTACAAATGATGTTGTGGAACGAAGGAATGGACATCCATGTTGATTCAAGGGATTGTGCACAGCTGCCTAGTCATCAGAGCCGGTTCTACCATTGGATCACCGAGGAATTCATAAATAGTCACCAAGAAGTTGTGTGCATGAAAACCTTTTGTTAGGAAGTGTCAGTTTCCTATATTTGTTTCCTAAGTAGTGATATTATTATTTAGCTAATCTTTCCTTGTGTCTCGAGTTAACCAAAATTCTTTTTCTAATTTTCGTAAGACTTTAGTCCTCTTTCGATGTTCCTTTTGTTTTTGGAAGAACCTTATTTATACTAGAATTAACTCCCCCGGATCGGTATCTGAATGCATCATGTGATTAAGGGCTGTGAATTCATTATGTTCACAAGTCCCTAACTTTTCTGATCAAACTAGGATTGTTAAACTGATAGTTTCAACTGAAAAATCTGTTTTCGATGTTCTTTTCATTTAAATCACAATCTTATATAGCCTTTGTTCCTACCATATACAAAGTCTTTTATGATTTTTATTGCTCACTAAAACCCCGATATTCTCCCATTACTAGTATTTCATTTCATCGTGATAGAGGAACCTCACGTTAAACCAAACTCGTGGGTTTTCTGGGAAGTCTGACCATTCTTAGGAAGTCTCCCTCACTAGTGGAAAAAAGACATTTAGCGTCGGTTAAATTGGACATTTAGCGTCGGTTATCGCACGACGCTAAATCGACTGATGCTAATGTCAGACATTTATCATCGGTTATTTAACCGACGCTAAATGTCACATTTAACATCGGGTGTTCAGAAAACTGATGCTAAATGTCACATTAAAAACTATTCCAGATGGCTAAAAATGACATTTAGCGTCGGTTGTTTGAAACAACCGATGCTAAATGTATCAAAGGGGACTTTTAGGGTCAGTTGTTTGTAACAACTGATGCTAAAAGTCTCCAAAACTGACATTTAGCCACTTACATTTAAAAAGAGGAACTTTAAATTTACAGTAATCAAGCACCAAAATCTCTTCAATGACACCAAAGTAAGCAATAGATGCGAGTATAGGATTTGTATCCTTTGAACTAGAGAAGTGCATCGCGAAAGCCATGACCATAACTCCACTGTTTTGCATGGTGCTTTTGTCATCTTTCGACTTTGTGTAAAAGGAAAACCTATTTATGTCGTATCCGCTCCAACATACGACATTAAAGTGAGGGTCATGTGCTAACCATCTCAAAGTCTCAGAGGCACTCACATCTTTCTTAATCTCTGATTTAAACCAATCTATGAATGTGTTGTTATGCTCGTTCAATAACAATATTTCTTTCATTCGAGGGTTTTTGGCCTTTACTATCTCTTTATGGAGAGACAAGTAAGGTAATACATCATCTGTATTATTCAAAACATACAAATGTGCTTGAAGCACTTCAGCTCGACCCATGCATTTAGTGGTTATACCATGTGTACCTTTACCTTGACCTCTCCCTTCATAACGAGACTTTGGTAGTCCCACAGATTTTGCTTCTAACAAGTAGTCAGAACAAAACTCATCAATCGCTTCTTCTGTGACGTACCTTTCAACAATGGATGCTTCAGGACGATATTGGTTCTTACATACCCTTTCAAGATCTTCATGTATCGCTCGATTGGGTACATCCACCTGAAATAAACAGGACTGCATAGTCTAATCTCCCTAACCAGATGAAAAATTAAATGAACCATGATATCAAAGAATGAGGGAGGAAAAAACATCTCCAATTGACACAAGATAATAGCAGCTTCATTTTCCAACTCGTCCAATTTTTGAGGGTCGATGACTTTAGCACATACACTATTGAAGAATAAGCACAACCTAGTTATGGTATATCGGACATCTTTCGGTAAGATGCCACGAATTGCCACAGGTAGTAGTTGTTGCATCAAGACATGGCAGTCGTGAGACTTCAAGTCAACTAATTTGAGATCCTTCACTGAAACCAGTCGCTTTATATTTGACGAGTAACCATGTGGGACTTTGATTCCCCGTAGACACTCTCAAAAGCTCATTTTCTCTTTTCTTGATAAGGTATAACATGCTGGAGGTAAATATGTGCCTTTACCTCGTTCCACTGAATGTAATTGTTCTCTTATGCCCATCTCACACAAATCTAGACGAGAATTTATACCATCCTTTGTCCCTTGAACGTTGAGAAGCGTCCCGATGACACTATCACAAACGTTTTTCTCGACGTGCATAACATCAAGACAATGCCTTACATCAAGATTGGACCAATACGGAAGATCAAAGAACACCGACCTCTTTTTCCACTTGCTTTTTTCCTTAGGCTGCTTCTGCTTTTTTCCGAATACAACTTTGATGTCCTTAACCACTTGATAGACTTCTTCTCCGGTCAAGGCATTCGGAGCAATGTCATTTTTCAAGCACCCATTAAAAGCTTTTTTCAACTTACGATATTTGTGATTAGGTTTCAGAAATTTTCGATGCCCAAGGTAGACAGTCTTCCTTCCATGTTTGAGTTGATGGTGACACGTGTCTTTTGCACAAATAGGACAACCTTTATGACCTTTGACACTATACCCAGACAAGTTTCTGTATGCAGGAAAGTCATTGATCGTGCAAGTGCGAGCCTAAGATTTCTTGACTCAGTGCCAAAATCTGAATACAAATTATCAATTTTCTTCCATAGGAAAGAATTAGCCGGATGGCGAAGCTGCCCGTCACAATTCCTCTAATCTGCATGCCATCTAATGCTCTTCGCGTCCTTTGCATTAGCAAACAAGGGTTTGAACCTAGGTATGATTGGAAGATACCATAAAACCTTCGCAGGGGAACCCTTTGTGTTGTTGTCGTCACAATTAGATTCACCCGACTTCACTTTGTAGCACGACCAACCACACGTAGGACAGTTATGCAACTTCTCAAAGTCTTTCCGATACAATATGCAGTCATTGGGACATGCATGTATTTTCTGATACTCCACACCCATCGGACACAATATCTTCTTTGCATCATACGTTCGTTTTGGCAATGTGTTACCTATGGGAAGCATGTCTTCCAACAACTCAAGCAATTTGGTGAATCCCTTATCAGTCCACCCATTTATCGCCTTCAGATTGATCAATTTTAACGACGCAGACAATCGGGTGTATTTTGTGCAACCCAAATACAAAGGTTGATCTTTGTCTTTGCACAAATTATCATATTCATGCGCTCGCTTAAAAGATTTAGGACCAATGTCACGTATCATGTCCTCCATTCGATCATCCATATCTTCATCGACTTTCTCACTTTTAGACACACTTGGGTTGCTGGTTGATTCACCATGCCATATCCATGTGGTATAACTGGGTAAGATCCCATAAACAAAGAGATGATCCCGTATTACACTTGGTGGTTGTGGGGCTCGATTCACACAATTACAACAAGGACATGAATAAGTTACATCAGTTTCGGGAACATCACTCTTGCGAAGATTTGCTTGAGCAAAGTTTATAAACTCTTCGACTCCTTTCGCATACTCATCACTCAGGCGTTTACTTTGTATCCAACTACGATCCATGGCTACGCTCCAAAGAATCAACCAAGTATTAATTGTTAAAACAAAATCAAACTATCACATAAAACCAAGATAGTAAAACTAAATTCATAAATCAAAACAAGTAAAAATATAGCTCATTGAGAAATGGTCCAGTAAAAAGGTTTCCAATTAAGTATCTAAGTAAAATAATAAAGAGAAGTAAATTTATAGAACTCATCATTCATTGATGATTAATCAAAATCACAAATTATAGTAATCAAAATCCCATCTCACATAACTTGAATGTTCCCCAGGAATCCTTTTAACGAAGGGGAATGAAATGAACAAAAGTAGTTTACAAAGAAATCAATTTGATAACTCTTACACATGTGTGTGTATCTAAGAATCAATGTATTATGAAATTATAAAAAAAGTTACCATTTTGGGGAAATCATAAAATCACATTAGTTAGAAATAAAGAATATTGCTGAAAGAGTTTAGATGAAGACTTACTGTGATGTCGAGACTAGGACTCCAAATCTATTATTATGTATCAAAAAAATCAACTATAAAGCAAGGAGACCAATATGAAGTCAGGTGCACCTGAAATAGTATTCATTCATCTTAGTAAAAAAACTCTAACAGTCATAGACCAATAGGGCCAATGCAAGAAGTAAATTGTGAATATTATCAAAATATTGTCAATGCCACAAGTTCAAAATCCTAATTAGCAAAGACGACATATAAATATAATCTAAGACTGAGAGTGTATAAATCTTACGAAGTTATGGAATGAACATCATCATCTTCTTTATTCAGTTTTTCAGTTTTTGCAGGGCTTGATATCTGATCAACAGGTCTGCAATAATGTAAAAAAGTATCAAAACATATGAAAATAAAACCCTAAATCTCACAGATGTAAACATACAGGAACACAAATAATGCAAGAGAGACTTGCTACATTTCAGATGAAGCATAGGGAAACAAAATGAATGAAATTGCACAGAAACAAAATCAAATCGAAACGAAGGAACAGAAACATAAAATGAAATGAAACAAGCCAGAATCGAACAACGTCAAAAACTAAGAACAGTTAGAAACACAGAACTGTGGGTACCTGAACTAAAGGCGACGACGACGACGAGCAAGCTACGGCGAGCAAGCAACGGCGAGGGCGACAGGGAGAAACCAACGGCGAGGGCGATGGCGAACAAGGCGGTGGCGAGATAGGCGACAACGACCGAGAAATGACAACGGCAAGAAAAGAACTTAGGGTTCTCTGCGAAGCTCGAAGGTTCCCTGCGAGTGAGAACGCGACGGAAGAGATGAGAGTTCAGAAAGCGACGGTGACAGTGACGGCGACGGAAGAGATGAGAGTTGAGAGAGAACGCAAGTGAGACGAATTGAAAGAGATGAGAGTTGAGAGAGAACGAAAGTGAGACGAAAGAGATTAGAGTTGAGAGAGAACTGAGATTCAGAAAGAAGAGAGTATGAGAGAACGCGAGCGAATAGAAAAAATTGGACATTTAGTATCGGGTGTATTAAAACCCGATGCTAAATGTGTTTGACACGCACATTTACCATCGGTTATTAAAACAACCGATACTAAAGGTCCGTCACAATGCACATTTAGCATCGGTTGTTTAAACAACCGATGTTAAATGTAGGCGTGAATACTGAAAACTTGCATTTAATTGCAAAATTGCCACCGGTCACACATTTAGCATCGGGTTTTCAAACAACCGATGCTAAATGATGCTTAATAATGTCTTTTTTCCACTAGTGCCTGTTTTTTTTGGGTAAGATCCCAGTTTTTTTTGAATTTTCTCACACCCTTAGTGGGTGAGTTAATAGAGGCCTTGCAGGTTGAAACCAAGTACGTAGGGATATGGATGATTAAATTGCTGAACATGTTTATTAGTGCATTGCATGATGAGGAAAACTAATATAGTATGAATCGTTGAGGCTGCAGTTCCCATAAGTCATGATTCATATATGAGATCTCAATAATATTGTGATGATTGTGTGTATCGTTCATGATTGCAAAACTAAATTATATGTACTATTCTAAGTGTTTACATGTGAATATCTTATAGATACTCAGCTTGGTAAGGGTAAGTTGCAAATGGAATGAATGAAAGTGTTAAACTTTTGATAGGTTAATATGTCTCTATGTCTCAATTAGGATTATGAAGTATGAAGGTGTACTTGTTTGTGAAGTATCTAGGGAACTCCACCTATTTAAGTCATTGATATTTGGACCTTACTAAGTGAATACCCGAATAAGTATGCAATTAGTTAAGAAATGCATGAATTGGGTGTTGTATTCTTAAGCTATAGTGTTAATTGTAAATTATATGCTGAATGATAGTGACATGATATAGATCCACCTAATGTGACTAAATGTATTTCTGATTATGAAGAATTGATATACCTCAAATAGATGCCAATTGCAAATTTTACTCTTTGTTTTTTTATGTAAGTTCTTTATTCCAATTATTGTTTTAAGATCATGGGTACCTAGGAGATGCTAGGGTTGCAAGCTTTCTGAACTGTTGTGTACTATGAAGATTTGTTGACTTCATTTTTAATGGTAAGGTTGATGATAGAATGCATTTCTTTGAAATTAGCAATCCTTTCATTTGTTGATGCTCTATGTTAATGTTAGTATTTATGGACATGTATTGATTGAAATATTGCGGTGGTTTAAGTGTATTTTGGATTTGTTATTGATTGGGAATGATTTAGGTATCAAAGGAATAAAGTTGTTATTGAAAAACAGAGTTTTGGGATGCTAAGAAGGGTGCACGACCCGTGCTCTCACAGGCACGACCTGTGTGTGTGGGTGCACGACCCATGCGCCCCTCTGCCCAAATATTTTGAAAACATTGCTTTACATTCCTTTAGGTACCCAATTATGTTCTTAATTCATTTCTAACCCTAAGTGAGTTTGATTCCATTCATTTATATCTTTATATGCCTTATGATATTATGATTGAGGCTTAAATATGTTTTAGGCCCCTGCAAATATAATGTGTTTTGGTTTAAGCCCCTGCAAATTTTTTTTTTTGTTAAAAGCCCTTGCAAAATGACATATTTTGTTATAAGCCCTTCTGTGACTAAAATGTTAGCCTTAACATGGAATGCTATGATTGCTGGATATGTTGAGAAGGGCTTATAACAAAATATTTCATTTTGCAAGGGCTTTTAACAAAAAAAAAAATTGCATGGGCTTAAACCAAAACACCCTATATTTGCAGGGGCCTAAAACATATTTAAGCCTATGATTGATACTTACATTCTTTAATCCAATTATAAAAGCATTTCTAACTCAATTCAACTTCTTATTTGAAAGCTGATTTGTGCAAAATTAAATATTCCAATGACCGAAATTTTCTAAACTTGCTTGTGAAAATATCCTATTTTGAGTGATTGTGTTTTTAAAGAAGTCTTATTTAAATGGGGTTTATTTTACTCAAAACTAGACTTATTCTCTTCCTTTTAAGCTGTGGTTTTACTGATTTTAGACAAGTTTTAGTAGAGAAAATTTGGTTTACAAATGACACGTGATATTTTAACACCTTTATAGAAATAAGTTTATTGTTTGGCATGTAATGTTTTCTTTGGAATTCCTTATTAAAATAATATTTGATTCCTTCAACCACTAAACTTGTTTTACCTCATAGTACAAACTTTAAGCAAAATCTAATTCAAGTTTAACTAACTTCAAAGTGGAAGATGTTTGTGCTCATTCAGTTCCTTATGCGTGATCATTGATATAAGACTTGTAAGGGATTGCATTCTTGATCTATGTCTCGAACTTGATTGTGCATTAGATTTACATATATTTATATATATATATATATATGTGTGTGTGTGTGTGGAGGAGAAGCATAGTTAAAAATCGAAATTCTGCATCCGATTGTGGAGCACAGGCCATACTCTGTATTGGACAGATCGTGTAAGTACCTGGTCATTTTGTAAACCAAGAACACGACCTATGCTTGAAGCGCACGACCTTTGCACCCTTCAGATTCATTATCTCCATTCTTCTATTCCCCCCCCCCCCCCCCCCCCCCCCCCCCCCCCCCCCCGCTAATTTCAATCTTGCTTCACATTTATTCCATTCCCATTTGTGACACAACTTATTTAGTCTTTAATTCTCTATGAATTAACTTGCATGTTTAATGTACTTGGTGATTGATATTTACATTCTTTGTTTCAATTCTAAATGTATTTTCCAACTATGTTCGGTACAGACTTTTAAAATGTGTGTTGTCCCAATTGTCTTTCCCTCTATGTTGCCTTTTTCGGGTTATCTTATTTTACAAGGTCATGGTCTAAGTAACGACTTCGACGAAGAATGTGTCTTGCTAAGGTCATTTTTAAGCTGGGGTGAGTCCCTCGCCCTTTCTTCCATTATATTCTTGGATGTTTGACCTGAATCGGGGAGTAAATAGATAAACTCGAACAATTTTTTAGGACAAGAATTTTCAAGTTGGGGTGTAATGTAACACCCAAAGTAATTTTAATTACTTTGATTGTTGTTGATTTATTTCATATTAGATATATTATTATGAATGGATTGATAATTCCATGATGATTGAAAATATTGTAAGTGGTTGTGTTATGATTAGGAAGTCTAGGGATTGTGAGATGAGAATAAGGGCATTTTTGGGCTTCTGTCTTTCACAACCTCACTTAAGTGACCATTTTGCCCAAACACCCACTCCCTCACTAAAACCTATTTCAGCTGAACACCAACTCAATTTACACTCACATACACTCATTTGAAACTTTTAGAGAGAAGGAGAGGAAAAAGAAAGAATAGAGACTTAGAGAGAGGGAGAAAACGAAGGAGAGAAGAGGAGATGGAGAGGTTGATTTTCAATGCATGTTCTTCTTTTCTAGATCATTAGCACCACCTTTCCATTCCCTTTCCATTGATACAAGAATCATCATCAACAACCCAATCTTTTCCTTCCTTCCATTTTCGCACCTCAAAGCTCAAGTGGGTAGAATTGAGTTTCATTCACTCCATTTTCGGTTTTGAGCTTGGGAATCCTCATTAGAAGCTTGGTTGCTGGGAATTTGGGTGATTTTGAGGCTTCAAGGGGTTCGGGTCAGAGTATAGAACTTGTTGGAGAGGGTTTGAGCTTGTGGGTTGCGAATTAGAGCTTGGAGAAACCGATTTTGAGAGCTTTTCGTGGTTGATTGTGTTTTTAAAGTCTCCTCTTCGTTGAAACTGTGAGTTCTTCAAATTTTTCTTTGATTAATAGAATATTTACTGCCCTTTTATGAATTGATGATTGAATGATGTGCTGGTAATCTAATTTTGATGATATGTTATGCTAAAGTGAAATTGATACGCTACAATTGTGTTTGAACCCGTTTTGGTATAGGTTCGTTTTTCTGTGATTGTGAACTCTCTGTATGTCCAAATTTTATGGGGTTTGTTTTCTTAGAAACTAGACACGATTCTCTTCACTTTAGGCACTGGTTTGATGGATTTTGAGTAAGTATAGCCGAAGAAAATATCGTTACAAGTTAGGTCAAAAATCTGGGACAGTTTCGGATATAGTAAAACTCCTTTTTGAATGATTTGTCTCATTGTAAACTAGACTCATTTTGCTTCAGTTTGAGCCCAAATTCCATGTTATTTGACTGAATTTTGGTATTTTAAAACGTGACACAAGTCGGGTCACAGCTGCTGCCCTGTTTTTTTTAAAACAAAGTAGGTTGTTTTGTTAAACTATACCAAATGGCTCACAATTTTGCAGAACAAAAATATTACTCAGAAACTAGACATTTGTTAATTAATTCGTCAAAGAATAGGTATGTTTGTTGAAAATTTCTGCACATAGGTTGTTTGTTGAGATATCAAATTGTTATCGTTTTGTGAACTACGCGTGAGATAACTATGTTAACCCATATGTAAGGGCAGTCTATAATGGGGGATGTGCTTGCGGGAGGTGTCATGAGCCCCTCTCAAGGCCCTGAGTTTGTTACCCGATTTTTTTGTCGGGGGGTCAGGTTCTCCCACCGTGTACGTTTCGGCATTTATATATGTAACTCCAGGCGTTAGGAGAGAGGCATCCTAGGCTTAATGACTAACACTGAACCTCGAGTATAATATTGTAAGGGGTAACGAGAATTCACCGAGATAGTATCTCATAGCTCGTATTTGTTGATTTTTCAGACTCACAGGTAAAAGGCTCAAGTGGCACAAATAAGGCGAAGGGTCGTATGGTTTGAGGACTGGAGAAAGTTCAAGAGTCTAGCTTGTTTAGCTAGTTGTAACATCCTCAAAATAATTAATCGAATTATTTGGACGTTAACCCAATTGAATTAATTTGGTACTTAATTGGTAAAATTATTGAGTGCTAAAATTAATTATTGGCTGTCACATGATCGTTAACCGAATAATACGGGTCAAGGAAGTTTTGAAATCGAAATAAGAAATTTAGATCGATATGGTAATTGGACCACGTTACCACTTATATATTAATGAATATATGTGTGTGTGTGAGAGAGAGAATTAAAAGAAAGAAAGGTACGTGAGAGAGAGAAGAGAAACAGAGGAAAAGAGGAAGAAAAGAAGAGAAAAGAAGAGAAAGAAGAAGAGGAAAGAAGAAGAGAAAGGAAGAAGAAAAGGTGAAGCCCATCCCTCCAAATTTCAGCACCATCATCATCTACCCTCCATTGCCAAACCCCCAAAGCTTGGTAAGTTTTCATCCATTTTTCCCCAAGTTATGGAGCTACGAATTTTATGGGTTTTGAGGGAGAAAATTGTTGAAATCTTGGATTAAATGATGAAATTGATGATTGGGTTATGTTTAGGATCGAAGCTAGGAGCGGATTGATCGCGTTGTGAAGTTCAAATCGAAGTTTGGAGCGGTTTGGTGAAATAGGGTTCCGTTCGAGAGTTTTTCAAGTCTCGGCAAATTTGGTTCGATATCGGCTCTCGCTACAAGGGTGAGTTTTACTCACGTTTAGGTTTATTCCGTTTTGAAATGCATTTTGTGTGACTTGGTTTCGAAGGATTTTGAGTCGAAAACGTTATTTTGAAATATATCGTGTTTTGATGAAATTCGTAATTATTGGGTTTTTGATTGAATTGCTTGAATGTTTGATGTTGATTGGACTGGAATATTGCCTGGTATGATCTGTTTTCGAGTTAGGAATCGATCGGAGCGAGTTTCGGATTAAACGGAAAGCGAATTTTCATGAAAATGGCTATTTTTGCAATGCTGTCAAATGAGCACGATCCGTGCGTCCCAGAGGCATGATCCGTGCGCCTGGTTCGGTTTCAGATTTTCAAAATGTTTAACAGGGCGCACGATCCGTGCGTCCCAGGGGCAAGATCCGTGCGCATGAGCACGATCCGTGCGTCCCAGTGGCACGATCCGTGCGCATGGTTCTGTCCAAATTTTTCAAAGTGCCCTAAATGATTCCGTTTCGATTCCAATCCTCTCCTAATCCTTTCCTAACTCTTCTCTAATGATATTAGGCTTATAATGCCATGATTTTGAGTATGTTTCAAAAAGGTTTTATAAAATACTTTTGATGTCCAAATCGTTTCGAAAAACCGAATAATAGCATACGTGTGCGGATATGTTTTATTGATAACAAAGCGGACTATGAGTCCTACGTGGTAAAGTATAGTGCAAATGAACTATGAGTTCATATGATTGTAGATATATATATATATATATATATATATATATATATATATATATATATATATATATATATATATATATATATATATATATATTATATCGAGTTTGGGTGACGACCCATGTTGACATACTAGGCGGGGTAGTCATGAACCCTTACCCTAGGCTCCGTGCCGTTAGGAAACACTATTGGTTATGGGGTTCGCCGCAGCTTAGCGTTCGCGCAGTCGGTGTTATGTTAAATTGTTTGTTGTGCAATACACCGTAGCTTAGCGTTCGCGCAGTCGGTGTCGTACAGTGCGGTTCATCGCAGCTTAGCGTTCGCGCAGTCGGTGCCGTACCAAGTTATAACAGGTTAGCCGCAGCTTAGCGTTCGCGCAATCGGTATTATATTAAAAGTTAAAGAATGTGATACACCGCAGCTTAGCGTTCGCGCAGTCGGTGTCGCGTTCAAATGGTCATATAATTGAACCGAGAGTGTTAGTAGGGGGTCTCGGTAAAACTCACTGAGATTGTATCTCACTGTTTAAATGTTGTTGTTTTACAGATAAACAGGGACAGAAGAAACCTCAGAGGCACGAGTAGGTGGCCCCGGGAGATGGATGATGACTTAGCTTTATGTTTAAGTTTATTTTCCTTCTGCATGTTGTCCATGTATCACAGCACTATGGCATTAGTGTTATGTTTATCTTTCATTCCGCTTTCTTGTATGACTCTGACTACCATAGTTGCTGACAGTTTATGGTCTGAGTACCGTATGGTCTTATTTGTTTATAAGACGATTATGTTTTATTTCAGCAAAAATTTTATAGTGGTATTCAGTGTCTGAGCAGCAAATATTATCTCTGATGTGTGATTGATGTGCACTTGGGTGTTTTTAACAAATAAAAATACCGGGGTGTTACAGTTAGTATCAGGGCGGTTCGACCTAGTCGGACTTAGCTATTAGGGTCTTTGCTTTCTTCAGTCGTGATTTTCTTAGTATGCTATTAGACATTGAGCTTGATCAACTTAATACTTTGTGCATATTTCGCAGAATCATGGCCAGAAGAGGTAGAGGCGTCCCTCCTCCTGTTGATCCACATTTCGAATGGATGCAGAATGTCATTGAGAATCAGCAAAAGAAGATGCAGGATATGTTGCAAATGCAACATGACCAAATGGGTCTGCAACAGCCCAATTTCCAACCTCATCAAGAAGATCCTAACCGGACATATTTCCAATTTCAAAAGATGAAGCCCCCGACTTACAAGGGTGGACCGGATCCAATGACTGCCTATTATTGGATTGATTCAATGGAGAAAATTTTTCAAACCTTGCAATGCGGGGAAGAAGAGAAGGTGATGTGTGCGGCAAATGTGCTCAATGAAGATGCCCACACCTGGTGGTGTAATGCAAGGCAAATGATGGAACTTCAAGGAACTCCCCTCACTTGGGACAACTTCAAGGAATTGTTTTTGAAGCAATATTTCCCTTCAGTGAAGAAACTAAGCAAGCAAGCAGAGTTTGTGAATCTCAAACAGGGTGATTTGTCAGTTGGGGAATATGCTGCGAAATTTGAAAGACTGTCTCGGTTCTATGAGTTGGGGAGGTATGCCCCAAATGATATGTGGAAGATGCAAATGTTCAAAGAAGGTCTCCGAGCTGATATAAGTCAAGGACTCAGTTCTTACACTCTGGTTAATTATCCTGCCTTAGTGCAACAAGCATATGTTCTGAGGAGGATTTAAGGAAAATGTATGCTGAAAGGAAGGACTATTGGAAGGGAAAGAAGAAGGTTGCTGAGTCTTCTACTCCGTACAGGCCTTTCAAAGGAAGTAATTATAAAGGGAAGCAGTTGCAAACGTCTGATCCACCAAAGACGAAAAATTGTACAAAGTGTGGAAAGTATCACAGTGGGGATTGCGGGCGAGGACCGAACCGGTGCTACAATTGTAATGAAGTGGGTCACTATTCAAATGAGTGCCCAGCCAAGAGGAATTTCCAAAGAGCACCTAATGCTCCTAGTCAGGGATGAATCAACACGTTGGATGCTCGAACTATCACACCTACTGATAATCTTCTGAGGGGTACGGGATCTCTTTTTAATAACTCAGTCAATATTTTATATGATTCTGGTGCAACTCACTGTTTTATATCACAAGCGTGTGTGGATCGGTTGGGACTAGCATTGTCTGAGCTATCCGAACCGATAACTATTTTAACTGCTGCCAAGGGTCGTGTCCAGACCCAATCATTGTGTGAAAATTGCCTACTTTTCATAGGGGACAGACATTTTGTTGTGAAATTTATTTGCTTGCCTATGAGAAGTATGGACATTGTTCTGGGTATGAATTGGATGGCTGAAAATCATGTGGCAATCAACTGTGCCGATTGAACCATTAGCTTCGCCTCCGAATCCGTAGGATTGACACAGGCAGATTCTGAAGCAACGATCTCTTACACCGAAGCAAGCCAGTCATTATTTCAAGGTGCGGAAGCTATTCTTATTATGTTGTCTGCATCTACTGAAACAGGTTTAGACTTGTCATTTGTACAAGTGGTAAATGAATTTCTAGATGTCTTTCCAGAAGAAGTTTCATCCTTACCTCCTGATCGAGAGGTAGAATTTTCTATAGAATTGGTTCCTGGTACAGGATCAATATCTATTGCTCCTTATAGAATGTCTCCTTTAGAATTAAAGAAATTGAAGTCTCAACTTGAAGAGTTGATCTCAAAGAGGTTCATTCGACCGAGCGCTTCTCCATGGGGTGCTCCGGTGTTGCTAGTCAAAAATAAGGATGGTAGCATGAGATTGTGCATAGATTATCGACAACTGAATAAAGTGACGATCAAGAATAAATATCCCTTGCCAAGGATAGACGATTTGCTTGACCAACTTCGAGGTGCAGTGGTATTTTCAAAAATTGATCTGAGGTCGGGCTATCATCAAATAAAGGTAAGAGCCTTAGATATTCCGAAGACAGCTTTTCGTACTAGGTATGGACATTACGAGTTTGTAGTGATGCCCTTCGGTTTGACTAATGCTCCAGCTGTATTCATGGATTACATGAACCGAGTCTTTCACACGTACCTCGATCAGTTTGTGGTAGTTTTTATTGATGATATCTTGGTGTACTCTAAGACCATTGAGGACGATGTTCAACATCTCCGCATTGTTCTGAACGTACTCCGAGAAAAGAAATTGTATGCCAAGCCGTCGAAGTGTGACTTCTGGATGCCGGAAGTGAAGTTTTTGGGACACGTGATTTCCCAATCGGGAGTTGTGGTGGATCCCAGTAAGGTGGAAGCGGTGTTAAACTGGGAACGACCAACATCTGTCACTGAAATAAGAAGTTTCTTGGGTCTAGCCGGTTACTACAGGAGATTTATTCAAGGATTCTCACAATTGGTTCTTCCACTTACCCGGTTAACTCGTAAGGGCCAACCGTTTACATGGGATGCCGATTGTGAGGAATGTTTTCAAGAATTGAAAGTTAGGTTAACTTCTGCTCCAATCCTAATTCTTCCAGACCCGTCATTGGAATTCCAAATTTACAGCGATGCTTCTGGAAAGGGTTTGGGATGTGTTCTCATGCAGAACCAACAAGTTGTAGCTTATGCCTTCAGACAGTTGAAGACTCATGAAGAGAATTATCCGATTCATGATTTGGAGTTGGCAGCTATTGTGTACGCACTGAAGATTTGGAGACATTACCTATATGGGTCTCGTTTCGAAGTCTTTAGTGATTATAAAAGCTTGAAATATTTGTTTGATCAGAAGGAGTTGAATAACAGGCAGAGAAGGTGGGTAGAATTTCTGAAGGATTATGACTTCGAATTGAAGTATCATCCGGAAAAGGCTAATGTTGTAGCTGATGCACTAAGTAGGAAATCCATTCACATAGCAGAGTTTATGATGCATGAAATGAAATTGTTGGAGTCCTTTAGAGACTTAAATTTGAATGCAAGATCAAGGAAGAACCGGTTAGTGTTGAGCCATATGAGGATCTCTAGTTCATTAAGGCAGTGTTTTAAAACCCGGCTTGGACCGGCCGGTTGGACCGGTCCGACCGGGACTCGGATGGGTCTATGGTTCGATCGCCTAATTCGATCGGATATGCACTGACTCGGTGATGACGTCAGCAACTCGGTCAAACTCGGCGACGGGTCAACTGTGAATCTGCCATTTTTTAATCAAATTGCGTCTAAAAGTACAAGGATGGGGGATCGAACCCCAAACCTCTTCCCTGGTTTCAAGTAGCGCTACCACTGCGCCAATGTGATGCTTGTTAATTCCTTTCAAATATTACGTATATGTTACAAGCTATACATTCAGTAAAAAAGCGGCCAAGATACAAATGCATGGTTTTCTATATGTTATTTTTTGTAATTATTATTATTAGTATTATACCCTCTCTTACAAACAAGTCAACCACTAAAGACATTATTTTTTTCCATAATATATATTTTAAAGTTTTATTATATAGGTCTTGAAAATTCGCGAAATAGAGACCGGATCTGAGTCATGCGGTTCCGGTTTTGGTCATGCGGTTCAACTGTCGACCCCTCGGTCCGACCCTTGACCCAGTGACCCGGTACCTTCACCGAGTCGGCCACCGGTCCGAGTTTTAAAACATTGCATTAAGGGATTCTATTCGCTTAGTGCAGGAAATTGATGTGAAGCTACAATCACAAAAAGTGTTGCCAGACTTTACCGAAGATAGTGATGGAGTGATTTGTTTCAACGGTAGGATCTGTGTGCCCGATAATGAAGATATTAAAAAGCAAGTGCTAGAGGAAGCACACCGAAATTTATTTTTTGTACATCCTGGATCCACCAAGATGTATAGAGATTTAAAGCAAATGTATTGGTGGCATGGAATGAAGTTAGAGATTGTTGAATTCGTATCTCAATGCTTAACTTGCCAAAGAGTTAAGATAGAGCATCAGAAGCCTGCTGGTCTGTTATGGCCACTAGACGTGCCAGTTTGGAAGTGGGAAGACATTTCTATGGATTTTGTAATGGCGTTGCCAAGGTCTCAAGCCGGTAACGACTCCATTTGGGTAGTTGTGGATCGGTTAACCAAGTCGGCTCATTTTATTCCAGTTCGTTCGAGCAGTAAAGTATCCAAGTTAGCTGAGGTGTATTTGAAGAACATAGTACGGTTACATGGGGTTCCTACCAGTATAGTTTCGGATCGAGATCCGAAATTCACTTCTCGATTTTGGAAAGCTCTGAATGAAGCATTGGGGACTAAAGTACTTCTTAGTACCGCTTATCACCCGCAGACGGATGGTCAGCCCGAGAGAACTATCCAGACATTAGAGGATATGCTTAGGGCTTCGGTACTTGATAACGGAAAGAAATGGGAGGATCATCTTCCATTGGTGGAATTCTCTTACAACAACAGTTATCATTCCAGTATCGGAATGGCACCTTTTGAAGCTTTGTATGGTAGGAAATGTAGAACTCCATTGTGTTGGTGGGAAGTCGGTGAGAACCGATTGTTAGGACCTGAGATGATTCATGACACTACTAAAAAGATCCGCCAGATCAGGGAAAGAATGAAAGCTGCTCAAAGTAGGCAAAAGAGCTATGCCGACAAAAGGAGAAGGCCGTTAGAGTTTACATCGGGCGACCATGTGTTTTTGAGATTGTCACCGACAATTGGCACAGGTAGGGTATTACGGGTGAAGAAACTCAGTCCTCGGTATATTGGACCTTTCCAAATTATCGAGCGAGTTGGACCACTGGCATACCGTATTGCTTTGCCTCCACCATTGTCAAATCTCCATGATGTGTTCCATGTGTCTCAGTTGCGGAAGTACATTCCCGATCCAAGCCAACCGTTAGATTTTGAAACGATTGATCTTCGACCAGACTTGTCCTTCCAACCTCATCCAAATTACATCATGGAACGTGGCGAGAGAACGCTGCGGATGAAGACAATTCCCATCGTCAAGGTGGTATGGGATGGTTTTTCCGTCGAGGAAGCTACTTGGGAGTTGGAGGACGATATGCGGACTCGGTATTCGTATTTGTTTTCTTGAGGTAAGTTGTGTTTAATTTTGAGGACAAAATTCTTTCAAGTTGGGGAGAATGTAACATCCTCAAAATAATTAATCCAATTATTTGGACGTTAACCCAATTGAATTAATTTGGTACTTAATTGGTAAAATTATTGAGTGCTAAAATTAATTATTGGCTGTCACAGGATCGTTAACCGAATAATACGGGTCAAGGAAGTTTTGGAATCCAAATAAGAAATTTAGATCGATATGGTAATTGGACCACGTTACCACTTATATATTAATAAATATATGTGTGTGTGTGTGTGAGAGAGAGAATTAAAAGAAAGAAAGAAAGGTACGCGAGAGAGAGAAGAGAAACAGAGGAAAAGAGGAAGAAAAGAAGAGAAAGAATAAGAGGAAAGAATAAGAGAAAGGAAGAAGAAAAGGTGAAGCCCATCCCTCCAAATTTCAGCACCATCATCATCTACCCTCCATTGCCAAACCCCCAAAGCTTGGTAAGTTTTCATCCATTTTTCCCCAAGTTATGGAGCTACAAATTTTAGGGGTTTTGAGGGAGAAAATTGTTGAAATCTTGGATTAAATGATGAAATTGATGATTGGGTTATGTTTAGGATCGAAGCTAGGAGCGGATTGATCGCGTTGTGAAGTTCGAATCGAAGTTTGGAGCGGTTTGGTGAAATAGGGTTCCGTTCGAGAGTTTTTCAAGTCTCGGCAAATTTGGTTCGATATCTGATCTCGCTACAAGGGTGAGTTTTACTCACGTTTAGGTTTATTCCGTTTTGAAATGCATTTTGTGTGACTTGGTTTCGAAGGATTTTGAGTCGAAAACGTTATTTTGAAATATATCGTGTTTTGATGAAATTCGTAATTGTTGGGTTTTTGATTGAATTGCTTGAATGTTTGATGTTGATTGGACTGGAATATTGCCTGGTACGCCTGGTACGATCTGTCAAATGAGCACGATCCGTGTGTCCCAGGGGCACGATCCGTGTGCCTGGTTCGGTTTCAGATTTTCAAAATGTTTAACAGGGCGCACGATCCGTGCGTCCCAGGGGCACGAACCGTGCGCATGGTTCTGTCCAAATTTTTCAAAGTGCCCTAAATGATTCCGTTTCAATTCCAATCCTCTCCTAATCCTTTCCTAACCCTTCTCTAATGATATTAGGCTTATAATGCCATGATTTTGGGTATGTTTCAAAAAGGTTTTATAAAATACTTTTGATGTCCAAATCGTTTCGAAAAACCGAATAATAGCATACGTGTGCGGATATGTTTTATTGATAACAAAGCGGATTATGAGTCCTACGTGGTAAAGTATAGTGCAAATGAACTATGAGTTCATATGATTGTAGATATATATAAATATATATATATATATATATATATATATATATTATATCGAGTTTTGGTGACGACCCATGTTGACATACTAGGCGGGGTAGTCATGAACCCTTACCCTAGGCTCCGTGCCGTTAGGAAACACTATTGGTTATGGGGTTCGCCGCAGCTTAGCGTTCGCGCAGTCGGTGTTATGTTAAATTGTTTGTTGTGCGATACACCGCAGCTTAGCGTTCGCGCAGTCGGTGTCGTATAGTGCGGTTCATCGCAGCTTAGCGTTCGCGCAGTCGGTGCCGTACCAAGTTATAACAGGTTAGCCGCAGCTTAGCGTTCGCGCAGTCGGTATTATATTAAAAGTTAAAGAATGTGATACACCGCAGCTTAGCGTTCGCGCAGTCGGTGTCGCGTTCAAATGGTCATATAATTGAACCGAGAGTGCTAGTAGGGGGTCTCGGTAAAACTCACTGAGATTGTATCTCACTGTTTAAATGTTGTTGTTTTACAGATAAACAGGGACAGAAGAAACCTCAGAGGCACGAGTAGGTGGCCCCGGGAGATGGATGATGACTTAGCTTTATGTTTAAGTTTATTTTCCTTCTGTTGTCCATGTATCACAGCACTATGGCATTAGTGTTATGTTTATCTTTCATTCCGCTTTCTTGTATGACTCTGACTACCATAGTTGCTGACAGTTTATGGTCTGAGTACCGTATGGTCTTATTTGTTTATAAGACGGTTATGTTTTATTTCAGCAAAAATTTTATAGTGGTATTCAGTGTCTGAGCAGCAAATATTATCTCTGATGTGTGATTGATGTGCACTTGGGTGTTTTTAACAAATAAAAATACCGGGGTGTTACACTAGTAGTTATGTTTCAGTTTTTATGTTATAGTCCGGGTTGTGTACCGGCTTATGTTTAGGGTTGTACACTCTGGATATTATCAGTTGTCTGTTATATATGATGGATGTATTTTGTTAAACCTCAAGTATTTTGTAAACTTATCCATCTCAGCTTTATAAAAGTTTAGTTTATCTTTTGATGAATATCCATTTAAGAGTTTTGTCACCTCTGAGATTTTTGAAATTAACATTCCGAGTTTCTGATGTCGACTACGAACTTAGGATGTTACAAAAACATTCTGGAATACAGAACACTAGGGGAAAACCCGTGCGTTGCACGAGTTGTTATATTTTCTTTATATAATTTTATTAATTGGTTATATAAAATATATTAATTGTTAATATAAACAATATATGATTAGAGTATAGTATAATATCAAATTGAGTTGAATTTTTTATTGATATTATCTATTTTAGGCAATATTTTTATATAGTATATGTTTTTTTTAAAATAAATAATTTTTAATAATTTTGATCAGATTAATTGTTTTGAAATATAAGTTTAAAAAAAAGAAATGAATTTTACAAAGTTCAATGATTATTTTACTTTTTAAAAATCTGTAAAATAAGTGAGACATACATTTATTTTATTGGTTAATTTATAGTTTTTTTTCTCACATCCTAATTTATAGAGGACTACAACATTTTTCATTTAATAATTATAATATTGTAACAAAATAATCATATCAAAAAATATTATCATAAAATAATATCTTAAGTGTTTTTTCTCCATTATGTGTTAGAGAGGGAAGGACTTTTGCTAAAAAAAAATTTCTAAAGATAACACCTATAAAAATTTAAAATGTCATTTGCCAAAAGCATACATGAGTTACCAAAAAAGCATACATGTGTTAGAAATAACTGTTTTAAAGTCTGCATGCAATATTACCAAAAAAGCATACATGAGTTATAATTGATAATATTATTTATTATTGTCGTAATGTTTATTTAGAATATATATTAACACAAAATATTTTCATAACTATTTATATTAATGGGGGATATCAAGTGATTTACAAATAGAATTATTATTAATTTTCATATAATTAATGATAATGGAATATGAAGTAAATTGTAGTTGGTCAGCGCGAAATTTGATCCTAATAAGCGCGAGCGGATATTAGTCTTTCGTTGAAAGCGTTGGGACACTCCTTGGATAGCCAGCGAGGGTCCGAACCAAAAAAAGTAAATTCTAGTTGGTAGTTATGGTAAGCATGGATAATTAATGTAAATGGGACAGAGCAAGAGGAAAAACCAAGAGATATGGACTCGTCGCCATTTAGCACTCCAATGACCTCAATTCTAGGGATTCAGATACGGTGCAGTCGGAAATTCTGTGCATTCGTGTATTTGACAGATCTGAATTGTCCAATCTTGATCGAACGGTTTGTATGTTTAACTTTAAAATAGATATAAAATATGTTGTTAAAATGTATAAATTGTCTGATTAAAATTGAATGACCAAGATCCACTGAATGCATGAATCCACAACATTCCGACTGCACTGAATCTGGATCCCAATTCTAGAACCAGCGAGTTTGGACTTGAAGAGATATGGACTTATCTATTTTAATTACTTCAGTTTTTAACGGTAATTAAATACATTAGTTATGGAATATCAATAGTTATAACAATTATTAGTTTTTGATAAATTATATCCTTGGATAAACCATTTATTTATATAAATCTATCAGTAAATAAACATCTATTTTATATATAAATCATAGCTTAGTGTAAGAATTTCATATCAACATTAAAAGAGAAAATGAAGAGCCATGGATAAGAAATTCATTTGGGAAAATGTAGTATAGTGTTTTAAAAAATTATAAAATGAATTTAACATCTTTTATTTGGAAAACTGAATTTAACATCTTTTAATTCCTATAATTCCTACATTTTATTTATATGTGATTATTATTAGATAATTATATGTTCATTCTCCCTTATTGACATTTTCATATCTAATGATTCACATAATTACTGGAAAAAACTGATTTCATTGAAAAACATAATGATTAAAACATCTAACCATAAATTAAAAAAAAGTATATAGTTAAAATTTTTTTGACAAAAAATAGATAGCTTAATTTCAATGAGAAGCTGTATTATAATTTTCGACCATTATTTTTAAATCAAGTATGATTATTATTATTCTATGATATAAAAAGTTACCCCATTATAGCTTTAATAAATAAAAGAAGAAAGTTGATATTTAATACATAAATAAATTTAAAAAATGAGGAGAATTAGAGGTTCCATTGGATAGATAAAAGTTTTTTTTTTCAAAAGAGTTAATTTTTTATTTATGTTTTGAAAAAACTGTTTTAAATAGAATAAAGATACTGATCTATAATTTTATAACAATTTATTTTTATAAAATTGTGATTAGCAAATATTATTTTCATCAAGTGATTTTCAATTATATATATATATATATATATATATATATATATATATATATATATATATATATATATATATAAAATTGTGATTAGCAAATATTATTTTCATCAAGTGATTTTCAATTATATATATATATATATATATATGTGTGTGTGTATAAATAAATGACTCCTTATGAAATATATTTTCAATAAAGTTTGATTTGAACTTATTAATTTTAATAAATAAATATCATTTTTTCACTAAATTATATAATAAATAATCAAGAAGATTACGAATAATATATATATATATATATATATATATATGTATGTATGTATGTATATATATATATATATATATGTATATATATATATATATATATATATAGAGAGAGAGAGAGAGAGAGAGAGAGAGAGAGAGAGAGAGAGAGAGAGAGAGAGAGAGAGAGAGAGAGAGAGAGAGAGAGAGAGAGAGAGAGAGAGAGAGAGAGAATTCACAACAGCATCTCAATTATAGTTCAATCATACATCCAAGAAGATTACGAATTATAGTTGAAGATATAATTCAATCCAAGAAGAGATAGTTTCTTTTGTTTACACACTATAAGAATATGATGAATACATTAAAAAACCTATAACAAACTCAATACTTAATCAACAATCAATAAAAGCTTACAAATAAAAGACAAATTTAGACAAATAAATTTTGGGACTCAAAACTACTACAATGACTTTCTTCAAGCCTGAATATTAGTGATGTAAAAACCAAAAAAATTACATAAGTGAGGTAACAACCAAAACAAAAGTGATGTAAAAAAACAAAAAGATAATTGGTGACTTCTCTTTTTAGGTATTTATGGTATTTCTGGAAGAAGGCTTAAAGTGAAAGAAAATGAAAAAATTGTAACTTATCTCTATTAAAAACCAACTATAATAATTAGTACTAATCATGATATAAATTTAGAGACACCAAAAAGAAACTAAAATTAAAACATCAAGTAATGAATTAAGAATAATCAATAATTTTTATTTTAAAATAAACAAAAAATGGAAAAAAAAAAAAACTCAGAGTTCAAACGTCAAGCTTCTTTTATATAGATATATATAGAATATATAGAAATAGATTATATTATATTATATTATATTATATTATATTATATTATATTATATTATATTATATTATATTATATTATATTATATTTTTTTATATTATATTGTATTATGTTATATTATATTATTTTGTTCTTAACATATTCAATTAGTTAAAATTAAAATATCATTTTTTATAAATATAAAAATATTTAATTAATATTCCACGTACTAAGAGTATCATAGAATAAGTTAGTGACAATTAAGTTTTTAAATAAATTAAAGTCTTCTATATGTCTAATTTAAAAATAAATATTTTAATACATAAAAATCTTGAGAAAAATTGTGGAACTTCCTTTGGGGTTTCCTTTACACACACACATTTTTCATATTATATTGTATTATGTTATATTATATTATTTTGTTCTTAAACATATTCAATTAGTTAAAATTAAAATATCATTTTTTATAAATATAAAAATATTTAATTAATATTCCACTAAGAGTATCATAGAATAAGTTAGTGGCAATTAAATTTTTAAATAAAATTAAAGTCTTCTTTATGTCTAATTTATTAATAAATATTTTAATACATAAAAATCTTAAGAAAAATTGTGGAGCTTCCTTCAAACACACACATAGATTAAATATAAAAGTCTTCTTTATGTTTGAATAAGTTAGTGGCATTTAAGTTCTTTAATTAAAATTAAAGTATTCTTTATGTTTAAATTATAAACAAATATTTTAATAAATAAAAATCTTGAGAAAAATTGTGGAACTTTTTTGGGGTTTCCTTTACATAATATATATATATATATATATATATATATATATATATATATATATATATATATATATATATATATATTGCAAGAAATAATAATAATGTGCCCATAACCAAAACACTTCCTTACTATACAAGAACATTGCAATAAATAAAGTACCCAATACAAAATGTCAATATTACAATATAACCACAAGTGTATTGCCAGAAATTGTCATAATATATACATTATGTCGGCATACACTATAAAGTACTCAATATAGTATTACAATGAGAAAAATATTTATGAACTTAATTAGGTGACATTTCACAAGTTGGTTTCATCTCCTTGTTGTTCACATTTTCTCCCGATGTAGCTGATTCCGTCTCCGGCTAGTGGAAGGTTACTACTCCTTTAGGCAAGGTAGATGATATGATTCACACAAAGAACCGGGAGCTTCCTTACCGGATGATGAATCTTGTCCATCCTTGTTTCCTTTCCTCTTAAAATTTGTGTCCGATCAACTCTCTCTTCCTTACTCAATAAAACCTCTTCAAGTTTATAAAAAATCTTCCTACTTAAGAGTGAAGGACACGAGAAGTGCAACGCCGAGTCTCTGAGCATACTCTTTCAATTGATCTCCCTTGGTTACAACTCGGGGGGACTAAAGCAAACTGGCAAAATATCCTCTTAGTAGGAGATCATCATCTAAAAGTACCTCTCTAATTTTTCCTCAACAAAAGACTCAAAGACCAAAAATTGATTCAACAATCAAAGGAAGATACTTTAGTGTTTCCACCTTAATAATTGACAAGGACTCACTAAAGTTGACCAAGGACATTTTAGTAAATTACTAGAATGACCAAACTCTAGTGTTTCCTATTTTTTCTTTGTGATTGTTTTCAATAAACTTAGGATTTCATTTATAATTGTAATTAGCATTTGGTTTTGAGCCTTGTTGGATTATTTTAGGGCTACGACTTTAGTTCGCTGGTTTTAGCCATGGGCCTTGTTTTCCTTTTCTTTTAGTTGATTGTATGGTGGGACTAGGATCCAATAACCCAAACTATAAATACTTTTCCACTCCTTGTAATTCCTTAGAACTTTGATGAATGAAATTCACTTATACATTTTGAGCAAGAGAGTGCCCTAATACCTAAGAGAGTGGTGAAGGCAAATTGCTAGTGTTGGTGAAGGTTCATTATTGATACTCCAAGGTTTCTTGAGATGATAACCTTGAGCACACAACCTTGAGGCTGGAAGAACTCATTGATAGTGTTGTCCTTATCATCTTCCCAAGGAAGAAGTTGTGGACTTCCTTCTCCACTTCCATATCTCTTCCATATTCGCAATTTCATCCTATTCATGTATTGTCTCATTTGTGTTGTGTTTTTGTTTCTTCTTCTTCTTGAATATATTTGGCAAAAATAAATATCTCACACATTTTGAATTTTGGAGACATTTTTATGTTTTTGAGATTTGAATTTTTGTTTCAAATTCTTCTTAATTCACTTGTAAAAAGTGTTAGATCTGATCATTTAATGTTTCAGTTAGATCTTGAATTTTGAGATCTAGATCTAACAAACTTCTTGGAGCCAGTTAGTTACAGCTGAAAAACCGTGGCAGATTGCAACACTCAGGAACACTTTGACGCGAAAACTGTGGAAGATTGCGACATTCAGGAACAATTTCCTGCATGCCTTGTTTTTTTCACTTCGGTATTAAATTTGATTTTGTTCTTTCTGTTTGTTTATTCCTTAATTGTTGCTTCCATCACGTTTATAGTTTAATTCCTGACATAATGCACCTTGTTTCACGAATTTTGAGCTTGAATTACACTATTTTGTTTATTGTGTTTAGTTCTCGCACTTATTTGAAACGTATCGCAATTGGTTTGGTGCAATTTGGTTGAGTTTTGAACAATTTAGCATCAAAAAATCCTCAAACCTGTTTCTGCCTTAGAATCACGTTTTAATATAAGTTGTGATAATTTGTTGTGGAAATTGATTGTGAGTTTGTATTCCTTGTTAAATTCCGCACAAGATAGAGTCCTTGTTTGTTGAAGTTAGTTAGAAATTGCAAAATTTGGAAATCAAGGTTGAAGCTCTTTGAGTCTTCATCTTCAACCTCCATTTCTAGAAGCACTTTTCTAAATAAGCTGTTTTTTGGACCTAAAAGTGATTTCTTCAGATTCTGTGAAATTTTGAGTGAAATGGAGTCTAACTTTGTGTGATTTAGTTGAGAATTGACTGAGATAACACAAGTTTAAGAAATCAAACATTCAAAGTATTCTTGGTCATCATATTCATAGTGTTCTTGAGTTTCTGGAAATTCCAAAAACATTTGATCCAAATTTTGTTTTCCAAAACTTCGAAACTCAATACTAATCCAAATCAAGTGATTCAAAAGCGAGGTATTTTGTCTCAAAAACTACTATTTTTTGCGACATTCATAAAAAATATTAAAAAATAGCAAAAAAAAACATTATATTCAATTTAAAAAGGCTTCTACCTACTTAAAGTACTCAAAATATTCTAAAATATTCTCTGAAAAAAGCTTCTACCTATCACTTGGATCACTGGAAAATTTTCATTATTTTTTTTATCGTAGTTGGACCATTTTACCTTTGAGGCTTATTTTACTCATTGTATGGCATTTTCTTTGGTGCATAGCTACCAATCTCTTTGAGTCTCTTTTTCGTAGTTTAAATTTGTCTTTAAATACTGTATATATTTTGTTTAGCTTTCTAAAATTTTTGTTTTTGATTTTAATCTCTAAAATTCCTATTGGTTTTTTCATAGTAGTTTCTTTCCTTTTATGGCATTCTTTGGTGATTGACAATACTCTTCTTGAGATCTATAATAATATCAACATCAAAATTGGAAAGAGACTTTTGAGATTCACTCTTAAGAATTCATTGGAGAGTAGAGTAGCTTAAGTGGAGCGCCCTCACTCTTCTCAAGTCTCATGGTGGTTTGGGCATTCCAGACTTGAACAATACGAATCAAGCTTGTCTTATGAAGTTAGCTTGGGGTTTGAGAGAGACTCCAGATAAGCTATGGTGCAAAGTTTTGGAAGGAAAATATGGTAGAGGAACCTTTGTGATGGAGGATCTTCAATGCAAGCCCACAGATTCCTTTGTCTGGAAGAAGAATTCACAAGTGCTGGAAGGATATTGTGAACATGAAGGCGTGGTCAATTGGTGGTGGCACTGAGGTAAACTTTGGCAAGACAAGTGGATAGATGATACCACTATTAATCTTCCAACAGGTGGTGAGTGATGTTCCAATCCAACTTATATGCTTGCTTGGATCGAAGGTTAATTTGTGACTTCATACTTAGGGGGGGTGGAACCTTGAGTTACTACGTGACAACCTTCCTGTGACTCTTGTTAACAAGATCCGTGCTCATCCCCCTCTTCTCGTTTGGATGGGTCTGATGTGCGCCAATGGCCAGGTTAGGGCCAAGGTCATTTCTCCGTGGTTATAGCTTACGAGCGCATTAGCAATTTTGATCCAAATAATTTTCGACCATTTGGTGGGTTATTTGGAAGCTTAAAGTAAGGGATAGGGTTTGTTGTTTTGCATGGGAAGCTGCATACCAAATTTTGTGTTCGCAAATGGGGTTAAGTCTCCATAAACTATCATCATTGCCTTGGTGTTCCAGAAACAATTCTACATGTATGATGCTGATTTGTTAAGAGTTCCTACTTTCCAATTCATTCTCGCGTAATTCGTTCTTTTGAGCTTCAGCCCCATTTAATATATAAATAAAATAACCAAATTTACTTATCTTTTGTTACCGAGAGAGTATTTGATTTCAATTTTTACATTTTTGATTTAATTAATTAATTATTATTACTATTACTATTATGTACTATTTATTTATCAATTAATAAAGACCAACACAAAGTTCACTGGTTAAGATTTTTAAGAATTTTATCATTTTTTATCAATAATATCTTTCCATCATCACAGTACATATATATGGAATATGGAGAAGATATGAGAGAAACAAGGTAATAAAATGACAAGTTAGCAATAAATAAAAACCAATAAATACAATTAATTGTAAATCGTTTTCAATATGCATAAGTGAAGAAAGAAGGAGAAGGAGCTGAGGTCCAAACATTAACGGTTACAGATTCTGACCTTTCACTTGTGTAAGTTTAGAAGCGAGCTAATTAATTTAAGGCATTTTTTGGATTTAATATTTATTATTATTTACGTTCTTTTTTTCCGTTTGCCATTTCAAGTACCTCCGAAATCCTAGAGATCTTCTAATAACTACAAATCCTGACCGTTGAATAGAACGAACACCGATTTGTTCTCAACCTGAGTACACGTGCTTCCTATTCCTTTTCACACCCCTTTTTATTAATTTTGTAACACCTTTTTAATTTATTATTATCTTTTCATGCATGAAATTCTCCAACAAGAAGAGAGAGTCATGGTTAGTTATGATTATAGCCTAATAGAACGCAACGAGTAGAAATTAACAAGCCATTTGATCAAATTTTAATTTTTATTTATTTTTAAATATTAAATCTGTTCACTTTGGTAACGAAAATTAAGGGGTCTCTTCTTTTATGTACTACTACTAGTTTGTTGTTCCTTTTTGTGGGTCTGATCTTTTGTACTTGTCAATAAGAACTGTCACATCTGAAAAAGCTTTTGATTTTCCTCTGATGATCTGCATAACCTGTTTCTGAACCTCGATCTCAATTTGTCTCTATCTCTCAGATTTTCTTGAGGTAAGTGTCATAGTTTGCTGATCTTGATTTTCTTTTTTCTTTTTTCTATTGTTGATTGATATATTATGGAGGAAAAGAAGCATGTGTGCAAGCATTGTAACAAGAGATTTCCTTGTGGAAAATCACTTGGAGGTCATATAAGAATTCATATGATGACTGAACATTATTCAGTTAATGCTAATGAAGAGAAAAACAATGCTGCTATGTTGAAAAGGAAAAGGGAATTAGGGTCTTGTGGTGTTGATGAAGATGGTAATTTTATTTATGGCCTTAGAGAGAATCCTAAGAAAACAATTAGGTTTGTGCATTCCAATGTTAATAAGAACAACAATTCACAAATGGAGAATTTTTGTAAAGAATGTGGAAAAGGTTTTACATCATTGAAAGCCTTATGTGGTCATATGGCTTGTCATTCAGAGAAAGATAAAGGGAGATTTGAAAACAATTCAGATTCTGTTATCACTGAAAAACAGAAACTTGTTGTTGATGATAGTAATAGTAGTAGTAGTCAATCTGATACTGAAACTTCAATTCCAATGAAATCAAGAAGAAGATCCAAAAGAATGAAGTTCAAGAACCTTAGCAACAATAGTTACAAATCCCTTACTTTGTTGAATGGTTCTTGTTCTTCTTCTGTTTCTGAGGTTGATAATGAAAAAGAAGAGGGTGCTAAGTGTTTGATATTATTATCCAATGACAAAAGGCCTTTTACTTTGGTTACATATTTTTCTGAGAACAACTCTGTTATTGTAGAAGAAAAATCACCTTCTCCTACGAATTATGGGGTTATTGTGGAAGAGAAGCAGAAACACAAAGATAGTGATTATGATTCTGATAATTCAGATTCTGGATATTTTTTATATGGTCCTAAAAAGTTGGATTCTGCTGATGAAGTTAACTCTTCAAAGGGATACTTTGAGTATTTAGCCAATGATACAAGGAAAAGGTTAAGGCCAAACAATGATTCTCTTGCTCAAACTTTAGTTCCAGCTTCTAAGAAAGCAAAAAATGGTGAAAACATTGAGCATGATGATTCAGCAGCTTATGAGAGTGATGAAAATAGTACAGATAGTGATTCATATCCTGCTGCAAAGACCCAAAACAACAACAGCAACCTGAATGGGAAGGTTAATAAGTGTAAAAAGGGAAAGAAGAAATTGAAGTCAAAGAAAAGTAAGGAACATGAGTGTCCAATTTGTAACAAAATCTTTAAGTCAGGACAAGCTTTAGGAGGTCATAAAAGATCTCATTTTATTGGAGGTTATGAGGAAAATAATACTCTTGTAATTAGACCAAATCCTCCTCCTCCGGCTCCTCTTGCTCCTGCTCCTGCTCCTGCTGCGCCTGCTCCTACATGCTTAATTGATCTTAATCTACCTGCTCCTGATGATGAATAGAGAAATGGAAAATCATTGATTTTGCTTCATTTTGAAGCATTTGATTTTGAGTTGAGGTAGCTGAATGTCTAGAATTTTATAACATTTTGTCTTAGATTTATTATTTGGTAGAAGTTAGTTGTATCTTTTCATGTTTTTGTAGCATGACAAGTGACTACTTACTAGTTTTTCAATTGAATTTCAATTTTTTTTCTTTGAATTCTTCATATCCAAGTAAAACTATATACTCTTAGAGTTTTATTCCTTTGCTGCATATGTTCAGTTCATTATAGTCATGTTCAATGAATTTTTGTCTTCTAATGTTTGTGTTTCCAATTCTTCATCATCCTTTGGACATGTTGAAAAAATGGCTCTTCTAATTGATGTTCAATTTACACCTACAAATATTATCCTTGATAGTCATGTACTCACATGATAGCATTGTATTTTTAAAATAAATAAACTCAACGATCTAAGTCGCGATATCAAAGTTTCTAATGTCTTTGCAATCACAATAAAGCTTGCATCAATCACAGTTGATCACAATTCTTTGTAATATCACAAACTTCAATATAATCACAACCGTCACCGCCAACTAATTGCAAGATATATAGTATTTCATACTGATAAATAAAATTGTTTTTAGTTACCTATCACGGCATTCTAGAATAAGAATAAACAATTTTTTAATTATTATTTATTTTGATGAAGTAACAATTTTTATTTTAAGATTAGCTACAAAAGAACAATATTCTCTCTTGCTCAAGTTTAACTCCTTTATTAACAAATGACCAAACACTATGGTCAACCGATATGCGCGTGAAAGTGAGGAATCTCCTTAGTTCCCTCTAACAAAAATTTCATTTTCAACTAGTCCTATTCCTTTGCCATTGAAAAAGAGCAAGTGGTTGTTGGAAGATTAATTATTCTTAAGGTTTAAGATTTGACGAGTGAGTGAGAGAGATTGTAGAAGTGTGATGAAACAAGCTTCTTTGTTAATCAAGTTAAAATTGTTGGGTTGAGGTGGTTGTAAGGTCGCCTACCACTTAAGGTAGCAAAGCTTATAATTGCTCCATATTTGCTTTTTAGAACACATCTCTTATAATAGCATATGAGAATTTGTAAGTCCTTATTTATTTATCTCAATTGCTTTACATTTTGTTGGTTATATATTGATGATTCTTTTAGTCCTTGGGATGTATGAGAGGACCACTTGTATTTTGTTGCCTGTTTGTCACATGTGGGCTCAATCGGGTTGAATCCACAGACACTCAATAAGATTCAAACCCGTATAACAATTGAATTGTGTTTTGTAAGAAAGGTGGATTTGACTCCCTTCGGGATTAATTGTTTTGGTTATACCCAACTTTGGAGTGTTAGGGCGCGCAACATTTATTGTCGTTTGTACTTGCTTCTGGTCGGTTTCTTTTCTCGACAATATTAATAAAATCTTACTTATCGAATCCAGCCTTGATGAGATGGTAATGATCTTCTCGAGATTAACCAAGGTCTTGGATTCCAATCCAGCATTGGGAATGTAGCATTGTTAAAACTCTTGAGGAAAAACTTTGTTACCCATTGTGGTTGTATCCGACTCGAGGGGTTAGTCTCTACAGTTGCGTGTAGAGGATACCCAGTTCACACCAACAACAAAAATGCTCATTTGAAATGTTGAATCATTGAAAGTGAGTGAACAAGTACAACATACTGAGTGACTTAACTTTGAACCTAAAATACTGTCGGTCATCAGAGATTTGGTTCTTGTTAGGGACAACATCTACCATGCACAAGTAGTATTGATGTTTCATGTACACAACTGATTGGATTGGAGAGTTCCACAGCTCTTATGATGAATTGCTGCACACCTAATCAGAAACATCACATACACTCCATCTCTCGAAGCTTCTCATGATGGCCACTTTGAGCTGTCTCTTGTGGTGGAGCATCTCAGAGCGGTGGGTTTACGGCCACAGTCGTGCATCACCACCACCAATTTATTTACTCCCTTTTATAATTGTCGACTATGAAGTTCCCAGAAACTTCCAGAAGGTCACCTATCCCACAAGTGCTCCAAGTTAATCTCGCTTAACTATGAAATTTTTATGTTCTGGGTTTCCAAAAAGAAGTTGCATGCATCTTATTGTTATGGCCAGTACCAATCAATTTTTTAACCCCTCATACAACTATCCAGCCCCATACCTACATAGATTCACGATCCCTCTCTTTCCATTGTGAATTTAGTTCATTCATGTGTCCCTTTGCCTAGAGTGCCAGAAGCCGCTCATTTTCCATGTCTGCACTGGCTCACTCCCCACCCTTAAGTGAGAAAAACACTAGAAAGAAAATGTTTGACTAAATTCTTTCTGAAATCTTTTTCAAACTTTATTTTCTAAAACCTTTTTCAAGATTAGCGTTAAAACAAGTTAGGTAAAGAATGGCACAAGGAGATTTGTCTTGGTTCACTACCACTTGATAGCTAGTCTAGTCCCTTCAAGGTACTTGAAGGATTTCAACTATAAAGAGTTTTGCAAACCCCAATAGTCTATTCTCCAACCTTGGCCAAACTCCCAACTTCTTAGAATGACTTGACCTCCAGCCTCTAAGAAAAATGTTGCTACTGGGCATTTTACAATTATCAAAGTTTGGATAAAAATAAATTACACTCTCAGCGGGAGAGGTTTACAATGAAAGCCTATTTCTAGAAAGATAAAAAATTTCTCTTGAATCTATTGGCTTCAGAATAGCTACTGCTTTTGGATATACCATTCTTATAGTGCAACAACTATTGTATCAAGAATGTTTTTGAGTATTTGGCTTGTATTCTCACTAGTGGAAAAATGACATTAAACAGCACCATTTAACATCGGCTGTTTGAACAGCCGATGTTAAATGTTGAACCGGTGGCAATTTTACAATTAAATGGAACTTTTTAGTTTTCGCCGCTACATTTAGCATCGGTTGTTTAAACAACCGATGTTATGCGCTGTTTTTTCGATTTTTCTTGGTTGTGTGTTGTTATGCGCTCTTGTCAATTCTAAAATGAAAGAGGGGCGTTATACACTAACAGAGAAATACAACCGCTGATCCTTGCTTTAGTGTTGAAATCAATGTGTTGAGCTTTCAGTGTTAGGGTTTCTTCACAAGAGACAACCACGTTAAATTCTCCTGATGTCGTACGCTACAAAACCAGAGAGACTTGGCTTTCTGTACATTGTGTAGCGGCATTGACACTTGTACGAACAAGGATTTCAAACCTAGGCAATTTTTTCGCATTTTCTCAATAAATCTTTTATTCTAACTCCTTTTATTTGCTTTGATTCCTCGTACTATATCTTTACTCCAGATAATATTACATATTTCATTTAATATGTTGAAGTCTTCAAATGATGAGTTCCCAAAAATGAACATCGGACACTTCAGAGAATTGACTTGAACTCAACAGGTGCTATTGGACTAGATGCTTCATTCTGAATGTTGACAGATGCATTTTGTGAGATGTAAAGCCTTAGATTAGAATCTCTTTTGAGGTGCTACAAATAGTCGTTGTTAGCAGGGGTGTCGGTCAGAGGCGTATCTAGGACCCGGGTCTAGAGTGGTCAGACTATTTAACCAAATAAAACTCTATATTATAATTGTTCCGGATCGGCCAAATACATAGGCCCAATTCTAACAAAGCTCATAATCCACAATTAGCGAATGGTACAGATACTCCCTTATCATCCAATGGCTTAGGCACATATGCCAAGCACCTATCAGGACAAGCCACGTGTAGGCACTGATCCCTATAAAAGCACTGTCATAACACTGCTACAGGTACGCATTTATTACCTCACAATCACGTATTCCCTATGTTTACTTAATCATCGGAGTGTGCAGCCACCACCCCCTCGCCGGACCAACGCGAGCCTAATCACTTCGAAAGCCAATCAATCATCATGGCGACTATACCTCGGGAACAACTCGAAGTGGTCTAGCTAATCAGCTTGGTGAGCACTTTGGTCTCTAACTCGGCCGAAGCCTACAGCCAGTACAGATCATTGGCGACCACAGTGGGAGATTATCCCGAATACCTTTCGTACTCACCGGAACTTCCCAATGCCTCCAAAACGTCAGATTTAACCTCGCGGGAACCCGATCAGGGCAACCCCTTGTGTCCACTCTCAAGTAACTATCCCGCCTCCAAGAAAGCAAACACTTGAAGGTTTTTGTCCAAATGCTGTCAATGAACGATTCCCACAACCAAGAGATTCAACCCATCGTAGCCCAGGGCCTCTCTCAAGGCGGAATACCCATGTTGGCTGCCCCACCAGGGGAGCCATTGGTCCCGGGAGCCATTGGTCCCCCTCCTCGTTCTTCTTTTCAAAAGACACAACAAAACCCTTCAAAGTGTTGAGTTCTTCGATTGCATCACCCCGCCCTTTCTTCAGCACAACATACTCTGCAGAATCAAAATTCCATTTATCAAAATCGGAATCCTTCAAGAGGCCGGATTCCAGCCAAGACGCAAAAACAGAAGTATTACCTTCTTCCTGTTTCTTCCTTTCCGCCTCCCTCTTCAGCAGCGAAGTCCCCAACTCACTGACTTTGGGCAAAAAGGCAAAAGGATTCCTCTTCAAATTGTGCTGAATTCATTCACTAAGCCCTCGAGAACTTTGTCTTTATGACTCTTCGTGCCCTTCTTGGATTTTTTCTGACGACCTTGACTGTCGCCGCCCTCCGAATGATTCTTGCTACTATGGTCACCAGTACGACCTTACTGGTCTCGGAGGGAAGAGTCAGGAGCACCCTTACACCCAAGATCAACAGCAGAAATAGTAGTACCTTTCCCAAGATCTTTCTAAGTCACCACGGTCAGGGGGGAACAGGTATCGCAGTCGAAGTATCTTGGGTAGCAACACCAATGGCTGAGGTCAGAGGAGCTGTAGAAGGACCGGCCTTCTTAGCCTGAGTTGTTTTCAAAACAGAAAGGTAAGCAGATTTCGGCCATAGTACCTGCAAAAAAGGAACCAAGAGACAGTTAGCAAGCGAAAAGAACAAGCAGAATAAGGAAACATAAAGGGTCGATCATATTCATACTCCAAACTTCACGAAGAGCAGAATTGGAGCCCGCAATCACCAAGGACTTGGTGTTAATGAGCCCATCTTTACCAAGGGCGGCCACCTCCCCGACCAGCCTCAAAGCTTCATGATCTTCGGCGTCCAGATCATCGGTCGAAGTAAGAAAGCGCGCTGGGCGAAGAGAGTAATGGCGCTCGTCCCAAAACAAAGGGAACTTCAGACAGATGATTTCTCCTTCCCGAATTCTGGACAAGCTCTTCTTAGCAACGAGGTTTTTGGCGATCACACAGGCATGGTGATCTTTAAAAGATTTAAAGGAGTTGATTTAAAGATTAAAGTAACTTTTCTCCGCAGCTCGGAACGACGCCCACCCATTTTCATCATCCGAACAAAGGTGAATAATGAAAAGAACAAGGGAAAAGAAAGAGACTGATCTAAAGGATCACAAACGATCTGAAAAGCACGAAGGAAGGCCTAGCTGTTGGGATGAAGCTGGGTTGGGGCTATGAGGAGGTCCCTCAAGACGAGCTATTCAAAGGGAGTAAAGGGAGGGCGAGCATGAATCTTCGCCAACGTTTCTTGATAAATATAGAACGCGTATTTCTCAGGGGGCACCTGACAAGCTCACTCTTCACTCGAAACTCCACGGATTACCCACTCCTCTCTATTCAAGCGCCCCATCTGTATAACTAGGGTCTCCAAAAGCTCACTTCCCGGACCGATCTTACTGGCCACCCTGCGTACTTCTTCATTTGCCCAAACGTAGTCCTCGGGAACCAGTGGCTCCTCTTGCATCTTAATGTACCCTACGTCCTCGGAAGACGAACCGGGACTATCAGTATCTGAGGCATCCTCGCCCAAAAAACCAATCAGAGACTCAGAATTAGAGCCAAGATTTTCATCAAATATTCCCCAAGATAGCAGCGGTGTCCTCCTCATCTCGCCCCGAACGAACCGAAGCACCACCTTGAGAGGCATCTGTCCAGTCTCGCGCATTGTCTTTGTCTTTGTCTTTGTCCTCCAAATGTCCCCGGCCTAAACTCAGCTCGGCTATAAAGGAGACACCTTGCATAACGAACCAGCTGAATGTCGAGACCACAACTCCAACAAGACGATGACGTCAAAGACTGAATTCTTGACATCGAACCAAAATAACTGATAAATGGATCAGCTAATGATCGAATTAGATTCAAAACCACGAAGAATGAAATCAATTTGAGCGACTTACAATTATCAAGTCGAGGCAACTCTATCTAGTAGCCTCGACTTTGGGGGCAACAGTTTCGAATCGGCCAAATACATAGGCCCAATTCTAACAAAGCCCTTAATCCACAATTAACGGACGGTACATATACTCCCTTATCATCCAATGGCTTAGGCACATATGCCAAGCACCTATCAGGACAAGCCACGTGTAGGCACTGATCCCTATAAAAGCACTGTCATATCACTACTACAGGTACGCATTTATTACCTCACAATCACCTATTCTCTATGCTGACTTAATCATCGGAGTGTGCAGGTACCACCCCCCTCGCCGGACCAACGCGAGCCTAATCACTTCAGAAGCCAATCAATCATCACAACGACTATACCTCGGGAACAACTCTGAGTGATCTAGTTACTCAGCTTGGTGAGCACTTCGGTCTCTAACTCGGCTGAAGCCTGCAGCCAGTACAGATCAATAATAAAAAAAAGTAAAGACATAATTGTTCAAATCATAAAGCTAGTCAAAAAATCACATACATATTTATAATTGTCCCCTACGCGACTTCATGTTTTGAAATCGTTGAATGATCAACTCAATGTCAACAATCATGAACACTTCTTTCTCATTATAAGTAACCAGACAATCATTCATGCAGTCATCACCCAATTGATTACGCAACCTAGTCTCACAATCTTCATAGCAGAAAAGGCTCTTTCAACGGTTGTCGTGGCTACGGAAAAAATCATTGCTAACTTCAACAGAAGATAAACACGTGGATAAACATTATGTCTTCCATTTTCAACCAACTTCTGTGATATATGGTATGTAGTGGGGGAGGCCGCCGGCGCTGCGTGTGTGGTTGTTCTGGACTTCAGTTTCAGTGGTGCGTGTTGTTGTTTTGATGGCGGGCGCGTGTTTTCTTGTTGCTGGTGGTGGTGCGTATTGTGTTTGTTTTTGGAGAGTGATAGTTTTTGGAGTTTTGGGCTTAATGAGTGGTGCAGATAGCAGAGACTAGGTTGGGGAGGATGTGCAAAATAAAAAAAAATATAGAGTCAAAAAAATTATAATAGTGATATATTTGAGATTTTAATAAGTGGAGGGTGTGCAGTTGCACACCCTGGGCCCTATGTATATCCGCCCCTCGTGTCGGTATAGCTGAAATATTTTCTATTATTATGATGCTTCGACACTTCATTTTTTGCTTAAAAAAATCTACAAGTGAAGTACTCGAATTGTAGGGGAGTAGAGCGACAGTGGTGGAGTCGAGACCCTAATAGGGGAGTGAAAGGGGAGACTAAGATGCTTAGGGTGGTCCACCATAAACTCTTATGTACCTTCTCCATCCAAGGGTAAAATAAAGTTTAACAATCTAGTGTGTCATACACTCCCTAATGCATTAGGCTATACTAGACAAAGCCTTTGTCAAAACCAAATGTGAACAGTGTGATTAAACTGGCCGGCCACTTATTGAGAGATCACAAATCACAGAGCCATTTTGCTTTCTTAATTAATTCACTCGAAGTTATCAACGGTTCAACTTTGAATTAGAATCACAGTAGAACAACCGATTCCTTTTATTGGAACAATTTTTCGGTTGTGATAATAATAGGTAAGTGTGGAGCATGTGTAAGTACACCATTTGTAGAAAAAAGCATTATCTCAAAGTCAGACGGAATATACCTGCTTTTCCGGATGAAGATGATAAGGTGTTAGTTTACGGGCAACTAGTTTTTTACCCGTACGTACTGTATGGTCGGTGTATTGACATGAAGTCATAATAGTAATTTGGACATTGAGTCAAAGAAATTAAAAGAGATTGACAATCAGAATTACATTGATCCATAATAATGTATTTGGACATTAGAGGTAAAATATGCATCCCCGTTGACCCTCCCGTTTGCATCTTCGTTGACCTTCCCGTTTGCATCTTCGTTAACCTTCCCGTTGGCACTCCCGTTGGCGCTCTCGCTACCTCTATCGTTGCCACTCCTGTTGCCTCTCCCGTTGGCGCTCTCGTTGCCACAGTAGAAGTGAATATAATATATATTAATATAATATAATATAATATAATACATTTAATTTTCTTAATTTTGTTTATCGTCTCTAAAATTTCTTTTAAAAATTATGTCCCTGCAATAAATACATTTTTTTTGAATTAGTCCTCATTTACTTTATGATTCGGAGACTAAAATAAAAATCTACTATATATCATCAATTAGACATTTCTAAAATTTTGACACATCATCGATTTAAAGGACAAATAAGTCATTTTTAATTATTTTATCTCACTTTTTCCTTTGTCTCTATCACTTTTATCTTTTGTGGGTCACACTCTTACATCATATTTTAATTTTTTATTTCATCTTTAAAACTCACTTTTCTCATTTATCTCTCTCACTCTTATCTTTCCCACACGGATACACACACTCTCTATTATATCCTTCCATTCTCTCTTTTCACATTTTAATTTTTTTAATTTATCTACTACATACTATTCTACTATAAATCTACTATAATCTACTATAGATAAATCTACTATCTACTATAAATATAATCAAACAAACCACTACCAAAAATACTAGATTACTCATTTTTTAAAAATTGACATATTATCAATTTTAAGGATAAATATGTCATTTCCTACTATTTTATCTCACTTTTTATTATAATCTACTAAAACTGCTAAAACGAGTAAATTAACCAATAATAATTAACAAAAAAAATTTAACCACTAGCAAAAAATCCAAAATAAAGTTGTCGAAAAAAAATTCCAAAACAACTTTTTTTGAAATAATTTAATTAAAATGATCGGCAACGGGAGAGACAACGGGAAGCGGCAACGAGAGTGGCAATGAGAGACTAGCAACGAGATCGGCAACGGGAGAGGTAACCGAAAGCGGCAACAAGGAGAGGCAACGAAAGAGGCAACGGGAGAGGCGGCGCGAGAGGCAACGGGAAACGGCAATGGGAGTGGCAACGAGAGACTAGCAACGAGATCTACAACAGGAGAGGCAACCGAGAGCGGCAACGAGAGACTGGAAACGAGGTCGGCAACAAGAGAGGCAGCGAGAGAGGCAATAGAGAGTGTCAACCGGGAGCGACAACAGGAGCGGCAACGTGTGTATATCTTATAATAAGCGTTGTTAAAGGCCCGCTATTAAAATCCAATTTTGGCGTAGTACAACTTTCTCTGAGCTTGGAGTTCCACATCAATCTCTTGGGCTGAGCGAATAAGATTTCTCAAAGAACTCGAAATCTGAAAGCATCAGCTACAACATTAGCCTTCCCTGGATGGTACTTCAGTTCAAAATCATAATCTTTCAGAAACTCTGCCCATCTTCTCTGTCTGTTGTTTAGCTCCTTTTGATCGAATAGATATTTAAGGCTCTTGTGATCACTAAAGACTTCGAAACAAGAACCGTACAGGTAATGTCTCCAAATCTTTAGTGCATACACAATTGCGGCTAATTCCAAGTCGTGGGTTGGGTAATTCTCTTCATGGGGCTTCAATTGTCTGGAGGCATAGGCTACAACTTGCTTGTTCTGCATAAGTACACATCCTAAACCCTTACCAAAGGCGTCACTGTAAATTTGGAATTCCAGAGACAGATCTGGAAGAATTAGAATCGGTGCAGAAGTCAACCTAGCTTTCAATTCTAAGAAACATTCATCACAGTCAGAGTCCCATACAAACAGTTGACCCTTGCGAGTTAACCGAGTGAGTGGAAGAACCAGCTGAGAAAATCCTTGAATAAATCTCTGATAATACCCAGCTAATCCTAAGAAACTTCTTACTTCAGTGACTGTTGATGGCTGTTCCCATTCTAGTACAACTTCAATCTTACTGGGATCCACTGCAACACCGGATTGAGATATCACATGGCCCAGAAACTTCACTTCAGGCATCTAGAAATCACACTTAGATGGCTTACCATACAACTTCTTCTCTCGGAGTACATTAAGGACAATTCGAAGATGTTGCACATGCTCCTCAATAGTCTTGGAGTACACCAAGATATCATCGATGAATAAAACGACAAACTGATCTAGATAAGGATTAAAAAATCGATTCATGTAATCCATGAATACAGCTGGAGCGTTGGTTAGAGCGAAGGGAATCACTACAAATTCGTAATGTCCGTATCTGTAACGCCCTAAAATAATTTAATTTATTAATTAAATTAAGTTATTTGAGGGATACAATATTTAATTAAGCGGGATGATTTATGTATAATTGTTTTATTGTAGGAGGCGAAAAGAATTAAAAAGAGTGGTGCGAAAAATGGGCCCAAGCCACTTAAGTGACCCAAGCCCATTCCAATTATCCTAAAACCTAAGAATTAGTATCATTCCACCAAAGAAAGGGGAAAATCAGCGCAACTGAGAAGTGAAGGAAAGGTGAGGCGCGACTCAAGCATAGAAGGGAAGAGGGTTTTCTTTCATCTTTGATTTAGGTAAGTGCCTTTGATCCTCTTCTCTTCCATTTATGTAATTCTTCCAAGTGATGATCTCAAACCCTTCCTTTCCATGTTTCGATTTTGCCATAATTATGTGATGGAATGCGAATTGGCTTTAGAGGAGGAAGGGGGGGCTGCTGCGAATTTTCTTGGTGACCTTGGCTCGTCGTGATTTCGGAGTTTTTGCACGTGACGCATTCATCGTGGTTTCGGGCATACAAAAATTCGAGGTAAGGGTGAGCGATTTTCAAATTAATATAATTGAGTATATGGAGGGTTTGTGGGTATGTGTTAGTGGTTGAATTAGAACCTTATAGGTGAGGAGGAATAATGAGTGGAATTAGTATGTTGATATGCGAATTGCCTATGATGCGAGGAGATGAATAGTTGCTGTATTTTTTAGAGATATGTTGCTGTTTTGCAGAAATTGTAATTGCTGTTTTTTTTTGAGATATGTTGCTGTTTTGCAGAAATTGTAGTTGCTGTTTCTTTTAGTGATATGTTGCTGTTATGCAGAATTTTAATTGTGCTGTTGCTGTTATTTAAGTAGTGCTGTTGCAGAATTTTAATTGTGCTGTTTGCTGTTATTTAAGTAGTGCTGTTGCAGAATTTTTAATTATGCTGTTGCCGTATTTTAATTTTGCTGTTTTCACAATAAAATGTTGCTGTTTTTACCAATTAAAATATTGCTGTGTTGCAAATTAAAGCTGCTGTTTTGCGAATTGAAAGGCCACTGTTTCAGTTTTAATTTGATGTAAAAATTCTGCTGTTTTTGCGAAAATAATGGCTACTGTTTCAGTTCCGATTTGATGAAAGATTGCCACTGTTTTTGCGCATAATTACCACTGTTTTTCAGCTTCAATTTGATGTCAATACGCCACTGTTTTTGCGCATAATTACCACTGTTTTTCAGTTTCGAGTTGATGTAAAAATTCCTACTGTTTTGCGCAATGATGGCCACTATTTTCAGTTTTTATTTAGTGTCAAGAATGTGAGTTTTCTTCCACTTAGAAAATGAGATGTTTTTCCCGAATTCAATTGTGACGTTTCCTAAGATGTAAAGTGAAATGTTATTCCATAATTTTTAAAGATGTAAAGTGAAATGTTTATTCCATAATTTTAAAGATGTTGTTACATTATTTTTAAATGTGATTGTTATGAAGAGTGGTGATATTACTATGATGACTATGACGAATACACTCTATGAGTGTCTTATGGTGGTGATGATGAGTACTCCGGGTGAGTAAATTTTGGTGATTGCACATGTGTCCATTGTGTCTCATAGCATGTGCATCTTATGACGAATAGGCTTCGGCCTCTTAGTGACGGTGTGCCCATAGTGGCTTATTTATGACGAGAAAACAGTGACGGTGTGCCCATAGTGGCTTATTATGACGAATATGGTACCATCATGCATATGCCCAGGTGTGGGTTGCATCTTCATGCGCATTCATTTTTTTTATGACGGGTGACGTGAATTGTGAATTTGTTTGATGTTGTGTGTAAACGACGATGAAGTTGATATAAGTGATGATGTTGTGAGATGGTTTGCCCATATTACTCTGCTGTATGTTTAATTATATTTTGTTGAAAGTTCTCACCCCTTCTGCTTGGAATGTTGCTCTATGGTGGCAACGCTGCAGGTGACTCTGATTGAAGGACATGCTGCCTTCCTTTTAGCTGTTGAGACGTTCGAGTCGCTCTCTGATATTGTAACACCTAGGGGGCGGGTTAAAGTTGACGACTTATTTAATTAACTGTTTTTAATAATTTTATTGATGTGTGAGACGTGTTTGAGCGATAATTTTTGGTGAGCTATTATTTCCGCTGTGATGAGATTTAATTTGAAGTTCGATTTTTGAGACGAATGTGTTTCTACACCAATGTTAATGGCGTAGTCGATGAGTTTCACCAATGAAGTTGTGACATTTCTTTTCTACTAATATTATTATTATTTTTGAAAACGAAAGCACTCTGACAATGACGTACAAATTAAAGGGGTAGAAACGGGGTGTTACATTAGTGGTATCAGAGCAGTTCGGTCTGTCCGGCCGGTGGTCAAGTTGTCGAGTCGAGTAACATTCGAGTCTAGTTACTCGTATCTAAATTTTGTTTTCTGTTGCAGTACTAGAATGGCAGGACGGAACGATGCTGCACTTGCTGCTGCTTTGCAGGCTATAGCCGGAGTCGTGGGTAACATACCCAATGCTATTGGAGATGGGACGCGTAGTTTGGCTACGTTCCAGCGTGAGAGCCCTCCTGCTTTTGAAGGCGGGTATAATCCTGATGGTGCCCTGGAGTGGCTGAGTGAGATGGAGCGGATCTTCCGCGTTATGGATTGCACCGATGCTCAGAAGGTTCGTTATGGCACACATATGTTGAAGAAAGAGGCTTATGATTGGTGGAGGACTAATAGTCAAGGGTTGACGGCTGCCAATGAGGGAATTACCTGGGCTGTGTTTGAGAGAGAATTCAAGAGGAAGTACTACCCGGAGGATGTCCGCGGGAAGAAGGAGGTTGAGTTTCTAAGACTTGAACAAGGCAACATGACTGTAACCGAGTATGCTGCAAAATTTACTGAGCTGTCTAAGTTTTACCCTCATTATGATAGAGAGGGTGCGGAGTTCTCCAAATGCATCAAATTTGAAAATGGATTGCGTGCTGACATTAAGAGGGCCATAGGGTACCAGCAGATTCGTGTGTTTCCGTTGTTGGTTAATAGCGCCAGGATTTTTGAGGAGGACAATAATGCCTTCTCCAGAGTCATTAAAGAAAAACAAAAGAATTTCGCAAGTCGTGGTAAGCCATATGAGGCGCCTGCTGGTAAGGGCAAGGGTAAGTTTGTTGGTGGACCTAAGCGAAGTGGGGGAGATGCTACAGCCAGTGTTACTTGTTACTCGTGCGGGAAAGTGGGTCATAAAAGTCCAGATTGCCCAGGCGGGGATAAGAAGAGATGTTATAGGTGTGGAAAAGAGGGGCATATATCTTCCGGATGTGATAAGAAAGAAGTGGTATGTTTCAACTGCGGGGAGAGTGGTCATGTTAGTACACAGTGTTCGAAACCCAAGAAGGAGAAGTCCTTTGGAAAGGTGTTCGCTCTGGCTGAGTCTGATGTAGTGAACGAGATTCGAGGTACGTGCTATATCAATAATTTTCCTCTTGTTGTTATTGTTGATACTGGTGCTACCCATAGTTTTATTGCTGCTGCATGTGTTGAGAAGTTAAGCCTTGTTTTATCTGATATGTTGAGGGAGATGGTCATCGACACTCCAGCTAAGGGTTCGGTGACTACCTCCGTTGTTTGTGCCAAATGTCCTGTATCTGTATATGGTAGAGAATTCTTAATTGATTTGATCTGTTTGCCGCTGAGTGGAATGGATGTCATTCTGGGTATGGACTGGTTAGTTGATAAGCATGTCCATATCAACTGTCGAGAGAGGTCCGTGAGTTTTGAGTCGTCTGAAGGGGAGTCTGGTCTGTTATCTGCGGGTCAGCTGCATAGAGTGATGAGAGAAGAGGTTCAGCTGTTTTCTCTGTTGGCGTCGTTGTCTGATGAAAGCCAAGCGAAGATTGATGTGTTGCCGGTAGTGCGTGAGTTTTCCGAGGTGTTCCCTGACGAGATTCCGGATGTACCACCAGAGAGAGAGGTGGAGTTTGCTATTGACTTGGTTCCCGGCACTAAGCCTGTGTCTATGGCGCCATATAGAATGTCTGCATCCGAGTTGGCAGAATTGAAAAAGCAACTAGAAGATTTATTAGAAAAGAAGTTTGTAAGACCGAGTGTGTCACCTTGGGGAGCTCCAGTGTTGCTAGTGAAAAAGAAAGACGGTAGTATGAGGTTGTGCGTAGACTATCGGCAGTTAAATAAAGTTACAATCAAGAACAAGTATCCGTTGCCAAGAATTGATGACTTGATGGATCAGTTAGTGGGTGCTAAAGTATTTAGCAAGATTGACTTAAGGTCTGGTTATCATCAGATCAAGGTCAAGGATGAAGATGTCCAGAAGACGGCATTTAGGACAAGATATGGGCACTATGAGTATTCCGTTATGCCTTTCGGTGTGACCAATGCGCCGGGGGTATTCATGGGGTACATGAACCAAATCTTCCGCGAGTACTTGGATAAGTTTGTGGTAGTTTTCATTGACGACATTCTGATCTACTCTAGGTCAGAAGAGGAGCATGCGGAACATCTGAGGCTGGTGCTAGAAATTCTGAAGGATCGAAAGTTGTATGCGAAGCTGTCCAAGTGTGAGTTTTGGTTGAGAGAGGTCAGTTTCCTCGGTCACGTGATTTCTAGTGAGGGAATTGCGGTGGATCCTTCCAAAGTTGATGCAGTGTTGCAATGGGAGTCTCCAAAGTCAGTTACTGAAATCAGGAGTTTTCTGGGGTTGGCTGGCTATTATAGAAGGTTTATTGAGGGGTTCTCGAAGTTGGCTCTGCCATTGACTCAATTGACCTGCAAGGGTAGGGCTTTTGTTTGGGATGACCGATGTGAAGAAAGTTTCAATGAGCTGAAGAAGAAGTTGACTACGTCTCCAGTGTTGACCCTGCCTAATCCGGTTGAACCGTTTGTGGTTTATTGTGATGCGTCTAAGATGGGTTTGGGTGGTGTACTTATGCAGAATGGGAAAGTGATCGCTTATGCGTCTAGGCAATTGAGAATTCATGAAAAGAATTACCCTACTCACGACTTAGAACTTGCTGCTGTGGTATTCGCATTAAAAATTTGGAGGCATTACTTCTATGGATCGAAATTTGAGGTGTTCAGTGATCACAAGAGTCTACGGTATCTGTTTGACCAGAAAGAATTGAATATGAGGCAGCGCCGGTGGTTAGAACTATTGAAGGATTATGATTTTGAATTGAGTTATCACCCGGGGAAAGTGAATGTGGTTGCGGATGCGCTGAGTCGGAAGACTTTGCACATGTCGGCATTGATGGCTAGAGAGCTTGAGTTAATTGAGCAGTTCAGGGACATGAGTTTAGTGTGTGAAGTAACGCCTCAGAGTGTCAGGTTAGGTATGTTGAAAATTGGCAATGATTTTATGGCGAGTATCCGAGAGGCGCAGAAATTAGATATGAAATTAGTTGATCTGATGAGTGGGATCGGTCAGTCAGAGAATGAAGACTTCGTGATAGATGCGCAAAATGTATTGAGGTATCGTGGGAGAATTTGTGTTCCCGAAGATGAGGAAATGAGAAAGGCAATTCTTGAGGAAGGGCATAAGAGTAAATTGAGTATCCATCCTGGAGCGACGAAAATGTACCAAGATTTGAAGAAGATGTTCTGGTGGCCTGGGTTGAAGCGCGATGTGGCGCAGTTTGTGTATTCGTGCTTGACCTGTCAGAAATCGAAAGTCGAGCATCAGAAGCCTGCGGGAATGATGCAACCGTTGAATGTTCCAGAATGGAAGTGGGATAGTATATCCATGGATTTTGTGACCGGGTTACCCAATACGGTGAGAGGGCATGATTCAATATGGGTGGTTGTGGATAGATTAACGAAGTCGGCTCATTTTATTCCTATCGGTATTAAGTATCCAGTGTCGAGATTGGCTAAAATCTACATTCAGGTGATTGTGAAGCTGCATGGGGTTCCTTCGTGCATTGTGTCTGATAGGGACCCAAGGTTCACTTCGGAGTTTTGGAGTAGTTTGCAGAAAGAGTTGGGGTCGAAATTGAGGTTGAGTTCAGCTTATCATCCTCAGACTGATGGGCAGACAGAAAGGACAATCCAATCATTGGAAGACCTGTTGAGGTCATGCGTGCTAGAGCAGGGAGGTGCGTGGGATACTCATCTTCCGTTAATTGAGTTCACCTACAACAACAGTTATCATTCCAGTATCGGAATGGCGCCGTTTGAGGCGTTGTATGGCCGGAGGTGTAGGACTCCGGTGTGTTGGTACGAGACTGGGGAAAGTTTAGTACTTGGACCTGAGTTAGTCAGAGAGACTACTGAGAAGGTAAAGACGATCAGGGAGAAAATGAAAGCGTCGCAGAGTCGGCAGAAGAGTTACCATGATAAGAGAAGGAAAGATTTAGAATTTGAAGCCGGTGACCACGTGTTCTTGAGGGTCACGCCTATGACTGGTGTTGGGCGAGCGCTGAAATCAAAGAAGTTGACTCCTCGATTCATCGGGCCGTATCAGATTACGGAGAGAGTTGGAAATGTTGCTTATCGGGTGGCCTTACCACCTAATCTTTCGAACTTGCACGACGTGTTTCACGTGTCGCAGCTTCGGAAGTATGTTGCGGATCCGTCTCATGTGATTCAACTAGATGATGTGGAGGTGCGGGACAATCTCACCGTGGAGACTATGCCAGTTAGAATTGATGACCGTGAAGTAAAAGTGTTAAGAGGCAAAGAGATTAATTTAGTGAAAGTGGTTTGGTTGGGAGCCGTAGGCGAGAGCATGACGTGGGAATTGGAAAGTAAGATGAAAGAAGCCTATCCAGAGTTATTTGATTCAGGTAATTTCGAGGACGAAATTCTCTAAGTGGGGGAGAGTTGTAACGCCCTAAAATAATTTAATTTATTAATTAAATTAAGTTATTTGAGGGATACAATATTTAATTAAGCGGGATGATTTATGTATAATTGTTTTATTGTAGGAGGCGAAAAGAATTAAAAAGAGTGGTGCGAAAAATGGGCCCAAGCCACTTAAGTGACCCAAGCCCATTCCAATTATCCTAAAACCTAAGAATTAGTATCATTCCACCAAAGAAAGGGGAAAATCAGCGCAACTGAGAAGTGAAGGAAAGGTGAGGCGCGACTCAAGCATAGAAGGGAAGAGGGTTTTCTTTCATCTTTGATTTAGGTAAGTGCCTTTGATCCTCTTCTCTTCCATTTATGTAATTCTTCCAAGTGATGATCTCAAACCCTTCCTTTCCATGTTTCGATTTTGCCATAATTATGTGATGGAATGCGAATTGGCTTTAGAGGAGGAAGGGGGGGCTGCTGCGAATTTTCTTGGTGACCTTGGCTCGTCGTGATTTCGGAGTTTTTGCACGTGACGCATTCATCGTGGTTTCGGGCATACAAAAATTCGAGGTAAGGGTGAGCGATTTTCAAATTAATATAATTGAGTATATGGAGGGTTTGTGGGTATGTGTTAGTGGTTGAATTAGAACCTTATAGGTGAGGAGGAATAATGAGTGGAATTAGTATGTTGATATGCGAATTGCCTATGATGCGAGGAGATGAATAGTTGCTGTATTTTTTAGAGATATGTTGCTGTTTTGCAGAAATTGTAATTGCTGTTTTTTTTTGAGATATGTTGCTGTTTTGCAGAAATTGTAGTTGCTGTTTCTTTTAATGATATGTTGCTGTTATGCAGAATTTTAATTGTGCTGTTGCTGTTATTTAAGTAGTGCTGTTGCAGAATTTTAATTGTGCTGTTTGCTGTTATTTAAGTAGTGCTGTTGCAGAATTTTTAATTATGCTGTTGCCGTATTTTAATTTTGCTGTTTTCACAATAAAATGTTGCTGTTTTTACCAATTAAAATATTGCTGTGTTGCAAATTAAAGCTGCTGTTTTGCGAATTGAAAGGCCACTGTTTCAGTTTTAATTTGATGTAAAAATTCTGCTGTTTTTGCGAAAATAATGGCTACTGTTTCAGTTCCGATTTGATGAAAGATTGCCACTGTTTTTGCGCATGATTACCACTGTTTTTCAGCTTCAATTTGATGTCAATACGCCACTGTTTTTGCGCATAATTACCACTGTTTTTCAGTTTCGAGTTGATGTAAAAATTCCTACTGTTTTGCGCAATGATGGCCACTATTTTCAGTTTTTATTTAGTGTCAAGAATGTGAGTTTTCTTCCACTTAGAAAATGAGATGTTTTTCCCGAATTCAATTGTGACGTTTCCTAAGATGTAAAGTGAAATGTTATTCCATAATTTTTAAAGATGTAAAGTGAAATGTTTATTCCATAATTTTAAAGATGTTGTTACATTATTTTTAAATGTGATTGTTATGAAGAGTGGTGATATTACTATGATGACTATGACGAATACACTCTATGAGTGTCTTATGGTGGTGATGATGAGTACTCCGGGTGAGTAAATTTTGGTGATTGCACATGTGTCCATTGTGTCTCATAGCATGTGCATCTTATGACGAATAGGCTTCGGCCTCTTAGTGACGGTGTGCCCATAGTGGCTTATTTATGACGAGAAAACAGTGACGGTGTGCCCATAGTGGCTTATTATGACGAATATGGTACCATCATGCATATGCCCAGGTGTGGGTTGCATCTTCATGCGCATTCATTTTTTTTATGACGGGTGACGTGAATTGTGAATTTGTTTGATGTTGTGTGTAAACGACGATGAAGTTGATATAAGTGATGATGTTGTGAGATGGTTTGCCCATATTACTCTGCTGTATGTTTAATTATATTTTGTTGAAAGTTCTCACCCCTTCTGCTTGGAATGTTGCTCTATGGTGGCAACGCTGCAGGTGACTCTGATTGAAGGACATGCTGCCTTCCTTTTAGCTGTTGAGACGTTCGAGTCGCTCTCTGATATTGTAACACCTAGGGGGCGGGTTAAAGTTGACGACTTATTTAATTAACTGTTTTTAATAATTTTATTGATGTGTGAGACGTGTTTGAGCGATAATTTTTGGTGAGCTATTATTTCCGCTGTGATGAGATTTAATTTGAAGTTCGATTTTTGAGACGAATGTGTTTCTACACCAATGTTAATGGCGTAGTCGATGAGTTTCACCAATGAAGTTGTGACATTTCTTTTCTACTAATATTATTATTATTTTTGAAAACGAAAGCACTCTGACAATGACGTACAAATTAAAGGGGTAGAAACGGGGTGTTACAGTATCTAGTGCGGAAAGTTGTCTTCGGAATATCCAAAGTTCTAACTTTGATTTGATGATAGCCAGACCTTAAGTCAATTTTGGAAAACACTGAAGCTCCTCGAAGTTGGTCTAGCAAATCATCAATTCTTGGCAGAAGGTACTTATTCTTAATGGTCACCTTGTTCAATTGCCGATAATCAATACATAATCTCATGCTCCCATCCTTTTTCTTGACAAGTAACACAGGGGCACCCCGTGGCGACGCACTAGGTCGAATGAATTGTTTCGAAATCAACTCTTCAAGTTGGGTTTTCAACTCCTTTAGCTCTAAAGGAGACATTCTATTTGGAGTAATAGAAATTGGCCCTGTGCCCGAAACCAATTCTATGGAGAACTCTACCTCACGATTTGGAGGTAAAGAAGAAACTTCATCCGGAAAAACATCCAGGAACTCATTTACAATTTTGGGCCTTGGAATAGACAGTGACTTGCGGAAGTGAAAGAGATAACTGCTTCGGAATTGGTCTGTGGCAACTCCACTGATTCGGGGGCAAAACCGATAGTCCGATTAAAGAAATCAATTGTTACATAGTTGGCAGACATCCAACTCATACCTAGGACAATGTCCATACCCTTCATTGGCAAACAAATGAAGTCTACCACAAAGTTTCTGTCTCCGATGGCTGGAAGACAGTTTTCACATAAAGCTTGGGTCTGAACACTACCCTCAGCAGCAGTTAGAATATAGATTGGTTGAGGCAACGGAGTTAAAGCCAAGCCCAACCGATCGACACACGCTTGAGATATAAAGCAATGGGTTGCACCCGAATTATACAAAATACCGACTGAGTTATGGAAAAGAAATCTCGTACCCATGAGTAAGTTGTCTGTAGCCTTGACTTTATGAGCATCCAAGGTGTAGACTCTCCCTTGTATTGTAGCAGCACTTCCCTCTTCATTTCTCTTCTTTACACTTGGAACATTTGTTGAACTTTATAGAATAAGATGATTGAGCTTGTTTTCCTTTGTTGATATTGTTCTTGGGACTCATCTGAGAGTTAGATGGACCAGCTTTCTTCTTGTTCTGTCCATACGCCTTTCGGTTTGCATACAATCTCTTCAAATCATTCTCAGCAATATAAGCTTGTTGCACCATGGGTGCATAGTTGTTACAGGCAAATGAACTTAAACTTTGAGCAATGTCCTCTCTCGGCCCAAACTTGTATCTATCAGTCTTCCACCTGTCGTTGGGAGCATAGCCAGCCAAACCGAAAAATTGGTACAGTTCTTCAAATTTGGTCGTGTACTGATCCACAGGTAAGCTTCCTTGAGTTAGAGTTAGGAACTCATTCTCCTTATAAAACCTCACTGCAGTTGGGAAGAATTGTTCTAGAAATGTACGCCGGAATTTTTCCCAAGTCTGAGGAGTTTCCATTGTCACCATCATGGCCCGAGCATTGGTCCACCAATTGTTGGCCTCTCCTTTCAGCATATGAGATGCCAATCTCAACTTATCTTCATCATTTACTTGCATGGTAAGGAAGATATTCTCAATATCATCCAGTCAATGCTGAGGTTCCATGACAACAGACCCTCCTCTGAAGGACTTGTTCCTACAAGGTATTTTGAAAAAACCTCTGAGCAACTTAGTGCTGCAAACGGCTCTAAACTCAGAATCAATTATAAGTTATCTTCGGCTATTATTGAAAACCAAAATTTCAAATTGATACATCCTTCTTACTTGTTAAGGATTTGAAAAACAAAGTGATCTTAGGAACTCCTTTCATAAGGTCGCTTCTTCCCTTTTAAATAACTGAGGATGGCATTATAGCCCAGCATCTGGGGAAACCCATTATGTTCAAGTTTTTAAGAAAACCTTTCATTAGGAACTTGAATCCTATCTCTTACAAAGAAAACCAAATCAATTTCCTTAAAGAGGAAATATCTTTTAGGCACGTTGACAGTCAGTTGCTTAAAAGAGATAATCAGCTTAGGGTTAAAGGCCTCTTAGAACAAATCCAAACTACTATTTTTTCTGACCTACCCAATGCTTTCTGGGAAAGAAAGCACCACATTGTTGATCTTCCTTATGAAAAGGATTTCCAGGATAGACAAATCCCTACCAAAGCTAAGCCTATCCAAATGAACCAAGAACTTCTTCTTGTCTGTCAAAAGGAAATCAAAGACCTTCTGGCAAAAGGGCTCATTCGCAAAAGCAAAAGCCTTTGGTCTTGTTCTGCCTTTTATGTCAATAAACAGGCTGAGATCGAAAGAGGAACCCCTAGATTGGTCATCAATTACAAACCCCTCAATCAAGCTCTTTGCTGGATTAGGTACCCTATACCTAAAAAAAAGGATCTCCTCAAGAGACTCCATGATGCAAAAATCTTTTCAAAATTTGACATGAAATCTGGTTTTTGGCAAATCCAAATAAAAGAAAGGGACACGTATAAAACTGCTTTCACTGTCCCTTTTGGTCAATATGAATGGAACGTTATGCCATTTGGCTTAAAAAACGCTCCTTCTGAATTCCAGAGAATCATGAATGATATTTTCAATAATTATGGTATTTTGTTGGAATTGCAGCATGTCTTGCATCATCTTTTGTTGCACTTCATTCACATTCTGCATCCAAGCAGAGTGCGAATCGATTGGTCGGATGTTCCTTAAGTTTCCTGCCATAATTCTGCAAACAATGCACCAAGTATTGAGTTGATCAGGCTCGATGTCCCTTAGCATAATAAGAAGTAAGATAACAGAATTACTCAAGGCACAAACAACCCTAAAACTAATCTAAGCCCGACTAGGTCGAACTTGCTCTGATACCATAATGTAATACCCTAGCATCTCTACAATAGAGAACAACTAAGATACACCTCATAGCATACATCAGAGATACATTCCTGATCATGGATATTGAACAAAGCTAAAACTTTTGATGATGACTCATAAAACAAGCACTCATATCTCACAACTTCATAGTATAAATACTTAATTAACAATAAACATGTTTTGACATCCTTTCCTCGCCCTAATGTCCAACATCCAAAATCAGAAATAGCGGAAACGATTTATAACTTCAAGTACATGAAAAAATCATAATATCGAGAATACATGAAAACTAGGAAATAACAAAAGCAATAACTAAGTCTTCAAGCTCTCCAAAAGAGATATCATCTAGCCGTGCTTCTTTGCTTTTGATTTCCCCCGTGTCTCTGTAAAACCACAACATGAAAAGGGTGAGATAAACATCTCAGTGAGTTCTATCGAGACCCCTTACTAAACACTCGCGGTTCATTATGCATCTTTTGACTCGCAACCCCTTGTGAGGTGACTACATGCGAACCTTTTCTTGACTTTATCTTCCTGACTTAGCACAACACCGTCAATTACCACGCAATATCCGGTGAACCCAATCCGCTAACCTTGCGCTAGCAGGTAAACATGAACGGGGCCTAGGGTTCGGGCTCATGACTTCCCTACCCTAGTATGATGATTCCTTGTGTCGTCACCCTATGAATACTTCTTTACATGACATTTAACGTTTCCTTGGGTGAAACCCTATGAAAATTTCATTGCATGATATTCTTGTCATTACATAGCATAAACATAAACTTAATTGAACTTATAGTTCCTTAAATTATCATCACCTAGTGTGCACTCACTCGTAACTAATTATGACTCGAAACAATTCCATATTATATCGTCTCAATCATAATCAAACTCATGGCATTCATGTCTTAAATTCATTGGGCAAGGTTGGGGAAGGGATCAGAATGAACTTGGAACCAATTGGAACAGCCTAGGACATGTTTTGAAGTAGGGTAACAGAGGGGGACGCACGACCAGTGCGCATTTTAAAACATTTTGCGCAGAGTAACAGAATGATGCGCACGGTCTGGGCCTGAAGGCGCATGGTCCGGGCCTGTGCATCAGTATTTAGAAAATGTCATTTTTGTGTAATTTTCCATTCCGTTCGTTTCCAATGTCCATTCCGACCGATACCCAAACTTAACCCTGTAATAATTCAGTACAAACAGCAAACATAACCAATTCCACAATCACATTATCAATCAATCAATCGTTCATCCAAAAACACCAAATGTTCTGATTTCGAAATTACGGTTTTATGCACTTTGACGAAACAATGACAGAATAACTTAATTCAGGAACATGCAACCACACATTCAAAAACTAAAAAACCTAAGCGAGTTAGAACTCACTGTATTGTGATGAAAATCACAAACTCCGAATACTTGGAGTTCGAAACACCGACTTGAGTTTAACGAATGAAAACCGTAACTCACGAACCGGGCTCCTAAATTCCAATACTCCTCAAACTCGAACCAAACCACCCAAAACATAGCTTCTACCCTTGAATTCCCTAGGCAATTTAAATGTACTTTGCGGTATGCTAGAGAACCTCCTTTCAACTCACAAGAGCAAAATGACAAGGATTGACTCAAGACTTTCTCCCTCAAACTCAAACTCGATTTCAATGGAGAAGATGAAGTTGTGTTTGAGCTTGGTTCAGCTTATGTTTGTGGTGCCATTAGAAAGAGGATGAAAAAAGTGGAAGAATGGTGGCTAGAACACTCACATGCTTTGAGGATTGAAGGAGATCCCTCCTCTTCTTCCTCTTCTCACTCTCGCAAGTTCTCTCTCTCAAACTCTCTATTTTTCTGTTTTTCTAGCAAGGTTGCATATGGGTGTGAGTGCTGTTGTGTCTTGGTGTTTTGTGTGAGTTAAGTGACTTCAGCTGGGTGTGTTTTGAAAAGAAAGCGAAATGACTCTTTTGTCCTTACAATCCAATTTCCACTTAAAATCCCAATTTAATCAAACAATTACTCATCAAAGCACACACATATCATAGGCAATTAAATTAACTATGACATATAATCGATTAGGCCTAATTATTTAAATAAGTTAATTAATTAAACATGACCTCTTGCTAATTTCAATTAATGAAATTAGCCAAATTGGAGATGTTACAGATCAATCTCTTGAAAGAACGTTCTATTATAGGCTATCATTTGTTTAGTTGTTATTTTTAGTGATTGGCAAAATTACAAAATTTTAAAATTTATGTTTGACGTGTCTTTGATGGATACCGTGGATAAGATGGAAAGTATGGATGTGTCATCAATGTCTAAAATCAGACTTTTCAAAGAGAAACAGGGTTTTGAAACCCATTGCTGTATATCATATCATTTTGAATGTGTGGATTTTACAGAATGAATTTCCCCGTTAAACAAAATCCTATTTCCGGCATTCCAATTAGCTTGGGGTTGGTTCAATTTAGGTAACTGTTACACAAATTTGGAATCTTTTCATCACAACATTTATAGGCATATTCATGTAAATTAGTCTTCATATAGAGCTGAAAATAAGCAAATAATACACTATTATTAATGATTATGGCGCCACTAATTTGAAATCCAAAGTTTTTCAAAAGGAAAACCCATAAACCTTAATCCTATTGAGATGATTCCTATAAATAACAGAACATTGTTGTACGTACGAACTGCAACTCTCTTAATTGGAAGTACACGTTTTTATGCATTTCCTTAAATCAAAAATATATAGTTGCGTTCTCTACTAATTTGGATGACCAAATTAATATAACGAATCTATTTTTTTTTAAATAATATATTTAATTTATTTCTTTAACCGATAAAATCATGAAAGAAGATAAATTACAATCAAATGAATTTTCAATTAAGTTATTATATTTTAAAGTTCTTAGACTTTTGTTAGTTTTGAATAAATATCTACTCGCTTATTATTTTTAATTTTCAAAGAGATATATGAGTTTATCTATATACTTAATTAAATAATATATACTACTATTTTGATTGTAAATTCTAATTATTCCATTACAACTTTAAAATTAACTTTTTTTTTATAGTTTTAGGTAAATAGTAGTTGTTATTTTCTTATTTTCCTATTTGTGACACACGGTGATGAACATTTAATGTACATCTGAATTAGCATTTTTTTGGGTTGAGTGACCTAATTTGCATATAAATTGTTGAAACATTTTTTTTTTTGTGAATAATTGCTGAAATATTATACAAATATAACTTTAGTACTTGATTAATTAAATGAGTTTATTTCAAAAAAAATATTAAATACATCCTATTTTTATCCTCTCATTTCCATATTTTACACACTCTCTATTTTTTATTTACCCTTCATTTTGCCCTCAATTTTTTGTTTTGCATATAGAATTTTTTCGGTAAAAAATGTACGTACGGTGATTTTCATTTTACATGTGCTCCTAACGTATTTTGATAGAATTGAATGTTTATGAAAGTGGGGTAACATATATTACATATATTAAACTCTTAATATACGTTTTACACTAAAACATATTAAGTATAAATATTTAAATTATAGAGTAAAAATATATCATGAGGAGATCGAATATTTGCATGAAATAACATTGTTGTCTTATTCGTAGGCAAGCAAACTAAGTAGCCAATTGCTTAGCAAGGGCTTCAAAATATTAAAACCATCATGCAGATACCCAATTTTGACGCTCAAAAAATAAAACTTTATGCCATAAAACCACACGCAGGTGACTATAGACATATCACTTGAAAAAAGTAATGTGGACTATCAAAGCCCTAAAATCCCAACACCTTTAACTGCGCCCGATTCAAACAAGAAAGTGGGATAAATATTTATGTAATTTCCCAAACTTCAAATGGCACTTCGTGATATATAACCATGAAAGAATATTGTAGGAGAGGAAAGAAAGTTACCTTACCACAAGTTATTCCCCCAAAATTGAATCTTCTCACCAATGTTGTAACGAACCTGCAAAGTTTGTCGACGAGCCACCATCTTATAAGATGGTAAAGCGATGCGAAACCACCTCGCACGCTGGAGTGTGTCATTCCCTCTCCCGTGTAAACTGTAGCACAAACAATTTTATATTTCTTTCACACGTGTGTACCGAAATAGAAAGACTAAGTCTATATAACTTCTCTTTTATTACTTCTCCTTTACTTAAAACAAAAGGTAAATTTAATTTCATCTATAAAATCTAAACCCCTTACCATGACCTTTTTCTGACGAAATCTCTTACCAAAATCTGTTTATTAGTTTTTCTGATTATAGAATATCTCAAATTTTACTATTACAAATATCTCCCTCATAAACTACTATTGACCAATTATGGGAAACTTTTCACTTTTTAGCTAGCTTTATTCCCATTAATTAACTATGTCAAATCATAATTTTTCAAACATGACAATAGTAGTAAAAACTTTCTTTTCTATTCCAAGTATAAATTAAATTTTATTTATTTTGATTATCTATTGAAATATAAGATTTCAATTGATTTTTTCAGTACACACATCAAGCTATTTTTTCCTCATATTTTTTAACCAACCTCATAACTTAGTTATTAATCTGCACCGATCCTAGCTTAACTTTATTTTTCATAAACATTAAAATTTATATATAAAACAAATTAAAATAAATTAACATGATTTGTTGTTGCTGTGCTCGAAAAATTCGGAGGATTTCTCGCGTTCAATGAAGTCACCACAAATATTTAATTATTAGGGAAAATATTGAAAAATCCCTTTAAAAACGAAAATGATCTTGAAAACCAGATTTCGGGTTTGGGAGTCGATTATGTGCGGAAAAGATATTAGCACCCCACAACATTCTTTCAAAAAAATAGTTATCTCTGATTAATTGGGCAAAACAAAACTAACTTTGAACATATTTATTTCCCTTTTATTTTGTTTTAAAAAAATTGAAAAGACTTAATAAAAAATTATTTTTTTTTGCATTTTTATTGAGAACTAACAATGAAACATTTTTGAAAAGACTTAAAAAAAGATTTTTACTATTACACCTGATTGAGGTGGGGCCCCCTCTGATCCTACGTATTTCTGGGTAGAGAATCAAAGGCAGCGTAATTCTGTAGTAGAAAATATTTGTTTGTTGGTATTTTTTAATTAATATTTTATGGATTAGTTTTTATAGAGATTTTAGAACTCCTGAGTTGTACGACTCATTAGTCCTGAAACGCAAACTAATCCGGCTGTACAATCGACTTAGTTCCCTATTATTTTGATAGGTTTGTGTTTGTTTGTTTGTTTTTTTTAGTAGAGATTCTTGAGGCATTTGAGCGGTAGAACTCACACACCTCAAGAATATAATTAACTCGATGGAAGAACCGACTTAATTTTCTTATTATTTTTGTATGCCAATTGTTTATAAAATTATTGACTTTGAGTGTGAAAATATGAAAGGTGGGCTAAACTTTAGTGGTCATTTAGAAGTAATTGGTTGGAATGCATAAGTGTAACTAAAAGGGAAGGGATTCGATTCCCAGATCTGTCTTTTTTGATAAGCCTTGCGAATTTAAATTGTGCTAAAACTGGGTTTACTCACCATACCGATTATTGAGGAACAAAACTTTGTTTAGCATCACATTTTACGTATTCCGAACGCTAAAATACCCTAAAACACATTGCTTAGCATCGCACTTTACGTATTTTGTCACGAAATTATTATTTTTTCACCATATTGGTTATTAAGGACAAAACTTTACCTATTTGACTAGTTAAAAATTTTATGAACCATAAATTACACCAAAACACACGAAAAGTACCCCAAAGCACTACTTAGCATTGCAGTTTTTTTCTCACCAAACCGGTTATTGAGAAATAAACTTTGCATATTTAAATCGTTAAAAAAATTGAGAACATTAATAGTAAAAATGGAGAATTATGAAATAGATTATAGATGTTACTTTTAAAATTGTGGTGTCCCAGTGGTGTAGCTCAGTTGGTTGGAGTTAGAGACATCTTTCAGTTGCTCCCGGGTTCGAACCCGGCATGCCGCACTCCCATTCCCCATTTTCCTTATATGTGGTTATTCTGCCAGCATATTGAAACAAAAAAATAATAATAAGGACATAGTTAAATAAAAAGAACGGATACACTATAATGCGATTAAGTAAGTATCTAATGTACCGTAGGAAAAGCAAAAAGATGTGCACGAGAGCTTCTTTTTGCTAGTAATAATAATAACATAAATACACCTTATCATGTGTTATATTTTAGGCTAAATAGCACTTTTGGTCCTTTATCTTTGCTCCAGATTTCACTTTGGTCCTTTATCTTTTTTTTGGTCCGTTTTGGTCATTTATCTTTCATTTTCGTTTCACTTTGGTCCTTTATCTTTTTTTTGATCCGTTTTGGTCCTTTATCTTTCATTTCGTTTCATTTTGGTCTCTCACGTTATTATTTAATTCAATTAAAACACTAAAACAATTAAAACAATTAATTCAATTAAAACAAAATTATTTTAAAACAATTAAATCAAAAATTTGGTCCCCCCCACCGTCCACCACCACCCACCACCGTCAACCACCACCCACCACCACCACCTCCCAAACTCAGATCTGCGCAGAGGAGAGAGAGAAGGAAATCTTCGTTTGGGGAGAGAAAGGAAGAGAACGAAAACGGGAATGAAGGAAGAGGAAGAAGAGAACGCGGTGGCGTGAGGAGAGAGAGAGAACGAAATCTTCGTTTGGGGAGATGATCGGTGAGGGGGGACGATCGGTGAGGGGGAGGAAGAAAGAAGGGGGAGGATCTGTGAGGGGGGGGGGGGTTCACGGTGAGGGGGAGGAAGAAAGAAGGGGGACGATCGGTGAGGGGGGGGGTTCACGGTGAGGGGGAGGGGGGACGATCGGTGAGGGGGGGTTCACGGTGAGGGGGAGGGGGACGATCGGTGAGGGGGGTTCACGGTGAGGGGGAGGGGGGGGACGATCGGTGAGGGGGAGGGGTTCACGGTGGGGGGGGGGGGGTGGTGGTTGTTGGTGGCTCGCGGTGAGGGGGGAGGGGTTCAAGGTGGGGGGGAGGGGTTCACGGTGGGGGACCAAAAAATTGTTTTAATTGTTTTAAAATAATTTTGTTTTAATTGTTTTAATTGTTTTAATGTTTTAATTGAATTAAATAATAACGTGAGGGACCAAAATGAAACGAGGAAATGAAAGATAAAGGACCAAAACGGATCAAAAAAAAGATAAAGGACCAAAGTGAAACGAAAATGAAAGATAAAGGACCAAAACGGACCAAAAAAAAGATAAAGGACCAAAGTGAAATCTGGAGCAAAGATAAAGGACCAAAAGTGCTATTTAGCCTATATTTTATATCTACAAGTACCTTATTAAATGAATTTAAAATATAACCAATACCGTTGGCCCAGAGGCTTAATCTACTCTGGGACATGAGGTCGACCCGATGCTCCCAGGTTCGATTCCCACAGCGAACAAACTCGGTATTGGCCTGTGCGAAATTTGATCCTAAGCACGAGCGGAGATTAGTCTTTTGTTGAAAGCGTTTGGACACTCCGTGGGTAGCCAGCAATAGTCCGAATAAAAAAAAAGAATTTAAAATATAATTTGTCTCTTTTTTTGACAGAATTGGTTTTTTCTTGACTAACTAATATTTGACTTAAACCTATATGCTTTCATGTTTCTTAATTTTCTTAGGAGGCTTACATTTTTTCAATAAAACGTTGTAATATCACTAAAAGTAATTTTGTAATAACAAAAATATTAACTGCCTTTAATATGAAAAATTGACGGAGGGGGCTTAACCGCAAACATTTAATACTTATAAGGGTCATTTTAAAAAAAAAATTACAGAGGCTTAAATAGATTTTTGCCATATTTGCAAGGACTTAACATATATTTAAGCCTTAAATTTACTTATGTATTGACCCATCGAGTTATTTAAATTAGTTTTGAGTATCTAATTGTATGTGTATATTTTTAAGTTCAATTAGTAAAAATTTTGGAATAATTATTTGCATATGGGGCTTCCAGAAAAGGATTATAAAAAAGATTATAAAGTAGTACTGAATTTTTTTTTTGAAAAAACTAGTGAATATATTTACTCATGTATAATACAGCTTTAAAACATAGATAATAAATTAGGAAACGGAGTTTAGTATAATAAGAACTGATTTTTTTTCTTCCTAACATGTAGTTCATTTCATTCATAAGTAAACCGAAAGTACATAAAGGAATTACATCATAAACTTGAGAAGTATCTGAAATTAGGCCACCCCAGCAAGAGAAGCAAGAGCAATTTTATTAGCATTTTTCCAAACAAACTCAACATAGTTAAAAAACAAAAATAAGAATTGACATTGTTGAACTAAGGGCATGTTTGATTTGCAAATAGTTAAGTACTCGACAACTTTTATGTGGTGTACACTGTTTGATGAGTCCGGATCCTCTCCAATTGGGAAGGAAATGGACACATTCAGTTGATTGAATACTCAGATGACATGTCGGATTAAAATAATTGGACGAATGAGATTCAAATTTTAGTATCGACTGAAAATTGTTTAAATGCGTTTTTGGTTCCTACAAACATAGGATTTTTTGATTTTAGTCCCTGCAATTTTTTATTATAAAAAAGATCCTTGTAAAATCAACTTTTTTTCAAATAGGTCCTTCTGTTAGTCAAGCGTTACAAATAAAAATGAGTTGACTAACGGAATTCTGATATGTAATTTTTTTCTCCATTTCTAATTTATTTTAAAGCTGGTTTGGCTTACCATGTCATTAATTTTTATTTTAACTAATTTTAAATTGCTGATTAGATGCCAATTCAAATTAGGGTTTTTTTTCACCATCCATCCCTTATTTCTAGAACCCATTATGTCTTCCTCTTCACCTAACCTAAAAACCCTTCTCTTCTCTTCATGTTCACCATAATCCCTCTCTTCTACATCTTCACCCGACACAAACCCACTAACACTGAAGAGAGAAATATCCAACTTTGAGAGAAGAGTCAAAAGGGTTTCTCTCAATAAAAATCTAACTACAATCACTATTACAGATATCATAAACTTGTGACACTGTATTAAGAAAAGAAGTGGAGACCTTGAGACCATGGCGATTACAACACTAGCCCAGAAATCGACCCTTTTTCTGAGACCCCAAGAAAACATGAAACCGTACTCGAATTCGACGAAGATGGAAACAAATAAACGCAATGAAGGAAGAGACCATTAGGAAAGAACGCATTAGAGGGTTGGGTTGTTTTTTCATTTGGGTTTTGAGAATTTTCTGGAATTTTTTCCAGATGAAGAATGTAGCATCCTTATATTTCCAAGCTTGACCGAAATATAGAGAATTTAACATTTAATAAAATCAGAGTTCTAAACCGTTATTAGATTTGAATAAAACATAACTTGACGGAAATAAACCATCACCATAACTTCTGGCATAAATACAAAAAGGATAACTAAATGACATAACTGAACAACAGTTTACATGAGTTATTTCTTAATCATAGTTCAAATCCAAAAGAACGGTCTAGACTTAGTACATTAACTTTGGTTACAAGCTCAAAGGCTAAAGTATCAAAATACATTACATAGCAACTAACTAGGTGGACTAAGCAATTATACTTGACCCCTAAGGATCACATAAACTCAAGTAACCACAACAGCAACTTACTTATCCTCGAATTGCTTGGTCTAGCCCTGTTCATCTGAACACACAACAACATAAACAGTGAGATTTACAATCTCAGTGAGTTCTTTCACGACTCCTCACCATTTACCTCTCGTTATCTTTTATTTACTGTTTAACCTCTTTAGCATAATCCAAAAGAAATCTGAACAACGTCAGTTTCAGCGGACAACCCCAACCCGGCCTTGACCGAGTAATGCTAGGGCTTTGAACTCCAGAGCCATGACCTCCCATTCCAAGTATGCTAATTACCTCTTGGGATCGTCATCCCCCCTGGTGTCTTATGAAAATTTACTTTGACACATGGGTCCTTTTCTCACTCGATAACATACAATACAATTTAGGTTATAGACCGTATGTATTAAACTACTTTGTTTGCATCTCAAACGTACAACAAATCATCTCATTTGTGCTTAGAATAACAATAAAAGGTACAAAAACCAATGTTAAACCACCACAATCATGCAATCAAATAACAATATTACATGGATTATTTATCAACCAAAATCATGCATTCTTTTGACTCAACTTCATAACCTTTTAACTTCACATGAAACATAAACCACAAGAACACATTTTCAGCAACTTATGGACAATTTTAACAACATGCATTCATTCTCAAATACATAATAACCCTTAAAACTGAACTTACAACAAAGGGAAATGTAAAAAGGGCAAAGAACTCACCTTCTTTTAGTTGCACAAACCAAAAGCAAGCAAGAGTTTGACTTCTAAAGACACCACAAGCTCCTAGAATCCCAAAATCAACATAGACCTTAAACTCTCTTCTTTGACCCTTGAATCAACAATGTAGCTCCCAAAGGCTCCAAAACCAGCTTCCAAACTAACATGCAATCCACTAAAGTTCCCAATCAAGCTTCCTAGCTAACATGCACTCAAAGATGGTGGAAGAGGAGATGAAATGGTAGTTATGAAATTCAGATTTTTTCTTTCCTCTCTAGAGAATGTGGGACTCGAATTTTGTGGAAGAGGAGGAATAATGAGTGATGGTGTTTGAAAATCAAGACAATGGTATTGAGCTTCTCATGAGCTCTTGTTTCCTACTCTCTCTCTCTCTCTCTCTCTCTCTCTCTCTCTCTCTCTCTCTCTCTCTCTCTCTCTCTCTCTCCTCCCTTTGCTCTCATGAATAAAAGACTTCTCAAAACTTAAGGGAAATAAGGAGGGAAGGTGTTGTTTTATGGAGTTCAGCTGAATGTTTCTCATTTGGGCTCTATTTAATGGGTTGGATTGGTTCTAAGCTCACAATTCTTAGACTCATTAAGATTTCTAATCGTACCCCTTATTTTTCTCATAATACACAACCACATTTATTTATCAATCCAAACAACCAATAATTAACTCACTTAGCAACAAACAATTAAAAGTACTCAATAATCAAAGTAATTAAAAAAATTTACTTTGGGGTGTTACAAAGATGATGGTGAAGAAGGTGAAGAAGACCAGATGTGATTCTAGTCGCCTCTCATCCACCATTCTTTGCCTGTCTACGAACCAATAGCTACCCTTTGTCCTCTCCTTGTGCAACACCTCTGTGTAAAGAACGAGTTGTTGCTTAATGTAACATCCCCAAAATAATTAACCGAATTATTTGGATGTTACCCAACTGAATTATTTTAGTACTTGATTGGTAATTTATTAAGTGCTAAAATCTAATTATTGGTTGTCATAGGATCGTTAACCGGACAATAGGGAATAAGGGCAATATGGTCTTTGAGCATATTACCACTTAAACTTATATATATATATATATATATATATATATATATATATATGTATATATAAGAAAGAAAAAAAAGAAAGAAAAGGAAGATAATTGAGAAAGAAAGAAAGGAAGCGACAGAGAGGAGAAAGGGAGAAGAGAAGAGAAAAGAAGAAGAAAGAAGAAAGAAGAAAAGAAGAAGAAGAAGGGTCTTCACCACAACCCAAACCCCGAGTTTTCATCATCATCATCATCACCATCTTCCCATTAGCTTCCATTCCCTATAATTTTGGTGAGCTTATTTTTATTTTCCCCTCCTCTTTGACTTTCGATTCTGAGAGCTTGAGTGGGGATGATTTCGAATTTGATGATGATTTTGATGGTTTAGGTGTGATTAGAAGCGAACCTAAGGTGGATTGAACGCGGATTGAAGCTCGATTCGAAGTTAGGAGCAAATTGGTGATTCTAGGGTTCGTTTAGGGATTTTTGAGGAGTTTGAGATTTCGGTTCAAACCGTTGCTCTCGCGTAAAAGGTGAGTTTTACTCACGGTTAGGTTTTTGATGATACGTTTAATGCGTTGAATTTGAATTTTGAAAACCTTTATTTTGAAACTTTACGTATTTTGACAGAAATAATAATTTTTGAGGTTTATGTTTTGATTGGTGATTTGATGATAATCATTGGTGTATGAATATGTTTTTGGACTGTTTTTATGTTGGGACTGGACTGGAATAGGTATCGAAATTGATCGGAACGACGAAAAACGCGAAAATGGGACAAAACCAAAGTGCTGTCAGAGACGCACGACCCATGCGTATGGGCGCACGGACTGTGCGCCTCACTGTGCCCGTATCTTCAAAAGTGATTTTACAGGGCGCACGAACCGTGCGCAGTATTCTGCCCAAATTTTTCAAACTTGTTCGAAATGACCCCATTCGATTCCAGTCCTTTTCTAATCCTTTCCTAACCCTTTCCCAATGATATTAGGCTTATAACCCCATGATTTTGAATATGTTTCAAAAGGTTTTATTAACGGTTTGCGAAGATATGTCCCGATAGAAAAACCGTGAAATAGTGTACGTAAGTGAACCCGTGAAATGTTTACTATAAAGAACCAAATGTTCAATTGACAGTTACAATATGTAAATTATATCGAATATAGTAGTCAGCCCAATGTGGGTAGATATAAATATATATAATATCGAGTGTGGGTGACGACCCACGAGGTTAACATACTAGACGGGGAAGTCATGATCCTCAAACCTAGGCCCGTATACCAATAGGGAAAGTACTATTGGTAAAGGGGTTCACCGGGATTAGCAAATGTTCAGTCGGTGTTATGTTAAAAGTTATGCATTACGTTCACCGGGATTAGCAAGTGTGCAGTCGGTGGTACGTAAAAAGGTTTTATGGTACAGTTCACCGGGATTAGCAGGTGTGCAGTGGGTGTCGTACTGAATTAAAGCCTTACAACATGGTTCACCGAGATTAGCAAGTGTGCAGTCGGTGTCGTGTTAACTTTAAAAAGGATTCTTAATTGGACCGAGAGTGTAGATAGGGGTCTCGGTAGAACTCACTGAGATTGTATCTCATTGTTTATATGTTGTTGTTTTATAGAGAAACAGGGAAAGAGGAGATCCAAGAGGCACGATGTCGCACCCCAAAAAATCCTTGGAGGGATTTTTCTTCGCACAACGGGTTTTTAGAGTTGCCACCAATATTTTTTAAAGGTAAAACATCGAAAAAAGCTTTTTTGGAAAGCAATGGTCTTTGGAACCATTAGATTTGGGTTCGGGGGTCTAATTACGTATGGGGAAGGTATTAGCACCCCATAACGTCCCTTCAAAGAAGGGTTACCTTAATTAAATATGTGATTTGCAAAGTTAATTCAGAAAAATGCTTTGTTTTTACCTCTTTTGTTGATGAATGACTTAATGAAAAATCTTTAGTTTTCGCGCTTGACGGAGAGTATCCGCTCCTACGTATCTCCCGGTGCGATGGAGAATCCAAAGCAACGTAGTTCTTGTTTTTGAAAAATGTTTTATTTTGGAAAAGTGTTTGGTTTTTGAAAGGAAAAATGTTTTGGGTTTGTTGTGCTTGACGCAGAGTATCCGCTCCTACGTATCTTCCGGTGCGATGGAGAATTCAAAGCTACGTAGTTCTGGGTTTTCTAGAAAAAGGTTTTTGTTTTTTACCTTGTTTAATTGTGAAAATTGAGCTTCCATGATGATCAATTGAGCAAAGGCTCCAAGTGACCACCATTAGCACTCCATTGTTAATAATCATGCAAGCAAAGGCTTCGCAAGACTACTAACAAAGTTTTTGATTTAGTGAAAATATTTAGGAAAGTTAGGCATTCATGATGATCAATTGAGCAAAGGCTCCAAGTGATCGCCACTAGTACCTCATTGTTAATAATCATGCAAGAAAGGCTTCGCAAGACTACTAACAAAGTTTGATTTTGAAGAGTTTTCGCAATTGGATTGATTCTTGTTTAGGGAATGATTTTGATGCTTGAAAAAGCTTTTGATTGAAAGTGGACCTAGACTACACACATTATGACACGATACATAGATAGGCAAGGAATGAACCCAAGTTGAACATTTTGGCAAAAATGCATGAATAGGCAAGAAAATGAACCTAAGTTGCACATCTTATTGAAGATGCTAGGCAATGGGATGAACCTAACTAGGCACTTATGACACAATATGTGAATAGGCAAAGGCATTTCAAAGCACAAGTGATATCAAACTTCTAATGAATCACTTGCAAAACCCTAAGGATTTCACATCAACATTAGACATAAGCACCCATGTGGTATCCTTTTGATGTCATCAATGTCTAATACATTTCTTCAATCAACCACATGGAAGGAATAAATTAAAAGGGGCATTTGCCTCATGCAAGATCATAGGCAAGTCTTAAGACTAAATTGACAAGTTTAGGCAATTAGGGTGTTGAATCCCTTTAGGCAATCTTTGACACTTGGGATATGCACAAGTGCATAGGTGTCAAATCCTCTTACCAAATCGTCAACACAAAACCCACAATTGTTTCAAAACAATTACTTATTTGCAAGACCAAGAGCATTTCAACATGATTTATAAGTTGTTTTTGGTAATCAAAGCAATTGGTAAGGAAAGGAAACCTAAATTTGCATTCTTGTTCACTAGGAATCACAAAAGAAATTGAATCCTCTTAGGCAATCCTCAACACTTAAAGTGTGCATCAAAGCACAAGTGAGAGTCCTCTTGCCAATCATCAACATAGGGCATGATTTGCAAGCAAATTCATGAGAACAACAAGTTTTAAGCAAACAAACATCATAATCAAGGTTCAATTCCAAGTAATTGCAAGATTAGACAACCAACTCATCAAAAATCTCATAAACCCTAATTTCTTTGAAACATGCGAAACTAACATAAACCCTAAATCTCATTTTATTCATGGAAACACAAGATAATGCAAGAGAACAACATAGATTAAACTTTTGGTAAGGATTCACATGATCAAGCAAAGAAATGCATAACAATCACACAAATCCTAATTTTCCTCTAATATGCGAAATGAAATAAGCTTCAAATCATCATTTTATTCATGAAAACAACAAGAAATGAGTGAAATAACAACACACAATTTATTCTAAAGGAGAGAAGCATTCCAAGCACCCAAACCTCCCAAAGTGTTTGTCAAGATACTTGAAATACATCTCTCACTCAACAACAACTATGCTAACATTATGACATTAAAATGCAATGGGATGCCAAAATGAAGTGATGATTTACATCTTTGATGCTAAAATTGGAAGATGATGCTAGGTTTTAAAGTATACCTCAACTCCAAGCTAGAATAAGGAAGGAAATGAGATGAATGAATGCAAGACCCCTTTAATCTACTCTTCAATCTTCAACTTTGAACTTGATCCTTGAATTTGAAGGTGAATCTTTGAGAAGAATGCAAGAAGGATGGAAGATTTAGTGTAGGAAAGGTGTTTTAATGGATGATTGAGTGAGGAAATTGAAAAAGATGAGGTGAGGGAGGGGAGGAGATTTCGGCCAAGGAGAGGAGAGGAGGAGGTTTTTGTGCAAAAAATGAACTTGTGCTTCTTATTTTGGGAGAGTAGGTTTATATATGGTCTTGGGTGAAATTAGGGTTAAGGGAAGAATAGGAATGAGATGTTCTATTTTAAGTAAGTTTGCAATTTCTTATGAAGGAGTGAGTGTGAGAGGATGGTGTCATTTACAAAAAAGGGTATGAATCTTCATGAGAGTGTGTGGGAATTAGGGATGTGTATGAAATGGGTAGGATTAAGGATAGTACAAGAATATTCTTAAGGAATAATTGTACAATAGAAGACTGTGGAAGAAATTGTGGAGAGAGAGAGAGACACTACAACAATTGGACTCTACGGCAACGCCTATTATTGCAACACCAAAAAAACCGTTGCCTTAGACATCTATGGCAACGGTTTTTTGACCCCGTTGCTGACTCATTTATTTTAAAATATTTTTATTGGCAACGGTTCAAAACCGTTGCCATATGGTCTACAACAACGGTTTTTTTGTTTAATCATTAGGCAACGGTTCATAAATGTTGCCATATGCTCTACGGCAACGGTTGTTTGTTTAAGCTTTATGCAACGGTTTGAAAACGTTGCCCTAGTGAAAATTATTAAAATATAAAAATATAGCAAATCCCTTTCTCTAACCCACGCATGCGCAACTCAGATACCAAATCCCTTTTCTCCTTTCTCCTCCGCAGACCCAACCCACCCTAAAACGCAGAACCACTCAGCCCTTTCTCCTTCGCATACACAGCCCTTTCTCCTTTCTCATTCGCATACGCAGCCACGCAGAGATACGCAGAACCCACCATTCCTTTCCCCTGAAATCATTCACGCATTCACGCAGAACGCACCCTTCCTTTCAGTGCATCAAACCCTCTTCTTCTCAGAAACCATCAAACGCTCTTCTCTCTGCTACGACCACGGAGGCGGTGCACGGCGGCGGTCCACCCTCTTCTTCTCAGAAACGATTAAACGCTCCCTCACAACTCAGTTCTCACGCAAAAACTCTCAACCAGAAATCGTTCCAACCCTCTAAATCGTTCCACCCTCTCCAAACCAGAAATCGTTCCACCCTCTCCAAGCCAGAAATCATTCCACCCTCTAAATCGTGAACCCTAAATCATAAATCGCTTCCACCATCTAACGATTTCAAGCTATCACTCCATAAATCGTGAACCCTATAACGATTTCAACGATTTCAAGCTTCAGGTTCGTTTCCCTCTCTCTCTCTCTCCTGGTTTTCCTCTCTCTGGTTCGTCCCTCTCCTGGAGCTACTTGTCTTTTTATTTTTTTTCAATTGCATTCTGTTCCTGATTGTCAAAAAATGATAATTCATATTTGGTTAACCTTAGAAATTTAGGTTGGAATCTAATTTATGGCTTTGTGCTAGAAAGGAAGCTGCTTGTTGGTGATTGTATTGCTAATAGAATCATGTATCATATTTCTGATTGTTAGGATCAGTAGTTGTAGTTTATCAAATGAGATTTTCATGCTAGCTGAGCTCTGAATGTTAGATTATTGATTCTTGTATGTAGCATATTGATTGTGGAAGCACAACAAGTGGATTGGTGCTGTATATTGGTCATTAGTGTCCCTGAAATGCATAGGCCTGTGGCTGCTTCAGCAACACCTAGGGGTGGATTACCTACTGACAGTGGGGACTCTGTTGTGACTTTAGATCAAGTTCCGCGATGGAATGATACCGACCAGTCCTCAGGGTGTTATTAGCAGTTGGTCATGCGTTGTCAGTACTTGTAATTAGCATGCATATCGACTTTTGATATGTAATTATTTATTTATTTATTTATTTATTTTTTCTGTTTTTGGAACTTGTGATGATGTTGATGTTGTTATTACAGCAAAGAGGAAGCTGGGATGAAAACCGCAAAGCTTAGAGAGGAAAGAGAGCTTCTTGATAGGCAGCAACATGTTGATAGTGAAGTTCAAAACAATTTGGAAGAGAATCTTCAACAATTAAGAAACAGGGAGTCTGAGTTGGATTCACAGAGAGAACAGATGCAGGCAAGGCTCAAAAAAATACTTGATAGTTCTACAGAAAATAAAGACATTCTTAGGAAATTGAAGGAAGAACGGCGTTTGATGGTGCACAACCATGGTGAATCTGAGTAAGTTAAGTTTGTATTTTAATTGTTAAGGCATCCCTCTGCATTGAAGTTCCCGATGACATTTATGAAATGGTATATGCTACTTTGAATCTGCAGGAGAAAGTATAAAAGTTTAAAGAAAAGAATTGGTGAATGTGAAGATCAACTACGTGAATTGAAGGCTGATAGATATGAAAATGAGAGAGATGCTAAATTGTCTCAGGCTGTGGAGACTCTAAAACGCCTGTATCAAGGAGTTCATGGTCGCATGACTGATATTTGTAGGCCAACACAGAAGAAGTAACTACCCTGTTCAATCAGTTTCAACCACAACCGCAAACCATGCCGTCGCTACATTCGCCGGGGAAAATCGTCCGGCTGGAGTTAGAAAACTTCAAGTCATACAAGGGTCACCAAGTCATCGGTCCTTTCTCCGACTTCACCGCCATCATCGGTCCCAACGGTGCCGGCAAGTCCAACCTCATGGACGCTATCAGCTTCGTCCTCGGCGTTAGGACCGGCCAGCTTCGTGGTGCACAATTGAAGGACCTCATCTATGCCCTAGATGACAAAGAGAAGGAGCAGAGAGGACGTACGGCATTCGTTCTTCTGGTTTATAAGCTTGCTAACAATTCCGAGATCCAGTTCAAAAGAACCATCACCGCTGCCGGCGCCAGCGAGTATTGTTTCAACGGTAACGTTGTTACTTGGGACGTTTACAATTCTAAACTCAAGGCCCTCGGCATTCTCGTCAAGGCTCGCAATTTTTTAGTCTTTCAGGTTCTTCGTTTCTCTCTCTCTCTGTGTTACGCTCTCGTTGACGATGCCACTTGTACACTGATTAGTTTGTTTGTATGTTTGTTCAATCTGCTATATTTCTTAATCTAGGGAGATGTGGAGTCCATTGCGTCCAAAAATCCCAAGGAGCTCAGTGGTCTTATCGAGCAGATATGTGGCTTTGACGAGCTCAAGAAGGATTACGGGGAGTTTGAAGAAAAAAAAGCTGCTGCTGAGGAAAAATCAGCACTTGCATATCAGAAGAAGAAGACGGTTGTTATGGAGAGAAAGCAGAAGAAAGAACAGAAGGAAGAGGCAGAGAAACATCTCCGCTTGCAAGATCAACTGGTAACTATATCTGTTTTCATTTTGTGTTTGTTTTTGTATGATATACACCGTAGGGGGGGTAATTTTCAGTTGTATGCAACACACCGTATTTGTGGTGTTGGGTTAGCCTCTGTTTTAATTTGACAAAGTTCCATCAATCTGCTTTGTCCATGCCTCGAGTTTCTGTTTCGTTCTCTTTGCTTTTGCCACATGTTTGATTGGATGTAGACATGGTGGTATCACTATTAATTAAAAAAAGATAGACGTTTGAAGGAAAGCAAGATCATATCCTGAGTTCTGGATGTTATATGTTAGATTCTTAATAAAGGGTCTGTCTCTGATGCATACAGCAGTCCCTCATATTCATTCCCTGTTCCTGCTATTTTTTTACTCTATAACTATTGTCAAAAAAAAACTATTCCATGTTTCTTTGTAGCTTCCTTTTTTAGTTTTAGTAATGATAATAATAATAATATGTAGTAGTAATAGACTAATAGCAGTAGTAGTTTCAGCAACAACCATAATAACAATTTACATTTTTTGCCCATTCTTACTCTATCAATATATCATCGTCAAATCTCTATGTCACATGCAAACGATAATTTCCAACCACCAGTCCAAGCTGGCTGTTAACCTTCAGTTTTTCTATCACCTCCTTACCTCGATGACTGCTTTTTTGATTATTCTGTTTTTATCCTTTATGCTTCTGGCATGAGGAACATAAATGGGTTCTTCCCACCTCCATTGCTCCACGTTGAGTTGGGTTGGTACTTGATAGAGATGGTGGATTGTTTTTTTCACTTTGACATCCACAGGCTACCAACAAGTTGAAGGTGCTACTTTCAGTGATATCTATCGCTTTATCCCCAGTTTCTGTATTGTTTCCCTTTCCTTGGAATAGCTTAAACTAATAGTGAGTCTGAATCACGCTTTTCCTTGGCTTATAATTTCTTTGACAAATAAGCTTTGTACCGAAAACCAGAAAGTTTTGACGACAGCTGCAGTGGTTTGATTTGGTGGCTTAATTATACCTCTACAGCATGTTTAGTCAAGTATCTGCAGATACTATTTACTGCCAATAAAAAATATAGAATTTCTTTTCTGTGCAGCATTTTCCGCTATATATTTCTACTAGGAATCATGTTTGCAATTATCATTTTTCATACATTTTCTGATTGCCTCCTCAATTTATCTCTTGATCTTGACCAGACTGCTTGTGGTGAAGTTCTCAAGTACCTGTTTTTTTTGTTGTTTTACCTTGCAGAAATCTACAAAGAATGACCATTTCTTGTGGCAGTTGCTCAATATAGAAAATGATACTGTTAAAACAACTAAGGAACTTGAAGACGAAAAGCGAAGTCGTGAAGATCTTATTAAAGACCTAGAAATTTTTGAATATGAAGCCGGTAAAAAGAAGAAAGAGCAAACCAAATATCTGAAAGAGATTGCAATACGTGAGAAGAAAATTGCCGAGAAAAGCAACAAGCTTGACAAGAATGTGAGTATTTTTTCTACATTTGGGATGGGGTGTGGGAGCTAATAGACTTTGATCTTTTTTTGCACCGGCTGATTCTATGCTATACTCTTTGTACTTTGTTGCTTTTGATCATATTTAATGTAAATAATAAAGAAACTGGACTAAAAATTTAGTGTCCGAGTTTGGAGAATGGCTGTTAATCCGGCTTGAGTGGTACCTTAGGACCGTAGTTTGAATCTCCTCCCTCCCTGAACTAGCAATGCCCAATTTCTTCAGGCACACTAAAAAAATAAAGATTTTGGACTGACCCAAAATCACCTTGCAATTTCTTTAGTTTTGTTCCCACTATTGATTGTTTTTCTTACGTTCTTAATGCTCAGAGTAAACTGTAGAATTGTTTTTCTGGTTTTCTGTCCTTGCAGCAACCTGAGCTTCTGAAGTTAAAGGAAGAAATGGCTCGTATAAAAACAAAAATAAAGAAAGGGAAGAAGGAGCAAGAAAAAAAGAAGGAAGAGCAGAAGAGGTATGCTGCTGATATAGCAAAGTTACAAAGAGATATTCAGGATCTTGAGGCAAAAATGGAAGATCTTCAGAAAAAGGGTCGAAATGTTGGCGATCAGCTTAAGTTAGATGGCGATGACTTGGAAGAATATTTTAAAATGTGTGTGTTTATTTGCTGTAGCTGTGTGTCAACCATCTATATTTTGTTCCTTCTCATTTTAGAATGGAATAATTGCATTGTGATTGGATTGAACTTAAATGTTATTCAGTTTTTGGTTTCACTATTAGTCGTATTTGGTACTGATTCATTGTATACTATGAAAAGGAAAAAGAAACAAATATCATTGGGCAGAAGTTAGAAAATGTATTGATTTGTGTTATTTTGCCTAATGTCAGGCAGAAATTTGTAGATGGTGTTGCTTGCATATGGTATTTCTTTCGTTCAGTGCCCTATTGCTTGTTATTAGATATGAAAATGAGAGAGATGCTAAATTGTCTCAGGCCGTGGAGACGCTAAAACGCCTGTATCAAGGAGTTCATGGTCGCATGACTGATCTTTGTAGGCCAACACAGAAGAAGTATAACCTAGCCATTACAGTTGCTATGGGTAAATTCATGGATGCAGTTATAGTTGAAGATGAAAAGACTGGGAAGGAATGCATCAAGGTCCTAATGAGATTTCCCATTATCCTATTTGCAATGGGGAACTTCTTTATTGCTTTGTCTTGAAATTTGCCTTCTACAGCTAGCTTGTCCGTCAAGACTTTACTGTTTTGGTTGATTTTTTAACAAACAATAATTGTTGTCAACCACATCAAATGAAACTTTATGAATTGGAAAAAGCACAAAAGGTGATGAGTTACCATCTATCCCTATACCTTTTACCTTTTTTATTTATTGCAATTGTTTTTCCATTCCAGTCGTTTTGTCCTCATATATATATATATATATATATATATATATATATATATATATATATATATATATATATATATATATATATATATATATATATATATATATATATATATATGCTTTGATTTACATGCTTTCTGCTGCATATAAGTACTATTTTGAAATTTTAAAGGATTGTGTAGTTTCCTTCTAAAAAGCAAAAGCATATAAGTGGCTATTTTTGTGGGTGGAGGAGCTATCTTAGCATTACAAAAGTTGTTGGTCTTAATTCTTTTATTAAGCTATAACACTTTACCATCATTGTATTGTTCTAACTAACTGAGCAGGCTCTAGCTGATTGGATAGAGCTGGCTCATGGTAGTGGTACTCTTCGTCATGCATTTTATTACTCACTTAAATGTAAGCCTTGAAAAGTACTTTAATTTTTGAACTTAACTAGTGCAAGTTTGATCCCTCCCTGGAGAAGGCAATTCTTTTTGCTGTTGGGAATACTCTTGTTTGTGAAGATCTAGTCAAGGCCAAAAATTTAAGCTGGAGCGGTGGTGAGAGGCATAAAGGTAACAATGCATTCTTTGTTGCTATTATCTACATGTTCTATATATCATCTCATACCAATGCATTCTTTGTTGTTATTGGCGGAATCGGAAACTACAGTTGATGATCCTCTGCGCCAATTCAAAGGACAAACACTTAAGAGAAAACTCACCCTTGGTGCTCAATATTTGTTCCCTATTCTTCAATGGGGTCCTAGTTACAATCTTAGCCTCTTTAAATCTGACCTTGTTTCTGGCCTCACTATTGCTAGCTTGGCCATCCCACAAGTTATTTTGTACTTTTATCATTAAGTTCTCAGCTTCTTTAATGATTACACTTTTGAAAATTGCTTCTCTTATTCAATCATCAACCTTTTTCTTCCAGGGAATCAGTTATGCTAAGCTTGCAAATCTTCCTCCAATTGTGGGACTTTGTAAGTAACATATTACTTTATTTCTCTCTCTCTCTCTTTCTGCACATACATAGTTATGTTATATGGTTATTTATGAGTTGGTTCTTTTGCATATATTTTTTTCTTCTTCAGATTCTAGTTTTGTTCCACCACTTATTTATGCTGTTCTTGGAAGCTCAAGGGACTTAGCAGTAGGACCCATTTCTATTGCTTCACTTGTATTGGGATCGATGTTGAAGACTGGCTGGAAACAAAATTTGTCTTCAAAATGGAGCAAATCAACAGAGCTACTGCAAAGCACCCCAAATCATTTCCTCATATTCAACAGCATCAAATTGTTGTTCACCTCCATCTTGCAGTAACAATCAGATTGCCAGACTCCCAACTGTAACTGTGCATTTCCCTATACTGGAAATCTATTTTTCAGAGCTTTTAGTTTCTCTAATTACTGTTCGTTAGAAGAGGATATCAGGTAAACAACACCAAGAGAGAGCCTGACGAGATAGCCATTAAAAGAAAGCACTGCCGAGAACTCCTCCGAGCTTATCAGCAGGCAATTAAGGTGGAATGTCATAATACTTTAACTAGAAATGTCTTAACAAATTTATTGTCATTATATGTGGAATGTCATAATACTTTAACTAGAAATGTCTTAACTAACTTTTCTACCTAAAAACACAATTAGTGGTAACAAAGTATAGCCACTGTCTGATGTCTGTATTTATCCTGGTAGGACTTGGAGGAGCTGCCTCTGGACGCTGAAACAGTTGAAAGAGGATATAGTTTACCTGGTTCAACTGGTTTGCCTAAAATTCATGGATTACCATCATCATCGATGTATTCAACAAGCAGTTCTGGAGATTATTATGCAGCTTCTCCTAAGCATCCTAGGACGAAAAGGTCCTCACATTCTGGGGGAATTTCAATCTCCAATGCATGCTAATGCAGATTCCATAAATACTTTGTATATTTTATGATTATTTGAACTAATCTTCATATTATATGAAGGATCCATTTTCAGTTTTACATTGTGCATAACAAAATAGAGTTTGGATGAGTGTCTTAAACTAAAAATAATTATAGGTTCAACATTGATGTTTCCTTTGAATGATTAGAATTAAGAAGTTTATTATGTGATGCTATTGATACCAATGCTGATTTTTTTTGTGGTTGTCACTAATAGCAATGGTTTTTCGTGTTGCTAATGACTGCAACGGTTATTCTATCAAGGAAAATGGTTTTTGAGCGTATTCTATAATATATTAAGCAATGGTTTTCCAGTGTTGCCATATCTGGCAACGGTTTCCAGGTGTTGCCCTTTATGGCAACGGTTTTCACGTGTTGCCCTTTATGGCAACGGTTTTCATGTGTTGCCCTTTATGGCAACGGTTTTCACGTGTTGCCCTTTATGGCAACGGTTTTCACGTGTTGCCCTTTATGGCAACGGTTTCTAAGTGTTGTCATAAATGACAACAGTAATTGACCGTTGCCATAGCATGGAAAATAAAACCGTTGCGTTTTCTTTATCAATGGCAACGGTTTATGGTATGCGTTGCCGTTGGGCACCAAAAACTGTTGCCTTTAGTTTAGGCAACGCTCGCAGAAACAACGGTTTTAAAACCGTTGCCGAAGGATAAGGCAACGGTTTTTCTGCTTTGCGCAACGGTTTTCGAACGTTGCCGTAGGGTCAAAATGTATACCTCAACTCCAAGCTAGAATAAGGAAGGAAATGAGATGAATGAATGCAAGACCCCTTTAATCTACTCTTCAATCTTCAACTTTGAACTTGATCCTTGAATTTGAAGGTGAATCTTTGAGAAGAATGCAAGAAGGATGGAAGATTTAGTGTAGGAAAGGTGTTTTAATGGATGATTGAGTGAGGAAATTGAAAAAGATGAGGTGAGGGAGGGGAGGAGATTTCGGCCAAGGAGAGGAGAGGAGGAGGTTTTTGTGCAAAAAATGAACTTGTGCTTCTTATTTTGGGAGAGTAGGTTTATATATGGTCTTGGGTGAAATTAGGGTTAAGGGTAGAATAGGAATGGGATGTTCTATTTTAAGTAAGTTTGCAATTTCTTATGAAGGAGTGAGTGTGAGAGGATGGTGTCATTTACAAAAAAGGGTATGAATCTTCATGAGAGTGTGTGGGAATTAGGGATGTGTATGAAATGGGTAGGATTAAGGATAGTACAAGAATATTCTTAAGGAATAATTGTACAATAGAAGACTGTGGAAGAAATTGAAGAGAGAGAGAGAGAGAGGGAATTCGAAATTGTGGAGGGAGAGAGAGAGGGAATTTCGGCTATGACAAAAAAATGGGGAGGGAAAATTGCTTCTCCTTTTTGGTCTTTTGTCTTATTGATGACACTTTGTACTTTTTATTTGAATTTTGAATTTTTGGGCATGCAAATGATAATGCACCTATTGAAAATGTGTCACATATTTTTGGGCACCATAAAAATATCCCTCTAATTATTCATGACAATAAAAGTTGTCATTTAATAATCGGGGAATATTTAATGGTCCCTTTTCAGCTTTCTTGTGCAATAAAAATGGGAAAAATGCCTTTTAATTATTTTGAACTAGGATTTTCTTCCAAAAAATTATACGAAAATTATCCTTTATAGAATAAATTGTATTTTTCATCCTTGACTTGGTTTAGTTCAAAAATAATTAACTTGCTCTCATTTGAATGCCCACAGATATTGAAACATGCACTATTTTATTCCCTAAAATTCTCAAAAATTAATGCTTTTTTTTTGTTTGAAAAAAAAGGTTTTGACTTGGGCGGACAAAATTGGGGTATGACACACGAGTAGTTTGTACTCGGATGGTTGCTGAAGACTTATGTCTTTAAATGATGTGAACATTATGTAGTTGTTTCCGCACTTTCTTGTTCTGGTATTGAACGCTGTATCAGGATGATGTTGTTGGTCAGGGAATCGTTGTGGTTTTAATTATGATTAAAACCGTTTTGTCATTGTTTTAAGGAAAAATTTGTAGTGGTGTTCAGTATCTAAATAGGAAATAATATCTCTGATGTGTATAGTTTGTACACTTAGGTATTTCTACTTGTTAGGAATACCGGGGTGTTACATTTGGTATCAGAGCGGTTCGGCCTAGTCGGACTTAGATGCTAGAGTCTTTTACTTCCTTTAGTTATGATTCTTCTTAGTATGCTATTAGACATTGAGCTTGATCAACTTAATACTTTGTGCATATTTCGTAGAATCATGGCCGGAAGAGGTAGAGGAAACCCACCTTCTGTTGATCCACATTTCGAATGGATGCAAAATGTGATTGAGAATCAGTAGAAGATGATGCAGGATATGTTGCAAATGCAGCATTAGCAAATGGCTCTACAACAGCCAAATGTTCAACCTTATAAAGAAGATCCTAACAGGACATACTTCCGATTCCAAAAGATGAATCCCCCTGTTTTCAAGGGTGGATCAGACCCCATGGCTGCTCATTATTGGGTAGATGCAATGGAAAGAATCTTCTGAACCTTGCAATGCGGTGAAGAAGAAAAAGTAATTTGTGCGGCAAATGCCATTGATGAAGATGCCCACACCTGGTGGAATAATGCACGTGAAATGATGGGAATTCAAGGAACTCCCCTCACTTGGGTCAACTTCAAAGAATTATTCATGGGAAAATATTTCCCTTCGGTGAACAGACTAGACAAGCACGCTGAGTTTGTGAACCTTAAACAAGGAGATATGTCAGTAGGGGAATATGTGGCGAAATTTGAAAGACTGTCTCAGTTCTATGAGTTGGGGAGGTATGCCCCGAACGATATGTGGAAAATGCAAATGTTCAAAGAGGGCCTCCGTGCTGATGTGGGCCAAGGCCTTAGTTCTTACACTATGGTCAATTATCCTGCCTTAGTGCAACAAGCATATGTTGCCGAGGAGGATCTGAGGAAAATGTATGCTGAAAGAAAAGATTATTGGAAGGGTAAGAGGAAAATGGCTGAATCTTCTACTCCAAGCAGACAATTCAAGAGTAATTATAATAATAAAGGAAAGCAGGTACAATCCTTTGATTCTTCAAAGTTCCACAAGTGTGCCAGTTGTGGAAGGCATCACCAGGGCGATTACTGGCAAAGGCCAAACCGGTGCTATTATTGTAATGAAGAGGGCCACTATGCAAATGAGTGCCAAGCAAAGAAGAGTTTCAAAGGAACACCAGATGCTCCTAGGCAGGGACGAGTCAACACTCTGGATGCTCAGACCATCACACCTAATGACAATTTATTGAGGGGTATGGGATCTCTTTTCAGTAACCCCGTCAGTATATTATATGATTCGGGTGCAACCCACCGATTTATAGCTCAATCATATGTGGATCGGTTGGGACTAGCGTTATCTCCGCTATCCGAGCCAATAACTATTTTAACTGCTGCCAAGGGTCGTGTACAGACCCAATCATTGTGTCAAAATTGTCTACTGGTCATATGAGACAAATTTTGTAGTAGAATTTATTTGTTTGCCTATGAGAAGTATGGACGTCGTTCTGGGTATGGATTGGATGACTGCAAATCATGTTACAATCGACTGTGCCAATCGAACTATCAGTTTCACCTCTGAATCTGTTAAACTGTCAAAGGAAAATTCTGATGCAGTTATCTCTTTCACCTCAGCAAACCAGTCATTATTCCAAGGTGCGGAAGCTTATGTTATTATGTTATCTGCATCCACTGAAACTGGTTTACATTCTTCGTCTGTCCAAGTTGTTAATGAATTTCTGGATGTTTTTCCGGATGAAGTCTCTTGTGTACCTTCAGATCGAGAGGTAGAGTTTTCTATAGAATTGGTTCCTGGCACAGGATCAATATCTATTGCCCCTTATCGAATGTCTCCTTTAGAATTAAAGGAATTGAAATCCCAACTTGAAGAGTTGATATCAAATAAGTTTATTCGACTGAGCGCTTCTCCATGGGGTGCTCCGGTGTTGCTAGTCAAAAAGAAAGATGGTAGCTTGAGATTGTGCATTGATTATCGACATATCAACAAAGTGACGATCAAGAAAAAGTATCCATTGCCAAAGATAGATGATTTGCTTGATCAACTTTGAGGTGTTGCGGTGTTTTCAAAAATTGATCTAAGGTCAGGTTATCACCAGATAAAAGTTAGAGCCTTAGATATTCCGAAGACAGCTTTCTGAACCAGGTATGGACATTACGAGTTCGTAGTGATGCCCTTCGGTCTAACTAATGCTCCAGCGGTATTCATGGATTACATGAACCGAGTCTTCCACACGTACCTAGATCAGTTTGTAGTCGTTTTCATCGATGATATCTTGGTGTACTCAAAGACCATAGAGGAGCATGTTCAACATCTCTGCATCGTTCTGAATGTACTCCGAGAAAAGAAGTTGTATGCGAAACCTTCGAAGTGTGATTTCTGGATGCCTGAGGTAAAGTTTTTGGGACATGTGATTTCCCACAGTTAGTTCAATGATTCTCACAGTTAGTTCAATGATTCTCACAAAATAGTGCACGTTTCAATATCTGTGGGCATTCAAATGAGAGCAAGTTAATTATTTTTGAACTAAACCAAGTCAAGGATGAAAAATACAATTTATTCTATCAAGGATAATTTTCGTATAATTTTTTTGGAAGAAAATCCTAGTTCAAAATAATTAAAAGGCATTTTTCCCATTTTTATTGCACAAGAAAGCTGAAAAAGGACCATTAAATATTCCCCGATTATTAAATGACAACTTTTATTGTCATGAATAATTAGAGGGATATGTTTATGGTGCCCAAAAATATGTGACACATTTTCAACAGGTGCACTATCATTTGCATGCCCAAAAATTCAAAATTCAAATAGAAAGTACAAAGTGTCCTCAATAAGACAAAAGACCAAAAAGGAGAAGCAATTTTCCCTCCCCATTTTTTTGTCAAAGCCGAAATTCCCTCTCTCTCTCTCTCTCTCCCTCCACAATTTCGAATTCCCTCTCTCTCTCTCTCTCCACAATTTCTTCCACACTCTTCTATTGTACAATTATTCCTTAAGAATATTCTTGTACTATCCTTAATCCTACCCATTTCATACACATCCCTAATTCCCACACACTCTCATGTAGATTCATACCCTTTTTTGTAAATGACACCATCCTCTCACACTTACTCCTTCATAAGAAATTGCAAACTTACTTAAAATAGAACATCTCATTCCTATTCTACCCTTAACCCTAATTTCACCCAAGACCATATATAAACCTACTCTCCCAAAATAAGAAGCACAAGTTCATTTTTTGCACAAAAACCTCCTCCTCTCCTCTCCTTGGCCGAAATCTCCTCCTCTCCCTCACCTCATCTTTTTCAATTTCCTCACTCAATCATCCATTAAAACACCCTTCCTACACTAAATCTTCCATCCTTCTTGCATTCTTCTCAAAGATTCACCTTCAAATTCAAGGATCAAGTTCAAAGTTGAAGATTGAAGAGTAGATTAAAGGGGTCTTGCATTCATTCATCTCATTTCCTTCCTTATTCTAGCTTGGAGTTGAGGTATACTTTAAAACCTAGCATCATCTTCCAATTTTAGCATCAAAGATGTAAATCATCACTTCATTTTGGCATCCCATTGCATTTTAATGTCATAATGTTAGCATAGTTGTTGTTGAGTGAGAGATGTATTTCAAGTATCTTGACAAACACTTTGGGAGGTTTGGGTGCTTGGAATGCTTCTCTCCTTTAGAATAAATTGTGTGTTGTTGTTATTTCACTCATTTCTTGTTGTTTTCATGAATAAAATGATGATTTGAAGCTTATTTCATTTCGCATATTAGAGGAAAATTAGGATTTGTGTGATTGTTATGCATTTCTTTGCTTGATCATGTGAATCCTTGCCAAAAGTTTAATCTATGTTGTTCTCTTGCATTATCTTGTGTTTCCATGAATAAAATGAGATTTAGGGTTTATGTTAGTTTCGCATGTTTCAAAGAAATTAGGGTTTACGAGATTTTTGATGAGTTGGTTGTCTAATCTTGCAATTACTTGGAATTGAACCTTGATTATGATGTTTGTTTGCTTAAAACTTGTTGTTCTCATGAATTTGCTTGCAAATCATGCCCTATGTTGATGATTGGCAAGAGGACTCTCACTTGTGCTTTGATGCACACTTTAAGTGTTGAGGATTGCCTAAGAGGATTCAATTTCTTTTGTGATTCCTAGTGAACAAGAATGCAAATTTAGGTTTCCTTTCCTTGCGAATTGCTTTGATTACCAAAAACAACTTATAAATCATTTTGAAACGCTCTTGGTCTTGCAAATAAGTAATTGTTTTGAAACAATTGTCGGTGTTCTGTTGACGATTTGGTAAGAGGATTTGACACCTATGCACTTGTGCATATCCCAAGTGTCAAAGATTGCCTAAAGGGATTCAACACCCTAATTGCCTAAACTTGTCGATTTAGTCTTAAGACTTGCCTATGATCTTGCATGAGGCAAATGCCCCTTTTAATTTATTCCTTCCATGTGGTTGATTGAAGAAATGTATTAGACATTGATGACATCAAAAGGATACCACATGGGTGCTTATGTCTAATGTTGATGTGAAATCCTTAGGGTTTTGCAAGTGATTCATTAGAAGTTTGATATCACTTGTGCTTTGAAATGCCTTTGCCTATTCACATATTGTGTCATAAATGCCTAGTTAGGTTCATCCCATTGCCTAGCATCTTCAATAAGATGTGCAACTTAGGTTCATTTTCTTGCCTATTCATGCATTTTTGCCAAAATGTTCAACTTGGGTTCATTCCTTGCCTATCTATGTATCGTGTCATAATGTGTGTAGTCTAGGTCCACTTTCAATCAAAAGCTTTTTCAAGCATCAAAATCATTCCCTAAACAAGAATCAATCCAATTGCGAAAACTCTTCAAAATCAAACTTTGTTAGTAGTCTTGCGAAGCCTTTGCTTGCATGATTATTAACAATGAGGTACTAGTGGCGATCACTTGGAGCTTTTGCTCAATTGATCATCATGAATGCCTAATTTTCATAAAGATTTTCACTAAATCAAAAACTTTGTTAGTAGTCTTGCGAAGCCTTTGCTTGCATGATTATTAAAAATGGAGTGCTAATGGTGGTCACTTGGAGCCTTTGCTCAATTGATCATCATGAAAGCTCAACTTTCACAATTAAACAAGGTAAAAAACAAAAACCTTTTTCTAGACATCCCAGAACTACGTAGCTTTGAATTCTCCATCGCACCGGGAGATACGTAGGAGCGGATACTCTCCGTCAAGCACAACAAACCCAAAACATTTTTCCTTTCAAAAACCAAACACTTTTCCAAAATAAAACATTTTTCAAAAACAAGAACTACATTGCGTTGAATTCTCCATCGCACCGGGAGATACGTAGGAGCGGATACTCTCCGTCAAGCGCGAAAACTAAAGATTTTTCATTAAGTCGTTCATCAACAAAAGAGGTAAAAACAAAGCATTTTTCCGAATCAACTTTGCAAATCACATATTTAATTAAGGTAACCCTTCTTTGAAGGGACGTTATGGGGTGCTAATACCTTCCCCATACGTAATTAGACCCCCGAACCCAAATCTAATGGTTCCAAAGACCATTGCTTTCCGAAAAAGGTTTTTTCGATGTTTTACCTTTAAAAAATATTGGTGGCGACTCTAAAAACCCATTGTGCGAAGAAAAATCCCTCCAAGGATTTTCCGGGGTGCGACAGCTGGCGACTCTGCTGGGGACTCTTTTTTCTTAAGTGGGTCAAGCCGATTAATTGAATGTGTGATTTGCTTTGCTGATTTAACATGCTTTGTTTTACCTGCCTTCTTCCTACTTTTGTTCTATTTTCCATGCCATTTGTTTGCTAGATTTTAGAACATTCCTTCTTCTTCTCCTTTCTCTCATGTCTACTTGATTGCATCTTGGAAATTCCATTGCATTCTCACATTATCATGTTGCATTCATGTGTATTTATCCCTTCTTCTTCTATGTTCGCTTCTTGCTTAAAGTGGTAGATAGTCTCTCCTCTTATCCTCTTTGCTTATATGCTTCTTTCTTTCATGCATTCCCCCAATCTTATCATGTTCCCTCTTCTTTTCTCCCTTTCTTTGAGGTAAGTTCATGCATATTCCCCAATTCTATTATGTCCCCTCTTCTCGGCTCCTTTTCTTTGAGGTAAGCAATGCGTGTAATTATTGTTGACTTCTTAGGATGGTTTGTATATTGAAATTATGTATGCATGTTGAACCCTAGGGTAGAAGACCTTTTTGTCTGGACTGTTCATGGTTTTTCTTGCAGGTGGGGAAAAGTAGTTATTTCTAGGTGTTGTGCCCTCAACACACACTTCACACCCCTATACTTGTGAGCATTGAGTGGGGCCTAAAACCCAAGGTCTGAACAAAAACCTAGGAGAGTGGGAACGATTAGTGTCTGCCATTCGTAGACCTTTGTCTGTATGGCTCTCATGAAAGTTTCGCCCAAGAGTGCGCTTTGTCATGATGCCTCACACTCGGTAGCTTTCTACGATTGTGGGACCATCATAAGAGAGACTTTAGCTCTTGGTTGCCATTGTGAGGAAGTGATTAGAACCTACATGGGAGGATTACCCTTTTCGTCGACTCTAGACCCTAGGATTCCCACCCTTTGTAGGACACGTGGCACGCCTTTGTTTGTTGCATTAGCTTAGGCATTCCTTTTTCTCATACTCTATTTCAAAATTGTAGAAAGTAATTTTCTTTTCCCCTCATAAACACCTACATGAGGTGGCATGTAGCGTGTATCTTTGAAAATGTTCAAAGTACCACCAATAACCTCATTTTCTTACCCTTTTTCCATGTAAATAACACATCATTTCGAATTCACATCATTTTGCACCATTGCATTTGCACCTGACAAAATTTTGAAAAAAAAACTTTCATCATTTGCATTCTTCATGCATTAAAGTTTGTTTCCCGGAAATCGCAACATAACACCGAACCTTGTCACAGGGGTGTAAGAAGCAATATGGAAATTGTAAATTTTCTCTAAAAAGTTGTAATTTTCTTTGGGATATTGTACTTTTCTGTTGAAAGTGTTGTTTTCAGAATATTGTACTTTGCTTTTCTTTCGAGTTTGAAGTTGTAGTACTCCTTTCTTTTGAATAAAGTGTGTTTGTTTTGTCTATTGCTTCCAACCTCGTTGCAACCAAAATTAAAAAAAAAAAGAAGTGTTAGATCTTTAAACTTACACATGACAAGACGAGTTGCACCGCGATTCCCGGCACCAAAACAAACATAAAATCATACATATTGCATTGCATTTGCATTCATTTACGTGATTCTCGCGCTCGTGAATTGTGTTCCATCAATAAAAAAAAAGGCAAGCTGGTTCGCCAACATCGATACCTGACTCGTCTGCAAGCAAGGCTCATGGCAACTAACCAGAATGACCCGGACTGTCCTGTTATTGAAGACTTAAGAAGTGGTGTATCGGACCATGGTAACCCAACTGCTGAGGTTCCCAATCCAGAGCAATTGGCTCAGGAGAATCGGGAATTGAGAACGAAAATTGGGGCAATGGAAACACAGATGACTGAAATGATGGGGGATACTACAAGCTTTGAGGAACGGAACTGCCGCTGAAAATCCCGCCGTCACTACCGAAGTTGCTGTCGCTCTCCCTCCTCCGAGTCTTGAGACTGTCAGCTTTGCTCATACTTCAGGGACCAACAACCAGAGCCAACCAGCCATGCATAGGATGCCTTGGGGACTCCCACCCGTATACACACCTCCAGGAGCCGAGGCTAATGCAGGAAGTAATCCCCCTAGGGTTGCAGAGAAAGTCCAACCCATCTCAGCCGCAAACAGTGGAGGAACGAGAACGCCTCAGGTCCAAATTCAGATTCCTATTCCGCCGGGAACTCCGTTTGGCTTTCATTCACCAGCAACGGTCCATCCCCAAGTTCAGGGACCAATTCCTGGGAATACCACTCACTCACGTGACCCACACGTGAACCCAGCCGTAGTGTCGATGAGTAATCCTCACTACGGTGTGAATGGTTTTCCTCAGAACTATCTTGCTGAAACTCCTCAAGCTAGAGACAGGTATCATATGTTAGAAGAGCGCTTAAGAATGATTGAAGGGTCGAGCTCTAGAGCAAGAGAAGCTCGTGATCTGTGTCTCATCCCTGATGTGGTTTTACCTCCTAAATTCAAAGTGCCTGACTTTGACAAGTACCGAGGCGTGACTTGCCCTAAAAGTTGGTGATGACAAGTTGTTGATATATTATTTCCAAGAGAGCCTTGCTGGGGCATCTCTCAACTGGTACATGCAGCTAGAACCGTCCCATATCCATTGTTGGAAGGACTTGGCTGATGCCTTCCTCAGACAGGACCAGTACAATACGGATATGGCGCCTGACAGAACACAGTTACAGAGCATGGCAAAAATAGATAATGAATCATTTAAGGAGTATGCCCAGCGGTGGAGGGTTTTGGCTGCACAGGTGACACCCCCTTTGTTGGAGAAAGAACTGGTCTTCATGTTCATGGAAACCCTGCCACCGTTATACTATGATCGGTTGATCGGCAGCGTATCTTCCAACTTCTCAGACATGGTAATCATCGGTGAAAGACTAGAAAATGGACTGAGAAGCGGCAAGATTGCCCATGGTTCCGCAGGTACAACCACCCACAAGAAGCCATTCCCCGGATTTTCGAAGAAGAAAGAAGGAGAGACCAACACCATCACCATAAGCCCACCTTATCAACCACAAAATATCCCTGTCCCCACTCAAACACAACCAACCCGTCCACCACAAAGTAACTACCACAAAAACTACCAAGACAATAAACAGACCACCTTTGATCCCATCCCCATGTCCTATATTGACCTTTTCAGCTATCTTTGTCATACCCCAATTTTGTCCGGCTTAGGTCCAAACCCTAATTTTCCACACAAAAATAAATTATGCATTGCATTTTGGGTCCTAGAAACCGCTCCAAAGTTTTTGAAATCATTTTTAGGTTTAGAATGCACTTTTTAGGAAATTAGGGTTTTGAAAAATATGTTATGCATGCATGGCAAGCTTTGGAAAATATTTTATGCATGCATGGCAAAGACCTAAAAACATTTTTGTGGAAAGCAAGAATTGATTTCTATTCTGTTCCAATGGCCAAGAATCGATTTATACTATTTTGTAAAGGCCATGAAATCGATTTCTTAATCCAATGTTAAACCATAAAATCGATTTTCAGGATCTCCTAAAAGACAAGAATCGATTCCCACTATTTTGTAAAGGCCATGAAATCGATTCTTATCACATTTACATGTTTCCTAAAGCACACAATCGATTATCTAATCAATTGAGAAGCAAAGAATCGATTGCTCCTATATTTTAGCCTTACCATGAAATCGATTCTTCTCCTATTTTTAACTAAGCATGAAATCGATTGTGAGCATTTTATAAAGGCCAAGAATCGATTCTTCTATCATTTAACTAAGTTTATAATCGATTCTTATGTCATCTAGAATGATAAGAATCGATTCATCAACATTTTCACTTGATCAAACAATCGATTCATCTTTGCAATAAATATTTTTTCAAATTTCTACACGTTCCTAAGCCTATAAATAGGCAGCCTCAAGTCACATTTTGACGAACACACACATTCTTCACGAGATCAGAGAAAAAACCCATTTTTCGAAATCTCTCACATTTTAGAAAAAACTCTTCTATATTTTATTTGTGCTCTCTTCGTTCCGTTGGTCTGTCAGAGCTGATCTTTCGCTAAGAGTTAGTTGGGGTTGCATTCTTCAAGTTGTAAGATCCGCCTTCATTAGAGGTATTTCTGTCTTTACATTTGTCATTATTTAATTATTGTGATCCGTGCCAAAACTGCTCTATATGATTCAACCCTTTTAGTTTATATGTTGTTTAAGTTGATGATTGGCAATGTGATTCACACTTGTGCACTTGTGCACTTATTCTTAAGTGTGAGGATTGACCAAAGTGATTCAACATTCTTTGATACTTTGGTCGCTAAATAATTTGCTTGCTTATGCTAGCCAATGACCATGATTGAGGCAACTCTTTTGCTTGAACTTACAGTGTCATCGTCTACTCTCATATAGAATATCATCAATACTTAGATAGGTCCATTCCTTACATTGCATCTTCCACTAGATGTGCATTTAGATTCCCTTGCGTTTTGTAGAAATATTTGAGTATGGTTCTCGCCTAGCATCTTCCACTAGATGTGCATTTAGGTTAAATCTCGCCTACTCTTGTATTTTGCTTAATGCCCAATTCAAGTTCCTTCCTTGCCTATCTATGTGTTGTGATCTAATATGTGTAGTTTAGGCTTGATTCTTGTTTGCGAATTCAAATATTGTTGCTTAATGATTTGATTCCATTGATTGTGTTATGCTTGAATCCACCAATTGTTTCTTGCATTCATTGTTTTCATTTCTAAACGACCTGGCACAAAAACGGTTACTAGTGGCAATCCATCACAACCTTTGTTGGTTTGATTGTCATGAAAGCCTCAATTTCAAAAGAATTTTCGTAAGCATAAAGCAAGCTACTAGTGATAATCCATCACAACCTTTGTTGGTTAGATTATCTTGACCGCGTCCAATTTCAAAAAGCATTTTTCTAAGTATCAAAGAATCAAAAACGGTTACTAGTGGCAATCCATCACCACCTTTGTTGGTTTGATTGTCATGAAAGCCTCATTTTCAAAAGACGTTTCAAAAAGATTTTCATTTTTCAAAGCTCATTAGAACTACGTCGCTTTGATTCCCTTTTGGGATACGTAGGAGCGAGTCACATTCTCGTCAAGCGCAACCGCAAAAAGTTTAGCATTTGCATAACAAAAAGAAAAGAGTTATTTTCATAACAAAAAATAATCCCTTTTGCAAACCAAGATCATTTTCAGAACGAAAACCTTTTCCTTTCTAAAAACATTTTCAACCCATCGTCGCTAGTGGCTAATCAGAACCTTTGCTCGTCTAGCCATTGGTGGCGATGTCTTTTTCCCAAAAGAACAACAAGCGATGATCACTCATAACCTTTGTTAGCTTGATCATTCGTGCCAATCAATCCCTTTCGAAGACCACTTTCAAAAGAGCAAATAAAAACGGGTCGCTACTAATAGTCAATCAGAACCTTTGTTCGTCTGACTAGTGGTATTGACTCTCATTTTCTAGAGTACTTAGCGGTGATTACCCATAACCTTGGTTAGTTTAATCATTCACTAAATGCTCGTCCTATTTCGAAAACTCACTAAAAAGATAAAAAAACAAAAACTTTTCAAAACCAAGAACTACGTAGCTTTGAATTCTCTATCGCACCGGGAGATACGTAGGAGCGGGTCATGTCTCGTCAAGCACATTTTTTCTAAAAAACCATTTTTCCCCCTTTTCATAATAAATAAAGATTTTCATTAAGATTTTTTTTTCAATAAGAAGTAGAGAGGCAAAATTAAGTATTTTCAAGTCAACATACTAAAACCACACATTTAATTAAAGGTTCCCTCTCAGTAGAGAGGACGTGTGGGGTGCTAACACCTTCCCTGCGCGCAACCGACCCCCGAACCCTATTCTCTAGTTTCGCAAGACCAATCGCTTTCCAAAAAAGGTTTTCCTAATATTTTCCTTAATAAATATTGGTGGCAGCTTCATTTGCTTAGGAAAATTGTGAACCAGGAAGGTTCTCCCTCGGGGACTTTTTCGGGCGCAACAATCTTGCCACAAACAAACTCATCAATATCAGACCCATGAAACCAGTCCAGCCACCCTACTTCCGAGGCTACAATCCCAATGTTACCTGTGCATTTCATGAAGGGGCAGTTGGACACGCTGTTGAGGATTGCAAGGCCTTTAAAATTGTAGTGCAAGATCTGATTGATACCAAAGGGATAACCTTCAAACAAGAAAGCCCAAGCATCACAACTAATCCGCTGCCTGGTCATGAGAAACCTGCAACCAATGCCATCCATGATATGGGGGCCAATCCTTAATCAGAGCTGTGGAGTGTATCCAGACACCCTTAGAGGTTATTCATTCAGAGCTGTGCAAGTTCGGGGTCATCAAGAGAGGTTGTACTCAGAAAGAAGTCTTTGTTGATGTTAATTGTGCTGGGGCATGTGAGGCCTTCAAGACAGTTTTGCAGGACCTATTGGATCGTCATATAATCCAAATGGGTGTGCAAGAGAAAGAGGAGGATGTGCTGACTTTCCAATCAGATAAGAATAGAAATGTTCAGAAACCTATTGAGGTCCCGTATAGCCGAAAGCCGATCGTGGAGAGACCTAAGACCATTGTGATTCCTGTCCCGGCTCCTTATCAAAAGAACAGTGTTGTTCCATGGAGCTATGGGGTGTCAGTTCCAATTCAGAAGCCTCAAGTTGTTCCCGATGTCACAAACATTGCGGGAAGCAGTGGAGTCACTAGAAGCGGACGTGTTTATGTCCCCGAAGTCCTGAAAGAAGGTCCCTCAAAGGAAGATGAGGAAAGGATTCGCAAAGGTAAGGGTATAACACAAGAGCCCAAGGAAAGTAGGAAGGTGTCAGAGCAAGAAGCCATAGAATTTTTGAAGATCATGCGGCAGAGTGATTACAAAGTGGTGGACCAGCTGCACCACACTCTTGCAAAGATCTCTATCATGTCCCTACTGCTCAATTCTGAGGCCCACCGTGCAGCTCTAATGAAAGTATTAAATGAAGCCCATGTATCCCAGAACATCACTATTGACCAGCTCGATGGCATCGTAGGGAATATTGTTGCATCCAATTATATTACCTTTACTGATGATGAGCTCACCCCTGAGGAGAAGGGGCATAATCAGGCACTTCACATTTCAGTTAGATGTGGTGAATATGCACTCTCTCGGGTCCTCATCGACAATGGATCCTCTTTGAATGTCATGCCCAAATCTACTATGAGCAGACTAGATGTAGACTGTTCGTATATGAAGCCTAGCTCAACACTAGTTAGGGCATTTGACAGATCCAAGAAGGAGGTTATGGGAGAAATGGAGTTCCAGATGCAAATAGGGCCAGAGGTATTTTATGTGAATTTTCAGATCATGGACATTGCATCATCCTACAGCTGTCTCCTGGGGAGACCCTGGATTCATGCTGTCGGCGCTGTTCCTTCATCCCTCCACCAAAGGCTTAAGTTTGTAGTCGACGACAAGCTGATAGTCGTTTTTGGAGAAGAAGAGTTCATAATTAGCAAGCCCCATCCTTCTCAATACATTGAGGCTGCAGAGGAGTCACTTGAATCTGCCTTTCAGTCGCTGGAAATTGCAAATGCTGCTTTCGTGAGGGAAGAAGCCCCATTGCCTGCACCAAAGATATCAAACGCTGCTATCATGGTAGCCAAGGTCATGTTGAAAAATGGTTACCAGATTGGAAAAGGGTTGGGAAAGTCCGAGCAGGGAATTCTGGCGCCGGTTCAGCTGCGAGAGTACAAGGATAGGCGTGGGTTAGGATATTGGCCCACTCAAGCTGATAAGAAGAGAATGGCTGAGGAAAAGCGAAAAAGGAGGCTAGCTAAGCTTCAGGGGCAGGAACCAAGCTTGAAGAAGGTTCCTATCTATGATCTCTCCCAGAGCTTCTGGAGCGCGGGTATGCTGGACCCCAATCAGGTGGCCGTCATTGAGGAAGAATCAGTTATGGAAGACAAAGGTGTGGACTTGGTGCGTCGTAGTGCTGCAGATGAAGAGCTTGATAATTGGAAGATCATTGATTTCCCTGTTATTTTCATTCCAAAGTAATTATTTTGCAATGCAAATTCTTTGGCTCTGCCCAAGGCCTTAGAATATTTCATAAGGGCATGCATGTTTTTTCCTTCGAATATCATCTATCAATAAAATGTTGTTTCGGACTCTCAAATGAATAAAATTGCTTTTCATCATCATGTGTCTTCATCTTGGGTTTCTATTTTGCTTGCTCATTTCTTTCTATTCCCGCAAATGCAGATCTAAAATGAATATCTTTGAAAATAATGATGCCAACGGTTCATATGTTAATTTTGATCACCCCGTTAATCAAGCTGAGGAGGATGTTGAGGATGACTGGGAAACTCCTCCAGAATTGATGAAAATGGTTGAACAAGAGGAAAAGGTTATTCAGACGCATGGGGAATCTGTTGAGATAATTAACCTAGGCATAGAGGACAGTAAGAAGGAAGTAAATGTGGGTACTTCAATAAAGGAAAGTGAGCGCAAGAAGCTAATCGAACTCCTGCATGACTATGTTGATGTCTTCGCATGGACTTATCAGGATATGCCAGGGTTAGATACTGACATAGTGGTGCATAAGTTGCCGGTCAAGCCAGAATGTCCTCCGGTAAAGCAGAAACTGAGAAGAATGAAGCCAGAAGTGTCCTTATAGATCAGAGATGAGGTGAAAAATTAGTTTGACGCCGGGTTCCTAGCGGTAGCCAAGTATCCGCAATGGGTTGCTAACATCGGGCCGGTTCCGAAAAAGTACGGGAAAGTTAGAATGTGCGTTGATTACAGAGATCTGAACCGTGCTAGTCCCAAAGATGATTTTCCCCTGCCCCATATTGATGTCTTAGTGGATAGTACGGCGCAGCATTCACTGTTCTCCTTCATGGATGGGTATTCAGGGTATAACCAGATCAAGATGGCTCCTGAGGATATGGAGAAGACAACTTTCACAACTCTTTGGGGAACATTCTGTTACAGAGTCATGCCATTCGGGTTGAAGAACGCCGGTGCTATCTATCAAAGGGCTATGGTCACATTATTTCACGACATGATGCACAAAGAAATAGAGGTCTACGTGGACGATATGATCGCAAAGTCTAAAACCGATGAGGATAACCAGATACTGTGAGCTTAGAAATGTGAACAAGTAGTCCAAGCCCCCTAGTATACACCTAACTCTTTGTCTCCTGAAATAGGCATAAAGCTTACTTAGGTGGAAGTAAGGTGAAAACTTAGCAAGGACCCAAACTGCTTAGAAGTAGAAAGAAGCTGCGGGTAGAATAAAAGACAAGTTTGGGGGTAGAAATGCTAGTAGCAAGGCCAGGGGGAGGGTGCAGAAAAAATGCAACAAGGTGAACTTGGTCACTGTGTAGGGAGGCTGTTTTGTGGCGACACCATTACAGTTTCAGTCGAAGCTTTGACCAAACTATCCTTCAAAAAAAAGAGAGATAAGGTGCACCACTCTAAACCCAAATCAAAATATATGGCTTCAAAAGAAAAATACCTACCCCCGTGTAAATCAGCACAAGAATCTGCCCGCAGCAACTGACAACAAATAAGCAGTGTAAGAAGTTCTAAGTTGGACCCAAAGCCAAGCCTAGTAAGTGTTCAAACTTATGGAAGAAGAACAAAGATAGCACACACACAATCTAGCTAGGGGGTTGAAGCTGCTTCATACTCCAGCATTATTAGCTCTGTGGTTGCTAAGTTCGTAAAGAGAGATCTGGTTTGTCGCTATGGGCTTCTAGACAAGATTATCACATATAATGGCCGCAACCTGAACAGTAAGATGATGAAAGAGTTATGCGAGGACTTCAAAATCCAACATCATAATTCTTCTCCATACCGTCCCAAGATGAATGGGGCCGTCGAAGCAGCCAATAAGAATATCAAGAGGATCGTGCAAAAGATGGTAGTAACCTACAAATATTGGCATGAGATGCTTCCTTTCGCTTTACATGGGTATCGTACCTCAATGCGTACTTCAACCGGGGCAACCCCTTTCTCTTTGGTGTATGGGTCGGAAGCACTCCTCCCTATTGAAGTTGAGATACCCTCCCTACGGGCGCTGATGGAAACCAAGTTGGAAGAAGCAGAATGGGTCCAGGCTCGTCTGGATCAGCTGAATCTCATTGAGGAGAAAAGAATTGCTGCCCTGTGTCATGGCCAGTTGTATCAACAAAGGATGAAGACAGCTTTCGACAAGAAGGTTCGTCCCCGAGAATTCAGCGAAGGAGACCTTGTGCTCAAGAAGATCCTGCCTATTCAGAGTGACCCCCGTGGGAAATGGACTCCTAGCTATGATGGACCATATGTGGTAAAGAAAGCCTTTTCTGGAGGAGCATTGATACTCACCAACATGGATGGTGAAGAACTCAGAAACCCAGTCGATTCAGATTCAGTCAAGAAATATTACGCCTAGAAAAAAAAAGAAAAAAAAAAGAGAAAGATGAGCCAAGAAAGAATTAGCTCGCTAGGTTGAAAACCCGAAAGGGCGGCCTAGGCAAAAAAAGAGCGACCCGGGGGACTGAAAACTCGCAAAGAGTGGTCCAAGCAAAAATTAGGGTCAGAAAGGTTGGACTTAAAAAAGTAAAAGAGGCAAGCAGCGCCTCCAAAAGCTTGGATAAAAGGGTGATCAAGGATATAAGTATGGGTGATTGGCATCAACACTCCAAAGACAAAGAGCGCTCATAAGATCTGTTGCGTCCATTTTTCTTGTTTTTTTTTTGTTTCAAAAAATTCTCAATGTACTCTTTTCAGTCGGCGCGACCTTTTGCGCGTTCGGTTTCCATATGAATAAAAAGTCCAAATTTTCCACTCCGTCTGCTTATTGTTTTATCATTGCTTTCTTTTCATTTGTGCTTTAAAATCATGTTTTATGGTAGATGATAAATGAATTATGAAAATGTGCATAAATCAGAGCATTAAAATCATTGCGAAACTTTTGAATATCATTAGAAAAGAAATGATCTCTCAATCAGGTAAATTCACAAGAATCAAACAAAAGCACTGATCGCGTCAAAACAATTCTCAAAAAGCTGAAGCATGACCCTCGCACCATTATGGACGACCATCGTGCCTCATAACGCAAGTCCTACGATTTGGTCGAAACAGCAAACAAAAAAAAAGAGCAAAAGAGCAATAAGACAAATAAAATTCATGCATTGCATTCATCAAACATAGAAAAAAAAATTCATGCAAGCAAAAAGAAACTCCTGCATCACATCACATTCACCCCATCAAAAAGCAATCATGGCATTTGCATTGCATGCATTTGTTCATCTCACTTGCAGGTACAAGGACGAATAAGTACTTCGATGTTAATCCTCACACTCAGTTCCCAGAAAATGCCTTCTTAGTTTGGAGTTCAAATGCTTTTCAATTCGGCGCTCAAGCGTGCATCGCAGTTTGGAGTTCAAATCGCTCTTATCAGAGTTCAGTGCTCCCTTCTGTTCATGGTCTCACATCGTGTACGAGCAACGCGATGGACCGCAGCCCCATGTGAGGTTCAACGAAATAGTTGTATCAGCCTAAGATACAGTGGACGACGTGCATTGATCAGTATATCAGTTCCGGAGCTGATAACGATCCCCCCGGTCGCTCGAATGACCAGAGATTCTCAGGATGCGTGCTCCTCAAAGCCACGTGCAAACTCGGATTCGCAAGGGTTCGTTTACAGGTTTTAGGCAGCCTGGCATTTTACTGCTTTCTTTATCGCTTTCTTCATTAAGCGCTTTCCTTGCCTTTCGCAGTTAGCGTGCATGTTGTTAACCATTTCGTTTATTGTTTCCTCATCAACACTCCAAGTGTTGATTCAAAAAAAAAGAGAAAAGAAAAAGGATAAAAGAGAAAAAGAAGAAACAGAAAAAATTGGTAGACAAAATTGGTATAATTTCTGAATTCTTTATTCCTATTTTATCTTCGAAATATGTCTCGGCCAATTCATATTTCTTGGTAAAATCCAAATAAAGAGGGGCAGCTGTCATACCCCAATTTTGTCCGCCCAAGTCAAAACCTTTTTTTTCAAACAAAAAAACGCATTAATTTTTGAGAATTTTAGGGAATAAAATAGTGCATGTTTCAATATCTGTGGGCATTCAAATGAGAGCAAGTTAATTAATTTTGAACTAAACCAAGTCAAGGATGAAAAATACAATTTATTCTATCAAGGATAATTTTCGTATAAATTTTTGGAAGAAAATCCTAGTTCAAAATAATTAAAAGGCATTTTTCCCATTTTTATTGCACAAGAAAGCTGAAAAAGGACCATTATCAGAGTCGCCAGCTGTCGCACCCCGAAAAATCCTTGGAGGGATTTTTCTTCGCACAACGGGTTTTTAGAGTCGCCACCAATATTTTTAAAAGGTAAAACATCGAAAAAACCTTTTTTTGGAAAGCAATGGTCTTTGGAACCATTAGATTTGGGTTCGGGGGTCTAATTACGTATGGGGAAGGTATTAGCACCCCATAACGTCCCTTCAAAGAAGGGTTACCTTAATTAAATATGTGATTTGCAAAGTTGATTCGGAAAAATGCTTTGTTTTTACCTCTTTTGTTGATGAACGAATTAATGAAAAATCTTTAGTTTTCGCGCTTGACGGAGAGTATCCGCTCCTACGTATCTCCCGGTGCGATGGAGAATTCAAAGCAATGTAGTTCTTGTTTTTGAAAAATATTTTATTTTGGAAAAGTGTTTGGTTTTTGAAAGGAAAAATGTTTTGGGTTTGTTGTGCTTGACAGAGAGTATCCGCTCCTACGTATCTCCCGGTGCGATGGAGAATTCAAAGCTACGTAGTTCTGGGTTGTCTAGAAAAAGGTTTTTGTTTTTTACCTTGTTTAATTGTGAAAATTGAGCTTTCATGATGATCAATTGAGCAAAGGCTCCAAGTGACCACCATTAGCACTCCATTGTTAATAATCATACAAGCAAAGGCTTCGCAAGACTACTAACAAAGTTTTTGATTTAGTGAAAATCTTTAGGAAAATTAGGCATTCATGATGATCAATTGAGCAAAGGCTCCAAGTGATCGCCACTAGTACCTCATTGTTAATAATCATGCAAGCAAAGGCTTCGCAAGACTACTAACAAAGTTTGATTTTGAAGAGTTTTCGCAATTGGATTGATTCTTGTTTAGGGAATGATTTTGATGCTTGAAAAAGCTTTTGATTGAAAGTGGACCTAGACTACACACATTATGACACGATACATAGATAGGCAAGGAATGAACCCAAGTTGAACATTTTGGCAAAAATGAATGAATAGGCAAGAAAATGAACCTAAGTTGCACATCTTATTGAAGATGCTAGGCAATGGGATGAACCTAACTAGGCATTTATGACACAATATGTGAATAGGCAAAGGCATTTCAAAAGCACAAGTGATATCAAACTTCTAATGAATCACTTGCAAAACCCTAATGATTTCACATCAACATTAGACATAAGCACCCATGTGGTATCCTTTTGATGTCATCAATGTCTAATACATTTCTTCAATCAACCACATGGAAGGAATAAATTAAAAGGGGCATTTGCCTCATGCAAGATCATAGGCAAGTCTTAAGACTAAACCGGCAAGTTTAGGCAATTAGGGTGTTGAATCCCTTTAGGCAATCTTTGACACTTGGGATCAAGGTAATCAAAACCGGACCGGCCGGTCCGACCGGTTGAACCGGGAACCGGACCCCTGTCCGGTCCAATTGGACCACAGAACCGGAAACGCGCAGAACCGGTGGGAAAACCGTAAAACCGGCCCAGAACCGGGAAAACCGGCCAGAACCGGCGGTTCGCTGGTTTGCAGCGGTTCTGAGAAAAGCCAATTTTTTATTTTTTTTTAAAATTTTTTTAAACAAAACGACGTCGTTTTGGTTTTTTTTTTTTAAATTTTTTTTTCTCACATATGAGAAACCAGCTGAATTAGAAAGATTGGAATTAAAAAAATTTAAACTATTTTTTGTAAAACAAAATGAGTTTCAGGGCTCTATTTATATATTTTATATATTATGAAAGCCAAGAATCTCACTTATATTTTGTTGTGCACACTCTAGCTCTATATTTATAGAGAAACACAGCTCATTCTTCTTATTTGCCATCCGATGTGGGACTAGATATTCACCTTTCAACAACATTAGCTTCACTGTTTGCAATTTTCTTATTTGCCATCCGATGTGGGACTTATTTTTTTTCTTTCTAAATAATGCATTAAAATATATATATTTTAAACATGTCAAAGTTTGAGTTTTTTTATACCTACCAATTTTATGTGTAACTTTAACAAATGACTTGGATATTATATTGTTGAGCTTAAGTTAAGCATAATTTAATTGTTTGTGGTGTGAAATTTTCGGTATTATGGTTTTTTATCATTTATGTATTGTAATAAAAATATTAAATAATATATTTAATTAATTCCGGTTGAACCCCCGGTTCAACCGGTTGAACCCAAGAACCCCTGAACCGCTACCTCTTCCGGTTCAATGTCCGGTCCGGTTTTGATTACCTTGCTTGGGATATGCACAAGTGCATAGGTGTCAAATCCTCTTACCAAATCGTCAACACAAAACCCACAATTGTTTCAAAACAATTACTTATTTGCAAGGCCAAGAGCATTTCAAAATGATTTATAAGTTGTTTTTGGTAATCAAAGCAATTGGCAAGGAAAGGAAACCTAAATTTGCATTCTTGTTCACTAGGAATCACAAAAGAAATTGAATCCTCTTAGGCAATCCTCAACACTTAAAGTGTGCATCAAAGCACAAGTGAGAGTCCTCTTGCCAATCATCAACATAGGGCATGATTTGCAAGCAAATTCATGAGAACAACAAGTTTTAAACAAACAAACATCATAATCAAGGTTCAATTCCAAGTAATTGCAAGATTAGACATCCAACTCATCAAAAATCTCATAAACCCTAATTTCTTTGAAACATGCGAAACTAACATAAACCCTAAATCTCATTTTATTCATGGAAACACAAGATAATGCAAGAGAACAACATAGATTAAACTTTTGGCAAGGATTCACATGATCAAGCAAAGAAATGCATAACAATCACACAAATCCTAATTTTCCTCTAATATGCGAAATGAAATAAGCTTCAAATCATCATTTTATTCATGAAAACAACAAGAAATGAGTGAAATAACAACAACACACAATTTATTCTAAAGGAGAGAAGCATTCCAAGCACCAAAACCTCCCAAAGTGTTTGTCAAGATACTTGAAATACATCTCTCACTCAACAACAACAACTATGCTAACATTATGACATTAAAATGCAATGGGATGCCAAAATGAAGTGATGATTTACATCTTTGATGCTAAAATTGGAAGATGATGCTAGGTTTTAAAGTATACCTCAACTCCAAGCTAGAATAAGGAAGGAAATGAGATGAATGAATGCAAGACCCCTTTAATCTACTCTTCAATCTTCAACTTTGAACTTGATCCTTGAATTTGAAGGTGAATCTTTGAGAAGAATGCAAGAAGGATGGAAGATTTAGTGTAGGAAAGGTGTTTTAATGGATGATTGAGTGAGGAAATTCAAAAAGATGAGGTGAGGGAGGGGAGGAGATTTCGGCCAAGGAGAGGAGAGGAGGAGGTTTTTGTGCAAAAAATGAACTTGTGCTTCTTATTTTGGGAGAGTAGGTTTATATATGGTCTTGGGTGAAATTAGGGTTAAGGATAGAATAGGAATGAGATGTTCTATTTTAAGTAAGTTTGCAATTTCTTATGAAGGAGTGAGTGTGAGAGGATGGTGTCATTTACAAAAAAGGGTATGAATCAACATGAGAGTGTGTGGGAATTAGGGATGTGTATGAAATGGGTAGGATTAAGGATAGTACAAGAATATTCTTAAGGAATAATTGTACAATAGAAGAGTGTGGAAGAAATTGTGGAGAGAGAGAGAGAGAGGGAATTCGAAATTGTGGGGGAGAGAGAGAGAGAGGGAATTTCGGCTATGACAAAAAAATGGGGAGGGAAAATTGCTTCTCTTTTTTGGTCTTTTGTCTTATTGATGACACTTTGTACTTTCTATTTGAATTTTGAATTTTTGGGCATGCAAATGATAGTGCACCTATTGAAAATGTGTCACATATTTTTGGGCACCATAAAAATATCCCTCTAATTATTCATGACAATAAAAGTTGTCATTTAATAATCAGGGAATATTTAATGGTCCTTTTTCAGCTTTCTTGTGCAATAAAAATGGGAAAAATGCCTTTTAATTATTTTGAACTAGGATTTTCTTCCAAAAAATTATACGAAAATTATCTTTGATAGAATAAATTGTATTTTTCATCCTTGACTTGGTTTAGTCCAAAAATAATTAACTTGCTCTCATTTGAATGCCCACAGATATTGAAACATGCACTATTTTATTCCCAAAAATTCTCAAAATTAATGCTTTTTTTTTTGTTTGAAAAAAAAGGTTTTGACTTGGGCGGACAAAATTGGGGTATGACACACGAGTAGTTTGTACTCGGATGGTTGCTGAAGACTTATGTCTTTAAATGATGTGAACATTATGTAGTTGTTTCCGCACTTTCTTGTTCTGGTATTGAACGCTGTATCAGGATGATGTTGTTGGTCAGGGAACCGTTGTGGTTTTAATTATGATTAAAACCGTTTTATCATTGTTTTAAGGAAAAATTTATAGTGGTGTTCAGTATCTAAATAGGAAATAATATCTCTGATGTGTATAGTTTGTACACTTAGGTATTTCTACCTGTTAGGAATACCGGGGTGTTACATTTGGTATCAGAGCGGTTCGGCCTAGTCGGACTTAGATGCTAGAGTCTTTTACTTCCTTTAGTTATGATTCTTCTTAGTATGCTATTAGACATTGAGCTGGATCAACTTAATACTTTGTGCATATTTCGCAGAATCATGGCCGGAAGAGGTAGAGGAAACCCACCTTCTGTTGATCCACATTTCGAATGGATGCAAAATGTGATTGAGAATAAGTAGAAGATGATGCAGGATATGTTGCAAATGCAGCATTAGCAAATGGCTCTACAACAGCCAAATGTTCAACCTTATCAAGAAGATCCTAACAGGACATACTTCCGATTCCAAAAGATGAATCCCCCTGTTTTCAAGGGTGGATCAGACCCCATGGCTGCTCATTATTGGGTAGATGCAATGGAAAGAATCTTCTGAACCTTGCAATGCGGTGAAGAAGAAAAAGTAATTTGTGCGGCAAATGCCCTTGATGAAGATGCCCACACCTGGTGGAATAATGCACGTGAAATGATGGGAATTCAAGGAACTCCCCTCACTTGGGTCAACTTCAAAGAATTATTCATGGGAAAATATTTCCCTTCGGTGAACAGACTAGACAAGCAGGCTGAGTTTGTGAACCTCAAACAAGGAGATATGTCAGTAGGGGAATATGCGGCGAAATTTGAAAGACTGTCTCAGTTCTATGAGTTGGGGAGGTATGCCCCGAACGATATGTGGAAAATGCAAATGTTCAAAGAGGGCCTCCGTGCTGATGTGGGCCAAGGCCTTAGTTCTTACACTATGGTCAATTATCCTGCCTTAGTGCAACAAGCATATGTTGCCGAGGAGGATCTGAGGAAAATGTATGCTGAAAGAAAAGATTATTGGAAGGGTAAGAGGAAAATGGCTGAATCTTCTACTCCAAGCAAACAATTCAAGAGTAATAATAATAAAGGAAAGCAGGTACAATCCTTTGATTCTTCAAAGTTCCACAAGTGTGCCAGTTGTGGAAGGCATCACCAGGGCGATTACTGGCAAAGGCCAAACCGGTGCTATTATTGTAATGAAGAGGGCCACTATGCAAATGAGTGCCAAGAAAAGAAGAGTTTCAAAGGAACACCAGATGCTCCTAGGCAGGGACGAGTCAACACTCTGGATGCTCAGACCATCACACCTAATGACAATTTACTGAGGGGTATGGGATCTCTTTTCAGTAACCCCGTCAGTATATTATATAATTCGGGTGTAATCCACTGTTTTATAGCTCAATCATATGTGGATCGATTGGGACTAGCGTTATCTCCGCTATCTGAGCCAATAACTATTTTAACTGCTGCTAAGGGTCGTGTACAGACCCAATCATTGTGTCAAAATTGTCTACTGGTCATAGGAGACAAGTTTTGTAGTAGAATTTATTTGTTTGCCTATGAGAAGTATGGACGTCGTTCTGGGTATGGATCGGATGACTGCAAATCATGTTACAATCGACTGTGCTAATCGAACTATCAGTTTCACCTCTGAATCTGTTAAACTGTCAAATGAAAATTCTGATGCAGTTATCTCTTTCACCTCAGCAAACCAGTCATTATTCCAAGGTGCGGAAGCTTATGTTATTATGTTATCAGCATCCACTGAAACTGGTTTACATTCTTCGTCTGTCCAAGTTGTTAATGAATTTCTGGATGTTTTTCCGGATGAAGTCTCTTGTGTACCTCCAGATCGAGAGGTAGAGTTTTCTATAGAATTGGTTCCTGGCACAGGATCAATATCTATTGCCCCTTATCGAATGTCTCCTTTAGAATTAAAGGAATTGAAATCCCAACTTGAAGAGTTGATATCAAATAAGTTTATTCGAACGAGTGCTTCTCCATGGGGTGCTCCGGTGTTGCTAGTCAAAAAGAAAGATGGTAGCATGAGATTGTGCATTGATTATCGACAACTCAACAAAGTGACGATCAAGAATAAGTATCCATTGCCAAAGATAGATGATTTGCTTGATCAACTTTGAGGTGCTGTGGTGTTTTCAAAAATTGATCTAAGGTCAGGTTATCACCAGATAAAAGTTAGAGCCTTAGATATTCCGAAGACAGCTTTCTATACCAGGTATGGACATTACGAGTTCGTAGTGATGCCCTTCGGTCTAACTAATGCTCCAGCGGTATTCATGGATTACATGAACCGAGTCTTCCACACGTACCTAGATCAGTTTGTAGTCGTTTTCATCGATGATATCTTGGTGTACTCGAAGACCATAGAGGAGCATGTTCAACATCTCTGCATCGTTCTGAATGTACTCCGAGAAAAGAAGTTGTATGCGAAACCTTCGAAGTGTGATTTCTGGATGCCTGAGGTAAAGTTTTTGGGACATGTGATTTCCCAATCGGGAGTTGCCGTAGATCCCAGTAAAGTGGAAGTCGTGTTAAACTGGGAACGACCAACATCAGTCACAGAGATCAGAAGTTTCTTGGGTCTAGCTGGTTATTATAGGAGATTTATTCAATGATTCTCACAGTTAGTTCTTCCACTTACTCGGTTAACTCGTAAGGGTCAGCTGTTTACGTGGGATACTGATTGTGAAGAATGTTTCCAAGAGTTGAAAACTCGGTTGACCTCTGCACCAATCCTGATTCTTCCGGATCCGTCCTTGGGATTCCAAATTTACAGTGATGCTTCTGGGAAGGGTTTAGGATGTGTTCTCATGCAGAATCAACAAGTGGTAGCTTACGCATCCAGGCAATTGAAGTCTCATGTGGAGAATTATCCGACTCATGATTTGGAGTTGGCAACTATTGTGTATGCACTAAAGATTTGGAGACATTACCTGTATGGGTCTCGTTTCGAAGTCTTTAGTGATCACAAAAGTTTAAAGTATCTGTTTGATCAGAAAGAACTGAATAACAGGCAAAGAAGATGGGTAGAGTTCCTGAAGGATTATGACTTCGAGTTGAAATATCATCCAGGAAAGGCCAATGATGTAGTTGATGCGCTGAGTAGAAAATCCATTCACACGGCAGAATTAATGATGTATGAAATGGAATTATTAGAGTCTTTTAGAGACTTGAATATGAATGCAAAACAAAAGAGGAACCGATTAGTGTTGAGCCAAATAAGGATCTCTAGTTCCTTAAGGGATTCTATTCGCTTAGCACAGGAAATTGATGTGAAGCTGCAATCGCAGAAAGTGTTGCCAAATTTTACCGAAGATAGTCATGGAGTCATTTGCTTCAACGGTAGAATTTGTGTGCCCGATGATGAAGATATTAAAAGGCAAGTGTTAGAGGAAGCACACCGAAGTCAATATTCTGTACATATTGGATCTACCAAGATGTACAGAGATTTAAAACAGATGTACTGGTGGCATGCAATGAAATTAAAGATTGCGGAATTTGCATCTCAATAACTGACTTGTCAAAGAGTTAAGGCAGAACACCAGAAGCCTGCTAGTCTGCTGCAACCATTAGATGTGCCAGTGTGGAAATGGGAAGATATCTCGATGGATTTTGTTATGGGATTGTCAAGATCGCAAGCCGGTAATGATCCATTTGGGTGGTAGTGGATCGATTGACTAAATCCGCTCACTTTATTCCCATTCGTTCTAACTATAAAGTCTCCAAGATATCAAAGGAGTATGTGAAGAACATAATAAGATTGCACGGAGTTCCTACAAGTATTGTGTCGGATCGTGATCCAAAGTTCACTTCTCGATTTTGGAAAGCTTTGAATCAAGCCTTGGGGACTAAGGTATTTGTTAGTACCGCGTATCACCCGCAGACGGATGGTCAGACAGAGAGAACTATCCAAACTTTAGAGGATATGCTTCGGGCTTTTGTGCTCGATAACAGAAGAAAATGGGAGGATCATCTTCCATTAGGGGAGTTCGCCTACAACAACAGTTATCATTCCAGTATCGGAATGGCACCATTTGAAGCTTTGTATGGAACGGGGTGAGAAAACGCTTCGGACGAAGACGATTCCCATTGTCAAAGTGGTTTGGGATGGTTTTTCCATCGAAGAAGCTACGTGGGAATTGGAGGACGATATGCGGACTCGATATCCGTATTTATTCTCTTGAGGTATGTTTTGTTCAATTTTGAGGACAAAATTCTTTCAAGTTGGGGTGTAATGTAACATCCCCCAAAATAATAAACCGAATTATTTGGATGTTACCCAACTGAATTAATTTAGTACTTGATTGGTAATTTATTAAGTGCTAAAATCTAATTATTGGTTGTCATAGGATCGTTAACCGGACAATACGGAATAAGGGCAATATGGTCTTTGACCATATTACCACTTAAACTTATATATATGTATATATAAGAAAGAAAAAAAAGAAAGAAAAGGAAGAGAAATGAGAAAGAAAGAAAGGAAGCGCCAGAGAGGAGAAAAGGAGAAGAGAAGAGAAAAGAAGAAGAAAGAAGAAAGAAGAGAAGGAGAAGAAGGGTCTTCACCACAACCAAAACCCCAAGTTTTCATCATCATCATCATTATCATCTTCCCATTAGCTTCCATTCCCTATAATTTTGGTGAGCTTATTTTCATTTTCCCCTCCTCTTTGACTTTCGATTTTGAGAGCTTGAGTGTGGATGATTTCGAATTTGATGATGATTTTGATGGTTTAGGTGTGATTAGAAGCGAACCTAAGGTGGATTGAACGCGGATTGAAGTTCGATTCGAAGTTAGGAGCGAATTGGTGATTCTAGGGTTCGTTTGGGGATTTTTGAGGAGTTTGGAATTTCGGTTCAAACCGTTGCTCTCGCGTAAAAGGTGAGTTTTACTCACGCTTAGGTTTTTGATGATACGTGTAATGCGTTGCATTTGAGTTTTGAAAACCGTTATTTTGAAACTTTACGTATTTTGACATAAACGATAATTTTGGAGGTTTATGTTTTGATTGATGATTTGATGATGATCATTGGTGTATGAATATGTTTTTGGACTATTTTTATGTTGGGACTGGACAGGAACAGGTATCGGAATTGATCAGAACGACGAACGGGACAAAACCAAAGTGCTGTAAGAGACGCACGACCCGTGCGTATGGGCGCACAGACCGTGCGCCTCACTGTGCCCGTATCTTCAAAAGTGATTTTACAGGGCGCACGGACCGTGCGCAGTGTTCTGCCCAAATTTTTCAAACTTGTCCGAAATGACCCCGTTCGATTCCAATCCTTTTCTAATCCTTTCCTAACCCTTTCCCAATGATATTAGGCTTATAACGCCATGATTTTGAATATGTTCCAAAAGGTTTTATTAACAGTTTGCGAAGATATGTCTCGATAGAAAAACCGTGAAATAGTGTACTGAGCAAACCCGTGAAATGTTTACTATAAAGAACCAAATGTTCAAGTGACAGTTACGATATGTAAATTATATCGAATATAGTAGTTAGCCCAATGTGGGTATATATATATATATATATATATATATATATATATAATATCGAGTGTGGGTGACGACCCACGAGGTTAACATACTAGGCGGGGAAGTCATGATCCTCAAACCTTGGCCCGTATACCATTAGGGAAAGTACTATTGGTAAAGGGGTTCGCCGGGATTAGCAAGTGTGGAGTCGGTGTTATGTTAAAAGTTATGCATTACGTTCACCGGGATTAGCAAGTGTGCAGCCGATGGTACGTAAAAAGGTTTATGGTACGGTTCACCGGGATTAGCAGGTGTGCAGTCGGTCTCGTACTGAATTAAAGCCTTACAACACGGTTCACCGGGATTAGCAAGTGTGCAGTCGGTGTCGTGTTATCTTTAAAAAGGATTCTTAATTGAACCGAGAGTGTAGATAGGGGTCTCGGTAGAACTCACTGAGATTGTATCTCATTGTTTATATGTTGTTGTTTTACAGAGAAACAGAGAAAGAGGAGATCCAAAAGGCACGAGTAGTTTGTACTTGGATGGTTGCTGAAGACTTAGCTTTTATGCTTAAGTTTATGTTTCCCCTTGTTATCTATGTATCACAACATTATGTCTTTAAATGATGTGAACATTATGTAGTTTTTTCCGCACTTTCTTGTAATGGAATTGAACACTGTATCAGGATGATGTTGATGGTCAGGGAACCGTTGTGGTTTTAATTATGATTAAAACCGTTTTGTCGTTGTTTTAAGGAAAAAATTATAGTGGTGTTCAGTATTTAAACAGGAAATAATATCTCTGATATGTATAGATTGTACACTTAGGTATTTCTACTTGTTAGGAATACCGGAGTGTTACTCTGTTGATGCTAGCTTCGACAATCCCTGAAAACGCCCCAGATCTTTTCAATTCGCCATGGGTATAGCCCTAAACCCTAAAACGCAAGTGTACACTTCTAAGAGAAAGATAAGGTTTTGATCTTTTCTATCATGACAGATCTATTCAGTGGAGGTGTTGTTGGATCAGAGTTTGGGTTTTTCTGGGTTTGTGATTTGGAAATTTTATCTGAAGATAGAGGAGAAAGATGCATTGCAGAATTGGGGATTTTTTCTGAAATTTTTCTTGGGTTTTTCTGGTATTCAGCAACACTGCATTTCTCTCTTTCCCTTTAATTTTTTTTAACATGTAAATTATTATGTGGCAAGCCAACTCAGCATAAAAAAAAATTAAAATGAAAACAAATTCCAACCCAGAACTATGTCAGCCACGTGTGCTTTTTTGTAACATTTGACTAACGGAATAACCTATTTTAAAAATGTTGATTTTAAAGAGAATTTTTTTTCTAAAAAAAAATTACAGAGACTAAAATCAAAACACCCTCACCCCATATTTTTGCATAGAAAATAAAAATAGTATTTCTTTATGAGGACCGAAAGTTGTACTGTAGTTTTGTGAATGACGAAAATTTGTGTTTTTGCCCAGTTCAATGCCCTCAGTCCAGTACCATGACCAGTTTCTAAATCAAACAGCATACAACTGCAGTTGTCCAGTCGAGTCTCTTACTTTTTAGCGAATCAAACGCACCCAAGCGACCAAACTCACTATGAGCAACATTGGAAGAATTTAAAGTGTCCACCACAAGCGTAGCATCCAACTCAAAAATAACATCATTGAATCCCAATATCTAAAATAGGTGAAAACCAGTGAGAGTTTTGGCTCCAATCAGATTCCCAGAATCATCACGAAGACAATAGCAAAACCCAATTTATTTTCCAAATTCAAGAACGAAGCATCCACGTTATATTTTTTATGATCCTAATGTACCCCAAAACACAATTATTATTTTTTTATTACCAAACCGGTTATTGAGAACAAACTTTGTGTATTTGAACAGCATGCCAAAAGCTGGATTTGAACTCAGGAACTTGGTTAAGCTGGAAGAGACCCCTACCATCTCATCCAAGTGCTCTTGGTAACAGAAAGATTTCATTGATGGAAAAGAGCCTAAAAAAATCAACTTGTCATTTAATTACCTATCAATCTATTTGCAAAAACTAACAAACATGATTTTCGGACATCAGGATTTTAACCATTGATAAAAATAAAACAATTGAGATCGAGTTACCGAATTTTTAGCGTTAGACATCCAAACTTACACAATGTGATTTTCTTATCTGCGTTATTGAATATGTTTGTAATTCAATTGCTCTTAGTATTGTTAGGTGTCACTAGTAAAACATCCAATGGGCCAATATGTGGCCCAGTCGAATTATAGGCCCAATATGGGCGTTGCATATCTTGTATATATACACAACTTCGACTAACATGGAATAATACTTTTCGATACAGTTTCTTTTGAATTACTGTTTAATTGCCTTGCCCAAATTTTTCCCTCTCCTTTTCTGCGTTCTCTATTCTTTTCCTTCTCCCTGCGCAACTCTCCTCCAATAAATTGGTATAACATAGCTATAAAGATCCTTCAAGATTCATCATGCCGATGCGAGACAACCGTGGCGGAGGAATTCCAACAAACCTCCCTGTCTTTAATGGAAAAGATTATGACCGATGGTGCGCGCAGATGAAAGTATTGTTTCGTTTTCAAGATGTACTTGAAATCGTGAATGATGGTGTTCCACCATTGGCAGCAAACGCCACTGAAGCGGTGAGGAACAACCACCATGCACTGAGACAGAAAGATGGAAAAGGGCTGTTCTTGATTCATCAAAGTGTTGATTCAAACATTCTGAACCTGATCATTGACTGTGATTCAGCAAAGGAAGCATGGGATATCCTCAAGAATGCATATGGAGGTGCGGATAGACTGAAGAAGATATGCCTACAGTCTCTCAGGAAGCAATACGAGGCATTGAGGATGAAAGATGGAGAATCAATTGGTGAATTCATTACGAGGTTAGTAGCTCTAACTAATCAAATGAAAGGCAATGGTAAGACTGTATCTGAAACAAGCAAAGTAGAAAAAGTGCTTAGATCCTTAACTCCAGAATTCGACTATGTTGTAACTGCCATCGAAGAATCCAAGAACATAGATGAAATGAAGTTAGATGAACTTCAAGGCTCCTTAGAGGCTCATGAATTGAGAATTAGGCAGAGAAGTTCAGAGAAAGAGACTGAACAAGCCTTACTATCACACTCCTCTAAGAAAGATTGGGAGACAGGCAACAAGAAAGAAAAAGGAAAATGGAAAGGTAAAGAAAAGGGATCTGGCAGCAAGAAAGAAGAATAAGGAAGTTTCGACAAGAAGGAGCAAGATCTGTCGAAGGTGTAGTGCTATAACTGTCAGCAATTTGGGCATTATAGGAACAAATGTAAGAACGAGAAGGTTCCTAGGAATAAAGATGCTGAAGCCAAATTCGTAAGTGATGGAGGCACATATTCTGATTCTGACTCCGAAGAATTAATGCTAATGGCAGTCATAGATGATGAGATTGAAGAAGACACTCATCTCAATGTAACAGTTACTGAAAGTAGTGAGCAAAACAGTGGGAGCACTAGTGAAAGTGGAAACACTTGTGATGCTCAAAATACTTGTGCAACGTGTGAGGGGCAGGGCAGTGGTGACACTGGTGATGCCCCTAACATAGCCAGCAACAATGATGAAGAATTATCCTTCATGACAGCTACTGACACAGATTTGTTGTTGTTGAAGGCAGACACAAATGAGATTGAAGAAAAATCTGTCGAATGGTATCTCGACACAGGATGCTCAAACCACATGCGCTGCCATAAGGAATGGTTTGTCGAAATGAAGCAAATAAGTAAAAGAATCAGATTTGCAGACAATAGCAGAGTCACAGCAGAAAGAATTGGTACCATAAAGTTTCTGTCGAAAGATGGAAAGTGGTGCTACATTCAGAAAGTGTTCTATGTACCAAAGATGAGGAGCAATCTGATAAGTCTTGGGCATATGATTGAGAAGAAATTCTTTGTCGAAATGGATGATAACAGTCTCAGCTTGTTTGATTTAAACAAGAGGTTGATCCTGAAGGTGCCAATGCAAAGTAACAGAACATTCAAGGTCGAATTGCAAGTAGTTGAACAGCAATGCCTCAAAACCACTGTCGAAGAGGAAAATTGGAAGTGGCACAGAAGATTTGGCCACCTAAACTTCAAAAGCTTGAGTCAACTACATGAAAAGAAGATGGTCCATGGGTTGCCATCAGTAAAAATGCCTGGTGAAGTATGTGATAGTTGCTGCAAGTCGAAGCAACCTAGAAACTTCTTCAAATCAGAAGTGCCAGGCAGAGCAAAGAAGAAGTTAGAGGTAATATTCTGTGATGTTTGTGGTCCCTTTGAGGTCAGTTCATTAGGAGGGAACAATTACTTTGTCACCTTCATTGATGAGTACACTAGAATGACATGGGTGTACTTGATCAATAAGAAGAGTGAAGTACTTGAAACATTCAGAAACTCCAAGGTGATGATTGAAAAGCAAAGTGAGTGTGCAATCAAAACTCTTAGAATAGATGGAGGTGGTGAGTACAACTCATGTGAATTTGCAAAATTCTGTGAAAATGAAGGCATAGTACATGAAGTCACTTCACCTTACACACCTCAGCATAATGGAACAGCTGGGAGGAAAAATAGAACCATCCTCGACATGGTGAGAAGTATGATGAAGGAAAAGAAGCTACCTCACAGTTTATGAGGAGAACTAGTAGCCACAGCAGTATACATTCTGAACAAGTGCCCCACAAAGAGATTGATTGGGAAGACACCTGAAGAAGCTTGGCTAGGAAGAAAGCCAAGTGTCAAGCATCTCAAAATAATTGGCTCATTATGTTACAGACATGTCCCTGAGCAACTAGGAAGAAGCTGGATGATAGAGCACAACAAATGATCCTTGATGGTTATCATTCGACAGGAGCATACAAACTGTATGACCCTGTGCAGAAGAAAATAGTGAAGAGCAGAGATGTCATAGTAGATGAGTCGAAAAAGTGGAACTGGGATACTCATAATGAAGAAGGAAGTGAAAGAACTACAGTACTAGACTTTGATGAAGTTCAGGATCTAGAGGATCAGAATGTAGCTACTGAAACTGTAGAACATGTTACTGTCGAACCTATCAGAAGGTCACAGAGGGAAAGGCAGAGATCAGTAAGGCTAGAAGGATTCGACACATTTCCAGATTCTGCTATTACAACAGAAGGAGATCTGACTCACTTTGCACTAATGGCTGAAGCAGAACCAGTAGGCCTGGAGCAAGCTCTTGGTCACAAACAGTGGAAGGAAGCTATGATTGACGAGCTGAAGTCAATAGAGAAAAATGGCACATGGAAGTTAGTCGAACTTCTAAAGCAAAAGAAGGCAATAGGTGTGAAACGGGTCTACAAGACCAAAGTCAAACCCAATGGAGAAGTGGCCAAGTATAAGGCTAGATTAGTAGCTAAAGGTTTCCTGCAGAAGACTGGTAGTGGCATTGGCAAGTCATAGAGGCTGGCCCCTACATCAACTTGATGTAAAATCAGCATTTCTCAATGGACCTTTGGAGGAGGAAGTCAATGTTTGCCAACCACCTGGATTTGAATTAAAGGGACAAGAAGACAAGGTTTTCAAGCTTGAGAAAGCTCTATATGGACTTAAGCAAGCCCCAAGGGCATGGAACAAGAGAATTGATGGATTCTCTTGGCTCAAAAGTTCACTAGATGCACCAATGAACATGGTGTGTATGTTAAGAAGAATGGAACTGAAACTCAATTGCTGCTGTGCCTGTATGTAGATGATCTACTAGTAACTGGCAGCAATGAGATTGAAGTCGACTCCTTTAAGAGGGTGATGATGTCTGAATTCGAAATGAGTGATTTAGGACATCTATCATATTTCTTAGGAATGCAATTTGTGAAGACAAGCAAGGGAATATTTCTGCATCAGTCGAAATATGCAGCAGATATCCTGAACAGATTCGACATGACCAATTGTAAGTCAGTTTCGACACCAACTGACATAAGCAGCAAGCTGTCGAAAGATGATACAGAAAGTGAAGTAGATGCCACCCTCTACAAACAGATTGTTGGATCCCTTAGGTACCTCTGCAACACTCGCCCTGACATTATGTTTAGTGTTGGAATGGTCAGCAGATTCATGGAGAAGCCAAGAACCTCCCATCTAATAGCTGCAAAAAGAGTGCTTAGGTACATCAAGGGAACACAAAGTCAGGGTATTCTATTCCCTAGCAAGACTGAGTCGAATGCTACCGCTGAAGTGTTTGGTTACACTGATTCCGACTGGAGTGGAGACAAGAGTGATCGAAAGAGCACAAGTGGCTATGTCTTCATGTATGGAACAACACCCATCTCATGGTGCTCGAAGAAGCAAAGCATAGTAGCTTTGTCCTCCTGCGAAGCAGAGTATGTGGCAGCTTCATTTGCAGCATGTCAAGCATCATGGCTAAGTATGCTATTGGCTGAAACTGGCCTACACAAAATTACAGCAATGAAGTTACTGATCGACAACAAGTCTGCGATAGATCTGGTCAAGAACTGTCGCCCATGGTAGGTCGAAGCATATAGAGACCAGATATCACTTCCTGCGTGATCAAGTCAACAATGAGAAGCTAAACCTGCAATATTGCTGCTCAGAACTTCAAGTAGCTGATGCAATGACCAAGCCATTGCAAAAGGGAAGATTTGAAAAACTCAGAACAATGATTGGGATGATGTCACTTAGCAATGTGAATTAACAGGGAATATTGAATATGTTTGTAATTCAATTGCTCTTAGTATTGTTAGGTGTCACTAGTAAAACATCCAATGGGCCAATATGTGGCCCAGACGAATTATAGGCCCAATATGGGTGCTGCATATCTTGTATATATACACAACTTCGACTAACATGGAATAATACTTTTCGATACAGTTTCTTTTGAATTACTATTTAATTGCCTTGCCCAGATTTTTCCCTCTCCTTTTCTGCGCTCTCTATTCTTTTCCTTCTCCCTGCGCAACTCTCCTCCAACATGCGTGACTGTGGAGATCGTCGACCTATGAAGCCCTGATACTTCAAAAATGGAGACGTACCCGTGTCGGATACGTATCCAATACCGATACGCACCCGATACTTCCCGATACGTACCCAAAGAGTATCTAATAATTTTTTAATTCTTTTTAAAAAATATTTGACTCGATACTTTTCATATATATCTTTGATACTTCTTACCAACTAAGGATACTTCTCAGATACTTTTCGATACCTCTTACCAACTAAGCACATGATTGTCACTTAAAAGCCCGGGTTGAAATTCGGGCTCACTCTTTATGGCCCAAGCCCGGCCCTATGCGGGCTGCGGGCTTTTCGGGCTAGCCCGCATTATGCGCGATTTTCTGCCTACTAGTGTGAGGATTAGTTCTATTGATCTGTATTTTTTGATGACTTATAAAATCATTCACTCACTTGGGTGATCTGAGTAAAAAAGTACTGAATAAAATATAAATAACAAATTCAGCAGCCGTGTGAACAATAAAACCACAAAGATATTAAAATAAATAAAGACATGTAAATCATTGATAGTATAACAAACTACCAATAATCAACTAACCCAACAGTTCCATCCTCATCAAAATCTGCAACCTCCAAATCTAAATTGGTCATTTTCCTTTTAAGAACCCACTGGACAAGTGCTTTTTGTCTGCTTTCAGTATTGAGTTCAGCCATGTAGAGGAAAAACTGAGCTAAACAAATAGTGCCGGTCAGTATCCAAAACACGGCGAATATTCTTCCTCCTTGAGTTGAGAAACTTTTATCCCCATAACCAAGGGTTGTAATTGTAGAACAAACACGGTAGAAGGCATCAATATTATTTGCGGGCCTGCGGGCTACCCATAGCCCGACCGGGCTAGCCCAGCACGGGCTCGGGCTTTTATGGACCGGGCTAAAAAACCCGGGTATAAAAACGGGCTCATTTTCTTTGGCCCAAGCCCTCCCATATTTCGGGCTAGCCTAGCCTAGCCCGGCCCAGCCCGGCGGGCCCGGCCCATTTTGCCAGCTCTACTCATATATGATACACTTTAATACCTCAATAACTAAAAGACAAAATTATATGTTTTTTCGTAATACAATAGTAGAAGAAATAATACATTGTGATATGAGTGGGATAAATATATGTAACTATCTCTACTTGATAAGATCACAAGTATTTATTTCTACAATGTGATGAATATATATTGACTAATGATGTGCTTATGTTTTATTGACCAATTACGTACTAATATGAATATCTTAGTCTATAAAAAGTCATCTATTTCTGCCACTGACTATTCGTATTATACGATTTCGGGTGGTCTCAGTTACTTGTCCACCATTACTTTTTATGACTAGTACTCATACATAGGTGTGTCGGTTGTCCTCTTCCTTTCATCCATATATTTTCTGTTTGATTTTTTTTATCTATTTGGACAGTTTTTTTTTTCATATCTATAAAATGCAATATTTCAGTTTTTCATCTTTGTTTTTTTCTATTTGTGTTTCTATTCTATTTTATTTTTTGTTATGTTTTTATATATTTAAATTTTAATTTAAATTTTTATTAAAGTATCACAGCCGTGTCGTATCTTGATTTTCAAAATTTTCCCGTATCCCCGTATCCGTATCGTGTCGTATCCCATATCATATCCGGTATCCAGGCTTCATAGTTGTCGACCAGTGGTATTTTGGATTCAAAGTTAAGGCGGCACTCAGTGTATTGTTCTTTCACTTTAAATGATTCAACATCCCATATGAGCATTTTTTTTTTGGGTAGACAAGATTTTATTAGTATTGTTGAGAAAAGAAACTCGACCAAAAGCGAGTACAATAACCGATAAATGTTACGTCCCTAACGCTCCAAAATTGGGCATAACCAAAACAATCATGGAAGATAGAATGAAATACACCTTTCTTAAAAACACAATTCAATTGTTATAAGGGGATGATGCTTATTGAGTGTTTTTTGTATTCCATCTAATTGAGCCCATTATGACAAAGAGGTAACAAAATATAAGTGGTCTAAATGTTATAAAATTACCAATATATAAGAAACAAAATGTAAAGCAATTGGCATGATGAAAAAAATACCAATTACCAAATTGTCTGTATATTGTCAATGCTTTCACCATATATAGGATAAAGACAAAATGTTATAAAATTCCAGAGATTCAGCTACTTCAACTCAACATCAAATCCTTCAAAATGAAGCAAAATCAATGATATTCCATTTCTCTATTCATCATCAGGAGCAGGTAGATTAAGATCAATTAAGCAAATAGGAGCAGGTGCGGCAGGAGAAAGTGTAGCTGGAGGAGGAGGGTTTGGTCTAATGACAAGAGTATTATTTTCTTCATAACCTCCAATAAAATGAGACCTTTTATGACCACCTAAAGCTTGTCCTGACTTAAATATGTTGTTACAAGTTGGACGGTCATGTTCCTTACTTTTCTTAGACCTCAGTTTCTTCTTTCTTGCTGAGTCTAGGAGTTGAGTCTGCGGAATTGGCCTTAGATCCTGAGAGTGGGGAACCGGAGGAAGTGGATGAGTTTGGTTATGTAAAAAACATCAAGATTGTGGAAAAGAATGTGGGTGATTTTGAGTGTCCGTCTTTCTTTCTGTCCAACAAGGAGAAGATCTGTATTCAACGACCATGGAAAGGGGGGGTTGATAGTGAAGCTTTTGGGGAGGAAGATTGGTTTCAAGGCTCTTGAGAACAGATTGAATCAGTTGTGGGTGAAAACTGGGATCATTACTATAATTGATCTTGGTAATGATTTCTTTTTGGCGATGTTTAGTAGTGATAAGGATAGACTATGCTTTGCTGGGGGCCTTGGATGATTTATGACCACTATCTTGCTATCAGGGAATGGCCCCAAACTTTCAATCGGTTAGAGAGTCCATTGATAAAGTTGCTGCTTGGGTTTGTGGCCCATTGGGGTTGCCCGATGGCCCACTGGCTGATGTTGGTCTGGGCCATAAAATATGCAGCCCATTAAAATATTGGGTTGGCCCGACCCAACCCATATCTGCTGTTGGGCCGGGCTAGACCGTATCGGCCCGATTGACAGCTCTACTTGCAACCATGCTTTGACTACGACGGGGTGTGGAGCGATAATTCGTAGTGAGGATGGTCGTTGGGTGGTGGGCTTCTCTAAGAAATTGGGGTTGTGCACTGCTTATGTGACGGAGTTATGGGGCCTATGGGAAGGTTTACAACTTGCACATGGGATGGGTGTGAAGAAGTTAGAGGTAAATCTTAACTCGCAAAGTGTGCTTCAGTGCCTTAATGGGAATTCTTCAGCCAGTCATCTTGCTTGGAGGATTCTTTCTAAATTTAAGCATATGCTATCTTGTAATTGGGAAGTTAAAATTGTGCACATATATAGAAAAGCAAATAAATGTGCCGATGCCTTAGCTTCAATTGGGTGTCATCAGGTGGTGGAGTATGTGGTTTATGATAGTGCTCCTAATGAAGTTCGGTATTTGGTTATTGCTGATGCTAGTGAAGTTTCTACACCAAGATTAGTTCCTGTGTAGTTTTCTCATTTTTGGATTACGGCCATCTTTGTAGCCAAAAAAAAAAAAGGTTTATCTGTGAACAATTAATATTGTTGAAAAAAGAAACTCGACCAAAAGCGAGTACAAAAGCCAATAAATATTACGCCCCCAATGCTCCAAAATTGGGCATAACCAAAACAATCGTGGTGGATAGAGCGAAATACACCCTTCTTAAAAACACATTTCAATTGTTATAAGGGGATGATTTCTATTGATAGTCTGTGTATTCTATCCGATTGAGCCCATATGTGTGACCATGAGGTAACAAAATATAACTGGTCTAAATGTTATAAAATTGCCAATATATAAGAAACAAAATGTAAAGCAACTGGCATGATGAAAAAAAATACCAATTACCAAATTGTATGTACATTGTCAATGCACTCACCAGTCACCATATAGGATAAAGACAAAATGTTATAAAATTCTAGACATTCAGCTACCTCAACTCAAAATCAAATGCTTCAAAATGAAGCAAAATCAATGATATTCCATTTCTCTATTCATCATCAGGAGCAGGTAGATTAAGATCAATTAAGCATGTAGCAGCAGGCGCAGCAGGAGCAGGAGCAGCAGGAGCAAGAGGAGCCGGAGGAGGAGGATTTGGTCTAATTACAAAAGTATTATTTTCTTCATAACCTCCAATAAAATGAGATCTTTTATGACCTCCTAAAGCTTGTCCTGACTTAAAAATCTTGTTACAAATTGGACACTCATGTTCCTTGCTTTTCTTTGACTTCAATTTCTTCTTTCCCTTCTTACACTTATTAACCTTCCCATTCAGATTCTTATTATTGTTGTTGTTGTTTTGAGTCTTTTCAGCAGGATATGAATCACTATCTGTACTATTTTCATCACTCTCATAAGCTGAATCATCATGCTCATTGTTTTCACCATTTTTTGCTCTCTTAGTAGAAGCTCCAACTAAATTTTGAAAAACAGAATCATTGTTTGGCCTTAACCTTTTCCTTGAATCATTGTCTAAATACTCAAAGTATCCTTTTGAAGACTTAACTTCATCAGCAGAGTCCAACTTTTTAGGACCATATAAAAAATACCCAGAATCTGAATTATCAGAATCATATTTCACCTCATTGTGTTTCAGCTTCTTCTTAGGAGAAGGTGATTTTTCTTCCAAAACAACAGAGTTATTGTCAGAAGAATCTATAACCAATGTAAAAGGCCTTTTGTCATTGGATAACAATATCAAACACTTGGCACCCTCTTCTTTTTCATTATCAATCTCAGAAACAGAAGATGAACAAGAACCCTTTAACAAAGGAAGGGATTTGTAGCTATTATTGTTGTTGCTAAGGTTCTTGAACTTGATTCTTTTGGATCTTGTTGATTTCATTGGAAGTGAAATTTCAGCATCAGATTTACTACTACTACTACTATTACTATCATCATCAACAAGTTTCTGTTTTTCAGTAATAACAGAATCTGAGTTGTTTTCAAATCTTCCTTTATCTTTCTCTGAATGACATGCCATGTGACCACATAAAGCTTTCAATGATGTAAAACCTTTTCCACATTCTTTACAAAAATTCTCCATTTGAGAATTGTTGTTATTAACATTAGAACTAGAATGCACAAACCTCATTGTTCTCTTAGGATTCTCTCTAAGTCCATAAATAAAATTCCCATCATCACCAACGCCACAAGACCCTAAATCCCTTTTCCTTTTCAACATGGTAGCATTGTTTTTATCTTCATTATTACTATTAACTGAATAATGTTCAGTCATCATATGAATTCTGATATGACCTCCAAGTGATTTTCCACAAGTAAATCTCTTGTTACAATGCTTGCACACGTGCTTCTTTTCCTCCATAATATATCAATCTCAATCTAAATCAACCCAACAATAGAAAAAAGCATGAAAGTAAAGATCAGCAAACTATTATGACACTTACCTCAAAAAATGTCTTCTATAGAGTAATTGAAGACAAATTGAGATCGAAGTTCAGAAAGAGGTTATGATGATGATCAGAGGAAAATCAAAAGCTTTTTCAGATGTGACAGTTCTTATCAAGAAGTACAAAAAGATCGGACCTACAGAAGTGAACAAATTTTTAAATAAAAAATTAATAAAAATTAAATTTTAATCAAATGGGTTGTTTCTACTCGTTGCGTTCTATTAGGCTATAGCCATAACTAACCATGACTCTCTTTTCTCTCAAAAATTTCATGCACGGAAAAATAATAATAAAATTAAAAAAGGTGTTACAAAAAATAAAAGGGGGTGTGAAAAGGAATAAAAGGTGCACGTGTACTCAGGTTGAGAACAAATCGGCGTGCTATTCAACGGTCAGCATTTATAGTTGTTAGAAGATCTCTAGGATTTCGGAGGTATTTTTTTTTTAGGCAAAATGTTAGTGGGGTGGAGCCACGTTAGTTTCATGATTTGAAATCTAGACCTCATTTTTACAACTCCTTTATGTCTTTTAGCTCGTCAACTGAGCTATTAGGACATTTCGGAGGTACTTGATAGTTGATATATATGGCAAAATGGAAAAAAAACGTAAATAATAAACATTAAATCCAAACAATGCCTTAAAATTAATTAGCTCGCTTCTAAACTTAAACAAGTGAAAGGTCAGAATCTTTAACCGTTATTGTTTGGACCTCAGCTCCTTCTCATTCTTTCTTCACTTGTGCATATTGAAAACGATTTATAATTAATTGTATTTATTGATTTTTATTTATTGCTACCTTGATATTTTATTACCTTGCTTCTCTCATATCTTCTCCATATTCCTTATGGTGGTCATCTGTTTTTTTTTTGGGAGGTGATAACTGATATAGTTAGAGATTTGTGTATATTTTTTTAGTAAACCCGGGTATCCACCGCACGGATAGCAGTGACTAATCCCTCACTCATTGTAGGTGTCTCGAGGGGCAGGACAGCTGGCCCAGAGTTTTAACGCTGCTCCGTACCCAATGAGGGGATCGAACCCCCAACCCTTGCTTTAGGGAGGTTCAGCCCCAACCGCCGGAGAGATTTGTGTATATTATCCCATGTATTTTTGTATCTAATTAAATATTTTGGAGGAGATATGAAAATTAGATATTTAAATTTTATGCAAATCATATTTTAATGGATTGACCATAGCCATTCTAAATTTCTAATGTGAACTATTTGATGATTTTATTCAAATGGGAATATATAAATTTTAATCATAATAATTATATTCCTGAAATGTCCCTACCAAATTAATTTATAATTAACCATGATTTTTATATATGTAATGTAATAATGGTAAAAAATATTGATAAAACAATGATAAAATTCTTAAAATCTTTTTTTTTGACAATAATAAAGTTCTTAAAAGCTTAACCGATGAAGTTTGTGTTGGTCTTTACTAACCGATAAACAAATGGCAAACATAGGAAAAATAAGTCTCTTTTTTGGTAAACCAATGTATTCTCTACGGCGACTGTGGAGACTAATCATTTGAGTATCATAGATCTATTTAAGGGGTTGACTCTCCCAACAAATATTTTTTTATACGCACCGGTAATGGATGAATTTTTTACTTAGTAAAAACGACGTGGAGATGGAGAGGAGAAATCAGGGCGCTCTAGGTCTCTTAATGTCCACAGAACACTTATGTTTTTGCCCATGGTATTTTATGCTTTAAAGGTATTGTTCTTTTTGTTTCGTGAAGACATTATTCTTATAACAAAGAGAAGGGGCAATTGTATAGTTCACAATAAATCACATAGAATTATTTACTGATATATGAATAATGTAGCATGTCATGTGCTTATTGAACAATGTTGTTGAGTCAAAATATGCCAAATCTTCAAAAGATGCCTGGCAACCCGGATGTTTATAACTTCCTTCCCACAGATCAAGTCAAACCCACTATTATAGCTAGAGATATGCTTTGATCGCAACAATGTATAGCTATGATTCTTCTTCCTATTTTGGTATCCAACATACCATGAATTAGGCTTCATTTTCTTACCCGACATGACATAGTCTAAGGTGGTCACATTGGTTTAGTGAATCAGATTAGTGCGTTAAACTTTAGCCACAAGTTTATATACGATTCAAAATCTTAGTATGTTCACAAAGCAATTGAGCTGGCTGATGTTAACTTTGTTTAACCAATTATTACACACTGGAATCTTTTAGATGAGAAAATAGCATTCTTTTTCCGAGCGTTTTTTTATTTGATAAAATTTCCTCGTGCAATTTTATTTTCTGAGTTGAATTTGTATGGAAGGAACATTTGAATACTTTTTAAATGTTTTATTTTGGTGTTAGAATATATGAATATTTTTATGGTAAAGTCGAATACTGGAGTAAATATGTGATATGTACCTTGCCTTGGCTTAGGCCGAATCTGCAGTTGGTAGGGCCCCAGCTTGAAGTCGGATCCTGGAAGTCTACCCCGAGTGTGGTACCTGCAATGTCACTCCGACGCTCAAGTCCGTATGTGAGTATCTCAGAGTGAAGGAATGAAATGTGTACCTTTTTCAACAGGGTGGGCCCATATTTATAGGCATAGGGTCAGTCTTGGTCTGTTGGATTATCTAGGTGAATCTCAACTGTTGATGTCTGATAGGTATGAGTGAGCTGAATTACACTAGATTTGAACCCTGGTTGTTGGGCTAATCCAGGGCTCAAAGCTGGGATTGGGCCTCGTGGCCCAGCCCAGAACAATGTGTCTGAAATAAGGAATACAAAGCAATATTTACTCAATTATAAATCTGTAACTATGAGTCAAAAAAGTCCTATAATTATATAGATGTAAATGTTAAAAGAAAATTTCGCCAAAAAAATATTAAAAGAAAATATATTTAATTATACTTTTTAATAAATAAAAAATTGATTATACCTTTATTCCCCGACGGTCTAATAGTTTTTTTTTGTGGGTACTTGGTTACTAAGTTTTTTTTTATCAGAAGGAAAGCAATAAAAGGAAAGACAGAACAGAACGAAACTAAAGTCTAACATGCTCTATCCCCATAGCATTGGCTATAAGGAGAGGCGAAACAACGGTAGGACAGAGGTGCCACACATGATCTCCATAATTCATATTAACTCCAAACTTTGCTAACCAATCAGCACACGAATTGCCCTCACAAAGCGTGTGAACATAAGTCAAATCCCAAGCCTTAAGAGAAAAGGATTTGATGTAGGAAATAATGGAAGCATGGGGGTGGGTATCTTCAAGCTCACGAGCAATCAACGATAGAGCGGTTTCGGAGTCTGATTCACAAATAATGGACCTATAACCATTGGACCAAGCTAAGTTCAATGCCTTGGCAATTGCATGGAGCTCTGCATTCAAGTTAGTAGCAATGCCACAATATCTTGAGAACCCAAGAAGCCAACCACATGTATGATCCCGAAGTAATCCCTCATAGTAACTACGACCTGGGTTACCAATGGAGCTTCCATCAACATTAAGTTTAATATAATTGCTAGTCGGAGGAAACCAACGAACCAATCTAGGAGGACGAGTAGACACTCCAGCAGACAAAAATTGAATAGCATCATGAGAAAGCTGTTTAGCTCGATTAGGAATCTTCCAAGTTTCCCATTTTGCATCATTGAAAACTTCATCATTTCGAGCCATCCAGAGGAACCAACAACAACAAATAAAGATAATACCTTGGTCACTAATAGCATGATGTTTAAACCAAAGCCGAACATCATCATTAACCTCGCCAGCATCAGTGTTAAAATGCAATAACCACCAAGCATTCTGAGCTCTAGAGCAATCCTGCAACATGTGAATAATATCCTCTCTAGCAGCACCACAGAGATGACAAGACTCATCTTGAGTAAGATGTCTATAGTACCGAAAACCATTAGTTGGAAGGCTCATGTGCATGATAAGCCACACAAAATGTTTCAATTTTTTCGGAATTTTCAACTTCCAGATCCAAGACCATCTGTCACTGTGATTCACAGTTTGATGCAAGAAAAAAGGACCTTCGATACCTGTAAGCCATGCATAGGCACTCTTGGGGGAGTAATTCCCTGTTGGAGACGGAGCCCGAGTCAGGATATCAGAGAGATTAGGATTAAGAAATAAACCCTGAATTTCTAATTCCACATCCAAGGGGATCTGAGTGTAGAGAAGATCAAAATTCCACTGAAAGTCAACATATATGTCCCTAACCGAGAGATGAGTATCATGAATATTATCAACAAAAGGAACTGAGTCACATATATGTAAAGACTTTTTTGGTCTTAAAATCTCAAGACTTTTTTGGTCAAACAAGAGTTAGCTCCATCTATCTATCTATCTATCTATCTATCTATGTAAAGGAGACTTGGTTTTTAAAACACTATACTATTGTGAGACTTGAGTCATTTTTTTTATAAGCAATGATTCATTGATTAGAGCATTAGAGATGCTCAAAACCACAAATACAAAATGGGATCAAAAACTGTTGATACAATTTAGAGAGCATTGTTCCACCATAATGGCGGTGACAAACTAGAATATCTTCCCACCCCAAAGATAAACCAACACCAAGACAAATATTCGATATGAGCCACGATAGAGTCAAGCTTGGCTTCTTCACCTCGAAAACAAGTTCCATTCCGTGCTAACCAGAAGCACCAACAAGTTGTCAACCATTCCGGGAAGAGAGAAAGAGAGAAGAGAAAATTGTTTTCTATTGTTTGGTTTAGGAGAAAAATAGGATAGAGATAAAAGGGAGAAGATTAGTTTAGTTATATTTTACACTAAGTGTATTTGGTAGAAGAGAAGGAGGGAAGAGAGAAAGAGAGAGGAGAGTGTACCAAACAATAGAAATGGAGAAGATAGAGAGGGAAGAGAGAAAGAGATGAGAAACAAAGTAGATTATGGGTGTTGTTTGGTTTAAGGGAATGAGAAGAGAGATAGGGGAGAGAGAGTTGTGTCTCTTGATTTAGTTGGAGCGAAAGAGAGAAGAGAGAAAGAATACTAGTTTTGAAAGGACAAAAACACCCCATGTTTGATTTAATTTAATTAAGTCAATAGTTATTTTAATTATTTAATTAAATTAGCTAAGTATTTATTTTAATTAGCTATAAAATATTTTAATTATTTAATTTAATTAGTTAAGTGTTTATTTTAGGTATTTTATTTAATTTAATTAAATAATGGAAAGAAATAGGAAATTGGGTGATGAAGTGAGGGTAAAATGGTAAAAGCATAATTATTGAGCATTTTCTCCTCACTGTCTTCCCACAATTGGAGTGATTGCAAAAAACACTATAACAATCATCTCTCTCTCTCTCTCTTTCCCATTTCTCCAATCAACCAAATATGAGAAAATCACTATATCTTACCTTACTCCTTCCCTCTTTCACCTCAAACAAACACACTCTTAGTGTAAAATAGTACTAAACTAATCATCTCTCATTCTCTCTATAAAGGATAAAGAGATTACCAACTGAGTGCCATTAGTAGTGTATTTCACTGTTATATTGATACATTTATTGTTGTAACATCCTCAAAATAATTAATCGAATTATTTGGATGTTAACCCAATTGAATTAATTTAGTACTTGACTGGTAAATTTATTGAGTGCTAAAATTATTTATTGGTTGTCATCGGATCGTTAACCGGATAATACGGGTCAAGAAAGTTTTGGAATCGAAATAAGAGATTTAGATCAATATGGTAATTTGACCACGTTGCCACTTATATATTAAATAAATATATGTGTATGCGTGTATGTGTGTGTGTGAGTGAAAGAAATAATTAAAAGAAAGAAAAGAAAGAAAGAAGGAAGCGAGAGACAAAGAAGAGAAACAGAGAGAAAGGAGAGAAAGGAGAGAAAGAATGGAAAAGGAGGAAGAAGGGGGAAAATGGAGGATTTAGGCTCATCCAAACGACTTCCTTCCAACACGAAAAACGTTCAGCGTTACTCCCTCTTCGATTTGGTACCAACATCATCATCATCAACTCACTCTCTCTCACTTTGCCATTTTCGAAATTGTGAAGAAAATGAGAGGTGTTGGGTATCTTGTTTCACCTCTTGTTTTGGAAGCCTAGGAAAATACCATAGAGAGGTTGGATTGTCATCTAAGAGTGAAGAATTCAAGCTTCAGTGAGTTAGGGTTTGTAAAATCCAATTTGGGGGTTTTTGTGAATAGTAGCTTTTAGAGGTTAGGGATGATGAATAGTGTTCATGGAGGATTTCGAGGAATTCGGTATTTTGGTCAAAAAGAGGTCTCGTGATCGAGTGGAAAGCTTTAGGAGCGGATTCGGATGTCGCCGGAACGTGGAGTTGATTCGGGGAGCGTTCGTGTGGTTATGTCAGAAAAGCGTTTTTGCGGAAAGTCTCGGTGCTTCGTGATTTTCATCACGATAGGTGAGTTTTACTCACGTTTAGGATTTATGTTTTGAATTGATTGATTGAAACGAATTTTATGTTAATTGATTCGACTGTTTGTTTGATGTGATTGTTTCGACTTGAATTGCGTGTAAAATATCGTTTTGGTCGAAAAACCATTAGATCGACGATTAACGGATTTTGAGGAAGTTGATTGATGAATATTATTGGATATGTGTTCGTACTGTTTTTGTGTTGGGACTGGACTGGAGCAGGTATCGGAAGTGATCAGAATTGATCGGAACAAAGAAAAACTTAAAACGGAATGCTGTCAAATGCGCATGATCCGTGCGCCCCTGGCGCACGAACCGTGCGTCCCATTCGGTTTCCATTCCTCAAAAATGTGTTACAGGGCGCACGACCCGTGCGTATGGGAGCACAGACCGTGCGCAGTGTTCTGTCCAAATTTTTCAAACTTGCCCGAAACGATCCCGATCGATTCTAATCCTCTTTTAATCCTTTCCTAACCCTTCTATAATGATATTAGGCTTATAATGCCATGATTTTGGGTATGTTTCAAAAGGGTTTTATAAATTACTTTTGAAATTGAAATTCTTTCGAAAAACCGAATAATAGTACACGTGTGCGGATATGTTTTATTAATAATAAAGCGGACTATGAGTCATACGCGGTACGGTATAACTGACGCGGGATGATTATTATTTATTTGTCTAAACCGGTCTACGATTCACGATATATATATATATATATTATATCGGCTATGGGAAACGGCCCGATGCGGGTGTTATGTTCAATTATTGGTCTGAATGCAAATGAACTATAAGTTCATATGATTGTAGATATATATATATTATATCGAGTCTGGGAGACGACCCATGTTGACATACTAGGCGGGGAAGTCATGAATCCTTACCCTAGGCTCCGTGCCATTAGGAAACACTATTGGTAATGGGGTTCGCCGGGATTAGCAAGTGGATTGCGGTCGGTGTTGTGTTAAAAGTTATTGTACTATGTTCACCGGGATTAGCAAGTGGATTGCGGTCGGTGTCCTACTAGATCGAAGCCTTATTGTATGATTCACCGGGATTAGCAAGTGGATTGCGGTCAGTGTCGTGTCAAACCCTTAAAAAAACGTTTTAAAACTGGACCGCGAGTGTTAGTAGGGGTCTCGGTAGAACTCACTGAGATTGTATCTCACTGTTTATATTTTTTGGTTTTTACAGAGAAGCAAGGGAAAAAGCAAAGGTGAAGAAGCACAGCTAGGTGGTGTGCTTATGAAGACGGTGAAGACTTAGTTTTCATTGTTAATGTCTTTCCCTCGAGATCTTTGTATTTCCGATTGTATAACTTGTACCAGTAAAAGTTGTAAAATCGTTTCCGCTATTTCTTGGTATTTGGATATTGGACTCTAGGTTATGAGCTGTTTTTATTTATGTTCAATATCTAAAACAGGAAAAAATATCTCTGATTATTTTATGATAGTACACTTGAGTATTTTTACTCGATAGAAATACCGGGGTGTTACAGTTGGTATCAGAGCAGTTCGACCTAGTCGGACTTAGTTTAGGATTGAGTCGATTCCTTGTTAGTCCTGGTTGTAATTACACTTGTGATGCTAAGAGACATTGAGCCTGATCAACTTAATACTTAGTGCATCATAAGCGGAATTATGGCAGGATGATCAAGACGCAATCCTCGACCAAGACCGGGATCTCCAACCGGTGCATCCTCGGGAAAGGTGACATGACAGTGGAAGAATACACCGCTAAGTTTGAGAAGTTGTCTTAGTTTTACCAAGTGGTAAAGTAAGCTCCGGATGACGAATGGAGAATGCAGAAGTATAAGAAGGGCATAAGTGCTTTTATGATTTATGGTCTCAGTTCTTATACTATTACCAATTATGTTGCCTTAGAGCAACCAGCCTATGTCGCCGAGGATGATCTTAAAGAGAATATTGGAAAGGAAAGAAGGTAGTTGATTTATCAACTCCGAATGCAAAGTCCTAAGATATTTTCATCAAAGGAGAAGCAGGTGCAATTCTTCGATTCTTCAAAAGGTCAAGATGTTCTAATTGTGGAAAGCAACACAATTTAGAAATCGTAGGAGATGCGGAAGAGGGTCACTATGCAAAAGAGTGCCCTGCAAGGAAGAGTTCCAGGGAGTCACAAGCAACTCCAAGACGAGGACGAGTCAACACTCTGGATGTTTAGACAGTTACAACTGCTGACGATTTAATGAGAAGTATGGACATCGTCCTGGGTATGAGTTGGATGACTGCAAATCATGTTACAATCGACTGTGTTAATTAGCTATCAGCTTCGCTTCAGAATCAGTTGAATTGTCAAGGACAAATTTTGAAGCGGTTATCTCGTTCACCTTAGCCGGTCAATCTTTATTCCAAGGTGCGGAAGCATATGTTGTATGTTATCTGCACCCACTGAAACTAGTTTAGATTTATCATCTGTACAAGTGGTGAATGAATTTCTGGATGTTTTTTCGGATGAAGTTTCTTCTGTACCTCCTGACCGAGAGGTAGAATTTTCTGTAGAATTGGTTCCTAGCACAAGAACAATATCTATTGCTCCTTATAGAATGTCTCCTTTAGAATTAAAGGAATTGAAGTCTCAACTCGAAGAGTTGATCTCTAAGAGGTTCATTCGACCGAGCGCTTCTCCATGGGGTGCTCCGGTGTTGTTAGTTAAGAAGAATGACGAAAGCATGAGATTGTGTATTGACTACCGACAACTCAACAGGGTGACGATCAAGAACAAATATCCCTTGCCAAGGATAGATGACTTGCTTAATTAACTTCGAGGTGCCGTGGTGTTTTCAGGATGGGTTATCATCAAATAAAAGTTAGAGCCTTAGATATTCTGAAGAAAGCTTTCCGTACTAGGTATGGACATTACGAGTTCGTAGTGATGCCCGTCGGTTTGACTAATGCTCCAGCGGTATTCATGGATTACATGAACAGTGTTTTCCATACTTACCTGGATCAATTTGTAGTTGTTTTCATTGACGATATCTTGGTGTACTCAAAGACCATTGATGATCATGTTCAATATCTCCACATTGTTTTGAATGTACTCCGAGAAAAGAAATTGTATGCAAAGTCGTCGAAGTGTGACTTCTGGATGCCTGAAGTGAAGTTTTTGGGACACGTGATTTCCCAAGATTGTTTCGTTAATTCAAGATTGTTTTCCAACAAATTTAGACCTTTCTGATAATGTCGATTCTCGGTTAGTCAAATGAAAGACTTGACGAAATTTTGAGGACAAAATTCTTTCAAGTTGGGGAGAATGTAACATCCTCAAAATAATTAATCGAATTATTTGGATGTTAACCCAATTGAATTAATTTAGTACTTGACTGGTAAATTTATTGAGTGCTAAAATTATTTATTGGTTGTCATCGGATCGTTAACCGGATAATACGGGTCAAGGAAGTTTTGGAATCAAAATAAGAGATTTAAATCAATATGGTAATCAAAACATTAGAGTACGTTCGTTGTGAAATAGCAACTCAACATTGTACATGCAATTTCATAAAGTACTTAATCGAGAGCATCAATGAATATGCAAATAAAAGTAAGCTATAAATAAGGACTTTACACAAGGCATACATTTTTTTTCTTTCTAAAAGTATAAATATCATTCTGAAATGAGAAACAATATATTGATCTTCACGTAAGTTGAATCGGCAATGGATATTATGATAAAACAAAACACAATAAATAAGTATGTCCAAAAATCAAAATTGCACTCAGCAAGACCACAAAGTGGTTTCCCAACACGTATTAACAGCAAAAATTGCAAGGCATAGTCTTTATTTATGGAGTCAAACTAATTAATTCAAATAAAGTACATATTTAAATATATATGTGAACATCTAGCAATAAAATTAGTTTAACACAAGTTCAAACAATCTCAATGCACATATCGTTCTTAAACCACACATTCACATAATTCAAATAACAACTATAGAGTCAAGTAATAAAAATACGGATTATATGAATTCGAAGATCACATAACAACAAAGTCACAAAACAAGGCAGAAATACAGAGCTCACAGAGAGGACACAATAAACACACAATGCATGGCTTAAAGAATAGGCTGAGCTCTACAAAAAAATTCTCTCCAAAAGAAAAGGGTCGTTTGAGTTCTCACTAAGATTCTAGCTTCTTTTTATCTGTTATAACCTTGATGATTCCTCTACGGAATACGTATCGCATATCTCATTACCTTAAAACTTACCGATTGAATTAGTCAGCTTAACCACTACCAAGAATAAAATAAGCGATGCTTGCAACTCTACTCAGAGTTCACACATCGGAAAGCAAAATAAACAACACAAACAATAGTTAGAACTAAATGACAATACTTGATCGTCAATGACACAATAACTTGACAACTTGGCCGGACAGACCGAAACTGCTCTGATACCACTAATGTAACACCCCATTTCTACCCGGTAAAATAATACGAAAATATCAGAGTTCATAAAAATCTTTTTCAACGCACAATGGAGTGCCACATTTGCTTCGTGAAAACAACAAACAATATTAATTCGCTTTTGAAAACAGTTATATAACACTTTTGGATGAACCGGTAAAACAACGTTTTAGTCCTCCAATTAATTCATCTTCGTAATTACGCAGCGGATTCACAACAAGTCAATTAAAATCATCGTGCGTCTTAACAACTCAAGACAGCTCAGAAAACATCAAAATAGCAACAAACAGCTTAAAGCTCCAACAACGAAATAACAAAGCAAATAACATTAAAACTTGTGTTCGTTCCCCCGAGTGTTACATATCAGAGCGACGACACCGACTCGATCAAACGAAGGTGAACTGCCTTCATTCGGGATTACCTGCACGTTACCAACATTGGGGTAACATTCAAATCGAATGGGTGAGATATCGCACTATATAATCAGACATATGAAAGACAATATGTAATTCAGGTCATAGCATCAATTCATCATTTAATCAGCAGTCAACATCGTCTCAATCACATAAATATGCACATAATGCGGAATGTGACTCAACTCAGGGCCACCGCCCTATAATGCATGTGGTACCATAATCCAAACCCGTAAATAGGGGCATCAACATCGCAACATCGTCGTCGTGGTTTGAGCATAGCTCCATCGTAAAAATATGCTATGCATGCGACGCTATGTAAATGCACAAACAAATAATAATGGGTACATAGCAATCGCAACAACATCGGGAAACAACATTGGTCGTAGGCCTACAACACATCACCTGCCAATAAATAGAGGCAAATTCGTCTTCGTACAACCTTCGTCGTCAACAATTTACAACTTAGCAATTTTCAACATTTTGGCAACATCGCAATATTTTAGCAACTTTCAACATTTTTTTGGCAACTTTGGGCCTAATCACATATTCAACATCGTTTTAATCAACAATCGTGAAATTCACATTTGGGCGGCCACACTTGGCGCCCTTGGCGCCCACTGCGCCAAGCAACACAATTGGCAGCCAAACTGGCGCCCATGGCGCCCAGCAGCACAACGGGCAGCCAAACTGGCGCCCTTGGCGCCCATGGCGCCCAGCAATGCAACACAGCACAACGCAGCCTGATTTAGGCGCCAATGGCGCCCCTGCGCCAGACACAGCAACAGGCAGCCAGAACATTGGCGCCCTTGGCGCCCCTGCGCCAGACACAGCAAGCAACAGCAGAATTTGGGCAGCCAATCTTGGCGCCCATGCGCCAGAATAGCACAGCCATCGCAACAGGGCAGTCACAACCTTGGTGCCCTTGGCGCCCATGTGCCAGAACCACACACCAAACAGCAACTGGGCAGCCACAACATGGCGCCCTTGGCGCCCATGCGCCAGAACAACACCTAAAACAGCGACTGGGCAGCCACCACGTTGGCGCCCTTGGCGCCCATGCGCCAGAACAACACCTAAAACAACAACTGGGCAGCCACCACGTTGGCGCCATTGGCGTCCATGCGCCAGGAACCTGCAAGACAGCAACACACAACAGCAAGATGGCACCCATGGCGCCCAGCAACATTTCAGGAACAGCGCCCATGGCGCCCAGCAACAGGACAGGGCAGCGAACATGGCGCCCTTGGCGCCCCTGCGCCAGAACACGACACACACAGAGTGGCGCCCAGCAACATAGACAGGGATGGCGCCCATGGCGCCCAGACATCAACATCAACACGCACAGAATTTGGCGCCCAGGAAGGCGCCCAGCCACAGCAACAGCAACATTGGCGCCCATGGCGCCCTATGGATAGAATTTTTGGTTCAAATCATCAACGAGCAAGATCAATCATCAACAATCATGTCCAATCATTATCAATCATGTTCAATCATCATCAAATCACATTCATTCATCATCAATCAAGTTCAATTCCTACAACTAGGGTTTTCTAACTTAATCACCTAGGGTTCCATTAACCTTCCTACATAGAGCCATTCATACACCCAATTATAGGGATAGAACCCCACCCTTACCTGATATCCAATTGCAATAGTTCCTTTGGCACAACAAAAGAATGTCACGGGTTCTCGAGCGTGATCTAACTCCAACGAGACTATGTGTCACTCGGACGCGTACAATTATGCAACAACAACGATGACAGTACAAAAGTCATATACCAAACATATTAAATATAATTAATCGCTTGTTTAACGAATTAAATGTGCTTCAGTACCTATGGAACGGTTCAAGGCGGTGACAACGGATTGAAATCATGACTCGAAGAATTTGAAATTTCTAGATAGGAACCCAATGCACAACTAAAGGAGGTGCTCAGTTCAAGAGGCCAACCAGTGGCTGTTCGATGTGTTTTCCGGCGAAACGACAGTTGTCCATGGTGGCCATGTCTAATCATGATATAAGGAAGACGACATCTATGGCAAGATCTGTTTTGCATCATTCAACAACAAATTCAGTACAGGTCCGAGGTTGAAGACGGAGGCGAAGGGCTGTTGCTGGTTCGATTCACGGAGACGAGGTTCGTAATGGTCAAAAATGGCGGAAACCGTCCGTGTGGGCTAAAGGGGGGCGTGGCTGTTTGTGGCAAAACGAAGCCACAATCGATGAAACTAAGGCTAGAATTAAAATCAGTGGCCAATTTCGAGTCAAGGGTAGAGGTTTGGGACTTGGCCGCAGTCTAATGTGAGAACACGATGAGAGAAGGAGCTGCTAGCTCTTAGGTTTTACGAGTGCCTGCGCGTTTTGCAGCTGGGTGAAGAAGAAACTGGGGCGGGGCGGGTTAGGTCCAGTGGGTCGCGCATTGGACTGGACTGTTCCTCATGGGCTGGAGTAGTTAACTTACAGGAGGGTGCGTTTAATAGACAAGAGGGAGGTGTATGCGAGTAGTGAATTCCAAAATCACTTTCAAATCGTTTTTTAAAGCCTAACTTCACTATACCTATTATTTTAACACCTCAATAGGCCAAAATAATTTCTATAAATAAATAATATCTCGAATACAATTATTTTATAAAATAAAATAATCAACTAAAACAATCATATTTCAAATATAAATATTCTATAAACAACATAAATAAATACTAACAATAATATAGTACCAACATAGTATAAAAATACGGTTTAATATCATTTAGACATATTTGATAACTCCAACACACATGAATATATAAAATCGATTAAATTACTAAATATTATTAAAATACATAATTACTAAGACGCACAATATATCACAAGAATTACTATTATATTCGCGCATAAAGCAAAAACGTACTAATATGAAAATCGGGGTGTTACAAATGTAATCTATAAGTACATCTCGCGCCTCTTTGGTTGTTGTCTGATCTGCTACTGAGTGGCTGGATCGCTTAAGTACATTTTGGAAGCATACTTATGCATAACTGCCCCTTCGATATTTAGCTTGTTGCTTCCTTTCCTTGTCATAAAATACTAACCTCATACTAGAAGCATTTCCAGCAGTAATAGTACCTCCATTCTCTTTGAAAGCTGTTGGGAGTTTGCGCATCTTTTCAGGATCAAACTTGCACATAAAAGGGAAAAAGGAAAAGTATTAGTTTACATTCAAATACATGTACTTTATTTTTACACAGTTTTGTTCTGTTCTGTTCATTTAGTGTTTCTGTTCTGTTCATATATGTTGAGATTGTGCTGTACTGTACTTTACACAGTTTTGCATATGCATTCTGAGATTGTGCTGTTCTGTTCATATGCATTCTGTATTCTGAGATTATGCATTATGTATGCATTCTGTATGCATTCTGTATTCTGTATTTTGTGTTCATATGCATTCTGTATTCTGTATTCCAGCAGTAATAGTACCTTCATACTTATGCACTTTTAATGTTTCAGGAAAAACTAGACAAATACAATAATGAAGCTGGAACATCTCAATCATCCCAAAAGTCACAAAATCACATGCATTGGAAGGATGACATATTTTCTAAAGTTCAAGGACCAGAAAAAAGAGAACGTGTGCGTTGTATAGGCAGGATTCCTAAGCCTAAAAAATCAAAGGTTGTTTTGTCTGAAAATCAAGAGGTACGTAATAGAGTTAGTCAAATGGAAAGCCTCTTGAGAAATGTTATGACATTGATTCAAAATCGATTTTCTGGAGAAGATGTAGATGATATTTTACAAGTGGCAAGACAGGTATAATATATTATCCTCCTAGAGTTTTTATAAATGAGGTATGGAAAAATCAACTAAGTTGAGTTGTATATTTTTCTTTCAATAGGTTACAGACGCTTCTAGTGCTCCCGAGCAAATGAATTCTCCAAGTCCAGACACTAATGAAGCTAATGGCGCTAATGAAAATTAGAAGAAAGACCAGTGGAACTGGTAGGATGAGGTACTGAAGCTGCACCCAGGAAGAAGGGAGCAGCTGCTTCAGCTTTAGGACTTTGAAGATCATTTTTTGGTTGGGGCATGGCTAACTCTGAGACATTATATCTATCATTTTCATTTCCTTTGTAACTTTTGAGATTATGAGTTGATGTAGGAGTGATGTTAATTTCCACTATGTTATATGCTTTTGAGATTATCTTAAGAGTTGATGTAGAAGTAAATGTTAATTTGCAATATGGTGACATGCTTGTAAGACATGTTTTGTGATTAATGTTCAATATGATTTTAGTTTTATTGTTTCATAAATGTATTTCTTTTATATTTAGCTTTTAATTGATTATCATAAATATTGTTAATAAATTTTTTTACCAACAAAAGGAAGTGGTGGGTATAGCAAAATTAAGAGTGATTTTAAAACCTATACCAACAGCAACTCGACTGTGGGTATAGCAAAATTAATAGTGATGTTAAAACCAATACCAACAGCAACGCGACTGTGGGTATAGCTCTTAGGTTTTGTCCAACGGGAAGATCGTCTGTCGGTATAGGCTATAGCGACGCCATTTTTGCCGTGGGTATAGCCAAATAAAGACCACGGGAAGATCGTCCGTCGGTATAGATTTTCGGTGCTATACCCACGGTATTTAACCCTTTACCCACGGATTTTTGCTGTTGGTATAGGTCAAATTTGTTGTAGTGAAGGTTTTTCTGTTATTGTGCTTGTGTTAATTTAATAAATATCGCAGAAATTATGAAGATTGTTTCTAATTTGTTGACTAGTAATTATAGTGTGGATTTTCATACTGGTTTGTGTGATTCGTACTATTAGGAATTAGAAGCTGAGAATGCAATGTTGTTATCTCAAAAAACAAAGAAACAAAAAGTATTTTTATTTTAACGAAAATATCATATACCAGTTTAGCAAGATTGGCATATTTAATATTTGAATTAGCTTCCACATTGCAACTGATTGTCTGTGCTGGATGAAGTAGTCTGGTTGTCAACTGTGAGGAAAGTCATTGCAATTTGAAAATATTTTATGTGGATGCTTATGTTTTATTTATCATGCTTAATTTTTCTGGCAGTCTGAAATTTTTAAAGCTCTTGAGACAGCAAGACTATTGGTTGGTGATAAGAAGTCACTGTACTCAAGATGTGGTAGAACAGACAAAGGGGTTTCATCTGTTGGACAAGTAAGTTGATGCTAATTCTGGTTTAAAGCTCTTCGTTTTCTTTTTTGCAATTTTGGGTTTTATGGGTATTAGATTTTTGCTATTCTGGTTTTTGTTTAATGTTTGCTATTCTGAATTGTTATGCAGGATGTTGATGATGAATCCTCGGACTATGAGTCTAATGAGTGGAAGTTTGATTTTGGTAAAAATGGTAAGGATTCTATGATAAAGGAGTGGAAGTTTGGAGCTGATACAGCTGAGAGAAGCAAAAGTGTTCATCATAATCATCATGAGTTATTGGATGTGGAAGGTGTTCAGTTAAGTAGAATACCATCTTTAGACATGGACCTTATTTGGAATGAACTTCTAGTATCTGATTCATGACCAATTTAATGTTTTTTTTTTACTTTGTTATCATACATGTAGTCTTTGTTTGCTTAACAATTCTATTTCTCATTTTGGATTACAGCTTTGTTAAGCTCATCAGTTCATTATAGATTGTGAAGTTTTAAAAGCATAGATTTAAGAATAACTCTAAACTTGTTAGATTTAAAAGCATAGATTTAAGAATGTAATGAATTTAAGTGTAGAATTATATTTGTTGTAATTTAAGTGTAGAATTCTATTTGGATGTACTTCTGCAACCTTAAGTGCAACATTTTGTACTTTTAATGTAATTTAGCTTTGAATGTACCTTTGTACTTCTGTCTGCTGGTTTTGTTGGTATATATACAGGGAGAATGACCAAAATTCATATAACCAGGGTCTATGTAGGCGTATAAAACCAAAATTTGAAAAAAAAAACTTTTAAAGTCAGGCGTATTTAAGCCTGACTTAAATTAGAAAAAAAAAACTTTTAAAGTCAGGCGTAAGCCTGACTTAAAAAAGGACATTTAAAGTCAGGCGCATTAATGCCTGACTTTAAAACAGACTTACGAAGTCAGCCTTAGGCTCAGACTTGACTTTAAAACATACTTACGAAGTAAGGCCATAAATGCTTGACTTTAAAGCAGACTTACGAAGTCAGGCCATATATGCTTGACTTTAAAACAGACTTACGAAGTCAGGCTCAGGCTCAGGCTTGACTTTAAAACAAACTTACGAAGTCAAACCATATATGCTTGACTTTAAAACAGACTCACGAAGTCAGGCTATCGCTTGACTTTAAAACGCCTGACATACAAAGTCGACTTAATAGAAGTCAAGCTTGCGCCTGACTTTAAATCCCTTTTTCGCCTGACTTTAAATCCCTTTTTTGCAGTAACTTAAAACATTTTACCGATATGAAGACAGAAGACCTGAAAGTTTCTTAGAAAATATAAATAAATGTTAGCCTAACAATTGCCCCTAAACCGGAGGGAGCCAGATTCCTATTTTCACCACAAAGGCAACTATCTCTCTTTTTTAAGTACTAAAATGTGTAACTTAACAATCTTAACTCCGCATTTGATCAAATTCCACATCAGGTATTAAAAATATGACATTAGCCACTAAACTACATATATGATATAACCTCATTTTGCAAAACACAAATCTTAAGTAAAGATATCTTATTAGACAACAGTATACATGTCAAAATATCTTATTTGTTGGAGATGAAAAGTTTGAAGTTTATTATTAGTTGTAAAACACAAAATATCTTATTAGACAACAGTATACATGTCAAAATCTTGCACAAATTTTTCTAAGGTGATTTAGAAAGCGCAAATCAAACTTTAGAGCAGAAATCTTCAAATTTGTAAAATTGTAAATGTAAACTCCAGTAATAAATCAAGAGAAAGTGATGTGTCATTGTGCAATAGAATAAAAGTTGAACTTGTTTAATTAGGAATGCAAAGGACGTTCATTGCTTGGCATTAGGGAAGGGGGACAACAACATATATACATTTCGTCCAGTTTCTTGGCTCACATCCAAGAGTTTTGCTTGTCCTCCCTAATACAACAACAAAAAAGGAAGGCACCTCTTAGGCTCTAACTACGTTACTATGTACTAGCATCCACTACTACAATTTAGGCTTTTCGCATCGGTTAAAAATGACTTTTCGCATCGGTTCCGTGTCCGTTACAGATTCAGGTGATGTTAAAAGTACGCACCTTTTACATCAGGTACGGACCTGATGCGAAAAGTATTTTTCGCATCAGTTGTATTACCACCCGATGCCAAAAGTCCATTTTAATTAGATTTTAGCACCTTTTTGCATCGGATTTTCAGAACCACCTGATGCGAAAAGTACTTTTCGCATCAGGTCCTGATGGGAACCGATGTTAAAACTAACTTTTTAAAAAAAAAAAATTCACTTTATATCTAAAATCTGGCAGTGGTACTATACCAAAGATCAAGTAATTTCACTTTATATCTAACAGTAAACATTACACACCAATAATACCTCACTTTACAACAAATTTGCCCGTTTGTAAAAATAAAAATAAAAACCAAATTTGCCCCAGAATTATGTAAAACAATATAATTCGGGTAATGTGTTATTGTTGGTTTACAAAACCCTAAAAGCACACTAAATCTATGCTATAATCATATCGCTATACAGATGTCACCCTTATTTTACGAGGTATCGAAAAATTAACTTACAATCGAGTACGATATCTCAGGCAGCTAGCAAGTCCATCCCATGATCTCCTTTGGAAATTGAAGGATTTAATTGCGAAGGCAAATATAAATGCAAAAAATATGCAGAAGGCAGGTACCATAGTAGCAGCAACGCACAAGAAATCATGCCTATACCCAAACACGTCTTTGAGTACTACCCTTATGGCTTGAGAACTTCCATTAGATAACTTCACCAAATTATCATCACCACCATACTGTGAAGCTAGAAGACCATACAAACTCCATGCTACAGGGTTTGCCCAGTAGTACAATCCCCACCATAAAGGGATTCTCTGAGAAACCCAATCTCAGAATATATAATTAGAAAAGATAAAAAAAATGTGCAGGAAATGTATTTTGATTGTGTTACATTAAGTGCATGCTGATAATAAGATATTATGAAAGGTGGATAAATTACCTTCAAAGAGAGGAGGAGTTCTTATTTCCTTTTCAAAAGCAAAATGAAAAACTTGGAAAGAAAGCCCTTTGGTTTTGGTGAGCACAAAAGCACAAACATCACCAACATCCAAAGTATTATCCATTGAAAATTTATTCCAACCACCAATAAAATGGATTTGATCATGATATAGCTTCAACTTGACATCCCAAGTTCTGTTTTTGTCATCAAAAAGTGTAGCACTTCTCCATCCATATTGAGTAAATGTAGTCTATAAAATTCATTTGGTATGATCTGTTTTCACATAAAAATATCAAACACAACTCTGAATAAAGACAAATCATTTCTCCTAACCTCTTTATGCATAATGCCATTTATATATATATATATATATATATATATATATATATATATATATATATATATATATATATATATATATAAAACAATGAATGATAAGTGTGACCATATCTAATAGTTTGTAACTACTAGATATAGGATTATGCAATTCTAGAAACATATAAGCACTAATCTTGCATTAAAAAGTATACAAACATGTCTTGTAGGCATCTGTGTTTTATATCATATTAATGAACATGTCTTGTTATGTGTAAATTTACTTGGTTGTCATATTACTAAAACACAAAAACTTGTTTAATTTGTTTAACAATGTATTGTGAGAAACATGCTGCGTGTTTTTTTACATCAGAACAAGACAAGTAACCCCACTTGATATCTATATCATTCAGAAACCAGCATCCAGTAATGAGATAAAGGAAATCCAAAAAATGTCACATCCTATCATTTACATATACCAAAATTTCAGAATGATTATTTAACCTTGACTCATGAGTCTTCTATTCCATGTTGTCCCGCATCCTATTTGAAAGTCCTAAGCAGCGACACACATCTATCATATGTTTGTGCTCCTTAACCTCCGTCTTCTCCTCTACGACTTCAGGCTGCCGCGGTGCTGGTTCTGTGCAGCCTTCGGAGTACCTCGCGTTCCTCTGCCACCCCATCTCCGCGTCAACATCTGCCACCCCTCTCTCACTGATCTCAGAGGCATTCTTCAATAACCATGAAATGAAACCCTACATCGCGATTAAGAATTGCTCAGCCTATTTTTCTCAATCAAAACCAGAAAAATAAAAGACTATAAACTAGAATAGAGCACACGGATCTAAGAAGTAGTTAGGTGAGTGGTGATACACCGCCGAAGAAGAAAATTCTCGCGCCTGAAAGTGATGATTCGTGGCGATAGAGAGAGATCGAGAACAAGACAATGAAAGTTCGAAAGACGGGACTTACGGTGGAGACGGACAAAGAAGAGGGCTTGTAGGGTTTGGTCGTAAGGAGATGGAAACGAAAGAGCAGACAACGCATGGAAAGAGCGGAGATGCGTTAATTGCAAAATTTGCCACCGCGTCACTTTTTTGACATCAGTTCCATCTTAGCTGATGTTAAAAGTTCTAGTTTAAAAGGTTTTTTATGCATTAGGGAGACTTTCTATATCGGTTAAATAAAAAAACTGATGTTAAAAATAACGTGTTTATTACAAAAATGCCACCGTGTTATTTTTAATATCAGTTATTTTTTAACTGATGTTAATTTCTGTTATTAAATCCACTTTTTCTACTAGTGATCAAATTTCAAAATAAGCACGTCTAACATGAATTCTAACCTAAAGCAAATAATGTCTGAAGATACGGTAACTGAAAAGAACATGTCTAACATGGTCTTAAAATCAACATTCTCATCAGTGTTTATAGTGCTTGTGACTTTCACGTCTTTTAAGCCATCCCACCAACACTTGGTATTGCCAGCATTGCAGAAGCAGTTGTCCACATGTTTGCCCTTTAGAGTCTCGTAGAAAAACTGTTGTTTTAGACAATATATAAATAGAGTCAGAAGTTCATCAACATAACGTTTATATTAATAATTTTACGCATAAATACAACATGCATGTTGACATTAAATCAAGACAAGGCAATACAAGCCTTTTTTCTTTCTATTAGATGGAATATTCACACTATATAGGAAGCTCGCTAATGGAAGCACAACTTAAAATGAACAAAACATGGGAGATAATGACATACCTCTACGAATGTTCTGCAGCAGCCAAAATAAATAGAAATAGTTGTAGGGCAACAAAAGGAAAGTATTCCATAGACAATGGGCAAAAACATTGCTTCATTTCTTGCTTCACTTGAAATATCAATTCTCTCAGATATCGCGCAATCTTCCAAATTCAAACTCTCAAGGAAAGGAAAATTGGCAAAAAGTTCCAAAAGCTACTTGTTTGTGATAATAGTACTTCTCAAAGAGTGTAAGAATAACTCTCTCTCAAATTCTTGCACTTATTGAAATCAATCTTTTCTAATGGACGCCTACTAGTATCGTAATGTAAAATCTCAATACACGGGGAATCAACATAAACCTCTTGTATTTCGGAAACACAAATTCCCTTGAGCTTTGGTAGACTGCACATGCTCAAAGATTCCAAGCTATGTGGACGTCCTTTGTCCTCACGACATATACACCAGCTCAAAACTATACATTCAATCAAAGGGCAACATGAAATGAGATGCTTGAATGCCTGTTCATCTCCCAAAAGAACGTCCATCAATATTAGTACTTGCAAAGAGAAAAACTTCATTGAAGGATTCATCAACATGAATGATAGATCAACTTCGATTCTCCCCTTCAACATAAACCTAGTAAGTGACTTGGCTTCAAGGATACCCATTGGCAGTATATAGTATTGCAGCACACAATCACAACGAGGCCTATCAAGCTCTAGTACATCAACACCACTTTCAATAGCCAACTTCAAGCAAATATCAACATCCTTTGACAAGTGGTAAAGGTCAAAAGAATTCATACCGAGCATAAATTGTTTGATAGCTAAGCCTTGGTTGCGAACCCTTAGCAACGTTGTTACGGATTGGGCCTTTAAGCAGTTTTCACTAAGGCCCATTACTAAATGGCAGATCCATTAGCCAATGGTGGAGATCAAAGACCTAGATCCAACGGTTTACATTGATCCCCAAAACCTATAAATAAGCATTCAATGCTAACATTAAAGGTACACATTTTTCCCAATTCTCTTACTTGCAACTGATTCACTTGCTGACTTGAGCGTCGGAGTGTCATTGCAGGTACCGCCTCACCTCGGATCGAAGCGTAACTCGGATTGACCAAGAACATTACTACCAACTATCTCGGATCGGACTTTGTATCTAAGATCGGATACAAGTCAGGAGATACGGTACAGATCATTGGCGACCACAGTGGGAGGATCTTATACTCTAGTCCCTCTCCTATCTCCTTGGTCAACGATGGCTCCAGTGTTACGACAAAGGAACGTCTCAAGTGCAATAGTGAAAATGGATCCGCAGCAGGAAACTCCCGAAGGCGTGGCTGTCACCCTACCCCCTAGCTCAGCACACGGTCGGAACTCGTCCAGGGCTATTGTTCCCAGGAGTTCGGCCCGGAATCAACTCCCGCCTCCTCCCCATATTGTCCAAGTACTGGTCGATGCTGTTCAACAGCTCGTCCAGTTGCTAACTAGGCAGGCCGAGGCTGATCAGCAGAGGTGCCAACGCTACACCCAGTTGGAGGCTGAAATTGTCGAGATCCGGGCTCGCAATATCCCGAACCGGTCTTCTCCTCAACACCATCCTTCTAGCAGAAAGACTTCTAGTCGTAGGCGTCACCGATCTCCGGCCTGGAGGAGACACCACCACCGCTCTCCACCTCGGCGAAGAGGAGGGCGAGGATCTCGAACTCCCCCAAGCCGGACCATTCATGATACTTACTATCCGGAAGGTTCCCCTCGCCAAAGCTCGTCTTTGGCATCCTCATCCCCGAGGCAACGTTCTATAAGCCGGAAAAGATCCCCGAGGCATGAACGTCGACGACCTCACTCTCGAAGGTCCCCTGTTAGACACCGTAACCAACGATCTCCCCCGCGAGAGAAATCGGCAGCCCGGAAAGGACCTTTCACCATTGAGATCAACTACTTTCCGGTGACAAAACATCTTGAGAAACCCCCGAAAGGTTTGAATATGCATATGATGGGACTGGCGATCTTGATCGCCACCTCGATTACTTTGATACGGTGATGCACTACCGTAACGTCCCAAACGAAATTAAGTGTCGGATTTTCCCCCTCACCCTTGAGAAGATGGCTTTGGATTGGTTCAGAGCTCTAAAGCCAAACTCAATATCCTCCTGGGACCAACTAGCCAAGTTATTCTCTGCTCATTTCGCCCACTCCAAAATGAAGCCAAAATCTCGGAAGGTCTTGCAGGCAATTCGACGAAGGGAAAATGAGTCACTTCGGGACTATATAGAGAGATTCAACAGGGAGGCCGCTCAGGTCCGAAACCTCGATGACTTTTTCCGACTTTACTTCATGGAGGTCGGTCTCCGTGAGGGAAGTCTATTCCAAATTGATGTTGGAGTTAATCAAACTGAGTCGCTTGCGGAGTTCCTTCAGCGATCTCAGAAATACATCGACCACGAAGAAGGAGTAATTGCGAGGAGGTCGGACGCCGAGCTCGGAGGATCTAAACCTCGGAGTGAGAAGGAGACTCGGAATGATAATAAACCCAGGTCTCGCAACCGTTACCAACATTATTCCGATCTCAACGAGTCCAGAGCTAGAATCTTAGCAGAATGCATGAATGCAGAATTCAAGGAGGTTATGTTCCCTGATCCACTCCTGCATAGGCCGGGGCAGCGGTCTAACAAGCACTGTCGGTATAACCCAAGTAAAGGACATGACCCCAATCGCTGCAATGCTTTGAAAGATGACATTGAGGATCTGCTCAAGAAGGGGAAATTGAGCCAGTACGTGACTAAGCCACCTCGGCAGGAAGGAGAGGTTAAAGAAGAAAAGGATGACCCTAAAAAGAAGGGTAAGGCTCGACAAGAGAAGGAAGTGAGCACGGAGGACGAGCGTGATTTTCGAAAGTCCAAAGGTCGGCCGGTAATGATGGTTATCTCAGGGGGATACCCCGACGAAGCATCGGGTAAGACTATGAAGAGAAAGTGGAAGGAGATCATGAGTGCTGCTTCCACCTCGGCGGTAACCTCAGTTCCGGTCCGACCTTCTTTAGAGTTTGCTGATCAGGATTTGCTGGATAGCAAGCCCAACAAGCATGTGCCTCTTTTGATCAGGGCTGTGATGGCCAACCACGAGATAAGAAGAATCTTTCTTGATCAAGGAAGCTCGGTAGATATCATCTTTATTGATCTCGTGAGAAAGCTGCAAATTTCTGAAGAAGACTTCACCCCTTACAGGGGATCGGATCTTTCGGGTTTCAACGGGTCCCGGACCAAACCACTCGGTTATTTGGAAATAATGGTCACCTATGGCAAAGAGCCATTGGAGCGGAGAGTCAAGACCAAATTCCTAGTTTTATTGTGTCCTTCTGTCTACAACTGTATCATTGGAAGGCCGACCCTAGGAAGGCTCGGAGCGGTAACTTCAACAGTTCATCTGAAGATGAAATTCTATTCTCTGTGCAACAAAGTTATTACCCTCGATGCCGACCTCGAGTCCGCCCAAAGATGTTTTTATCTACACGTGAAAGCGGATAAGAAGGCCATGGAGGAGGGGGTTCCCCCCGAAGTAGAAGATGCCCGAAAAGATTCCGAGAAGAGAGGAAAAAGCAGAGCTACTGATGTCAATATGACAGACCTTCATGCGAGGTACGACCCTGACAGCTCCGAAGAAGAGAGCGATGACGATCTTGCCCGAGAACTGAAGAAGAAAATCAGGCGACCTCAACCTGATGGAGAATTCGTGGAAATCCAAATGGGAGATGACCCAGCCAAAACTGTCAAGATCAGCTCCGATCTTTCTGACGAAGTTAAGGTGAAGCTCGCCCTATGCCTGAAAGTTCATGCCGACCTCTTTGCCTAGTCGGCAGAAGATATGCCCAGGATTCCCCCAGAAGTCGCCTGTCACCAATTAGCTGTTAACCCCGGTGCTAAGTGGGTCACCCAGCGCAAGAGAACTCAAAGCAAGGAGAAAGCGGCTGCTGCAGCTAAGGCCGTTAACGATTTAATTAATGCCAATTTTGTAAAGGAAGTCAAGTATACGACTTGGCTCTCCAACCCTGTACTTGTCAAGAAAAGTAATGGAAAATGGCGCATGCGTATTGATTATACCAATCTTAATAATGCATATCCAAAAGACGCCTCCCCTGTTCCTTACATCGATCGCCTCGTCGATAATGCTTCAGATTTTCGTTTACTATCTTTTATGGATGCCTATTCCGGGTACAACCAAATACCGATGTTCCCTCCCGACCAAGAGAAGACCACCTTCATGACTGGCCGCGATAATTTCTGTTACGGGGTTATGCCGTTTGGTTTGAAAAATGCGGGAGCTACCTATCAGAGAATGATGAACAGAGTATTTCATAAGCAGATCGGGCGTAATGAAGAAATCTATCTCGACGACATGATCGCAAAAAGTGAAGGTGTGAGCCTCCACGTAGCCGATTTTGAAGAGATCTTCGCAGAGATCCGAAAGAACAAAATGAGGTTGAACCCGGAGAAATACACTTTCAGAGTCCGAGCTGGGAAATTTCTTGGTTTCTATCTCACAGAGAGAGGCATCGAAGCCAACCCGGATAAGTGTCGGGCTGTGACCGAGATGCGCACCCCAACTACCAAAAAGGAGCTTCAAAAGCTTAACGGTATGATCGCCGCCCTATCTTGCTTCATTTCCAATGCTGCATTCAAATCACTCCCTTGGTTTAAGTGCCTTAAGAAGGAAGCAAAGTTTGAATGGACCCCGGAGCGGGACGAGTCCCTCTCCCAGCTTAAAAAGGTTCTGTCCGAACCACCAATCCTAACTCGGCCAAACTCGGGAGAAACCTTATAACTGTATTTAGCAATCTCGGAGGAAGCACTTGGCACCATTCTTGTTCGGGAAACAAAGACCGGTCAAAGCCCGATATACTTTGTAAGCCAAGCTCTACAAGGACCTGAAATCAGATACCAGAAAATTGAAAAAATTGCTTTTGCTCTGCTCATTGCGGCGCGTCGTCTCCGACCTTACTTCGTCGCTCATCAGGTCGTGGTACGGACAAATCACCTTATCCGTCAAATCTTACACCAACCCGACCTGGCGGCCAGGATGATCAAATGGGCAATAGAACTCTCTAAGTTCGGAATCAAGTACGAGTCCAGGCCGACAATGAAGGCTCAGGTACTTGCAGACTTCGTAGCAGAAATGACCCCCGCCGACCCCGAAGGTGAGTGGTGGACGCTCCATGTAGATGGATCTACAAATCCAAAAGGAAGTGATGCCGAGTTAATGTTAGAAAGCTCGGCAGGCATCATAATCGAGGTATCCCTCACTTTTGGGTTCCCAACTTCAAACAACCAAGCAGAGTACGAGGCATGCATAGCAGGGCTCCGACTTGCCCTTGACCTCAGAGTTACTCGAGTCACTTTAAACACTGATTCCTTGCTGGTACTCTCGCAGATCGGAAAGCAATACGAAGCGTAGGACCCGATCTTGCAGAAGTATTTAACCCGAGTGTGAGAGTTGCTTGCTCAGTTCGTAGTCGCAGAAGTTAAACACGTTCCCCGAACGGAAAATATCAGGGCGAATGTTCTATCCAAGCTCGCAAGCACAAAAGTTCCTGGAAACCACTGATTTATAATCCAGGAGACGCTGAATAAACCCAGTGTGCTCCCTATCCCGTAGCTCGCCCTTTCTATCAACGTGGTTGAGGAAAGCAAAGCTTGGATTACGCCAATACTGAAGTACATCGGGTCGGGGGACGAGCCTCCGAACTCTCGTGAAGCCAAATTGATCAGGAGGAAGGCCTCGTCCTTCTCCGTGATTGAAGGAACACTTTACAGAAGAAGCCTCTCCACACCATTATTGAAATGTATTGAAGGGGAGGAAGCAGATTATGTCCTGGCTGAGATTCGCGAAGGAATTTAGGGGTGTTCAAAATCGAACGAAACCAATAGAAAACCGAAAACCGCAAAAAACCGCTTCTTATTGGTTTTGTTTGGTTTTTTTTCAATGCACCGCGCGGTTCGGTTCGGTTCGCGGTTTTGATTTGAGAAACCGAACCAAACCAAACGAAACCGCAAGTAACACTAAGACTTATTGACTTACAACCTTCCTTACTAACTTACTAGCCCAAATACAACTAAAACCCAACTCTCACTCACTTACTAGCCCAAAGCCAATTAATTCTTTGACTAACTTACAAACAATCCATATTGTTATGCTATATTTAAAAATTACAATAAAATATTTAATTCAAATTCTTTTAAACATTGTCTTAGCTATCTTTAAAAAATTAAAAGAGAGTAGTTTATATACTACATATATTTGAGTAGATTTTTTTCTTAAAGATTTATGTTAGCCATTTTTTATGTTAGTTAATTTTAACTTCATTTTAAATTATGTTTTGTCTTGGAAAAACCAAACCAACCGAACCAATCCAAACCGCATTGGTTTGGTTTGGTTCGGTTTTATTTTAAGAAGCCAACCGAACCAAACCAAACCGCATGTAATTTTACCTTGCGGTTCGGTTCACTTTTGATCTCAAAACCGAACCAAACCGCACCGGGAACACCCCTAAAGGAATTTGTGGACAGCACCTCGGAGGTCGGTCGCTAGCTCGGAAAGCTTTAAGGGCTAGATATTTTAGGCCAACCATGGAAACCGATGCAAAAAACCATGTTAAAAAAAGTAAGAAATGTAAAATCCATGTCAATGTTCATGTGGCACCTCCTGCCGAGCTCACTAGTCTCACCTCATCATGGCCTTTTGCGTGGTGGGGGATCAATCTTCTCGGGCCATTTCCAACTGCCCCCGGCCAGGTCAAATACCTAATAGTGGTTGTGGATTACTTCACAAAATATGGATCGAAGTCGAGCCATTAGCCGATATCAATGCAAGGAATTGCATCAAGTTTTTCAAAAAGAATATCATGACCAGATTCGGGATCCCCGAGGTCGTGATCATTGACAACGGAACCTAGTTCGCTAACAAGGGTTTTAGAAAGCTCATGCCCGATCTTCAGATTAAACACTGGTTCACCTCGGTAGAGCACCCTCAAACTAATGGGCAGGCCGAGGCCGCTAACAAGGTACTTCTCAATGGTAAACAATCTGCGAACTGGGAAGGGCTTTACCGGGTCGTATCCAACAATCTGCGAAAGAATGTGCTCGCTGTTGAACCAAGGGTAAACACTCCTTTATTTTGTATGATAACAAATTACATCATATCTACTAATGTTTCAAGTTGAGCAAAGTGCAGGACTTAATTTAAAGAGAAGAAGACACAAAAGAAGAGAAGCTTGAAGAAGAAGCAACATATGAAGTTCAAAACCCTAAATTGTGTCTAAGCCTTTTTAGGACACTTTGTAAATGTCCTATCACCTAAAGTGTGTGGCACTTTAGTTATTGAGAGAGATGACCTTTCAAAACATGCATGATGCATAAAAATAGTTTTGAAAAAATATTTCACAAAATTGCATGCATGCATAAGGTGGCAAGTTGAAAAAAATATATTTTTAGGAAAGCTTGGAATCGATTTCCAACCCATTTCATAGGCCTTGGAATCGATTCTCAGGACCTCCTATATGGCCTGAAAATCGATTCCTTCATGTTTCCAAAGGGCCATGAATCGATTCCCATGCCTTCCAAAAAGAAAAGAATCGATTCCCTATTAATTCAAAGAATCGATTCCTCCTATTTTTTATGAACTAAGAATCGATTCCCTATGCTTCTAAATGAACTAAGAATCGATTCTCAGGACCTCCATATGGCCTGAAAATCGATTCACTCCTTTCTTCATAAACAATGAATCGATTCCCTCTTTTTCCAAAACATCAATGAATCGATTCCTTTTTTATTTCAACTAAACAATGAATCGATTCTTTTATTTTTTAAAGGCAATGAATCGATTCATCAACATTTTGACTTGATCAATGAATCGATTCTTCACTTATATTAAATGTTTTTCAAAAATTTCAACGGTGCCTAAGCCTATAAATACCTGGGTTGAGCTTCACCTCCAACATCCCTTCATCTCACAATTTCTCTCTATACGATTCTAGATCTATACTTGTAGTTTTATTTTGTTAAAAGCTTTTGATTTCGAAATTGTCATATCATTTCCAAAAGCTTTTATGTTTTTATAAATCTAGATCTAAGATCTTGTGCTTCATTGTTTTATTTGTTAAAAAGCTTTTTGATTTCGAAATTGTCATATTATCTTCAAAAGCTTTTTTATCAATCTAAATCTAAGATCTTGAGCTTCATTGTTTTGATCTTGTTAAAAGTCTTTTGTTTTCGAAAATCATAGAATCTTTTCTAAAAGGCTTTTATAATTTTGCAAAGCTAGTTTCCACTGTCATATCAATCTTTAAGCTTTTGCAAAAACAAGATTTCATATTTTAGAGCATCTATTTTCCTAAGATCACTCATCTCTCTCAGTTCTAAACTGACACATTCTAAGAAGTGATTGGATCTCTAGATCTCAAATTGTGTAAACCTTATATTGTTTTAAGTGGTTTTCTTGAAATCCTGAGAAGCTTTACTTGGGTCTCTCAATCGGGTGATTGAGTTGGTTTTGAAATCCTGGGAGTTTTTCTTGGGTCTCTCAATCGGGTGATTGAGTTGGTTTTGAAATCCTTAGCGGGTGCTTGGGTTCTCAGTTCAGGGGAATTGAGATTCACTAGTGTTGAAGTCGACTGTTTGTATTAAACTCTCTTCAATATAGTGGTTGCTAAGTCCAAGGGTTGAAAAGCCTAAGGCCGAGGACGTAGGGGTTTTATCCCGAACCTCGCTAAATATCTGTGTCCCTCTATCCCTTCTCTCTTTATATTTTGCACTATTATTATAACTGTTTACTATTAATATTATTGTGCTTATTGATATTATCACTATCATTATCACTGTTTATTGTTTATATTACTGTGCTTAAATTACCCTGTCATATAAACATATTAATTGTGATATTATCAATACTCATCAATCATCTTCTACTCCTCTTCTCTAAGATCTAATATATTCAATATCCTGATTATCTCTTATAATATCTTTATTGGAAATATTGAATACAATTTAAACAACTCTTGCTTGTTTTCTTATCCAAAAGTTCAAATCACATTTTCCGCATCCGATTTGAAAAAGAATATAATCATCATTTGCGAAAAGAATCCATATTTACTCATAACCTTATTCACCCCCCCTCTAAGGTTATACTATAGTCTAACAAGTGGTATCAAAGCTAGGAATTGCATATTAGAGCTTTACATCTCGCAATTCTAAATTTATCCTTTACATATCTGTAATTATGGGTTCTTTCATGAAAGAAGGAATGTCCTCTAATAGGCCTCCTCTATTTGATGGTACTAACTACGATTACTGGAGTAGTCGTATGAAATGTCATGTGCAGGCAATTGACTTCACTCTATGGAGAATCATAGTGGATGGTCCTGTAATCCCGATGAAGATCAAGATCACAAAACCAGGTAACACTAATGGTGACACTTCAAAAATTCAAGCCACAGGCAAAGCTGAAGAAGTACCGGTGGAAGACATCTACACCATCGACCTGAGTGAGTTAAGAAAATCTGAGCTTGACAAGATATCCCTAAATGCAAAGGCCATGAATATCCTTCATCTATCACTCTGTGAAGAAGAATATGGCAGAGTAAAAGGGTGTCAAAGTGCAAAGGAAATCAGGGACTGCCTACAAGCCACTCATGTCGGGACAAGCCAGGTAAAAGATACTAAAATTAGAATTCTCACCTCTGAATATGAAAGTTTTAAAATGAAAGAAGGTGAGTCTGTCGGAGCAATGCATCAGAGATTAAATTTAATTGTAAACAACTTGAGGGCCTTAGGAAAGAAATACACCAACAAGGATTTGAATGGAAAGATCCTTGAATCCTTAACTGGTGAATTCTTCCCTAAGACTTGTGCTATAACCGAAGCCAAAGACATTGGCACTTTACCTCAAGAAGACCTTATTGGATCATTGCTAGCCTTTGAGGTAGTATTGGCTGCTAAAAAGAATCAAGAAAAGGAAGTGGTGAAATCTCTTGCCCTTGCTGCTAAAACTCCTAAAGTAGCAAGGAAACAAAGTGAGTCTGATGAAGAATCTGATGATGAAGACATGGATGAATTATTTGAAGAATTCATGAAATTCAACAAACTTGAAAAGAGAAATAACTCAAAGAAATCCAAGAAAGCTAAGAAGGCTACATGGAACAACTATTCTGACAGTGAAGAAGAGGAAGTTGCAAATGCCATCTGTCTCACGGCATGTGAAACACCTAAGGCTACTACATGGGACAATCTCAGCACTGATGGTGAATCAGAAGAAGATGAGCAGACCGACAATGCTGTCTGCAGCATGGCAAATGATACATCAAAGGTAAGCCTTAACTTTTCTAGTCCCTCTACCTCCTCTATGCATGATGATATGATTGATAATGACTATAGTAGTCACGATCTGAGTGAAGCTTTTGAGGCTCTATATTTCGAACACGAAAAACTTTTGTTAAAATCCAAGAAACTAACAAAGAGCAACAAAAGCCTATCCACTCAAATCGAGACTCTTGAAAGTGAAGTCACTAGATTAAAGAATGAACTACACAAATCAGTCAACCTTGAATTTCGAGAACTAAAACAAAACTTTGAAAAGGCCAAAGTTGAAAATAAAATTTTGAAAGAAACTTTGAAAAAGTTTGAGGTCGGTAAAAAGACCTTGACTCAAATACTTCACTCCCAACATGAATATGTTGAGAGAAGAGGAATTGGGTACCAAGGTAATTCCACCACCTTAAGTTTGAACAAAAATATCACCTTTGTAGCTTCTACTTCTAGTCATAAACCTACTATCTTCAAATGCAGATATTGCCAAAAGGGAAACCATAGCCCCTCTTCATGCCCCATTCGTAAAATATGTGAGCTTGGAACCCTTGTACCTACTTGGAAGAAACCAAGGTGGATTGTGAAAGCAAACCCCTTGATGACTAACCCCAAAGGACCCAAAGAGAATTGGGTACCAAAATTTTCTACTTGATCTTAGTGCAGGTGTGCTACAAGGTATGGGGGACAGATCAATACCTTGATAGCAGAGACTCAAAGTTCATGACTGGAGACGCAAAAAGATTCTTAATACTCAGAAACAGCAGTCATGTGACCAGTAATATCAACAATAGAGGAAGAATCACCGGTGAAGGTTAGATTGGAAAAGTTCTATTCACCTTAAGAATAATTTATCACTTTTGTGAAATAAATTTTTTTTTGTGTGCATCAAAGTTTTTTTTTCTCTCTATTGTGCTGGATTTGTGATGCAACATATTTTTTGTTAAAAATGATACCTATATTGTTGAACCAAGGATGATTATCTTGGGTATCATATTTTTAAAACCATGATGATCCACCCTCTTTTTACTAAAGCCTTGCATTCTAAAATTATTAAGGGGGATCACCAAGTAAGGGGGAGCATAGCATGAACTACTGTTTTTGATATATCATATGCTATGCAATGCTGCTTATTTATTATGCAAGTTTATAAAGTGCTTATGGTGTATGTATTCACCCCCCCCTCCTTTTTGATGAAAACAAATGGGGAGAAAATATGCAAGTTACTATTATATGTGCGGAGAAAATATATGCTTATGCTTAGGGGGAGCTTTTTTAAAATAATTTTCATTATTATCAAACCCTATGCATAATGTAATTTGTTATCATCAAAAAGGGGGAGTTTGTTGAACCAAGGGTAAACACTCCTTTATTTTGTATGATAACAAATTACATCATATCTACTAATGTTTCAAGTTGAGCAAAGTGCAGGACTTAATTTAAAGAGAAGAAGACACAAAAGAAGAGAAGCTTGAAGAAGAAGCAACATATGAAGTTCAAAACCCTAAATTGTGTCTAAGCCTTTTTAGGACACTTTGTAAATGTCCTATCACCTAAAGTGTGTGGCACTTTAGTTATTGAGAGAGATGACCTTTCAAAACATGCATGATGCATAAAAATAGTTTTGAAAAAATATTTCACAAAATTGCATGCATGCATAAGGTGGCAAGTTGAAAAAAATATATTTTTAGGAAAGCTTGGAATCGATTTCCAACCCATTTCATAGGCCTTGGAATCGATTCTCAGGACCTCCTATATGGCCTGAAAATCGATTCCTTCATGTTTCCAAAGGGCCATGAATCGATTCCCATGCCTTCCAAAAAGAAAAGAATCGATTCCCTATTAATTCAAAGAATCGATTCCTCCTATTTTTTATGAACTAAGAATCGATTCCCTATGCTTCTAAATAAACTAAGAATCGATTCTCAGGACCTCCATATGGCCTGAAAATCGATTCACTCCTTTCTTCATAAACAATGAATCGATTTCCTCTTTTTCCAAAACATCAATGAATCGATTCCTTTCTTATTTCAACTAAACAATGAATCGATTCTTTTATTTTTTAAAGGCAATGAATCGATTCATCAACATTTTGACTTGATCAATGAATCGATTCTTCACTTATATTAAATGTTTTTCAAAAATTTCAACGGTGCCTAAGCCTATAAATACCTGGGTTGAGCTTCACCTCCAACATCCCTTCATCTCACAATTTCTCTCTATACGATTCTAGATCTATACTTGTAGTTTTATTTTGTTAAAAGCTTTTGATTTCGAAATTGTCATATCATTTCCAAAAGCTTTTATGTTTTTATAAATCTAGATCTAAGATCTTGTGCTTCATTGTTTTATTTGTTAAAAAGCTTTTTGATTTCGAAATTGTCATATTATCTTCAAAAGCTTTTTTATCAATCTAAATCTAAGATCTTGAGCTTCATTGTTTTGATCTTGTTAAAAGTCTTTTGTTTTCGAAAATCATAGAATCTTTTCTAAAAGGCTTTTATAATTTTGTAAAGCTAGTTTCCACTGTCATATCAATCTTTAAGCTTTTGCAAAAACAAGATTTCATATTTTAGAGCATCTATTTTCCTAAGATCACTCATCTCTCTCAGTTCTAAACTGACACATTCTAAGAAGTGATTGGATCTCTAGATCTCAAATTGTGTAAACCTTATATTGTTTTAAGTGGTTTTCTTGAAATCCTGAGAAGCTTTACTTGGGTCTCTCAATCGGGTGATTGAGTTGGTTTTGAAATCCTTAGCGGGTGTTTGGGTTCTCAGTTCAGGGGAATTGAGATTCACTAGTGTTGAAGTCGACTGTTTGTATTAAACTCTCTTCAATATAGTGGTTGCTAAGTCCAAGGGTTGAAAAGCCTAAGGCCGAGGACGTAGGGGTTTTATCCCGAACCTCGCTAAATATCTGTGTCCCTCTATCCCTTCTCTCTTTATATTTTGCACTATTATTATAACTGTTTACTATTAATATTATTGTGCTTATTGATATTATCACTATCATTATCACTGTTTATTGTTTATATTACTGTGCTTAAATTACTCTGTCATATAAACATATTAATTGTGATATTATCAATACTCATCAATCATCTTCTACTCCTCTTCTCTAAGATCTAATATATTCAATATCCTGATTATCTCTTATAATATCTTTATTGGAAATATTGAATACAATTTAAACAACTCTTGCTTGTTTTCTTATCCAAAAGTTCAAATCACATTTTCCGCATCCGATTTGAAAAAGAATATAATCATCATTTGCGAAAAGAATCCATATTTACTCATAACCTTATTCACCCCCCTCTAAGGTTATACTATAGTCTAACACTCGCTCCCAACTGGGAAGGGCTTTCGAGTTGGAGGCCCTAGAAGGGAAAGCGATCCCAAGGACTTGGAGTGCTGCCAAACTGAGGAAGTATTACAATTAATTTTTGCCTTAAAAAGTAAACAGTATTCAAATGTTGTAAACATTCTCATCTAATACATCTTCATTACTCTTCATTATTCTCCGTTACTGTTGCCAATTTTAATCCGGATTTCCGAGGTTAAGGGGAGCCCTCTGGGAACGATCTCATGATCGCACTGAGGTCCCTTATTAAAAACCGGAACCCAGTGCACAATTTTCACAACAATCTGCGACCGAGGTTGTCGTAGATCCTCCTTGAACGAGTTCAATATGGGCCGAGTCCCGGTAAACTGTTCAAAGAGTTGCAAAGATCTTTGGCATTCAAAATCACCAAGATCAATGGCCGAGGTTGCCATTAACCTAAAGGGCGAGTTCGATCTGGGCCGAGTCCCGGTAAACTGCCCTAAAGGCGACGTACATTGCTCGTTGAACGAGTTCAATATGGGCCGAGTCCCGGTAAATTGTTCAAAGAGTTGCAAAGATCTTTGGCATTCAAAATCACCAAGATCAATGGCCGAGGTTGCCATTAACCTAAAGGGCGAGTTCGATCTGGGCCGAGTCCCGGTAAACTGCCCTAAAGGCGACGTACATTGCTTGAGCGAAATAAATGCAAGTGCGCAATATTAACATGCAAGAAATAAAGAGTAACCGAGGTAATTTAAAATCGGAAATGCAAGCAATTAAAATAAGTAAAGTGTTATAGGCCACCCCAGATACGGCCGGGTCCTCAAGTTCAAAAAAGCTTTCAAATTACCGTTAAATGCCGGTTCCGCCCGAAACCCAGAACCTATTTGCCACCGGTTCCACCCGGAAACCCGGAAACCATTCACAGAAATGTTACCCCCCGGTAACAGGCTAAGCATCAGACGGGCAAGGGTAAACAATGATACGCTCCTTGGTGACGAAGTCGGTCTTGACGATCTCGCCTCCCTCCACATCATGATCCACGTTCAGTATCTCTTTATCAAGAGGTAGTGAATGGTGAACCACAGCGACTTGAGGAAGAGCTTTTTCAAAACCTTCCCCGGCCATTCCAAGAGCCATCTCTGCTATGGAGGCAGTTTCAAGTTCGGCATTCCGGGTCTTCTCCTCGGCCTGCCTCAACTTCTCTTCAAGCTCAGTAAGCCGACCTTAGGGGTCGGTGGTAGAATTGGCCCTCTCCTCCCTGGCCTTCTGCATCTCGACCTCGAGCTCAGAAATCTGACTCCTCAAGGTCGTGACCAGTTCCACAGCCTCTTCTCTTTGGTCTCCAACTCAGTAATTCAGAGTTCAAGCTCTTTGTTTTTGTTGAGAGTAGAGTCCCTCTCTGTCACAAGTTCCCCTCTCTCCTTTCGGAGATCGGAGAAGTATTTCTGGGCCTTTGCAAGAGTGGAAGAAAGTGACTCGTACTTCCTCCGTTCTTCTGCCCTCTGAGATCGCTCCTCGTCCCTCTCTTTCAGGGCCCCTGAAATAAAAGGAAGTAAATAATGCTAAGTTAGGAACGGAGCCATCAGAAGCAACAAATGAAGGGGACTCTAATTTCCCTCTATAACCTTTAACCCGGTCTTCAGCCTCCTCTTTCTGCAACTTGGAGACATCGACCAGGTGCCTGAACAACTTCACCGCGGCCTCCACCATGTCAACACGGTATTCCTCCAAGTTCTTCTTCAAGAAGTCGCCATCTATCAGAATGCTTGAGGATCTTGAAAACTTGCGCTTTTTCGATCCGTCCTTCTCATGGCGATCCTTCTTCGACGCCTGGGGAGAACCACCCTGACTGGATCGCACCCGCCTTCCCGGGGCTTGAGAGGGGGAAGCATCCTCTTGCACTAAAATGTGCTGGCGTTTCCGATGTTGAAGGTCGGCGACCTGATCTTCAGTACTCACAACAGTTACGGTGTTAAGAGGAATGGCTCGTACAGGCTCGTCCCGGCGAGGGGTTTGTTGAGGAGTTTGTTGAGCATCGGAGCTACTGCGGTTTAGACCGCCTTCTTTTCGGCTACTGCCCTCAGAATAGAAAACTTGTCAGGAGCCATGTTATCTGTAAAAACGAACAAATTTGAAAAACATTAGGGGAACCGATCTTGAAGAAGTATAGAAATAAAGTCATCTTATCAAACATCCGACCCTACCAAGCGCGGCTAACACCTTTGACTTCGAGCCCGCCTCGACCAACTTCATCGTGTCAATTCCGAATTTTTTGGGATCCTTGTGGGGGATCAGGCCGGCGAAGTTGATCAGGATCACCAAGGATTCCTGGTCTACATCGCTTAATCTGCTCAAGCTAACCGTGTATGCATGAGGTGGGCGATTGAAGTGAGAGAGGGACCACCCAATGGGAAACTTTGTGGACTCCAGGGATCGTCCATCATCACTATACTTGCCGACGTACCTTACGGCTTCGTTGTTCACAGGCTCGATGAAGAAGTATTTATTTTTCCAATTTCCCTTCAAAGAGTCTGTATAGGGCATGAAGACCTTGAGGCCCCTCCTAGCTCGGAAGCTCACATGTTCCCAACGATCTTTAGACACGTCTTGATCATGCCTCCTGTTTATCTCGAAGAGATAGAAGAACAGATCGGCGGAGATTGGCCTCTCCAAATGAATGCACATCAACTCGAAAGCCCGCACGAAGGCCCAGGCGTTGGGGTGAATCTGTGAGGGGGCGAGGTTCAAGCCTCCCAATACCTCCTGCTGAAGAACGGTGAATGGGGGGCTGATCTTCATGCTGAAAATCGTAACCTCGTACATGAGGAACTTGAGAGCTTGTGACCAAACAGCAACGTGTTGATCTTCTTACTTGCCCTCCACGTTCCATATCTGGTTCCTTTTCCAAGAAATCTGATTAACAACATGGCTCAGGTCATCTCCGGCCTTGTATAAAGATCGGATCTCCCTTAACAATTCTGATACCCAGAAATATTCCCGAGGGATATTTAAAGGCATCGTCAAGGGGACATCAACCGGCCCAACCCCGGTGCTGGAGTACTCATCAGAATCATCCTCATTGCGTTCGGCATCTCGCTCGTTCCCCGGATTACCTCCACTGTTTCCTAAATCGCCTTCATTGTTTCGGCTTTCAGCAAAGCCCTCCACACCGACCTCGGCTTCGGTCTCACTGTCATCAGAGCTCCAGCTTGTGCTTCCCTGCTCTTCTAGGTTTCTCTCAGCGTCGGACTCATCCGACTCAAGGATCACCACATCCCCAGGGCGACACTGACTTGCTTGACCTTCCTCCAGCAGCTCATTGCTGGGGACCGCAGGAGAGCGATCTTCCACTTGAAAGCTGTTGGGAGCGGAATCAAGTCCCTCCTGAACGTCGGGACCAGCCGATCTGGAGTTTCCAACGCGTACTTCATCTGGGTTTCTAGGATCAAAAGCCATCAGTTTAGCAATGTTTGGACGATCTGTGTTAACAACCCTGCGGGTTTGTTTTGTCCAAACCAGATCGGACCTGCAGAAATGGTGGTATGCCAAGTCAAGTTGAGTGCTAAACAGTGGGTCCACAACCAAGTCGGAACCCGAGTTGACGACCCACTCTTTATAAATAGATACGGGCTTGGAGAAGTCCCGGCTAGAGCATAAGGCGAAGAATGAGCAAATAAAAAGGCACTAACCTCGGAAGTCGGAAGCTCGGTGTAGCTGAACTTGATTGCGTGCTTTGACGATCTTGCTGAACCGAAGGGCTGAGACTCTCGCCACGGTATGTTGGATCGGAAGTTCGGAAGAAGAAAGCACTAAGTGACGATGTTAGGATCGGTACTCAGAGCAGTTTGCAAAAACCAGTGCAAATGAATGAGGTTCTCACCCATATATATAGGGAACCAAGGGCTACGAATTGGGCCTGGGCCTAAGCGACGCGTCCAATCACTAGCCTCTGTGACACGCGCGTGAAACGAAGCGCCATCATTACTCCAGTCACCTCTGAACGACGCGCCCCATCAATGACATTGTTGTCAGGCGCTGGAATCAAAGCGTCGCCAAGGATACCTCGAGTCACTCGATTCTCTTCAATGATCATTCTGAGGCTAAGGGAAAACACTCAAGTGAGTACAAGCCCGGCCTCGAAAGGTCGCTGCAGCTATCTGGCACCCAAATCCGAGCTCCTGCAGAGCATTGTAAGCTCGTTTTTCTAAAAACGAGCACATGACCTGAATCTCAAGTACTGAGGCTGGGGAAAAACACTAACATGAGTATAAGCCCGGCCTCGGAAGCTCGCCATGGTCTCCTAACCAACATATCCAACCCGGATAACGAGAGCACAAGCCCGGCCTCATAAGGTATCAAGTCAGGCTCACCCCAAGGCAACCCGACTTGGGGGACGACTGTTACGGATTGGGCCTTTAAGCAGTTTTCGCTAAGGCCCAATATCAAAGGGCAGATCCATTAGCCAATGGTGGAGATCAAATACCTAGATCTAACGGTTCACATTGATCCCCAAAACCTATAAATAAGCATTCAATGCTAGCATTAAATGTACACATTTTTCTCAATTCTCTTACTTGCAACTTATTCACTTGCTGACTTGAGCGTCGGAGTGTCATTGCAGGTACCGCATCACCTCGGATCGGAGCGTAAGTCGAATTGACCAAAAACATTACTACCAACTATCTCGAATCGGATTTTATATCTAAGATCGGATACAAGGCGGGAGATACGATACATATCAAACGTCCTCTCCACATTATTAATGAATTCTTTTATCTTCCTGGAATCCACCGGATAGTGAGGACTCCTCCCTACGACTTTAGTATCAGAAAAAGACAAGATGGGAAATGTAGACCATGTTTGAGCCCAAACCTTAGACAAAACACTTGTCCTAGCAGCATCTTCCTCTCGCAGCCTTGAAAGAATGCCATGAAGGATGATCTTCAGCAGATTGGATAATCAATCTTGCCCCATTTCTTAACTATAAAATTTGCCTAAAACAACATAAATGATGTGAATAAAAATAGCTTACTGAGGACGTTTTCCCGTCTTAATATAGGGGGCTTAAAATCTTTTCAGATAAATATAGCTAATAAATTTTGCACCGGACGAAGACAATGTGAAAGTGGGAATCACATAAATTCAAATACAGGAAAGGATAGCGATAAGGTTATTGAAAAATCTCATAAATTCAGGAGTTTGCTTTCCCCACACCCCCTCCTACTCCTCGCACACCCCCCAACTTATTTTTTCCCAAAATGACCTCGCGTGGGATGCTCGTGTAACACGGGTTAAGTGACTGTTCGAACGAGGTTATGCGAACCAGTTCGAACGACATTGTGCGTGTTAAGGAATTGGTACTGTTCGCATGACATCGTTCGAACCTGTTCGAATAATGTCATCCGTGTTAAGAAATATTGTTAACTGATGGTGTGAGGGTGTGTTTTGGCTGCCTCGAATGGCTTTATTCGAACGTGTTCGAATGGGTGCGTTCGAACAGGCGTTCGAATGGCCACATGCGAACCACTGTTATGCAGAAACAGAAACTAAATAAATCAGCACACAGTTTTGGTGATTTCAAAATATAAACATAACTTTAACATTATGTACCAAAATTATACAACATTGTGTACCAAAATTATAAACCTAACTTAACATTGACTACCATCACTATCTTTACTTAAATCTACACAAGGAAGGGGATGGGGGGGTTGTGATTGTATGAGCAAATTCTTCCACTTTTGTATCCGGCCAACAAAAAGCGAGTCCCAACCCTTTGCTATGGGTGCCCTATTAGTATTCCATATCAAATCCGGCAAGGGCATTGGACTTCCAGGCTTCATAAAGACCTTCAAAAAGACAACAAAAAATAGAATGTTATGTAATGTTTTGGAATTACTACATTGAATCTAAATAGAAGACAGTTTACCTGTACAAAGTGTTTGTGTTCTGGTACCAAAAGGATGTTGAACTGTCGGGCAGTTCTGAATGGTGCAACATTGAATGGAAAAATTGTGTAACAACAATTAGGTGACCAACAAGTCAGGACGACTTTGTACTTGTTACTGATTAGATACCCCATATCTGGTGTAGTCATCCAATTATCTTCAACATTATGTCCATGATGTGCCCTCAACAATGCCCTAATCAAAAATGTGACCTTACCAATACCACCATACAGTCTAGTGTAGAAGTCATTGTATTGGTTAAGCTCCTCCATCAGATCAGTTCTAACTGACTGCCAAGCCTCCTCACCCCTACCAAGAAATGCAGCAATACACCGGAAGCCACAATTTCCATCACCTACCACATTAACAATTTTTTGAACATAGGAACGCATGTATTCTGGCATCCCTATTATGTAAGTATTAAAAACATCAATGTGTGCAGCATCCATAGGTGTGGGTTTTGGATGAGGAGCTGGTGTCAAAGTAAGTGTTGGTGTCAAAATAAGAGCTGTTGAAACAGTAGTAGCAGCAGCTTCTGTAACAATAGGTGTGGGTGTTGGTTTCTTATGTAGTGGAGGAGTAGGGATTGTAGTAGCACTGTCAGCTTGAGTTCTCTTTTTGCTTTCTGATGGATTGGGTGCTGGACACGTTGACAAAGTAGGAGTGGAACCCGAACTGTGTGGGTTTGTAGGCGTTCCACTCCTACTTTGGGGAGGAGTAGGGCGTTTACGAGACTGAGCAAAACATCCACTAGATGAACCATCGGGAGAGTCAAATTTGTCATCTACATGCTCCCAAAAAGACTTGTCTCGCTTTGTTGAGTAATCAACTTTCCCTTTCTTATCTTTTTTTGGTGCTCCCTTTGTAATGATCGTATCCGGAGGTGGACACATGGAAGTCGTGTCTGGGAATGCCAATTCACGCGCTTTTGCTTTAATCATAACTCTACCGGCGTGATCAGAGGCCTCAAACCTTCTTTTGATAGCTTCAAGTTCAATGTCTACACTCAACTCATCATCCATTACCTCTGTCTGTATTTTGAAATTCAACCTCTGCCAATGTTGGTGAATCATGCTCAAGGGAATTGGAGTGCAGTCCATCATAACCCTACAAAAAATGCGACATTGATTTAGTGACAACCCAATTGACATAACAAAGTCTTTTTTGTAGACACAATATAATTATGAGTTTGTACATCATACCTTGAAAGCTCACATGCACATGGTAGTTCGTGTGTGGTCCGGAGCGTGTGTTGACATAATGATGGGTTAAGTGAAACGGATCCAGTGTGTTGCATCTCATCCAAAATATGGTCTATAGCATTAGATGAAACTAAACCCTTAATTTCATCAAAAATCTTCTTCTTCAAGTGGTGTACTTTCACTCTACTCAAACTATGCTCGAAGTGCATTTTAAGGTCAGAATGTTGTATCCTAAGCATGGTCTGCATTCCATCCCAGCACTTACACAAATCTCCCCTACTGTCTCGTAATATTTGCTTCAAGTGAGAGTGTGCAGACTCAACTCTGTTGGTGGTAGTGTTGCCAAGGTGCATATGGTTATTTATCCATGCATCAATGAATTTTTCCTTGAAGGGGTCTAGCCAGGTGGTCCTGACATACTCTATGAAACTGGGATAAGGTCCTGCCAAGTCGTTAAACAGACCCAACTCATAATCATACTCTTCTGTGGTCTTCGCATGCACAACAGATTGAAATGCACCCATAATGTCATTAACAACAGACTGGTCTTTCACAATGAGCCTTGCTTTGGCCCTCACATTTTTCTTAATGTGAAATTGGCACAACAAGTTTGCAGATGTTGGAAATATTCCTGCCAGAGCATTCATCATACCCGTGTCTCTGTCCGTAAGTATGACTTGTGGTACTTCATCCTGTCTCCTAAATAAACCCCTCAATTTCTCAAGAACCCATGCAAAGTTATCCATCCTCTCCCAATTGACATAAGCAAATGCAGCAGAGTAAGTCTTCTCTGTTGATGTTACACCAACGATCTCAACCAACGGATACCTGTACCGGTTGGTTTTATAGGTGGAATCGATCAACAAAACAACCGGGAAGGTGTTTAGAAGCTCAATGGAATCTGGATGTGCCCAAAAGATGTCCTTCACAACGGTAGTTCCCTCTGCAAGTCGAGTCCAGTAAACATAATTATCGCGTTGCAAATAAAACATCAGTTGTTGGAGCTCAGTCCTACCCTCACGCATAGCTGACCTTTGCCTTTGACGACAGTTGTAAATTTGTTTCACAACCGTATAGTTATCATCAGGCTTCATCAATTTCAGCTCATTCAGTATCAATTTTGGCCGAGTATGGTTCCTAGTCATTCTAGCCACTAGATCCTTCTCTTCTGAAGATAACCTACCAATGTACGGACGTCCTTCATGATAAGTAGCCATACCATGGTTATGAGTTCCATTCATAACCCTCAAAATCCATCCTCCAAGCTTCTTAATAAATTTCCCTTTCAGTCTGAACTGACAACAACATTTTCTAGTGTTCGTGCCTTCCTCAACATTTGTCTTGTAAGATCCAGCTTTATCACAAATCAACATGCAGTATTGTTTACCTGATCGTCGTCCGGTGTCAGATCTTCCTATAACAATCACCATCCCAAGAGATTTTCCAACCGCACGCACCCACGTCAGCAGCTCCTCACGACTAGGGAATAACTGAAATTCAATTACTAAGTGTCAGTTAAATAAATTGAATAGTTCGCTAAAATTAAAACAACTAATTCATTATTACCGTATCCGTTTTGAACGAACTAGTAAAATCTTGGGATTCTACGATGTCAGTTGTCATCTCATCTGCTACTGTTCGAACGGCCTTATGCGAACGCTGTTCGAACGCCCTTATGCGAACACGTTCGAATGATAGTGTTCGAACCTAGCAAAGTCACACCCCATTAAACACTTGTTCGAACACGATCATTCGAACATGTTCGAACGACCCTGTTCGAACGGAGCGCGAATACAGAAAAAAAAAATGGCGTGAAAAACTGAAAACAGAACAAAAATGAAAAAAGTTTGGTAGGGTTATTACCTTGAGCTAGTTGCCAATGTTGGGTAGTTGAATAGGAGTGAATGATGAAGGTGAGGATGGGTGGGTTTGGAGTGGAGAGGGGGGGGAGGTTTGGGATTTTAGAGGGGTGTGTTGTGTTGAAGGAGAAGAAGAGGGAGAGGGGTAAAGGGGGAAAATCAATTTTAAGTGGGGTTAGTTTAGTAAATGTGTAGGGTGAAGGGGTGTGTTTTGAGTAGGAGGGGGTGTGGGGAAAGTAAAACCCTAAATTCAAAACTCGACGGTGGCAACTTAAAATACCATAAACAAACTTAAAAAGAGATTCAATTGAAAGGAAAGGAGAGAAGCCACGTGTACGAAGGCTGGAGAACTTACTACGGCAGTGGAAGGTGGCTGTACCCGTTTGGATCAGATCAACGAGGATGATACTTCAACCAGTCTAATTTTTCCAGGAGCGGATGGCCTGTGGCCGGAGATTGTTTGGACGGTGGCTGCTTTCCACAGAGCAGAGCAGGAATTGAAAAATCTTCAGGGATGGGTAGAAGTAGGGGTGTTCAAAACCGAACCAAATCAATAGAAAACCGCAAACCGAACCAAACCAAACCGAAAACCACAAAAAACCGCTTCTTATTGGTTTAGTTCGGTTCTTTTTTTCATTGCACCGCGCGGTTTGGTTCGGTTCGCGGTTTTCATTATAGAAACCGAACAAACCAAACCAAACCGCAAGTAACACTAAGACTTATTGACTTACAACCTTCCTTACTAACTTACTATCCCAAATGCAACTAAAACTCAACTCTCACTCACTTACTAGCCCAAATAAAAATTAATTCTTTGACTCACTTACAAACAATCTATATTGTTATGCTATATTTAAAAATTACAGTAAAATATTTAATTCAAATTCTTTTAAACATTGTCTTAACTATCTTAAAAAAATTAAAACAACGTAATTTATATACTACATATATTTGAGTAGATTTTTTCTTAAAGATTTATATTAGTCATTTTTTATATTAGTTAATTTTAACTTCATTTTAAATTATGTTTTGTCTTGGAAAAAACTGAACCAACCGAACCAATCCAAACCGCATTAGTTTGGTTTGGTTTGGTTCGGTTTTATTTTAGGAAGCCAACCGAACCAAACCAAACCGCATGTAGTTTTACCTTGCGGTTCGGTTCACTTTTTATCTCAAAACCGAACCAAACCGCACCGCGAACACCCCTAGGTAGAAGGGGTTGGAATAAGCGGCAATAACTTATGATACTAAAGAATTTCTTAGTAGCAATTCCTAAATTTTTTGCTGACCATTATACAATAATCAAATGGTTAATACATACTAACCACAATTTAGTGTTTGTGTGGTGAGTGAACGGGTAAATGAAAACAATGGTTAGTACATACTAATCACATTTAGTGTTGGTGTGGTTACCGAATTTTTTTATTGATGGGGAAATGACTATTATGCCCATTTAGTAACAATTATTAAAGAATTCCTTAATTAGTACTCTAAGTCAGACTCATCCACTAAGGTTTTTTCAAAAGCCTGTTTAGTTAAAAAAGTCAGACAACAGGCCATCAAAAGACCTTTTAATGACCGACCTATTTAAGTTAATATAAATAATATTTTTATCACTACTATGACTATTATATTAAATTTTGTACACTATTAAATTATAAATTTACTAATATTTTCTGTTAATTTAAACATACTGACATACATAATTTTTTGATATATTTAAAGTTATTATTATAAAATAGAATTTCAATTGGATGTCATAAAATAGAATTTCAATTGGATGTCATAAAATAGAATTTAATTTCATTGACTTATTAGCTTCTTAGTCTATTTACAAAGCATATATCACTAAAAGGTTGCAGGTTTTCGTAAAAAAATAGTGAAATAGGCTTTTAAATAGGCTTGCAGTTCTTGTCAGGCTTTCAGAAAAGGCCAGGTCAAGCCTAAAGACTAATCCTAAGACATACTACAAGCCAGACTCGGACCTAACACTTTCAAGACAAGTCAGGTCCAGATCCTGCGAAGTCCAACTCGAACCAGTCTATTCCCACCCCTAATGGGTAGCACACTCAAAATATCAAGAGGATTTTAACTTTAGCGGTATAAAAGTCATTATCTCTTTAATCTTTTAACTTTATAAGCTAAGATATATTTTTTTCCTAAGAAATTCCTTTAAAAAAACGGAAATACTCAACTTTTCAAAGAATAAAGACCCAAATTAGTCCCTTACTATTTCCTCGTGGGACAAATTCGTCTCTGACAATTTTTTCGAGACACATTAGTCATTGACTATTTCAAAACAGAACACGTTAGTCCCTCCGTCTCTTCAACCGTTAACATGTCAACAAACGTCTCCTACGTGGCACGTTAAGTGCCACGGTGTCACGTTAAACGCCACCTCACACTATTTTGGGCCAAATAGGTCCCTGGCCTTACAAATTCAAAAAAATTTTAAAAAAAGGGACAAATCAATCCCAGAACGTTTTGGGACAAATTGGTCTCTGACCTTCTTCAACCTTATATCTCTGGTTTCTTAAGCCAGAAAACCAATTTTCATCCAAGAGAGAGAGAGAGAGAAGGACGCAGTGAGAGAAGAAGAAGGTAAATTTTTTTTTTCACTATTTGTTACAAGTTTCATGTGGGTTGATGAATTCTTTAAGACCCAAAAAACGCACCTTCTTCTCCCTCTCTCTCTCACTATTTATTACTGGTTTCATGCGGGTTGATGAATTCTTTGAGACCCAAAAAACTTCATTCTTCTCATTCCCTCTCTCTCTCTCTCTCTCTCTTTGCGTCCTTCTCTCTCTCTTGGATGAAAATTGGTTTTCTGGCTTAAGAAACCAGAGATATAAGGTTGAAGAAGGTCAAGGACCAATTTGTCCCAAAACTCCCAGGGACTGATTTGTCCCTTAACAAAAAATTTGAATTTGGCCCAAAATAATATGTGAGGTGGCGTTTAACGTGACACTGTGAAACTTAAGATGCCACGTAGGAAATGTTTGATGACCTGTAAACGGTTGAAGAGACAGAGGGACTAACGTGTCCCGTTTTGAAATAGTCAATGACTAATGTTTCTCGAAAAAATTGTCAGGGACCAATTTGTCCCGCGGGGAAATAGTCAGGTGTTGAACCAAGGTCAAACACTCTTTGTTTTGTATGATAACAAATTACAATCTGTTTACTAATGGTTATAGTTGAACCAAAGCACAAGGCTGAACCAAAGCACATGATATCTTAAAGTGTAGCAGCTCAGAGGAGAAGCTACTCAAGCGTTCAAGACTTATGTGTTATTTTGCTTTCCATAGGACGCGTGTAAGATCCCGTCACTTCAGCTTTATGACTTTTGTAGTTGAGAGATGATCTTTTAAAATAGAACTGTCTTTGTTAAAATAGAATTGAGCTAGACTCGGAAAAATCTTTTATATAAACGCATGTTAAATAGGTTAGGCACAAATAATGACTAGTTGTTTTAAAGAAAGTTTTTGAATCATGACTTGTTGTTTTTTAAAAGTGTAAAATCGATTCATGGCTCCCTTGTCAAAGGAAGAAATCGATTTTGGACTTGATTGGTTTTAAAAGAACTTGTTTTGGAAAGAAAACAATCGATTGATGACTTTGTGTATTTTAAGCACTAAATCGATTATTCACTTGTTTTATAAAGCAAACAATCGATTTTGGACTTGATTCATCAAGCACAAAATCGATTATGAGCTTGATTGTGGAAAGGACAAAATCGATTATCCACTTGATTTTTAAAAGGTCTCATTTTTCCTAAACACATAATCGATCATAACCTTATTTGTGTTAAAGCTCAAAATCGATTATGATCCTATTTTGTTTAAGTACAAAATCGATTTTTACACTTAATTTTAAAAGCAATCAATCGATCATTCTCTTATGAAGTTGTTTTAAGCAAACAATCGATTGTTCACTTGTTAGAAATTGTCCCAACGGTCATATTTTTTACGAAGTCTATAAATAGGGACCTAGGGCTTCACAAATAATAGAACCAAGGATTCACAGAGAAAACCAACCTACGAATCACAAAGCAGAACGAGAACTCACACCGTTACACCTGTTATTCACGTTCTTCATCACTGGTTAGGTTGAGAATCACACTAATACAAATCTCTCATCTCTCTCAACTACATCATTGTCATATGCTTGAGTGATTGGATCCTAGTTCTCACACTACAAGAATTTAAGTTATTACTGGCTAACTCAATCCCCCAGTAATGCTGAAATTCGGCCAGAAATTGCACATTACTGGCGGATTTAGTCCGCCAGTAATCAGCCAGAAAAACGGCCGCAGGTAATTGTTACTGGCGGAATTTCAGCCAGTAATGACTGGCGGATTTACTGGCCGAATTTCAGCCAGTAATTACTGGCTGAAATTCGGCCAGTAATGACTGGCGGATTTACTGGCGGAATTTCAGCCAGTAATTACTGGCTGAAATTCGGCCAGTAATTCCGCCAGTCATTACTGGCCGAATTTCAGCCAGTAAATCCTTCAGTAATTACTGGCTGAATATCAGCCACTAAACAACCAAATCCGCCAGTACTGTATTATATATTTATTTAAAAAAATGTTTTTCAAATGGTTTTATATTTAAAATTTGTTGATTTAATTCGTTTTTTGTTTAAATTTTTTAAAAATAATTTTTTAATTCATTTATTTAATTCAAAAAATAAAATAATTACTAAATATTTTTTTCTAAATGATAAAATTTTCATAAACTTCATGCAATAAAGTACTAATTAAAATATCCATTACAAAATATAAATAGAAATAGTCATTACAAATGCAAATTAAAATATCTAGTAAAAGTACTAGATATCATAGTAGGAGGGTCCAGAGGTGTTGTTGTTGTTGCTGTTGTTGTTGTTGCTGCTGGTGTTGTTGTTGTTGTTGTTGTTGTTGTTGTTGTTGTCATCATCCCGAAACCAAGCTAAAACAGGATCAATGTTGGTGTCTGTGTCGAACTGCTGTTGGGATTGCTGGAGTTGCTGTTGAGACTGTTGCTGCGGCTGAGGTCGAGGAAGCTGTTGAGACTGCATATGTGGTTGCTGGAATTGCTGTTGAGACTGTTGCTGCGGCTGAGAGTACGGCTGAGAGTACGGCTGACCACATGTGCCCCGGAAGGAAGGCTGGCCGATTACACCCGGGTACGGCTGAAAAGCTCCGGCATAAGGCTGGGTATGTTGTGGTGCTGGAAAAAATGATGAAGATGATGACATTGATGGCCTCGGATATAAAGACATAGTACCCATCAATTGATTCCAGCGCTCATCATTCAACCTCTGCTGCTCCCGCATCTGCTGCATTTCCTGATCATGTTTCAATGAGCGGATTCAAAACATGTGTTGGCAACGAACTAAAGGCAATTGGAAGTAAGCACTCCATGAATACATGACAATCATGGCTCTTCATACCATGTAACTTCCCACTATCCACATCAGAACATCTTGCTAAATTGGAAGAATAACCATCTGGCATTTTCAACTCAGAAATCCACTGATAAACTGCTTTCGCTTGCTCTGTAGATAAAGTATAATTGGCTTTGGGTTTCAGTGTCCTACCGTTAGCTTGGTCAACCAACAACAAATCCTTTCGCCTGCAGTAATGCTCTATGTCTTTCCTTGCCTTCTCATTGTCTTTCGTTTTACCTTTCACGTTCATAACAGTGTTAAATATGTTATCAAAGAAATTCTTTTCAATATGCATTACATCCAAATTGTGTCTCAATAGATTATCTTTCCAATATGGAAGTTCCCAAAAAATACTTTTTTTCGTCCAATTATGCCATACTCCATAACCATCTGGACGGGAAACAACACCCGCAACAACTTCCACATGAGGGATATCCATGACACTATTCCAAACTTCTTCTGATGTCAACCTACGAGGAGGTTCAGCTGTTTCAACTTTCCCCTTGATGAATCCATATTTTGACTTTCTAAAGGGATGATCACTGGGTAAAAACCTACGGTGCGAGTCAAACCATGTGGTTTTTCCTCCATATTTAAGAGTAAAAGTCTTTGTGTCAACCATGCAAATCGGACACGCCAACTTACCATGTGTCCCCCATCCAGACAACATTCCATAAGCAGGAAAGTCATTAATGGTCCACATCAAAGCTGCCCTCATGTTGAAATTTTTTCTACGTGCTGCATCATAAGTTAAAACGCCATTCCACAACCTTTTGAGGTCATCAATCAAAGGTTGCAAATATATGTCAATACCAGCCGTTGGACTACTTGGCCCTGGAATAATAGAATTTAAAAACATGTATGGTTTAGACATACACATTTCTGGAGGAAGGTTGTATGGGGTAACAATAACTGGCCAACAAGAATACGGTGATGCCGATGCTTGAATATAGGGTGTGAAACCATCAGAGCACAAACCAAGCCGAACATTGCGTGGATCACTGGAAAAATCTGGATGCACACGATCAAAATGCTTCCAAGCTTCACCATCAGATGGATGCCGTAACTCACCAGAATTATTTCTATTTTCATAGTGCCACGTCATTTTACCCGCAGTTTCCATTGAAGTAAACATCCTCTTCAGCCTTGGTATAATTGACAGATAGAACATTGCTTTCCTTGGCACTTGTTTGCCTTTGCTCGTCCCTTTTCTGCTGACACGATACCGTGGCTCTTGACAAACCTTGCATTGCAGCAACTCTCCATCATTTATGCCAAACTCATTATTATAATAGATCATGCAACCAGAAACACAACAATCAATTCTTATGGATTTCAAACCAAGTTTCGATACCAATCTTTTAGCATCATAATAACTCTGCGGCAAAAGTCCTCTGATTGGGGTTGCATCTAACATCATTTTAGTCATATATTCCATGCACAATTCCGCAACATTAAATTGAGACTTAAGACCCAACAACCGAACACACATTGATAATTTGGAGTCTTTAGATCCTTCAAATAATGGTTTATTTGTCTCGTTCAAAAACATATAAAACCTCTGAGCTTCCTCGTTTGGAACTTCGTCAGCATCATATTGTGGTTCTTCAAAATCCAAATTTACACCGACAGCATCAGATATCATTCCCTGAACAACATCAAGCAACTCATACCCTGTAGTGTTTGGATTACTACTAGATGTGGCAACGACTGCGACTGGACTTGAAGTGTGACCTTCTACTTGAAAAGGAACATTGTCAACCGCAGGAACAGGAACTCCAGCTGCTACCTCGCCATGACGGGTCCATATCCAATAATTTGGCTTAAATCCATTATTGTACAAATCAAGTCGAACCTCACCTTCATTTTTTATAGATCGAAATACACATTTGAAGCAAGGACATCTAATTCCACCTTGTTGCTCAAATTCTTTTTGACGCTTAGCAAAAAGAACAAACTCTTCGACTCCTTCGACAATACGTCTTTTCAACCCAGCTCTACCGGGATACATTCGATCATACATCCAACTACGATCCATTTTTTTTGCATCAATGTTCTTAATATATACTACAACATAGTAATATGTGTATTAGAACAATACACATTCGTATCCAAATTATAATAACTACTAACTATTATTTATTAATCTATAGTGATTCTAACTATTAAAATAAACAAAATAATTACAAATAACATAATTATTAATAGTAAATATAACACAGATTTTATTTTCATAAGTACAACACAAAACAACACAATTTATACTATACTAAATAATATCTATGATACAAATATAATTAATATTATTTTAACAACACATTATTTTGATTTAATTCCTATTTTTTGATAATAACATTTTATCTTGTCAAAAAAAGATAATAACATTTTATATCATTTTACATATTAAACAATTTTTATTTGAATTTATCTAATTTTATTTTATTTATTTTTAATAAATAATTATTAATTAAAAATAACACTATAATATCAGTATATTAAAAAAAACAGTATATTAGTTAATAATAATAATTATAACACATTTATATTTTTTTGTCATACTATAAAAGACTATCATAATAGTATATTATATTTTTTGGAAAAAAATACTATATTATATTTATTTTAATCCGTAAATATTATAAACAGATTGTAAAAAAAACTCATTTTTTAATAATAAATATAAACAGATTTTAAAAACTAATTTTTTAATTATAAACACATTTTAAAAAAATACAAAAATATATTATTTTATAATATATCACAGTAATTCGTTTTTAATTAACGGATTTTAAAAAACTTACAACTATAAATATTTAGTAAGAAATAACTTGATAACTAACCGGCAATGAAGAGAAGATTCTGGCTTGATGCTAATTCCGGTTTCTTTTGAGCAAATCTTCAACCAAACTTAAGCAAGCTAACAAATATGATATATCAGAAATATTAACAACTCAGCTTTTAAAACAAAATATTAACGAAAACAACCTAATATGAAATATATTTTTACAAACATACCTTCAACAAATCTGGAAACTTTCGTTTAGAACTTGGAGAGAAATGGTGTGAATGAATGAAAAAAATTTTAGACACATTTGAGAGAAATGGTGGAATGAATAAGAAATGAAATGGAGGTTTCAGATTTTATAATGGGAGCAAGAAGGAGAAGACGGAAGCAAGAAGGAGAAGATGCAGTTACTGGCGGAATTAAAGGCATTACTGGCGGATTATGTTACGAATTTTACTGGCGGAATTGTGGCGGAACGGGTGCATTACTGGCGGAATTGGGCAGCTGACAGACAACGCATGTGACGCGACACTCACTTTGCATTTACTGGCGGAATTAAGCATGTTACTGGCGGATCCCATTACTGGCCATTTTTAATGGTCAATGCACAGCTTTTGAGGGTATGTTACTGGCTGAAATTCCGCCAGTAAATGCATTTACTGACGGATATGTTACTGGCGGAAATTTCCTGTTACTGGCTGAACTGCGTTACTGGTGGAACATGCGTGTTACTGGCGGAACTGCATTACTGGCCATTTTTGACAGTCAATGCGCAGCTTTTGAGGGTATTTTCTGACTGAAATTTCCGCCAGTAAATGCAATTACTGGCGGATATAATTATTTATAAAATTATTTTAGTTTTTCAGTTAATTTCTGCCAGAAATTCCTACTCAATCCGCCAGTAAATATACTGGCTGTTTAAATTCGACAGAAATGTTATGGAATCCGCCAGAAACTTACTGGAAGACTGAATCCGCCAGAAATCGCATAATTCCACCAGAAAACTTACTAGCTGACTGATTCCGCCAGAAATGTCTAGCCAGTAATGCAAGTAATTCTTGTAGTGTCAATTGTAAACATCTATATTTGATTGTTGTGAAATCCTGAGAGTTGTCTTGGGTAATTCAATCAGGGAGATTGAATTGTAGTGAAATCCTTAGCGGGGAGCTTGGGTTCTCAATTTGGGAAAATTGAGATTGGTGTGATAGCTATAGGGGATTTGCTTGCTTGTAAGACGTTGAAGAAGTTCTTCTCTTATAGTGGTTATTATCAAGTCCGAAGGTTGCAAAGCCGGAGGCCGAGGATATAGGGCTTTTTATCCCGAACCTCGTAAAAATCACGGTGTATTTCTTTCCCTTATCTTTACATTGCATTTCCCTTATAATTGTTAATTGTTATTGCATTTGATATTATTGTGCTTAGATATCATTATCTCTGTAATTTGTTTCTGCCTATTGTTATAGCTTGCATAGTTGTTGCATATAGTTTAAATTCTTTTTTCCGCATTCGATTTAAACTAGCATCTTCAATTCTCAAAAATAAAAATAAAGAAAATGATTTCATTTTTAGCATATAATCTTATTCACCCCCCCTTTAAGGTTATCATATAGTCCAACATCAGGGACATTGGGCCTTTACTCCTTTTCAAATTATATATCAAAACTAGAATATATATATATATATATATAGTATTATATATTTTTGATTAAATTGTCTAGAATAATAATTAAGTTCATTTTGATAAATAAGCTATAAATTATTTTGATAAATAAGCTATTGATAATCATGTTAATTTTTTGGTATATATGAGATATAAATTAATTAAAAGTCAATTTACATTAATTGCAAAATTGAGAGAAGAAATAAAAGTTAAAAGATAGAAGAAATTTAAATAGTACCCCAAAGTTATGTAATAGAAGAAAAAATTGCACCACCTATTAGATGTGCTAGTATTTTACCCGTGCACCCGCACGGGCGACACTGTATTTGTTATAATTTACTTTGAACCTATAAATATTTTCAAAGTTGTAAAATTTAGGCTAAATTGCTGTTTTGGCCCTTTATCTTTGGGGTTGGTGTCACTTTGGCCTTTTATCTTTTTTTTTTCTCGTTTTAGACCCTCATGTTTTTTTGTGTGTCATTTTGGCCCCCGCCGTTAGTTTTTTCTAACGGACGCCACGCTGGCAGTTAACTACTGACGTGGCGTCTTATATGTCAGGGTTGACTTAGACCTGATTTGGTGATGTGGCACATAAGGGACCAAATTGAAACTTAAAAAGAACATGGGGGGCCAAATTGACACAAACACAAAACCTTCATCTTCTTCCTCCAAACACCACCTCCATCTTCATCTTCTCCGGCGACCCACCACCACCTCCGGTGAGCCTCCGCCCCCACCACCACAAACAGTGACATTCTCCGGCAAACATTATATCTGGCCTAGTTGCGGTGAGGTACATCAAACTACCAACAATTTGCTTGTAGAGTGTTGCATCCACCTTGGCTCCTTCACCCTCCTTATTACTCATGCCAAACCTTTCCAATACTTCATTAGCATACTTGTATTGACTAATGAATATCCCTTGATCATTCTGAATTACCTCAACTCCAAGAAAATAGCTCATTTTGTCTAAATCAGTCATGGCAAATTCTTTCATCATGGAGCTTTTGAATGCCTCCATCATATCATAAGAATTACCTGAGAATATAAGGTCATCCACATATAGGCTTACAACTAGAAAATTCCCACTGATTTTCCCTTTAACAAATAAGGTATGTTCTGATTCACATTTTTCAAACCCCTCTCTCAAAAAGTAAGACTCAATACGACTGTACCAGGCTCTTGGGGCCTGTTTCAGGTCATACAGTGCCCTTTTGAGTTTGTACACCTTGTCTTTTGCATCATTCAGCAGATATCCAATTGGCTGCTCCACATACACATCTTCAACTATTTCCCCATGTAGGAAGGCACTCTTCACATCTAATTGAAACACTCCTCATTCTTTCATTGCAGCTGTGGCAAGCAGTGTTCTAATTGTGTCCCACCTGGCCACTGGGCATACACTTCAGTATAATCAACTCCATATTCTTGAGAGTACCCTTTTGCAACCAATCTTGCTTTATGCTTATCAATCTCACCTTTCTCATTATACTTAGTTTTAAAGATCCACTTAACACCAATTACTTTGGTGTTTGGGGGTAATGAGACTAGCTCCCAAGTATCATTTCTCTCAATGGATTCCATCTCCCGATTCCCAGCCTTTCTCCATTTCTTATGCTTTACTGCTTCTTCAAAGCTGACTGGATCATCAGAATTGGAGAAGACAGCAAGGCTTGTTTCTTCATCAGTGGCTTCACTAATCCGAGTTGTAAAATCTGTGACATAAGCGTCCAAATAAGCAGGTTTCTTTCTGATCCTCCCTGGATTCTGATCCTCACTTGTCTCCTCAGTATTACTGTCATTGTTTTGATCACTATCTGCCCTTTCTGCTTATTCACCAGTGTTCTCTAACTGATTTGTTTCAGTTTCCTCTGTTTCAACTTCTTCTTCATGTAGTTCCTGATCATACATTTGCTCCTTCCCTTTCCAATTCCATTTCTCTTCCTCATTGAACCTTACATCTCTACTTATTATAATCTTTTGGGAGTTAGGCTCAAACAGCCTATAAGCTTTTGATTCCTCACTAATGCCCAACAAGATACATTTTGTACTTCTATTGTCGAGCTTCTTTCTCTGGCTCTCAGGCACATGAGCAAATTCTATGCAACCAAATACTCTAATAAATTTCACTGAGGGTTTCTTATCTGACCAGGCCTCCTGAGGGGTCTTATCTTTCACTGCCACTATGGGAGATCTATTTTAAAGGAATACACTCCAGTTCACTTCTTCTGTAACACCCCAATTTCGAAAATTGATAAAATAAATAAATAAAATTATATTGACTTGATAAGTCCCATTAAAAATAGGTAGACTTGAATATAACTACTACTAAATAAATTAATAGATGATATATAAATAGGTAGGAATGTTTCTTTGACTAAAAAGTAGAAAAGAATAAAACTTGAGCCACATGAGTGACTAGTGAAAGTGATAGCCTTGTAGAAGAGACAGAGAAGTAATACATGATTTTCACTTTTCTTTGGAAATAATAGAACACTTGTAAGTAATTGGATGGGATGGTAAGGGTCTCTTTCGACATAACTAAGGTTTTAAGTTCGAGTCCGACAGTAGGAGTACAGTAACATTAAAACCCTTGAGGAGAAATTTGTTTGGCTCAGACGATTAGTCTTTGTAATTGCGCGTAGATGGCACAAATTTACTCAAATAATAACATGAAAGCACGTGGTGATTTACATCACCGACTAATGGTATAAGAAACTTAGAGAAGAAGAAAAAAATCTTGAAGACCCCACCACAAAAAGGAGACAAGTGTCCTTCTAGGACTCTCCAAAGACCACTATAAATAGCTCCCTTACTAAACTAAAGCCACGCACCAAAATAAGAAACACAGCCCCACCACCATCACTATCATCATATATTCCTTTCAGCCAATCACTCTCTTCACCTCACTATCACACTACTACACCACTACTCCACCCACACACCCTAAGACGTCTCTCTCTACAACTAGACACACAAATAAATAATAAACTTCCATCACCAAACTTTCAAAAACCCATAAGCTTACTCATTTCTCCCAGTCACGAAGAAGAAAAATAATAACAGGTAGGGGGTGAGGAACTTCAACAGTAGTAGTAGAGTAGTTACTAAAATTAATGAGTCAAGGGTGACCCTAGCCCTTTTATAATTTATACTTTTACTTAACGTAACGAAATTATCGGTACTAAATTTATCTCTAAAATTATTATATCATAATCTAAAGTACCATTGGACTGTTATTTTTATTACTAACTGACTCACTAACGGTGACTGAAACAAGCATTTGGACTACTGACTGTAACTTGAACTAACATTTGGACTGCTAACCTTGACTTACTAACTGAAATTATTATTGTTATTTTTCTACTATTATTTTCTATGTTATTAATACTGTCATTATCATTTTCTAACCTTAGTATTTCGTTGCTCTAAATTTTTATCTTATAATTCTTCTATTATTTCATTGAGTTCCTATTCTCATTTTAATACTGTTATGGCCACGTTACTACCATTTATACTGTTACAATTTTTAATATTATTGTTGGTGTGTGAAAAGATGTGCAAGTATACACAGTCACAAACAAGTAATACAATGATAAGAAAGGTCGAACCCACGTGGATTGGATTAACTTTATGTATGTTTAGAAACTATATAAATTAGTACTATACTCACAAATTTTGGGGTTTTTAAGTTAAGTGAAAATAGACTGCAAATATGTAAAAGAATATGAAGGAAATCAGTTGAGAAAGATGGTAGAGATGTTTTCACTAAATAATGTTCTTTTGAGAGTTTCTATGCTTTTAGTGATGCAGAAGCACCAAGGTGCAGAAGCACCAAAGGTGCAGAAGCACCAAGGTGCAGTTGCATTGAGTGCAGTTGCATGAGTGTGTGCTTTTCAACTACTTTCTTCAGAGTTTCATTACAAGTTTCCCATGTCCGGGCTTGCTAAATAAGTTCACTCCTACCTTTGAAGTACCCACTGTTTCACCCTAAGGACTATGTTATCCTATGTCTAGGACTTAACATGGTTTTAATAAAGTTTTCTTTATTACACAAGTTAACAAAGCCTTCATTAAAACACTCACCCTTATTAGTCTTGATTTCTAATTATAAACCATGTCTGTGAATATAACTCTACTTATTCTAAGTGATCAACCTTAAAATAAGATGGATGTAGTATAACACAAGACCCAAAATGCTTGCAACACTAAAAAGCACAATAACTTACTCAAAAGTTCATTATAAAGTTAGAACATCTCAACCAAAAAAAGGTTTAGCTCATAATAAGCATTGCAAGGCAAGGATAGATGAAATGAAACATATTAAGATATCAATAAGGTAGAGATTACACTGATTGAAGCACTCTTGCATATAAATGCCCTGCAGCGCAGAAGCACTGACTTCCTGGTGCATTTGCACCTACCTAAGTTGATGAAGAAGTGAAGGAAGAAGTTGTCGATTCCTTCCTCACCTTCTTGCCAACTATCTACTAAAAAAAACTATAAGAAATGAAACTACTAAAATATAAGTAAAGTGTATGATCTACATATTATCAAGTGAGATATGCGATGCCCTTCAAGTGAGAAGTGGGAGCCCTTTTTATAGCCTTGGAGATTTCCTTTGCTTGAGGGTTTGCTTGAAAACCAAGTTAACCTAAGGAGGCTTAACCATGGTTGCTTTTCTGATCTTTAGATGTGGAGATTGAGTTCAACACATTTCCATAAGGAGAGGTCCAATTGTGTAAGACCATATGTCTTTAGGTGAGTAGCCTTTCATGATGATGTTTATGTTGGGCGCCTCCTTATGCATGTGGGCATGTGCTCCATGTGAATTGTGACAAAGCATGATGTCATAGAAGTTTTGGAGCAGAGGTATGGATTGAGGTGCTTCCATTGTGGGGTTATAAATCTTCAGCGCAGGATGGTGCAGAAGCACTAAGTACAGAAGCATCGTGGTGCAGAAGCATCATCTGTAGGAAAACTGAACAAACACATCAAACATACCAATATATATATATATATATATAAAAATGCTTTATTCATCACATAATTCCTAGAATGTTGTTATTTTACCAATACCACTATATTTAACACACTTTGTACGTGAGTTTCAAGCAATTTGTTACGTTTAGAAGTATAAATAACTCTATATAAATTAGAGTTATCAATTGTTCACATAATTTTGGCCATAACTATTCTAAGAGAACTCATTATTATTCTTACTACTATTATTAACATTTCACTTTATTAGTTGTTGGCATATATGCATATGCATATATGTTGATATCAACTTTTAACTACTGAATATTAATTTTATTACCATACTTTTATTTTACACAATTTAATAGTTACAAACTCTTTAAAAGTTTATTCTATATTGAGAATTTTACTAAAAATATTCTCTTTGACAACCTACTAAAACTATTCTAAGCATCATAAATTTCTGGTACCTACATTAATTAAAATGCCTCATAATATGATACTCTCAGTGCTGGGTTTTCCTTTTTTTCCTTTTCACGTTCTTATTAAGGTCTTAGAATTTATATCTTTAATTAATTTAACTTTTTCAATTGTCTTTAATTCTCCAGTTTACCCTGATGGCACTATTTTTTTTGTCATTGAGATCAGTCTATTTGACACTTAGGGAAATTTTTTAAATGGTTTCTTAAACTCTAGAATAATTATTCAATTGCCTGTTGAGAAAGATGAAGGAAAAATGGAATAACAAAGATAATTAAAAGTTTTTAAAAATATTTAAGTGTGATTTTTGGAGTGAGCTACGCTTTGGTACACGCGTGAGTGCGCAAGTGAAGGTTGAGGTAAACCTTGGGGGCATCACGGTGTGAGACCCCACAAGTGACCAGGTAGTAGCTCCCCTGTGTTGTGGTATTCGATACCCCATTGTGATGATCCTGATGAGACACTGTAAGAACTCAGGATCGGTGGTAGAGTGTTCCGTGAAGATACTGTGATAATGAGAACTGTACCAATGAGAATTTGAAACGGAACATGTCCTCCCGATCGCTCCTCTAAATTAGAATCTCTCCATGGAGTAGAAGTGGGCCCCATGCATATTTTTGTTTTTATGATTATTCAAGCATTTAAAACACCAAAACTCAATACTTATATTTAATTACTTCTCACTTTACTACAATGATTATTGTTGATGTGTACTCACCCCTTGTTTTTATTGTTTTGGACTTTATGTTCCTTTATCTAAGATGGCCAACCAACCTCGGACTAGAGTTGATGTGGACTTCACAAACGGATTTTGGACTCCTAATTACGCTACCTCAACTGTTACTTTTGATGGAGACGTCACTATCCTTATAACTACAAGAACTTTTCCAAACTTTAACACCCGGACTTACCATCGGAACCTGATAGTTTCTTTTTACCTCCCTCTCGAAGACATGTGGGTTGCAGCAGCCTTAGCTTTGAACTACCCTCACAGGGGACCCCCTCCTCCTCACTTCCCAGGATATTAAAGGACGTAGGGTCTAGTGTGTGAAAAGCCGGTCATGTGGTGTATTAGTAGGTTATCCGTTGTATGTGTGTTGAATAAAAATCGGTTTTGGTTAGGAGTGGTCAAAATGTTGTGTGGTGGATAACTGTAATAACTATGTGGACCTGTTGTACTATTGTGTTTATGTCATGATGTACCCTGGATGAGTTTGTATGACACTAAAATATGTTTTAATCATAATAAATGTTTCTCTTCTAGATAAAAGAAATTAATCAATTAATATATATATATATATATATATATATATATATATAATAAAAGTAAATAAATAAATAAGATAAATAAATAAATGTCGCGATATTCGAGAACGTCTCAGCTTCTGCCCAGAATTTCTTTGGAACATCTTTGTCACTAAGCATGCTCCTTACCATGTTCAATATGGTTCTGTTTTTTCTCTTAGAGACATCATTTTGTTGAGGACTGTAGGCTGCTGTAAGTTGTCTTTTTATACCATGTGATTCACAGAATTTACTATATTCATCTGAGGTGAATTCCCCACCTCTATCTGTCTTGAGACACCCAATCTTTTCTCCGCTCTCATTTTCAACTTCTGCCTTGAATTTCTTAAACATTTGAAGGGCTTCAGACTTTGCAGCTAAGAAATAAACCCAAGTCTTTCTTGATAGATCATCTATAAAGGTAATAAAATACCTTTTCTTGCTATTTGATTCAAGATTCAGAGGACCACATATATCAGAATGAATTAATTCAAGCTTACGGGTTGCTCTCCATGAGGTACTCTTAGGGAAACTATCTCTATATTGTTTTCCCATTAAGCAACTGTCACACACTGTGTTTTCTTCTTCTAAAGAGGGCAAATCCCTTACCATTTGCTTTTGTGACAGCACCTTTAAACCAGTCATGCCAAGATGACCATACCTACAGTGCCATAGTCTTGCCAAGTTTTCACATTCTACTTTAAAACAGTTACTGTGAATCATTGATGCAGACACAGGAAAAACTTTCTTTCCTGTCATCTTGGATTGCATTATCAATTTTTTTCTCTTATGGTGAACCTTACACACATTATTTTCAAAGACAACTTTTAATCCCTTTTTTTTCTTGCAATTGGCCAATACTCAGCAAATTATTCTTTAGTTCAGGTATCAGAGATAACTTGAACTATACCTCCTATTCTCATTCTTACACTGCCTTTTCCTGCAGCCATTATCTTAGAGCCATTTCCTAGCTTAACAGTGACCCTAAATTTTTCATCTAGTTCACAAAACCATTCCCTATTTCCACACATGTGGTTGCTACAACCAGAGTCAAGATACCATACCTTTTCAGAGCCATCTTTCTCATCAGATACATCCATCAAAAGTAGTTCTTCTTCTTCATTACATTCTGCATAATTTGCATTCTCCTCCCAGTTTGGGCACTCATTTTGGTAGTGTCCATATATACTTGTTGCACTTGTAGCATTGTACAGATTCTTTGTGTGTCTTCCTTCCTCTACCTCTAGCACCTCTATTGCCTCTGCCTCTCCATCCACCTCTGGTGGTGACTGTGGCTTTCAGTGCTTTTTCCTCATCTCCTTTATATTCTTTCATTCTCAGTTCATGCACCAAGAGACTTGCTTGCAGTTCATCTATGGAGAGAGTAGAAATGTCATGTGCTTCTTGAATGGAGCAGACAACATAACCAAATTTTGCAGTCATTGAATGCATGATCTTCTCAACCACATCAGTTTCTTCAATTCTATCTCCATGCGCCTTCATCTTGTTGGCGATTGCCAACGTTCTTGCAACATACTCGTTGACTCCTTCTTCTCCCTTCATCCCCAACAATTTGAACTCCCGTCGCAGAGTTTGAAGTTGAGCTTTCTTGACCTTCGTTGTTCCCTGATATTTCGTTTTCAAAGAATCCCAAATATCCTTTCCTGTTTCCTTCTTCAAGATTGTTTCTATGATTCCTCGATCAATCGCCTGAAAGGGATAGTTCTTGACCTTTAAATCCTTCAATTTGGCGTCGTCAACTGCCTTGATCTATTCTTGAGTAGCTCCAGCAAGGAGCGGTGGAATTCCAGTTTCCATGAGGCTCCAATACTTCTTGGACCTCAAGAGATTCTCCATGAGCATCGCCCAGTGCTCGTAGTGTCCGTCGAATTTGGGGATCGCCGGTTGTACAAACGTCTTCTCGTCCATCGTCGTCGCCATGGTTGACGGTGGTTGTGCGATCTCTGCACTCTTCGAAACTAACTGTGGTTAATTCGTTTCTTTTCTGTGAGGGATTCAGTTACACTAGCTCTGGATACCAATTGTTAAGTATCCAACTGATCATTGAATCTTGTTATCATTTCCAGGAGTACAATACAGAGCTTTTATCGTTCATTTACATATACAGAGAACACACACTTCACTCTGTAGGACAAAGACAAACAAAGCTAACAACAACAAATGGGCTTAGCCCAATACTAACAAGAGGACTGGACCTGTAACACTACAAATAATGGGCCCAGTTACTAAACAATACTCACTACATTACTAATACAAGTCCTAAACTATTACAACACTTGGGTGGTCTAGTTTTTCTTTTTATTTTTTTATAAAAGTACTTTGGTGGTCTAATTCTTCCCTAGTTTTTCATTCATTCGCATTAAAGAAGTCCATTGTTAACATTCCGGAAGCAATTTAGCATACAAATTTTTATTGAATCTATCTATCTATTATATTAAAATTAAAATTAAAATTAAAAATCTTTACATATGGCTACAAATTGATGTAATTTTTTTTGTTTGGACCATTGCTGATTACCCACGGAGTGTCCCTAAGCTTTCAACGAAAGACTATTCTCCGCTCGTGTTTAGAATCAAATTTCGTACTGACCAACACCGAGTTTGTGCACTGCAGAAATCGAACCCGAAAGCACCAGGTCGATCCCCGGTCCCATAGTAGATTAAGTCATTGGGGTTGGTTATTGATATATGTGATTGTCGTGAGTTTCCAATTATGCATAGTAAGATAGGATGCCTTATTGATGTCTGTCTTCGAATTGTGTCGTGTCATTTCTCCCTTTGTCATTTTCATACATTGAGGATCTTCTTGCCGACTTATCATGCCAGGATTAATTAGTCTAATGTGATGTGACGAGGGGGAATATATTATACAGATTAGGAAAAGTAGATGTATTAACTCAATTATTATTTAAAAAACTGATATAAATAGATTTGTCGGGATTATTTAATAAAGGGGTTTCACAGGTCCCTTTTAAATAAAGTGGAACTTTTAGCATGTTGTGGAAGTGGAACTACATGAAGTTTACTAAACAAAGATCCATCCATCGTATCATGTGCATAAACGTGAACGTTAGAAGTCATTATTTACATGAGAGTGAAAAGAGTAAGTCACACTCATTGGATTTTAGGTTCCTTAAGCGAGCTAAATTGTGCCCTTTTGTAGCCATCCTTTGGATCCAGAGCGAGTTTAACTTACAATCATGAATAGTGTTAAACTTTGTTAATGAAATCACTAGACTTGATTTGGTATGCTAGCATACTATACGGTTCGAATTGCGTCATTGATTACAAACTAAAATTTTAGTTTGGTCCCGTTTTTAATTTAATGTTACTATAGATGGTTGACTATATATAATGTTGTAGGTTGTTGTGGTTTCTACATGTTCTGCATTTTAGGCTTTTCATTCAATTTATTTTTATGTTACTTCATTTTATGTTTGGTAGTTTATATGATAATAAAATAATAATCAATTTTTTTATTTTATTTTTTAATATTTGAATTTAGAATTAAATTAATTAATTTTAACTCTAGATCAAATTTTGTTTTTCAATGACATTCAAGATGCAATAGCTTTGAAGAGTTAAATATCAAGGAAAGAAAAAGACAAACTCTTGTTTTTCAGCAACCGCAGCAGTCTCTGCTTGTTTTTGCAAGAGGTTAAAACATGTTTCGATTTAGAAAAAGAAGATTTAAGAACATGAACCTTATGTTGAAAAGAGTGATAGTGATGCTATGGTTTTAATTCAATTGAGCATGTGAAGATTGACTAAAAGCTTTTTTTTAGGGTGCTTTTTAAGGGTATGTTTGGGAGGGGGTTTTAAGAGGGGAAGGGAGGGGAGGACATATTTTTCAATTCTAAATTGAGAAAGCTATAAAATGTTTCTAAACATAAATGAAATGTTATTAAAAATGTTATTAAAAATGTTATATTGTTATCTATTAAGTTATTCTTTTATTTTTTTTAAATATCAAATATATATTAAAATATAGACAAATCTTTTTCAAGCCCTCCCCTTCCAAAACCCCCTCCCAAACATACCCTAAGTCTTTTATTGAAATAAAAGCACATAGAAAGTGTAGAAACTTGCTTTTGTGTAACTACCACATATAGATTGTAAAGAAATTGCACTCTGGGTTTATGTAATACTCATTTTGAATGGTAATGAACTACACCTAAGGGTAATTCATTTTCTATCTCTGAGAGCATAGACTGGAGATAAAATATACATAAGTGTTATGTGGGTGCTGAGAGCAAAATTCAACAAAATGCGGGATTCAACTACAACAAAAAAGGACAATAGTATAGAGAAACAACAATAATTGGGACACTTGCTCAATTTTAACTAACCGTCACGGATTCAACTGCAATCCCACGAAATGAGTATGTTTGTGATCTATCTAACTCTTACCTTTTTCTTTATGCATTCAGAAAGATCAAATGGAAAGATAGGGATACTTGGTTAAACTATATGGTATATGACCATAATTGCACTTAAGAACAAATACTAAACCTTCTAAAACAAACTTTTTTTTTTAAGAAAAGAGGGGTTTAAAAGCACCCACAGAGGAAAACAAGCTACAAAACAGCCAGACCTTCTTTATCCTCCAGGATGAACAAGGTGGATAAAGGCGGGGGCAAAGTCGTAAAACATGAAATTACAATTCAAAGATAAACTATTTCTAGCTAAGCAGTCAGCAACTTTGTTATTTTCTCTAGGGACCTTAGACCATATGATACGAGCTTCCTCCACAATAATGTTTCGGATGTCATCAATAATAGAAGAGAGAGAGAGAGAGGGGTGAGTGGTAACCATATATATACATATGAGTGAGCATTAGTCTCTCGATGAATGCGTTGAGACACTTCATAAGTAGCCACCAATATATGGTCCGAACAAAAGAAACCATATAAACCAAACGAATCATATTCAACCACCTTGCAGTCTTCAATTGAACGAGTAATCATGCGCAAAATGATACAAAATAACTAGCCCCACCAAAACAAGTATAATGAGTATCATCAAAAGCATTAGAAACAGCACTAGGACATTGATTCTCAACAAGCTCAGTATATTGATTCAGCTCACATTTTTGAGGGGAAGCAAAAGCACCAGTGCAACAATGTTTAGGTTCACCAGTAGTATAACAAGCACTTTTACAAGCAATCTTTCTTCTTTCATGACTATAAACAGACAACCAATCAGGACATTGATTTCTCCAATCTTTAAAACACATAATTTTCTGACACCTAGATTCCAATGGAGTCAACGTGACAGGCAAATTAAACCCATTTCTAAGGTCAACTTTATATGTACTAGTACCACCTTTTGGTACGAGGTTGAATTTGGTTAGTGTAACAGGTGGTTGAGGTGTATTGTAATGACAATGTAGACTATTAGCACCACAATCACCAGTTGCACAATGGAAACTTGTGTTGGGATTTCCATCACATCCTGTTCTTGCCCATATTATTCCTGACCATGTATCGGGGACTTTAAGGTCATATTGTTTTTCAGGATCTAATTTGATACCTGTGGGGACCACTCGCTTGCCTCTTTGGGTATAAACACCTGGCCATATTGTTTCATGACAACCATTACTGATTAGGATACTCGCATTACCTTTGGAGATAATAATAAAAGATAAAAACAAAAACACTTGAAGTTTTATTGAAGACATTGGCATGGCAGCAATTGTATATGTTGTTTTCTTTCAATTGTTTGTTGTTTATTATTACTTGTTCTTTGTTTTATCCTTAGAATTATGAAATGTTTTGTAAACGTGTTGTTTTCCGTTTTCCTAGCTTTTCCTCTCTCCAAATTGATGGATATGATCCCCATTGCTCTTTTGATCATCCATTTTGTGCAGTTCTAAACTGTGGCCGAAATTACTTTGTATTTTTTTTATTAATGGATGTTAAGAATTATAAGTCTTCGTGCAGGTGATATTTTTTTTTAAAATAAGTTAAAACTTCTAATATATTTGGAAAACTGCTAATTATAAAAAAGGTGGGTGTCCCAGAAACATTTCCCCTTATATATGAAAACAATGTATTGATCAACATTTATCTATTGAATTTTTTGTCCGCAGACAGAGTGACACGTAAACTCACACACGCAAAATGGAGATCCTGAGTTCAAACTCGGGTAACCACGAAATATATGCTACCTAACAACATCAACTTTACCAATTGTGTTAGGCTTTATGAATAGCATGACACTCACTCACTTATCCACTAAGAGCTATAAATCAAGTGGCAAAGTCATGGTCATTATGGCCCTAAATAGGCTATAAATTATATCAGATATTTCTAAAAGGCCAAGATTTTTTTGCCAAGCCTTTTTTTTTTTAAGAATGTTGAAAAGATTTATATCAAAAACAAAATTAAGACTTACCTAGTTACCTTATGGAACCTAACTTGACTTACCTATTCTCATTTCTATTTCTCATACCTCTAAGTAGTGACATACTGATATGGTTTATCTATTGAGAAGTAGATCACATAGCTTACTTAAATGCCTTAATATGAAATAAGTTTTTAAATAGGATAAAAAGGGCAATGACTACATTGAACAGAATATCAACTACACATATATATATATATATATATATATATATATATATATATATATATATATATATATATATATATATATACCAACAACAGAATATGCTTGTATCAAAATGGCATTGCAAAAGAAAGGTTTTACATTATCCAAGCTGAACATGTTCTTTTGTTTATTTTTGCTATACAAAACAAAGCACGCATGCATTACAAATAAAAGTTCAGCTAGTTTGAGTATCATCATCATCTTTGTTTTTAGTGTCTAATTCACCTTCAGTTTCTTCACCTGTATCTACAGGTTTTACATTTTCCATTTTTGACACGCGGAACATAGCCAAATGTGTGTCTCCTGACAATGATAAATTATAACACAAGTTAAGTAGCCAAATCAGTATAGTAGCTTCAAAGATTCATAAAACCTGTTAGAGACTTAGAGTAAGTACCAAATGTAATACAACTCCCAGAAGATAGAGTGTAAACTACTCCAGGTCTTAGCCGCTCTGGTCATCGATGAATGTACCATTCGTGCTATCCAAATCTTTAACTAGAAGATTCTCTTGTTTCTTCTGAATGTGTGCATGTGCTCCAGACACTACAAGTATAAGGCAACTTAAGTATACAAAGAATTAATCAAAAGACAACTAGTATATGTCATCCACAATCTTTATGTATTTTAATGACACAATCTTTATGTATTTTAATGTGACAATATTATCCTTAGACTTATGTGATTTTGCCTTATATATAATAGGCTAAATTGCTGTTTTGGCCATTTATCTTTGGGGTTGGTGTCACTTTGGCCCTTTATCTTTTTTTTTTCTCGTTTTAGACCCTCATATTTTTTTTGTGTGTCATTTTGGCCCCTGTCGTTAGTTTTTTCTAACGGATGTCACGCTGGCAGTTAATTGCTGACGTGGCGTCTTAAATGTCAGGGTTGACTTGGACCTGATTTGGTGATGTGGCACATAAGAGACCAAATCGAAATTCAAAAAGAACATGAGGGGCCAAATTGACACAAACACAAAACATTCATCTTCCTCCTCCAAACACCACCTCCATGTTCATCTTCTCCGGCGAGCCACCACCACCTCCGATGAGCCTCCGCCACCACCACCACAAACACTGACATCACTTCTCTCTCCCCTCTCTCTCTCTCTCTCTCCCCCTCTCTCCTCAAGAACACCAAAATTCTCATTTCTTCACCAAATCAAGCAAATAAATAGTGCATTTCATGCGAAATTTCACAAGGAACTAGAATCCATCACCAATTCTCACAAAAAAGTGGAAGAACTTAATCACAAACGTGATTTTCAGAGGAAAACGCGTTTTGGGTTTTGGAAATTGGGGAAACCTTCAAAACTCAACCAAAATTCACCCAACCAGTGCACTTGCAATAGACTCGAAATTGGTGCAGTAACTGACTGTTAGCAAAAGATTTCAACAAAAATGATAAAGAATTGAGAACGAAATGGAAATGTAGATTCACGTTTTACGGTTTTTTGGGTTTTTCAATAACGAAGGGAGAGAGAGAGAGAGGGGGAGGGGGAGAGAGAGAGACAATGTCACTGTTTGTGGTGGTGGTGGCGGAGGCTCACCGGAGGTGGTGGTGGGTCGCCGGAGAAGATGAAGATGGAGGTGGTGTTTGGAGGAAGAAGATGAATATTTTGTGTTTGTGTCAATTTGGCCCCCATGTTCTTTTTTAAGTTTCGATTTGGTCCCTTATGTGCCACATCACCAAATCAGGTCTAAGTCAACATTGACATATAAGACGCCACGTCAGCAGTTAACTGCCAGCGTGGCGTCCGTTAGAAAAAACTAACGGCAGGGGCCATAATGACACAGACAAAAAACATGAGGGTCTAAAACGAGAAAAAAAAAAGATAAAGGCCCAAAGTGACACCAACCCCAAAGATAAAGGGCCAAAACAGCAATTTAGCCTAAAATTTAATAAAAGAAAAAGGAAACACTCGGTTAAAAGACTATATTTCAACTTGCTTAAAAAACTTGTGTTGGAAAAAGTAAAAAGAAAGTCGGTATCTTTTTCTAATTTTAATAATGGAGTAAAAATCAGGAAAAAATAAAATGAGATCTCATATAAAATACGCACCCCCGTTGCAGCTCCCGCTGTCGCTTCCGTTGGCACTCCCCTTCCCATTCCCGCTCCCCGTTGTCGTTCCCCATTGCTGTTCCCTGTTGTTGTTCCCCATTGCCACTAGTCGTTGGCGCTCCCCGTTGCCTCTCATGTTGTTGATCCCATTGCCAGTCTCTCGTTGCCGCTCCTGTTGCCTCTCCCGTTGGCTCTCCCATTGCTCCCCTCTCGTTGTCGTTCCCATTGTGGATCCGTGTTGCCTCTCGGTGCCACCCTCGTTGCCGCTCCCATTGTCAGACTCTCGTTGCCGCTCTCATTGCTACTTGTTTATATCGTTTATTTAGATTTTTTGATAGTGGTTAAATTTTTGTTGACAATTATTAGTAGTTAAATTCAATGATTTTGGTAATTTCAGTAGATTATAGTAAATTGTAAATTCTATATCATTTAATATTAATTTAATAATTTTAATTTAATTATTGATATTTTAGGAAAAAATTGATTTTGTAAGCGGTATGGCTTTTTTTGACAATTGATAGTGGTTAAATTAATTGGTTTTAGTAGTTTGAGTGGATTACAGTGAATAGATCATTTAAATTATTTTAATCATTTTAATTTAAAAAAATGATTTTGGAATTTTTGTTGGTTTTTTTAATTATTGATATTTAGAAAAAAAATGATTTTATTGATATTTTTACAAAAAATGATTTTGGAATTTTTGTTAGCGGTAAGGTTTTTTTTTATAATTGGTATTGGTTAAATTGATTGATTTTAGTAGTTTGAGTAAATTATAAAATAAAAAAAAATTGATTTTTTTTTATTTTTTCGAAAAAAGAAAAAGAAAACGGACGAAGCGTCAGAGCGCGCCAGAGCGGCTCAGCGAAGCTTTTGTCCTGTCATCGTCAGCAGCTTTTGTTGATTTTTTGAAAAAGCTGATAGAAGTATGTCTTTTAGCGACACATTTACACGTTTACCCCTAAAATTGGACAGGTGGCAAGCTCTTAGTTGCACCAAAAATGTCAATTTTCTAGTACCCAATTTTATTATATTAGATTAGAAGATATTAGCCAATAAAAATTGGCCCAATGGTAAGGATTCAGCTCACATTCCACAATGACGTAGGTTCAAACTCTGCTATCAATGTGAGGATCTTGGTGGGTAATATGTAAGTACCTTTGGAAGCGCTTAAAAAGCTTTGAGATAATTTCCCCGGCTTTGGTGAGCCTCTGAGACTCAATTCATTAAATTTTCTATAACCAAATGAAGATATTAGAATTTATATTAGATTAAATGAATGTAAACATACATATTGAGATATGCCTTGTAATTCTATTGCTTGTAATAATAGTAGGTGTGGTTAGAAACCTAGTCGAAATGGGCCAGTCGAATGGGCTAGTCGAAATTATGGGCCTGGGCCTGTTTCATTGTATATAAATATAGACGTCAGTAGCATGTAATTTAGTAACCTACATTTATGAAATTCAGTGCAGCTTTTACTATTGATATTATATTGCCCTAATTATTCCTCTTGTCCTTAAGCGCCGCCACTTCCTTTTCTTCTCTCTTTCACGTGTTTATCCCCAACAAACTGGTATCAAGAGCTTGTTAGATCCTCACAGCGCGAGACAACTCTGGTGGAGGTATTCTGGGGAACCTCCCAATCTTTGACGGAAAGGATTATGAACGTTGGTGTGCGCAGATGAAGTTGCTGTTTCGATACCAAGATGTACTTGATGTCGTGAATGATGGTGTTCCACCCTTGGCAGCAAACGCCACTGAAGCGGTGAGGAACAACCACCATTCGCTGAGGAAGAAAGATGGAAAAAGGCTGTTTTTGATTCACCAATGAGTTGATTCCAACATCCTGAACCTGATCATCGACTGTGATTCAGCAAAGGCAGCTTGGGACATCCTAAAGAACTCGTATGGAGGAGCAGATAGGCTGAAGAAGATACGTCTACAGTCGCTCAGGAAGCAGTACGAGGGCTTGAAGATGACAGATGGAGAATCGATTGGAGATTTCATTACGAGGTTAGTAGCATTAACTAATCAAATGAAAGGTAATGGTGAAACTGTGACTGAAGTAAATAAAGTCGAAAAGGTGCTCAGATCCTTAACCCTGGAATTCGACTACGTTGTTACTGCTATCGAAGAATCCAAGGACCTAGATACATTGAAGTTAGATGAACTTCAGGGTTCCTTAGAGGCTCATGAATTGAGAATAAGGCAGAGAAGTTCAGCGAAAGAAACTGAACAAGCCTTACTTTCATACTCCTCTAAGAGAAATTGGAAGGCAGGAAACAAGGAGAAGGGTAGAGAAAAGGGATCAAGCAGTAAGAAGAAAGAACAATGATCTTTCGACAAGAAGAAGGGAGACCTGTCGAAAGTTCAGTGTTATAACTGTCAGCAATTTGGGCATTATAGGAACAAGTGTAAAAACAAGAAAGTTCCTAGGGATAAAGATGCAGAAGCCAAGTTTGCTAATGATAATGACTCAGACTCTGACTCAGAGGAGTTAATGCTGATGGCCGTCGAAGATGAGATTCGACTCGATGAAGGAATTGCTGAAAGTAGCGAGCAAAATAGTGGGAACACTTGTATAAGTGGATTCACTTGTGATGCTCAAAATACTTGTGCAATGTGTGTGTGGCAGGGCAGTGGAAACACTGGTGATGCCTCCAACATTGCCAGCAATGATGATGAAGAATTGTCATTCATGACAGCTACTGACCCAGAATTACTGTTGTTGAAGGCTGATACAAATTCGACTGAAGAGAAGTCTGTCGAATGGTATCTCGACACAGGATGTTCAAATCACATGTGTTGTCACAAGGAGTGGTTTGTCGAACTGGAGCAGATAAGCAAAAAGATAAGGTTTGCAGATAACAGTAGAGTTACTGCTGAAGGAGTAGGTACCATAAAGTTCCTGTCGAAAGATGGCAAGTGGTGCTACATCCAAGGGGTATTTTATGTACCGGCTATGAAGAGCAATCTGCTAAGTGTTGGGCAGATGATCGAGAAGAAATTCACCGTCGAAATGGGTGATAACAGTCTCAGCCTATTTGATTCGACCAAGAAGTTGATCCTGAAGGTGTTAATGCAGAGTAACAGAACCTTCAAGATCAAATTGCAAGTAGTCGAAGAACATTGCCTCAAGAGTACTGTCGAAGAGGAGCACTGGAAGTGGCACAGAAGATTTGGCCACCTCAACTTCAAGAGCTTGAGTCAACTACATGAAAAGAAGATGGTTCATGGGTTGCCTGCAGTAAAAGTACCTGTCGAAGTTTGCGAGAGTTGTTGCAAGTCGAAGCAACCAAGAAACTCGTTTAAATCAGAAGTACCTAGCAGAGCAGAGAAGAAGCTAGAGGTGATATTTTCTGATGTCTGTGGTCCTTTCGAAGTATGTTCCTTAGGAGGGAATAAGTACTTTGTCACCTTCATTGACGAATACACTAGAATGTCCTGGGTGTATTTGATCAAAAGGAAGAATGAAGTACTAGAAATATTCAAGAAGTTTAAGGTAATGATTGAAAAGCAAAGTGAATGTGCAATCAAAACCCTTAGAAGCGATGGAGGTGGTGAGTACAATTCTCATGAATTTGTCGAATTCTGTGAGAAAGAAGGAATTGTGCATGAAGTCACTGCACCTTACACGCCTCAGCATAATGGTACTGCTGAGAGGAAAAACAGGACCATCCTCAACATGGTAAGAAGTATGTTGAAGGAGAAGAAACTACCTCATAGTTTATGGGGAGAACTTGTAGCCACAGCAGTATACATTCTGAACAAATTCCCCACAAAGAGATTGACTGGGAAGACACCTGAAGAAGCTTGGCTAGGAAGAAAGCCAAGTGTCAAGCATCTCAGAATAATTGGCTCAGTAAACTGTGCCAAGAGGATACTTCAAGCTGACCTTGGTGGTCACAACCCCTTGGGCGAGTTCTATCTGGGCCGAGTCCTGGTAAACTGTGCCAAGAGGATACTTCAAGCTGACCTTGGTGGTCACAACCCCTTGGGCGAGTTCTATCTGGGCCGAGTCCTGGTAAACTGTGGCAAGAGCATACTTCGAGCTGACCTTGGTGGTCACAACCCCTTTGAGCGAGTTCTATCTGGGCCGAGTCCTGGTAAACTGTGCCAAGAGGATACTTCAAGCTGACCTTGGTGGCCACAACCCCTTGGGCAAGTTCTATTTGGGCCGAGTCCCGGTAAACTGTGCCAAGAGCATACTTCAAGCTCACCTTGGTGGTCACAACCCCTTTGAGAGAGTTCTATCCAAGCCGAGTCTTGGTAAACTGTGCTAAGGGTATACTTCATTACAAATTGCCCAAGTGCGTCAGCTCATCTTCATAAAGCAAGGCAAGCTTAGCAACTATCTACTTAAAATCCAAAATCCAAGCAAAATCACCTTAGCAAAGAAGAAGCGGCACAAAGCTCGCGAAAGGATTGACAGGATAATCACACAAAACAACCAAGGTCACGACGCCCACCCAGCAGGGATCCAAGTTCATGGCACCCACAGGGCGCCAGCAAAGGCGCCAATGTCGTGAAACACAGCACCTAGGCGCCCAGTACCAAGGCCCCAAAAGAAAACAAAACCTGGCACCATAGAAGGTGCTTAGCAACCGGCACCCAGGCGCCCTAGAGGGCGCCAAATTTCTTTTCGCAGGATGGCAGCCAGCACATCCAAATCGGCACCCAGGCGCCCTAGAGGGCACCAAAATTCTTTTCGCATGATGGCAGCCAGCACATCCAAACCGGCACCCAGGCGCCCTATAGGGCGCAAAATTTCTTTTCGCAGGATGGCAGCCAGCACATCCAAACCCACACCCAGGCGCCCTAGAGGGCGCCAAAATTCCTTTCGCAGGATGGCAGCCAGCACATCCAAACCGGCACCCAGGCGCCCAAGAGGGGGCCAAAATTCTTTTCGCAGGATGGCTACCAGCACATCCAAACCGGCACCCAGGCGCCCTAGAGGGCGCCAAAATTCCTTTCGCAGGATGGCGCCCAGCGCCTCCAAACCGGCACCCAGGCGCCCTATAGGGCGCCAAAATTCGTTTTGCAGAATGGCACCCAGCGCATCCAAACATGGCACAAGGCGCCCAGGAGGGCGCCAACTTCAGAACACAGCACCTTGGCACAAGGCGCCCAGGAGGGCGCCAACATTAGGAGGCTTGGCACAAGGTGCCTAGGAGGGCGCCAACTTCAGAACACAGCACCTTGGCACAAGGCGCCCAGGAGGGCGCCAACATCAGGGGGCATGCCACCAGGCGCCTAGGGGGCGTCAACTTCAGAACACAACACCTTGGCACAAGACGCCCAGGAGGGCGCCAACATCAGGACGCATGGCACAAGGCGCCCTCAGAACGCAGAAGGAGGGCGCCAACATCAGGATACGGCATTTTGGCACAAGGCGCCCAGGAGGGAGCCAACAACAGGACGCAGCATCTGGGCACAAGGCGCCCAGTAGGGCGCCAACATCAGGACACGGCACCCCATCTCGGTGCCTGGTACAAGGATTACACCAAGGGAGGTGTGGGTCACGGTCGCAGTGAAGAGATCTTATACGACCCGACAAGACAGATGAAGTAACGCTTCGGGTAGATCGACAAAAATTCTTCAAGCCAAGACTATCCTTCGGAATAATCTCGGCTTGGGGGGCAACTGTTCTGGACTAGACCAGGGGGTCCATTTAGCAATACCAGGAGGTCCATTTAGCAATTGGATATGGATTGGCCCAACCATTTTGGCCCATATCCACAACATACAAGCCCAATTAAGGCCATCACACTCGGATGGTTAAGATCAATTCTACTGATCCGACGATCCACAAACGGGCTCGATTTCCTATAAATACCGGCTCCATTGCCATCATAAGGTACACACTCTCATTCCTAGCTAAATCACTCATCTGTTCTCAATACTGACTTGAGCGTCGGAGTGGCTTCGCAAGTACCCCCAGGCTCACATTAACCTCCGGCCAGGCAGCAAGAGACCTACCAACTGCAGTCAACCCAATACTGCAAGGTACAGAACAGAGATGTTGTTTGGTGCCATGATTACCATCTTATGTTTCTACGACAGTGCTTAAAGAATTATAACAGCAAAATGAAAGTTGGTTGGTTTCTTCATACCCCATTTGCAATCGATTGAAGCTATGGGGAAGAAGATTTGTGAAGAAGATGAAATTTTTTTCATCCAATTTTTATTTTTGAATAAAAAATAAAATTAAAATATGAAATTATGACTTGGACTTACACATCAGCGGTCAAACCGTCAAACAAGCGATTGCTAAACGAAGTTAGTCACAAAACGTTAAAAAGGGTAACGGTGCAATACTTTTAAAAATTAAGGGACATATTCGTTACAACGAGAACATAAGGGACCTAATCGAAAGTGGAAAATAAGTTAAGGGGACCTTGGATGGTATTTTGGCTAGAAATTATAACCGAATCAACAAAAGGTTAAACAATATAATAAAACTAAACATAATTAGTGCTAGTAGTTGCAAAGCAAGACAGTTCATGCCATACAGACTTTAAACAAAAGTGACAAAATGTCATTTTGAGAAGCTACGAAGAAAGTGTTTATATTAAAGATGAGTTAAACATAATATCAGAGCTCCTCATCAATTCGAAGAGCCCTCTGGACATCAATAACTTTTGCCATTTGTTCTGGACTGGACAAAGAGGTCCATTAGCAAAGCCAGGGGGTGCGTTTAGCAATTGAATATGTATCAGCCCAATCGATTCAGCCCATATCCACAACATACAAGCCCAATACGTTTGGAGGGTTCAAATCGCCTCCACTTATCCGACGATCCACAGACGAGCATCGATTTCCTATAAATACCGGCTCGCATAGCCATTTATACGATACACACTCTTCCCTTGCAAATTCACTAGCTTATTCTCATACTGACTTGAGCGTCGGAGTGGCTTTGCAGGTAACCCCCCGGGCGCTCACTGACCTCCTGCCAGGGCAGCAAGAGACCTACCAACAGCAGCCTACCAAAATACTGCTAGGTACAGAACATTGGCGACCACAGTGGGAGATTTCTATCTTTCACAATCACTACTCCTCAAACTTTTCTCTTGCTGCTCCATGGCTCCCAGAGGCAGACCCAGGGTTCAAAGCATTGCCATACCTGCACCCCGACCAGAGGATACCCCGGAGGGCAATGTCGACAGTCTGCCTAACGAGGGCAGCATCGACAGCCTGCCTAAAGAGGGCAACGTCGTCAGCTTGCCTAAATGAGGGCAACGTCGTCAGCTTGCCTAAATGAGGGCAACATCGTCAGCCTGCCTAACGAGGGCACCAGTTAGTCTGCCCAGCCTTCGAATGTGAGTCAGCTTTTGGATCTCCTGGCCAACCACACTCAAGCTATGCTGCATCAAGAAGACCAGCAGAGTGCTAAGGACATGCCCAACCTGGCGCCAATGAGGGCGCCTTGGCAACATCAGACAGTGCCCATGAGGGCGCCTGGCAGGGGAACCTTTCCTCCCACAACGGTGACTTCGAGGCATCACCGGGGATCGCCATCAAGGAGATCCCCCCGACCGACGCCGGCATCAAAAGTACATGGACTATGAAGAAGACAACATGGCCTACCAAGAGGAGACCAAGGTTGGCAACATGAAGGCTGATATGACTTGTTATGGGCACAGTACCAGCAAACGCAGCACCCCCATGGATGACATTGAAGAAGGGAAGCTCGCTCAATACGTGAATGAAGAAGAGGATGAAACTCGCGACTCGAAATAAGGAGCAGAGCATCAGGACTCAAGCCTAAGGCTAGTCCTAGTTATGAATTTGTTGTTTGAGTACAAATAAAATACAAGCGGAAATCAAGGACGAAGGCGCCTACGAGGGCGCCAAGTGAACGCGCAGCCCGGCACCCAAGAGAGTGCCTACGGGGGCACCAAGTGAGAACACAACACCCAGGAGGGCGCCTGGTAGGGCGCCAAGGCAGCTACAGGCGGCACCCAAGAGGGCGCATGGCAGGGCGCCAAGTCAAGCACGAGCCAGCACCCAGAAAGGCGCCTGGCAGGGCGCCAAAAGATCTACACGCGAACAATCTGGCCTCAGGCGCCCACGAGGGCTTCAACTCTCAGGAACACAACAACGCAACAAGGCGCCCATGAGGGCGCCAGATCCTACCCCTAAGGGCGGCACCCAGGCTGGCGCAGGCAGGCACCCAAGGCGCCCAGGAGGGTGCCAAATCCTATTTCTCAAGAAGGTATCTGGCGCCTAGCAACCAAGCACCCGGGCGCCTATGAGAGCGCCATCAACAAGTTTGGGATGAAGACTCATCTCTCCAAGGATGGGAGTCAAGGGTGTTATGGCGCGCTCATCTTCCTAAAGCAAAGAAGCAAAGATCGCGGCACCCACCCGACGGGGATCCAAGGCATGAGACCACAATGTCTTTGGTAGCAAGCGCCAAGAAAGGCACGGAAGTCAAGCAAATGACAAGACCATGAGGTCACAGACACCAGAGATACCCACCTACAAGGGTGATGTCTAGTTTGCAGGCCATAATTTCATCTGTGTTTATCCGATTGAGGCATGTAAGCATGCGTTGGAAAGCTAAGAAGCAGAGCTACAATTCTCATGTTGAGCTCGAAATCCAATTCATACCTCTCCGCACCCAGGAAGGGAAACACGCTGACAGCACCATGGCAAATAACATAGTGCATGAGCACGTAACATAGTGCATGAGCGCGTGAGCATGTGAGAGCACGAGCACGTGAGCAAATAACATAGTGCACGAGCGCGTGAGAAAATAAAATAGTGCACGAGCATGTGAGCAAAAAACATAGTGGACGAGCACGTGAGCAAATAACATAGTGCACGAGCACGAGAGAAAATCAAATGATGCATGAGCGTGAGAGGAAATAAAGTAATGCGTGAAGTGATGGTGTCGCTCCGCTCGCCCTCACACTCTCCTATGCTCGCCCCATAGGTGCAATGTAATCGACCAAGAGGAAAAGAAAATGTGGTGTTGCTCGCCCATACTCACCATCAATCACTTCGATCAAGGCAAGTCAGCAAAAAAAATATATCAATAGACAAGCAGGATAATTGTTGTGATCCTCTGACAAAATTAGCAGACCCGAAAACAGCACGAGCCGTAAGGGCAACCTAACCTACGAAGGCATCCTGAACGACAACGTCAAGTCAAGACCATCCCCCAGGGTAATCGCGATTTGGGGGGCAACGGTGGAACCTAGGTCAATATCGACCAGAGGCACCACCGGGGATCGCCATCGAGGAGATCCCCCGACCGACGCAGGTCAATATCGAACTTTGCCACGAGGCGCAAAGCGACTTTAAACGCGTCGCAACCTCTAATGTGAGCCAACCTTTGGATTTCCTGGCCAATCACACGCAAGCAATACTGCAGCAAGAAGCTCGCCTAAGACAGACTGACAGGCTTGTGGCTTCCCTGTCGGAGCATTCTCCTCTGACAACTATGACTTCAAGACGTCATCGAGATCGCCATCGAGGAGATCCTCCTACCGGCATCGGTATCAAGTTTCGGAGCTTCAGGACACCCCCTCGAAGCTCGAAGAGATTTTCCCATGAGGGACCGTTCGCTCGAAGGATGGATGAATGTCAGATCCCAAGGGCCTTGTGGCTAGCGGCCACGGTGATTCATGGAAGCAACCCCCTTGACGATTGGGGGTCGAACAAGTCAATGAAAAAGAAGTGGAAGGAAATCTTGAGCGTTGCATCAACCTCAACTCCTAGGAAGGGACCAATCAGGCCGCCCTTATCCTTTGACGACAAGGATTTGCTTGATGGAAAACCAAATAAACACGTTCCGCTGCTCATCACTGCCAGTATGGCCAATATTGAAAGAAGACCCCATCAGGACCATTAAGATAGGCTCCGACCTCCCAGAGGAGGTCAAAAAGAAACTTACCATTTTCCTGGTCTGCAGCTGACATGCCAGGGATACCACCCGAGGTAGCCTGCCACCATCTGGCTGTCAATCCCAACACTAAGTGGGTAGTCCAGAAAAGAAGAGTCCAGAAGGGAGAGAAAGCCGAAGCTGCTGAGAGGGCTGTGAAGGACCTCATAGAGGCAAATTTTGTAAAAGAAATTAAGTACACCACCTGGCTTCAAGTAGTGGTTCGAACCAATCAGCCAATCAAACAAATATTGCACCGTCCCGACCTGGCTGGAAGGATGATCAAGTGGGTGGTCGAGCTCTCAGAATTTGGGATCAAGTACAAAACAAGACCGGCCATGAAGGCTCAAATTTTGGCAAACTTCGTAGCAGAAATGACAACGACGCCACATGAAGACAGAGCAAAAACGGCATGGACCGTCCACGTGGATGGGTCCTCAAACAGCAAAGGGAGTGGATCCAATGCTTGATACCATAGAAGGTGCCCAGCACCAAGGCACAAAAAAGAAAACAAGGCTTGGCACCATAGAAAGCGCCCAACACCATAGAAGACACCATAGAAGCAGCCAGCGCCCATGAGGGCGCCTGGCAGGGCGCCAAGTAGAAAGCAGCCAGCGCCCACGAGGGCGCCTGGCAGAGCGCCAAGTGAACAGCCAGCGCTCATGAGGGCGCCTGGCAGAGCGCTAAGTGAAGGCAGTCAGCGCCCATGAGGGCGCCTGGCAGGGCGCCAAGCGTAGGCAGCCAGCCCCCATGAGGGCGCCTGGCAGGGCGCCAAGTGAACAGCCAGCGCCCATGAGAGCGCCTGGCAGGGCGCCAAGTGAAGGCAGCCAGCGCCCGGGCGCCAAAACAAGAAAGCAGCCAGCGCCCATGAAGGCGCCTGGCAGGGCGCCAAGGGAAAGCATCAACCCGACGATCGTTTGCGCCTCTCTAAAAACCGAGACACAAGTCGACCTATGAGTTTCACGAAGTGACTTTAAGCGTGTCACAACCTCTAATGGGCGAGTTAAATTCAGACCGAGTTCTGATAAACTGCCCCCAGAGTGTACATTGCCACGAGGCCCGAAGTGACTTTAAACATGTCACAACCTCTGATGGGCGAGTTAAATTCAGATCGAATCTGATAAACTGCCCCCAGAGTCCCACGAGGTGCGAAGTGACTTTAAACGTGTCACAACCTCTGATGGGCGAGTTAAGTTCAGATCGAATCTAATAAACTGCCCCCAGAGTCCCACGAGGTGCGAAGTGACTTTAAACGTGTCACAACCTCTGATGGGCGAGTTAAATTCAGATCGAATCTGATAAACTTCCCCCAGAGTCCCACGAGGTCCGAAGTGACTTTAAACGGGTCACAACCTCTGATGGGCGAATTAAATTCAGACCGAGTTCTGATAAACTGCCCCCGGAGTTGACTTTTGCCACGAGGCACGAAGCGGTATATCGAAATCTCTGAGGGGCAAATTAGGTTCAGACCCCTCTGACAAACTGCCTCCAGAACGAAAAAGCAGCCAGCGCCCATGAGGGCGCCTGGCAGGGCGCCAAATGATAAAGCAGGCAGCACCCATGAGGGCGCCTGGGAGGAGGGCGCCTGGCAAAAGGTGGTCTGGAAGCAAGTCCTTCGCAAGGGAGCACACAACACTGCTCCACGAGGAGACACCCGGCGTATAGGCGCCCAAGGTACCCATGAGGGCACCAAAATCTTGTCTCGCAAATTAAAGGATGCATGAGCATCTGAGTGCATGAGCACGTGAGAAAATAAAATAGTGCATGAGCACGTAAGAAAATTAAAGGATGCATGAGCATCTGAGTGCATGAGCACGTGAGAAAATAAAAGAGTGCTTGAGCACGTAAGAAAATTAAAGGATGCAGGAGCATGTGAGTGCATGAGCATGAAAGGAAATAAAAGAGTGCACGAGCACGTGAACAAAAAAGCAGGTATGAGATCATACATACAGATGTGCAAGGCAATGACTTGCGCCTGAGTCCAGGAAGGCGCCTAAGAGGGCGCCAACATCAAGACTTTGCACCTTGACACAAGATGCCCAGGAGGGCGCACTACAACATTTTTGGTCTTGAACAACATTTAAAAATTGTTGCCAGAACTATAAAAAATGTAGCCCGAAAGTATTGGCAACATTTTCCAGGTGTAGACTAAGTCAGTGTTACCTATTGTCTACGGCAACATTTTTTTGCACTTTCTGGCAACATTCTCGAAAAATGTTGCCTATAGGTTACGAAGAGGCAACATTTATCGTCCACACCTAACGCAACATTTAGAGAATGTTGCTACATTTAAGTACAGGTCATAACTGTTCCCTAAACATTAACAAAACAACATTTTATAACTGTTGTCTTTTATATAGACAACAATTTTTAACTGTTGTACATGGTATATAAGGAACAATTTTAACATGTAACTTTGTAGCTACTCTTAATTTTATTTTCATTTCATAAAATTATTAAAAATACTATTACATTAAACAAACATCTTTACCTTAACATTATATATAATCCATAAACATACAAATAAAACTAAAATTTGATTATATATTCAACACAGTTAGCTTTAAATTTTAATGCTATAATTGGTAAATTAAAATAAATGGATTAAGTGCAAAATATATAATGTATAAAATTTTTTAACAATCAAACTAGTTCAAACACCAATTCGAATTCATAATCATAAACAAACTGACATCGTAGTTTAATCAATTCCAATCCTAAAGGAAGAACTTATAATAAAAAACAAATCCAAGATGAATATATAGGGAATCAAAGTTCTTCATCTTGAAACTCATCGAGATAATCTTCCAAGTTAACACATCATCTTCATCTTCTCCAATGATATCGTTCTGCATATAAGAATGAAAAACAGTTATAATGTAAGAATTTTTTGAATGATGTAGATATAATAAAACAAAACACAAGGAAAATCAGTTTTCTCAAAATTAGGTAGATTTCAGCGGTGCAAGTGCAAGAACATCGTGGAATGATGTGTGTGTGTGTGTGTGTGTGTGTGTGTGTGTGTGTGTGTGTGTGTGTGTGTGTGTGTGTGTGTGTGATGCAATCCAATTTATGAGAGAACAAATAGACACTCCAAAATCAGAGCAATTGTTATGATTTATGAAGAGAATTTGTTAACCTTAATAGAATTTGTTAACACAACAATATTCAGTAAAGAAAAGAAGATAACCAAATAAACATCAAGAGATGCTATGTAACAGCACTAGCAGGAAATGAGAGCACTAGCAGGAAAGGAGAGAGAGCTAAGATCAATTGCAAAGAGAATAAAATTAGCAACAGATCAATATAAGAATATTAGGGACTACCCAAACATCATTGGCAAAGCACAAAAGAACATTACCAAATTTTCACGAGTTATCTCCCCCAGGTTGTGCAAAAAAACTCCATATCTTCCAGTGGTTCTTGCTCTCTATTTCTCCTAGATGATGTTTGGTTTTGATTCACTTTAAGGGGCTGTTTGGAGCTACTATTGCAGTTGTTGGGGGCATTTTCTCCTTCCAAGGACTTGGTTGTAGCCTTTCCTTTTGAGTGTTGAAGTTGAATGAAGTCATTAATAGTCATTGATGGGCATAATGGCACCTTCTTTACCTTTTTAGAGCATTGAGTTTTGGACATCACTGTGTCCAAAGAAAGCTTTTGTTGGACATGTTTATCAGACTTTGTTGCAATGTTTCTGTTCATGTTGCTATCTCCCTCATCTAGACCTTTACTATTCCCTTGTAGATTCTCAAGCAACATATCCATTGTAGCTTTCCCATGCTTTCTTTTCTTTGATGTCCCTAATTTTGGAGCCATTAAAAAATACAAAATAAACAATTATTTATAAGAACAAAGAAAAAAATGTACATACTTTTCTTTTTCTGTAATTACTATCATGAATATCTGTTACCTTGTTCACTTTCTTTGTTTGTAACTACCACTTGATGTTCTTGGTTAGCATATCCATCAACTTGTGCAAAACCTTCCATAGCTTCATGATTCTTCAATTTTTCTTTATTTCTTTGAGATGATGATTGAATCTGATTCACTTTGACACAAGTTAATAAGGTGTCTTATCATAGGCAAAAAATAGAACAACAAGCAAGGAATATAATCCAAAATCTAATGACAGCGAAGTGTCAAACTCTAATTTCAATACCTGAGGTATGATCATTGAAAGTTTTTTCTTCGTCATATCCATGGCCATGTTTGGATCGGAGAACGTCTGTGCCTGTGGATTCGTGGCTTGGCCTTTTGGAACAAACAACGGACCATTTTCCTTCAATGAAAATAGACAAACAATTAATTCACTGTTGAATTGGTTAGGCAAATAATTATGTGAAATACTACACAAAAGCCCGTGACGGAGCTATTAACTTCTAATGAGTTTCAAATTTGAATTTATTCATCAACTATCCTGTCAAGGATCCAGGGAAAAAAACTTTGGTAACAAAAAAGCATAGAAGCCAAGCAAACTCACAAATCATATGGCTTGATCAATTTCTTCAAACAAACATGCAATCCACTTAACTTCAATATTATCCCAAACAAGAAACACACATTTAAACTTTCTGGAAAACTAAAATATACAGTAGTAAGCAAACAAACCTCATTACAGGGAATAAGTTTTAAGAATAATATTTCATTTAGAATTCAAAATTGAACCATAATAAGAAAACTTTTGTCCATATATATTGAAATTCTAATATTTTGAATCCTTCAGAATCAACAAATAATTGTAAAAAAGAGTCACAAGAAAAATTTATGAAGCTTCTCTAATATATGAAGAAAATATTGGCACAGGAGTGAAAAGTGAGGATAACTCATTAGCAATATTACAGTGGTAGATAAAACATAGATAGGAACAACCAAAATTGAACGCAAGCATAAATAGAGGGTTAGGGTATTAATCCAGTGAGTATGTGCTTTTACTAATTGAAATGTGTAACCAAAATCACATTTTTAAACAACAGATCATTGGAGGCTCACTACTATATATCTTTAATAGAAACAACAACTTGGAAATACCGGAATGTAGAACCGCTATTTTGAGAATCCACTGTCAACAACATAAACAATGCCCTGCACAATTAGAAAAGTAACAATTGATAAGGAGCACCTTGTTGCAAAAAGGGTTAGGCTAATTATAAAGAGATGTTACTTTCAAAGTGAGTGGAAGTCCAAAATACAGAGGCAAAACAACCAATTCTGGAACAAATTGGCATTCCTTCTATTAGCAGTATCCTATTAATCTAAAAAAGTAGTTCTCGTTATGTTCAGTCCACAAAAACATAAAATCTAAATTTAAGTTACTTATTTAGTTTTAGTTGTAACTTGCAAGTAGTTAAAGAGATTAAAAGCTAATAATTCAAATAAGAACTACTCTGGCTGTATACCTGAAGAGTGCTTTCCATTAGTATGAATTTTTTCACTGAGTAAGGAAGCAACAACATCAATATCATCATGACTAGTAAGGAACACTAGAACATCTCCTGCATAACAGAATTGAACATGTGAAAAAACAAGAGAAAACAGAAATCTAAAGATTAATGTTAAAAAACATATATATGCTGCAAGGTAATGGCCATACCTCTTAATTTTTCTTTTAATAGAGCTGCATAATTAACTGACAGTGATTTGATTTCTGTCTCAGATGCTTGAAGTTTCTTGATTCCAGCTTTGTATTGTTCTATTTACAAGAAGTAACTCAAAACAAACCCAGAAAAAAATTGTTAATTAAAATGTAGAAGAAGAGAGTGAGAGAAGGAATTACTAGCAACATCCCATATGGCCATAAGAAAACTGAAACTAAACATTCATTCGTCAAAGGTAATGCATAACTTCAAAAAGTGTCATTCAACATAACAAGAATTCAACTAGACAAACAAAATGACATCCCAAACATATGTCAACTTTGAAATTAACAAACTAAAAAGCTAGTGCCATCGGCGCTACATTTCAACAATCAATTTGTGTTACAAGCTTATGCACAATATTGAAATCTAAAAACTAGAAACTAATCAGTTTGTGTGTTAACAGCTATACATAAAATGTTTTAAAACAACTACACGTGAATCCAGAATCCACACACAAAACAACAAAGAAGGTAAAAGGGGGTTAGGGTTTTGATTCTCGCAACAACAACTATTGATTCCAGAATCCACAATAACAACTAATCAAACCTAAATCAAACCCTACCAACTACTGATTCCAACCAAAAATGGGGGTTAGGGTTTCGATTCAAAAATGGAGGGATTAGGGTTGAATGTTGCAAATTTGGGAGTTAGTGTTTCGATTCAACTAAGAATGGAGGCATTTCAGTAAAATAGAAGTAGAGAAGAAGAAAAAACACTTACCTTTTAAGAAGAAGAGAGGAGAGCAACTGAGAAAAGAGAGGCAACAGAGAGGAGAGTCACTAGTTACTGGTGGTGGTGCTTCGAGCATGGCAGGGCGTGAGGCAGAGGCGACCGTGGAGGGATGGCGGAGCCGAACGTGGAGGGATGGCGGAGGTTAGGGCTTGTGTGGTTGTGAGAGATGTGTCGCGCTGATTGAGAGAGACTAGGCGTTCTGTGTTGTGTGTTCTAAGAGGGTGAGTGAGGGAAGTTGGAATTTTAATGAAATAAAACATGAGGGAAGTTGGAATTTTAATGGAGAGAAAAACGAGAACGATAGGAATGAGTGAAATTAGCTTTAAAAAAATAGAGGGAATGAGTAAAAATTTTACCGCCTAAATGAAATAAAGATAGTACCGCCTAAAATTAAATGAAAAAATGTTGAAAGGAAATTCAACCAAATCTAATTTTTAAATATAATTTTAAAGGCAACACCAAAAGAAATGTTCCCGTTTAAAATAATTAGTGTAACAATTAGAAACTGTTGCTAGTGAAAGTTTAGGGAACAGTTATTAAATGTTGCAAACGAAACAGGATAGCAACAATCTAAAAATGTAGTCATATAGAATTTAAGGAACATTTATTCAGTGTTGCCAAAAGAGTGTGCTATAAAACATTGATTTAGAGGCAACAGTTCCCAAATGTTGTCTGATATGATTTAAGCAACATTTTTTGCATGTTGTCAAAGGATGTGTTGCTAGAGACAAAAAATGTTGTAGTGGCGCCAATATCAGGAGGCATGGCACAAGGCGCCCACGAAGGCGCCAACTTCAAAACACAGCCCATTGCCACGAGGCGATATGAGATCATACATTCAGATGCGCAAAGCGATGACTGGCGGCCAAGGCCATCTTACGCGTGCCAGTTATAAGTATAAGAAACAAGCCTGGCAAAAAGTAAGCATGGATGTTTCAAAATGAAACATAAAAAATCAGGGGGTAATGACATCGAAGTCAACCCCATTGGGTCGGTATGTGACAAACCTCCCGGCCAGAACCTCTTGATCAAATTAAAAGATCATGGAGTCGTCAAACAGATAATGGTGAGGACGGAAGAAGCAATTCCCCTCGGCACCAAGCAAGCCCTGAAATTTCATCAAGAAGAAAAGTAGGCTAAGAGACAGGATGAGCAATAAAAAAACAGAGTGCCAAGCACATATCCACACAAGCCAGCGCCCATGAGGGCGCCTGACAAGGAAGGGACCAGCGCCCATGAGGGCGCCTGGCAAGGAAGGAACCAGCGCCCATGAGGGCGCCTGGCAAGGAAGGAACCAGCGCCCATGAGGGCGCCTGGCAGGGCGCCAAGCACCAAGGCAGCGCCCATGAGGGCGCCTGGCAAGAAGGGCGCCTGGCAGAGGGGCGCCTGGCAGAGGGGCGCCTGGCAAGGAGGGCGCTTGGCATGAGGGCGCCTGGCAGGAGGTGGTTTGGAAGCAAAACCTTCGCAAGGGTCAGACAGCACTGTGCAATAAGGCACCCATGAGAGCACCAAACCTTGTCTCACAAAATCTGCTCCACGAGGAGACACCCAGCGTGTAGACGTCCAAGGCACCCATGAGGGCACCAAACATTGTCCCGCAAAATCTGATCCACGAGGAGACACCCGGCGTATAGGCGCCCAAGGCACCCATGAGGGGGCCTGGCAGGGCGCCAAGATCAAAGCACAAAGCGCCCATGAGGGCGCCTGGCAGGGCGCCAATGTCAAAAGCAGCGCCCATGAGGGCGCCTGGCAGGGCGCCAAGGATGGAGAGGCGGCGTCCATGAGGGCGCCTGGCAGGGCGCCAAGGTTGGAACAGGCAGCGCCCATGAGGGCGCCAGGCAGGAGGTGGTCTGGAAGCAAATCCTTCGCAAGGGGGCAGACAGCACTATGCAACAAGGCGTCCAAGGCACCCATGAGGGCACCAAACCTTGTCCCGCAAAATCTGCTCCACGAGGAGACACTCGACGTATAGGCACCCATGAGGGCACCAAAACCTTGTCTCGCAAAATCTGCTCCACGAGGAGACACCTGACGTATGGCGCCCTAGAGGGCGCCAAAACATGTTTCTGCAGGATGGTACCAAGCACATCCAGGAAGGCACCGAGGCGCCCTAGAGGGCGCAAAAACATGTTTCGCAGGATGGCGCCAAGCAAATCCAGGCTGGCACCAAGGCGCCCTAGAGGGAGCCAAAACATGTTCTGCAGGATGGCACCCAGCACATCCAGGCTGGCACCAAGGCGCCCTAGAGGGCCCCAAAACATGTTTCTGCAGGATGGCACCAAGCACATCTAGGAAGGCACCAAGGCGCCCTAGGCGGCGCCAAAACAGGTTTCGCAGGAGGGCGCCAACATCAGGAGTCCTGGCACAAGGCGCCCATGGCGCCCATGAGGGCGCCAGATCCTGCTCCAGACGCAACAAGGCGCCCATGGCGCCCATGAGGGCGCCAGATCCTACTCCAGACACAACAAGGCGCCCATGGCGCCCATGAGGGCGCCAGATCCTGCTCCAAGAGGCAGCAGCCAAGACAACATGACAAGGCCCCCATGGCGCCCGTGAGAGCGCCAGATCCTGCTCCAAGAGGCGGCAGCCAAGACAACATGACAAGGCGCCCACGAGGACACCATCCACAACACGCACGCAGGGAACAACACCAAAGGCACACAGGAGGGTGCCAACTCTCGGGAACAAACAAGCGTCCAGCAAGGCGTCCATGAGGGCCCCAACAGCAGAACGTAGCACTTGGCACAAGGCCCCCAGGAAGGCGCCAACATCAGGATACGGTACCCTAGCTTGACGCTTGGCACAAGGATTACACCAAGAGAGGTGTGAGTCACGGTCGCAACGAAGTGATCTTGTATGACCCGACAAGACAAACAAAGTAACGCATTACGGCAAAGAAAAAATTTCTCTTTTTTACTCTAGAGAGTGAAAATGATAAAACACGGTCGTGACAAAGGCAGTGTCCCTCGCGACTTCACACATCCGGTAGACCGACGAAAATCCTTCAAGCCAAGACCATCCTCCGAAATAATCTCGGCTTGGGGGGCAACTGTTCTGGACTGGACCAAGAGGTCCATTAGCAAAGCCAGGGGGTGCGTTTAGCAATTGAATATGGATCAGTCCAATCGATTCAGCCCATATTCACAACATACAAGCCCAATACGCTTGGAGGGTTCAGATCGCCTCCACTGATCCGACGATCCACAGACGAGCATCGATTTCCTATAAATACCGGCTCGCATAGCCATTTATACGGTACACACTCTTCCCTTGCAAATTCACTAGCTTATTCTCATACTGACTTGAGCGTCGGAGTGGCTTTGCAGGTACCCCCCCTCGGGGCGCTCACTGACCTCCTGCCAGAGCAGCAAGAGACCTACCAACAGCAGCCTACCAAAATACTGCTAGGTACAGAACACCATTGGATCACCGGGAAGGTTATCATCGTTGAGATTAACGACAATTGGATTGTTAGCATTCACATTATGAAAGTTCTATCCATGGAAATTTTGATCACGAAACTGAATCTGGTGAGGTTGGGGTTCATTGCGTGGATGGCGATGACGACATCCATAAAAAGTCTATACTGCCCAATTATGCGCAGTCACTAATAAGTTATCATCAGAGAACATGAAATGCCTATTAGAAACTTCAACTTTATGCAGTGAAGAAAATAAGACAAATAAATGTAATTTCATTCAAATTGCCGTTACCATTATTTGCATTAAAAACATTTCAATTTATGAAGAAGTAAAAGTGGTTGAAATAATTTTCCATCTCATGTCATGTTTAGTGGAGAAAGTCTGAAAGGGAAGAGCTTTTGTTTTCTTGACGACAACAATTTAATAAACATATGCGCCTTTCTTTGTAGATAAAACTGCTTAAAGAGAAACACAAACCAAGTATTCAGTTGTGGGGAAGAAAAACTGGTTCTGTAACAAAAAAATGCACAAAGAAAATACTAAAACTAAATCAAAATATTAGTCACAATGGCAATTTCAAAACAAATATTACAAATATACCTTTCTTCCATTGCATTCAAATTCAGTGGATTACCTAGAAAGCATTGTAGGTTTTATTAAAAAGAATATATAAGTACATATAAGATAAAAGTTAAGATGGTTAAACAGCAAACTGAAGGCAAATTTGTTAGGGAGTTGCATGAATGCATTTTAGTGATCCTATATAAGAGCAAAAAATTATAACAAATGGTTGAATAAGGAGGAGACCAAGTGTATTCTGATTTACAAGATCGGTTGTATCATGTGCAAGGTAGACAAGTTCGTAATCCTAGGTAGGAACGGTGAGGGGTCATAGGTTCGTAAAGCACGGGATAGTAGCACGAAACGTAGATCCTATGAAATTGTCGAACTAGTATATATATATATATGGGTTCGCAGGGAGAGAAGGGCGTCGTCGCAGGGAGAAAGAAGAAGGGTTCGTGGTGTCACCAAAAAGAAACGTAAAAATCCCCAAATGCATAAAATGCAGCGTTTCATTAAACAGTCATAAAACGCAGTGTTTCATTAACTGCTCTGAAATCCCCAACATACCTTTAAAAAACCCTAAATGTTTTAAAATTGAAGGGCTTTTTGGTCATTTTGTTTCAATAACTGCCTGGTGGAAGTGACTTCAAAGAAGGCTTGATCAAAGAGTTAGATGAAGAATTACCTACAGCATAAGATATTTCAGTGAATGAGAAATAACTGAAAGAAGTTGAACTTTGGAGGAACATTGCTAGAAGAGTCAAATAAAAATATGCTAGTAGATTTAGCTGTAAAATTACTTGAGAGAAGGGGGACCTATGTTCTGCATGGAAGAAATTCAGTTGGATTAGCAGCAGCAATAGTAGGAAGAATATTGTTGTTTTTTCTCGCCTTTGAACGTTCGATTATAGTAACCTGCGGACAAAAAATATTATGCAGTAGATTTATATTAGTCGATGGATTTAAGAGTTGAGTCAAAGCATGATGATGTAACGGATTACTATTTATAGTGGGAGTAAGATTGAAATTAAAAATTGTTTGCACGAATAGCTGTCAAAATAAAAGACAGAATGCAGAATATTGTAATTCAGTAGAGAGTAAGTAGAACATGTTGGAGAAAAATGGCATACCATATACGAAGTAAGATAATAATGTACAATGCAATGAAGTTTTAGTAGATTGATTCATATTATTGTTTAATCAAATTACTTGATTATAGATTAATTTTTAAGGCTAACATCATGCTAACGTAAGTGCTAATTAAATAACTTAATTTCATTTAAGCCACACATTACATGAGACTTCAACCAACAACACACTACATAAGATCTCACAAAGTAAGACATAACATAAGAAGCATCCAAAAGATCATTAGAGGCAACATCATCCATGTAACCCTGTATAGCATCGGAATAAATGACAAGTGTTTTAAAACTTGTTTACATTGACTTAACTAAAAGTGACACGATGGAAACTCACGAGATATTTTGTTTTTGATCTCATGAATGTTGATAATGGCTATCATATGGTGAAGCTTGAAGAGGTCCCACATGGGGGCTGGTTTATAGTACTCGAAAGGAAAAGGAAACCAAAGGGTTTAAAAGCACAAGCCCTTTACGCTTCCAAGCTGCATGGTTAACACATGAAGCCTACCTTCAAATGATTAATCTCAAAGAATGAATTTAGTTTGTACACGCATTTTCGATGCTGCTATTGAAATAACTTTTCCAGTTATAGTTTGAGACCACCCCACTCATTTTATAAAGTATTTTTCCAGCTTTTTTTTTATTACATGCTTTTTTTTTGTTACAGTATTTTGCCGGGTTTAACAACTACTCAATATTCGGCTAATTATTCCTGAAATCAAAATAAGGAAGTGTTGTTCTTTTACACGATATGAATTAGAACATAGTTTGGAAGCCCATCTCGAGATCAACCTTCCACAATCCTATCTATATATAGATCCATCTCTCGCAAATCAAGATCATGAAGGATCGGGAAAGTAGTTATTCTCTCGCAAATCAAGATCACGAAGGATCGGATAGGGAAAATGGTTATTATAATAATAATAATAATAATAGTATATTAAAATCAAATTATTTACGAGAAAGCTACTTCTCATTATGATCGCATTTTAGATTATTTTATATTCTTATTATTCCCAATAGCTAACAAAAACAATTAATAAATCCCAAATGTTACTTTTTTTTTTGAAAAAAAATTGATTATTTCATAAAATAATCTAAAACAAAATACTCAAATTCTCCATTCATGTGTATTGCATATTTAATTTTTTTTTTATAAACCAGGGTATTTACCGCCGAATGCAGTGACTAATCCCTTCGCTGGATTGGAGGCACCTCGAAGGCGAAGATCGAACCCTCGACACTTGGTTAAGGGAAGATGAGCCTCAACCGCTCAACCACACCCCTGGGTTATTGCATATTTAATTTAATTAGTAATGAAGTGAGTAATTTTCCCCCTAAAAGACTCACACAACATATTTCAACTTTAAAAAGCAGATTCAAATGCATTCATTCGATTTTGATCCGACCGTATAGATGTGCAACTATATGATTATGTGTAGTACTACGTAGAGGTGGACAAAAAAAGTAAACCGACCGAAAATCCAAACTGTCCGAACTTTACATGCTTCTACGGTAGGTTTGATATGGCTCCCAGGTAGATTTTTTAGAAAAATCAGTTACTACTGGTCCTATTTGGGCGGGTTCGGTTGCCCAAAACTAAATCCAACAGACACCGAATCCGTCCGTGAGAAATACATCTTATAATATTTACAGATATAATATCCAGTGATGATTACCTAAAAATCACTTCGGTAGTAGACTAGGGGAGCTTTTTGATTTTCTTTAAACTTTAACCGCACACCTATTTTTTTAAAAAAAAATACGTGTGCAGCTAAAGTTTAAGTGCACACCTACTCAACTGGGCTACTTCCACTCAGAGTATAATACACATTATTACAACTTACATGCAATGGTATAACCTAATACTATAATAAAATAACAATTTCCGATACAAACATGATGTGGTACAAGTAGTAGATACTTCGGTCCCTTAACTATTTGGTCCTGGGTTCGATGGTCAACCCCTTAAATGGACCTCAAATACCTCAAAGGAGTCTTCACCGTCGCCGTAGAGGATACATTGGTTTACCAAAAAATAAATAACACTTTCCGATTCTCATATATTAATTTTTAAATTAAACAATTCAAAAGATGAAAAAGAAGTATAAATGACGTGATCCTCTCTCTTCAACCTCGGTCTTCACCTCTCTCTTCAACCTCCATTCTCACCTTCAAAAAATTGTAGAAACTCTACTGAAAATCAAAAGCCACTGAAGAAGATAAGAGAAACAACCGCAGTGTAAAGAAGCTCTAAACCGAGTCAACCCACCTGTCAAAACCGCCACCCGCCAAAACCGCCACTCCTGAAACCGCCTTTCAAAATGGTCGGAAATGGATGCCCTTATTATTCTTCGATTTTCCTTTGGATTTGGTTTATTGAACTCGGAACCGTACTACCCGCCCCCTTTGTCCAGCCTAGTATGTGGTAATCCGTTTCCCAAAAAAGTGTACGGTGTCTCTGAAAATTATAACATGGCTTAATTACAGTTTTGGTCCCCCCTATTATGACCAACTCACGATTTTGGTCCCTAAAGTTTTAATTTGACGATTTTGGTCCCCCTATTTTCCCAATTTGTAAAATCAAGGTCCCCCACCCCAATTTTGACTGACTTATCCTACGTGGCAGCCCACGTGGACTGCCACGTAGGCGCACCCCCCACCCCCCCACCCCCCCTTCCACTGTTCATCTTCCCCACCCACTACAAGAAAATCGACGATTTCCGACGGCAATTTTCGTCGCAAATGCAGCGATTTTCGTCGGAAATTGACATTTCCGACGAACTTTCCGACGGACAAAAAGTCGTCGCAAAATCGCTCGTCGCAAATCGTTTCCGACGGATTTTTTCCGTCGCAAATTTCTCCATCGCAAAGTCGTCGGAAACTCGTCGCAAATATCCGTGGCAAAGTCGTCGCAAACACTGACACATTTTCGTCGCAAATCCGTCGCAAATCCGTCGAAAATTTTTAAAAAAAAATTAAAAAAAAATTAAATCCAACAGTCGTCCTTATACCCTCACTAAACCAAACTTCTATTGCAATTCCTTCTCTTATACACTAGTAATTATCACAACAAATTTGAAGTCAATTGATGAATTTACAGTTTATGGAATTATCATAAACCATTTTGATAACCTCATTTCAACACTTACACTAGTGCTTATATCATAAGATAAGCCCAAGTAAACTCTTTTAAACCATAAGACAGTTGGACAGCTTAAGAAACAGGCACATTCTTAACAAAATAGCAAAAGAGAGATTTAACTACATAGGAAACAAATAGTTTAACATAATATTCAAAAGATAGGAAAATTACAAAGAAAACAAAAAATCAGCATATTGTTGCATCATCCATTGTGTATGAGGTTTCATGAAAAGAAAAGGTCATCAATAGGCAGCTCCAAGTCATCCTTGGTGCTCCCATTATCAGTAAGCAGGCTCACCTATAAAATAACATCATTCAAATAAAGATTTAGAAAATAGAAGCAACATCTACTTCATTGAAAATAAATAAATCTAAACAGAATTAAAAGGTGGAAGAATAAAGACAGAATTTCCATAACTATCTACTCCATTCTCCTCTTATCCACTCTCTATTACATTATGAAGATTAGGGGAAAATGGTCATGTTATGAAGGGTTAGAATTTCTAACAATTTGATAGAGAAGGTGGTGCAAGCACTTTGGTAAGCACCTTAGTAGTCTGTGTTTATGATTTTCAAGAAGGTGTTGGTTGAACAAAGACATAGGGAAATACTAGTTGCATACTTGCATTATACCTTTCAGGAAAAATTTGAATTGTTTGTCAACCTTATAGTGAAGTAGAATGCTAGCAGAGTGATGATGGCTTTGGTAACACACAACAGTCAACAAAGATTAGAGAAAAAAACCAACGATTTAATTCCAAAATAACAGATTTAGGTTCAATGTGACTTAGGAGGAGAGTAGGTTGATGTCTAGGTTTAACTATGCCTGATTTGGATCGAGTTTGCATAGGGTGAGTGTTGATTGGGGGAGGAGAGGCTGAAGATAGTTCAATTGTCGTGCTGGCAGTGGCCATGGAGTGAGGATGTGAGGTGCTGACTGATGGTGAGGGACCAGGAACAGGGTCACGTTGGTTAACTGAAGTAGGTGCAGTGTTTGGTGATGAAGGTGAGCTAGGAGGAGGCATTGGGAGTGGGTGTGGCAAGTTGGTGAGGGATGTTTGGGTTTGGAATGTTTGATGTGGAAAAGTTAGTGTTTGTAGGGCTGATAGGTGAGGGATTAGTGGAGGATTCAAAGAGTTGTATGTAAGGGAATTTAACCTCATTAAAGAGCACATCCTTACACAGTCAGATTGATTATGGGTTGTTCTAGATTGCACTGCTTCCTTGAAATTATTTCTTCTTATCTCAGCAACTCCATCGTCCTTTCTAATTCTATACTCAGCTTTTGGAATGTCCTGAATTGGTTGATTTCGGGCTCCAAATCTATATGTGTTAAGATTCCTATTACCTGGGCCTCGACGGTCCTCTTCTCTTGAGTACTTAGGCAAGTTCACCCATAGTTTATAATCCCCAATAAGAATATTTTCCAACTGTCATTGAAGTCTTAAGCTGTCGAACACTTCTTTGAAACAGGCACATTCTTAACAAAATAGCAAAAGAGAGATTTAACTACATAGGCATTAGATGAATAATAGAAACAAGTAGGCAAAAACATAGCCAACACTAGACTTTGAATTCATATTTACCTTCAGTTCAGCGAGTATCTCATCCGTGCTTCTCCCAGGTGCACATATGAGAAATACAAACCCAAACTTTTGCATATATCGAGCATTCCATTTGGATAGTTCCTACAAAATTCAAAAAACCACACATGAGTAATAATAAGACAAATAGTGAATCATGTTGTAGGTCCAGCCAATGAAGGATGCAAAAATGAAACCATATGATACTTTGTAAGAGAAATTATAACTCTACAGAACAAAAGTGTTTTTCAATTCAACACTCTTACACAAATTATCTTAAAGTATTTTGATAGCAGAGTCAGAGAACAATCAGTTTCCATATATTTCATAGTACATGAATCAAGCACTTAAGTATTCTAAGCAAGCAAACCTGTAAACTAGAACCAGTAGCAGTTGCTAAAGGAGGGAGCTATTGCAAAAACCTGTAGCCATATAGTCCTTAGCAACCAGTTTCACCAATCATCTCATGTCAAAGCAATTAAATTGGAAGAAACTATTGAAAAATCTATTACACTTTTTTTTTTTGCAATTTTAGTTGTCCCAAGTAATTGAAACTTGAAAGGCTTCAATCTACATCAACAAGAGTGACATTTGTGTGTTAGTACCTCAGTAGCAACTGAAAGATGACCCTTCCTTTCATCTTGAGTTGCTCCCATGCTCTCATTACCCATGAGGTCATATTCA